>CM054815.1:4592817-5880531 GCA_028984105.1 Lavandula angustifolia | reverse complement strand
GTTAGAAGGACTTGTGTTGAGACTCAGGGAGGAGATAAACTCTATGATGGCCAAATCTTAGCATCAAGAAGATCAGATCTCAATACTGACCAATGACTTGACTCAGAAAGATACTGAACTGAGTCTACTAAAGCAAGAGTTGTCTGGACTTCAGACCGAGCATGAACTACTGAAGAAGAGCGATGATGTCTGGAGGAGCCTGATGACAGAGCGATACATGGGCGCTGAAAAGAAGCTTGAGGCGATGCTAGCAAGCAACAAGCCTAAGCATTGCAAGGAGGGACTTGGATTCAGTCATGGAGCCTCCTCATCTGCCCCCGTACGCTCAGAAAACCGGCTAGCTGATAGATTTGTTCAAGAGGAGACCATCAACGCAGAGATTCTGAACCCCCTAGCCAAGAACAAACAAAAGATGAAGGCACCTCATCCCAGCTATCAGTATTCTGACAAGAAGATCAGTTCCAAATCACCCCAGTTCAGTCAAGGGGGAACTAGCAAAGTTAAGTGGGCTGATCAATATGGACCTCCGCAGCTGACACATCCAGCTCAGTATGGGTCATATTACTATGATCCTATAGTCAGGAGAGGACCTAAGAGTTAGAAGAAGAAGAAAGCTATGCAGAAGGCAAAGGTCAGCAGTCCACCTACTCAGAAGATCAGGACTCCTGAACCTGTGAAGCCTCAGAAGTCAGCATCGACCAGTCCAGTGGTCAAGTATGTTGATCAAAGTGGGAAGAAACTGTCTGAGACCACCAGGGTCGTAAGACAGATCTCGGTTTCCAAAACTAGCATCTAAGGACCCGAAATCAAAAATAAAGGGTACCTAAATATAAGTCTGTTTTGCAGGTGCACAATGACCCTTGGTATGTGGATAGCGGATGTTTAAGACACATGACATACCAAAAGGACCTACTGAAGAATTATACTACTGAAGAAGGACCCCGAATCGAGTTTAGAGACAACGCAAAAGGTTATATCAGAGGCTATGGAACACTCAGCATTGGAATCGCAATAGTTCCAAGGGTATCATATGTTGAAGGACTTCAACATAATCTACTCTCTGTTAGTCAATTTTTTGATAACTCGAATAGAGTGATTTTTGACGCTGGTTTCTGTGATGCCATTGATAAATCTACAGGGAAAACAGTGTTGTCAGGTTTACGCAAAAAGAATATCTACGTAGCTGACTGGAACTCAGCTGAACCTGAAGCTTGTTTGTTGGCGAAGAACGACAACAGAATGGGGTGGCTCTAGCACAGAAGACTCAGCCATCTCAACTTCACGACGCTCAACAAGTTAGCTAGAAACACTCTAGCAAGAGGATTGCCAAATGAAGTGTTCAACAAAGACACTCAGTGTAAAGCAGGTCTGAAGGGAAAGCAAACACGAAATCAAAATCATCCTGTTTCATCTCCTTCCACTGATGGAATCCTTCAGCTGCTACATATGGATTTACTCGGTCCAGTCTCTCCGGTGACGATTAGAGGCAAAAAGTATGCTTTAGTGGTCATTGATGACTACTCGCACTACACATGGGTCATATTTATTGCCAACAAGTCTGACGTCAGAACAGACTTACCAACGCTTTTGAAAAAGCTCAGTGTCGAGAAGAACACCAAGATCATCAAGATACGTTCAAACAGAGGAACTGAGTTCCTGAATTCGATGGTGGAGGAGTTCTGCAAAACTGAAGGCATAGAGCATGAGACGTCTGCCGCATGCACGCCTCAACAAAATGGGGTTGCTGAAAGAAAGAATAGAATACTCAAAGAAGTAGCAAGAACCTGCTCGAAGACTCAGGACTCCCAACCAAATTCTGGGCAGCTACTGACACTGCATGTTACACTCAGAACAGATCTCTACTGACTAAGCACCATAAGAAGACACCATATGAATTATGGAACGACAGGAAGCCTTCTCTATCTTATTTCCATATTTTTGGGTGTTCGTGCTTTATCCATAATAATGGGAAGGATCAGTTGAAGACTTTTGATAGCAAGTCAGACCAGGGAGTCTTCTTAGGATACTCCCGAGTCAGTAAAGCCTTCAGAGTCTTTAACTACCGGACCCTTTGCATGGAGTAAAGCCCTCATGTTGTTTTAATAAGTTTACTACTGAAGATAGGAGCAGGAACTCTAAACCAGAGTCTGAGGACATCAGTAAGCGGCTACAGTATCTGAGCCTAAATGATAAAGTTGAAAAGATCCAGTTGTGTTGGGATGATGATTCAGATGAAGAAACTGAAGATAAGTCTACTGAATCTCAGCCAACAGCAGAAGTAGCTGAACAGATTGACTCTACTGAACAGAGTCAATCCCAGGTAAATCAGGTCGATGAGGAAATCCAAGTGGTAACTGAGACCTCTACTGAGGATAATAATTCAGGGGGAATAAATGAAGTTCCTGAGCTAAATGCCCCTGAACCTGGTGACTCAGTAGACCCAACTCTAGTAACTAAATTGCTTCAATCTCAGAATAGTACAACTAAAATGCCTAACTCACCTACTATCTGTGTTGAACAAATCTCAGATGAAGAGTTGAAACATCGTAGGTCGTGGCTGGACGCTCACACTTCTGATTTGATTATTGGAGATCCTTCAGCAAGCGTAAAGACAAGATCCAGATTCTGTCAGGGAGAAATCACATTATATTCCTGCTTCTTGTCTACTGAAAAACCTCAGTCAGTTGAGGATGCACTTAAGGACGCTGATTGGATCATAGCTATGCAGGAGGAGCTGAATCAGTTCACGAGAAACGAAGTATGGGAGCTTGTTGACAGACCACGACATCAACATGTGATTGGAACCAAATGGGTCTTCAAGAACAAGCGAGATGAAAACAACGTTATAGTAAGGAACAAAGCAAGACTCGTGGCAAAAGGCTACTGTCAAGCTGAATGAATAGATTTCGACGAAACTTTCGCTCCAGTTGCAAGATTGGAGGCAATCAGAGTATTCCTAGCCAACGCAACACATCAGTGATTCAGAGTTTATCAAATGGATGTGAAGTCTGCATTCCTGAACGGCGTGCTGAAAGAAGAAGTCTATGTAGAATAGTCTCCCGGCTTTCAGCAGGGACATCAGGTCTACAGACTCAAAAAGGCTCTGTACGGGTTAAAACAAGCACCCAGGGCTTGGTACGATACCCTGTCTGAGTTTCTTCTTGAGAAAGGTTTTCAGAAAGGCATAGTAGACCGCACATTATTCAGCATTCGACTGGAAAACGATTTCCTACTTGTGCAGATCTACGTAGATGACATAATCTTCGGATCGAAGAACGTCATCATGTGTCAGAGGTTTGAGAAAATGATGAAGGATAAGTTCGAGATGTCAATGATGGGAGATATGAATTCTTTCCTCGATTTTCAAGTCAAACAATCTGAGAAGGGAACGTTCATCAATCAAGGCAAATACACTCGAGACCTTATCAAGAAGTTCGGTTGCACATCCGGCAAACCAATCAAGATCCCGATGAACACGAACATGAAAATCGAACTTGATAATGAGGGAGTATCAGTAGACCATACTGAATTTCGTGCTATTATTGGTTCATTATTATATCTAACTGCTACTCGACCTGACATAACTTATGATGTAGGTGTCTGCACTCGATTTCAAGCGAATCCTAAGCAGAGGCACATGGATTCAACAAAGAAGATTCTCCGCTATCTCAGAGGAACACCTGACATGGGTTAATGGTATCCAACTGATGATAATATCGAACTAACTGGTTATTCTGATGCTGACTATGCAGGATGTAGAATTGACCGAAAGTCAACTTCTGGAACGTGTCAGTTCCTTGGCAGTAAGTTGATTTCGTGGTTTTCAAAGAAACCACATTCAGTAGCGACGTCAACTACTGAAGCTGAATTTATGGCTGCCGGAAGTTGCTGCGCCCAAATCCTTTGGCTGAGGCAGTAGCTACGCGACTATGATGTTGTTCAGAATGAAGTGCCGATCTTCTGCAACAGCACCAGTGCAATTGCAATCACTCAGAACCCAATACTTCATATGAGATGCAAGCACGTGGACATCAGACACCACTTCATTCGTGATCATGTCGAAAAGAAGGATATAAGAATGGAGAAGATCCATACTGACCATCAAAGGACTGATATTCTAACCAAGCCTCTAGCTGAAGCCAGATTCAGAGAACTTTTAGTAGAGCTCGGTCTGCTGGACCCTACTGACTCGAGTCAGTAAGTGGATTCAGGAGAAAAGCATTCTGCAAGGGGGAATGTTCACTCTCAGTACTGAGTAAATTCAGTACGTAGAGACTCAACAACCATCTACACGAGGTATCAACTGACTACGATGTTCAGCTGACAGGTTTGCGTATCTCTACTCACTAGCCAATAAAATATTATGTGCATTTATGATTCAGATTCAGCTTCGTATTCAATGCCTTAGAAAATGTCATTTAATATAACGATTTACATTAAATACACGACATTCTATGTAAAGTATGCTGAACTCTGCGGCGCATTAAATTCATGTCGTATCAAGTTACTTTTTTGGCTATTTACAACTGTATTTTGACTTAGGCGGCTAAATTGATCATTGCCTATTTTATAACATTAAATCCTAGCCGTCCATCTCATAAAGCTATTTCAAACTGAACCGTGGATATTTAACTGTTCATCTTCTTTAACATATATAAACACATTCAAAGTTAGAAACCGCCATTTTCACTATGCAATTTTACGAACCCTAGTCTTTCTGAGATTAACCTCCACCTCCTTGCAAACTTCTATTTCAAAAATCTTAGAAACTCTTTGGTAAATCTTTAATGATTATTCAGCATCGTATGTGATACTTATAATATTTTTATTTCGATACTGATATTTCTTCTTTGCAGAATATTAAACATAGCAAGATCTTTCGTTAACGTACCTCTGGACATGAAGGAGATCCTTGAGAAGGATCGCGTTTTGTGTGAACCTATGATGGAGTTCGACGCCTGCGAGCTCGACTACATGGAGGAGATCTTCGACGCTCTTCGAGCGACGGGCTTGGAGGGTTTTCTGTCGAGGAAGCCGTCATATTTCCTCCCGCCTCAAATAGCTGAGTTGTATCTGAACTCAAAATCAGCAGAAGGGGACATCCGATGAAAATTCATAACTCATACAGTTGCCGACCCCTCCCAAGCATATTTCGAGATCAAGACGATGTCTGTGAAGGAAGCTCTTCAGCGTAGCTTCAAACTTCCCAATTAGGGATTCAACACGGTGTGTTACAAGGATGATCTGATGGACGAGTATCTTGAAATCTTCTGCGGAAAGTCAACTTCATTCAGAGCAGCCTTCCCAAAGAACGCCATGCTCCCAAAATTCAGAGCCCTCGCCTACATCGTCACTCAGCTGTTGACGAGTCAGGCCGGATCTTTTGATCAAGTATCGAGGCCGAAGATACAAATGATGATGGCCATATACGATCACGCGAAGATCAACTGGACTGAGTTCTTCCTCAAAGAATTCATGACTCAGTCCGCCAAGTTCGATAAATTATCCCAACGCCTAGCCGTAAAGGGGAAGTTATTATATGGATTGAAGCTGTCAGTCATGATAGAAGACTTCTGCGGATCGGACAATGTTGTGTATGCTGATAAGCAATACTTCAATCCGAAGAAGGTTCGATTCCAGAGCAGGGCAGCGGCCCTTCAGCAGATTGGGTCAGGGCCTGCTGATCCCAAGACAGGAACTCAGAAGACCTCCACTCCTACAAAGAAGAGGTCGCCTCCTACGTCTACTCCCAAGACATCGACCAAGAGACTGAAGAAAGTCAGTGAGGTCGCAGCTGAGGTTGTAGCTGAACCACCTCTGCAACTAAGGGACGAGGCTGAGTCCTCAGAGAAAACTCTGTCAGTGGAGAAGGCCGTCTCCACTGAACAAGGAGATATAGTGGACCAAGGGGTAGAGACTGAACAGATTCCTACGACTGAGAGCCCCTTGGATATTCCTCCACTTAGCAGCATTCCGTCTGCTGAGAAGCAACATTCTCCGATTGAAGTCGAAGATTCAGACTCTACTTCTGAGTCAGAATCGATCTGGTTGGAGGCGTATGCTCTGCAATCAAGAGCCTCCCGAGAGATTGCTGAACATATTCCAGAGATAGCCAGCCACGCGGATCTTATCATACTAGCAAGGCAGGCTAGACTCCATACGTTGATCAGGTTCCAAGAGTGGTCTACCCTGAACAAGCTGATCAAACACCACTCCTGCGAACAGCTCCACAAAGAGGAGCTGATGATAAGGAACAAGATTGGCTACTCAGAGCCGTCTGACATCTGTTCCTAAGATGATTTGAGGGCTGCCATGCTTGCCATGCTGAATGATCGCCAACCAACCTCAACAACGACACCCTCAGATGGGTCTGACCCCGATGGTCAGGACCCACCCCCTGATTCAGGCCCTGAGAAGCCTGATGAGGGAACTCAACTGGACAAGGATGCACCATCTTCTACAACTGAACCTCCACTCAGCATCCTTGGACCAGGTCAGTTGGAGGCTGGTACCTCGAAGTTAGCAGAACCAGCTCAGCTTCTGCTTGAGTCTGCGTTCGACGATCGAAGTCAGTGGCCAGGGCCCTGAGGAGTTAAGGAACTCAGAACAGACTCCTCGCCCGTACCGTCCACAAGACGTGGAGGCAGACCACTCAAGCTCAGAGTGCGGAGATCAAGGGGCTCAGAACTACAATTCAGAACACACCTGCCCCCGACTTCTCAACCATGCTGACAGAAGCACTCGCAACTCAACGAGCCAACTTCGAAGAGCAACTGAAGCTGATGGAGGCTGGCCAGGCTAAACTTCTGGAAGAATACAAGGCTGCCCAGTCAGCTCACACTACATCCATCTCCTCTATCTCTCAGGCCTCCGAGCTCAGACTCCAAACAATTCAGAAGGCTATGGATGATAAGGTGGATCAAAAGTTGCAGGATATTCAGACGGCAGTAGACACCTCTCACAAGAAATACATCGAACAACTGACTGATGAGAGAAATGAGCTGCATGAGAGACTTGTAAAGCTGCAGTATGCATTGGACGATCTTTCAACAATTTACAAGAGTCTGGATAAAAAGGTACAGATTCCCACCCCTGGTTTATTTGCTGATGCCAAAAAGGGGGAAGGAAAGCTGAAGGTACCTGAAGGGAATGAGAAGGTACTGAGAGTACCAAAAGGAGTAAGGACAGTGGCCGGAGCAACTCAGATTCAGCAATCTGCTCCCACTGGCTCCTCTACTCAAACAGCACAAGGCGAGGCCCAGGGTGTCTCAGCAGCAGGGGCTGTAGTGCCTGCTGAGACTGGCCCAAGTGGCTCAGGACCCAAGGATTCTGCTACTCAAGTAACTCAGACACCAAGCGATATCATCAAGGAAATTGCTGAGTATGCAGAGGAGGACTCAGAAGAGGAAGAGGTTCCTCTGCCTCCTCTAGTGCAAGGAAGGGGTAAGAAAGTACTGAAGCTTCCCACTCCTCCCAAGAAGAAAGGAACTAAAAGATACATCACTCCCGAGGAAGAAGCTCAGATAGCTGCAGATGAGAAGCTTGCCAGGGAGATTGCCGAGGCTGAGGCTACCAACAAGCCAAAGAAAAAGCCAGCCAAAGGCAAGACTAAGGCTCCAGCAGGAGGAAGGAAGCCTGAGACAAGGCTGCCTCGAGGGAAACTGAAGCTAAGTGATGAGGCAGATAAAGAGAGAAAAAGAACAGCAGCAACAACAGAAATCTGGTCAGCAGGGAACCTCAAAAGAAAAATCTTCTACACCTGCTGACTCATAAGATGAAGAGCATGTACCCTCCTATGTCCCCTCAAAGAAACAAGAGCTAGAAATTAAAGAGATATGGGATCAGATGGAGCGGTATCTAGACAGAGGAGCTGAAGCAGACAGATAGAAGCAACAAGAGAAAGGCTCATACTGGCTGATCTAGAAGCTCTGAGGCTGAAGGCTGAGAAGGAAGCAAGCCAAAGGATTCCTGAGAAAGCAGATATTCCTTACAAATACAGAAGACTCAGGAAGCCTACAGACCTCAAGATCCACAGATGGCCCAGAGTTGATGAGTGGATGCCATGGGAACGGACACAGAGGTGGGAGTCACTGAAGGCAGACTATATCAAGAGATTCTACTTCTGGAGATACTGGCCTGAAATGCACAAATCCAAGGATTATGCCTCCCCCACTGAAGCTTGATGGTTCTATGCATTATGGGGTGATTGAGAAGGAGATTAAGGATGCTGCCCAAGCAAGACATTTAGATGAAGATGAGCCTGCTGATTTGCCAGAGATACTGAAGCTGAGGAAGATCACTTACAGAATGTATGGACTGCCACTTCCTGAAGCAAAATCAAAAGACATCAAAGACATGATTCAGCAGTTCAGAAGATGATAGATAGCTTCTGTATTTCTTGTATTTTCTGTTCTGTTTTTCTTAGAATAGCAGTCTGATGTATCTGTACTGAATTTCCTCATATATAAAACATCACTGTTATTCGGCCCTGATAATTCCTTATTGTCTATATGACCTTGTTTATTTTATGCTTAATACTCAGAATCACTCAAGTGATTACTGACTCATACACTCACTGAATGATATTTATCTGTTAGTTTTTACCTTGTTAGTTTCTAGTCTGTTAGATTGCATAGAAGAGGGAAAATGTTGTTAGAAATGGAGAAATTGCTGTTAGCTTTCTGTATAGGTTCCGATATTTCTTCCTTGATTCCCTCAGTAGTCGAGAACTTGAAGAACAACTCCACTGATAGTCATAGTGTTAGGTTTTGACATCATCAAATAGGGGGAAAATATTGGGAGATGATTCAGTCCCTCCACAACTTGTTGGGAGATAACTCAACAGCCTAGTGCTCTGAATATTTGCTGAAGATTTGAAGATCCCAAAACCCCACTTTGACTGATGAACCATTCTGTTGTAATCTATTGCTTTGTCTCTGAGAGTTTCAGACTCAATAGACACTCTTCATTTGGTTCAGGCGCTCAATAGATTACGAGCCTCAGTACCGAAAGAAGAAGACTCAGTGATACTTGGACTCGGCGGGAGCAAGATATGCGAAAGGAGTCGATGGGCCGAACTCGGCAGTAGTTCATCGAACTCGAGTTGATCTTCGGAGAGGCGACTCGGCGGGAGCATGCTACTGAATATAGATCAGACTCAGCAACGACTGAACAATCTTCTAACTGTCAGGATTTACTAAGTCAAATTAGCAGAGTCATACGAGGAAGAGAGAAGTCAGCTTCAGATCTATCTTGAAGTCTGTTCTGTCTCACCTACTTTCTTCAGCCTCGACCAATGACGAGCGGCCAACTGTCTATATTCTGATTAAAGCTGCAAGTCAACAACTTTCCAAAAATGGAGGCAAAGGACTCTGCCACCGTCTTTGAAAGAACCGTTAGCTACCCAAAAGAGAGAGACATAAGGATCGTCGTCTCCAACGGATCTATCCTTGTCTCTGCTCTATAAATAGAGGGATACAATTCAAATTGAAGCTCACGAGTGAACATAGAGAAAATTGAAGAACACACGAGCATTCAGGAGCAACTCAAAACGACCTAAGTCCTCCGCAAGAAGTTCAAAGAGTAATCTCCGGCGAAAGACGACATACTTGCTCACAGGGAACCAAGCTGAACCAGATTATAAAGCCTCTAGTATCCAAGCGACTGAATACGAACCCAAGTCCATACTTAACCGTTCGTCGCTCTAGAAGCCACTTTCTCGTTCCCTATCCCTCTAACCTAAGCTCAGCAGATCTTATCCATAGCTTAGACGAAGGAGTTCATATCTGAACTGGTCCTTATTGTAAAGGACTCCTTCATAGTAGGAGAGTTTATCAAACGCTTTAGTTTGATCCTCTGTAAACTGAGACTTGCTAAGTATAAATCTCAAGACCAGTGTTTGTCCAGTGTACAAACGGACTGAGACTATCTCAGTATAATACATAGCTTCCTGATCTTTCGGGACAGTGGACGTAGGATTGTTGGATCCGAACCACTTTAAAAATCTCTGTTTTCTGTGTGTTTGTCTGTTTTAACTGTTGTATTGATTACTGTGCATACTGAAAGTATTTATAAAATCATTCAACTGAGTTTCAGCAAAGCTTAATCAATCGCACTAACATACTGAAACTATTTTATTAAAAACATTTTCTAAACTCAACTAAATTTCGGCCTACACATTTCTGCACTATACTGAACTTCAGATGAACGGTACTGAATCCTGACTCAAGTCAGCTAGTAGGCCTCAGTGAAGTCAGTCACTCTGCCACATGATCCAGAACAGCTTATTTGGTCTACTGAACTTGTTCAGTACGACACTCTCCTGAAAAGGACTGTTCGTGTTTTAAGTTGAGAAATTATTTTCAGGTGTATTCACCCCCCCTACACCTGAACGTTTAATCTCGGGACCAACAATTGGTATCAGAGTAGGATTTCTCTAAGACTCTTGTTATTCTGAAACTGGTCTATTTGAACGGATCCAGAAAATGTTTTCACTGCATATAATTCTTCATTCATATCATTATCTACTATGTCTGATATGTCAGGAATTAGGATGGTACCCATGTTCTTAGTAGAGAACTATAGGGTATGGCGAGTCAGAATGGAGGCACATCTGACTTCCCTCCACGACAACATGACAGAGGTACTGGAGGACGGACCTATCGTTCCGATGGTTGATAGTGTCGTAACTCAGGACCCAGCACAAGGAGGAGGAATGGTGACCGGGAAGAAGATCCCTAAAGACATAAGTCTTTTCACCCCTAAGGAGAAGTAGCTTCACAACTTAGACCGGGTCGCCAGAAACGCCATATTGACCACTCCGAGTGATTCCTATCTCGAGAGAGTTCAGGACTGCAAGTCCGCAAAGGAACTCTAGGATGCTCTAGCGCTACTAAGTCAGGGGACTCAGAAGATCAAAGCAAACAAACTGGTGATGGAACTTCAGAAGCTGGAGAGACTATCTCTCATGCCTGGTGACATGATTGAAGATCTTAACGTCAGATTCACGAATTTGATGAACTCCATCAATGGGCTAGGAAAGACATTCTCCAACCGAGAGATGAGTCTCAAGTGTATTCACCCCCCCCCCCTCTACACCTGAACGTTTAATCTCCGGACCAACAAAGTCCTTCAACATATGTTACTCTTGGAACTGAAGCAGTCCCAATGTTCAGTGTTCCGTATCCCCTTGTATAGCATTTAGAGTTGTCACCAAACTCAATTATGGGACCATGTTCTTGTACGTAATTAGTCAGTAGGCTCTTTTGATATGTCATGTGTCTCGAGCAGCTGCTGTCCACAATCCAAGGGTCCTTATGGACCTGCAAAACAGAAACATTTTTAGGTACCCTTTGGTTCAGTTTGGGTCCTTAAGCGTTAGTTGGTGATTTCCCGACCCAGATCTGTCTCGGGACCTTAGGAGTCTGAGATTTTTTCTTCTGAACCTTGTCAGTTTTCTTCTCCACTGGACTTGGAGATACTGACTTCCTGGCAGTTTTGGGTTCAGGAGCTTTCTTCTTCTGAGGCTTTGTGTTCCTCCTGACCCTGGGCTCATAATAGTACGAACCATACTGTGCTGGATGCTCATACAGTGGCCCGCTGTGCTGCTCTGCCCATCTGACCTTCTTGGTTCCCCCTGAATTTGATCGTGGTGTCCTGGGGCTATAACCTTTGGTCAGTTACTTCTTGTTGCTCGGCTGAGGTGCAATCATCTTCTGTTTGTTCTTCGCCTGAGTTGTTGGTTTAGAAATCTGAACTTTCCCTCTGACGAACCTATCAGCCAGCATTTCTGAGCTTTTAGAAGTGGAAGTGGAGGCTTCATGAGTGTAGCCAAGTCCTTCTTTCATTGCTAGTGGCCTTTGAGCTCTAAGCATTTTTTCCAACTTGTCTTTAGCTCCCAAGTATTGTTCAGTCATCACTCCTCGCCAGACCTCATCACTTTTCCGAAGTGATTCATAATCTTTCTCAACTTCTGTGAGTTTCTGACTGAGTCGGGCTATTTCAGTATCTTTCTCAGAATTGTCCTTGGTCAGAACTGATAACTGAGTTTCTTGAAGCTGAGACTTAGTCATAAGAGATTCAATCTCTTCCTTAAGTCTCGCAACCAGATTCTCTGAATCAGTAGAGACCTGACAATCAGAAGAAAGTCTCTGATTCTCAGCCTTTACCTGTTCCAATTCCTGAATAGCTCTGCTGAACTCTCTGCTTAGCTGAATCTGCTCCTCTAGTAGATCATCATATGCTTGTACCAAGTCTAGAGGTTCATATGTGACCGAGCATGTATCGTGTGTACTTTGTGAAGAAGAGGTTATATTAAGTTTCGAGTTTACCTCAGCCTATTCTCCGGCTATCAGACAATATTCAGCTGTTGATTCAGGATCTGTTTCTCCGACCTCAACGGCGACAAATGCAGCTTCGTCTTCAGAAGATTACATGAAAGTATCTTCCTCGATTGAGTCATCGGATATCTCTCCGACGATATAGGCCTGCCTTCTTCGAGAAAATTTCTCGCGTCTAGCCTGCCGTTCTGCTTGTTGAGCAGCTGAGAGTTCGGGACAGTCGTACTGATAATGTCCCTCCATCTTGCAGTTGTAGCATACAATGGTTCTGCCGCCTTTTCCAGCTGAGTTGTTAGATAGACTAGAAGTAGGTTCTGCGTTCCTGCAATTAGTAGAAGGTTTAGATTCTTCCCTTTTTCGATGATCTTTCTTACCTGAGGGAGAATCTCGGTGGTATTTCTTCAGCTTTCTGACTCTTTCTTTTTCTCTTTGATACTTGAGAGCCATAAGCGCAAGTTGATCAGTAGCAGGGGTCTCGGAAGACTTAGCATCTGACGCAGCTACCATCTTGCTGGAAGAAATGGGGTTGGCTCCAGTTTTGCTGACAGTTGCTTTGTAAGCATGATCTATCTGGGTGTCAGCTGGAGCACTGGAACATCGTTGGGGTAGGCTGTGCTCGAATTCCTCCATCTTTAATTTTGAAAATATAACATCAGGAGTTAGAGCATTAAGATCTGAGCGACATAAATAAGTAGCAAAAGGAAGCCACTTTAGTCGAGGCAATGCTCTCAAGATCTTGGTGTTCATCTCTTTGTTGGTGAACGTCCTCCCCAGCTCGTTGATCACATTGATCTGGTTTGTAAATCTGACGCTGAGCTCGTCAATGGTCTCGCTGAGCGTAGTCATAATTGTATTCCGCACAACTCGGTCGAGGTTGTGCAACTTTTTCTCTTCAGGCGTGAAGGCTGATTTGTCTTCAGCCACCTTAGCACCAGTCTGTGCTCCTACACCTCCCACAACGGCATATTGAACGCTGTCGATCATGGGAATGATAGGTCCTGTCTCTAGGACATCAGTCATGCTGTCGTGCAGCGATGTAAGGTGCACCTCCATTCTCACGCGCCATACCGTGTAGTTCTCCACAGAGAACATCGGCACCATCCGTATACCTGACATATCAGATATTATGGGTGAGAGTACAAGGATGTATGAAGAGATGCTTGTGCAGTGAAAAATGTTTTCAGGATTTGTTCGAGTAGACCAGAGTTTCAGAATCGATGATCAGGAGAACACCGATGCTCTGATACCAATTGTTGGTCCGGAGACGAGTGTCAGGTGTAGTGAGGGGGGGGGGTGAATACACCTGAGTACAAGTTCTTTTTCTCAAACGCGAAGGACAGCTGAGCTGTAGGTTGCAATTGATGAATAGTGCCAAATAGTAACCTTCTGATCGCGGGTCAGAGTGACTCAACTACTGAGTTTCTCCTACTGACTTCTGTCAGTATTTGATTCTCAGTCGAAGAGTTAGTGCGGATAAGTGTGTAGGGCCTGATAGACTTCGTCTCGATTTGAAAACGTATTTTTCGCAAACCAAATAATTTTGGCTAGTGCACTTTCAAATACGTTTTATGCAAAGTATGAGTTGTAAGATAGTTTGAATGCAATGCAATAAAATAGTAAATGACACAAGCGATTTTTAACGTGGTTCGGATACGCAAGATCCTACGTCCACGGTACTGCTGAACAGGAGGTCTTGTTGATTAATCTAAGCAAGTCTCAGCAAGGTATCTGTGCACTGGACAGACCCTTCTAAGTTATAGTCCTTAGCGAATTTACAATCCAAACTGAAGTTTGAAGGGGAGGGGATGTTCTCCAACTATGAAGGAGCTCTTACAATAAGAACAGTCACGAAATGTGAACTCCTTCGAAGGTTCTAAGCTATGGATATGACAATGGAGTTTAGATATAGAAGAGGGATCTAAAGAAAGAAACTCTAGAGAGAAGAACGAGAAATATTCTAATGAGCAAGTTCTTCGCTGGATCTTCGTGAAAGCGCTAGAGTGTTTCGAAAGCTTGAGCATGTAATCCCTTTGATATCATAGTTGTGACCCAGGCATTTGTCTGTTGGAGGGGACGATGCCACGTGTCACAAATGTCCAAGGAAAACGGCCATATGTTCGAAATGTTTTCGCAGAGTAGTTGGTCACTGTGCATGAGAGCAACTTTAGTTGGTCAGAGCAGGTAGAGCTTAGACCGCTTCTCATTGGTCGAGGTTTGTGGTAGGTAATACTTGTTAGACATCAGTCTTCATTTGAGTTGACTCTCACTCATCCTCGTATGATCTTCTGCTGACTTTCGAATGATGTTAAAGCTCGGGTCGTTTCCTGTCGGATACAGTAGATCTGATACGATCTCTGTCTTCTTCGTCTGAGTCTGCTGATAAAGGATCTTCTACTGAGTGAAGTCAGCTGATGACTCTGAAGGTACTGAACTTTATTCTGTGTTCTTCTATTAATGTGGGTTAGCTGATGAGAAATCTCCTACTGATCGAAGTCAGCTGATGACCTGAGAACACAAGCTCTTACACTGATGACGTGGGGTTCTGGAAAGTATCTTCCTACTGAAGATCAGACCAACACTTACCCCTTACAGGACTTAGACAAAAACGATAATGAAAATACGAACAGTCTAGCCTATTGCATCATCTAGTCCTATCGACACTACACTAAGGATACAAGACGAGTTTTGGGATCTTCAATTCCATAGGATCAAATCACTATGATTTCCCCCAAATTTCCCTTAACAGATAAGTCCTATTACAAGAACTACTCATAAAATAATACTAAGTACCCTCTAAATGGTTATTAAGATCAACCACTGACTTAACCCAACATGATGGTTAAATATACTTGAGTCCAAGTTTCAGCTCAAACGCGAAAGTCAGTCTTTTACTGAAATTGCTTGTTGAACAATTCAGCTCGCCAACTTAGCTTTCTGATCGCGTGGGCTGAGTGATTCAGGATACTGAACACCGTCTACTGATTTAAGTCAGTCTACAATAAACTCAGTACAAGAACATATTGCAGAATGTGTAGGCTCGTTTTATCATCTCTTGTTGAAAAACGTATTTACTGAAAACTGTTCAAGTTATGCTTCTACATATATTCAGTTTTACTGAAAATTTGACCTATGATTTTTCAAATCGATTTATGCAGAGTGAACAGTACACCAATAAAATAGTAAATGCTCAGACAATTTTTAAAGTGGTACTCAAGATCCTATTTCACTTTCCTGAATAATCAGGATGTCTTGTATTGATTATACTAAGCAAGTCTCAGTCGATCCGTTCACTGGACAAATCTCTAGTTATAGTCCTAGTGACTTCACAAGGTTTCAAACACAAAATTTGAGATTCTCCAATTAATAAGGAGTTCTTATATAAGAACATTTCAAAAAATGTGAACTCCTTCAATATCTAACCATATGATCTATCAATGGTAGTTTAGAATAGAGAATGTGAACAGATCGAATATCTCTAGCGAGAAGAACTATTAGGATATCTATCTATATATGTAGAGAGTTCTTCACTGGATTTGCTTTGAGTAAGCTAGAGTTTTAGTGCTTGAATGCTTGGTGTACCCGGTGTCTTCAACGCTTGAAGATCGATCTCTATTTTTAGTCTTGACTCATAGAAAGATTCGTTGAAAGATATACCTAGCCACATGTCAAATACGACAAGGAAAATGACCATCTTGAATTTGAACATTACTATAGAGATTCTCTCTTTTTCAGTCTTGATGACAACTTTATGTCAGTGCAAGTACAACGGTGGTAGCTTTTAATTGGTCGAGGTTAAATCGTAAGTGATGCTTGTTTAAACTCAAGCAGATGTTGAGTTGACTTCTTCTGATACCTTATACACTTTAACTGAGTTGTTCTCTACTGACATTCTTCTGAATCATTCAGCTGTATGTCTAATGAGTTCCTAACATGCTGAACTCAACTAAGCAACTACAATATGTGTTTCATCATTCAGCTAGAGATTTTGATATTTTCCAATCTTATCTAATACTAAATCATCGCCCAACAAAGGTTGGTGGCTGACCCCTATATCGTGTTCCATCATAACTTTTTTCGCTTCTCTTGTTATTGTTGATTTTGTTCCCTTAATTTGTATTTTTGAATTCGCTCTAAGTATTTCACTTTTGAAATTGGCAAACTCAAATTATAAAGACGGGCAGATCCAATCCAGAGGATGTAGAATCTTATATTTGGGAGATCGATGAATCTATGATTTTAGGTTCGACGAACATAATAACAAATCTTTCTTAAATATATAATTTTTATCCCAAAAGTATATGTAGAAAATTATGGTAAGGTTACAATGTTTTAGGATAGTCTTTACACTTCTCGTAAATCTGTTTATATACAAAAATATCGGTAAAATTTGAATAACTTTTAATCATAAAACAATTAAAACTAGTTAGATCATCCCAATTCCAATGTATTCGTCGTTTAGTTTGCCGACTGATGAATCCCTTTCCCAATAAAAAAATATTAGGTCCCTCTTTTTATTTTTACTTTTTCACTCTCTATTCGGATGTGTGGTGGAATTAGGGTTATTCGTTTGTTTGTTTCGTAAGTTAAACTTAATCTAGAAAAAAAAAACTAGTAAGCACTTATTGTATTTATCTCTTGGCGTTTTCATTTCGATTTTCATGCATAACTAGTGCAGTACTCGTGCGTTTGCACGGGCAATTTTTTTTTTCTTTCTCATATCATATGTTATGTATTCGATTTGCATTTAAACATCAACTCTTAAGTGGTCTGAACTTTGGTTTAATTGTAATTCGTAAGTTGTGTTTATTTTATCATATGAATTAGTATTAGCTGTATAATATCTTTGTGAATGTAGTTTGTCATCTGGAACTCTGAGTTAATCTTAATTTTGAGTAGTTGTTGTAAGCGTATAATGAAAAAAGTTTTTAACAAACTAAAATATGTTGTTCAATTTCAATTTGGAATTTTCATCAATTCCCTACACACGTGTGAAATACCCATGTTTTGTAAATCTTTTATTGTCTCATATTTAACTAATTACAAAACAATGTTTTTATTCTTCTTTAAGCAACACCTAAATTGAGCTAAGAAATGTTTATTCAGTTATACTTGGTCTCTAACAATGATGTTGTCTATAAATTTGTGTAGACTTCTTTGTACATGATGTTTTTTGTAGTTCTACAATTTATATCATGTTTATCGCATACCAAAATCTTCAAACCATCTCGATTTGTGACGCGAGAGACCACAACATATAACTGAACGAAAAAGACAACATATGATCGCCTAATTAGAACTCATCCCGAGTAGTAAAGATTCAATTTTGGTTCAGACCAACTCACCTTTGGAGTCTCATGCTGCAAACCATGTTTGCAAGTTATACATGAACGTGTTCTCATTGTACAGTGAAATTCAATTCTCAACTAATTTGTGAATTATGTTGGCTTCTATATTTAATTGTTATTAGATTGATTGTTTCCAACCGGGTATGTTGTATTTTGGTTGCATTTTGCTTGTCCAGATCTTGTTTGTTTATATGTGCATCTTAGATAAGTTATTTTTACTTGCTTCATATCAAAAGATCATTTCAGATAATAACTCATTTTGTTGTTATAACATACCTAGTCCCAAAAAAATCATAAGAAGTTTTATTCTCTAAACTTAACTGCAATTATTTTTTCCCTCCTCATTCCTCACAAACAAAATTCTAATTTTTTTCTTTCTTAATATTAACCCTCGCCTTTTTGGATGGTATAGCTGTTCCAAATGTATCACCTAGAGTCCTCTTTATATTTCCATCATCAATCCACTCATCTTCAATTGCCGCTCTTGATGATGCTTGTTTTTTAGTCGAAACTGCGCATCCTTCCTTGGCTAGATTTAGTGCTGATTGTTTATTGCTTGACGGAGTGTTTATCAAAGTATTATCTCCAACTTTGCATAATGAACTTGATTCCTACATATTTAGTTTCCGTAGCATACAGATAATTTATCAGAATCATCATATATACGAAAGTTTTGTTTGTGAGCTAAAAAAATTTAAATTGCAGTAGACAACCTGACTCTCGCTATACGGGTGGTCGTCATCATTATTGGCTGAAATCTTAGTTATTATATAGCCCCCACCAAAGATGGCATTATGCTCAGTTTTCATTTCAATCTTGAAATGAAACTTCTTGTTCAGTAATGCCCTCTCAATCACCTTTTGTGGTGTAGCGTCATTTTCCTATAATCATTATGAACTTGCCTTTAAATTTAATAATTTTCTAACAATAAAAGGCACACTTTAATGAATAATACCACAGTTGAATCTTGCTGTAACTCTTCCGCAGATTTTCCAATAACTTGCATGCATTCTCTATCCCAAAGAAGAAGTGAGACAAAACCAGTCTCATCTCGGACTCGGACCTTGATTTTGTATCTGTTAAAAAGGAAAAATTAAATATAAAGGTCATAAAATAATCATTAGTAATAACCAATATTTAGTTATTTATGTAAATACATAAGAGCAGCCAAACAGTTGTAGCTATTACAGTTTTGGCAATAGAATTGGGTATTGACCTTTTCCATTTTTTTATTGCATTGCTTGCATGCAATATAATGCCAACCCTCATCAGAATACACCATTTCAACTATTGCAATAATCCAAGAATTTTTGGACTGCAACATGTAAGTAATGAAATAAGTTATAGTGCTGCGAGTTTATATTTGTCCACAAATAAGTTCATAATTGTTGTACCTCATCCTCATCGAGTAGCTCTTCAATTTTCTTTGTCCTAGTAATTCCTTGTATATACTCGTCGTCATATTCATGTGTTGTTTGTTGGGGGTGTATCACTAAATGCATTAGCTCCCACACCATAAGAGGCTACATACCTGTTACATATTCGTTAGGCATTTTTCAAATAATAAGGAATAGTATTTTTTTACTTCATGGGCTTTTGTACCTTTTTCGGAAATCATCAACTTCGGCAACCTTAGGATTCAATAGCAACTTTGTAGCATAATAGCCATTTTGTACTTTTCTTTCCTCTAACATATAACCAAACATTTTCGTCAAGCACTACATAGAAAAAGCTTTCTTTTATATTAATATCAAATAGGAGTATTCTTTAAACAACATACCTAGATAAATGCTCGGTTTGCAGAATTGGACAATCAAAATGTTTGGTGTCAAAGATTGGTGCTCGATTAAGTTTAGAAATTTATCAACATAATCCTCCCACAAAGTGCAAGTTAAAGCCTTTTTGCGACGTATAAATTAGCGTAACAAAGTTGATAAATAATAAGACATATATGTAATATAATGTTTCTCACAGAATATAAAAAATAACAATAAAATTCATACTCAATATCTTCAAGGCGGATGTTGATTAACCTCTTTTCTGATCCATTGCTTGTTGTAAGATGTTGAACTGTCCTAACATTGATCAACGCTTCAATGACATCTGTTTAGATATAATAGTTAATTACAATATAATAGAATATTTATATTTAGTGATATCCAATATCTGCATAATTTGTTGATAATACCAAATGGCAAGACTTCATGAATTTTTTCAATTCCGTGTACTTCCTCAAAACTTTTGAAGCTAAATTGCGTGTTCGGGAAATCTTCTTGCAATAGATTCAATATTCGGGTTTTCTCATTCATCAATAGCTTATATTTATTTTTCGTAAGCTTGTGCGCTTTCCTATCATGCACGACCTTGAAATTTTTTATACCATAAAGATGACCCTCTTTAAGCTCAGGTTTCAATCTGCGAATTTGGTTTTTTGGGATTGTAGCTTCAATTCTCCCCCCCTATAACAATTTATCGTTAGTTCAATCCAATGAATCATATAATGTACAATTCCTCTACTAATGTTTGAGAAAAACTATGTACCTTGAAATCGTTGAAAACACACTCAATACTTAATATATCGCTTTTGTTGTACGTTGGCAGTTCGTAGGCACGAACCAAACGAAGCTTGACTGCAAATGTCTCCTTCGAGTCATCCAATTCCTCAATTAGCGACCAAATAGTCGGCATGTCTGCAAATATTTCTTTGAATTTTGAATAATCCTTTGCATATATATAATAGAAATTACAAATCCGCGATTTAGTGTTTTCTAATCTTTTATATGGAAAATTTTAATGGTCATTAGAATGTAATTATTACTATATATAAAAATAGTCTATTATTTATTAGGTTAGGAAATGTGGGATGGTAATTAATATGTATGTAACGTCCAAAATTATTTATTTAATATCAATTTTCACATTATTGGATTTTTAAAATAAAAAACATAGGGGCAAAACAGAAAAAAAAAATCGTTGGGAAGCATTAGACTAAATTGAAATGAATGAAAATTGGCAGCCTTCAGTTTTATGTAATTAATTTGAAATTGAATTGACTTAATTGAAAATCATTAAAGAGGAGAAAAGTGAAAGTGCTTTTATTATGTTAAATTACAAACCATGGGATCCGCGATTTAGTGTTTTCTAATCTTTTATATTCTTTTATATGGAAAATTTTAATGGTCATTAGAATGTAATTATTACTATATATAAAAATAGTCTATTATTTATTAGGTTAGGAAACGTGGGATGGTAATTATTATGTATGTAACGTTCAAAATTATTTATTTAATATCAATTTTCATATTATTGGATTTTTAAAATAAAAAACATAGGGGCAAAACAGAAAAAAAAAAATCCAATTCAATTTCACATTATTGAATTTAATTCTAAATGAATTTTCATATTATTTATTTAATATCAATTTTCATATTATTTATTTAATATCAATTTTCATATTATTTATTTAATATCAATTTTCATATCATTTATTTAATATCAATTTTCATATTATTGAATTTAATTCTAATTGAATTGAAATGGCAAAAGTGAAAATATTATGAAATAGCAAATCTTCAATTGAAATCAATTTGGATTTCAATTGGATTTAAAATACCATTGGGGTTTAATATATTACATAGATTAATCGTATCAAATTCTAACAATTAATTATATTTTTTATTCATGAAGATTTTGAGTTAACTAGTGAATTTCGTATGAAAAAGAAATATGTGTGATTAACTTAACATGTGTCAAATCACATTACTTGATCTTAGGCCTTGTTAATTTGGAAGAGTTTAAACAACTTATTTTAATTTATTTTAAATAATAAGTTCTTTTACGCGCATTTGGGAGAACTTATCGAAATAACTTATTCTAAATAATAAGTTACTTTTAACTTATTTTCACAAGTTAATATTATTAATTTATAAAAATTTATAAGTAACTTTTAAGGAGGTTTCCATATCAAATCTTGACAATTATATTTTTTTAATTTAATTTTTTTACATATATAAGTTATTATTATTACATGTATCCAATCACAATTTACTTATTAAATTTAAGTACTTATATCATAACTTCTTATAGAATAAGTTTTTTTAAATTTTTTTTTATAAATCCTTAATTAAGTTATTTTTCCAAATGAAGTCTTAATACAATTACATCATGAACAATGTGATATAATCATATAATATATGAAAGAAAACTTATAGAGACATCATATCTTAAGAGTTGACGCACAATCTACCTTTTAACTTTTTAATTATATTTTACTCCCTCCGTCCCGCTATTTGTGGCTCACTTTCCCGAAAGGGGTGTCTCGTTATTTGTGGTTTCTTTCCTAATTTGGTAAAAAATTATATATTCTACTCTATCATCTTCTCTCTCCTACTTTATTACATTCTCTTTCCTACTTTATTACATTCTCTCTCCTACTTTATTGCATTCTCTTTCCTACTCTATCATCCTCTCTCTCATACTTTCTATTATTGGAATGATAAAAACTCTATAAAATATGTCTGAATTATATCTATCAAAATTATAATTAACTCAAACCCCTAATAATTTGGTTTTTCAAATTCGAATCTTTTCAAGTAATAAAATTATCTAAACATATCTCACATAAATACCACTCAACGTCAACACATTTATTAGTGAATAGTGATTACACCTCCTGAAAACCTATGTTCTCATAACCGGCCCGGTCATCGACCCGGAAAATATAAATTTACTGGTTCAACCGGTCGAACCGGTTGAACCGCTGGGTCAACCCGGGGAGTGTGTGACTGAAGGGTGCGTAGAATAGCTCAAGTAAATTTTAGTTATGATAATTTAACAAAAAGGTTGTTTGGCCAAGTGGTGAAGGAAGGGTTCGACTCCCACTCCTTACATTTTTAATAGAAAAAAAAATTTATTATATGAAATGGGCCAAACCGGGCCGAACCCGGTACCGAATTCCGGTTGAACCGGTTGATTCGGCCGGGTCACACCGGGTCAATTGCAAAAACGAGTTTATATCTAGCCCAACCCGAATTTATTACCGATCTCCGGTTGAACCGGTTGAACCGGCCGGGCCGGGCCGGTTTTCATAACACAACTGAAAACACGACCTTTCATCGCCCTTGTTACTATACAAAGAAAATGAAGCATAAATTTACATAGGTCTATTATAAAAAAAATGGATTTCACAAATTTATCTTAGATAAAACTACGTAATTTTAATAGCAATTCATCCTTTTACCCACATTTTATACAAAACTACGAATTTTTTGAGACAAAATTAAGACATGCAGTTTTTGGGATAAGAGAGCCCATTCCAAATTTATTGGTTTGACATTACCCAAATCTTGATCATAACCCTAAAAGCAACAAAATAACTACTTTTCATTTGCTTAGCGGCTCTATATTTCTTGCTCCATTTTTGAGAATATGTTCACCCCTTTTTGTGATATTCCACCAAACATTTCTGATTGACTCTTGATTGAAAAAAATTGCCACAAAAACAGGAGCAATTTTCTTTACAATGAAATGATTAATGGGGCATCAAGAATCTTTACCACCTGAAGATATGACTTCTTGTGGGCTAAGAAATGTAAGTTTCGAAGACTTTGCCTGACTATTCGAACATCTCAACATATCGCGTATCAGGGCATTTGATACGATAAGGTACTTCATTTACTATTCCCGAACATTTTAGGACATTTTACAACTACTTTTAATAAAAACGAGTATCTTATAAAATCTTTTGAGCGAGAATTAAGAATGATATGTTTTGTGACGTACATTATTTGATTTTTTTGTGGTTAAATTATGTCTACACATTCTTTGCTTTTTTGGGAATGTGTCACTTATAATGGAACGTCCCAATACGAAAACGAGCCACTTATAATGGAATGGAGGGAGTATATATAATGCTCGTGTCCTATCCTCAATTTTCAACCTAAACCTTAATTAAACTCACGTATGCTTGTCGTGTTGTATTCCATGTCGCGTCTCTCACCTAGACAAGATGAATATAAAATTAAGGGGATGTTTGGTATGTGGGTTTAGAACCCTACTATGGGAATGACTCGGGTTTGATACCCATATATCGTGTTTGGTATGTGGGTTTTGGTTCTCGACTATGGGTATCAAACCCATGTGTCTATGGGTTTTGCCAAACCCAAGTAAATACTTGGGTTTCATTCTTCAAACCCATATGGGTATCGATTGACAAAAACAGGGAGAAAATTTCCTCCACTCTCTCCATTTCTATTTTGATCCAAACCATCCCACTCACCATCGTCGACCGCCGGACACCGCCGCCATCATCCTCCGCCGGACACCGCCGCCATCGTCCTTCGCCGGACACCGCTGGAACCAGGTATGTAAGAATTTTCTCCTTTTTTCGTTTTTCTTTTTTTTTTTCTTTTTCAAACTTTTGGGAAAAATGGATAGATGAAGCACTACCTGCAACCAACCAGAGCTGCCTTTCTCTCACAACTTTCTCTGTTGTGATTTGTTTTGTGTTTATGCTTGTGGTGGTGGGGTGGTAGGCAGTGGGGGTGGATTAGGTGCGGTGGAAATGTTAGGCTAAATGTTTCTGGTGCGGTATATAAGTGTTTATTACATAATATTTTGTTGTCTTAAGGAACATTTGCATACTAGTTGCCTTTTGTATGATTTCTTAGTGTTGATTGCAGAGACATGTTGAAGCTCGAGGAACTCGGGAAATGAGTTTTCCTTACTTGAAAGACCTCGATGTAGTGTATGGCAAGGATCGAGCAACTGGAAAGTATGTGGAAGATTATACTGAGGCGGTGAATAACATGGATGATTGGTTGAAGAATAACCCTGAAAAGTGCAATTTCACTTGTGAAGATTCAGATGAATTTGTGGAAGAGAACTCTCCTCTCCAACATGCTCAAAACAAGTCTGCTGGTAGTACAAGCTCTAAGCGCAAGCATAAACAATCTCCTACAGTGGTCATGGAACAAAAGAAGATGAAGACTCAAGATACTTTGCAATCACAATTCGCGGATGCTACAAAAGAGTTCACTTCTTGCATTTCTGGACTGTCAAACCATTTCAAGACTATTGCTAGTGTGATGGAGAGCGAGGAAGCACGAGAGTCTGAGTTGTCAAATTGAAACAAAACCATCATTGCAAGTCTTGGTGGTATCAGCCTTTCTCGAGAGCAAATATGGGCAGCAACGGATCTTCTTGCACTACATGGTCACAAATTGGAAATCTTCTCTCAACTTGAAGAAGGCGATAAATATGGTTATATCATCTCTTTGCTATTCGAATGGTCGAAGCAAAGAGGTTCTTGAACAATGAACTTGATGCCTGTCTTGTTTTTCGTTTTTATTTATGAATATTGAACAAGTATTATGTCATCTTCAATTTCTTTTTGGATATTTATGTACAACTGTGGTTTTTGATGAATATTTGGTTTTTGATGAATATTTGATTTTTTTATGAATATTTAATTTTAAACAAGTTTGTTGGTAGTTTATTAATGGATGTAATAGTTCACTATAGATACTTACTTGAATTTCACTATATGAAAATTTTCATTCCCATTGAGGGCTAAAATTAACCAAACACCATATTTGGTTATCATTCCCATTCACTAGTAAATACCAAACACCATTAAAGGAATCTCCCATACCCATACCTAATCACCCTACTATCATACACATTGCCATTGCCATTCCCGAATTCGTACCAAACGACCCCTAAATAAATCTTCATTCAAAAATAAAATAAACTATCCTAGTATATATTTTAATGATAAATATATAATCCATGATTTTGTAATCTTTCAAATAAAAAAGGCCAAATACTAATTTCTTCATAATCTTTCCATAGTATTTTCGATTTAAAATAGGCAAATTGGATTTTTTAGTCCCCAAACTATGCGTGTTTGGCCAATTTGGTCCCTTATTTATTTATTTTAGTTAATTGGTCCCCAAACTATAGAATTTTGGAAGAATTGGTCCTTCTGTTAATTTTTTTGTTAGTCAACGATTTTTAAAGGGTATTTTCGGTATAATATTATTGAGGACCAAAACGTCCAAATATTGAAAGATTGAGGACCAATTTTTTTTTTCTTTAATTTTTTTAAGTTTTTCAAAAATCGAAAAATATTTTAATAATTTTGCTTTTTTTTAAGGAGCAATTATGCCAATTTTAAATAGGTTGAGGACCATTCCCGTTAATTATAATATATTTGGTGTTGGTCCCGAGAGTGAGTTCAGGTGTAGAGGGGAGGGGGGTGAATACACCTGAATCCAATTTTCTCAACTTTGAACACGAACAGTCCTATTCAGGATAATGCCGTACTGAAATAATTCAGCAGACCAAATAACTGTTCTGAATCGTGTTAGGCTAAAAGTCCGACTCTACCGATATCGCTAACGGCGAGTCGAGTCGAATTCAGTGTCAACAGTAGAAATTCAGTGTGCGGAAATGTGTAGGCCCTAATCAGTTGAATGAGAAAAACGTTTTATGCAAGTCTCAGTTCAGCAAGTGGTCAGTTCAGTATGCTGAGACAGTTGAATGATTTTAAGAAGATTTTCAGTATGAATAGTAAAATCAATGCAACAGTAAGAGAACGTAAGTAAACGACACAGAGAGTTTTAAAGTGGTTTGGATATCAATCGATCCTACGTCCACTGTCCGGAAAGTTCAGGAGGCTATTTATTATACTGAGTTAGTCTCAGTCAGCTTGTGCACAGGACAAAGCCGTGGCTTGGGGATTATACTGAGCAAGTCCCAGTTTACAAATGTATCAAACTAAAGTGTTTGACAAACTTCTCCAACAGTGAAGGAGTCCTTTTACAATAAGGATTGGGTTCAAATATGAACTATTTCGTCTAAGCTATATATGGATTCGGTTGAGCTTAGGGTTAGAGGGATAGGGAACGAGAGTGTAGCTTCTAGAGCGACGAACAGCTGAGTGTAGCTATAAGTTCGTGTCACGTCGCTTGGATACTAGATGCTTGGTTGTCGGTTCAGCTTGGTTCCCTTACGAGCTAAAAGGTAGTCTTTCGCCGGAGATAGATCTTTAGATTCTTGCGGAAGACTTAGGCTTTTTGGTTAGGCTCGTTTTAATGCTCTGTGTGTTCTTGAGAGGCTTTTTCGAGCTCTCGCTTGTTCTCTTTTTCGGTTGGTGAGCTTCAATTCTTGAATGATCCCTCTATTTATAGAGAAGAGATTGGGAGAGATCCGTTGGAGACGATCTTCTTCTTTCTCTCTCTTTTGGTAGCAAACGGCTCTTTTGAAGTAGGTAACAGTGTACTTTCCCACCTTTTAAGGTAAAGGGTTGACTGCAGCTTTAGCAGGTGAGAAGACACGTGTGTCCTTGTCATTCGTCGAGGTGGATAGAGCGGTTGAGACAGCACAGACTTCAAGGCAAACTGAAGCTGACTTCTCTCTTCCTCGTATATGACAATGCTGATTGTCTTTCAAAAGTATTTGACAGATTCGATGTCGCCGATCTTGAGTCTGATCCCGTATTCAGTAGGTAGATAGCTGGGGAAAGTCTACTGAAGATCAGCTCTGAGTTCAGTGAACTGCTCCTGCTGAGTCCAGTTCCACTGACTCTTTCAGTATAGTGCTCCTGCTGAGTCCAGTATCACTGAGTCTTCTACTTCTGGTGTTAAGGCAGATAATCTACTGAGCGCCTTGATCAGAGCAGAGTGTCTACCGAGTCCGAAACCTCGAGACAAATAACGATTACAACGGAATGGTTCACCAATCAGATAGGGTTTTGGGATCTTCAAATCTTCTCAACAATCAGAGCACTAGGCTGCTGAGCATGGTTCAGTATAGAAGATAGAATCATTTCCCACTAAATGAGAGTATGCTGGGGACAGAATCATCACCCAACAATTTCCCCCTATTTGATGATGCCAAAACCTATCATCTATGCTAACACTAAACAAACAGAAACAGAGCCCCTTACAATATTACGGGTAAGATCGGTGGAGTTGTTCCAACAGTTTCTAGACTGCGAGAAAACAGGGCAAAACACAATTTCCCCCATTACATAGAAACTAGACTAACATAATCTAACAAAGTAATAAACTGACTAGAAAGTAAATAGAAGTGAGTGTGTGAGTCAGTAATCACTTCAGTGATTCTGAGTGTTAAAGCATAATACAAACACGGCTGGATAGACAACAAGTGGTTGTCAGAGCCAAAATCAGATTTGTATATATGAGTGATTCGATCCAAGATACATTACAAATCTTGCTAAGCTAGGAAGAACAGAACTAAGCCTAGGAGCCCTTAAACTGCTTGATCCTGTCCATGAATCCTTGAGATTGCGTCTCTGGCAGTGGCACTCCATACATCCGGTATGTGTTCTTTCTCAGCTTCAAGAGTTCAGCAAAGTCTGCTGGCTCATCTTCGTCCAGTTCTCTTTTTGATGCAGCATACTTCACTTCAGCTTCTATTAACCCAAAGTGGATTGAGTCATCATTTCTTCTAGGTGGAGGTATGATTCTGGGCTCCGGAACACTGACTTCTTTACCTTCAGATACGACTTTATGCAAGTATATGTATAGATCAGGTTCAATTATCATCATCCATTCTGTGTAGGCATCCGTCTTAGTCATGTTGGGCCAGAACCTCTAGAAATAATTGCGCTTGATGAAATCTATCTTTGAAGATTCCCATCTCTGAGTAAATTGAGCAGGTATCTAATTGTCTGTCTTTGGCCATCTGTGCGATTTCAGATCAGCTGGCTTCCTGAACCTTCTGTATCGATAAGGAATATCAGCTTTTGAAGGTACTCTCAGCCTGGCCTCTTCCTCAGTCCTTTTCCTCAGTGCTTCAAGGTCTGCCTCCCAAATTCTGTCTCTGGCAGCCTGAACTTGTCTAGCCTCTTCGCCTCTGTATAAGTATCTGTTCATTTGGTCGAATATGGCCTCAATCTCATCATCTTGGGCTTCAGTGGCTTTCTGAGGAATGTCTTCAGATTCAACAGGGGTACTTGATTTTTCTTTTGACGTACCACGCTTCTCGGTGCTTTCTTTGCTTTTGCTCCTTCTCTTTCTCCCTATCTTCTTCATCCTCGATAATCGGTTTCCTTGGAGGTATCCTAGCGAGGCTTTCTTCCTCCTCGAGCTGGAGATTTTGTCTTTCCTTTGACAGGCTTAGACTTTGGTTTATTAGCAGCTTCTGTTTCAGCAATCTCCCTTGCCAGCTTCTCATCAGTTGCAATTTGAGCCACCTCCTCAGCTGAAATGTATCTCTTCGTTTTCTTGGCTGGAGGGGTCGGGAGAGTCAGCACTTTCTTGCCTTTTCCCCGAACAGGTGGAGGGAGAGGAGCCTCTTCCTCTTCCGACTCTTCTGCTCGGCATACTCTGCAACCTCCTTGATAATATCGGTCGGATGCAGGTTGCATGAGTAGCTCTGGGTTCTCCGAGCCACTTGGGCCGAGTCTCGAGTGTGCTCGCAGCCAAGACACCCCGGGCCTTACCCTGCATGCGAGTCCGAGTCCTGCTTATCTCAGTCACGGACTTGGTCTTTTTCTCAAATCTCGGTGAAGCTATCCCCTTAAGTAATTTGGCATCAGTTTTGGTAGGGGTCGGCTTCTCAGTACTCTTCTCTTTTCCTTCCTCAGTACTCTTCTCTTTTCCTTCCCCCTTTTTGGCATCATCAATTACAGTCGGGGTAGGGACGAGTACCTTCTTGTCTAGGCGTTTGTAGACGGCGGACGGTTCGTCCCGATGCATCATGGATCTTTGTCAGCGCCAAGTGCAGCTCATTCCTCTCATTAGTCAGTTCCTCCGAGTATTGCTTATGGGAGAGGTCAGCTGCTGCCTTGAATTCTGTCAGCTTCTCAGAAATCTTGTCCTCCATGACCAGTTGAATGTTGTCAAGTCGGATTTCCGTGGCCTGGGCTTGTTCAGTGAAGGACTCAGTATGAGTGGACATTGAAGCCTTGAATGCTTTGAGAAGATTGGCTTGTCCTTCCTGAATGATTCTGAGCTGATCATCAAACTGCTTATGCTGCTTAGCCAAAGCTTCGGATACAATTGCAGAGACATCAGGGGCGGCTGATTTTGATACTGATGTTTTCAGCCCCTGTAGCTCAGTGGCTGTGGCCAGTGTAGTCTGTTTCCACACCTTGTGGACGGCCTTCGCAAGAGCTCAATTCTGGATTCCCTGAGCGGTGAGAGCTTTTGCTACGGATCGAGATCTCTTGGTAGTTAGGCTGGGCGCTGCTTCGTAAGTCGACTCCAGCAAGAGCTTAGCGGGCTCTGCTGAGGACGAAGCACCAGCCGTGGACTTCGCAGGTCCAAGGATACGGAGTGGAGGTTGAGCTTGTTCAGTAGCATGTGTATCCTTGTCCTGGGGATTTCCTTCATCAGGCTTTCCAGGGCCTGAATCACTGGGTGGATCTTGACCATCGTGGTCTGATCCATCTGAGGGTGCTGAGTCGGTTGCTAGGCGCCCGTCATGTATCATTGCCGGCATAGCGGCCCTCGGGTTCTCCATGGTGCTGAGGTCGGCGGGCTCGAGTAGCCTATTTGCTCCCTCAACTTCAATTCTTCTTCATGAAGGCTGTGGCAGGAGTAGTGGAGTACTAGACGTTGTAGATAGGGCCACTCCTGAAATCGCAGCAACATGTGGAGCCTTGCTGATTTTGCAATGAGCAACAAATCAGAGTAGTCAGCAAGCTCTGGAATCTGTTGAAGAATCTCTCGGGATGCTCTGGATACGATCACTGAAGCTTCCATCCCAATCGTCTCTTCTTCAGATGCTGTCTCAGACTCCAAGTCTATGGGAGACGTCTGAGTCTCAGCAGGAGACACACTGCTGAGTGGTGGAACTGAGGGGGGGCTGTCAAGACGCTGAATCTCTTCGCTATGTGCTTCTGTAGCATCCCCTTGTTCCACTTCTACGGGTTCCTCGGTGGAGACGGCCTTCTCCACCGATTGAGTCTTCTCGAGATGATTCGACTCGTCTATCGGCCGAGGGCGAATAGGTTGCTTGAGTAGCTCGAGCAAGGCAGGAACTTCGGGAGAGACCTCGGGTTCGGTAGGCACGTCCGGAATGGCTTTCCTCGGTTTCTTAGCTGGTGCCTTTGGAGTTTTTGCTTGGAGGTGTTCTCTTCTTCGAGGGTGTAGCCTCGCCGAGGCGTAGTCTGGCGAGTTAAGGCCGAGGGACTCGACCCGACCTGTCGAAGAGCAACGATCTTGTTGTGGAATCCGACCTTCTTCACATTAAAATACTCCTTGTCATTGTAGGTTATTGGTTCAGATCCGTAGACATCCTCTATCATTATGGACAGCTTCAGGCCATAAAGAAGCTTGCCCTTTACACTCAGCGTGTAAGAGGCCTTGTCGAATTTGGCCGCCTGAGCCATGAATTCACGGATAAAGAACTCCGTCCAATTGATCTGAGCTCTATCATATATGGTCATCATGAGTTGGATCTTGGGCCTCGATACTTGATCGAATGAGCACCTTGGGCGGTCGGGTAGGCTGCGTCACAATATAAGCCAAAGCTCATGCGAGGCGGCATGTTGTTTTTAGGAAAAGCAGCTCTGAAGGTTGTGGGCTTTCCACAGAATATTGTCAAGTAGTCATCTACAAGATCATCATTGTACCCCACAGTACTGGCTCCTTCAGAAGGCAGATCAAAACTTCTCTTTAGCGCCTCCTTGATTGATATTTGCTTCAATATCGGAGAAGCATCCTTGATCTTGTGAACGACGAATCTTCCGATTATGTCACCGCCTACTGAGTCAGAGTTAAGATAAACTTCGGTCACCTGCCTCGGGAGGAAGTATGTCGGCTTCCTTGAAAGAAAACTTTCAAGCCCTGACTCTCTAAGAGCTGAGAAGATCTCGTCCATATAATCGAGATCACAGGCGTCTCCATGGTTGGCTCGAACCAAACACGGTCCTTGTCCAAGATTTCTTGTATGTTAACTGGAGTAGACACCGAAACATATTTACTTGCCATTGTACCTATTACACGAGCATTTATCAGTATCGATTTAAATAAAATAGTTTGTATAGCGATTTTGAAAAAGAAAATTAATTCGTGTAGCAGTTGTAATAAGCATACCGAAAGAGAGATTGAGATTCTGAAAGGATACGCAAGAGGGGATTGCAAGAAATGATCTCAGAATTTTCGGATGCAGAGGATTTTAAGTGCGGTAATGGCAGTTTCTAAAGATACGATGGAATATAAGTCTATCGTGAAGATGAACCGTTTCTGATCTATGGCTGAGTTTAAACTTGCTTTATGAGATGGACGGTCAAATTTAAAAGATATATATTAAGTAATGATCACATATGCCGCCTAAGTCAAAGCCAGTTGTAAATATGCCTAAGTAGTAACTGTGAAAAGACAAGCATTTAATGCGTGCAGAGTTCAGCAAACTTATGTATGGAGTGTCGCCCAATAAATATAAGCCGTTAATAATAAATGACACTTAGGATTTTTAATAGCATGCTGAATCTTCATCATAAATGCATTACTGTTTTATTCGTTACTACTGAGTAGAGATACGCAAACCCGTCGGTGAACATAGTAGTCGGTGATACCTCGTGTAGATGGTTTTCTCGTCTCTACGTGCTGAATTTACTCGGTATTGAGAGTGATCATTCCCCCCTTAGTGAATGATCCTCTCCTCGGAACCTTCTTCTTGGCCGGGGTCGAGTAGGATCCAACAGACCTAGCTCTACCGAAAGTTCTGCCGAATCGGATTTAGCTAGAGGCTTGGTCGATATATCGACCCTTTGTTTGTCGGTATGGATTTTCTCCATTATGATATCCTTCTTTTCGACATGGTCACGAATGAAGTGATGTCGATGTCCACGTGCTTGCATCTTGTGTGAAGTACGGGGTTATGAGTAATTGCAATGGCACTGATCTTGTCGCGAGAAGATTGGCACTTCATTTTGAGTGACGTCATAGTCTCGTAGGCTGCTTGTCTCGGCCAAAGGATTTGGGCGCGAGCAACTTCCGGCAGGCCATGTATTCGGCTTCGGTAGTTGATGTAGCTGCGAGTCTTTGTTTCTTTGAAAACCATGAGATCAACTTACGCCAAGGAACCGACATGTTCCTCGAAGTTGATTTTCGGTCGATTCTACATCCTACATAGTCAGCATCAGAGTAACCAGTTAGTTCAATATTATCATCATCTGGATACCATAAACCCATGTCAGGTGTTCCTCGAGATAGCGGAGAATCTTCTTTGCTTTGAGTCCATATGGCTCGCCCGGATTCGCTCCGAAATCGAGCACGACACCTACATCATAAGTTATGTCGGGGCGTGTTCTTTGTTAAGTATAATAATGAACCAATTACGGCCACGATATTCGGTTTGGTCTCATCGATACTCCCTCTTTATCAAGATCAATCTTCATATTAGTGTTCATCGGGATCTTGATAGGTTTGCCGGATGTGCAACCGAATCTTTTGATGAGGTCTCGAGTGTATTTGCCTTGATTAATGAACGCCCCCTTTTCAGCTTGCTTGACTTGAAAACCAAGGAAGTAGTTCATTTCTCCCATCATTGACTTCTCGAACTTATCCTTCATCATCTTTTCAAATTGCTGACACATAATGACATTCTTTGATCCAAAGATGATGTCATCCACGTAGATTTGCACCAGTAATAGGTCTTCTTCCAGTCGAATGCTGAATAGAGTGCGATCTACTGTGCCTTTCTGAAAACCTTTATGAAGAAGGAACTCAGATAGGGTATCATACCAAGCCCTGGGTGCTTGTTTTAACCCATACAGAGCCTTCTTGAGTCTATAAACTTGATGTCCCTGCTGAAAGCCGGGCGGTTGTTCCACATAGACTTCTTCTTTCAGTATGCCGTTCAGGAACGCAGACTTCACATCCATTTGATATACTTTGAATTTTTGATATGTTGCGTAGGCTAGGAATAGTCTGATTGCCTCCAATCTTGCAACTAGAGCGAAAGTTTCGTCGAAATCTATTTCCTCAGCTTGACAGTAGCCTTTAGCCACGAGTCTTGCTTTGTTCCTTACTACAACGTTGTTTTCATCTCGCTTGTTCTTAAAGACCCATTTTGTTCCAATTGCACGTTGATGCAGGGGTCTATCAACAAGTTCCCAAACATCGTTCGTTTGAACTGATTTAGCTCCTCCTGCATGGCTATGATCCAGTCAGCATCTTTCAGTGCATCCTCAATCGTCTGAGGCTCTTCAGTGGACAAGAAGCAGGAGTATAATGCGCTTTCTCCTTGACAAAATCTGGATCTTGTCTTGACATGTGCTGAAGGATCTCCAAAGATTAGATCAGCAGAGTGAGCATCTAGCCATGTTCTACGATGTTTTAGTTCTTCATCTGAGAATTGATCAACATAGATAGTAGGTGAGTTAGGTATTTCAGTTGTACTATTCTGAGATTGAAGAATTTCAGTAATAAGAGTGTGATCTACTGAGTCACCAGGTTCAGGGGCATTCAGCTCAGGAACATTACTAGATGTTCCCCCCCGAGTTGTTACTCTCGGTAGTGGTCTCGATTACCTCTTGGGTTTCTTCATCGACCTGAGTTACACGGGATTGATTCCGTTCGGGAGAATCAATCTGCTTAGCTACTTGCTCTGCTGGTTGAGATTCAGTAGACTTGTCTTCAGTTTCTTCGTCTGAATCATCATCCCAACATAGCCTGGATCTTTTCGAGGTTTGTCTTTTAAGCTTAGATCCTGTAGCCGCTTCTTGATGTCCTCGGATTCGAGTTAGAGTTATTGCTCCCGTCTTCGATAGCAAACTCATTAAAAACAACATGAGGGCTTTCCTCCACGCAAAGAGTCCGATAGTTGAATACTCCAAAGCTTTGCTTTGACCCGAGAGTATCCTAAGAAAACTCCCCGATCCGACTTGCTATCAAAAGTCTTGGCTGATCTTTCCCATTATTGTGGATAAAGCATGAACAACCAAAGATATGGAAATAAGATAAAGAAGGCTTCCTACGGTTCCATAGTTCATATGGTGTCCTCTTATCTTTGCTTTGTCGGTAGAGATCGATTCCCGAGTGTAACATGCGGTGTTGGTAGCTTCGCCCGAAATTTGGTTGGGAGTCCCGAATCTGCGAGTAGAGTTGTAGCTGCTTCTTTGAGAGTCCGGTTCTTTCGTTCGAAAACTCCATTTTGCTGAGGTGTGCGGGCGGCCGATGTCTCATGCTCTATTCCTTACGCTTGCGAGAACTCCTCTACCATGGAATTAAGGAACTCAGTTCCTCTGTCTGAACGTATTTTTTTAATTTCGGTGTTCTTCTCGACACTGAGCCTTTTCAGAAGCGTTGGTAACTCTGTTTTGACGTCTGACTTGTTGGCAATGAATATGACCCATGTGTAGCGTGAGTAGTCATCTATGACCACTAAAGCATATTTCTTGCCTCTGATCATCACTGGGTAGACTGGACCGAATAAATCCAAATGTAGCAGCTGAAGGATTCCATCAGTGGAAGGAGATGGAACGGGTGGATTTTGTTTCTTTGTTTGCTTTCCCTTCAGGCATGCTTCACACTGAGTGTCTCTGCTGAATACTTCATTCGGCAGTCCCCTTGCTAGAGTGTTTCTTGCTAGCTTGTTGAGCGTCTTAAAGTTGAGATGGCTGAGTCTTCTATGCCATAGCCACCCCGTCCGGTTGTCATTTTTCGCCAATAAGCAAGCTTCGAGTTCAGCGAGTTCCGATCGACCACATATATGTTCTTTTACGTGCGAACACGATAACACTTGTTTTCCCTCGTGGATTTATCAATAACATCATAGAAACCAGGCGTCAAATATCACTCTATTCGAGTTATCACAAAATTGACTAACGAGAGAAGATTATCTTTGAAGTCCTTCAACATATGATACTCTTGGAACTTTGGCGATCCCAATGCTTGAGTGTTCCATATCCTCTAGTATAGCCTTTGACATTGTCTCCAAACTCGATTCTGGGTCCTTCTTCAGAGATATAATTCTTCAGTAGACTCCTTTGGTATGTCATGTGTCTTAAGCATCCACTGTCCACATACCATGGGTCTTTACGCACCTGCAAAACAGAATTATATTCAGGTACCCTTTATTTTTGATTTTGGGTCCTTAGATGTTAGTTTTAGTAACCCAAATCTGTCTAACAACCCTGGTGGTTTCAGACAGTTTCTTTCCACTTGAGTCAATATACTTGACCACCTGGGTCGGTCGAGCCGACTTCTTAGGTTGTTCAGGTTCAGGAGTCCGGATCTTCCGAGTTGGTGGGACTGCCGACCTTTGCCTTTTGTGCATTTTTCTTCTTTTTCTGACTCTTGGAGCCTCTTCTGACTATAGGATCATAGTAATATGACCCATACTGAGCTGGATGTGTCAACTGAGGTGGTCCATACCGATCAGCCCACTTAACTTTGCTAGTTCCTCCTTGGCCGAACCGGGGTGTTTGAGTGCCGATCTTACCGGTCGAATGCTGATGCGTAGGATGAGGTGCTTTCATCTTTTGTTTGTTCTTTCTTTGAGGGGTCCGAAACATTTGCATTGATTGTTTCTCCTCGAACAAACCTATCAGTTAGACGCACTTCTGAGTGTACGGGGGCAGATGAGGAAGCTTCCTTGTTGAAGCCAAGTCCTTGAAGGAATATGAAAGGAAGAAATCGATACCTCCTCCTTCGTATGTTGTCGTAGCTCTGATTGTTGCTCCCGTGTCAGATCTTCTGATTTGTGTCCCGGCCTTTTTCTTCCTCTGGGTGGTCAGAGATCTGAAGAAAATAAATTTAAAATCTCTCTCTGTAACTCACGCCACTCTCGAAATTTTATGAATCAATTGTGTGAGTTTCTGAACAGAATACTAATATATATAGGCTTCAAAAACCTATATAATATTAATATATTTGTAGCCCATTAATTTAATTATATTCCAATGGGCTTCTACATAATCAGCCCATAATATAATTAATTAATTTACTGGGCTACTAATATTTATCAATTAATTGGCCCAGCCAATTAATTCCAGATAAATAACATTATTAAATAATGTAAAAATACATTAATCCATTAATAATGAATTCTGAGAGACAATAAATTACTAGGCAACTAATTGGGCCAGATCAGGGATCCAATACAAGAAATAAAGCTGGGCCTCCAATTAATTAATTATCCATGCTCAGCCCAGAGCAAAATTAATTAATTAACACAGATTCATTCCACTAGAGAATCCGTGCTGACTTACCCCTTTATCCCAATTTGAGCAAGGGCTTGTATTTTAGACTTAATCGATCTCCGTATTTAAGATAGAAATATCCGTTAATTAATTAAGCTCACTTGATCGCTTAAATTAATTAACATCTTATATTCTCCGAGTAGTACTACTCGACCTTATTAACACACCTGAACTTAATCAACCGGCCGGGTTTAGTGTGCTAATCCTTTCGAGTTCCTCAGGGGATATTATCAACCCATTTCTGGGATACGGATGCAAGATACAGACAACCAGCCTGAGCCACAAATAACTACTAACACCCAAGATACGTAGATCCAGTCGCGATGACATTCACCATAGTAGGTCAAAGTGATAGCCAAATGCACTCAGCTGAAGTCTTACCAAACTTAAGATCAGCTAAGTCACCGAGATCTTGGTTCTCCACTAAGGTCAGTTAGGAGAACACATCTCACTGTGATCCTTCAATACACCACCTTAAGTGTACCAGTAAAGACAAGCAGCTAAGACAAGCCACTTCTTATCTAAATTGCAGCTTAAACCGACAACTTCATCCTTAAGTTGTCTCAGCTGTGTTAACTGTTTATATCTTGTCAGTTCAACCAATTTGTGTTGTCTTCTGTGATACCCGACACACCACACAAATCTAACTTTTTTACAAGATAAAGGATAACATGTGCAAATATACATATTTATCAGATAGGAGAATAAAATAGTGGTAAGGACAAAAACACATTGTATACAAGCATAAAAGTGCTTCCAGTATACAAAATCCCAATAGTTCTCCCACTTATACTAAAGCAAACTTTTAGTATACAATGTGTCAGTTCTAGGTACAAACTAGTACTCAACTATAGCTATCTAGGTACAAACTAGTACCCAGCTATATCTTAGCTATCTGTCCTATCTATCACAACATCTTCTCCCACTTATACAAAAGTTTCTGTAGTCCTAAGTGGGGGGCATCTCTACCATCCCTAAAACACGAACAAGTGTCTTGTTAGCCGGGAGTGGTAAGCTCTTCGTGAAAGGATTAGCTTGGTTAACTTCAATTCCAATTTTGTCAATCACCATGTCTCCTCGATTTACGAATACTCGTATAATGTGGTACTTCATGTCTATGTGTTTAGACGCCTTGTGAGATCTAGGTTCCTTTGAATTTGCCACTGCACCCGAGTTATCACAATAAATTGTGATAGTCTTAGGCAAGTTCGAGAACAATATCAAGATCCCGGGAGGAAATTCTTGAGCCAAACGCCTCTTTCGAAGATTACGGGCGACCACATACTCTGCTTCCATGGTTGAGTCCGCAATGCATTTCTGCTTTGCACTCCTCCATAAAATGGCTCCACCTCCCAAGGTAAACACATAACCCGAGGTAGACTTCTTTTCGTCTCCGTCAGCCTGGAAATCCGATTATGTATAACCCAAAGACACTAGATGTCTGTCTGGTAAACAAGCCTATAATCTAGTCCATTTAAGGTACTTGAGAATATACTTGACCGCAGTCCAGTATTCCTTTCCAGGGTTAGACTGATATCTTGAGACCATGCCTACGGCATATGAGATATCTGCTCTTGTACAAAGCATCACATACATGAGGCTACCGGCAGCGGAAGCATATGGTACTTGCCTCATATTTTCTATCTCTTCAGGCGTTTTCAGGGCACTGATTCTTGGATAGAAAAATGCCATGTCTGAAAGGTACTAAACCTCTCTTGGCTTTTGCATGCTAAAACGAGCAATAACAGTGTCAATGTAGGACACTTGTGACAAGCTTAACATCCTTTTTCTGGCGATCTCGAATAACCTTGATCCCAAGGATGTAAGCAGCTTCACCTAAGTCCTTCATTTGAAACTGCTCGGATAACCACGTCTTTACGTCTGATAACACTTCAACATTATTGCTAATGCGAAGGATGTCATCTACGTAAAATGCAAGAAACACCACTGATCCGTTAACACAAATACGTTACACACACCTCGTTAGGACAGGATACAAATCCATAGGATTTGACTACTTCGTCGAAAACGCTGGTGCCATAACCGGAAATCTTGCTTAAGTCCATGAATAGACTTCTTAAGCTTCCAAATTAGATGCTCTTCGCCCTCCTTCACATAACCATCTGGCTGTTTCATGTAGATGTCCCTACCTTTTTCAAGGTGACCGTTTAGGAATGCGGTTTTGACATACATTTGCCAAATATCTAGGTTCATGTGAGCTGATATGGCAAGGAGAATCAGAATGGACTTGATCATTGCTACAGGCGAGAAGGTGTCTTCATAATCAACACCTTCTTTCTGGGTAAAACCCTTCGCCACTAGCCTGGCCTTAAACGCCACGATCTCTTCATTCGGTTCTCTCTCTTTCTCTTGTATACTCACTTACTACCAATAGCTTTGCAGCCCTCAGGTAGTTCAGTGATCTCGTATACATCCATATCAACTATGGACTCAAATTCTGAGTCCATGGTGATTCGCTAGGAATCTGCATCTACATCTCCCACTGCTTCGTTGTAAGTCCAGGGATCCACGGTATCTTGTTCATCTACCGGGAGATAATCAAACGTCTCCCCAGTGAACATATACCGATCAGGTGTTAATATCACCCTCCCACTATATCGAACAGTGTCAGATGCTGTGTTAACAGACTGTGCAGTTACTCGTGGAGTACTATCTTGCACAACTGGCTGTTCAAGTAGAACTCGACCACCTTGTAATTCTTCAAGGATGATGTCGACTCGAGATTTATGGTTACTAGTGTAATCCTCTTCTAAGAACCGAGCGTTAGGGCTAACAACGATCTTCTGTTCCTTTAGGATCATAAAAGTATCCACTCTTCGTTTTCTTCGGATGCCCTATGAACAACATCACTTCGAACGTGATTCCAATTTGTCGGCCTGCCTATTCAGCACATAAGCAGGATAACCCCAAATTCTTAAGTGGTGCATACTGGGTTTGTGCCCGCTCCACAACTCGAAAGGGATCTTTTGTACCGACTTGGAAGACACACGATTCAGCAAGTATGTTGCAGTCTCGAGGGCATATCCCCAAAAGAAAACTAGCAAAGTTGCATAACTCATCATCGACCGAACCATCTCTAAGAGACTTCGGTTCCTTCTCTCTGACACACCATTCTGCTGAGGCGTGCCCGGTCTTTGTCGGTGGGATGTAATCCCACATTCTGTCAAGTAGTCCTTGAACCTCGTTGGATAGGTATTTCCCACCACGATTAGATCGCAGTGTTTTGATTTCTTTACCTAACTTCCTCTCCACTTCTGCCTTGAATTCCTTAAAGGTTTCAAAGCAATCCGACTTGTGGTGAAGAAGGTAAACATATCCATACCTCGAGTAATCGTCAGTAAATGTGACGAAGTACTCATACCCTCCACGAGCTTGTGTAGACATAGACCCACACAAGTCAGAATGTATCAAACTTAATACTTCTGTGGCTCTATAACCCTTTGCCTTGAAAGGCCTAGTCATCATCTTTCCTTCCAAACAGGTTTCGCAAGTTGGAAATGGTTCAATCTTGGAGAGACTCCACTGATCCATATTCCACCAACCTCTGAGTCCTGTTAAGATTGATGTGACCTAGTATTAAGTGCCACAAATAAGTTTGGTTTACCTTAGAAGACTCTTTTCTCTTCTTAGGATTTGATGATGAGGAAGCAATATTAACAGAATTACGCGGTTTACAAGTAATAGTATATAAAGATCCGTTTAATGGTCCACCACAGATAAAATCATCGTCTTTCATGATAGAAACTTCACTATCAAAACTTGATTTATGATCATCCATGGTGCAGAGTTTTGAAACATAAATAATGTTTCGCCTAAACTCGTGGCACATATTAAACATCTTTAAGTACTAAAACAGAACTATCAAAAGATAGATGTAAATTTCCAATGACAATTGCAGGAACTTTCGATCCATTGCCCATTGAGACTACCACCTCGTCATTGCTCAATTGCCTTTTCTGCAAGAAACCTTGCAAGGTGTAACAAACATGATCAGTTGCCCCGAATCCACTACCCATTCGTTGGTAGAAGAGGAAACCGTAACGCAGTTTCGATTACAAGAGCGACTCGCGTCTCTTTACTGTTTTTGCCTTGACATCTGGATAATAACTCTTCCAGTGTCCTTTCTTACCATAATTGAAGAACCTTCCTTTCTTCTTTGGCATTTGCATGCCGCCGATAAGGACCGTCTTCTTACTCCCACTGCTCTTCTTGAATTATCCACCCTTTCTGCTCTTTTTCTGGTTTCCGCCTTTCGGAGGATTCCTTGAACTACTAGGGATATTCAAGACTTGAGCACTCTTGCCCTTTCCTATAACTTCTTTGACCGCTACCAAAGATTTGAGTGACATACTCATAGTAAACTCGTTCTTAGACATAGCGGTCCTTAAACAGAAGTTCTTATAGGACCTTTGCAGAGCTTTTATTGGGAGCGGTAAGATATCTCTTCCACTTTGTAAAATTATTTAAAAAAATTGTTAAACCCATTAGGGTTTGATTGGTGAGACTGTTTAGGAACTTGAAAAATTTCGAATAGACATATCTGAAAAAATATAATTTTAAAACATGTATGAATTAATATTTACACATAATTCGTAATTAACTATCATTGTAACCTTTTGAAAAACAATGATGTTAAAAACCTCGAACAACTCTAATAATTCCACTAGCAAGCCACGCAGGTGGACGTTTACTAGCGTAACCCTAAACCAAGCTATTTACCTAGCTCTTTAATATCAATCCACGTCTAGGTTCTTGAGACGAATGAAATTAATAGTTCGATATTCTGGACCATGTCACTATTAAAACACGGGAAGGGACTTCGAGGGAAGTGAATTGTACCTGCGGTGACATCTAAGCATTGACCATTAATTTGACCAAATAGAATCAAATTCTCGAAATTGACATACTTACTCGAACCATGCCGCATTCAATTTGATCTAATTAGCCATCCTATTTAATTATTATCTTCTAGAGTACTCGTGTTTACTAGGCACGCAAGCCACGCAGGTGGACGTTTACGGCTTCGCTCCCACTACTCAATAATAATCAAATATTGTTTAGGAAAACTCATCTCACAAACTGGTAGCTCATAAAATGCAAGCAAGCCACGCAGGTGGACGTTTACTTACATAATCTTACTACTTTCGTGTAGAGTCCAATTAATGGAGGTCCGATTAACTGTTTAATATCCAAATTAATGGAATCTAATTAAACATTTAATTTTAAAATTGCTTAGTCTTTTTGTTCAAAAGGTTTGTAACGAATCATGCAATCCCACATAATTCCTAAAGCATGCAATTTCTAAACGCACATAATAAAACGTGCTCGCGAAAAATAAAACATGCTTTTAGAAACAATATAAATCCTATTTACATGCTTTTCTAAGCGCAATTAATCACATAATCGCATGCTAAAGCATAAGTAAAAATAAATACGCAAATAGGAAATTTAAAACCGTTATCGGGCTTTAAAAACACGTAATTCCTAACTATTACATATCCCGATCATGATACAGATCTTCAAAATCTTCGAATCTGAAAACTGCTTGGAAAACTGCCGTCGTCACGTCATCAGGGGTCTGCCACGTGGCGCACACGTGGATGCTGACTCAGCTAGGACTGACGTGGCCCGCCATGTCAGCGCGCCACGTCAGCGTCTTCCTCACGCAAACTGCCGCCGCCGCCGTCTTCATCCCGACCGGCCGCCTAAACCAGGAGGGTCGCCGCACCATGGGAGGGTCGCCGCACCATGGAGATGCTGGAACCGGCCTCCCCACGCCGATACGCCGCCGGCAACGGCGTGAAACGGCACCTGCGCGCGCGGCGCGATGCCGCCGCGGCGCGCGCGCCGCCGCGCGCTTTTTCCGAGCGTCTGCGGCCCTCCTACCCCGTCTCCAGCCCTGCCCGACGTCCCCAGGATGTCGGATCTGTGAAGAACGGACGCCTGGAGCCTCCGCTGCGTCGCGTGCAGCGCGCTAAAACCGTGCCTCCGCCGCGGCGCGTTCGCCGCCCAAATTCAATCTTTTCGAGCCGTGATTCGATCAATTGAAAGAGGGGAAATGATGTTGGAACACTCACGACCACCGGGTAACGGATTCCGGCCGAGATTAGTTCCTCAATTTCCCGAATTTCAAATGATTCGCCGGAACGAATTCTTGGTGAGCAGCGAACTTCAGACGTCGATTCCAATCGCATCCGGGATCGAATGATCCCTTGCAACCTATCAACGCGAAGCTCGTAAGACAAGGATTCTATCGGTTCAAGCCGATCGTCGAACCGACATCGGATGCGCCAGGAATCTCCGCCGCAAGATGCGGCGGAACCCTAGGTAAACTAGGGTTTTCGCTGCGAAAATCTGATTTTCGTCGTCTCATTTTTCGTGCCTCCCGGACCAATTACAGTACAATTAAAATACAATCACATAGAATATTGATCCTATCAACTACTCGTGGATTTTCTCACGAGAAAAACGTTACAACGGGGTCAAAACAGTGGCTCGCAGGCCGCCCCAAACACGAAATAAGCCCGATAACGACGAAATAAAAACTAATTAAACAACAATCAGAGCCTAAACCAGGCTCTGATACCAATTGAAGGAATATGAAAGGAAGAAATCGATACCTCCTCCTTCGTATGTTGTCGTAGCTCTGATCGTTGCTCCCGTGTCAGATCTTCTGATCTGTGTCCCGGCCTTTTTCTTCCTCTGGGTGGTCAGAGATCTGAAGAAAATAAATTTAAAATCTCTCTCTGTAACTCACGCCACTCTCGAAATTTTATGAATCAATTGTGTGAGTTTCTGAACAGAATACTAATATATATATGCTTCAAAAACCTATATAATATTAATACATTTGTAGCCCATTAATTTAATTATATTCCAATGGGCTTCTACATAATCAGCCCATAATATAATTAATTAATTTACTGGGCTACTAATATTTATCAATTAATTGGCCCAGCCAATTAATTCCAGATAAATAACATTATTAAATAATGTAAAAATACATTAATCCATTAATAATGAATTCTGAGAGACAATAAATTACTAGGCAACTAATTGGGCCGGATCGGGGATCCAATACAAGAAATAAAGTTTGGGCCTCCAATTAATTAATTATCCATGCTCACCCGAGCAAAATTAATTAATTAACACGATTCATTCCACTAGAGAATCCGTCTTGACTTACCCCTTTATCCCAATTTGAGCAAGGGCTTGTATTTTAGACTTAATCGATCTCCATATTTAAGATAGAAATATCCGTTAATTAATTAAGCTCATCGATCGCTTAAATTAATTAACATCTTATATTCCTGAGTAGTACCACTCGACCTTATTAACACACCTGAACTTAATCAACCGGCCGGGTTTAGTGTGCTAATCCTTTCGAGTTCCTCAGGGGATATTATCAACCCATTTCTGGGATACGGATGCAAAATACAGACAACCAGCCTGAGCCACAAATAACTACTAACACCCAAGATACGTAGATCCAGTCGCGATGACATTCACCATAGTAGGTCAAAGTGATAGATAGCCAAATGCACTCAGCTGAAGTCTTACCAAGCTTAAGATCAGCTAAGTCACCGAGATCTTGGTTCTCCACTAAGGTCAGTTAGGAGAACACATCTCACTGTGATCCTTCAATACACCACCTTAAGTGTACCAGTAAAGACAAGCAGCTAAGACAAGCCACTTCTTATCTAAACTGCAGCTTAAACCGACAACTTCATCCTTAAGTTGTCTCAGCTGTGTTAACTGTTTATATCTTGTCAGTTCAACCAATTTGTGTTGTCTTCTGTGATACCCGACACACCACACAAATCTAACTTTTATACAAGATAAAGGATAACATGTGCAAATATACATATTTATCAGATAGGAGAATAAAATAGTGGTAAGGACAAAAACACATTGTATACAAGCATAAAAGTGCTTCCAGTATACAAAATCCCAACAGTCCTTCCTTACAGTGCTTGGGCTTGTTGCTTGCTAGCATGGCCTCCAGCTTCTTTTCAGCGCCCATGTAACGCTCAGTCATCAGGCTTTTCCAGACATCATCACTTTTCTTCAGTGTATCATGTTCGGTCTGAAGTCCTGATAGTTCTTTCTTCAGTAGACTCAGTTTAACATCTTTCTGAGTCAAGTCATTGGTCAGAACTGAAATCCGATCTTCTTGATGCTGAGAGTTGGCCATCAGAGTGTTTATCTCCTCCCTGAGTCTCAACACAAGTCCTTCGGCTTCAGTAGCAACCTGACTCTCCTGAGAAAGTCTCTGATTCTCCACTTTCAGGGTATCCAACTCCTGAAGAGTCTTACTGAGCTGCAGACTCACTTGAATTTGTTCATCTAATAGTTCTTCATAGGCGGTCGTGATGTCCAAATTTCCATATGCACCTGAAACAGTGTCGTGTGTGCAGTGTGAAGAGGAATTAAGTGGTTCATGAGAGTTTACCTCATCCTCTTCTCCTGCCATTAGGCACTTTTCAGTTGTTTCTTCAGCTTCAAGCTCTAAGGCCATAAAAGCTGCTTCATCGTCAGATGAGTCCATAAAGGAGTCGACTTCTTCTGAGTCGTCTGAGATTTCGCCGGCTATGTAGGATTGTCTTTTCTGGGCGAATTTCTCTCTCCTTGCCTTACCTGCTGCGCGTTCAGCACTACTGAGCTCAGGACAATCATATTTCTAGTGTCCTGGCTTTTTGCAGTTGTAGCAAGTGATGACTCTTTCTTCTTTGCTTTCACTATCCTTTGATGGTGCTGAGTCATCCTTCTTTCTGCATTCAGAAGATTGTGAGTCAGGAGTGCATTTTGGTGTATAATCTGACTTACCTTTTGTGTCTCGGTATGCTTTAGTCAGTTTTCTGCGCCTCTCCTTCTCCTTCTGATACTTCACAGCGAGCAACGCGTACTTCTGAGCGAGACTTCCTTCTTATAGATCATTGAGTGAAGGTTCAGTCTTACTCGTTGTCTTGCTCGTCGGTGGAGATGCTGCGCTGACTGATGCTTTGAAGGCATGATCAATTTTATTGTCAGCTTCAACTCTTTGCTTTCGTTGAGGTCTGTCGAACTCAAACTCTTCTGCCTGAAGTTCTGAAAAGATATGGTCAGGAGAGACAACATCTAAATCAGAATGTCGCAATAAAGTGGCAAAAAGTGTCCAGTGTCCGTCCGGCAGTGCCCTCAGTATCTTGAGATTCATTTCTCGGTTGCTGAATATCTTTCCCAGCCCATTGATGGAATTCATCAGATTCGTAAATCTGACGTTCAGATCTTCTATTTTGTCACCAGGCATGAGAGACAAACTTTCCAGCTTTTGGAGTTCCAGCGCCAGTTTGTTAGCTTTTATCTTCTGAGTTCCACGACTCAGTAGCGCTAGAGCGTCCCAGAGTTCCTTTGCCGTTTTGCATTCCTGAACCCTGCCAAGATAAGAATCACTAAGAGTGGTCAGTATGGCATTTCTGGTGACTCGGTCTAAGTTGTGAAGCTTCTTCTCTTCAGGAGTGAAGAGACTTCTGTCTTTAGGGATCTTCTTCCCAGTCACCATTCCTCCTCCTTCAGTTGGGGCCTGAGTCACGACACTATCGCTCATGGGAACAATAGGTCCATCTTCAAGCACTTCAGTCATACTATCATGGAGGGATGTCAGATGTGCTTCCATTCTGACTCGCCATACTCCATAATTCTCTACCGAGAACATGGGTACCATTCTTATACCTGACATATCAGCCATATAAAAATAATGATATGAATGTAGAGTGATATACAGTGAAAAAACGTTTTCTCCGGATCCGTTCAAGTAGACCAGTTTCAAGATAACAAGAGTCTTAAAGAACTCCCGCTCTGATACCAATTGTTGGTCCCGAGAGTGAGTTCAGGTGTAGAGGGGGGAGGGGGGGGGTGAATACACCTGAATCCAATTTTCTCAACTTTGAACACGAACAGTCCTATTCAGGATAATGCCGTACTAAAATAATTCAACGGACCAAATAAGCGTTACCGAATCGTGTTAGGCTAAAAGTCTGACTCTACTGAGATCTGCTAACTGACTGAGTCAGAATTCAGTGTCAACAGTAGAAATTCAGTGTGCGGAAATGTGTAGGCCCTAATCAGTTGAATGAGAAAAACGTTTTATGCAAGTCTCGGTTCAAAGAAGTGGTCGATTCGGTATCTTTGAGGCAGATTGAATGATTTTAAGAAGATTTTCAGTATGAATAGTAAAATCAATGCAATAGTAAGAGAACGTAAGTAAACGACAAAGAGAGTTTTAAAGTGGTTCGGATATCAATCGATCCTACGTCCACTGTCCCGAAAGTTCAGGAGGCTATTTATTATACTGAGTCGGTCTCGGTCGGCTTGTACACGGGACAAAGGCGTGGCTTGGGGATTATATCGAGCAAGTCCCAGTTTACAAATGTATCAAACTAAAGTGTTTGACAAACTTCTCCAACAGTGAAGGAGTCCTTTTACAATAAGGATTGGGTTCAAATATGAACTCCTTCGTCTAAGCTATATATGGATTCGGTTGAGCTTAGGGTTAGAGGGATAGGGAACGAGAGTGTAGCTTCTAGAGCGACGAACAGCTGAGTGTAGCTATAAGTTCGTGTCACGTCGCTTGGATACTAGATGCTTGGTTGTCGGTTCAGCTTGGTTCCCTTACGAGCTAAAAGGTAGTCTTTCGCCGGAGATAGATCTTTAGATTCTTGCGGAAGACTTAGGCTTTTTGGTTAGGCTCGTTTTAATGCTCTGTGTGTTCTTGAGAGGCTTTTTCGAGCTCTCGCTTGTTCTCTTTTTCGGTTGGTGAGCTTCAATTCTTGAATGATCCCTCTATTTATAGAGAAGAGATTGGGAGAGATCCGTTGGAGACGATCTTCTTCTTTCTCTCTCTTTTGGTAGCAAACGGCTCTTTTGAAGTAGGTAACAATGTATTTTCCCACCTTTTTAGGTAAAGGGTTGACTGCAGCTTTAGCAGGTGAGAAGACACGTGTGTCCTTGTCATTCATCGAGGTGGATAGAGCGGTTGAGACAGCACAGACTTCAAGGCAAACTGAAGCTGACTTCTCTCTTCCTCGTATATGACAATGCTGATTGTCTTTCAAAAGTATTTGACAGTTCTGACTATCTGCCGATGCTGAGTCTGATCCCGTATTTAGTAGGTAGATAGCTGGGGAAAGTCTACTGAAGATCAGCTCTGAGTTCAGTGAACTGCTCCTGCTGAGTCCAGTTCCACTGACTCTTTCGATATCTTTGCTCTCGCCGAGTCCAAGATCACCGAGTCTTCTACTTCGGTGTTAAGACGGATAATCTCTCGAGCGCCTTGATCGGAGCGAGTGTCTACCGAGTCCGAAACCTCGGGAGACAAATAACGATTACAACGGAATGGTTCACCAATCAGATAGGGTTTTGGGATCTTCAAATCTTCTCAACAATCAGAGCACTAGGCTGCTGAGCATGGTTCAGTATAGAAGATAGAATCATTTCCCACTAAATGAGAGTATGCTGGGGACAGAATCATCACCCAACATTTGGGGATCATATTACTATGAAAACGATGGATTAAAACATAAAATATATTACTCCGTAACTAATTTTTTTCCGAATATTACTATGAAAATAGGGGATTAAAACATAAAATATACGAAAAATTAATGAATAAATCATATTGGAATGAAAACATGTTTTGAATGGAAATCTACTATAGTTTTATTCATTGATTATCAAATATTCTACATTTTTATCTCTCTTTATCATAATAATATATTCGAAAATTTTGATAACAGAGCTATAGAATTTGACGATTATGATCCCAAAATATAGGGATTGGTCTTCAACTTATTTAAAATTGGCGTAGTTGGTCCTTAAAAAAATCAAAACGACTAAAATACTTTTCAATTTTTGTAAAATTAAAAAAATTTCAGTAAAAAATAATTTGGCCAAATTGGTCCTCAATTTTTTAGTATTTGGACGTTTTGATCCTCAATAATATTATACCGAAAATACCCTTTAAAAATCGTTGACTAACAGTTGACTTACCAAAAAATTAACAGAAGGACCAATTCATCCAAAATTCTATAGTTTGTGGACCAATTAACTAAAAAAAATAAATAAGGGACCAAATTGGGCAAACAAGCATAGTTTGAAGACTAAAAAATCCAATTTGCCTTTAAAATAAAAACCCCACGAAATTGTAGTAGTATTAAAAATTAAACGGACCAACTTAATTGGATAATATTTTTGCAGAAAAGTTCTTATTTGGCCCAATTCATAATAAAAGCCCAGCCCATATATACCGAATCCCGTTGAAAATTTGAAATTTTGTTAATAAATATTACTACAACTATATATATATATATATATATATATATATATATATATATATATATATAGGGAGTGGTTCCCGTGTGAACAGCCCTTATCGTGTGAACGTGTGAACACTGCACTTTAAAGACAAACGTATTGCACTTTCAAGGTAAATATACTGCACTTTAATACTGCACTTTATGTACTGCACTTAAGGACAACGTACTGCACTTTAAGTATTGCACTTTAAAATGCAATATATTTGCCTTTAAAGTGCAGTACATTTGTCTTTAAAGTGCAGTGTTCACACGTTCACACGATAAAAGGCTGTTCATATATATATATGCCTTTAAAGTGCTGTTCATATATATATATGTCTTTAAAGGCAATATATTTGCCTTTAAAGTGCAGTACATTTGTCTTTAAATTCTATTTATTGCCGACAACAAAATCTTACTCAGCATATATATATATGCTGAGTAAGATTTTGTTGTCGGCAATAAATAGAATTTACACCACCTTTCCAGCATCCATGCATAAAATCCTCAGCATAAAATCACTTTTGCAAACAGGGACGTAGCCAGGATTTTCAATAAGGGAGGGCATAAAGCTTATGGAAAAAAATATATCATCACTGATTATTAGGCTAAAACTTCGATATATCACGACTTATGTAATTTGAACTATCGAATATTAATCAATTAGTCGGTCTTAATAATTCAAAAAAAACCATAAAAGAAAATAATAATCTAATGAATTTTCAAAAGCCGTAAAAAAGTACTTCATTAAAGCTTCCAAATAGTATTTGCTTCATTGAAACTTTTTTTAGGACAAAAAAAGAAAATGAGCGATTAACGAATGAAATTTGTTAAACTAACTGGAGAGTTTATAGCTTGATATTTGTGTTCTTAGTCTACCTATGGAACCTTTGGGCATTTAAACCGAAACAAGAAAACTCAAAAGAAAAATCGTATAAACATGCTGATAAAAAATGACCTCATTTAATGTAAGATTAATTTATTTTGTGGAATTTTGTTGTTTAACCAAGTATATATATAAGTAGATCGAATATTATAAAAATTACAAGGGTTATATTTGATAATTCGAAACTAAAAAACAAGGGATGACACTTGTCATTCCTTGCCTCTACATGGCTCCGTCCATGTTTGCAAATACTTCAAGCACAGCATCGGTAAGCCCTAATTTAATTTTTTGGGAAGTTTTATCATTTGAGTTTCGTTTTTAAATTCATCAGGATTGTACAGCTCAATTGTTCATCTTCCTGTAGATTCATTGAAATCATTTACCTTCTATATCTTGTTGTAATTAAGGCAGAATCATTCTTTTGATTCCTTAGTTGTGTTGCGTTGTGCTACAAATTCGATGATTTATTTGTTGGGCATGATGTGGTTGAGATGTTATTGAAGGAAAAATCTTTGAGATTTATGAAAATTAATTTACTTCTATATTTTGTGTGGCATTTGTAATTAAGGCAGAGGGTAATATGCCTCCTCTTTGATGGCTGTTTGCTTTATTAGCTTCTTCATTTCTGTTCTGAAATTATATAACCGATACATATACAGTAGCTCCCTTAACTGTCTTTCAGCTTGTTAGCCGCTTTACTTTCCACCTCAAACTTTCCTTATTAGCTGCTCAATTTTGCCTCCTAACCAAAGAGATTGTTCCTTGGATTTAATAAAATTACCATTGCTGATTTTGGCAATTGACACATAGGGTTTCCTAAGTATGCTAGTTTGGATAAATTAGTCCCTAATTTTTTAGATAATTAGTTCCCAAAGTATGATAGTTTGGATGAATTGGTCCTTATATTAAATTTTAAGTGAGGCAATTATTACTCATACGGGTATTTACGGAATAGAAGTTTAAGGAATCAATTCATCCAATTTTTTAATTAAATTATAATTATTTTCTTATAAAACAATTAGTTATTTTTTTCAAATAAAGTTTTTGGCAAAGAAAAAACTAATTTTAAAACTTAAATAAAAAATAAAAAAATTAACTATATCTAGATTAACTAATAGTAATAGTTTTAGGGACCAATTCATCCGATTTTTAAATTAATTCTTGACTATTTTTTTGAATAATTTTTTTTCAAACAATTTTTTTCATGAACCTTTTTACAAATATTTTTTTTAACTTAAGGAAAATAATTAAAATAAAAAATTAACTAAATCTAGATTAACTAATAATTTTACATCTCACGGCGGAGAAGGGAAGTGGGTCGAATTCAAATAAGATTATAAAAATTGTAATAAATTTTTTAAAAAAAGATTATAGTTTAAAAAAATAGTTAAAATTTAATTTAAAAATTGGATGAACTGGTACCTGAAACTTTTATTTCATAAACACCCTTATGACTAACATTTGATTAACTTAAAATTTAACAGAATGACCAATTCATCCAAAATATTATACTTTGGGATCAATTACTGAAAAAAAAATTAGGGACCAATTCATCTAAATTAGCATATTTTGGGGATCATATGTACCAATTTGTCGATGGTTTTGTATCGGTAGACATTGTACCATGTATATGTAATTATTTCTTGTAGAATGATCTATATTTCAAAAAAACAAAAAACACGATACATGTTTTTTATAGAACATAATACTTTAATAAGACTTCGGATTCCTCTTGAACAAAGTTTGTGCTCCTACTTATTTATATATTTATTTTTTAATAAAAAAAGAAGGAAAAGATAATAAAATGACCTAAGAATTTTGGATGGAAATGTTCTTCATCTGGTAGCTAGAGGGTCTAGTACTCATGATTAGTTAATGCAAACACGCTGAAAAACTCGCACACTTATCCAAAGTGACTAGATTTATATATTAGGACTAATACAATTGTATTAACTATAATAAAAAGAATTTTTTCGGGAGAGGAAAAAACCGTTTGCATGTATACGAATGATAGATGATGTAGGTGTAGAAACTATCAACCACAAAAGAGGAAAGACAACAAGGTTCTAGATGCCTATGGGCTATGGCACATCCCATATATGGTGAGAGATGATAAATGTAGATTGCGAATGAGAGGTCAAGAGAGAATACATATGTGGTTTTCTTCTGCCATGATGCTACCACGTGTTGATAATGAATTGCAATTCAATAAAATCTCTCCTACTCCGGTTTCCTTCTTTATCAATATGTCGAATTCACGATAAAACAATCTCTTTGTTTTATAAGAAGGATGTAAATTGGATACTGCATTCATAGGGATCTCTAAGTGAAAACATCAATTAATGCGACTTATTGTTATGTTATCTTTGGAGTGGGTAAGAGCTCATATGGTGGAGTTCTTTATGTAAACACAGAATCCTTGTAACAAAGTAAAGAAACAAGACCTTAAATACATTATCCCCTTTAATAATCTTAAGAAGAAAAAACCCAACCATCGGCGGATTTATGGGGTTCAAGATGGTTGATCGGTCCTTCAGCCGCAATGAGAAAATTTTACATATTTTTTTTTTTCGAGGATCGACGAATAAAATGATATTTCTATTCCAATTTTTTCCGGTTTAGGGGTTTAGGGTTTAGGAGTTTAGCGTTTAGGCTTCATCTCCATCTGAAATCAAACTTTTCCTTGTCATAATGGTTTGGGTCCTTGTCACCCCATCCTACCAGTATCTATGTGGAAGTCGAAATAGAGAGCACTCATCCTGAGGTGGGATGACGAATTTTGCCTTAGTAAGGGTATCTGTTTGCATATCCCTCCACTATTCAACCTTCGGTCGTTGTTGTTTCTCTACCTATTTTCTACTTTGACCCTCCAACTTAAAAGTCGTAGTTCCGCTGCTGAACCCAACATGAACCAAAATACAATGTTAAGCTAGAAGAAGCAAGAACTTAAAACTAGATCTAAATTTCAGATATTGCACGTAATCACTAATTTCCCAATGTAATAACAATGTTGCGAATCACATTGCATCGAAATGGATTTGCAACTCCAACCAAATTTGAAAACTTTTTCCCAAGTTGAGTTATTGTACCTACGAAACTTGACTTAAAAGCCAGAGACGAGTAATAGATTTCTATAAAGAAGCGTGCGAAAGAGCAAAGAAAATTAACATGAACTTAACTGCTTCTTGATGTTCTTCATCATATAAGCCAATCTTAAAAGATCTTGTCAACATCATTATGAAAGTTGAATAAGGAAAAAATAGAGGATTCAAAAAACGCAGGTGAAGTGTTTGATATGGAAAGAGAATAGTAAGACGATCCTACTGTCTAAATCATGCTTTTAAGGAATTATTTTTTAGAAATGTCTGTAAAGATTATTTTTCGATCATAGTGAAATTTGTGGAAATAGTAAGACGGTTCTGATGTCTAAATCATGCTTTTAAGGAATCATTTTTGTAGAATGGTCTGTAAAGATTATTTTTCGATCGTAGTGAAGTTTGTGGATATATAATTTTGATGTTTCTGGCTAAAATAACATTACGGTCATTGACTTTATCTAGAAAGCCAATTAATACAATATAATATCTGATAATATGCACCAAAATAAATAGTATCGAGATCTCTGATATATCCAAAGTATTGAGATCGGAAACACGAGGATAGTTCTAGCTCGTCATAGAGAGCTGACACCTCTTTTCAAATACTAGATTTGAATTAAAATATTTGATTGCTTATCTAGTTACCATTCAGATGCACACATATAAAGTGCTCAAATGCATATGTTCCAACTTCAACATTTAGGGTGTGTTTGCAAGGGCTTATGTTGGTCCTGAGATTAAACGTTCAGTTGTAAGGGGGGGGGGGGGGGGGGTGAATACATCTGAAAATAATTTCTCAACTTTAAGCGCGAACAGTCCTTTTCAGGAGAGTGTCGTACTGAACAAGTTCAGTAGACCAAATAAGCTGTTCTGGATCGTGTGACAGAGTGACTGACTTCACTGAGACCTGCTAGCTGACTAAGGTCAGAATTCAGTACCGTTCAGCTGAAGTTCAGTATAGTGCGGAAATGTGTAGGCCCAAATTCAGTTGAGTTAGAAAACGTTCTTAAGAAAATAGTTTCAGTATATTAGTGCGATCGATTAAGCTTGGCTGAAACTCAGTTGAATGATTTTAGAAATATTATAGTATGAACAGTAATCAATGTAACAGTAAAAAGACAGAACACAAGCAATTTTAAAGTGGTTCGGATCCTACAATCCTACGTCCACTGTCCCGAAAGATCAGGAAGCTATTTATTATACTGAGATAGTCTCAGTCGGTTTGTACACTGGGCAAACATTGGTCTTGAGAGTTATACTGAGCAAGTCTCAGTTTACAAGGTATCAAACTAAAGTGTTTGACAAACTGTCCACATACCAAGGGTCCTTCTGCACCTGCAAAACAGAATTATATTTAAGTACCCTTTATTTTTGATTTTGGGTCCTTAGATGTTAGTTTTGGAAACCCAGATCTGTCTTACGACCCTGGTGGTCTCAGACAGTTTCTTCCACTTTGATCAACATACTTTGACCACTGGACTCGTCGATGCTGACTTCTGAAGCTTCACAGGTTTAGGAGTCCTGATCTTCTGAATTGGTGGACTGCTGACCTTTGCCTTCTGCACGGCTTTCTTCTTCTTCTTCTGACTTTTAGGTCCTCTCCTGACTATAGGATCATAATAATAAAATCCATACTGAGCTGGATGTGTCAGCTGCGGAGGTCCATACTGATCAGCCCACTTAACTTTGCTGGTTCCCCCTTGACTGAACTAGGGTGATTTGGAACTGATCTTCTTGTCAGAATGCTGATAGCTGGGATGAGGTGCCTTCATCTTTTGTTTGTTCTTGGCTAGGGGGTTCAGAATTTCTGCGTTGATGGTCTCCCCTTGAACAAATCTATTAGCTAGCCGGTTTTCTGAGCGTACAGGGGCAGATGAGGAGGCTCCATGGCTGAATCCAAGTACCTCCTTGCAGTGCTTAGGCTTGTTGCTGGCTAGCATGGCCTCAAGCTTCTTTTCAGCGCCCATGTACCGCTCTGTCATCAGATTCCTCCAGACATCATCGCTTTTCTTCAGCACTTCATGCTCGGTCTGAAGTCCTGACAACTCTTGCTTCAGTAGACTCAGTTCAGTATCTTTCTGAGTCAAGTCATTTGTCAGTACTGAGATCTGATCTTCTTGATGCTGAGACTTGGCCATCAGAGAGCTTATCTCCTCCTTGAGTCTCAACACAAGTCCTTCTGACTCAGTATTAACCTGACTCTCCTGAGAAAGTCTCTGATTCTCCACTTTCAGGGTATCCAACTCCTGAAGAGTCTTACTGAGCTGCAGACTTATCTGAATCTGCTCGTCGAGTAGTTCTTCATATGCGATTGCGACGTCCAGATTCTCATCTGCACCTGAAATAGTGTCGTGCGTGCAGTGTGAAGAGGAGTTAAATGGAGCATGAGAGTTTACCTCATCCTATTCTCCTGCCATGAGACACTTTTCAGCGTCTTCTTCAAGCTCTACGGCCATGAATGCCGCTTCATCGTCGGATGAATCCCTGAAGGAATCAACTTCATCTGAGCCATCTGAGAGTTCACCAGCTATATATGCTTGACGCTTCTTGATGAACTTCTCCCTTCGAGCTTTGCGTGTTGCTCTTTCAGCAGTACTGAGCTCAAGACAGTCATACTGATAATGTCTTGGCTTCTTGCAGTTGTAGCAAGTAGTGACTCTCTCTTCTTTGCTCTCGCTGTCTTTCGACTGAGCTGAGTCCTCCTGTTTCATGCATTCAGAAGTATGTGAGTCAGGAGTGCGCTTAGGTGTATATTCAGACTTACGCTTGGAGTCTCTGACGACTCTTGAGAGCTTCCTGCGCCTGTCCTTCTCCTTTTGATACTTTACGGCAAGCAGCGCGTACTTCTTAGCCAGGTTTCCTTCTTGTATGTCACTGAGTGAAGGTTTAGCCATGCTAGACACTGGAGCCGCTGTGCTGACTGATGCTTTGAAAGCATGGTCGATTTGGGTGTCAGCTTCAGCTTGCTGCTTCCTTTGAGTTAGACCAAACTCGAACTCCTCAGCTTTAAGTTCTGAAAAGATATGGTCAGGAGTAGCAATATCTAAATCAGAATGTCTCAGTAAAGTAGCAAAGGGAGTCCAATGACCGTCTGACAGTGCCCTCAAAATCTTGAGATTCATTTCTCGGTTGGAGAACGTCTTTCCCAGCCCGTTGATGTTGTTCATCTGATCCGTGAATCTGACGTTAAGATCTTCAATCGTGTCACCAGGCATGAGAGATAGTCTCTCCAGCGCCAGTTTGTTCGCTTTGATCTTCTGAGTCCCCCGACTTAGTAGCGCTAGAGCATCCCAAAGTTCTTTCGCGGACTTGCAGTCCTGAAATCTCCCGAGATAAGAATCGCTCAGGGTGGTCAGTATGACGTTTCTGGCGACCTGGTCTAAGTTGTGAAGCTTCTTCTCCTCAGGGGTGAAGAGACTTCTATCTTTAGGGATCTTCTTCCCGGTCACCATGCCTCCTCTTTGTGATGGGTCCTAAGTTACGACACTATCAACCATCGGTACGATAGGTCCGTCCTCCAGTACCTCTGTCATGCTGTCGTGGAGGGAAGTCAGATGTGCCTCCATTCTGACTCGCCATACCCCGTAGTTCTCTACTGAGAACATGGGTACCATCCTGTTGGAAAATCAAAGTTAAATATATATGTATTTATATTTATTTAGAAAGTTAATTAGCATTTAATGCTAATTTAACTTGGGCAAATTTCAGCCCGTTTGATCGCATTTTCGAGCCTCGACATTTATCCGATTAATGTTTTGAGATATATGACGTCGATCTACGTTTCGAGTAGATAATTATAGTTTGCTTAATTTCTTGATTCCGATTTTCGGTGAGTGAGAAATAGTGGCTCAAAGTTTGGGGGGACAAAACTAATATGTTACCTAAAGTGGAGAAACTTACCTTATTCGGGTTTTGGAGAGTTATTACATTAATCATGTCCCACATCGATTAATGAATAATGTTTTGTGTGGTATTTAAGTCTCTACAATATTGTAGGAGATAACTAAGTGACATGTGGTGGGCTTGGGCCACACATGCTCATGCGTGCGAGCACTTTTCGCCCGACCGCCTCACACGCGGCGCGCGCGCGCGCGCGCCGCGCCCGCGCCCGCGCCCGTGCCCGTGCCCGGCCTCGGCTCCGTGTCCGTGGACTTGGATCTTGGATCTTGGCAATTGGTCCTTTGGGTGGTCCGTCGGGTTGTTCGCCGGGTCGGGTGCCGGGTCGGGTGCCGGGTCGGGCGGTGCAGTGGACCGGCTGCACTGGATTCCTCTCCGTGGTGCAATGCACCTGCCACACCCAAGTAGTACTTTTGGATGGAAGTCTCTGGAAGAGGCTGTTCAGGTGTCCACCTCTCCACTTACCATACCCACGTCCTCTTGCATTGATGACTCCAGCAATCAACACCTGGTGGAAGCTGCCTATAAATAGGAAGCTGGATTTCATTCCATAACACACCAACAAGAATTATATGCATTTTCTTAGCTCATCCTAGCTGCTTCTTAGCTCCTCTTAGCTCATAAGTCCAGCAGCCTGTCCTCGCCGGAAAAGTCCAGTTCGCCGGAGCTCGTAGATCTTGCGGTGCTGCAATCTTCGAGACGTTCGTCGTTTCATCTTTGGGGACGATACGCCTACAACCGAGAGCACTACCGGGGCGTATTTCGTCTTGCAGAGAGAGGCTTCCTCGACTCGACGGTCTTTTCTTTTTGTTTTAATTTTCGGCTTATTGTTTTGTAATAGCAGCTTTTGTAACCAACAATCGCAAGACGAAATATCTACCTACTCAAGATGCTGTAAACATGTCTTCTTCAAGTGCTGCTCTCTCTGATGCTGCCGCCGCCGCTGCTTCTGCCGCCGCCACCAACCCCGCTGTATCTGACGTCGTCACCTCCTCCGGCAACACTGTTCCACCGACGTCTGTCCCTACTCCAACTCCGGTGTTTGCCAATCCAACCCTCGCTGCCATATCTGCCGCCACTGATGCAAGGATAGCACTTAATCGTGCTAATGCCGCTAACACGGCATTCAACTTCAACGCTATGTCCTCAGCCTTGCAGAGAGATGTCCTTTTTGGGAGTGTGAACCACCATGGAGTGGTGGGGGGTTCAAACCCAACCCTGACGGCACCTCTGCACTCGTCTAGAGTGTTGCCCGCTGCTGAGAAGCCGGCCAAGTTTGGTGGAGCTGACTTCAAGAGGTGGCAACAGAAGATGTTGTTCTACCTGACAACATTGGGGTTCACCACTGTGTTGATGGAGAATGCACCCGCCCCTCCGAGTGAAAACGAAGAGAACTTGGAAGTCCGCATAGCCTATGATAATTGGCTAACTTCTGACTACTTCGGTAAAAACTTCTTGCTTAGTGGACCAGATGATAGTCTGTACAGTGTATATGCAAATGTAAAGACCTCCAAGGCAATTTGGGAGGCACTTGAAAGAAAATACCGTGCGACGATGCGGTACCAAGAAGTTTGTAGTCGCCAAGTTCTTGGACTACAAAATGGTGGACTCTCGACCAGTCATGGACCAAGTGCAAGAGTTCCAACTGATTGTCCATGATGTCCACGCCGAAGGTATGCTTTTGCCAGATGCTTTTATTGTGGCAACCGTAATTGAGAAGCTTCCCCGAGTGGAAGGACTTCAAGAGCTACTTGAAGCACAAGCGAAAGGAAATGACGCTTGAGGACCTTGTGGTCAAGCTCCGCATCGAGACCGACATGAGGACTTGAGATGGGAAGGGCAAAGCACCCGTGGAGCCAAGAGTCAACCTTGCTGAGAGAGGTGGAAACTCCAATAATGCTAAGAGAGGGCGTCCGAATAGCAACCCCCAAAGGGAAGGGCAAGGTGCAAGCCCGCAAGTTTGAAGGGGATCTACAATCGTGGCAAATCCGGCCACATGTCCAAGGACTGCCGAAAGCCGAAGAAGAAGAGGGCTCGTCAAGCCAATATGTTGGAGATTGACCTCACCGAAGCCGACCTTGCGGCCGTTGTCACCTGAAGAAGCAAACGTCGTGGAGAATGAGGGGAAGTGGTATATTGATACCGCTGCCACGGCACATGTTTGTGGTGACCGAAGCCGCTTCACCAAGTACAAGAGCTGCCAAGGGAGGAAGCTCAATATGGGTAATCAAGCCTCGTCTGAGGTGGTTGGCTATGGTACTGTGGTGCTAAGGTTGAGCTCCGGCAAGAACCTTACTCTGGGAGAGGTGCTGCATGTCCCCGACATCCGGAAAAATCTTGTGTCCGGCTCTGTGTACTAGTCAAGAGAGGGTTTAGACTAGTCTTTGAGTCGACAAATTTATTTTATCTAAATTTGGTATGTTCCTAGGAAAAGGTTACACGTCCGAGGGCCTTTTCAAGTTAAGTGTAATGGCATTACGCCAAGAGGCCGTTGAGGCCAAGAAGAATGAAAACGAAGCTACTTCCTCTTACTTGATTGAGTGTTCCGATTTATGGCATTTTAGATTAGGACATGTTAATCTAAATGCGATAAAAAGATTAGTTAATCTCGATCTACTTAAAGTAAATGAGTTTACCAAAACCAAGTGTGAAGTTTGTGTTGAAGCAAAATTGGCTAAGCAACCATTTCATTCTGCAGAAAGGAACACAAAACCTCTAGAACTCATTCACACTGACGTATGTGATTTGAAGTTTGTACAAACTAGAGGTGGGAAAAAGTATTTTATTACTTTTATTGATGACTGCACTAAGTATTGTACTCTTTATCTTTTAAGGAGTAAAGATGAGGCGATTGAAGCTTTTACTAACTTCAAAGCAGAAGCCGAAAATCAACTTGATTGTAAAATCAAAATGGTACGAAGTGATAGAGGTGGAGAGTATGTAGCTCCTTTTGAAGAGTTGTGTAAGACAAGTGGTATTATTCATCAAACCACTGCCCCCTATTCGCCTCAATCAAATGGTGTAGCTGAAAGGAAGAACCGAACTCTAAAGGAGATGATGAACGCCTTGTTGATAAGTTCTGGACTGCCCCAGAACATGTGGGGGGAAGCCGTTTTGACAGCTAACTACTTATTAAACAAAATACCTCTAAAAGGTAGAGATGAAACTCCTTACGAGTTATGGAAAGGAAGGAAACCTTCCTATAAATACCTCAAAGTGTGGGGGTGTTTGGCTAAGGTAGAAGTGCCTTTGCCTAAGCAAGTTACTATCGGACCTAAGACTGTCGATTGTATCTTTATAGGATATGCACTGAATAGTAGTGCATATCGGTTTGTCATTCATAAGTCGGTTGTGCCCGATATGAATGTTGGAACTACTATTGAGTCAAGGAATGCTATATTCTTCGAACATATCTATCCTTGTAAAAAGGATAATAAAGTTGAGTCAAGCTCTAGTGGTGGAGCAAGAGAAGTTGCCAGTAGTTCTAGAAATGTGGGGGTAGAACACGATACACGTAAAAGGCAATCTGTCGATCTTGAAACTTTAGAACCAAGACGTGGCACTAGAGCAAGAGTTGCTAAGGACTTTGGTCCTGATTATGTTGTCTTTCTTTTGGATGAAGAGCCGCGGTCTATAAAAGAAGCTCTTTCTAGAACCGATGGCCCACTTTGGCAAGAAGCTGTCCAAAGTGAAATTGATTCCATTATGCAGAATCACACTTGGGTCTTAGCAGACTTACCCGAAGGTTGCAAACCCTTAGGATGTAAATGGATCCTAAAAAGAAAGTATAAGGCAGATGGGTCAATTGATAAATATAAAGCTCGTTTAGTGGTTAAAGGCTTTAAGCAAATTGAAGGATATGACTTCTTCGATACTTATTCGCCTTTAACGAGGATTACGTCTATCCGTGTGCTTCTCGCGATTGCTGCTTTGCACAATCTTGAGATTCACCAAATGGACGTGAAAACTGCCTTTCTAAATGGAGATTTAGAAGAAGAAATATATATGGAACAACCTGAAGGGTTTGTAGTACCTGGCCAAGAGCGAAAGGTATGTAAGTTGGTGAAATCCCTATATGGATTGAAACAAGCACCATTACAATGGCACTTGAAATTCGACGAGGCTATGTTGTCGAATGGCTTCAAGATTAACGAATGTGACAAGTGTGTTTACATAAAGAATACAAAGAATGGTTTTGTACTTGTCTGTCTTTATGTAGACGACATGTTAATTATGGGACAAAACCTTCAAGTCATAAATGACACCAAGCGTATGCTTAAAAGAAATTTTGATATGAAAGATATGGGAGTTGCTGATGTTATTCTTGGAGTAAAGATACAAAGAACTCCTAAAGGGATTGTTTTATCTCAATCTCATTATATTGAGAAAGTGCTTAAGAGGTTTAATGCCTTTGATAATGTGCCGGCAAAGACTCCTCTAGAAGTTAATGTTCATTTGAGCAAGAATAGGGGTGATCCTGTTGCTCAAGAGGATTATGCTAGAGTCATTGGTTGTCTTATGTACATCACGAATTGTACGAGGCCTGATCTAGCTTGTCCGGTGAACAAACTGAGTCGCTATACTAGTAATCCTAGTAGAGAACATTGTAAATCTCTTGTAACAGTTATGAGGTATTTGAAATACACTCTTAACTTTGGACTGCACTACTCGAGACATCCCCCAGTACTTGAAGGGTACTGTGATGCAAATTGGATATCCGACACTAAAGACTCGTTGTCTACTAGTGATTATGTGTTCACTATAGGGGGAGGAGCTGTGTCGTGGAGATCCACGAAACAGACGTGCATTGCCAGATCCACCATGGAATCTGAATTTATTACTTTAGATAAAGCCGGTGAGGAGGCCGAATGGCTCCGTAATTTTCTTGAAGATATTCCATGTTGGACGAAACCCGTGCCACCTGTGATGATTCACTGTGATAGCCAAGCAACTATTGGTAGGGCCAAGAGTGGGTTGTATAATGGTAAGTCGAGACATATTCGTCGTCGACATAATACCATAAGACATTTGATCACGAGTGGGGTTATCTCTGTAGACTTTGTCAAGTCTATAGATAACCTAGCGGATCCGCTTACTAAAAGTTTGAATCGAGATCAAATGTATAAGCTCGTAGAGGGAATGGGAGTTAAATCCACAAATTAAAGATGATTATAGTGGATACCCAACCTTGTAGATTGGAGATCCCATGAACTTGGTTCAATGGGAAAACTAAGCTATATGAGTCTGTTGATACCGCACTCAATTAGTCTATTCCCTAAAAGAGCTCTGGTGATCGCTGTTTACACCAAATAATCCTGCAAGAATTGCTAGAACTAAAATTAGTATAGCAACAGGTATCGAACACAGGGAACTGAGTATTTTAAACCTAAAAATCCTATCAATCAAGGTTTGGTTAGCAACCACGCAAGTTTGGGGAATTTTCTATAACCTAAGAATAATGAAAGCAAGCAAGAATTAAACACGAAATTGACTAATGCAAATAAAGCGGGTCCAGCAAGATGATCCACACACACTCACAATCGATCACTGACACTAATAATTAATTAATCCACTTAAATCAATTGGTTGTAGGATACCGTAGTTAAACTGACATACCCCCTATTCCCCCTTAATTATTCGGTAATCGCCATGGTGGGCATTGAAACGACTACTTCTCTAAATTAGGTGCAACCTACGTTGGTGGGCAATCAATAGATTTAACACCTAATCAGCTTTAAGAACTAAGGAAACCCAATTTAGGAACCTACTCGTATGGTGGACATCTAATAGTCTCCTACCAAATCAATCCAATTGTCCTAAGAACAAGTTGCTACTTATTTAGCCTAATCCCACGAGAAACGATGGAAGTACTAAATTAGCTATGAATTAAATTAACTAGGGTGATCAATCCTAAATTAATTAATCCAATTAATTAAACATAGATTAATTTAGAACTCAAGTGATTAATTTTAAGCCCTAGTCTCACGAAATTAAAGTGGTGTGTGTTTCACATCTCGCCAAACTTCTAAAAAGAATTAGCTACGCATATTAGTTATGGACAGAACACAAAATATAATGAAACTCAATAAACGGTTAAGCATGAACATTATAACTAATTAATAAGATTCAAAATACTAAATGCACAGAATTAAAAATCCTAGAAATGCAAATTTCATAAATTAAGAACTAGGAAACTATCCATAAGCTAATTAAACGTAGATAATTAAAATCCGGAAAATTCAAATGGAAATGTTAACATATTGTTTCTTCCAAATCAAACCAAAGTTCATGAATTAAAATAGGAAATGCAAACTTTAAATAGAGCCACCCCCTTTGATCGGATTCTTTGGAACTCCTCTCTCCGTGAAGATTTGGATGAGAGGGAATGAAGAGAACTTGATGTATGAAGTAGAAGTGAAGAATGAGATGATTGAAGTGATATCCTCTTCCTCCCTCAAGGGGAGTTTATATAGCCTCATTCCTTCCTTTTTGGTCGAATGATTCATTAAGAGATTTAATGATAAAATCCCTAATTATCTCTCCTTAATTACCATGTGATATGAAAATCAAATTCATGATTGATTCCAATCTTCCATTCCTTCCTTTTCTTCTTCGGCGCAAATCAAGGGAGAGAGATAAGATTGATTTCTTCCTTTTCTTCTTCTCTTCACTTGGCTTGATTTCCTCTAGATTGGAAATCAAAGCCAATTTCCCTCTTCACTTGGCTTGATTTCCTCTAGATTGGAAATCAAAGACAATTTCCCTCTTCACTTGGCTTGATTTCCTCAAATCTTTCTACCACCACCTCGATGCCTCGTAAATGCCACATTATCATTAAGCACTGCAAAATAAACACCAAAACAAATCCAAGTACCACAAAATATGCCAAAATACACGAAATATGGATAGTACGAAATAGACCTATCAAACCTCCTTACACTTAGAACATACTTGCCCTCAAGTATAAAAATAAGTACTATCCAAATTCCGATCCTCCCCCAAGACTCAAGATTCTAAAAGAAACGAGAACAAGAAAAGGACAGAATAAGACACGAAAAACAAAACAAGACTCAAACAAAGGAAAAAGAAAATCAAAGGACACGGATAAGAAGGAAAACGACACAACAAACGAATGAAGCAATACCAATCATATCCATAATTTCAGCACTCCATGAACTAGCAAAGCATAGTCAACTATGCAATTATGACTCTCAACAAACAAGTAGAATTGCAAATTTTAGATTAGTCACTCAAATATCAATTTAGTCAAAAACCTAAGTAAACATGGATCATCCTCACGGTTCACTCATCACTCTCTAGTCTAGGTCCGGTCAAGCCACTCAAGAAAATATAGTTCATCCATCACGATAAAAGAGTGTCACAACTGCAATATCAAGGAGGTCTTTTTCTTTGGTTGTAATGGGGCTTAGGACATAGACAAATTTTTGTTGGTAGGGGTCCTAGGGGTTCTAAGCTCCACATAATGTATTAAATGTCATGCATGTTATACTTACTAAAATTGAGATAATTAAGAATTGAAATCCAAAACCTACTATAAGAGTAAAGCATATCAGCTGCTGACATCTTATTCGAAAACATGACTGCTGCATTTTTTTTTTTTTTTTTTTTAAGGACAGCATTTGAAACAACATCATATTCAGCAAACTTTGCCTATTTCTTTTCCTGGATGTTGAACTAATTGACCTTCAAATAATAATTCTCAATTTCAAAATCGATCAACAATTATTTTGTACCACAAATATAATAGCAAGCCTACTTAGTAGGTAATAGAATAAAGATAGATCAATCTCAATTAAGCTTGTAAAACATACGATGACATGGGAAAAAGAGAAGCTAAAAAGGCCTCGGTTTAAATATTTCTGACTAAATCAAAGAATGGGTCAAGGCACAAATTAGCTCACTAGGGGATAATTGCAAGGTAGGAAATATTGTCGCAGTTAAAATGGCTCAATCCCTAGTGCCTCCTATCACTTATCACAAATGACTCACTTATATTGCAATTTCATGAACAAGCTCTCTCTCAATGAAATTAGTAGGAAGTGTCCTACTTTAATGACTCAAATCTAATATAAGGAGTGTATAAAATGCGATCCAAAATTTACTTATTATTCCTCATCCCAAATCACATACAAATGTGCACCCTCTCCTACTCTTCACAATAACTACAAGTTCGTGTATTGAGACATAAAGCACAGCTAAACATGCTTAAATCAAGAACAAGAGTGCATCAACAACTTCAAATTTTGGCATGCTTCGACGACACAAAAGAAAATAACGAGACAAAGGGAAACGAAGTAGAGACATCCCCCTCCTTACACTTAACCCCTTGTGTGCCCTCACGCAAGAAAAGACAAAGAAAAAGGACGGAGAACATGACAAAAATACATAACAAATACCCCTCCTTACACTTGATCGTTGCAAACGAGCAAGTAAAAGAGAAACAAAACATAGACACGAGCACAAAAACACAAAGACTAAAAAAAACAATAAATAAAACAAGGGGGGGGGGGAAAGATGGCATCACCGATCGCCGGAGGCGGAAGACGAGAGAGAACCGTGCACTCCAATCCATCAAAGCGCCTCCGAAGGCTGCAAGCTCACCATGCAACTAACTCCTCTGAGATCTTTTCTCCTTACACTTAAGTCCACAACATCCTTCGTAGCCTAGATCTGGAAAAACAACACAAAAACAAAGACCAAACAATAATAAAATCAAAGGAAATAAACGATAATAAACTCGGGTTGCCTCCCGGTAGCGCCTTTCTTTAAAGTCTTTGGCTAGACCTCCTCTTAAAGGGTCAATCTAGTGGAGGTATGCATAGTGGAGTCACATCCACTACCTTGATCACCCTATGCAATCCCTTCCCACGGTCTTTATACCACATGGAATCATCACAGATCTCTTTATCCCTCATGTCTTTGGCATCCAAATCAGCAAATCCATGTGTGAGAGTGAGTTCCATCTTATCCTGCAACAAATGCGTCTCAAGATATTCTTGGACAAAGCTCTAAAAAACGTCAGTAGAAAGGGCATCTTCATTCTCATGATCATTAGGTTTCTTAAGTGCATTATCAATATGATGAACATAAATTTCATTATGATACTTAACACTTATGGAAACTTCATCAACATCAATCACTGCCCTAATAGTCTTCAAAAATGGCATACCCAACAGAACACCCGCAGTACCCTCAACTTGCCTATCATTAGTATCTATAACATAGAAATCGGCGGGATAGACAAAATTGTTGATTCCGACTAGCATGTTCTCTAGTAAACCTATTGGAGCAATGCATGACCTATCGGCAAGTTGTATAATCACCTTAGTAGCCACTAACTCCACTCCAGCTTAATTGATTATACACGTAAAGTGGCATAACATTGATAGATGCACCCAAATCACACATAGCTTGCTTAACCATCACATTACCCATAAGACAAGGTAAACTAAACATACACGGATTCACGCACTTGGCGGGGAGCATCTTCTCGGATGATTGCCGACACCGATGTATCAATCAATACCTTCTCGGATTCTTTGGATCTTACCCTCTATGAAGTCTTTGACAAATTTCCCAAATTGGGGAATCTTCACGGCTTCGAGGAAAGGTATGTTGATTTCCAGCTTCTCGAACAACTTCACATAATCCATGCATTCCTTGTTCGGTGTCCGTTTCCTCTCCAATGCCTCAGGAAACGGAGGAGGTATGGCATGATCTTAGGGTGCATGCCGGACAAATCGGCCTTCTACGCTGCGAAACTTCATCGGTAAAATTCCGCAACTCGTCGGGTCTTTTTGGGCGATCGACCTTCTCTGTCAATCGGCTCTCCATCAACCGGATTCTGCAATTCTGTCGGGTCAATCTGGGCAGTTCGACTTTCTCTGTCTGTCAGAATGCTCGATCTGGTCAGCTCGGCGGTCTATTCCGCTGCAGATCTAATCTTTTGGGGACTCGCTTTCGGTGTTGGTTCGGACAACTCTTTTCCACTCCTCAACATGATGTGATTGCAACTATGGGCAGGCGAATTTGGCTGAGTCTGAGAAGGCAATTGCCTCTGATTTGCCTTCATTTCATCTAGCGAAGTGGTCATCATAGACATTTTCTTGGTTAGATTGTCCAAGATATTTTGTTGCTCCCACTTCAATTGTTGCACCTCTCTCTTCACTGTTTGGATCTTATCATGATTTGAAGTTATTTCCTTCTGCATCTGCTTCTGATATGCAATGACATCTTTTTGAGAAGCAATCATCTCGCACATCAATTCTTCAAGCATAGAGGATCCCTGGTCGGCTTCGTCGGGTGGAGACACGATTGACATTTTTGGCTTTAAGGTCATTTGATGTGAAGCGTTGTTTGTTTGCTCTATACCAAGGGTAGGTGTCCGGTATAAATTTTCATAGCGGTGGATGAGTTGTTGTACTTGACTTTGTGGAAATTCCACGTGCTTGTGTGTTCGGGCACCTTGCTCTCCATCAATTTCCTGCTCGAGCTCAGTCTTCTTTTTACCGTACAAGCTAACTTGACCTACGTTAGCCCTAGCATTCGGATTAGGCTGGACTTGCGATGGTAATTGCCCCTGACTTGCCTTCATCTCTTGAATTGAAGAATTCAACTTGGAAATCTGCTTGGATAAATTCTCGACGGTGCTTTGATTATCCCTCTTGGTCTGATTAATCTCCTCTTGCATCTGTTGTTGATAGGCAATAGTACTCTTCTGAGAAGTAATCATTTCAGCCATCATTTTCTCCAACGGCCGCTCTCGGTCCGTTTGGCCGACGGACCCGATCTAGCTGCCGGGAATTGCCTTTGATGTGGAGGTTTGTAGGGTTGTTGAAACCCTTGTTGCTGCAGTGGCTGATACTGTTGATGTTGATAAGTGGGCTGTTGGAATGACTGTTGTGGAGAATTCCTTGGCGGTTGTGGCGCTTGATCATCTTGTCTCCACCTTAGGTTTGGATGAACCTTGTTCTGTCCATTCCAATTGTCGGCTGCATTAACATCCTCGCCTTGGCACTGGAGGGATGTGTGTCCTCTTTGTCCGCATGCTCCACATGTATGATCTGCCATTGATAGGGCAGATGAGGAGGAAGAGGAAGGAGGATTCCTTTCCTTAAATAACCTGTCCAATTTATCTTCAAGTTGGCTGAACTTCTCCTTCATTTTCATACCAACCTTCATATCTAGATCATCTAGGAAGTCTCTGCTTGAAAGGTTAACGGACTTCCTCTGCATTCTCGGTCCTTTGTACTGCGATGTGGATTCGGCAAGTCCTTCTATGATTGCCTTTGCATCAGTAAAGTAGCTGTTAGCGAAGCTACCTTTTAATCCAACGTTCACCATGGTTTTAGATTCATCTGTCATTCCTTGGTAGAAAATTTGCAGCAGACATTGGTTCGGGCAACTGTCAACTAGCTTCCCAAATCTCTCCCAGTAGGCACCAAAGGACTCATCAAGCTCTTGATTGATTCCGGATATCTCTTTCTTGAGTACATTCGTCTTGGATTGTGGAAAGTATTTATCCAGGAATGTTTGACGCATCTGAGCCCAAGTAGTGATTGATCTAGGTCTTAATCCGGAAAACCATGCACGAGCTCCATCTTGTAGGGTAAAAGGAAATGCCTTAAGCTTGAAAGCATCCAAATGTCCTTGTCTGTGCAGATCACAGACCTGATTAAATCCCTCCAGAAAAGCAAAGGGATTCTCATTCAGCTTCCCGTAAAACTTTGGACATGCCGCGACCAAATTCAGCTTCACATCTATTTGCTCTGTGGTAGTTATGTGGATTGGTCCGGGCAAGTCCTCTCCCAAGTTCCTCGAACCTAAGTTCATCTTCATATTGGCTCTTTCTTCTTCAGCCATGTTTCCTTCTTCAGATTCAGAATTGATGTCTTCAGAATACGGGCCTGTCTGACCTGTCGGACCGATTTCGACTCGACTCACCGGTTCTCGTCTTACGTGCGGTCGATTGGACTCGTTTACGCTTCGACAAAGACCTTGGTTGCTTCTGCAGCTTTGTTGCCTTCCTATTCCTTTTCGCAGTCTTTTCTATTTCTGGATCAAAGTGTAGAAAAGGGCGGGAAGACCTGCTCATGCAACACTTAAAAAGCACAAAAGATCAGTAGGAAAAATAAGCTTAAATAAAACACCGTTCCCCGGCAACGGCGCCAATTTGGTGATCGCTATTTACACCAAATAATCCTGCAAGAATTGCTAGAACTAAAATTAGTATAGCAACAGGTATCGAACACAGGGAACGGAGTATTTTAAACCTAAAAATCCTATCAATCAAGGTTTGGTTAGCAACCACGCAAGTTTGGGGAATTTTCTATAACCTAAGAATAATGAAAGCAAGCAAGAATTAAACACGAAATTGACTAATGCAAATAAAGCGGGTCCAGCAAGATGATCCACACACACTCACAATCGATCACTGACACTAATAATTAATTAATCCACTTAAATCAATTGGTTGTAGGATACCGTAGTTAAACTGACATACCCCCTATTCCCCCTTAATTATTCGGTAATCGCCATGGTGGGCATTGAAACGACTACTTCTCTAAATTAGGTGCAACCTACGTTGGTGGGCAATCAATAGATTTAACACCTAATCAGCTTTAAGAACTAAGGAAACCCAATTTAGGAACCTACTCGTATGGTGGACATCTAATAGTCTCCTACCAAATCAATCCAATTGTCCTAAGAACAAGTTGCTACTTATTTAGCCTAATCACACGAGAAACGATGGAAGTACTAAATTAGCTATGAATTAAATTAACTAGGGTGATCAATCCTAAATTAATTAATCCAATTAATTAAACCTAGATTAATTTAGAACTCAAGTGATTAATTTTAAGCCCTAGTCTCACGAAATTAAAGTGGTGTGTGTTTCACATCTCGCCACCCTAAAAAAGAATTAGCTACGCATATTAGTTATGGACGTAACACAAAATATAATGAAACTCAATAAACGGTTAAGCATGAACATTATAACTAATTAATAAGATTCAAAATACTAAATGCACAGAATTAAAAATCCTAGAAATGCAAATTTCATAAATTAAGAACTAGGAAACTATCCATAAGCTAATTAAACGTAGATAATTAAAATCCGGAAAATTCAAATGGAAATGTTAACATATTTTTTCTTCCAAATCAAACCAAAGTTCATGAATTAAAACAGGAAATGCAAACTTTAAATAGAGCCACCCCCTTTGATCGGATTCTTTGGAACTCCTCTCTCCGTGAAGATTTGGATGAGAGGGAATGAAGAGAACTTGTTGTATGAAGTAGAAGTGAAGAATGAGATGATTGAAGTGATATCCTCTTCCTCCCTCAAGGGGAGTTTATATAGCCTCATTCCTTCCTTTTTGGTCGAATGATTCATTAAGAGATTTAATGATAAAATCCCTAATTATCTCTCCTTAATTACCATGTGATATGAAAATCAAATTCATGATTGATTCCAATCTTCCATTCCTTCCTTTTCTTCTTCGGCGCAAATCAAGGGAGAGAGATAAGATTGATTTCTTCCTTTTCTTCTTCTCTTCACTTGGCTTGATTTCCTCTAGATTGGAAATCAAAGCCAATTTCCCTCTTCACTTGGCTTGATTTCCTCTAGATTGGAAATCAAAGACAATTTCCCTCTTCACTTGGCTTGATTTCCTCAAATCTTTCTACCACCACCTCGATGCCTTGTAAATGCCACATCATCATTAAGCACTGCAAAATAAACACCAAAACAAATCCAAGTACCACAAAATATGCCAAAATACACGAAATATGAATAGTACGAAATAGACCTATCAAGCTCGAGAGTGTTGGTGACCTGTCAAGTGGTGAGGTTAAGTCTTTGACTTTTAATGATTCTTGGATGCCTTGAGAAGGTGGAGTATGACAGGATACTCGAGTAAGAATCACCTATGTAAGTGAGAAGTGAGGGCCGCTTCTATGTAACACTTATGAATCCAAAGAGGTTGTCCATGGCCAGTAAAGGACACAAACGTGAGAACGGACGAGGTTGAGACTTTATAGTGTTGGTGTTATTGTCTCAGTATACACCATGGAGGAATAGTTCAAGACCACGTGTCCACTAATCCGCCAGTATGCTCGATAGCACTGACTAAGGAAGGTTCAAGGTCACAAGCCACCTACCCTGATGCTTTATTGTCTTTTGAGGACAGAGCTGTGTGTCTGCATGCATGCATTTGGCTATTTCCACTCATGTGGGGGATTGTTAGAAAATCAAAGTTAAATATATATATATATATATATATATATATATATATATATATTTTATATTTATTTGGAAAGTTAATTAGCATTTAATGCTAATTTAACTTGGGCAAATTTCAGCCCGTTTGATCGCATTTTCGAGCCTCGATATTTATCCGATTAATGTGTTGAGATATATGACGTCGATCTACGTTTCGAGTAGATAATTATAGTGTGCTTAATTTCTCGATTCCGATTTTCGGTGAGTGAGAAATAGTGGCTCGAAGTTTGGGGGGACAAAACTAATATGTTACCTAAAGTGGATAAACTTACCTTATTCGGGTTTTGGAGAGTTATTACATTAATCATGTCCCACATCGATTAATGAATAATGTTTTGTGTGGTATTTAAGTCTCTACAATATTGTAGGAGATAACTAAGTGACATGTGGTGGGCTTGGGCCACACATGCTCATGCGCGCGAGCCTTTTCGCCGACCGCCTCACACGCGGCGCGCGGCGCGCCAGCCCGCACCGCGCCCGCGCCCGCGCCCGTGCCCGTGCCCGGCTCCGGTTCCGGTTCCGGTCCGTGGACTTGGACTTGGACTTGGACTTGGACTTGGACTTGGACTTGGATCTTGGATCTTGGATCTTGGATCTTGGTAATTGGTCCTTTGGGTGGTCCGTCGGGTTGTTCGCCGAGTCGGGTGCCGAGTCGGGTGCCGAGTCGGGCGGTGCAGTGGACCGGCTGTACTGGATTCCTCTCCGTGGTGCAATGCACCTGCCACACCCAAGCAGTACTTTTGGATGGAAGTCTCTGGAAGAGGCTGTTCAGGTGCCCACCTCTCCACTTACCATACCCACGTCCTCTTGCATTGATGACTCCAGCAATCAACTACTGGTGGAAGCTGCCTATAAATAGGAAGCTGGATTTCATTCCATAACACACCAACAAGAATCATCTGCATTTTCTTAGCTCATCCTAGCTGCTTCTTAGCTCCTCTTAGCTCATAAGTCCCGCAGCCTGTCCTCGCCGGAAAAGTCCAGTTCGCCGGAGCTCGTAGATCTTGCGGTGCTGCAATCTTCGAGACGTTCGTCGTTTCATCATTGGGGACGATACGCTTACAACCGAGAGCACTACCGGGGCATATTTCGTCTTGCGGAGAGAGGCTTCCTCGACTCGACGGTCTTTTCTTTTTGTTTTAATTTTCGGCTTATTGTTTTGTAATAGCAGCTTTTGTAACCAACACATCCTGATTCCTGAAATATCAGACATAGTAGATAATGAAATGAATGAAGAATGATATGCAATGAAAACGTTTTCTGGATCCGTTCAAGTAGACTAGTTTCAGAATAACAAGAGTCTTAGAGAACTCCCTCTCTGATACCAATTGTTGGTCCCGAGATTAAACGTTCAGGTGTAGAGGGGGGGTGGTGAATACACCTGAAAACAATTTCTCAACTTTAAATGAGAACTGTCCTTTTTAGGAGAGTGTCGTACTGAACAAGTTCAGTAGACCAAATAAGCTGTTCTGGATCGCGTGGCAGAGTGACTGACTTCACTGAGACCTGCTAGCTGACTAAGGTCAGAATTCAGTACCGTTCAGCTGAAGTTCAGTATAGTGCAGAAATGTGTAGGCCCAAATTCAGTTGAGTTAGAAAACGTTTTTAAGAAAACAGTTTCAGTATATTAGTGCGATCGATTAAGCTTGGCTGAAACTCAGTTGAATGATTTTAGAAATATTATAGTATGAATAATAATCAATGCAATAGTAAAAAGACAGAACACAAGCAATTTTAAAGTGGTTCGGATCCTACAACCTACGTCCACTGTCCCGAAAGATCAGGAACCTATTTATTATACTGAGATAGTCTCAGTCGGTTTGTACATTGGGCAAACACTGCTCTTGAGAGTTATACTGAGCAAGTCTCAGTTTACAAGGTATCAAACTAAAGTGTTTGACAAACTCTCCAACTATGAAGGAGTCCTTTACAATAAGGATCAGTTCAGATATGAACTCCTTCGTCTAAGCTATGTATAAGGTCTGCTGAGCTAAGGTTAGAGGGATAGGGAACGAGAAAGTGGCTTCTAGAGCGACGAACATTTAAGTATAGACTTGGGTTCGTATTCAGTCGCTTGGATACTAGAGGCTTTAAGATATGGTTCAGCTTGGTTCCCTATGAGCAAGTATGTCGCCTTTCGCCGGAGATTACTCTTTGAAGTTCTTGCGGAAAGCTTAAGTCGTTTTGAGTTTCTCGTGAATACTCGTGTGTTCTTGTCTGTTCAGTGAGCTTCAATTTGAAATCATCCCTCTATTTATAGAGCAGAGACATGGATAGATCCGTTGGAGACGACGATACATGTGTCTCTCTCTTTTTTGGGTAGCTAACGGCTCTTTCAAAGTATGGTGGCAGAGTCCTTTCCCTCCATTTCTGGAAAGTTGTTGACTTGCAGCTTTAATCAGAAAGTAGACAGCTGGCCGCTCGTCATTGGTCGAGGCTGAAGAAAGTAGGTGAGACAAAACAGATTTCAAGGTGGATCTGAAGCTGACTTCTCTATACCTCGTATGACTCTGCTGATTTGATTTAATAAATCCTGACAGTGAGAAGACTGTCCAGCCGTTGCTGAGTCTGATCTATATTCAGTAGCATACTCTTGCTGAGTCAGCTCTACTGAAGATCAACTATGAGTTCAGTGAACTACTCCTGCTGAGTTCGGTTCCATCGACTCCTTTCGCATATCTTTGCTCCCGCCGAGTCCAAGATACGAGTCTTCTTCTTCTGGTACTGAGGCCGATAGTCTGCTGAATAGCCAGCGGACAGAACTGAGCGCCTGAACCAAAAGTAAGAGTGTCTACTAAGTCTGAAACCTTTCAGAGACAGAACAAATACAACAGAAAGGTTCATCAGTCAAAGTAGGGTTTTGAGATCTTCAAATCTTCAGAGCACTAGGCTACCGAGTTATCTCCCAATAATTTGTGGAGGGACTGAATCATCTCCCAACAACTTATTTTAAGCACTTACTTATCCGCATTTTGACCGCATAAATAGTTTTTTAGTGTTTGCAAAACCTGTTTTCTATGTTAGCATATTTAGAATTAAGTAACTAAGCTGCTTAATTAAGCATTTTCTTTTAAGCATCAATCATTTAATTGACACGCCTTTGATGCTTAAAGCATCACAATACAAAAAAAAATCTATTCTTTTGTTAATTCCAAAAACCCCTACTTGTGCTTAAAATCAATAATATTGAACTTTAAGCAAAACAAGTAAGGAGTGCTTATAATAAGCATTTGCAAACACACCCTTAATAGGAGTAAATAATAACATGACAATAAGATGCATATTAGTTCCTTGTTTGACTACCACTTACGCCAGTCAGTTTGTCTCATTTTCTTCCCCATCAATGAATCTCTTCAATTAATTCCTTTGCAAATGGAATGTCTTTACTGTTTTGAACTTCTCTACCAACTTATGCACGACAACATTTGTCTGCATGACCATGATAGGTTTTTGTCCCTCTTTCACGTGATCCCATGGAGGCATAACACTCTCAAACACATGATCCTCGTGAGGGTGAGTGATACGTTAGGTCTACGATTCAAATCTCCACTGCTCCTCTACCTAAACAGAAATTTCACAATTAATACAAGAAAAATAAATAAACTAAGAAACTAATCTTTTAGATCAAATATCTTATGTTTGAAAAGAAACTTGATAAATGAAACACTAGAATGAGAAGATTGAAGGATACATGGAGAGAGAAAAAGAAATAATGAAAGATAAATATATTTGAAAATAAAAAATATTCCTAAGAATGAGAAGATTAAATAGATCTATAATTGATTTAGATGCTTTTAGTTGTGAATATGAAGTTGAAGCATATATTTTGCACTTCAAAGTAATTTTCACCTTAGTTATAATCTATTATTTCTATGTCTAACCATTTTTGTTATAAACTAATTGTGAAATTACTTTTATATAATATATATATATATATATATATATATATATATATATATATATTAAATTATTTATGTTATATTGATATTATTATTGTAATTGTTACTCTCTCCATACCAATAATGCTGTCGTGTTTCTTTTTGACACGGAGATTAATAAATTTAACTTTTGTGTGTCAATGTTGCGGGTCCACATGACTTTTGTAATTTTTAGTGTTACATTTATTTTGCTTTCGAGAAATAGGACAATATTATTTAGACGACTCAATTAGGAATACACGATAATATTATTAGGACAGAGGGAGTATCTTTCGGTGTGCATATTGAGAATTAAAGTCACAGAAAACAATTGTAATTTTATTGACCTTTCTTTTTTCTTTTACATTTAGTGCAAATCTTGAAAACACATTTTTTGCCAAAATTGTACTCCCTCCGTTCCACTCCAATTGTCCACTTTCCTTTTTTAGTAAAGTAATACTCTTTAAATTTAGTGAACCCCACTACTTTAATACTTATTTACTCACAATCAACTATTTTCTTAATCTTCGTGCTGAAAAGAAATTGAACAATTGAAGTGGGACAGAGGGAGTACTAAACTGCACCAAAATATTTCAAGCCATTGGAGTTGGCATTAGTAGAACTTCTGCACTAAATCGCTCCAATGTTGCACTGCACTATTTTAGTGCATATGAATAGGAAACACTAAATTTATTGCAAACACTTTTTGCACTAAATTGTTCTATTTTAGTGCATAAATTGCGCTAGATTAACACTATCGTAGTGCATGAATGAAATTGTTCTTTACTTTTAAATTTTTATTTATCCTTTTTACATGATATTTTTGTCTAGTATTTATACGGAATAGTTCTAAGTATGTTCATTTCTATGTGTAGAGGCTTCATTTTACCTATATTATTCTAATTTATGTCATTACTGAATATAAAGGTAGAACCGGATGATGCTGTTATTGGAGCTCATGAAACTAAGAATTTTGGGGAGAAAATAGAAGACGATATTGTGGGTTGTACAACTCCAAAAGTTGATAGAAAAGGAAGTGTGGAAAAAGGCAAAAAAAGAGCTCGAGAAGAGTGTCCAAGAGATGATAATCCTCGAGGGAGCAAGGGAAGGACTGTAGTAGCTGTAGGGAAAGAATCCCATATCTTAGCGATCGTCCTAGAATACGATCTTTTCGACTCGGTCCAGGAAAGGTCTTCTGGACTGTTCCCGTGCCCAAGCTTTCAACTCCGAATGAACACTCGAACTCACTCTTTTTCGGTACACACAACTAAAGGCAAGTTATGAAGAAGTGGCCCCTTTCCCACTATTTATAAGGGCTTGGTCAAAACCCTAATGGACCTTTGACCCCCAAGCCCATCCAATAGTGAAAGGGGCCACTATACCATTACCAATTGTTTTGGTCCATTAAAGAACCAAATAATTCCAGGTAATTAAGTGACCTAGTTAGTCTAAGAGAAAATGTCGCATATGACTGGGCATATGTTCGAGCTAGATCAGTGACCTAATACAAGAAATAAAGTCGGGTCTCAAGTGCATTAATTTTCCATACTCAGCCCAGAGTATTATTAATTCACAAACATAGATTCATTCCACTAAAGAATTTATGTGGACTTACCCCTTTATCCCAAAAGTTGAGTCAATGCTTGTATTTTTAACTTTAGTTAATCCCCGTGTTTAAGATATCAAATATCCATTAATTAATTAAGTTTACTGACTACTTAATACAATTAATATCTTATCCTTGAGTAGTATCACTCGACCTTATTATCATACTTGAACTTAATCAACCTGCAAGGTTTAACATGATAAACCTTTCGAGTTCCTCAAGGGGATATCATCAACCTTATAATGGGATACGGATGCATGATGCAGATAACCAGCCTGAGCTACACGCAACAACATTCACCCAATATACAGAGATATACGGTCGCGGTGACCCTCACCCATAGTAAGTCAAAGTGATAGGTAGTCGCGTGCACTCAGCTGAAATCTCATCAAGCTTAAGATCAACTGAGTCTCCGAGACCTTGGTTCTTCACACGGGTCAGATAGAAGAACACGTCTCAAAGCGATCCATCAATACATAAAATGTATCAACATAGACAAGTGACCAAGACAAGTCACTTCTTATCTACATTGCAGCCTAAACAGGCAACTTGTCCTAAAGTTGTCTCGGCTGTGATAGCTGTTTATATCTCACTAGTTCAACCAATCACTATAGTCTTCTGTGATCTACAACACACTTTATGATCTAACTCATGTGAGATAAATGACTAAATTGTGCAATTATAATAATCAGATAGGAGAATAATAATAGTGGTAATATGAAATATTGTATATAAGCAAATACGTAGGCTGCTTTCAGTATACAAACCCAACAGTAGCTCCAGTTATAGTAAAAAAAAAAGCGAGAGCGAGAGACAGACACTGATTGGTATGGCGTAGAGCTTTTCAAATCTGGACTGGTCCAACACCCCAATAACCCTTATTTTGTGACCAAGAAACGAAAAAATGGACCCGGTGAACTAGTAAGCATATGGTCTTGAAATGCACATTTGTTTTGCATTTTATGGAACTACAGTTTCACTAACATGCACGTATTTGTTGTAATAATGATATTTTATACCTACGCAAATTATCAAAGTCTACAAGCTTGAACTGCCAGACGAAATAAAGCTCATAGATTCAAATGAGAGGCAGTTTCATGTAACATGTAAGAGGTTGTTGGATGGGAGGTTGGAAAGCTCTCTGTGGAGTGAATTTTATGAAAGATGATGATGCTATTAGTTGTGAGTTCGTCAACAATGGTTCAGACTTATGCATCCGTGTTCGCATCGTCAAATCTAACGAGCAACAATCTTAGGAACAACAAAGCGAAGAAGAAACATGTTTGCATTCAGGTATTTGAATGTATTTTTTTAATACTTCAGACTCCTAGAAGAGCAACTTACAGCTTCAAACTCTAATTTCTTGTTGTGTATGAATTGTAGCAGAGAAACAGAGAGGCCGTGAATCTATGGCCGATGATGAAACTCATCATCATTGAAACTTGAAAGGTTGATCAGTTTCTGCAACTCCTTCACGGGTTGGTTGGTGGGTAAAAAAAATCCACGCCATATACATTTGAGCCTCCCTTGTTCGCCTTCAAACTCGCTGATCACAAGCTTTCAAGAAACTGATTCAAGAAATCATCACTTTGTATCACAACTTCACATGCTTCAAATGCTCTCTCTTCTCTGTCCTGCGCAGGCTCTCAATTGCAACACAATCAAATCAAGAATTCAGGACCAAGACCGTACTCTCAGCTTGATTAGGAAGTTTAATATAGCTTCTTGTATTCTTCATTTTGTATCTTGGTTTTGCTGGTTTTAGAAGAAGGGGAAAAAAATGGTTTCGGCTGCACTTTTATTGATTTTCTTTATATATTTTGTTATTTTCGGTTTTTCTCTTTGCCATTTGTTAAATAATTATGCCGTTCTTTTAAATCGAAAATATATTTATGTTGTTGTATATGTTATTAGTATAAGCGACTAAATTACTACAATAAGTTTTGGGGGTAAATAAACCATTATATTTCTTTTAAATAATAGTATTATATTCTGTCATAATAATCATTATAGTGCAGATGAATCATGAATGTAATATTGAGTTAAACAAGTGAATCGCACCAATGGAATTATATAATTTTATTTATTTTAGCTGAATACAATTTTTGGAAATTTTCAAATAAGACCAAAATTAGTAAATTTTTAATAGTATTCTTGATTGTCAAAAAAAAATAATCAAATGGACCAATTTTAGCAGCATAGTTCATCTCCGGACCAATTCATAATAAAAGTCCGGCCCCGTTGAAAATTTGAAAATTCGCTGAATAAGATTTTCTTTGTTTCTTTCTTTGTTCTTTCCTTCTTCTGCTGAGTAGGATTTTGTTATCAGCATTAAATAGAAATTACATTTACACCACCTTTCCAAGTATCCATGCACAAAATCCTCATCATCAAATCACTTTTGCAAATTGATGCTCTGCTCTCTATATTCTTCTAGCAATTCACTTCAAGCGCAGCATCGGTAAGCCCTAATTTCTTCGGAAGTTTTTTCATTTGAGTTTCGTTTTTTTCGTTTTTAATTGAATGTACTCAATCACTCACCTTCCTGCAGATTCTCATTTAGAGCATTGAAAAATCATCTTTTGGGTGTGAAAATGGATAAGTGTGAAGGATGCGGAATGTTTTTCTTGCCTTCAGTCCACGAAGAGGCTTTGGTATTATTTTCTCGATTTTCATTCTCTTTAGTCTCTTCATTCCATTTTTTATTTTTATTTTGCGTTTTGATATGATATGTTTGTGTTAGATTCGTTGATTTAGATTTTTTTTTTTTTTAATCTCTAGTAAAAAATTGGTTGGGATGAAATGTTATTGATGAAGAAATAATTGAGAATTATGCAAAATTATTTTACTTTCTATACCTTTTGCTAATTAAGGCAGAAAGTGAAATGCCTCCTTTGTGCTCGATATAATGCTCTTTAATTGGTAGTACTATTTTCTCCCTCTCATTCTTTTGATTCCTTTGTTGTTTTGCATTGTGCTACAAATATGTTCGTGGTCATGCCAGACTGATTCGATTATTTATTGTTGGGCATGATGTGGATGAAATGTTATTGATGGTAAAATCATTGAGATTTATGCAAATTAATTTACTTGTATATTTTATGTGCCATTTCTAATTAAGGCAGAGAATAATATGCCTCCTTTGTGTTCAATATAATGCTCTTTGATGGTTGTTTGCTTTATTACCTTCTTGACATTAGTTCTGAATGGAATGTAAATCATCCAATTGGAAACAATAAATAGCTGGAGCCTGCACCCATATATAGTAGCTTTTTTAACTGTTTTGCAGCTTGTTAGCCCGTTCATTTTCTACCTCAAGACGCATATTTGCCTATAAGGAGTACTAAACTCTTTAACATAGGCTAAGATATGTGTTTAGCTGAATATGAGACAACCTCATACTTTGCTGAATTTTGCCTCCTAACCAAAGAGATTGCTCCTTGGATTTAACAAAATTGCCACTAATGATATTTTATCAGGTTTATCATTGGAAATTTTGTTATCGGTACCATGTATATGTAACTATTCTTGTAGAATGAGAAGTGTCAATATTTTGAAACATTAAAAAACACAATACATATTTTTAGAACATTATACTTTAATAAGACTTTGGATTCCTCTTGAACAAAGTTTGTGCTCCTATTTAGTTTTTTTTCTAATAAAAACAAAAAGGAAAAGACAATACAATGACCTAGGAACTCGTGGATGGAAAGGTTCTTCATCTGATAGCTAGATGGTCATTACTCATGACTAGTTAATGCAAACAAGTTGAAAGCTCTCCCACTTATCCTGATGTGGAGCGATTGGAAGACGAGGATGAAGGATCGGAGACGGATAGACGATTCACAAGAGTTTACGTGAGACGAGCTCGAGGCGATCGCGAAGGCGGGAGTGAGTAAGATCGTGCATGCATGGTCGTGCAGTAGGATTAATTTCCTTAAGTATTTTTATTATTCTATTTTCGTATTAATTTAATTTAGTAATTCCGAATTTTTGGGCTTGTTTATTTGCGTCAATAATTGTGGGCTTCTATCCTATTAAAAGGGGATGAGAACCCTAGTTTAGGCATCTTGATTTCCGACTTAATTTCGGCAAGACGGAATGTCTTGAGTGGGCGGATTCTTTTCGAATTCGTTGGATTGTTTTTCGTGAATTCAGCTATCGTTCTTTGTTCATATTTGATATCGTGATTGCATTATATTACTTCAAAGTATAAGTTACGTGCAGGGAATAAATCTAGGGTTTGCCGCATCCGAATTGCGTCATCCACTGCGTGATTCGAATTCAAGGGCTTATCCGAGAGCAGCAAACGCGACACAAGCGGCGTGATTCTTCATCAAAGCGGTGATCTGGATTTTTCTGTTGGCTAAGTGTGAATTCAGCTATTGGAGCTTGTCGGCGAGAAGAAAACAAAACGAGTTTTGAGTGGGAGTTCAGCCCTTTTTCGTTGCATCGATTTCAGTTATCAATTCCTCTTTCGATTTCTTCATCAATTGGGAGTACAGATGACAACGTGACTTATTGTGATTGCAATTTAGAGTTTCAGCGAGAAGAAGGAAATTGATTTCGTTTCTTGTTTCTTTTTTTGGTTTTCATCATATCCAAAGTGACTAGGTTTATATATTAAGACTAAAACAATTGTATTAACTACAATAAAAAGAATTTTTTCGGGAGAGGAAAAAAACCGTTTGCAACTATGCAAATGATAGGTGGTGCACATGTAGAAACTATTAACCATGAAAGAGGAAAGACAACAAGCTTCTGGATGCCTATGACACATCCCGTTGGTGATGAAAGATGATAAATGTAGATTGCTAGAGGTCAAGAGAGAATATGTGGCTTTCTTCGTACATGTTGCAACCACATGTTGATAATGAAGTGCAATTCAATAAAGTATTTCCTACTTTGATTTCCTTCTATATCAATATCTCCAATTCACGACAAAAGAATCTATTTGTTTTAAAAGAATCTATTTGTTTTACAAGAAGGATGTAAATTGGATACTACACTCAAGGAGATCTCTCAGTGAAAACATCAATTAATGCGATTTATTGATATTGTATCCTTGGAGTGGGTAGGAGCTCATATGGTCGAGTTCTTCAAGTAAACAAAAAATCCTTGTAACAAAGTAAAGAAGAAACAAGACCTTAAATACCTTATCCCCTTTAATAATCTTAAGAAGGATGAAAGTGGATTTATGGGGCTCAAGAGGGTCGATCGGTCTTTTAGCCGCAATGATAAAACTTTACTTATTTATTTTTTTGAGGATCAACGAATCAAATGATATTAATGTTCCAATTTTTCCCTATTCATCTCTATATGAATCAAACTTTTCCAAGTCATAATGGTTCCGATCCTTGTCGCTCCATCCCCCAGTATCTTTGGAGAAGTCGGAATAGAGAGCACTCGTCTTAAGGTGGGCTAATGAATTTTGCCTTAGTAAGGGTATGTGCTTGCAAAGCCCTCCTCTAATCAACGTTCGGTTGTCATCGTTTCTCTACCGATTTTCTACTTTGACCCTCCAACTTGAAAGTCGTAGTTCTGCTGCTGAACCCAACACGAACCAAAATACAATATCAAGCATGAAGAAGCAAGAACTTAAAACTAGATCTACATTCCAAATATTGGACGTAATCACTAATTTCCTAATGCAATAATAATGTCGCAATCACATTGCATCGAAATGGATTTGCAACTCGAACCAAATTTGAAAGCTTTTTCCCAAGTTGAGTTATTGTACTTTGAAACTTGACTTAATAGCTAGAGATAAGTAATAAATTTCTATAAGAAGCGTGCGAAAGAGCAAAGAAAATTGACATGAATTTAACCGCTTCTTGATGTTCTTCGTCATATATATAAGCCAATCTTAAAAGATCTTGCCAACATCATTATGAAAGTTGAATAAGGAAAAAAAATAGAGAATTAAAAAACACGGTGAAGTGTTGGATATGGAAGGAGAATAGTAAGACGATCCTGATGTCTAAATCATGCTTTTAAGGAATTATTTTTGTAGAAAGGTCTGTAAAGTTTATTTTCTTTCATAGTGAAGTTTGTGGAAATAGTAAGAGGGTCCTGATGTTTAATTCATGCTTTTAAGGAATTACTTTTGTAGAAAGGTCTGTAAAGGTTAATTTTCGATCTTAGTGAAGTTTGTGGAAATATATTTTTGAAGTTTCTTTCTAAAATAACATTATGGTAATTGATTTTGTCCAGAAAGCCTCCTTGTCAAGGAAAACAAAATTAATACAATATAATATCATATAACATGCACCAAAATAAATTGTTTCGAGAATTCCCTGATATGTCCAAGGTCTTGAGATCGGAAACACGAAGAATAATTCTAGCTTGTTAGAGAGAGCTGACACCTCTTTTCAAATACTAGATTTGAATTAAAATATTTGATTGCTTGTCTAATTACCATTCAGATACGTGCATATTAAGTGCTCAAATGCTTCCCTTATAACTTCAACATTTAGGGTGGAGCTTATTTTAAGCACTCACTTATCTGCATAAACAGTTTTAAGTGTTTGCAAAACATGCTTTCTGCTTTGGTTTCTCTAAAATTAAGTAGCTAAACTGATTACTTAAGAATCAATTGTCATGCTTTTGATGCTTAAAGCATCGTAATTTCATGAACTATAAAAAATATCTATTTTTTATGTTAATTCCAAATACAATTATTTTAAATATTAACCAAAAATAAAGAAGTTCTTATAATAAGAATTTGCAAACATACCCTTAATATGAGTAAATGATACAACATGATAACATGACAATAAGATGCATCAATGAATGTCTTCAATTAATTCCTTTTTGGACTACCACCTATGCCAGTCAGTTTCTCTCATTTTCTTCCATCAATGAATGTCTTCAATTAATTCCTTCGTAGATGGAACGTTTTTATCGTTCCGAACCTTCTCTACCAACTTATGCACGATAACATTTGTCTTCATGCCCACGTTAGGTTTTTATCCCTCTATTTCACATATCTCTATGGAGTCATAACACTCTCGAACACATGATCTCCGTGAGGGTGAGTGATACGTTAGGTCTATGATTCAATCGCCACTGCTCCTCCCCCTAAACAGAAATTGCACAATTAATATAAGAAAAATGGATCAATATGAACAAATAAAGAAACAAATCATTTAGATCAAATAGCTTACTCCATATAAAATGTGAAAAGAGAGGAACCACAAATTTATGTTTGAAAAGAAATTTGATAAACAAAACACTAGAATGACAAGATTGAAGGATACATGGAGAGAGAAAAAAGAAATGATGAAACATAAATATATTTGAAAATAAAATATTCCTAAGAATGAGATTATTAAATAGAACTATAATTGATCTTGATGCTTGTAATTGTGCACGTGAAGTTGAAGCATATTTTTTGCTCTTCAAAGTAATTTTTACCTTATTTAAAATCTATTTGTTCTATGTTTAACCAATATTGTTATAAACTAATTTTGAAATTACTATATATATATATTATATTTGTTACACACATATATAGAAATATTAAATTATGTTTGTTATATTGTTATTATTATTCTAATTGTTACTCCCTCCATACCAATAACACTGTCGTATTTCTTTTCGGCACGGAGATTAAGAAGTTTAACTTTTGTGTGTAAATAATGCGGGTCCACATGAATTTTTGTGATTTTTGTGTTATATTATTTTCTTTTCGGGAAATATGATAGTATTATTGGGACAACTCTATTAGGAATACACGACAATATTATTAGGACGAAGGGAGTATCTTTTGGTGTGCATATTGAGAATTTAAGTAAAAAAAACAATTGTAATTTTTTTGAATTTTTATTTAATCATTTTACATTTAGTGCAAATCATTGGAGTTCAAAACACTCTTTTTGTCAAAATTGTATTACCTCCGTCCCATTTAACATGACACGTTTTCCTTTTCGAACATCCCACTTAAAATGACACGTTTCCTTAAAAGGAAATAACTTTAAAAAATATTACTAAATTATCTATTATTTTTTTATTATTCTCTCCTACTTTTTCATTTATTTATCTTACTTTATCATTTGTCTCTCATACTTTATCATTTAATCTCTCACAAACTCATTTATCTTCTCTTACTTTATCATTTATCCCTTTCTCATACTTTATCATCAACTTTCTTAATTCCCGTACCGAAAAGAAACGTGTCATGTTAAATGGGACGGAGGGAGTACTAAACTGCACCAAAATATTTCAAGGCATTGGAGTTGGCATTAGTATAACTTCTGCAGTAAATCGCTCCAATGCTGCACTATTTTAGTGCATATGAATAGGAAACACTAAATTGATGACAAACACTTTTTCACTACATTGTTCTATTTTAGTGCATAAATTGCGCTAGATTAACACTATCGTAGTGCATGAATGAAATTGTTCTTTACTTTCGAATTTTTATTTATCCTTTTTACATGATATTTTTCTTTAGTATTTATTTATATGGAATAGTTTTAAGCATGTTCATTTCTATGTGTAGGGGCTTCAATTTTCCTATATTATTCTAATTTATGTCATTACATAATATAAAGGTAGAACCGGATGATGTTGTTGTTGGAGCTCGTGAAACTAAGAATGTTGGGGAGAAAATAGGAGACGATATTGTGGGTTGTACAACTCCAAAAGTAGATAGAAAAGGAAGTGTGGAAAAGGGCAAAAAAAGAGCTCGAGAAGAGTGTCCAAGAGATGATAATCCTCGAGGGAGCGAGGGAAGGACTGTAGTAGCTCCAGTTATAGTAAAAAAAAAAAAAGCGAGAGCGAGAGCCAGGCATAGATTGGTATGGCGTAGAGCTTTTCAAATCTGGACTGGTCCAACACCCCAATAACCCTTATTTTGTGACCAAGAAACGAAAAAATAGATATGGTGAACTAGTAAGCATATTGTCTTGAAATGCACATTTGTTTTGCATTTTATGGAACTACAGTTTCACTAACATGCATGTTTCTACTGTAATAATGATAGTATATACCTATGGAAGTGATCAAAGTCTATAAGCTTGAACTCCCACACGAAATAAAGCTCATAGATTCAAAAGAGAGGCAGTTTCACGTGACACGTAAAACTTGGTTGGATGAGAGGGCGCTCTATGCTGGAGGTTGGAAAACTCTCTGTGGAGTGAATTTTGTGAAAGATGACGATGCTATCATTTGTGAGTTCCTGAACAATGGTTCCGACTTATGCATCCGTGTTAGTATCGTCAAACCTAACGAGCAACGATCTCAGGAGCAGTGAAGCGGAGAAGAAGCATATGTCTATATGTTTACATTCTCGTATTTGGATGGATTTGAAGCACCTTGAAATTATTTACGTTGTAATTTGCAAATATTTTAAGATTCTTTGATTTGCAAATTCATTGTTTAGCTATGGTAGAAGAGCAACTTACATTTTATTAATTTCTTCAAACTCTCATTTCTTGTTGTGTATATTGTATCAGAAAAAACAGAGAGCCCAAGACTCTAAAGCCGGTTATGAAACCGAGCACCATGAAGAAGTTGATCAGTTTCTGCAACTCCTTCAAGGAATCACACTTCATGAAATAATTGAGTTAAACATTAAGAGTTTAAGAACTTTTGGATTCTGGGGAGAATATTGTGCCAATATAAATAGATAAAAACAGAGTTTGCAGTTGTTCTAGAGACGATAACAATTCACTGGAAATGTTATCCTGGCTGATAGCATACAAGGAAAAAGAAACTGAAATGATTTATGCTCGTTTTGTGGATTCATCAGGGAAATTCTTTTCTTCCTTGGTTCGCCTATTTTAGATAAATAGTTTCTTTGTATATGAATGAGTTAGAGTAGTGGTTTACCATCCATCAACGTATCTGTTGTTAAAGGTGTTAGGATTAAGTTTAAGATAACATGGTGGTTTTTGTATTGTAATGCTTCATCCGAAGAAGAGAATCATCTGAAAGAGAAAGAAATAAGAGATGGTGGTAAAGTCATAATTATCTGAAGATGACAATCATATTCCAACAACTCAAGGCGACGCTTATCCTCGAGAGGAAGTGATGAATGGTGAATAATCTCTGTATATTTATCTTACTACAGACTGGAGTAATGATATGCAATAAAGCTCATGGCTTCATAAGAGAGTTGGTGAAATCGAAAGAAGCAGCATACTGCATAACATTTTTAAGGTAATTCTTTAATCAAGATTATATAGATGGACAAAATGTTTAATCTTCGAACTCTAATTTCTGCTTCTGTATGACTTGCACCACAGAAACAGAAAACCCAAGAATCTATAACCAATGATGAAACTCAGCATCATGAACAAGTTGATCAGTTTCTGTGACTCCTTCAGTCCTTGATGGATCAAGAAGCCATTGCCATACATCAAGCACTCACCTTCAATTTCTTCCAAGCATTTCAACTTCCCCTCTTGGCCTCCAAATTCGTTCATCACAAAGCTCTCGAAGGGGTACTTGAAAACGCTAAAATACTGCATGAAGTTCCAACATTTAGGTATTGAATCCTTGGTGAGAAAGTAGCCAGAGAAGAGGAAGAACGAGCCCATTACTCCGGAAATCACCGACATTCCGGTGATGAAATCCGGTACTAGAGCACTGAAGCATGCTACAAATGAGTTGGCCATTAGTATCACCATCCAAACTACTAGAGAGAAGTAGAGAAAACCTTCTACATCTCGCCTCAAACCGACTAGCAAGTAAACCGGAGCAGAGTAGAGCAGAGCGACTATCAGAAGGAAAGGGAGAAAAACAAGAGTGTTTGCCATTACGTAGGAAGAGATTCTGTAAGCTCCTCTCGATGTTTCCCTCTCCAGAATCCTCCTCTCTTGCAGGAAAATCGGCAGAGCTTCGGTCGTTGATGAAATCAAGAATGTGAGCGTGAAGGCAAAGAAGCCTATTTGGTTCTGCACCTTCTTCTTCTTATTATTGTTTCCAAATGCATTGATGAAGATTGTGCCTAGAACAATTCCTGCTAGTAATGCTTGGATTGTTTTCGCTGCGAAAAGCTGCCGAGTTCTGAATATATTACTCGAAAATCTCTGGCTAAGAATCACCACCTCATTGAAATGAGGATTGCAGTAGACATTATGCTTCCCTTCTTTGTGATTCAAGAAATGATCACTCTGTTTCTCATCTTCAACATCTCTCTCTTCTCTCTGCAGGCTCTCCGTTGCATCGATGGCGAATTCAAGCACGTTGACACGACACGGGATGACATGTCCTGCAGTTATAAGCCTCTCCTCGAGGAGATCCAATGAGCCATTGTGAAGAACCGATCCATTTGACAGCAACACAGCATGATCGATCAAGTCAAGAATCCGAAACCCGGGTTGATGAATGGTGACTACTATCGTCTTGTGTCGATTCTGAGCCATTGATTTGAGCAGAGACATAACATGAAGTGCTGAAGCAGAGTCGAGCCCGGATGTTGGTTCATCAAGAAACAGAACAGAAGGATCATGCACTAGATCAACTCCGATCGACAATCTACGCTTTTCGCCACCGGAGATTCCTCTACTCGACTCACCACCGACTCTTTCTCCGGCGATGTGGTCTAATCCCAATTCCTTGAGCAGCTTCTTCACTCTAACATCGCCCTTCTCCGGCAGCCGGAGGCGGGCACTGTAGGTGAGTGTTTCTTCTACTGTTAGAAGAGGGAAGAGGGCATCATCTTGTGTGACGTAACCCGAAACTCTCCGAAAATGCGCCACGTTCATCGGCACGTTGTTGACGAGAATGTGGCCGGAGATTCTTTCCGGAACAACCATCCCGGAGAGAATCTCCAGCAGTGTCGTCTTGCCGGCCCCGCTCGGGCCAGCAATGGCTGTGAGGTTTCCTGGGTTGGCATCACAACTTACATTCTTGAGAAGAAACTTAGAGTTGTGACTCTCATTGTAAGGGAGAAATTCGAAGCCGTTGTATCTTGGAGACAGTTTGTATGACACGTTTTTCGTCTCGAGTTTGTAGTGGGTTTTGAGGTGGGTTTTGATGGGTAGCTCCATTAGCGAAGGAAAAAATGAGGAGGATGAAGTAAGTCTTGAAGTGGGACTTTTTTTTATAGTGAAGTCAAGTGTATGAATGCATGCATGCACATTTAATTCGTGAGTCAATGCCCTCTTGCACGTCGAGACAGATGAGATAATGTTGTTTAAATTTGGACAAACTAAATCTTAGTCAGCTTAATTTAATTAGAAGTGGTAATAATCATGTGGGCTCAAGTTGAATGCCCCATTTTACTTTGAAGACACATGAAAGGGTAAGCATGGTAGTTGTTGAGTAGCATAGTTTTTGTGATTAATTGTTTGTCCACTTCAAGAATTTCAATCTGTTTGCTTTTTCAATCGGATTATTAACGGCGTATCATGTGTTTTTTGTGTAACGATGATAATTTGCAATTGCTAATTTAGATAACGTAAAACAATGTAAAATATAAAATGCTCTAATAATTAAAATCATTATTCTGAATTTATGAATGCAGTCACTGAATCTATTTGAATTGTGATGTAAACATCACCGTTTTTACCTCCTCTCATAAGATGCTGATATTAATTGTTGGTACTACCAATGTGTGGAGATAAATTTTAATTTCCAAAATTTTCAGTCCTCATTCAATTTTGCTAGGACCATAATCAATGAGTGACAAAGTCAGCAATTATAAATACTTATTTTACAATGTATTCTATTATTAAGTCGTCTCGAAGCATCATACAATTGCCACTGTCTGCCATAAAACTAGTTGTATATGTGAAGAACAATTTTTTTTTTTTTTAATGTTTGTCATTGATTGGCATGCAACTAGACAAGTCAATTCCCAGTTTATTTTATTTTATTGGCGACAAAATAATTATTTCAGTAAAAAAGCAGTTGCCTGCTTGCAAGAACATTTAATTTGACGAAGTCTATGGTTTTTTTAATTAAGAATTTAGAAAAAAAGAAAAAAAAATCATATAAAAAATATTTTTCGTGTAATATGTATACGTCATAGCCGTCATTATTAATTTATTAAAACTAGAATAATTTTTTAAATAATTAGTAAATTTAAACATCTATTTACCAACTCCACCCTTTGAAAATACTTATAATCTACCAGTTGAAGCCGTAATTTACGAAATGATCAATTCTTTGATTGCAATACAATATAAAAATAAATAAAAGAAAACATAAACCTAGCCGTGCTTTATATTAATTTATTAAAGACTCAAATTGTGATCTCGATAACAGCTAAGGGTATCCTTCAAAGAAGAACAAAAAAAAAAGAGATAGTAATATTTTTAAATGACCGTCATTAGTTATAAATATTTAATGATGATTAATCATTACTATTTAATCATCATTAAAACTAAGGAGCGTTTGGCAGAAACTGAAGGCAAAATATGAAATCCAATCATTTCTTAATCCACGTGTCGGAATTATTGGTTAATGAGATTTGAACACGATAATCCCTCTTCCCATCTTTAACGTCTTTCCCAACGGCCGTAACGGCCATAAGCCTCTCCGCCGCCAACCATCTCCACAACCGCCACTCCGGCGCCGTCGAAGTTTCAGAAAATGGCCTCAACCACAATCTCAAAGCTCAACAATGTCAACACTTGGACTACAAGATCCATCTTCCACGATTCTTACACCCAAAGAAGAAGTACACCGCAAAGAATCCGAATCGCCGCGACGGCACAGCCGAGTGGCGGCGGAATCACGGCAGATTTCGAGGAGGGGCAGCTAGAAAGACCGAAATGGACCGGAGAAACGCCGCCCTCTCGTCTCGTGGCAGCCATAATTTCCTTCAAGCCGCTCTATTCCGTCATGAAACTTGGCGCTAGACAAGTTTTAATCAGGTAAATTATTATGCGAAAATTGAAAATTGAAGAAGACAGTATTAAAATTCACCCAATGTTTGCTCAATTCTTAGTGACTTTTCTCAATTAAATTCGTATTTATGTAAGATTGATTATATAAAAAGGGGAAAATCTTGGGTAGTTAAAATGTTAAATCTCTTGATTTTTAATTATTCATCTAAAATATTTTATTTTTGTGTGATTTGTCTCTCTATCATAGTGTTGGCTAAAGCTGTTCGATTGCTTATGTAAATATGCTGATAAACAGTAGAGCTGAGAAAACAAAGATTCCTTGGAGGGATATGACTACGGAGATTTTGGAGTCTGATGTTTACAAGGAGAAAGATGCAATTCAAGATTCCTCAATCGTTTATCCGGATTGTAATTTCCTCAACCCTATTAGTCTATGTTTGTGTCTAAATATATGATGATGTGTTTAATCTTGTATCTGAATCATTTTCATGCATATGATGAGGGGAATCTCTCTTGGCTGGTAATTGATTAATTTTGTCTTGATTGCTACAATTATACAAAAAAAGGCTGCAGCAGATGCAGAGGCTGCTACCATGTCGATAGTGCAACGCTTCATCTCTTGTTCGTGTAAATTGGCTTGAGGCGATTGCAAGTCATCACCAGCAACACTCTGGAGGCTCAAGCATTGGTGAGATTCTTGATGTTGGATGCGATTTCTTGCAGACAAATTCGCCTCACCCCAACTCACAGTATGTTTCGATAGTAAACAAAAACTGTGCCTTTTCAACTTATTGATCTCTATATATGATATGAGTGTGAATTTTTGTAGGGACTCGACTTATCTCCTTACTTCCTTGCTGTTGCTCAATACAGCGATAAGAAGCGAAACAATGGGAAGAATGCAGCAAGATGGATCCATGGAAATGGTGAAATCAAACTCCTTTGATCTTGTTTCAATTGCTTATGTGGTATGTATGCCTCTCTCTATCTTCTTATGCTTCTTTTTTCCTTCATCTTTCTTGTGCCGGTTTTCCTAAATGCAGTTTCATGAGCAATCAAGAATATGGTGAAGGAGGCTTTCCGGCTGCTTAGACCAGGAGGCACATTAGCTGTCACTAATAACTCGGTTTGAATAAACCCATAATAAACCATACACATCCAAAATCTTACTCATTCACCTCGTCTCTTTCTGCTATTTCTGCAGCCAAAATCCAAGATTCTTCAGGTAAAGATTCTATCTTTCAAGTTTCACAAAAATGCGTGGACTACCACGTGTTTCTTTTAATTCCCACCCACTTGTTATATTTTGTAATTTCATTTAGATACTAACACTCTTAAAGATTTAAGAGCAATTGAGATAAATGTGGTGTTAATTTTGACGGGAGGAGTTTTGGTATAACACTTTTAAGAACACATGCGTGTTTTTTTTTCCTCAATAAAACAAGCACAAGGTAGTTGTTTTATTGATTTTGATTTTTTTGGTCTTTTCCCCTTCTTTCTTACATCGAATGTGATTTGGGTTTTAGGAACTATCACCAGTGCTGTTCACATTGATGAAGAGCACAGAGCCTTTTCTTGACGAATACTACCTCACTGATCTTGAAGGAGTGATGAAGCAAGCCGGTTTCCACTGCGTCAACACAGTCTTGACAGATCCTAGGCACAGAACTGTTACTGCTACTGTCCCATTTTCATGATCTTCTTCTACAAATTCATCTCACATTGTAACAAGATCTGTTTGGGATTGTTCAAATCTCCATTTGCTATTCAGTATGGAAAATGAGAAGCACAACTTCCAAGTAGAAAATAGGGGATTCCGCTACCAACCTTGTTTGAGGGTCAATCGACAGTTTTGACACCCATAAATTCGCCGATAAGGCACTAGATTTAAATTATCAGATATGTTATAAATAAAAAAAATACAAATACAAATACAAATGAACAAAATTTCCCTATAAAAGAAGAATATAAACTCCCGCCTCTATCTTAAACAAAAGAGTTAATCTATTCATTTATAAGTGCAATTAATGATCTTCTTAATTTATTCTCCATAATACCTAATTTCCTTATAGAATTTGAGCCACCAATGTAACAAGAGTATATATCAAATCATAATCATAATTTTCTTTCATTCTAGATTAATAATTAAAAAAAATTCAAGATTTTCTAAGAATAAACAAAAGGAGAAACGTAAAATTCAAATTCCCATGTCAAATGCCAAAAAAAATCGGACTTTTTTAAAGGAAACCATTTTGAAATAAAAAGGGGAAAGGCTTATTTTTCTGACGCAATTCTGAATTTATTTCAGAGTCAATGAGCAACTCTTGTTGTACACGTGTCAAGATCTCATGTTCGAGAGATACCAGGCGAACCCCGTCTCTACGTTTAATCCCTCTCTCTCTCTCTCTCTCTCTCTCTCTCCAACTTCTCTTTCCCCTCTCTCGCGTATGTTCCTGTATTCTTCTACTCGTTTTATTGCCTCTACGTATCCTTAAAAAATACGGTACATATATGAAGGTTTCTGCTTTTGCGATTATTCTCTGTAAGTTCCTCTTCTTCCCACCTTCTACTAATTATGATTTTTTGCTAATCATTTAAAGATAATCTTCTCTTTTTTCGAGAGCTTCTTCTTGGCTTCAATAATGGTATAGCTGCTGCTTATTGTTTTGATTTCCTTTTCTATAAGAATCTCTGATGATGACTACCCTTGATCATATGTGTATGAATAATCTTTTATATTTCTATTTTTAGCTTAACAAAATTTGCTTTCTTGAGGATTATAGGGTAAAGTTTTGTGATGATCAACTTGATGGGTCAAAATATTTCCGAGAAAAATTATTCTACTTTAGCTAATTTGGGAAAATCCCTGCTTCTGGTTGTGTTACTGTAATATATGACCGAAGGGGTAAAAAGAATTTTGATAATTGTTCTAAATATATGAAAAAGGGTTTGTAATTGTTCATGTTTTCTGGCTTTAGGTTTGCTGAAAGCAACAAGCTAAAGAAATTTAGGTTTTTAGGCCTTTCAATAATTATTGTCTGCTATAACATGAGAGGAATTTGGCAGAGCAATTATTAGTTCTTTCTTTCGGTGCTAATCGTCCCTTTTCGTATTTGGGCATTTACATTATGGATGACTTTTGTACATGTAATCATGTGTTTTACCTATCATGGTATAACCAAGATAGGCAGCTAGTTTTGAGATGTTGGCCCAGTTTTTAATAATGTTAGGCTTTGTTAGGCTGCTTCTTTCCTGTTTTTCGGCTAGTTTATTGATTATGAATAACGTTGCAATGTGTTATTGCATCCCCTTTTATCGTTGTGATAATACTCAGTTCTTCTGTAACTGGTCATCTTTTAGATTCTTGATACTTGAATTCCACTAGTTTATCAGAACGTTTCTAATGATGAATCATTAACTCATATCTTATTTGAGGAGGCTAATTTACCCACTATTTCTACCTAGTAGTTTAGTTGGGACTTTTGCGGAAGTGGTAATATATCAATATACCCTATTTGACTATTACAACTACAAAATTACCCAACTTTATAAAAACTATCCACTATATATCCAAATTTACTAAAATACCCCTACTTTTTTACTTCTCTCACCTAAAATTGTCAGGCCATGATCGGACCGTGATCGGACCATGTCATGTGTCCGACCGATCGGACATGCCCGATCATGGCCTGATAGTGATCGGCCTTGTGATAGGGCATGACCGATCATGGCCTTGTGATAGGGCATGGCCGATCATGCCCACTATTCAAGTATGATCGGCCCTTGGTCGGGCGTGTCCGACCGGTCGGACCCTGATCGGGCCTCTGTTCACGTGATCGGACCATCCCATAGTAGGAGTATTTTCGTCTTCTTGGGTATATAATTTAGTTAAATATAAGAATTGGGTATAAATGTGTTTGTCTTTTCCCAGATGGGCATTTCACCGCCGGACTCTTTGCGGAATGTGCGTGTAAGTACGAAAGAAGCTTTTCTAACATGACAGAGAAGAGTATGCAACTGATATATTTGCAAATCTTTGCTTGTACATAATTAGCTTGATTCTTTGTTAGTAAACTTCACCTTTCTTGTAACTTCGAGGAATGAATATGAGGAAGTTGGCTTTTTCATTGCAACACTTGGTATATAATTTCATTATGAAATTGTTAATATGAGCGTGCACAACATTTGTACTCTGCTAGTTCTATCTAATTTGGCCGATTCATTTGTATTTGAAGTCTTGCAGTGTTTAACCACTTGTTGAGAGAACAGACAAAGAAAGTCGTTTGACACCAAAGTCACTTCCTACAATGTCTTTCAAAGGTATAGCTTGGGCTGGAAATGTATACGAAAAGTTCGAGACTATGTGTTTGGGGGGTGGAAGAAGCTATGTACCAGTTATAGTATCTCCTGATCTTCCGCCATTGAAGAAAGATAATGAAGACCAAGTCTTCTCTTGTGTAACTGAAGAGAAAGAATCATCCATAAGTGCTTATGACGCAAACCTCCTCTCTCCACAATCTCATGGGATTTTGATCGAAAATAAATCCTCTGAGAAATTCGGAGGAGGTAAGGAACTTGGGGTGAATAGACGTCCAATCGGCATCAAAACAATTTCGGGGACGTCTCTAGATACTTGTATATCAGATAGGAGAGGCAGAGTTGCAAATTGCAACATGCAAACTAGTTCTAGGCTGGCCTCTGATAATACGGATGTGACGTCATCCTCGGACTTAAATGGGAGGTCTGAATCTGAATCTGTAAGGGAAGGTACATGGTCCTCGGACGTGGTGACATGTGAACTTAGAGAAGCAGTAAAAGGAAACACACCTTCTCATGATGATCCAATTGAGTCTTCTTCATCTAAGATAGTTGTACTGGATGAATCCGTGAGGCTTACGAAATATGTTTCTGACTGCAGTTCCCCTGCTTCTCATAATAACTCAATAGACGTATCTATAAGGTTGAAAGAAGATTCAAAGTCTACCTCGTCACCCACGAAATCTACTGGTATATATTTCGATAAATACTTACTACTGGTGATGATGTTATGACTTGCATCTATGAATGATGAAGGTACACCTATGAAAGATGGCTCATCTAGTTCTGGTTCTACTTGCAACGAGGATTCTATCACGTCCGGAGACATTCTAAAGATGGATGGTAAAGAAACTTGCTTTCTTCATTATAATAACCTCACTCAGTGTTGGTAGATTTATACTCCGCCCTTTCCAGTAAATTCTAAACTGTAGTTATGCGGTAGTAAATAGAAGTGCCTAAACCCCATTTAGTGGATAGTAACAAGCCTAATGCTAATAGAACCATGGACTATTGACTGTATTTTTTCTTTTTCTCGAGGATGTGATGGAGTTGTGTTTGTGATTCTATATAACATTCAGATGGATTCGACATTGAGTTGGTAGGAAACGATGAGGTTGGCGAGTCAAGACTGGAGAAGTTTGGGACAAGTGGGAGGGTTAAGTTGGAGGAAAGCTGCATCTTAGTGGAAGGAGAAGAGGAAGAGACTAAGAAACACAAGTCTTACAAGGTTCTCTCTCTCTCTCTCTCTCTCTCTCTGCATTGCATCTATGTTTTTAAACTGAAGTGATTTCTTTCAGAGGAGGATCCGTGAAGCGCTTTCATCGAAGAAAGATGATCAGTTTGTACCTCAATACGAAGGCGGGGAGGACATGCAAGCGTTCTTGCTTCGTAATTCTGTTGAATCAGATTGGGAGCTTCTCTGAACGCACAACTGCGAATTAAGATTGTCGTAAACTTGTGAATAATCGGAGAAGATAAGTTTGATTATATACGCCATAAATAGTGAAAGCATTGTTGTTACTGCTTCAACATATCATATCATGTCAATCTCTCTCTCTCTCTCTCTCTCTACCCTCTGTTTTCTTGTACGTGATTGTGTATGTAATAATGGACTGAAAAGTAAGATGAAAATGCCAACAATTTCCAAATTAGAGATGTCAATAGCATAGGTAAAACGAGCTGTACCAAAGCTTTTTGAACTGAACCAAAACAATTTGGTTCGAAATGAGGGAGTCTTCTGTGCACCGAATGTAGGTACATTTGGGTCGCACGTAGATTCGGTTTTGACTAGTTGGATCCGTTGACTAGATTATTAAAAAAAAAAAAAAAAAAGTCCTACCCTCTCGCTCATTCTTTCTGCCTCCGTTCGCTCTCCGTTCACTCCGCCTTTGCTCTCTCATTCTTTCTCCCTCTCTTGCTTCTCTCTCCGAAATCTCTCACCTCTCTCTCCTACAGCTCCAAGGGTCGAAGTATTCAAGCATTGGTTTAGAATAAGGCGAACATCACCTACGACTCTGCTTCAGTGAAGGTTTGGTCAAACTTTGGTTTGTTCTTTGATTTTATTTTTGGTCCGAGCTAGTGGATATGCATGTAGAATTGTAGATGACTGATGTATTTGATCTGAGTTACGATTTTTTACTTGCTAATTTTGTGTGTATACTTGACAATACAAAATTGTGACACTATTTGACAAGAATACTTATTATGTTGTCAACATCTTTGATGTAACTCTGTCGTTTTGTATGATCATTGGATTAAAGTAACACGTTCTTTAATTATAATTGACACTTTACATCCGTGTGATTGACACTCTGAAGATAAAATACACTTTTGTTCGCTGCAATTGAGACATTTATTCATTACAAATGACCTTCTATAAGAATGTAACACTCTCCTCCGAGACAATTGTACTTTGAGATAAATAACACTTTTGTTCGTTACAATTGAGATTTATTCATTACAAATGACACTCTATTAGAATGTGACACTCTCTCCGAGACAAATGACACTTTTCTCAATGCAAATGATACTCTACAAATGACATTTTTCTTCAAAAACAACACTTTTGTATGAAAACAAATGATACTTTACAAATTACAATTTTATTCAATACAAATGACACTCTACAAATGATATTTTCGACAAGTGACGGTAAAAACTGTTAAAAAAACACTTTTATTTTGAAATAAATGAAACTCAACAAAATGAAACTTTTATTCACAACAATGACATGCTAATCTTTATAATAATTGAAAAAAAAAATAAAAGAAAACAAAAGAAATTAAAAAAAATGAAAATAATAATAATAATAAATAATAATGTCATAATAGCGTCAGCAAGCGGGATCTGGGTAGGGGGGTAAATGGTGTTGAATATAGAAGTGTTTGTTGCTGTGTAGAGAAGGCTGGATATTTGAATCTGCCGCCTTCTTTCCTTGCTTTCAATAAAGGTCGTCCGATTAGATCGAACGACAGCAATTTAGACTACTAATAAAAAAGTGTTCTGTTCAAAACGTCTTTTACCTTGGTGTTTCCGCCTTAGTATAAAAGGTGTGACTTGGCGTTGTATTTCATTTGAGTTGAATGAAAATATTGGTGCATCTTCTTAGAATAATTCTCTCTTAAGTTTTCCTCAGATTTCTTCTATGTTTCTACAAATTCATTTCCATCAAATGGGCCGCAAGTTGGATCTCAAATTGGGCTAGATGTATGTACATCCGCGTCACACAAGTTTTTTTGTGGTTCGAAATTTGATTTTTTATTTTTAATGTTTTTGTATTTTTACTAAATCGTTAATGTAATGAAACCGAACTGACAATGTTTGATTTTTTGTTTTTCATTAGAAATTCCGGTGAAAAATTAAACTATATAGAAATCTTGATTTCGATTTGATTCTGCTTTAACCAATTCAATCTTTAATTTCAGGCAATCGTCCAATCACTCTAGTGTGAAATATTCATTTATTTAAATTAAATAAGATATGGGCCAGCCTTTGAATTAATGACTACTTGGGCCACAATGGGCACATAGTTAAGAATTTAAGAATACGTCATTCCCCTGAATATTAGTGTTAACTTAGCATAAAGTGGTGATTAAAGTGGTGATTAGTACAGTTAAACTTCCATAAAGTAATATTTGATAAAGTAATAATCTCGTTAAGATAATAATTTATTCCGGTCCCGATATGGGTCAATGCACTAAAATAATGTTCGATAAAGTAATAATCTCATTAAATGAATATTTTTTTCTCGGTCCCAAAATTATTACTTTATCGAGGTTTAATTGTATCCCACACAGGGATTAAGTCAATAAATGACAATTACTTAACCCTGCGCCAAGATAGACTAATCACGACCTTATTTGAATAGGATCTATTCTATAGGCTCGTACCTCTGTATCTTTGATTTCTAAAGAGACAGGAAAGGTAGTCATGGCTGCCCGTCCATAGCGTGATTAGTAGAGGATCGTTCTTGACCGGACTCGTTCTGGACGGGATGGCCGGGCAGCTGTCTGACGGGTTTCCAACATTTTCTTTTAAAAAAAAAATATGTTTTCAGTTTTCACCCCAAATTTGATAAAAATAAAATTTAAAAATTGTCCCAAGAAAGTGCAATATGATATATTTAACTTCTCATTTCATTGATCATTGTTTTTCCCTTGGCTATGAAATAAGTTGATTCAATTTTATTGCACATCTTCATCTACAACCAATGGCAAATATAGGGTTCCTGCTAGGGGTGGGAGTAGTGCACCTCCCACCCCGGATTTTGACAAGTGTAAAGACACAAGCAAATCAACTCTCTCCCACCTTAGATTTTTTTTCTCACTTTACACATGTTAAAATCTGGGGGTGGGAGGTGCACTGCTCCCACCCCTAGCATAAAAGTTTCCCAAATATAGGGCGTCGCTGGTTCGCAGCCAACACCACCAATTTTTTTATATTTTTCTTGCATTACCATGTGTTGATGCTACTAACTATAAGTTGTTGGTCGACTCTGTTACCAATAATTTTTTTTAATTCCATATCCTAGCTTCGCCACTACGTACAACTGTATATTAGTTTCTTGCGTAATTTCTTATTTTCATACTAATTATATATCGTCTCTTAATTGTAAAAAAATAAACAAAAGATTGGAATATCGACGATAGAAACTGCCATGCATTAAATTAATCCGTACAAAATTACATTTTATTTCATCAAGGTGTAATACAACATCAACATAAACCTTAAAAAAGCAGAAAAATACATGGAGAATTACGCTAAGACTTGTCTAAGCATATTCTCACGTGTATATTATCAAATACTGAAGAGCTCTCTCTTCTTCATGAAGACAATAATCAAGCAGATGTTGGTGCAAGTGAATGGTGTTGAGGGTCCGGCCCGCCCGGCGCAGCTCGGTCGGAAACCCCATTCGTCGATCTCTTTACATACTCTTCAAATTCAACTCGATTAAACCCTAGTTTTCTCTGAAAAAATTGCATGTTGGCAGCCAGTGGCACATGTGCCTCGGAAGAGGCAGAGAAGAAGAAGATGAGAAAGAAGAGGAAGAGTGAGGAGACAAATCTTGAGAAAGACATTAGAAGATTAAAGGGACTAAGTGAATTCAAAGAAGTAGAGAAGAGAAGGAAAAAAAACCCTAGGTTGCATGGATACGGATAGTTTGCATGGCTATTTATAGGATAAAGAGTATAGTGAGAGAGGGGACAGATAATAGTGGGGAGAGTGTGATTTGTATTTGTTTAGTAAATAGACAAAAGTTCTGGCGTGGAGGATGATTTTTTTCCAATATAGTATGAACAATGAGACAAGGATGGATCAATTGGGTTTATGGTTATTCTAATCATAGAATCTTTCATTGCTTTTCTTGATCTGCCTATTCGGTTAAGATCGGTATATACACCTCATTAAATTTATATAAATCACTAGTTGATAGAGTTAAATAATTGAGGTGCATCGATCCAGAAATGTGAGAGTGGGACAAACAGTCGATTTTATAAAAGTAGAATTTTAGATTTTTTTAAAGGAAAACGAATTTTGTGAAGTTTTGAGAGGAGGAAGCTTGGATCCACCTATGTTAAATATAGGAAATGATCCACTATCCCAAAAGTTGGTGTCCCATTGAGTGGCCCACCAATCACGCGGCGCCACGCGTGCATTGGTGGGCCATCAAATTATCTTAAGTCAACACATGTTCCCACCTTATTGGTGTGACATGTATTGGGACACCTAATGGGATAGAAGATCCCCACTCGTTAAATATGCCTAAGGATCCTCTATCCCACAATTGGTGGACCACTTGGTGGCCCACCAATCACGCGGCGCCACGCTTGCATTGGTGGACCACCTTTTTAACACTCAAATATTAATTTATTGACTTGGGGGCCCACCAATGCACGCGTGGCACCGTTGATTGGTGGACCACCAAGTGGTCCACCAATTGTGGAATAGAAGATCCGGACTCGTTAAATATGGACAATGGTATGGTAAAAGTGGCATGCACCTAAAGTATAGCTTAATAAATCAAAAAAATTATAAAATACATGTCTTACCCTATAATAGTTATGACTTACGAGAGTATGATTATGCTCTAACTAATACAAATCATGCATAATAACTATCTCTTTAATATATAATAAATTAATAATTGGTAAAATTAGCTCAAGTGATATTGACAAAATTCGACGTTATAATTGCGAAAATATCTTGACTTGGACGTGAAACTGAATCACCTGGCTAATATGAAGAGTTTAAATTTTGACATTAATTAATTTCTTATTTTGGGATGAAAATACACGTAAAATGTCATTAATTCATTTAGGTCATACACGATCACCATATACTAAATGCAAAGTGGGAGAGGGTCACATCATATATCATATATATGAGACACTAATTAACCTAGGAACTTTTGTACAAATGCAAACATTGGTCTGAGGCTCAACCTTTGATTCTCTCTCTGCTCTTCCTTTACATTGAATCATCTATGATTTTATCCCTCTCATCAAATATTTGGCACTCATCATGTTTAAATAATGCTATCTGTTCTGTTCTAGCTATCATGGCTTGGCGGCGCTAATTATTTAAATTAAATAAGACCACATAAATAAATGTGTTTTTACAGGCTACTTGTAATTTATAAGATTCAAACTCCAAATCCCTCAGAAAGACACAAATATATACCTAGAGGCGAGGGTGGAACGTACAACGTGGTGCTCCTCCAAATTAAACTTAGATCAAAAGTTCAAAGGACTTTTAAGTAATATTTATTCTTAATCATTTAACTATATATGCATCCGAAACGATAATTAATTTGACATTACATTATTTGGTGAATTTTGGAGGAATTTTTTAGTCTTAATTGTTAAAACGACGCATATCAATAGAACTTATTATCCGTCCCCTTGACATGATATAAGGTGTTATCCTTGTAGCCGAAGGTCATTGGTTCAAGACTTATTTAATCGTTATGTGTGAGTTTACTACTGTGTACCAAAAGTAACATTGCATAAAAAAAATTACCTAACTATCCTAAAAAAAGCCCATTATTTTTAATTATAAAGATAGAATAATAATAGTATATTGTATGAGAGAGGGAGGCCGAAAGCAAAAGTGGGGATTTAAATCCACAAGAGCTTATAAGTCTATAATAGAAAATAAGTGGATTTGGGTTGTTGATTCATAATCGAAAAGGCCCAATTTTTCAATTAAAAGTAAAAATTAAAATTCACATGACTTTTAATATTCCCATGATTACCTCTTTGTTTAATTCTGAAAGATTCCAAAATATTAGTAGTTATATTTTATTTCAAGATAGATGCAGAAAGATATCCCATAATGTGTCACTAACAACTTTTGACCACAATTATTTAACATAAATATATCTTAGAATTTTGCCTTTTCAATTATCGATCTCGTATCAATATGAAAATGAACATCTAAATCGAGAAAACTATTATTTAAAATAGTATTGCTTTTCTTTAAAAATGTTTAGTTATAGATAAAAGGTCCAAAAATAGATTGGTAGGCCATACGCAAAATGAAGATGCTTTTCAATTGTTTAATACTTTGTAAACGTGTTGCTTTGTCATCATTTTAATTTGATGTAGTGAGTTTCATGTGAGATTTGTGGCAACTTGCTCCAAAAAGTGTCCTTTTATTTTCATATTTTCTTCCCTTTTTTTTAATGTATGAATAAAATAAATCTAAAAGAGTTCGAGATCATTCATCCAAAATTTGAAATGAGACCAATTTAAGTATTAGAAGTTTGAGAAACCTATAAACTTAAAAAATCTTAATTCTAATAGACTTATAATCAAAACATTTTACTCCCTTTGTCTCATAGAAATGAAGTAGGTCCCCCACCTTTAGAAAATATCTTATTTTCCTTTTCGGGGTGTCCCATAGAAACTGTCATGTTTTAAAAAAAATGAAGTAGGTCCCCCACCTTTACCAACTCAAACAAATTCAAAAAAATTAATTAATTGCATGAGTCTCACCTATCTACCTCACAAACCAATTCTAAATAATTATTCCCTCCGTCCACTATTTCCGGCTCACTTTTCAAATTGAGACGTCCCGCAAAAATTGGGGACAGTTGTTCATAGGCTTTGTTGGTCCCGAATGGAGACGAGTCTTCAGGTGTGGAATACACCTGAGTCAAAGATCAGCAACGAGCGCGACGGTCGATCGTCTTTGAATCGATCTGCCGAACGCGCGGCGAGAGAATCCTTCTGCGAGTACGGTCTGCGTCAATTCGGTCGGTAGAACAATAGTTCGATATCGAGGTTTCGAGTGCGGAAGAGTAGGCCCAAAAGAATATTCGTCTCAGTCTGAAAACACCGTTTATGCTGTTTGATTTAAAGTCAGTTTTATGCAAGTGAACAATTAAGCAAAGCGACAATAAATCAACACATAGTTTTTAAAGTGGTTCGGATATCACACGATCCTACGTCCACTGTCCCGAAAGATCAGGAGGTTATTTATTATACTGAGTTAGTCTCAGTCAGCTTGTACACAGGACAAAGCCGCATCTTGGGGATTATACTGAGCAAGTCCCAGTTTACACGGTTATCAAACTGAAGTGTTTGACAAACTCTCCAACTATGAAGGAGTCCTTTTACAATAAGGAACAAGTTCAAATATGAACTCCTTCGTCTAAGCTATGAATATTACAATAAGATCAGCTTAGATTAGAGAAGGGGAACGAGATAGAACTCTAGAGAGAAGAACTATAAGAATATATCTATGAAAGATTAAGTTCTTCTCTGGATATGGCTTGAATCTTCTGTTGGGATTTTGTATACTGGAAGCACTTTTATGCTTGTATACAATGTGTTTTTGTCCTTACCACTATTTTATTCTCCTATCTGATAAATATGTATATTTGCACATGTTATCCTTTATCTTGTATAAAAGTTAGATTTGTGTGGTGTGTCGGGTATCACAGAAGACAACACAAATTGGTTGAACTGACAAGATATAAACATTTAACACAGCTGAGACAACTTAAGGATGAAGTTGTCGGTTTAAGCTGCAGCTTAGATAAGAAGTGGCTTGTCTTAGCCGCTTGTCTTTACTTGGTACACTTAAGGTGGTGTATTGAAGGATCACGGTGAGATGTGTTCTCCTAACCGACCTTAGTGGAGAACCAAGATCTCGGTGACTTAGCCGATCTTAAGCTTGGTAAGACTTCACTGAGTGCATTTGGCTATCTATCACTTTGACCTACTATGGTGAACGTCCAATGAGCGACCGGATCTACGTATCTTGGGTGTTAGTAGTCATTTGTGGCTCAGCCGGTTGTCCGTATCTTGCGGCCGTATCCCGGGAATGGGTTGATAATATCCCCCGAGGAACTTGAAAGGATTAGCACACTAAACCCTACCGGTTGATTAAGTTCATGTGTGTTAATAAGGTCGAGTGGTACTACTCGGAGAATACAAGATGTTAATTAATTTAAGCGATCGAGACGCTTAATTAATTAACGGATATTTCTATCTTAAATACGGAGATCGATTAAGTCTAAAATACAAGCCCTTGCTCAAATTGGGATAAAGGGGTAAGTCAAGACGGATTCTCTAGTGGAATGAATACGTGTTAATTAATTAATTTTGCTCTGGGCCGAGCATGGATAATTAATTAATTGGAGGCCCACTTTATTTCTTGTATTGGATCCCCGATCCGGCCCAATTAGTTGCCTAGTAATTTATTATCTCTCGAATTCATTATTAATGGATTAATGTATTTTACATTATTTAATAATGTTATTTATCTGGAATTAATTGGCTGGGCCAATTAATTGATAAATATTAGTAGCCCAATAAATTAATTAATTATATTATGGGCTGATTTAATAGAAGCCCATTGGATTATAATTAAATTAATGGGCTACAAATATATTAATATTATATAGGTTTTTGAAGCCTCATATATATTAGTATTACGTTCGAAACTCACACAATTGATTCATAAAAATCGAGAGTGGCGTGAGTTACAGAGAGAGAAATAAATTTATTTTCTTCAGATCTCTGACCACCCAGAGGGAGAAAAAGGCCGGGACACAGATCAGAAGATCTGACACAGGAGCAACAATCGGAGCCGCGACAACACACCAGGAGGAAGGTAGCCTTACTGTAAACCCTATTATTCCTTCAATTGGTATCAGAGCCAGGTTTAGGCTCTGATTGTTGTTTAATCGTTTTTTATTTCGTCGTTATTGGGTTAATTTTCGTGTTTGGGGGCGGCTGCGAGCCACCGTTTTGACCCCGTTGTATCGTTTTTCTCGTGAGAAAATCCACGAGTAGTTGATAGGACCAATATTTTATGTGATTGTACTGTTTGTTGTACTGTAATTGGTCCGATTGGCACGAAAATCGAGGTGCGACGGCGCGGAAGGGCGAAAACCTAATTTCTGGCAGAACACGACCGCCAGCTTGAGGAGGCGCGTGGGGGCGCGTGCTACAGTATCTTTCCGATATGTTCGGATATTTTTGTTCGTCTTCTCGTTAGCTTCGTCTGGATAGGTCGTACGACCCATTCCGATTTCTGGTTTGTCCGGAATAGCGTCGGAAAGGAGAAGTGGTCGTGCTGTCCAGAAATTCCCAAATTGGCCAGGAAACCCTAGTTTTCTAGGGTTCCGCCGCATTTTGCGGCGGCGATTCCCGGCGGTTCCGGGGTCGGATTTCCGATAGGCTTGGACCTATGGAATCCTCGTCTTACGAGCTTCGCGTTGATAGGTTGTATGGGATCATCCGATCCCGGATGCGACTGGAATTGACGTCTGAAGTTCGCTGCTCGTTATGAATTCGTTCCGGCGAATCGTTTGAAATTCGGGAAATTGAGGAACTAATCTCGGCCGGAATCCGTTACCCGGTGGTCGTGAGTGTTCCAATTACGTTTTCCCTCTTTCAATTGATCGAATCGCGGCTCGGAAAGTGAGAATTCAGGCGGCGTAGTCGGCGGCGGCGGGGGCGAGATTTATCGCGCAGAAACTGTCGCGGTGACGGCGCCAGGCGGCTGTTCTTCACAGCCCAGACGTCTGTGAGACGTCTGGAAGGCTTGGGGACGACCGAAGAGGCGGCGGGAGGCGACGGGAGGCGGCGGCTGCCGCGGCGCAGGCAGGCGCAGAACGCGCAGCTGCGGCGCTCCCAGCCGCGATTCCGGCGATGCCGCTGGTCGGAGAAGAGCGGCAAGGCCGCGGCAGACCCACCCCAGTCGACGGCGCGCAGCGCCGCGGCCTGGAGCGGCGGCGGCGGCGGCGGCGTTTTCTTGTTAATGAAGAAGACGCTGACGTGGCGCGCTGACGTGGCGCGCCACGTCAGCCCTTGCTGATTTGGCGCCTGCGTGTCTGCCACGTGTCTGCCACGTGGCAGACCCCCTGATGACGTGGCGATGACAGTTCGATGCAGTTTTCGACGCAGTTTCCAGATTCGAAGATTTTCAAGATTTCGAAGATCTGTATTTTGTTCGGGCAATGTAATAGTTAGGAATTACGTGTTTTAAAGCCCGATAACGATTTTAAATTTCCTATTTGCGCATTTATTTTTTATTATGCTTTAGCATGCGATTATGTGATTAATTGCGCTTAGAAAAGCATGTAAATAGGATTTATGTCGTTATTGAAGCATGTTTTAATTTTCGCGAGCACGTTTTATTATGTGCGTTTAGAAATTGCATGCTTTAGGAATTATGTGGATATGCATGATTCAAAAACAAACCTTTTGAATAAAAAGACTAAGCAATTTCAAATTAGATGTTTAATTAGATTCCATTAATTTGGATATTAAACACTTAATCGGACCTCCATTAATTGGACCCTACACAAAAGTGGAACAATTATATGAGTAAACGTCCACCTGAGTGGCTTGCTTGTATTTTTGAACCACGAGTTTTGTGAGATGGGTTTTCTAATATAATATTTAATTATTATTGAGTAGTGGGAGCGAAGCCGTAAACGTCCACCTGAGTGGCTTGCGTGCCTAGTAAACACGAGTACTCTAGAAGATAATAATTAAATAAGATGGCTAATTAAATCAAATTGAAAGCGGTATGGTTCGCGTAAGTATGCCAATTTCGAGAATTTGATGTTAATTCGGTCAAATTAATGGTCAAAGCTTAGATGTCACCGCAGTACAACTTCCCGAGAAGTCCCTTCCCGCGTTTTAATAGTGACATGGTCAAGAGACATCGAATTATTAATTCCATTCGTCTTAAGAACCTAGGCGTGGATTGGAATTAAAGAGTTAGGTATATAGCTTGGTCTAGGGGTGCACGAGTAAACGTCCACTTGAGTGGCTTGCGAGTGTGATCTCTGGGGCTATTCGAGTATTTAACATCATTGGTTTTTCAAAAGGTTACAATGATTGTTAATTACGAATTATGTGCAAATATTAACTTTATACATGCTTTTTAAATTATATTTATCGATATGTATGTTCGATATTTTTCAAGTTCCTAAACAAGTCTCACCAACCAAACCCTAATGGGTTTAACAATTTTTAAATAATTTTACAAAGTGGAAGAGATATCTTACCTTCCCAATAAATGCTCGCAAAGGTTCTATAAGAACTTCGTTTTTAGGACCGCTATGTCTAAGAACGAGTTTACTTTGAGTATGTTACTCAAATCTTTGGTAGCGGTCAAAGAGGTTATAGAAAAGGGCAAGAGTGCTCAAGTCTTGAATATCCCTAGTAGTTCAAGGAATCCTCTCAAATGCGGAAACCGAAAAGAACGAGAATGGGTGGACATTTCAAGAAGAGCGAATGGGAGTAAGAAGACGGTCCTTACCGGCGACATGCAAATGTCAAAGGAGAAAGGAAGGTTCTTCAAGAATGGTAAGAAAGGACACCGGAAGAATTATAATCCGGATGTCAAGGCAAAACAGAAAGAGACGCGAGTCGCTCTTGAATCGAAACGTGCTCGTTTCCTCTTCTACCCATGAATGGGTAGTGGATTCGGGGCAACTGTTCATGTTTGTTACACCTTGCAAGGTTTCTTGCAGAAAAGGTAATTGAGCAATGGCGAGGTGGTAGTCTCAATGGGCAATGGATTGAAAGTTCATGCAATTGCCATTGGAGATTTAAATCTATCTTTTGATAGTTCTGTTTTAGTACTTAAAGATGTTTAATATGTGCCTGAGTTTAGGCGAAACATTATTTCTGTTTCAAAACTTTGCACCATGGATGGTTATAAATCAAGTTTTGATAGTGAAGTTTCTATCATGAAAGACGATGATTTTATCGTGGTGGACCATTAAACGGATCTTTATATACTATTACTTGTAAACCGCGTAGTTCTGTTAATATTGCTTCCTCATCATCAAATCCTAAGAAGAGGAAAGAGTCTTCTAAGGTAAACCAAACTTATCTATGGCACTTAAGACTAGGTCACATTAATCTTAACAGGACTCAGATGTTGGTGGAATATGGATCATTGGAGTCTCTCCAAGATTGAACCGTTTCCAACTTGTGAAACTCGTTTTGGAAGGAAAGATGATGACTAGGCCTTTGAAGGCAAAGGGTTATAGAGCCACAGAAGCATTAAGTTTGATACATTCTGACTTGTGTGGGTCTATGTCTACACAAGCTCATGGAGGGTATGAGTACTTCGTCAAATTTACTGACGATTACTCGAGGTATGGATATGTTTACTTTCTTCGCCACAAGTTGGATTGCTTTGAAACCTTTAAGGAATTCAAGGCAGAAGTGGAGAAGAAGCTAGGTAAAGAAATCAAAACACTACGATCTAATCGTGGTGGGGAATACCTGTCCAACGAGTTCAAGGACTACTTGACGAATGTGGGATTACATCCCAGTGACATCACCCAGGCACGCCTCAGCAGAATTGGTGTGTCAGAGAGAAGGAACCGAAGTCTCTTAGAGATGGTTCGGTCGATGATGAGTTATGCAACTTTGCCAGTTTTCTTTTGGGGATATGCCCTAGAGACTGCAACATACTTGCTGAATCGTGTGTCTTCCAAGTCGGTACAAAAGATCCCTTTCAAGTTGTGGAGCGGGCACAAACCCAGTATGCACCACTTAAGGATTTGAGGTTATCCTGCTTATGTGCTGAATAGGCAGGCCGACAAATTGGAATCACGTTCAGAAGTGATGTTGTTCATAGGGCATCCGAAGAAAACGAAGAGTGGATACTTTTATGATCCTAAAGAACAGAAAAGATCGTTGTTAGCCCTAACGCTCGGTTCTTAGAAGAGGATTACACTAGTAACCATAAATCTCGAGTCGACATCATCCTTGAAGAATTATAAGGTGGTCGAGTTCCACTTGAACAGCCAGTAGTGCAAGATAGTACTTCACGAGTAACTGCACAATCTGTTAACACAGCTCCTAACACTGTTCGACGTAGTGGGAGGGTGATATTTACACCTGATCGGTATGTTCACTAGGGAGACGTTTAATTATCTCCTGGCAGATGAACTAGATACCGTGGATCCCTGGACTTACAACGAAACAGTGGGAGATGTAGATGCACCATGGACTCAAAATTTGAGTCCATAACTGATATGGATGTATACAAGATCACTGAACTACCTGAGGGCTGCAAGGCTATTGGTAGTAAGTGAGTATACAAGAGAAAGAGAGAGCACCGAATGAAGAGATCATGGCGTTTAAGGCCAGGCTAGTGGCGAAGGGTTTTACCCAGAAAGAAGGTATCGATTATGAAGACACCTTCTCGCCCGTAGCAATGATCAAGTCCATTCCCGATTCTCCTTGCCATATCAGCTCACATGAACCTAGATATCCGGCAAATATATGTCAAAACCGCATTCCTAAACGGTCACCTTGAAAAAGGTAGGGACATCCACATGAAACAGACCAGGATGGTTATGTGAAGGAGGGCGAAGAGCATCTAATTTGGAAGCTTAAGAATTCTATTCATGGACTTAAGCAAGATTTCCGGTTATGGCACCGGCGTTTTCGACGAAGTAGTCAAATCCTATGGATTTGTATCCCGTCCCTAACGAGGTGTGTGTAACGTATTTGTGTTAACGGATCGCTGGTGTTTCTTGCATTTTACGTAGATGACATCCTTCGCATTAGCAATAATGTTGAAGTGTTATCGAGCGTAAAGACGTGGTTATCCGAGCAGCTTCAAATGAAGGACTTAGGTGAAGCCGCTTACATCCTTGGGATCAAGGTTATTCGAGATCGCCGAAAAAGGATGTTAAGCTTGTCACAAGTGTCCTACATTGACACCGTTATTGCTCGTTTTAGCATGCAAAAGCCAAGAGAGGTTTAGTACCTTTCGGACATGGCATTTTTCTATCCAAGAATCGGTTGCCCCAAAAACGCCCGAAGAGATAGAAAGTATGAGGTAAGTACCATATGCTTCCGCTGCTGGTAGCCTCATGTATGCGATGCTTTGTACAAGAGCAGATATCTCATATGCCGTAGGCATGGTCTCAAGATATCGCCTAACCACCGGAAAGGAATACTTGGATCGCGGTCAAGTATATTCTCAAGTACCTTAAACGGACTAGAGATTATATGCTTGTTTACCGGTCAGACGCCTAGTGTCTTTGGGTTATACGGAATCGGATTTCTAGGGTCGACAGAGATGAGTAGAAGTCTACCTCGGGTTATGTGTTTACCTTGGGAGGTGGAGCCATTTCATGGAGGAGTGCAAAGCGTAAATGCATTGCGGACTCAACCATGGAAGCAGAGTATGTGGTCGCTTCGTAAGCTTCGAAAGAGGCGATTGGCTCAAGAATTTCCTCCGGGATCTTGATATTGTTCTCGAACTTGTCTAAGACTATCACAATTTATTGTGATAATGCGGGTGCAGATGACAAATTCTAAGGAACCTAGATCTCACAAGGCGTCTAAACACATAGACGGGAAGTACCATATTATACGAGTATTCGTAAATCGAGGTGACCTCGGTGATTGACAAAATTGGGCCCGAAGTCAACCTAGCTAATCCTTTCACGAAGAGCTTACCACTCACGGCTTACGAGAAGCATGTTCGTGGCTTTGGGATGGTAGAGATGCCCCACTTAGGACTACGTAAACTTTTGTATAAGTGGGAGAAGATGTCGTGATAGATAGGATATATAGCTAAGATATAGCCGGGTACTAGTTTGTACCTAGATAGCCGAGATATAGACACATTGTATACTAAAAGTTTACTTTAGTATAAGTGGGAGAATTGTTGGGATTTTGTATACTTGGAAGCACTTTTATGCTTGTATACAATGTGTTTTTGTCCTTACCACTATTTTATTCTCCTATCCGATAAATATGTATATTTGCACATGTTATCCTTTATCTTGTATAAAAGTTAGATTTGTGTGGTGTGTCGGGTATCACGAGAAGACAACACAAATTGGTTGAACCGACAAGATATAAACATTTAACACGTCGAGACAACTTAAGGATGAAGTTGTCGGTTTAAGCTGCAGTTTAGATAAGAAGTGGCTTGTCTTAGCTGCTTGTCTTTACTGGTACACTTAAGGTGGTGTATTGAAGGATCACAGTGAGATGTGTTCTCCTAACTGACCTTAGTGGAGAACCAAGATCTCGGTGACTTAGCTGATCTTAAGCTTGGTAAGACTTGATCGAGTGCATTTGGCTATCTATCACTTTGACCTACTATGGTGAACGTCCAATGAGCGACCGGATCTACGTATCTTGGGTGTTAGTAGTCATTTGTGGCTCAGGCTGGTTGTCTGTATCTTGCAGCCGTATCCCAGGAATGGGTTGATAATATCCCCTGAGGAACTTGAAAGGATTAGCACACTAAACCCGGCCGGTTGATTAAGTTCATGTGTGTTAATAAGGTCGAGTGGTACTACTCAGGAATACAAGATGTTAATTAATTTAAGCAGTCAGTACGCTTAATTAATTAACGGATATTTCTATCTTAAATACGGAGATCGATTAAGTCTAAAATACAAGCCCTTGCTCAAATTGGGATAAAGGGGTAAGTCAGCACGGATTCTCTAGTGGAATGAATCTGTGTTAATTAATTAATTTTGCTCTGGGCTGAGCATGGATAATTAATTAATTGGAGGCCCAGCTTTATTTCTTGTATTGGATCCCTGATCTGGCCCAATTAGTTGCCTAGTAATTTATTATCTCTCAGAATTCATTATTAATGGATTAATGTATTTTACATTATTTAATAATGTTATTTATTCGGAATTAATTGGTCGGGCCAATTAATTGATAAATATTAGTAGCCCAATAAATTAATTAATTATATTATGGGCTGATTTAATAGAAGCCCATTGGATTATAATTAAATTAATGGGCTACAAATATATTAATATTATATAGGTTTTTGAAGCCTATATATATTAGTATTCTGTTCAGAAACTCACACAATTGATTCATAAAAATCGAGAGTGGCGTGAGTTACAGAGAGAGAAATAAATTTATTTTCTTCAGATCTCTGACCACCCAGAGGGAGAAAAAGGCCGGGACACAGATCAGAAGATCTGACACAGGAGCAACAATCGGAGCCGCGACAACACACCAGGAGGAAGGTAGCCTTACTGTAAACCCTATTATTCCTTCATCTTCTAGAGTGTTTGTTCGGTTGAGCTCGGTTCCTTGGATGTGTCCATCATCGTCATGATCGACCTCCTCTCTCTCTCTCTCGTCTTCTATGCGTGAAGACCCTTCTCTATTTATAGAGGTGACCTAGACATATGTCCGTTGGAGGGGACGATGCCACGTGTCACTCTATGGGGGTAGCAAACGACTTTATTTGAATTCTGTAGAGTCCACTAACTTTAATAGAAGTGGTTGACTTGCAGCTTTATGTCAGAGACTCTGCCAGCTGGCTGCTTGTCATTGGTCGAGGTACAGAGAGTGGTTGAGACCTATTCGGACTTCAAGGTGATGCCGAGGCCGACTTCTCGGATGTACAACCTCGGACAACTCTACTGAATTGTTCTTCTGAAGTCCATGGTCAGTTAAAGTAACTGACCGACCGTTGTTGAGTCTGATCTAGATTCAGTAGGTAACTTTCTGCTGAGTCTTCCTTACTGAAGATCAACTCTGAGTTCGATGGCTGCCCTGCCGAGTCCGGTTCTACGACTCCATTCGGTATCTTTGCTCCTACCGAGTCCAAATTCTACTGAGTCTTCACTCCATGGTGCTGAGGCGAATAGTCTACTGAAGAACAGCAGACGGAACTACTGAGCCGAACCATGTTGAAGGCAAGTCTACTGAGTCTGAAACACTCAAGAGACAAGGGCGGTACTGCGTGCGCATTCAATCGGTCTATATCGGTCCGATCGACTTCTTCGATACCGAGTTCTTCAGTGAGTGAAGGGTCTTCTACCGAATGCACAATGTTGAACTTTAGCTAGTCTCTTGAGTTCCTAACACGGTGAACTCGGTTAAGCTATAACAATATCGAAGGCTCATCATCCGGCCTAGGGTTTTGGGATCTTCAAATCTATCATAGTGAACCTAATTCCCAACAATTTTCCCCTATTTGATGATGCAAAAACCTCTACAAACTTCTCCTAAAAACTTCCAATATGCAACTACTAATCTAATCAACACCGGTTCCCTTATTAATCATGATATCAAATCCCTTAAAACATAAGACATAAGTCTGACAACTTCCCCCTGGGCAAGTGGCACATAATTACGAGACACACGAGATATATCGGTGAAGTGTGTGTGAGTGTTGAAAGATAAGAACATGCTCTGAATGCTCGGACACTATAGATCTAATTGATAGACACTGAGGATCTGATCTGTAAGCCTTTCCGGCCTCTTGGTTCCCCCTAAGTTGGATCTGGGTGTTTTGGGGCTCGAACCTTGGATCTTCTTTTGATAGCCGGGCCGAGGTGTTTACATCTTCTCGTTCATTCCTTGTTTGAGGGGTTGGAGATTCCGCGTGTCGAGTTCCCCCTTCCGGACAAACCTATCGCCCGGTGATCGGAGCTTTTCCGTCCTTCGGTAGTCGCTCGGCCCATTAAGATCTCTTCAAAGTCCTTATACCTGAATTATCAAACATTAAGAACATGGTATAGGATGCTATGAAGATTATGCAATATGCGCATGCTGAGAAAACGGTTTTTCAGGATCAGTTCAGTTAGACCAGAGCTCTGATCAGAAGAACACCATGCACTTTGATCAGAAGTACATCGTGCGCTTTGATCAGAAAAACACTATGCTCTTTGATCAGAAGAACACCGTGCGCTCTGATACCAATTGTTGGTCCCGAATGGAGATGAGTCTTCAGGTGTGGAATACACCTGAGTCAAAGATCAGCAACGAGCGCGACGGGCGATGCTGCATCGAATCGATCGGCTGAACGCGCGGGCGGCAGAATCCTTCTATTGAGTACGGCTCCATCGAATTCGGCCGGTAGAACAAGAGTTCAAGATCGGGTTTCGAGTGCGGAAGAGTAGGCCCAAAAGAATATTCGTCTCGGTCCCGAAAACACCGTTTATCTTTGTTTGATTTAAAGTCAGTTTTATGCAAGTGAACAATTAAGCAAAGCGACAATAAATCAACACATAGTTTTTAAAGTGGTTCGGATATCACACGATCCTACGTCCACTGTCCCGAAAGATCAGGAGGCTATTTATTATACTGAGTTAGTCTCAGTCAGCTTGTACACAGGACAAAGCCGCATCTTGGGGATTATACTGAGCAAGTCCCAGTTTACACGGTTATCAAACTGAAGTGTTTGACAAACTCTCCAACTATGAAGGAGTCCTTTTACAATAAGGAACAAGTTCAAATATGAACTCCTTCGTCTAAGCTATGGATATTACAATATGATCAACTTAGATTAGAGAAGGGGAACGAGATAGAACTCTAGAGAGAAGAACTATAAGAATATATTTATGAAAGATTAAGTTCTTCTCTGGATATGGCTTGAATCTTCTAGAGTGTTTGTTCGGTTGAGCTCGGTTCCTTGGATGTGTCCATCATCGTCATGATCGACCTCCTCTCTCTCTCTCTCTCGTCTTCTCTGCGTGAAGACCTTTCTCTATTTATAGAGGTGACCTAGGCATATGTCCGTTGGAGGGGACGATGCCACGTGTCACTCTATGGGGGTAGCAAACGGCTTTATTTGAATTCTGTAGAGTCCACTAACTTTAATAGAAGCGGTTGACTTGCAGCTTTATGTCGGAGACTCTGCCAGCTGGCTGCTTGTCATTGGTCGAGGTATAGAGAGTGGTTGAGACCTATTAAGACTTCAAGGTGATACTGAAGCTGACTTCTCAGATGTACGACCTCGGACAACTCTACTGAATTGTTCTTCTGAAGTCCATGGTCAGTTAAAGTAACTGACCGACCGTTGCTGAGTCTGATCTAGATTCAGTAGGTAACTTTCTGCTGAGTCTTCCTTACTGAAGATCAACTCTGAGTTCAGTAGACTGCTCCTGCTGAGTCCAGTTCTACTAACTCCATTCAGTATGCTGCTCCTACTGAGTCCAGCTCTACTGAGTCTTCACTCCATGGTGCTGAGGCGAATAGTCTACTGAAGAACAGCAGGCGGAACTACTGAGCCGGACCATGTTGAAGGCAAGTCTACTGAGTCTAAAACACTCAAGAGACAAGGGCGGTACTGTGCAGATTCAATCGGTCTATATCAGTCCGACTGACTTCTTCGATACTGAGTTCTTCAGCTAAGTGAAGGGTCTTCTACTGAATGCACAGCTGTTGAACTTTAGCTAGTCTACTGAGTTCCTAATACGGTGAACTCAGTTAAGCTATAACAATATCGAAGGCTCATCATCCAGCTAGGGTTTTGGGATCTTCAAATCTATCATAGTGAACCTAATTCCCAACAGGCTTGAACAACTGCATTAATCAGCTGATCTACATTGTAGCAACTTGTTTCAATCTGAATGCTCTGAATAGCTCTAAAAAATCCTAAATCTAGAACATTCGTATCTGGAGAGTTTGGTGGTTGATGTGTCAATCTAATATCAAATCCCTCCAATGTGGCAGCAGCTCTAAATTGAGGATCATTACCTTAATATGCGGCTTAGCATTATCTTGCTGAATAAAAATTAGTTTGCCAGCATTGGATGGCCATTTGGCTCTAATGGCAGGCAATATCTGTATATTGAAATAGGAAACTGAAATTAGGAAACTGCACTACTTGATGTTACAATAAACTGCACTAGTCTAATGTTACAATCTAATTATAAATAGGAATCTGAAATTTGGAAACAGTCTACTATTACAATCTAATTGTAAATAGCAAATTAAGAAACTGAGTCTAATGTTACAATCTAATTATAACTAGGAAACATAAGTGCATGTAATTTGACAACCTTATACATTTATATGAAATTCAGTCTGTTGTTTCAACCTCAGAGGCATGCATGTTGTTCTTACAACTCATGCATACTTCACTGCTTGTCCATACCTGATTTATGAGGCAAGCTTTTGTTACTTCCCTTGTGATAGATTGTATAGGTTTAGTCTCCAATGTCCCAGCTGGTCTGTTTTTGCTAGTCCTCTTTGCTGCAATTTGTTCTGTGAAGGGGAAGATTCCTATTTTCCCGTCAAAAATCACACTGCCGTCCTCAGCAAATATAGGACGGCAAACAACACACATGAACATTACTTTCGTTATAAAGTTTTTGTTCTTACATGATCTATGTGGATCTGCCTCTTCTGGGGTAAGATAAAATCTGTGGGCTGCCCTTGTTAGGTAGAACCACTTCTCGTCTATATGCACAGTGTTATGCATGCTCTTAAATTTTAATGTATTCAAGACCCTATCAAACTCTAGAGCCTCCATTGAGAACCTAAGCCTAAGCAACTTGTTAGGTGCAGTTAGTGAAGGCTTAATTGCACTAGTGTGAGCCTTGATCAAGCCATTACTTACCCACCTCCCAACTGTACTCTTGCTACAATGTATCCCTTGTGCTAATTTTCTAATTGTGGCTCCCTTTTGAAGCTCTAAACCTTTTATTAGTTCTAGGTCTATAATCACTCTTTTACTTCTAGCTTTTGTTATTTTCGCACTTTGTAAATAAATGACTTCACCTTCATTTTGTTGTTTCTTTGCAGCAGCCCAAAGGCGTTTGACTGTTCTATACGAACAGCTCCATTTCGTCATTGCTTCTTGCATTTTCCCTGGCTGCATCATGCCGTCCCTCGAGTTTTGCAGCAGAAACTGCACCAGCTGATTTCTTTCGGAGGTGGTCAAATTTTTTGGCCTCATTTTCTATTTGTAATTTTAAGATTGTGATGGTGTTGTGAATGGATTAGAAGTGTTTCTGTATTTATTAGACAAAACATGAAATCCGGTTTGAATTTCCAGAAGTAAAATGGCGGCAGATTTCCAACATTTTCTTAATGAATGACGCTACATCAATTTCAGAATTTTGTAATTTGCCTCTAAAATTTTGATATTTATGCTTATCTGTTTACTGCTGATTGGATGCCAAGTTTTAAAAAAAAAAAATTAATTAAAGTGGGATCCACAACAACTTTTAGTCAATTAGAATTACATCAATTAATAAAATATAGATGCAAGTGGGCCATATGAGATTAATACTTAAACCTAAACTCCTAAATTCCCGTGCCGAAAAGGGAGGGGACGATATAAGCGGGACGGAGGGAGTAGTATATAATACCAACTCGCCTCTAGCCTTACCAAAGGCCTCCCAAATAAAAAGAAACATTAATAATTAAAAATAAAATGAAATCAAGGATCACACGTCAGTCCATATGTAACCAAACATAAAAGTAAAGAGATAGATTCCTTGGACACTTTATGCTTCCGCCCGAACCGCCCCATACGCACGTATTTGTCTATGCGACTGTTGGAAATAGACAAATATTAGCATTCGCAACTTACAAGAGTCAATTATATTACTTGCTAATTAAAATATAAATATGGTTGAAAAAGGTAGAGGAAATAATAATTTAGTCTATTAAATAGTACAAGAATGACAATATAAAAATTAAAATTTTATCACTTGTAGTGCACACCCACCTCAATATTTTTGTCTTCACAATTAAAAATTGTTTGACATATGATTCGTGGGTTATTGGGTATGTATCAAATATAATTGTGTTTTTTTATGATAAAAAAGTTTAGCGGCTGAAACATTAATAACTTCTTTTTGCTAATGAAAAGGACTAGTGTGCATTATTTTGCAATTTACAATTTTGACCCGATTTGACCGAATTTAACCCGGTTTTCCACTTAAAAAAAAAAAAAAAAAAAAAAAAAAAAAAAACTTTTTTTTCTTTTTCCCGTCTCCTCCCCTCCCCAGTACCCCTTTTTCTCTCTCCTCTCTTTCTATTTCTCTCTGCATCTCACCCCTCCCTCTCCACTCCCCTCTCTCTCTCTTTCTCACTCCCCCTCTCTCTCTCTCCACAGTCCTCCCGATCTCTCCGCCTCCGATCTCCGTCACTCCTCTCTCTCTCTCCCTCTTTCACCGTCGTCTGCTTTCTCCTCTCTTTCATCGAGAATTCGAGCAGACACCCCCCACTATTTCCGTTTCGGTCTTCAGTCCTCAATCAATTTCGTTAAAAATCAAACAATCATGTCGTCTGGTGCTAAGAAGCGAAAAGCTGCGAAGAAAATGAAGGAAACTCATCCCAACACCAATCGGGATCCATCCGCTGCTCATACACAAGGTGGAAAATTTTAGTTCTTTCGCGAAAAATTGATTTTCTTGCTTTATTTTATCGAAGCCCATGTGCGGTGAATTATATATAGTTCCGTATCTTTTTTATCTTTATAGTTTGATTTTATATCAAATTTGAGTTTGTGGGTGTGCCTCAATTTGTATTTTCGGTTTGTTTTTAGACTTAATTTTGCGGTTCATTGTAGGCCATTATTGTTTGTTTATGTTAAATCATTAACAATCCTTTTGCTTCTATTCAATTGTGTGTTTATAGGCATTTGAAAAATGGGTTTGTGATTGTTTAACTATTTATTGTTTCATTGGAATGTTTGAGATTTTGTATGAAGTGTTGGTGCAAATGATATGTGGAATTAGATTGGTTTACATATTGAATCTGATTGTGTTGGATGAATCCAAATATGTTAGGGGGTGATGGTGGACAGAGTGATGTTGGCGAGGTTAGTGGTTTCGTATGATAATTGTATTAAAGTGACACGTTCATTAATTATAATTGACACTTTATTTCACTGTGATTGACACTCTGAGATAAATGACACTTTTGTTCGTTGCAATTGATACATTATGAGAATGTGAGACTGTCCTTCGGGACAATTGACACTTTTATTTATTATGATTGACACGCTCAACAAGGAGAATTAACACTCTGCTCTCTTACTGTGAATTATGCCTTAACTAGACACTCTGCTCATTATTAACACGTTCTTTTGTCATGAGTGACACGTACAATAGATACAATTGACACTGTTGCTCTCTACTATGAATTATGGTTTAACCAAACACTCTGCTTATCATTGACACATTCTTTTGTCATGAGTGACACGCACAACAGTGACAATTGACACTCTACTCTCTATTATGAATTATGACCTAAACATACACTCTACTCATCATTGACACGTTCTTTTGTCATGATTGACACAAACAACGTAGACAATTGATACTTTTTCATATACAATTGACACTTTTTTTCGATACAAATCGCATTTTTTTCAAAAATAATTGATAGTCAATAAATGATACTTTATTCAATTACAAATGATATTTTTGTTTGTTATGATTTACACTTTAGATAAAAAACAAATGACACATTTATTCATTACAAATGACACGCCTTACTTATCAAAAAAATCGAAAAAAAATAAAAAAATTTGTTTGTTACGATTGACACTTTTGTTTGTTACAATTGATACTTTCGTATGCAAAGAGTGACACACCTGTCCTTAAAATAAATGGAAAAAAACATTGAAAAAAAAATGAAAAAAAGAAAAAAAAATTTAATTAAAAAAAAATTGTTTGTTGCGATTGACACTTTTGATTGTTACGATTGACACTTCCGTATGCAAAGAGTGACACGTCCATCCTTAAAATAGAGGAAAAAAAACGTTAAAATTTTTTTTTAAAAAAAATTAAATTAAAAAAAGGATTAATGATGTCATGCTGATATCAGCGGGTCAACACAGGTCAAAGCAGGTCAACGGGTCAAATATGAGTCAAAGCGGGTCAAAATTGGGTAATTGGATCATATGCAACATGATGCACACAAGTTTTTGCCTTAGTTTAATTAAAACCCGTGATTTTGGTGTCGAATCGCTTGCGAAAGTGATTGAACATAAATAGAAAAATTCAAGGGAAAACTTGCAAAAACTCTATTATTTATATGAGCTTAAAATTCGAATATTGTGTTTCCAAAGGTTAAATACAGTACTCCCTCTGTCCCAGTAAAAACGACACGATTCTTTTTGGCGCGGGAATCAAGAAATTGGTGTTATGTAGTGTAGATTGTTTGACTATTTAGTGGTTAAATGTGGTCCACATAATTTTTACCATTTTAAGAAACATGTCGCTTCTAGTTGGACGACACAATAAGGGAAACACGTCGTTTCTACTGGGACGGAAGAAGTACTTATGTGAGTCTAAGACTCCAAACCCCAATTCGAATACAATTGAAATAGGAACAAAATAACAAATTTCGAAAAAAAAATTGAAATTTTATCTAAAACTAGTGAAATGACGTTTTTCACCCCTTAAACGAATTTGAAACGCCAAAAGACCCTGCATGACAACGTTGTGACTTGGACCCACATAACTGTATTTTTTACAAATTGTATACGAATTTCAAAACGTTCGAGTTTGTGACATTCTCTTCCTATTATTACCATGCTTCACATTCGAAAACAAATTAAACTTCAATCTTCAATCACCTTAAAATCCACATGGTACAATACCAAGTTCCTTAACATAATGTTGTGTTGTAGGCTAAGAAGATTCACATGCTACAATACCAAGTATGTTCTTCATACCTATGTATGATTCAAACGAGTCATTTTGTTTTAAAATGATATTTCATTTTTTTTTCAAGTATTAAAATGAGGGTATGTTATGTGTTGCATTATTAAAAATTCTATTCTAGTAGTTATTTTCAACAATAAATTATTAAGAAATTGAAAATATATAGACGTGAAGGCAATTCAATAATAGAATATTAGAAGAATATACTTATTATTATTACAACTCTTCAATTATATTTTTCATGAAATTGAAGTTTCTAGAAACTAGCTAGTGATATATTAGAAAGTGGAATAGTTGATAATGAAGATAAGGATTTCTCATGTCTGACTTTTATTCCCTACTTCAAAAGCCCATACACCAACTTCAATTCTCAACATAGAACACACACACACAGACACACTATATTACAAAATATTTCTACATTACTATTACATCAAAATACTGAAACTAACTGGCTAGAGTTAATTTCTTCATTCAAATCAAAGATTATATATTCTTCTTTGAGTATTCAAATGGGACTACATCTTGATCATGGCATTGGTACATTGAAGTGATGCTGAGGATCCGGTCCTCCGGGACTCGCCCTCTTCACCTTGATCCGGCCGCTGTCCAAACCACTACTTCTTCCATCATCTTGCTCAAGCAAAACCTTTCTATCAAACATTGCTCGAAAAGATTGAGTCATCGCGGTCATCTTCCTCTCATGAGGTCGAGCCTCAAATCCCACCAACATTGTCGACAACAAAAGAAAACATAAGTAGAACTTCCAGAAACTCATTGTATGTACTTGAGTTTTTCGGACTATTTAGACGATGAAAAGAATGATCAGAAGCTAAGCTATATATAGAAGGTCTTCCAAGAGGTGCATGCAATAGTGTTTTGATTGGATTATGGTTTTATCCAATTAAATGCTTTTTTCTAGATTAAATTGAAATTAATCTAGTATATACCTCGTACATGGCTAGCTAATGTCATTGTTAAAAAAATGTTCAAAAACTAAAACTCCACTTTGAATTTCTTGCACTAGTGGTGGTCTATTTGGCCTTCCTTGCATCTAATTAAATTCTTGAACTTGAAAAGGCACAAAAGGTGTTGTCAACTTAATTAATTTCAAATGTTTAACATTTTTTTTTTATTATTTTAATTATTGTTACTATTATGCAAAAGGGATCCAGGTAAGTAAACCATTCTTCTAATCCTATTTATTTGGATTGTAGCAGAATTTTTCTTCTGCACAAATGAAGGGTAAAAGGTTGCATCGTCTTATATAATAAAAGGAGTTCCACTTTTTATAGTGCTCTATTTGATGTCGTTTTTTCCTCATATTAAGCATTAGCAACAGGAGGTTTTTGTTTGGGGCCAAATTCTTGGAATCTAATGATGTCTAAAGAAAATCCATCCTCGTAGATCTTTTGTTGTATTCATATTCATATTCCAAAATGTCAAGTCATTCGTTTGTTTTTTAAGCATAAGTGTGTTAACTTGGTCCTAGTTTATGCATTTTAATTTGTTAGCGTCACACAGTAAAATGGGTCATGTATCATTGCATATATCTTTATCTCCCTCACAGAAGATTTTGGAAACTATAGAGTTCTTCAAGTTTGTTAGAACTAGAAACAGAACAAGAGTGGATGATTTGAACAGAAGGATCTAAGTTCATAGTTTAAAGGGATTTGAATGGTGATTTCAAGATTCTAAGCGACATAATAGATCAAGATAAGACACCTGATATCTGTGGCGTGAGCGAGTTCGAATTGGACTCGTTGCTGAACCTCTCAACGACATGAGGAGCGGACATAAGAACATCGACGGATACAGAAGCGTCAGGACCCAACTTTGTGTAATCCTTCAGCCATATAACTTCATCACTTTGGGGATGAGTTGTGATCAGTGGAGAGATAGACTGCATTAGAGTTATCCAATTAGATTTACAAGTGAAAAGAGTCTGAGTAGTCAAGGAACGTGAAATGCACATCTATTTGAAGTGAATTATGTAAAAAACAAAACCAAGAAGGTATAATAGCAGTATACCTCATGGTTATTCTTTTCCACATTTGCTAGATGATCTGCTAGTTTCTGTAATCTGTTGCTTCGGATGACTCTACTTGAACCACCACGTCGAGTCTGACTTCTAATGCCAGCTCCACCCCAGCTAATAAGTAAGTCCGTGTTCATTGGAGACAAGGAACTCATCCCGTATTCCATAGAATGCTGAATATCTTCCTCGTCAACAACCATGCTCGGAGTCCGGATAGGAGAGGTTCCTGCACATTGTTCCGTAGTCTCCTGACTAAACTCAAGCTAATCCTTGTAGATTAGTTCATTCATGCCCGTATCATTTTCATCCCGATTCTTATTTGGAGCACTACACTTGAAGCTGTGGTCGTTCCTCCAAGAATAAGACTTGCTACAGGTTCGATCCATTCTTGATGTTGAACCAGCAGTACCCCTACCTTTACCAGCCCTGGTAGCTTCTGATTGTCGGAGAAAACTTTGAGCAATGGATGCTTGTATCTGTGAAGAGACACTTCGAAGTAAATATACAACATATGGTCCATAGAAAAGAAACAGCTTGTGCAGCACAAATTCAGATTAGGAGACACTTTGTATGTTCTCAAGATAAAACTTTTCAAAATCAAATAGAACTCGGACAAAATGATGCTTCTAGCCAACTGCAGGACAAGGTGCAAACTTATCTTCAAAGATTCACAGCCACAAGAGACAAGACCTTGGTCACAACTGGAAAATTTTAATACCACTACATTATGCATAAATTTAGTATTTCTGCTAGTTAGAAATGCTAAGCTAACCTGCTCATTAACTGCCTTCTCATCTTCATATAGAACCAATTCCTGAATAAATGCTCACAAAAAGTAAGAATTTGATCAAATGCAGAAAAGAGAAGGAAAGGCTAACCAGAAATGATTGAGTCATTCAAGCCTCCATTTTCTCTTTTCTGCTTCATGTTATTCAGGGGCTGAACAAAGTGGAGATAGAGGGAAAGGATTTGGACATCGTCGAAAGCATCTAAAGACAGAGTTGGACTTTGAGTCTTACCTCTTGCTCATACTTCTCCACATCTGGATATACTGTCTTAACAAAAGTATCAAAATCTAGATCATCTCTCAAGGAACGACGACTTGCACAGTGTATACGGCAAGCAGGACATTCATTGTTCCTACATGTACCATTTAGAGAAAACAAATCATGGTATGTGGAGGCCATATTCTCTTCATTCACAATAAGCATCAAATAAAACACGCATATATGAATACCCCAATCTCATAGATTTGTCAATGCATTCTCTGCAAAAGCGGTGTAAGCATCCCATCACAGTCCGTGCTTTCTTGATAATGCCTGTGTTATGTTTTTCAAGTCAAAAGTATATTTATTTTGTCAAAGTCATAGAAAGGTATATTGGAACATAGTAATGTTATCTCATTTCAGAGAGTCGTCTATTTCCTAACTGTGATATCTAATGTTGCAAGCTTAACATCAGCATCTAAGACAAATCAGATTTTTTTTTCAAGAGCTTTATCAATGACAAAATTCATTTTCAGAAGTGATTTTCCAACCTTAAACGATTTCAAGACCAAACGATAAAGCGAAGGAGCAATTACATCCTAGCAAAATTACTTATTTTATGACTGAAAGTACTAAGTGCAACTCAAGTACTAGATGATCTGTAGTCAAACCAGTATCCCTCAAAAAACAGAAATACCTACACATATGAGAAACTCTACTTTTCTCGGGCTTCAAAGAAATTACAGAATAATGCACATCATTCAATTACTACCAAAGAGTTTGAAGCATTAATATGCAAGTAGTAAAAGAAAGAACACAAAAAAAAGTACCTAGACAAATTGGGCATTGTACATTGTTACGAAGTTTAGGTAGTGATAAAGCAACAACTCTGCACAAGAGAATGAAGATATCAAGTTATCACAACATATACTGAATATCAAAGCAAAACTTAAAAACAATGTTAAAATAGTAGAAAAGTGAAGGAGAAATTGAACATACTGATCACATTTTCACGTATCCTCCAAATACTTTTCAACTAATCATCATAAATGGTTAAGAAATCAAGAACAAAGAGATGGGAAAGGAGAAGCCCAATATCTCAAGAAATAAGAAAGACATGTTCAACTAAGGTAGACAGAACTATGCATATATATACCTAATTTTGCGTTGTACACACCTTCACGGTGAAATCTATACTACACACATTATATTAAGTTATTTATCATCATTATCATTATCTTAGAGAAGAACACGCGCTGCACTCAATATAATCTAGTGTAGCATCCACATAAGCTTTTAAGCCCTAAAATGGAAATAAACACGAGATAAAATGATTACTCATCGAATTCTTCTGGGTCAGTACCACTCTCATCGGAATCCATCTCTGAACGAAAACGATAAATCCAAATCAAAATCAATCGGTTAAAAACAAAACAGAAACAGATCCAACTCCCGCCCCCCCAAAACACACAAACAAATAAATGAATGTGGCATACACATGAAATAATTAAAAAACCTGCTTCTGAGTTTTCCTCGATTTTCTGTTGCTGCGGAGCATGTTGATTTTCCTCATCAGAGGGATGCGACGGCGGCTGAGGAGGAGTAGCAACATCGCCACTAGGAAACCGAGCTGGCGTCTGCTTACGGCGGCGTCCGATGCGGCGGTAGAGGAGGTCATCCGACCCCTTCCCGCTCACACCGCGATTCCCTGCCGGCATTGATTCCTCTGCTTTCCAGAAATAGGCGTGATTTTTTCAGGTTATATAGGACTCTGCTATTCCTTCTCGGATGATTTCACACCTGACCTGAATCAGAAAATTTTGCTCATTTCATTTCACTATTGAATACGTGTAGTAGAATTTGAAACAGTATCATCTACACCGTTTTTTTAACAAATTAATTATTCTATTTACTCTTTCAATAAACTCTGTTATAATATTTTATTTATACTCCATCCTTTTAAAAGGAGTTGCTAAGTAGTGGGCCAAGATTGTTAAAGGGGTGTTTTCTCAAATATTCAAATTTACTACAATCGAAAGTGCAAATTTACTCAAAGCTTATAATTGATATACAAAATACTCAACTTTATTTAAATATTCTTACTTTTCAGATTTGTCAACCTGCAAATTCGTTATTTTACTTCGTTCCATGCGTAAATGATTGGAATCGGGTATCTGAACATCACGCAAAATCTCGCTCGTATCCTGCTCGTGTCCCTCTCGCGCCCCGCTCAAGCCGCAAAATCCCGCTCATTTCAGCGCCGGATCCCGCTCGGCCAGCCCATTTCCCGCTCGCGGTTTGACTTGGCAGGGAGCAGAATCCTGCTCGGGGAATCCTGCTCCACCTGTCAAGTCCCACTCGACTTTTTGACCGAAGTGGAGTGGAATCCCGCTCGTGCAATCCCGCTCGGCCTACCAAGTCCCGCTTGACTTTTTTGACTTGGCAGGCGGAGCAGAATCCCGCTCGTGCTGTCCCGCTCGGCCTTGTGAAATCCCGCTTATTCCATTTCTAGTCTCGCTCGTTCCATTCCTAGTCCCTATCATGAAATTTTATCTATTAATACCGTGATTGAAGTCCAAAATCGAACACACTCACTCCTCTTTCATTTCATTTTCAATTACAAAATAATTTTGTAGAATTTTGCTTCCTCGTTCCATAAAAAAATGGAAAGTTGGTATAATATTATTGTTTATTTTAACGGACAATTTAACAATTTGTCCGAGTACATTGGCGGTGAAGTTAGAGTTGTATGCATTCCTGGGAATAATGTTTGTATCCCTATTTTACGACAGTTCATTCAATACAATCTTAATCCCTTTTCACTTTCTTCAAATTATGAAATTTATTACATCTACGTTTCTCGTTATAGTATGACGCTTAGGTCCATTCTCGCGACCGATATGGACCTACTTCATCTTTGTAATACATAAATCGAGTCGACTTTATTTCTTGTGCACTCCAATGTTGAATCTTATCATACAACCGATGTTGAACAATTCGGTTCAAGGTTCAATTTTCAAGATCAAGCGGGTGGTAGCAATCGGGCTGAGAATATTCGCGAACGGGAACCCTTTGTTCGCGAAGAGGATACCCATGTTGTGTCCGAAAGTGACGAATAAAATGATTTGGATAGTTCATCTGACGAAGAATACGATGAGGTGTCTGATTCATTAAATGAATGTACGTTTGGCGACTTCACGACATGGATCCGACGAGAAGGTGGTGTGAATCAACTGATATCTATGCTCATGTCGGACAACCGTGACCCTCCAAGCAACGAAATAATATATGGTAGTGGTGAAGAAGTAAGTGATGGTTTACTTCTACTTGTTCCTCTCGATGCATCCGACTCACCTATGCTTCGAGATTTGGATCACGTTGTGGACTATCCACTCCATGAAGGTGCGACATTTTGGGAGAAGGCAGATTTGTTTGCTGCTGTTGCACTTCGGCACATGGAACAATACTCGATTTTAGGATGGCTCATTCTGACAGTGGTCAGGTTGAGTATAAATGCAGACGGAGTCGCGATTGCCCATTTTTTTTATGAGCATCGTTTCGCAGAGATGTGTTGTGGATTGTAAACTCCTTGCATGCCGAACACACATGTAATCGAGATTTTTTGCAGACTGGTCCAAGAAGAGTTCGTGCAAAGGCGCTCCCTGCTTATGTTGCTCGGCGAATGCGCCATCAAAAATCCGTCCTAAAACCGAAAGAAATTATGGCAGCTATCTAGGGGGAATTCGACTTTCAAGCAAGCTATAGTGTTGCTCTACGAGCCCGTAATTGTGTTGTGGCGATGATTTTTGGTGGACACTCAGATTCGTTCAAGATGCTTCCTCGTTACCTCTACGTACTGAAAACAAAGAATCCAGGTACAATGATTGATCTCGAAGTTGATTCAGAAGGTCGTTTCCAACAATTATTCGATGCTTTTAATGTTTCTCGTGCCCCGTAGGTATTTAACCTCCGAGATCTGATTGTGGTCGACGCGACTCACTTGAAAGCAATGACTAAAGGAGTGTTATTTGTGGCTGGTACGATAGATGACAACGACCAAATATTTCCACTAGCCTTTAGTGTGGGTCCAATTGAGAACAATTACTCTTGGACGTGGTTCATGTCCCGACTGAGAGAAGCATTTACGATGCCAAGTCATTTAATGATCATCTCCGATCAACACCGGAGCATAGCTAACGCGGTAGAGGTTGTTTATCCGGAAGCAGCCCATGGCACTTGTTACTATCATCTTCACAATAAGCTTACATGACATGGTAAGACACTTATCAAGATGTATCATAATGCTGCCTATGCATATACGACGTATGATTTCGATCGCGCGATGGAAGGGATTTGTCAATCCTATCTTGAGGTACGAGAAGTTAATAGATGTCGGACCAAAAAAGTGGCCTAGATCGAAGTCTCCCGTTCGCCGGTACAGTCAGCTGACCTCAAACATAGTTGAATCCATCAACTCGAGGCTGCTCACAGCACGACGTCTGCCGATATGCTCTAGGATTGAGGCAATAGGTCAGATGGTGGAACAGTGGTGTGACCAACGTCGAGCAAAAGCCATGGCACGAGATAATGTGGTGACAATTGCTGTAGAGCTAAAGTTAGCTCCATCGGAGGACCGTTCACATCGCTTCACTGTTGTGTCCGTGAACGGAGACAAATTCAAAGTTCAGGACGGAACGTATCAATGGAGAGTTCAAATCAGCAGAAACACTTGTGAATGTCGTGAGTGGCAACTCGATGAGATCCTGTGTTCGCATGCTTGTGCTGCTATCAGGTATAATAGTTTTTCCATCTGTAGGGCTGTTCCGGACTTGTGTATTAACAGATTTTTTGTCTATAGGGTTGCCGGACTAAATCTACTAGACTTCGTGTCGGATGCATACAAGACAGAGAATTTGAAGATGATATAATAGGTATAATAGTTTTTCCGTCTGTAGGGCTGTGAATGTCGTGAGTGGCAACTCGATGAGATCTTGTGTTCGCATGCTTGTGCTGCTATCAGGTATAATAGTTTTTCCGTCTGTAGGGCTGTTCCGGACTTGTGAATTAACAGGTTTTTTGTCTATAGGGTTGCCGGACTAAATCTACTAAACTTAGTGTCGGATGCATACAAGACAGAGAATTAGAAGATGATATATGCCGGAACACTATATCCGGTACCCCCCCCATTTGTAATTGGCGGGGTGCCGGAAGATGTGGCCTCAATGGTTGTGTTGCCGCCATTAATTACACGACAGACAATGAGACCGAAGAATAGTAGATGACCCTCATGAGCCGAAGCAAGTACATCTAGTGGGAGAACACACGGTCTGAAAAAATGCAGCATACATGGTGTGGTTGGGCATACTAGGAGGAAGTGTCTGGGAATGGATGTGCCGGACTCACCGGAGTCAGAAGCATTTTAGTATGTCGTAATTTGTAATTGTCAAAGTAATCAATGAATTCGTAACTATGTTAATTTGTAATTATGTCATAACTCGAAATACCATAAAACATAAACTCGAAATAGATTCAAACAAAATAAAAAAGTCATAAATCCAAATCAATATATGTATGAAACAGAAATATATGAATCAAATAAGTCATCATAAACCCGGTTTTGTGTAGCACATTTCAAAGATCCTCTGAGTCATCAATCGATGATACACGGCTACATTGTCGGGGGGTGCTGCCCCACTTGACTGTCGGGTAAGTGGCAATGAATCGCTCCACTACCATGCAGGCCATCGGTCCACAGCTCTTTGAGTCGTGTCGAACCAATTGTTTCTCACGAGGTATAATCTGCACAGTAGGCGACCGCTCTTGGGGATCTTGATACTCGAATTCATTATGGACCTAGTACGAGTCGTACTGCAGATAAGGACCAATCAGCTTCACCAGAGGTCTCAACTGCCAGATCCTACGCACTCGGGTATACTCATCGCCTTTGTGGTCAAGCGAATCATAAACCTCAATCCTCCAATGACAAAGGTCAATCCGAACACTGATCCAGTGATCGAAGCAGAGACATGGCAGTAACAGCTTCAAGAAAAATAGAAATAATTACTATGAATAATTTATAATATATAAATAAAAAACTAAGAAAAATTAATATAAATACTTACGTATTTAGCAATATACCACTTTTGCGCATCGGCGGTCAAGTTTGCACCGATAATGTACGCCATGAGGCTTTTGTTCGGCGTCCAGAAATGCCGATAGTTGAAGTTAACGTCGTGAATGTCAGCATCGGATCCGGAATGTATTTCTTCCAATTCACGCAGAGAACGTTCTATTAAATAAATGGAAAAAATATCAGTAGTTATTTAATTTAAGGAATGGAAATAAATTATTATTACTTACAAAGAAAATCGAATCGACTATCACGGTCTGATGATAGTGGGGCGTAGCCAACACATCGATACCCCTGAGCCTCTTCATCCTCCTCAGCGCTCCCATGTATAAATCCATGGTCCCTTGCTCCAACTCCTTACGAGGGTCCTCGAGCTCGTCGAATAGTTTCTGGGGGACAGGATAATTCGCAGCATACGTGAAACACCATAGTCTAGATGCTCACTACTGCCGATAATTTTCAATGACTATGAGAGCGGTCATCATTGGGGCTCCCCACGGGTTATCACGAGGAGTTGTCAATGCCTAAAATTAAACAATCTCAATTAAAAAAAAAGTTATTATTAAAAAACTAAATTAAATAAAAATATAAATTATACGGTACCTAATAAACTGAATCAACGGAAAAATCAGCGAGCCAATTGTGGTTGGACGACAGGGTCGGCTCGACCCGTACCAGGTTCGCAGACGATGCACCAACCTCGGGGCGGTATGCTGAAGACTGCTCCTGATTAGGAGCATAATACTGACGCCAATTGACACCGTCGAAAGTAAGTGGGTGCATGGGTTGTGCACCGTAGGACAAGCTCTGACGAGGCGGACACTCCGTAAATAGGGTCGTAATAGTCAAACATGCTCTGGACCGACTCCGGAGCATAACAACCATGCTCATAGATGCTGTGTCGACCCTACGTCGGTGGAATGACCGACTGCTCCTCCTCATTATCCGATTCGTCATCCACCACCATAACCTCGAGGCGGTACACCGAGGCGGCTCTCTCGTCAACCTGGGGGGAGTTATCCCCCATCTCCATAATCTCGAGGCGGTACACCGAGGCGGCTCTGTCCTCCTCAACACGGGGAGAGTTATCTCCCATCTCCTCATCCGGGTCACGACGGTGTCCCATCGACACCGATTCACTCCTCACAAGGCCGTACGGTCTATGATTACCGCCCGCGTGAGAGGACGTAGAAGCCAAGCCTCGGCTCATAGATTCACCAAACACCGACCGAAATAGATTTTTCACGTCTTGAACTATTTCATGCTATAAGGTCCGGTGTTCTTCCCTTACGACTTTACGGATATCTTCGACGGTCAAGATCTGGTGTTGATTGGGCTCCCTCGGTCCAACCTCCAATCAGACCCGCTTACCACCTTTAGTGGAACGGCATTGCCTCTGTCCGGTTCCTCTAGAACTGGATGGACGTTGTGTCTGCTGTCTGAATCGGTGTTCTTCCTTTACAACTTTACGAATGTCTTTGACGGTCAAGATCTGGTGTTGATCAGGCTCCCTCGGTCCAGCCTCCATTCGGACCCGCTTACCACATTTAGTGGAACGGCGTTGCCTCTATCCGGTTCCTCTAGAACTGGATGGACGTTGTGTCTGCTGTCCGAATCGTTATAGCTCTCGTGCCCCATGGTCCCCTATGATCGTGGGCCGTAACGGATTCTCTGCCGGAATATAGGAGACATGAAGTCGATCGTCTCCAATGACATTATGCTAATACAGAGTTTGTGTCTCCGCGTCGGATGGTGTAAGACCACCTCGAACAGCATGCTGCAACTACATTAAATAAATTATTATTAAACAACATTAAATTAAAAAAATTATATATAATAAAAGAAACATTAAATTAATAAATTATAAATCAACTCTAAATTGAATATTTTTACCTAACGAAGCCAGAAATTACTAAGCCTACGGGGTTGGCCTCCACCAAAGAACCAATTCTTCCAACGACGAAGCCCAGTTGTAGAAAGCCCTTTCTACAGATATGGCTCCTAAATCTGGAATAGTCTCGTAGAACCAAATCTACAATACATGAAAATCAATATTGATTAGTATAGGAGATATATCAATAATTCAAATAATTAAATCATAATACACACATGGAGTGCCCAAACGGGTCCATAGAAATGATATTTCTTCGAAATGTGTTCTGCTGTTCTCGGAACACAGTACAATAGTGCTTAAGAGCACCTTAAGAGTAGGAGTCCCACGGGAATTTGTAAAATGCCCGTAGAACATCAACTAATACCCAAATCCACGTGTCCACCACTCTCGTGTAGCTGTAACTAAGAAAAAAGAAAAATAAGGCTACAACATTAGCCACCTTCAAATACCCCAACTAATCTAACTCCAAATCTCCATTCTCGAACTTTCTCAGCAAATCTCTGCCCGTTATTGGTTTACAACCATTAAACATGGTGTAAACAGTCGAGGAATGGGGATCATGCTCAGCATGAGTATCAAAATTGCAGGATCCAAACATTAAACCCGTGACAAGGGCATAATCAAAACATGAAAGTCGGATTGTCGTCCCAGACACGGAAAACCATAGAACAGAATCATCTCCGTTCGTTTGAATCTCATGACACATCAGCATATGAAGGGCTCTGGCCGCATTCCTACCCACCCTCAAATCCATAAAACTACCAAAAACACCATTTCTAAACTCCTCCACTAACTCACCATCCCCGATAACTCCTAATTTTTTTTAATAATATAAAAAATCTTCGGGTAATATTCAATGTCTATCCTCGGATTCGCATCGAGAGTACCAATTCTTTTAAAATTGGGCTGCACCGAAACAATTTCACAATTAAAAAAATCCAAATCCCGCTCGCTGAAACGAATTCCTGCTTGCAGTCCCAATATCATGCTCCAAAAAATCCAAAAATTCATGCTCCGAAAACAATAAAATCATGCTCCAAAAAATCCAGAATTTCATTCTCAGAAAACCATAAAATCATGCTCCAAAAACCAGAAAATCATGCTCCAATAATTCAACGAATTAAATAAAATTCATGCTCAAATTTGAATAATTCTCAGAAAACACAACTAATTAAACAATATACATGCTCAAATTCGAATAATTCTAAAAAACATGCTAAAAAAAATTAAGATTTATGCCAAATTAACGGATAAAATTCGAGCGGGACTATAGAATTCGAGCGGGACTAACCTGGTTAGCCATTCTCCTGATTTGCTGTCGAATTCTACTCTGAAATTGCATCCTCAAGCGGTCTTGAGCGGGAATCGGCGACGGGCGAAGGAGAGAATTGCTCAAAATTGATAACTCACAGCAGCCGAGTGGGATTCAAATTCAGATCTGATATTGTTGGGATAAGGATTCAGTACACATATTTTATAGATTTGAAGATCCAAAAACCCCTAGCTGAATGATGTACCTTCGTTTCTGTAATAACTTAGTTTTAGTTCAGGTGTTAGGAACTCAGTAAGCTAGAGTTTAGTAGTTGCAGAGTTCAGTAAAAGACCTTGCACTCAACTGGTGGACTCAGGATCGCAGAAGTCAGTTGGTCAGCCGACCACCAACTGAATCTGCACAGGAATTCGTGCCCATGCACTTATACTCAAAAGAACGTCAGTAGGAAGTCACTTCAGTTGAAGGTCCGAGGATTCAGAGGAAGTCAACCTTGTTGTTTGACAAGTCTCACCTACCAATCTACCTCGACCAATAAGGAGCCAACAACAACTTATCTTTTTTGACAAAAGCTGCTCCCAGACTCAAAAAGAGGCGTATCTCTACAGTGCACCTACTCATCAACGTTCAAATTTAAGGAGCCGTTTTCCTTGTCGTTTTGACACGTTGCTAGACCCCTATCCAACGGATCTATTCACAATGAACGACTACATAAGAGAAGTCTTCATGCAGAAACACCACCGGGGACCCAAGCTATCAACGCACAAAACTCTTAACGCTCTCAATCAAAGAATCTAGTGAAGAACTAGCATTTATAGAAGAACCCTTTAGTTCATCACTTAGAGTTACCCTTGTTCCCATTCTATTATCTAAGCAAGCCTTATTGTAATATTTATAGTTTAGAAACCTCGAGGAAGTTCACATCTTTGTGAAGCTGTTCTTATTGTAAGAATTTCCTCTTAGTTGGAGAAGACTCAAACTCTTTAAGTTTGAAACCCCTGCAAAAGTCACTATAACTATAAGTAGAGAATTTGTCCTGTGAACAGATCACTGAGAACTTGATCAGTATAAGTTTCAAGTTGTATCTGTCTTGCGAACAGATCACTGAGACTTGCTCAGTATAAATATAACAAGTATCATGCTTTGGTCAGGACAGTGGACGTAGGACCCAGTGTGTTCGAACCACTTTAAAAATCTGTTGTGTTGATTTACTATTTTCCCTAACTGATCATACTACATTAAAACTGTATTTCATCAAACTCAGCATATAATCAATTTTCCAACCGAGACGTTTAATAGGGCCTACACTTCCGCACACAACTCTGATACTGAACAACTGTTCGACTGACTCAAGTCAGTAGAGCTGAATTCAGTAGAAGAATTTCTTGCTCATGCGATCTGAAAGCATATTTGGCTATCTGACTCAATTCAGTAGCAAACTCAGCTAGAGCTGACTTTCGCGTTTGAGAAACGAATTTGTATTCAGGTGTATTCACCCCCCCCCCTACACCTGAACCACATCTCAGGACCAACAATTGGTATGAGAGCGGTGTTCTTAACTGATCATCATTTTTTGAAACTGGTCTATCTCGAACAAAGATCTTAGGAAAACCCGTTTTCACTGCATCTTGCATCTCTTCATTGCATCATATATCCTATATTTCAATGGCTGATATTTCAGGGATTAGGACGGTACCCATGTTCTCAACAAAGAACTATGCGGTATGGCGAGTGAGGATGGAGACACATTTGACCTCGCTGCACGACAGCATGACCGATGTCCTAAATAAAGGACATATTGTTCTGATGATCGACTCAGTCGAACTTGCATTGGATGAAGCAGAAGGTGCCCGAACCGGTCCGAAGGTCGCAAAGGACAAAAGCCACTTCACTCATGAGGAGAAGAAACTGCACAACCTCGATCGAGTCGCTTGAAACGCAATATTGATGACACTTAGTGACTCATATCTCGAGAGAGTACATGACTGCAAGACTGCAAAGGAGCTATGGGATGCTCTCGCGGTGCTGGGCCAAGGAAATCCACAGATCAAAGAAAACAAACTGGAGGTAGAGCTGCAGAAACTCGAGGCATTCGCTATGCTTCCTGGGGATTCCATAGATGATTTTAGTGCTCGATTCACAAATCAGATCAACATCATCAACGGACTGGGGAAAACGTTCAGCAACAAGGAGACCAACACAAAGATTCTAAGGATTCTCAGCAGGCCCAAGTGGTATTCTTTTGCTATGTGTATGAGGAGATCTGGCTTGAATTCTTTTACTCCTGATTATGTATTTTCAGAACTAAAAGCAAAGGAGTTTGAATTCAACCTCCCACACACCCCCGATGGTGAAGCTGAAGTGCCAATGGATCATGCTTATAAGGCATCAGCTAGCACTCACGGAGCAAGTCCCTCAACAACAAGCCAGTTAGCTGGAAGCTCAGTGACCATACCTACTACTGACAACTTGGCTGAGAAGAATACTGAAGCTGCCCACGTGGAACAAAAAGATACATCTAGAAGGGACGACAGAACCTCAGTATGTTACAACTGCAAAATGCCAGGACACTTTCAATATGAATGTCCTGAACTCTCAACAGATGAAAGAGTTGAAAGGTAAGCCCAACGAGACAAGTTCGTAAAGAAGAGCCAAGCCTACATAGATGGAGAGTTGTCCGATTGCTCAAGTGATGAGGAATTGTTTATGGAATCGTCTGATGACGACGCCGCATTCATGGCAATCGAGACAGAAGATGCTGAATCGTGTCTGATGGCCGGAGAAGAGGCTGAGGTAAATTCTGAACCCATTATATGCCCCTCTTCACCTTGCACACACGACACAAGCTCTGCTGCAGGAGAACCGCTGGATGTGGTTCTTGCGTATGAAGATCTGCTTGAAGAGCAAATCCAGATGATCCAACAGTTCAGTAAGATGATTCAGGAGATGGATATCCTGAAAGCAGAGAATCAGAGACTTTCAAAGTGAAGTCAGGACTCTACTGAGTCTGAAGGACTTGTTCTGAGACTGAAGGAAGAGATTAACTCTCTGATGACTAAGTCTCAAGACCGAGAAGCACTGATTTCAGTACTGTCCAAAAACATCTCTGAGAAAGAGACTGAAATTGCTAATCTCAAGGAAACACTCGCACAGGCAAGAACAAAATATGAAGCTCTGAGAAGGAGTGATAAGGTGTGGAGAACCTTGATGACAGAGAAATACATTGGAGCAAAGGAGAAGTTGGAGAAGCTATTACGATCTCAAAGACCATATGCCACCAAAGAAGTACTTGGTTATACATGTGAAGCCTCCACTTAAGGACAGAAGAGCTCCACCAAGATGACTGATAGGTTTGTCCAAGGGGTAACTCAACATGCAGAATATACATCCCGTCAGACAAAGAACAAGCAGAAGATTTAAGCACCTCAGTCTAGCAATAAGAAGGTGACCCATGGTTCTAGCCCCAAGACACCAAGAGCAAACTCAGGGGAAACCAAGAAGGTCAGGTGGGCCGAACAGTATGGCCACCAAAGACTGACTCACCCAGCTCAGTACGGATTCTACTACTATAAGCCAAGAGTCAAAAGCCCTAAGGTTCAGAAGAAGAAGAAAGTTGAACCTCAAAAGACTAAGAAGTCAGCTACTCCAAGTTCAATGGAGTAGACTACTGACAACAAGGGAAAGAAGAAGTCTGAAGCTATCAGGGCTGTCAGACAAGTTTGGATCCTCAAATCTAACCATTAAGGACCCAAGCTGAACCCAAAGGGTACCTGAATCTATTTTTTTTTGCAGGTGCTACAGGGCCCTTGGATTGTCGACAGTTGATGCTCAAGACATATGACACATCAAAAGATCCTACTGACCGACTACGTTCAGCAAGATGGTGACCGACTACGTTCAGCAAGATGGTGCCAGAATTGAGTTCGGTGACAACTCCAAAGGCTACACAAGGGTATACGGCACATTGAAAATAGGAACTACAATAGTTCCTAGAGTATCTTATGTTGAAGGACTTCAACATAATCTCCTTTCTGTCAGTCAATTCTATGATAACTCCAATAATGTGACTTTTGACGCAGGTTTTTATGATGTTCTTGATAAATCTACAGGAAAAACTGTGTTATCAGGGTCGCGGCAAAGAAACATGTACTATGCTGAAAGGAATACCGCCAAACCTGAAGCTTGCCTGCTAGCACACACGAGGTCAGATGACAAAACAGCATGGCTGTGGCACAAACGACTGAGTCATCTGAACTTCAAGACAATGAACAAGCTAGCACATGATGCTAAAGTCAGAGGACTGCCCAACAAAGTATTCAAGAGACATAAGAATTGTGAAGCATGTTTGAAGGGCAAGCAAACAAAGTTAAGCATTCCGCCAATTCTGTCACCTTCCACTGATGGAATCCTTCAAGTGCTGCACATGGATTTATTTGGGCCAATCAATCCAGTGACGATCAGAGGAAAGAAATACGCTCTTGTAGTCATTGATGACTATTCAAGATATACTTGGGTGATATTCATCGCCAACAAATCTAACGTCAAACTAGAACTGCCGAAACTACTGAAGCGACTGAGCATCGAGAAAGATATCCAGATTCAAAGGATACACTCAGATCGTGGAACTGAGTTTCTGAACTCGATGGTAAAAGACTTCTGTGAGGCTGAAGGCATTAAACACGAAACCTCAGCGGCACGTACGCCTCAGCAGAACAGACTTGCTGAAAGGAAGAACATAACGCTTAAAGAAGAAGCAAGGACGTTGTTCGCAGATTCAGGTCTACCGTTGAAGTTCTGGGCACAGGCTACTGACATTGCCTGCTATACTCAGAACCGGTCTCTACTGACTCAGATGCACATGAAGACGCCTTATGAACTATGGAAAGGGAGAATACCTTCTATTTCACATTTCCATATTTTTGGTTGTCCGTGCTTTATCCACAATAACGGAAAGGACCAGTTAAAGGTCTTTGATAGTATGTCAGACCAAGGAGTCCTCTTAGGATACTCCGTGGTCAGCAAAGCTTTCAGGGTCTTTAACTACCGGACCCTTTGCGTGGAGGAAAGCCCTCATGTTGTATTTGATGAAATTATTTATGAGTTTAGGAAGTTAAACTCTCAGCCAGAAGCTGAAGAAGTCAGAAGCAAGCTACATGATCTAAGCTTAAAAGACAACACTGAAAAGATCCAGCATTGTTGGGAAAATGATTCAGATGATGATCAACTAACAAGCAATGTAGCTGAGGAGATTTATTCTACCAAACAGGATTAATCCCAGGTAATTCTGGTCGATGAGGAAACTGATATGGTAACTGAGACCTCTACCGAGAATAACAACTCAAGGGGAACTATTGATGTTCCTGAGCTAAATGCCCCTGAACCTAGTGACTCAGTAGACCCAACCTTTATAACTGAATTACTTCAAACACAGAATAGTACAACTGAAATTCCTAATATAACTATTGTTTATGTTGAATCAATTGCAGATGAAGTAACAAGACGTCGTCGCTCGTGGTTGGATGCTCACTCTTCAGATCTTATCATTAGAGATCCTTCAGATAGTGTTAAGACAAGATCCAGATTCTGTCAAGGAGAAAGTGCTTTATACTCATGTTTCTTGTCGACTGAAGAACCTCAGACAATAGAGGATGCACTGAATGATGCTGATTGAATCACCGCCATGCAAGAAGAGTTGAATTAGTTCACGCAAAATTACGTATTGGAGCTTGTTGACAGACCTAGACATCAACACGTGACAGGAACAAAGTGGGTCTTCAAGAACAAGCGTGATGAAAACGTCATTGTCAGGAATAAAGCTCTACTCGTTGCCAAAGGATATTGTCAATGCTGAAGAAATAGATTTTGATGAAACATTCGCCCCAGTCGCAATATTGGAAGCCATTCGTCTATTCCTAGCCTATGCAACACATCAGCAGTTCTCAGTCTATCAGATGGATGTGAAGTCAGCTTTCCTGAACGACGTGCTGAAGGAAGAAGTCTATGTTGAACAACCACCCGGCTTTCAGCAGGGAAATCAGGTTTACAGACTTAAGAAAGCTTTTTATGGGTTAAAACAAGCACCAAGGGTTTGGTACGATACCCTCTCAAACTTTCTACTTCATAAAGTTTTTCAGAAAGGACAGTGGATCGCACGCTATTCAGTATCAAGTTAGGAGAAGACATTTTATTGGTGCAGATCTACATGGACGACATCATCTTTTGATCAAGGAATCTGACTATGTGTCAGAAATTCGAGCAGATGATGAAACAAATGTTTGAAATGTCGATGATGGGAGAGACGAACTATTTCCTTGGACTTCAAGTCAAACAATCAAAGAAGGGAATATTCATTAATCAAGCCAAATACACAAGAGATCTCATCAAGAAATTCGGCTGCGAATCCAGCAAGTCAGTAAAGATACCCATGAACACCAATCTCAAGATTGATCTTGACAAAGAGGGAGTATCTGTTAACTCAACTCACTATCGTGCTATTGTCGGTTCTTTATTATATCTTACAGCAAGCAGACCTGACATAACTTATGTTGTAGGTGTATGCGCGAGATTTCAGGCGAATCTCAAGAAGAGTCATATAGATTCAGCGAAGAGAATTCTTCGTTACTTGAAGGGAACACCTGATGTTGGATTATGGTATCCTGCTGATGATAACCTTGAACTAACTGGTTATTCTGATGCTAACTATGCAAGTTGCCAACTCGACAGAAAGTCAACCTCAGGAACTTGTCAGTTCCTCGGTAGCAAGCTCATATCATGGTTTTCAAAGAAACAACACTCAGTAGCAACGTCCACTACTGAAGCTGAATATATGGCTGCCGGAAGCTGTTTCGCACAAATACTGTGACTTCAACAACATTGAGAGACTATGACATCCATAAAGATGAAGTGCCAATCTCATTGCGACGATGCAGGTGCTATTGCAATCACTCAGAACCCAGTTCTACATACAAGGTGCAAGCACGTGGACATCCGCCATCACTTCATCAGAGATCATGTCGAGAAAAAGGATATCAGAATGGAGAAGATCCACACAGATAAGCAAAGAGCTGATATCCTGACCAAACCTCTAGCTGAGACCAGATTCAACGATCTCTCAGTAGAACTAGGTCTTTTGGTTCCTACTGATATGATTCAGTAAATGGTCCATGAAGTACTAAGTAAGGGGGAACTGTTGGGTGATGATTCTATCCTCAGCACAATCATACTTAGTGGGAAATGATTCTATCTTAACTGACCAAAGCTCAGTAGCCTCGTGCTCTTAATTTGTTTGAAGATTTGAAGATCCCAAAACCCTATCTGATTGGTGAACCATTCCATTGTAATTGTTTTTGTCTCTGAGGGTTCAGACTCAGAAGACACTCTGCTCTGGTTTAGGCGTTCAGTAGATTATCAGCCTCAACACCAGATGTAGAAGACTCGGTGAGATACTTGGACTCGGCGGGAGCAAGATATCGAAGGAGTCGGTGGAACCGAACTCGGCAGGAGTAGTTCATCGAACTAAGAGCCGACCTTCGGAGAGTAAATTCAATACTCTCTACAGGATCGGACTCGATAACGGCGGCAGCTCTTACCGAACTGCCGATCTTTTGAACGACAATCGGCATAGTCAAATACGAGGAAGAGAGAAGTCAGCTTCATTATGCCTCGAAGTCTGTTCTGTCTCAACTACTCTGCAAAACCTCGACGAATGACAAGCAGACACCTGTCCTATACATACTAAAGCTGCAAGTCAACAACTTTCCAGAAAAGGAGGGAAAGGACACTGTCACTCTACTTCAAAAGAGTCGTTAGCTACCAAAAGAGAGAGAAAGGAATGATCGTCTCCAACGGATCTTTCCAAGACTCTTCTCTATAAATAGAGGGATCATTCAAAATTTAAAAAAAAAAAAGAGAAAATGCAAGAACACAGAGCATTCAACGAGCAAATCAAAAAGCCTAAGTCTTCCGCAAGAACTCGAAGAATATTTCTCCGGCGAAAGACTACAATCTAGCTCTTAGGGAACCAAGCTTAACCGATATACAAGCCTCTAGTATCCAAACGACGTTACACGAACCCAAAGCTAAACTCAGCTGTTCGTCGTTCTAGAAGCTACATTCTCATTCCCTATCCCTCTAACCCTAAGCTCAACCGATCATATCCATAGCTTAGACGAAGGAGTTCATATTTGAACCTAATCCTTATTGTAAAAGGACTAATTTACTGTTGGAGAGTTTGTCAAACACTTTAGTTTGATAACCGTTGTAAACTGAGACTTGCTCAGTATAAATTCCAAGACGCGGCTTTGTCCTATGTACAAGCTGACTGAGACTAACTCAGTATAATAAATAGCCTCCTGACCTTTCGGGACAGTGGACGTAGGATCCTGTGTATCCGAACCACTTTAAAAATCTGTGTCTCTCGCTTGCTCTCTTATTTACTGTTGCATTGGTTTTAACTGTTCATACTGAAAATTATCCTTTAAAATCATACAACTAAGTCTCAGCATACTGAACTTTTTTTTCTGCTGAATTGAAACTGTCTTGATAAAACGTTTTCCACTCAACTGATTTGGGCCTACACATTTCCGCACCACTGAACTCTATCTGCTGATACTGAATTCTGACTCAGTCAGCTAGCAGATCTCAGTAGAGTTAGACTCTTTGCCAAACACGATTCAGAACAGCTATTTGGTCTGCTGAATTCTTTCAGTACGGCACTTTCCTGAACAGGACTGTTCGTGTTCAAAGTTGAGAAAATAGGATTCAGGTGTATTCACCCCCCCCCTCTACACCTGAACGTGCTCTCAGGACCAACAATTGGTATCAGAGCAGGAGTTCTATAAGACTCTTGTTATCTTGAAATTGGTATCATCATGACTGATATGTCAGGTATAAGGATGGTACCCATGTTCTAAGTAGAGAACTATGGTGTATGGCAGGTCAGAATGGAGGCTCATCTGACTTCCCTTCACGACAGCATGACCGAAGTACTTGAGGAAGGACCTATCGTTCCTATGATAGATAGTGTCGTAACTCAGGATCAAATAGCTGGAGGAGGAATGGTGACCGGAAAGAAGATTCCCAAGGACAGAAGTCTCTTCACCCCTGAGGAGAAGAAACTTCATAACTTAGACCGAGTCGCCAGGAATGCCATACTAACCACCTTAAGTGATTCTTATCTCGGCAGGGTTCAGGAATGCAAGACAGCTAAGGAACTCTGAGATGCTCTAGCGCTACTGAGTCGGGGGACTTAGAAGATCAAAGCTAACAAACTTGCGCTGGAACTCCAAAAGCTGGAGTGCTTGTCTCTCATGCCTGGTGACAAAATAGAAGATCTAAATGTCAGATTTACGAATCTGATGAACTCCATCAATGGGCTGGGAAAGACATTCTCCAACCGAGAGATGAATCTCAAGATACTGAGGGCACTGCCAGACGGTCATTGGACTCCTTTTGCTACATTATTACGCCATTCTGACTTAGAAATTGTTACTCCTGACCATATCTTTTCAGAACTTCAAGCAGAGGAATTCGAGTTTGGCAGACCTCAACGGAAGCAGAAAGTTGAAGCTGACACCAAAATTGACCATGCTTTCAAAGCATCAGTCAGCACAGCATCTCCCGCGTCAAGCAAAACTGAACCTTCACTAACTTACATACAAGAAGGAAGTTTAGCTCAGAAGTACGCGCTGCTCGCTGTAAAATATCAGAAGGAGAAGGAGAGGCGCAGAAAAGTGACTAAAGCCTATCGAGAAACAAAAGGTAAGTCTGAATACACGCAAAAGCGCACTCCTGACTCACAGTCTTCTAAATGCAGAAAGAGCGATGACTCAGCTCCATCTAAAGACAGTGAAAGCAAAGAAGAAAGAGTCATCGCTTGCTACAACTGCAAAAAGTCAGGACACTATCAGTATGACTGTCCTGAGCTCAATAGTGCTGAACGCGCAGCACGTAAAGCAAGGAGAGAGAAATTCGCCAAGAAAAGACAAGCATACATAGCTGGCGAAATCTCAGACGACTCAGAAGAAGTCGACTCCTTTATGAATTCATCTGATGATGAAGCAGCTTTCATCACCCTAGAGCATGAAGTTGAAGAAGCTACTGAAAAGTGCCTAATGGCAGGAGAAGAGGATGAGGTAAATTCTCATGAACCATTTAACTCCTCTTCACACTGCACACACGACACTGTTTCAGGTGCAGATGAGAATTTGGACGTCACGATCGCATATGAAGAACTGCTTGACGAACGTATCGGATGAGTCTCGCAGCTCGGTAAGACTCTTCAGGAATTGGATACCCTGAAAGTGGAGAATCAGAGACTTTCTCAGGAGAGTCAGGTATCTACTGAGTCTGAAGGACTTGTGTTGAGACTCAGGGAGGAGATAAACTCTATGTTGGCCAAGTCTCAGCATCAAGAAGATCAGATCTCAGTTCTGACCAAGGACTTAACTCAGAAAGATACTGAAATAAGTCTACTGAAGCAACAACTATCAGGACTTCAGACCGAGCACGACACACAAGAAAAGTGATGATGTCCCGGAGGAACCCGATGACCGAGCGGTACATGGGCGCCGAAAGAAGCCGGAGGCTATGCTAGCAAGCAACAAGCCTAAGCACCGCAAGGAAGGACTTGGTTTCGGCCGGGGAGCTTCCTCATCTACCCCAAGACACACTCGGAGTGCGACTTGCCGATAGATTTGTTAAAGGGGAGACAATCAATGCAAATATTCCGAACCCCTTAGCAAGGAATAAACAAAAGATGACAAGCACCTCATCCTACACGTCAGCAATCTGACCAAAATATCAGTACCAAAACACCCCAGTTCAGTCAAGGGAGAACTAGCAAGCCAAAGTGGGCTGATCAGTATGGACCACCTCAGCTGACACATCCAGCTCAGTATGGGTCATATTATTATGATCCTATAGTCAGAAGAGGATCCAAGAGTCAGAAGAAGAAGAAGATCACACAAAAGGCAAAGGTCGGCGATCCACCGGTCCGAAGATCCGGACTCCCGAACCGTAAAAGCCTAAGAAGTCAGCAACGACCCATCCGGTGGTCAAATATGTTGACTCAAGTGGAAAGAAACCGTGCGAGACCACCGTGGTCGTTAGACGCATTTGGGGTTACTAAAACTAATATCTAAGGACCCAAAATTAAGAATAAAGGGTACCTGAATATAATTCTGTTTTGCAGGTGCACAAAGATCTTTGGTATGTGGACAGCGGATGCTCAAGACACATGACGTACCAAAGGAACCTACTGAAGAATTATACAGCTGAAGAAGGACCCAGAATCGAGTTTGGAGACAACGCTAAAGGCTACACAAGAGGATTCGGAACACTAAGCGTTGGAACTGCCACAGTTCCTAGAGTATCATATGTTGAAGGACTTCAGCATAACCTTCTCTCTGTTAGTCAATTTTGTGATAACTCGAATAGAGTGATATTTGACGCTGGTTTCTGTGATGTCATTGATAAATCCACAGGGAAAACAGTGTTATCAGGTTCGCGCAAGAAGAATATCTATGTGGCTGACTGGAACTCAGCGAACCTTGAAGCTTGTTTGTTAGCGAAGAACGACAACCGAACGGGGTGGCTGTGGCACAGGAGACTCAGCCATCTCAACTTCAAAACGCTTAACAAACTAGCAAGAAACACTCTAGCAAGAGGACTGCCGAATGAAGTATTCAGCAAAGACACTCGGTGTGAAGCATGTCTGAAGGGAAAGCAAACAAGGAATCAAAATCCACCTGTTCCATCTCCTTCCACTGATGGAATCCTTCAGCTGCTACATATGGATTTGTTCAGTCCAGTCTCTCCAGTGACGATCAGAGGCAAGAAATATGCTTTAGTGGTCATCGATGACTACTCGCGCTACACTTGGGTCATATTCATTGCCAACAAGTCTGACGTCAAAATAGAGTTACCAAGGCTTCTGAAAAGGCACAGTGTCGAGAAGAACACCAAAATTATCAAAATTCGTTCTGACAGAGGAACTGAGTTCCTTAATTCTATGATGGAGGAGTTCTGCAAAGCAGAAGAAATAGAGCATGAGACATCGGCTGCACGCACACCCCAGCAAAATGGAGTTGCTGAACGGAAGAACAGAACTTTCAAAGAAGCAGCTAGAACTATACTCGCAGACTCAGGACTCCCAGCCAAATTTTGGGCAGAAGCTACTGATACTGCTTGTTACACTCAGAACCGTTCTCTACTGACAAACCAACATAAGAGAACACCATATGAACTATGGAACAGCAGGAAACCTTCTCTATCCTATTTCCATATTTTTGGGTGCTCGTGCTTTATCCACAATAATGGGATTGATCAACTGAAAACTTTTGATAGCAAGTCAGATCAGGGAGTATTCTTAGGATACTCTCGGGTCAGCAAAGCTTTCAGAGTATTCAACTATCGAACCCTTTGCGTGGAGGAAAGCCCTCATGTTGTTTTTTATGAGTTTGCTACTGAAGACAGGAGCAATAACTCTAATTCTGAATCTGAGGACATCAGTAAACAGCTACAGGATCTAAGCCTAAAAGACGAAGTCAAGAAGATCCAGCTTTGTTGGGATGATGATTCAGATGAGGAATCTGAAAACAAGTCTACTGAATCTCAACCAGCAGTAAATGTAGCTGAGCTGATTGATTCTCCTTAACAGAATCAATCCCAGGTAACTCAGGTTGATGAAGAAACCCCAGAGGTAACTGAGACCACTACTGAGAATAACAACTCAGGGGGAACATCTATTAGTGTTCCAGAGCTGAATGCCCCTGAACCTGGTGACCCAGTAGATCTCACTCTCATTACTGAAATGCTTCAATCTCAGAATAGTGCAACTGAAATGCCTAACTCGCCTACTATCTGTGTTGAACAAATTTCAGATGAAGAACTGAAACATCGTAGATCGTGGCTGGACACTCACACTGCTGATCTGATTATTGGAGATCCCTCAACAAGAGTAAAGACAAGATCCAGATTTTGTCAAGGAGAAAGCGCCTTATATTCCTGCTTCTTGTCTACTGACGAACCTCAGACGATTGAGGATGCATTAAAAGATGCTGACTGGATCATAGCTATGCAGGAGGAGCTGAATCAGTTCACGAGAAATGACGTTTGGGAGCTTGTTGATAGACCCCGGCATCAACATGTTATTGGAACAAAATGGGTCTTCAAGAACAAGTGGGATGAAAACAACGTCATAATAAGGAACAAAGCAAGACTCGTGGCAAAAGGCTACTGTCAAGCCGAGGGAACAGATTTCGATGAGACTTTCGCTCCAGTTGCAAGATTGGAGGCAATTAGACTATTCCTGGCCTACACAACACATCAAAGATTCAGAGTCTATCAAATGGATGTGAAGTCTGTGTTCCTGAATGGCGTACTGAAAGAAGAAGTCTACGTGGGACAACCGCCCAGCTTTCAGCAGGGACATCAGGTGTATAGACTCAGAAAGGCTCTGTATGGGTTATAACAAGCACCCAGGGCTTGGTACGATAGCCTATCTGAGTTTCTTCTTCAGAAAGGTTTTCAGAAAGGCACAGTAGACCGCACTCTATTCAGCATTCGACTGGAAGACGATCTACTACTTGTGCAGATCTATGTAGATGACATCATATTTGGATCTAAGAATGTCATCATGTGCCAACAATTTGAAAAGATGATGAAGGATAAATTCGAGATGTCAATGATGGGAGAAATGAACTACTTCCTCGGTTTCCAAGTCAAACAATCTGAAAAAGGGACGTTTATTAATCAAGGCAAATACACTCGAGACCTCATCAAAAGATTCGGTTGCACATCCGGCAAACCTATCAAGATCCCGATGAACACAAACATGAAAATTGATCTTGATAAGGAGGGAGTATCGTAGACCAAACTCGAATTTCGTGCTATAATTGGTTCTTTATTATATTTAACGGCTACTCGTCCCGATATAACTTATGTTGTAGGTGTGCATGCTCGATTTCGGGCGAATCCAAAGCGAGTCACATGGACTCAGCAAAGAAGATTCTCCGCTATCTCAGAGGAACACCTGACATGGGTTTATGGTATCCAGCTGATGATAATATAGAACTAACTGGTTACTCTGATGCTGACTATGCAGGGTGTAGAATTGACCGAAAGTCAACTTTAGGAACGTGTCAATTCCTTGGCAGTAAGCTGATCTCATGGTTTTCAAAGAAACAGCACTCAGTAGCCACGTCAACTACTGAAGCTGAATACATGGCTGCCGGAACCCTGTACTTCTACGACAGTACCAGTGCCATTGCAATCACTCAGAACCCTGTACTTCACACAAGATGCAAGCACGTGGACATCAGACATCACTTCATTCGTGACCATCACTTCACACAAGGTGTATTCACCCCCCCTCTACACCTGAACGTGCTCTTGGGACCAACAGGAACGTACTTTTAGTACATCTGTATACTTAGTCTTGTCAAACGTGGTATCAGCTGACTATGATGTTCAGCTGACAGGTTATGAGTATTAAATTCAGCATTTGGTGATTCAGCATGTTATAACATTTATTTCCCGCCTTAAATGTTCATCGTACTGCATTGAGTATGTCGTTTTCATTAAACTCACGGCATCCCGTAAAACTGACTGCGGCGCATTAAATGCATGTCATTTCACCTTACCATTTAGGTGATAGAGATAAGTAGGTGAGATTATAGGCGGCACAGTAATCATAACCTATTATAACATCCAATCTGAGCCGTCCACATTTTAAAAACTGATTAATCTCAACCGCATGCTTCAAAACCGCCTCATATTCAAATCTGAATATATATACGCATGTCATCTCTAACCTAAATCACATTTCCGCCATTTTCAAAGATTTGTTCTCTCTGCAACTATTCCATACTTGAATTAGACTTCTATCGCATTTTAAGCACATACTCTTCGGTAAGATTTCAACAAACTAAATTTGCTTACTAACTTACTCTATTGTTTACTAAATTTGCTTACTAACTTACTCTATTGCTTACTAAATTTGCTTACTAACTTTCGTTTTGCAGATTTCAGTTCATAAGATAGCAATGATTGTTCCCAACAGTGACTTTCTGATCCCGGAAGATATTGATGATATCGTATCAGGGAAGACGGTTTTATTCGAACCCGTTCTGTCCGTAAGGACGTGTGGCGTGGAGTGTATGACTCCTATTTTTCGACGCACTAGAGAGATCGGGCCTCCTACCGATCCTTTCTCATTCTTCGCATCATCATCTCCCTCGCCAGGTCGCCGAATTCTTTTTGAATTATTGGAAGGATGACGACTCGAATGACATCTCCTCCGTCACTTCGAGGCGTGAAGTTCATCCCAATCAGTGGGAGGACAAGGCCACTTAGATGGATGTGGCAAGACGTCTGCGTGTCAGCTTCGAACTGGCAGACGAAGGGACACCAATCGCCAAGTACAAGGAGTCAGAGATCGATAAGTACCTGTGCCGATTCAGCGGTGAGAAGATCATCGTTTTCAAAGCTGCCTTCCCGAAGAGTTAGCTCCTTCCGCAGTATAGAGGATTGGCTTACATAGTCAATCATATATTGACGAGCTCAGTGGGATCGTACGATCAGCTATCCCGCATCCGCATCCAGATAATGGTGGCGATAGTGGATGAGGCCCCCATCAACTCGAACGCCTTCTTCAGAGTTGAATTTAAAGCTCAGTCTCAGAAGTTTATAGATTCTGAAGATGGCATGAAGCTCATTCCGAAAGGAAAGCTTCTTTATGGGACCAAGGCGTCTATAATGATCGAGGATGACCTCCCCAACAGAGTTTCCTTCGCAGATTCATACTACTTCGATCAGAGGCTACTGAAGTTTGTCAATACAGCAGCAGCTGAAAAATCGATAGGGAAGGAACAGGCTCTTAAGAGTTCTATGGCGATCACGCAGGATCCCCTCCCTACTGAGCAACATCCGCCGAAGAAGCAAAAGACGTTGAAGAAGCCAGCTTCAGTCGTACTTCCTCCTTCACCCATTTCAGTTGAGGACTCATGGTCTGGTAAGCATGATGTGACCCTGAAAGAAAAGGTGAAGAGTGTTCCCTCAGAGGAAATTCAGCAGGAGACCCATGCTGATACTCAGACTGCTGAGATTTCCTCACTCCCGACTCCAGTCCTAAATGCTCAGATGAAATCAGCTGAAGAAGTCGCGGCTGAGATACCTGAGATCAGTGCTCATGCTGATCTCGTGGACATAGCTGTCCGAGCAAGGGTACATATGCGCTTTAGATTCATGGAATGGGATCTACTGGAAGAGGCCATCCGTCTGAAGACCCTGTCCACCTTGATGGAGGAAGAACAGCGCCTGAAATAGGAGATTGGCTATGAAGAGCCATCGGACATAGCTTCTCTGGAGGATCTTAAGGTCGTGATGCTCATGATGCTCAACGACGGATTTCAAGGAGCTCAGCCTTCCTCCACTCAGCCTCCTCCTTCTCCTCCTCCATCTCCTCCTCATGATGGATCACCCAAGGATGCAGATCAGGGAGGATCTGCTGAGGGTAAAACTCCCGCGGATGATCAGCCACCACCTCCTCCTGCATCAGGCACGATCATCCAGACTCCGTCCTCGACTCAGCCTTAGTCCAAACACAGATATCAGGCAGCTGAGATTAAGGACCCCACAACGGAGTCCATAAATAAGGTTATCAAGCGTCAGGCCCACAAGAACAGAAATCTTGTAGATGATGTGAACACTAAGTGGAGTAAGTTCACTGAGGCTCAGACGAATACGCTGAACAACCTTACTATTGAAGTGGAGAGGATCAGCACTCCAATCTCCTTTAATGCTAAAGAGATCCTCACCAAGGCACTTGAGGTACAGAAGACCGACCTGACTGCTGAATTCCAGATTATACTACAGTCGCAACCCGAGCAATTCTCTGAAGAAGTGGCGGCTGCAACAGGTCGTGTCCATAAGGCAGTTGAGGAGCGATATAAATTCACGTCTGACAGTGTCTATAAAGCACTGACCAACCAACACACCTCATGCCAGGAAATCAAGAAAACTGCCTCTGACGCTGTAGAAGACTACCTCACCCACTTTGAAAAATCCAAAGATGCTCTCCCATAATCCATTAATCAAGAGCACGATCAAAGGTGGGAGTCTTACACAGACGCGGCTACTGACATTGCTTCAGGCATGACTACGGTCAAGGCCTCAGTAGAAACGCTGACACAGAAGGTTACTGCCCTGACGACTCTCATTGATGATGCAAAAAAGGGGGAAAAGTCCAGATCTGCTCAACTCAAAGCCCTCCTTAAGGCAGAAGATCAGCAGGCATAACCAAGTGCAGTAGCTCAAGTGGAAGTTCCTGCTGAGGAACCCACTGATACAGCTGTAGCTGAGGTGGCCAAGTGCTTGGAAAATCTAAAGAAAGCTGATAAGGGCAAGGGTAAGGCTCCAGCTGACCCAAGTCCGCCCAGGGAAAAGAGGTTGAAGTTCGGGTCACGTGAAGAGCAAATCACATTTGACGAAAAACTTGCCAGAGAACTTGCTGAGCAGGATGCCAAGAAGAAGCCTGCAGCAAAGAAAGGGGTACAAATCCGATCTCCAGCGCCTACCCGCACAAGATCTAGTATTCCCAGGCAATCCAGAGCTTCAACAGCAGCTAAATCCCAACAGTCCAAACCTGGACAGTCCAAATCTGAGAAGCAAGGCGCGTCTGCGTCAAAGTCAAAATCTGAATCACCTGCTGACTCAGAAGAGCAGCATGTGCCCTCAACGGTCCCCTCTAAGGAGCAAGAGCCAGAGATGAAAGAGATATAGGACGCGTGTGAGCGAGCACTAGACCGAACAACTGAGGCCAGGCAGATTAGAGAGGCTAGAGAAATAATTCGTCTAGCTGATCTAGAGGCCCTCAGGCTGAGGACGGAAAAGGAAGCAAGGGAGAGGGTACCTGAAAAAGATAGAAGTATACCTACTTCTTCCAGATACTTTAGGAGAAGGGAACCAGTCAGTGAAGTGAAGAGGATCATATTCAAAAGAACTAACGACTGGGTACCTCTCAAGCTGAATCAACAATGGGAACAGCTGAAGATGGACTTCATAAAACGATTCTATATCTGGAAAGTCGAAAGCGAAGACTCTACTGATACTGATGGTTACTTCAAAGACTTCCTGACAGCTATGAACCTATCCCTCCTTGCTGAGATTCAGACGTTGCTGGATCAGACATGCAAAGCGCTTAAGGCTCCTCCATTCAGGATTCTTCCTCCTCTTATGACTCATCAAGATAATCTTTGCAAGAAGGAGATAGAAGAAGAAATGAAGGAAGCCATCATTAGCAAAGCGCTGAGAAAAGATGTCGAAGAAGACTTAGTGGAGATCAAGGCCCTAAGAAGCAGAGTATATTCAGGATATGGCCTTGAGCTTCCGGAGAAGAAGTCTGCTGACTTCCGCGCTCGCATGCAACAATTCAAGAAGAAGCCGAGCTGACCTCTCTCCTAGTCTAGCTTTTGTAGTGATAGCATGTCATGTACTATAAATCTTATTCATCTATGACATTATCACTTTCAGCCTTGACAATTACTCATTGTCTTTATGGCTTTATTTACTTTTCAGCACAACTGATCACCTCAGTGATCAGATATCTCTCTATCTGACCCTATATGACTTATATGCTTTTCTGCCTTAGAATTATTCCCTGCTGATTATTTCTGATTGCTCTGATCTTCTCTAATACTTTGCTAGTACTTAGGGGAAAGGGCTCTTATATATGAAATAGGGGGAAATTGTTTCTTAGGGGGAACCTATTTTATAGGGACATTATTGATAATAAATGAATTTACTTTGATGATTAGCTACTAAGAAGTATGATCTATTCTGAGTTCTGACCATTATTTTTCTGTATCAGCCCTGATATTTTGAATGTGTTAACTTGCTCTCTTAGCTTTGATATCTTTCAGTAGAATCCTTGATAACATCAACATGCTATAACTATCTCCGTATGTTGGGAGATGATTCAACAGTAGATTGTTTAGAAGATTTGACTGATCCCAAAACCCTAATTTGATTGGTGAACCATTCCTTTGTATTTGTAACGCCTTGGTCTCTCAGAGTTTCAGACTCAGTAGACTCTATCTGCTGAACCTCAGTGGACTATCCGCCTCAGTACCATGGAGTGAAGACTCAGTAGTGCTGGACTTAGCAGGAGCAGCATACTGAGAGGTGTTCGATTCGAGTAGGCTTTGGACTCGAGCAGAGCAAGATACCGAATGAGTCGCAGAACTGAACTCAGAAGGAGCAGTTTGCTAAACTCAGAGTCGACCTTCAGTAGAGTTGAACTCAGCAGGAGTATACTACTGAACCCCTAGTCAGACTCAGCAACGACCTGGCAGTTTCCTTGACTGTCAGTGGTCTTCATAGTATAAATCAATAGAGTTGTCTGAGGTCGTAAACATCAGAGAAGTCAGCTTCAGTATCTGCCTTGAAGTTTGAATGTCTCAACAACTTTCTACACCTCGTCCAATGACAAGCAGCCAGTTGTCAAAGTACTGGTAAAAGCTGCAAGTCAACTACTTTCCTGAAAAAGATAGTGGACTCTGCACGATTTCAAAAGAGCCATTAGCTATCCAAATAGAGTGACACATGGACAGTTCGTCTCCAACAGATCTATCCATAGCTCACCTCTATAAATAGAGGGAAAATCAAATCGTTGAATACGATACAGAGAATGAGAGAATTTACGAGCATTGAACAAACAAGAACATAACTTTCCGCGAAGAATAGAAGAGAAAACAACCAACCGCGAAAAGCACTCATACTGCTCTAGGGAACCAAGCTTCATAGAATAAAAGCCTCTAGCATCCAAGTGAAAGAACACGAACCCAGAGTGATTATTCCTCATTGTTCTTCACTCTAGATGCCCTTTCTTGTTCCCTTTCCCTCTAACCTAAGCTCAACTGAAAATATCTATAGCTTAAAACCGAAGGAGTTCATCTCTTGAACTGTTCTTATTGTAAAGAACTCCTTCATCGTTGGAGAATCGTGCAAACATTTTTGTTTGATCTTCGTAAACAGAGACTTGCTTAGTATAATCACAAGGTTGTGTTTGTCTTGTGTACAAACCGACTGAGACTAACTCAGTATAATAAAATAGTCTCCTGATCTGTTCAGGACAGTAGACGTAGAATTTTGGATATCCGAACCACTTTAAAAGTCGTTGTGTCTTTTACTGTTGCATTGATTTATACTTCATTCTGAAAACTGTTTAAAAAATCACTCAATAGAGTTTCAGTAAAAAGCTTAACTGAGTGCACTAATCTACTGAAACAGTTTTCATTAATAACGTTTTCAAACCAAACTGAATTGGCCTTACACTATTCTGCACGCTACTAAACTCTTACTGAACGGTACTGAATTCTGACATCAGTCAGCTAGCAGGCCTCAGTATAGTCAGTCACTCTGTCCACGTGATCTAGAACAGCTTGTCTGGTCTACTGAATCCATTCAGTAGACAATCTTCGTAATCGGACTGTTCGCGTTCATGTTTGAGAAAAAGGTTTTCAAGTGTATTCACCCCCCCCCACACACCTGAACGTTTGACTCGGGACCAACACCATAAGTTATGATACATTTAGTATTCTAACTGTATTAATTTAACATGGCTCTGATACATTGCTTAAGATTGCTCTTATAATCTTTTTACTTGTGATTGCTCTGATTCATTGTAATAGATCCTTACTCAGCAGCAGTAGCTCTAAACCTTAGCATGTTTCTTGATAGAAGATGTAATAGGTTTTGTCATCATCAAATAGGGGGAAATTGTTGGGATAAGGATTCAGTAGACATATTTTCTAGATTTGAAGATCTCAAAACCCCTAGCTGAATGATGTAACTTCATTTCTGTAATAACTTAGTTTGGGTTTAGCTGTTAGGAACTCAGTAGGCTAGAGTTCAGTAGCTACAGAGTTCACTAGAAGACCTTGCACTCAGCTGATGGACTCAGGGTCGAAGAAATCAGTTGATCAGCCGACCACCAACTAAATCTGCACAGGAATTCGTGCACATGCACATATACTCAGAAGAACGTCAGTAGGAAGTCACTTCAGTTAAAGGTCCGAGGATTAAGAGGAAGTCAACCTTGATGTTTGACAAGTCTCACCTACTAATCTACCTCGACCAATAAGAAGTCAACAACAACTTATCTTTTTTGACAAAAGCTGCTCCCAGACTGAAAAAGAGGCGTATCTCTATAGTGCACCTACTCATCAACGTTCAAAATTAAGGAGCCATTTTCCTTGTCGTTTGGACACGTGGCTAGACACCTCCCCAATGGATCTATTCACAATCGACGACTATATAAGAGAAGTCTTCATGCAGAAACACCACCGGGAACCCAAGCTATCAACGCACAAAACTCTTAACGCTCTCAATCGAAGAATCCAGTGAAGAACTAGCATTTATAGAAGAACCCTTTAGTTCATCACTTAGAGTTACCATTGTTCCCCTTCTCTTATATAAGCAAGCCTTATTGTAATATTTATAGCTTAGAAACCTTGAGGAAGTTCACATCTTTGTGAAACTGTTCTTATTGTAAGAACTTCCTCTTAGTTGCAGAAGACTCAAACTTTGTAAGTTTGAAACCCCTGTAAAAGTCACTATGACTATAAGTAGAGAATCTGTCATGTGAACAGATCACTGAGAACTTGCTCAATATAAGCTTCAAGTTGTATCTATCTTGCGAACAGATCACTGAGACTTGCTCAGTATAAATATAACAAGTATCATGCTTTGGTCAGGACAGTGGACGTAGGATCCATTGTGTCTGAGCCACTTTAAAAATATGATGTGTTGATTTACTGTTTTCTTTAACTGATCATACTGCATTAAAACTTTATTTCATCAAACTGAGCATAAAACCGATTTTCCAACCGAGACGTTTAATATGGCCTACACTTCCGCACACAACTCTGATACTGAACGACTGTTCGACTGACTCAAGTCAGTAGAGCTAAACTCAGTAGAAGAAATCTTTGCCCATGCGATTTGAAAGCATATCTGGCTATTTGACTCAGTTCAGTAGCAAACTCAGCTAGAGCTGACTTTCGCGTTTGAGAAAAGAATATGTATTCAGGTGTATTCAGCTCCCCCCCGACACCTAAACCACGTCTCATGATCAACAGATATTAAAATGAAATCCCCCTCAGTCCCCCTCGTGGAGTCCCGCTCGCCGAGCGGGATTTAATGATGAGCTGCAGCGGCAGGATATGGCAGTGTCCGAGCGGGACTCAGCTGTAGCCGAGCTGGATTGAGCTGTCGTCGAGCGGGATTTTGTTGTCGCCGAACGGGATTCTACTGTCGCCTAGTGGGATTCATTCTCCGAGCGGGATTCGGCAGTCGTCCGCGGTATTTGCTATCGCGCCGAGCAGGATTCGGCTGTGCCGAGCGGGATTTGAGGTATGTGAGCGGGACTGAGCGGGACTTGACTGCGAACAAGATTGACACTGATTTTTCGGAGCGGGATTTGAGCTATGTGAGCGGGACTGAACGAGATTCATGTGTATATATAAGTTCGTGTTTTTTTGTTTGTTTCTTCAATTAATTTGTCTCGAATTCCGAAAAATACCTGATAATGATTGGTGTCAGTCAATTTTTTCATAAAGTGAGGGCAGTGTAAATAAAATTGGGTATTTTGTGTAGCAAATATAAGAATTGGGTAATTTTGACTTTTGTTATACGAAATTGGGTAAAATAGAATAACACCACATTGTTAAACATCTCTCTCTCCACAATTAACTAGTGTTGACTTTCTTTTGCTTTTCTTTTTTATTTTAAAACATTTACTTTTTCCCATATTGTTTTTTATTGTCGTTGGACAATTAATTACACATATATATTAGAAAAAATTTATACTGGCAATCTAAATGAACACTGTATTTGAGCAACTGTATGAAAATATAAACACATTCAGATAAATTAAAGAGTCCAATTCCATTTTCTATTGACGCCCCCACCAAAATCACACCCAGAAAATAAAAAATGTAATCTCATTCTGTGTCTAATCAATTCAGCAATAAAAAGTGGGAAACAAGGCCACCTAATCCAAAATATTATTCCCCCACCAAAACTAAATTCGAATTTCCCACCACTTGTTGTCCTTTAAATACAAAACAATACTTCTACACTATTAGTACAAACAAAAACAATGCCAAAATTTGGTAGGAAAGATTTAACCATTGACTAAAGGAATGGGATCTTCCAATTCCTTCTCGAAGACAACAAGCTCGGCAAACCAAAGAGAGGCAAGTTCCTTGAAGCAGCAAACAAGTACGACGTTACTCCAAGGACCATATCTAGGATCTAGGCTGTACCCAAAAATGCTTCACCTATATGCTTGAAAATGGGAACATTACAAAGGTGGAAGAATTGAAGAATAGGCTGGGCTTTTGAAGTAGAATATATGCAGTTTTAGGTTTGGAGTAAGTGTAGTAAAAATAGTAACTTTTGTTACGTAGTCGTAGATAGCTTGAAAAAATAGCATCTGACTTCACTCATCTACATATAGAATTATTGATGTAAGTATCTTTTGTTACAAATATTTTGCTACTAGTATCCAAAAGGAAGCTTTTATCTGCTTTGTTATAAGAAAATGTTTGTAAACTTATCTGTTCTGCCACAACAACCAACATACACTGCATCGATCTTTTTTCATGATACTAGAACATAGCACATGTATCACAACACCAAAGCATAGTAATTGAATCACGGCACAAAAGCATAGCAATTGTATGAACAACTTGAACAATATGTCAACAATGCCCAAGTACCTAGATCAACTAAGAATTACTATCTCCCACAAGTACACCAAGTGCACAAACACAACCATGAGTACAACACATCTCAGTTTTAAGCATCAAGCCACATATGTGCATGTACAAACTGATAAAGTATGAGCATAATCTTATCATTTTAGGCTACCTAGACCAACATCTATGGACAACGTGCTCTTGCATACATGTTCTCCAAAACTGAAGCATAAAATAATTCATGGAGATAAAGTTGGGAATGTTCGCACCCGAGTATAAGTGTGGGGTAGGTAAATACACATCAATTCATCAATCACTTTGTCGCCTAGTATGAAAGAGCAGTACAGAATGAGCCAGTCATCAGCTGACTCCCAAAAGGGGCCTAGTGGAACAATCTGCTCATCGTCGGCTTCCTCGACCACCGACAAGCTCAGATTTGGGCGTTTCTCCAACAAGGGGCCACCAATGATAGTAGTAGTATCTTGTTCAAGGCACGGTTTTTTTTGGGGGCGGCCAATCGGTTGCTGGGGAAATTCGACTGGAGATCATCACGGCGGGGTGGTCGAGGCCACGATAGTTGTCACTCAAACTGGATAAACCGTCCTTCTTCACAGTGATCCACGACGATTTTCGTGGAGGAATCGCAACATCCACCAGTTTATGGTAGAAATCTGTTGCGGTAAGAGCAGCACATGGTTCTTCTTTAATAACGGCGGAGTAGTCGGGAGCAAGTTGATTGTCGCTCAGATCGGAGATATCCTCCTTCACCGCAACTAAAGACGCTTCTCTAGGAGGAATCGCGACGGTAAGTGAGGAGCACGCTTCTGATTTCATCGTGGTGGAGATGCGACTTCAAGATCTATGATTTTTCGCGAAGATGAGGGTGCGGCGGGAGAGAGATAGAGAGAGAGTTTTGGGGTTTCGAGATGCAAAGAAAATGAAATGAATGTATCTGGGTTAATTTCTCTCTCATTAGCAAATCTAATTAGCGTTTCTAATTATGATAAAGAGAAACATGAAAAATGAGTGAATATTATATATTCGATTATGTTTTCTCTGTCCTATTACAAAGTAATCCAACGCCTATATATACATACTAAGAAACCTTAAAAAAGGAAAATATCAATTACAAATAAATAGTGAGATAAATCAGGGATATCAGAATCATGACCAAAGCACATCAAATATATCAGAATCATGACCAAATCACATCAAATATATCGGAATCATGACCAAATCGCATCAAATATATCGGAATATATCGGCATGAATAATACCCCCCCTCAAGCTGGAGCATGCAGATCGCAAATGCCCAGCTTGCATAATACAGAATCAAACGAAGACCGTCTGAGAGCCTTCGTAAAAATGTCAGCCAATTGAATCGAAGTGGAAACATATGATGGACAGACCAAACCATCATTCACGGCATCACGGACAAAATGGCAATCTGCTTCAATATGTTTTGTTCGTTCATGAAAGACTGGATTTTGTGCGATGTGTAATGCAGATTGACTATCACAATAAAGCGGGATACGTGTAGAATGAGACACTCCCAAATCGAACAAAAGTTGCTTTAACCACTTCAACTCACAAACTACAGCAGTCATCGCCCGATACTTGGCTTCGGCCGAGGAACGAGAAACCGTATGTTGCTTCTTTGTTTTCCACGAGATAGGGGAAGTTCCAAGCTTGACTAACCATCCCGTTACAGAACGACGGATAAATGGACAACTTGCCCAATCGGAATCACACCAACCCTCGAGGACGAGGGATGCATTGCGGCGTAGAAAAATACCTTAACCAGGAGTTTGTTTTAAGTAACGCACAACTCGAAGTGCAGCAAGCCAATGTTCCTTACGCGGCGATTGCATGAATTGAGATAAAATATGAACAGCAAACGCAAGATCAGGACATGTTACTGAGAGGTAAATTAGACGACCAACCAAACGGCGATAAGGAGTCGGGTCCTCAAGTAATTCCCCGTTAGCAAGTGTCAGAGTATGATGTTGCTCCAACGGGGTGTCTGCGAGTTTCACACCAAGTAGTCCACATTCGGCAATAATCTCTAGAGCGTATTTTCGTTGACAAAGAGAGAATCCTTCGTGACTTCGAGCTACCTCCAAGCCCAAAAAATATTTGAGAACCCCTAAATCTTTCATATGGAAACACGAGGATAGATATTGCTTAAATGACTCCAGTTCCTACGTATTATTCCCTGCGATGATCATATCATCAACATACACTAAGACAGATATCTGAACAGAGTCTTTCCGGAATATAAACAATGAATAATCGGATACGGACTGCACAAACCCATAATTTTTGAGTGATCCCGATAATTTAGCAAACCAACATCGAGGAGCCTGCTTCAAGCCATACAATGATTTCTTTAATTTGCACACTTTGGACTTATCATCATTGTGAAATCCCGGAGGAACTTTCATATATACTTCTTCGGAAAGATCTCCGTGAAGAAAAGCATTGTGAACATCCATTTGATGCACCTCCCAATCTTTAGCCGCTGCTACAGTGAGAAAAGTTCGAACGGTGACCATCTTGGCGACCGGGGCGAACGTTTCCATGTAATCAATGCCTTCCTCTTGTCGATTTCCAAAGATCACGAGGCGTGCCTTAAGGCGTTCGATACTCCCATCGGCCTTATATTTAATTTTGTATATCCATTGGCTACCGAGTGCCTTTTTGCCGCGAGGAAGAGTGGCAAGTTCCCAAGTACCATTCTCCTATAGTGCTCGGATCTCATTTTGTATGGCTGCACGCCAACCAGGGTCCTATTGCTTCGTTAAAATTTTTGGGTTCACGTCCCAAAGTTATAGCCGCAATAAATGAACGATGTGAATCAGAAAAACGAGCACAATTAATGAATTTATCAATAGGATAAAGAGTACCTGACGAGGAAGGAGGTGATGATGATGAGGTGAGAGAGGAAGGACTTATTTTCCGTACGGTGTGAGTGATGAAATCTTGATACCTTCGACTGGGTATCTTATGTCGTTTCCCACGGCCTAAATCCTCAACCAATGCTTCGTGTGTGATAGTTGGAGTGGGGTTAGTCTCATTTTTATCCACGTCAGCACTATTCTCAATGGAAGTTGAATTGGTCACATTTTCATCCTCAACCAACTCCTCATTTGAGGTGGTCACGTGTTCATCCTCAACCAATTTCTTATTTATACTAGTGGGATGTGTTATGTCTTCTGCCGACATATCAACCCTGAGAAAAAGTGAATCATTAACTGTTATACCACCTTCGTCCATATTAATTTGTTTCGCCTGCAAGTGACGTGAAGATGAATAAGATCCAAAAGGAAATTCCCACTCAAAGAATTTAACGTCACGTGACACAAAGAATTCTTGATTTTCTAAATCGTACACCGTCCATCCTTTCTTCCCAAATGGATAGCCCATAAAAACACACTTCCTGCTTCGACTTGTGAATTTATCACCATGGTGTCGAGTATTGTGTGCATAACAAAAACAGCCAAAAACGCGTATTTCATCATATGAAGGTGGTTTTCCAAACAATAATTCGAACGGAGTTTTGCCAGAAAGGACAACAGATGGAGTTCGATTTATGAGATGACAAGCAGAAAGAATACATTTGTCCTAAAAATGAATAGGCAACCTTCCTTGAAAACGCAAGGCCCGAGCCACATTCAAAATGTGGCGAAGTTTTAGTTTAACCCTTCCATTTTGTTGTGGCGTCGCAACACACGAAGTCTAAAAAAAAATCACTTGTTGTCGAAAATAATCAAGCAAACACCAAAATTCCGTACCATTATCACTACGCACTCGTTTAATTTCTTGATTAAATTGTCGTCCAACCATTGCCACAAAATCGAGAAACACACATTTCACATCCAATTTACTTTTCAACAAAGACACCCAAATAGCACAAGAGAAATCATCCACGACAGTTAGAAAATAGATAGCCCCACTCGACGATGATTGTCAGTAAGGCCCCCACAAATCCACATGAATAAGTTCAAAAATACGACTAGCACGACTCATACTAATAGGAAAACTAGAACGAGAGTGTTGTGCACGTTGACAAACGTCACATGCAGAAGTAGTTTTCTTATACAAACCACTGATACCCGACAACATCTTCAAAACCCTCTCTGAAGCATGTCCCAAGCGCTCATGCCACAACTCAAATGACGAACCACCAGCCACTTTGTGCAGCGTCGCTTGTGGAACACCGCGGAAAAAATAAAGTCCGTCTTTCCTCTCACCCGCTCCAATCACCTTCCTCGTCAGTAGGTCCTGTATAACACAGAGATATTTAGCAAACTGTAAAATGCAACTCGTGTCATCAATCAACTGTGTGACAGAAATTAAGTTGCTAGATAGACGTGGAACGCATAACACATTCTTAAGAATTAGCCCTCCAGGCAGCTCAACATCTCCTTCGAGATCCGCCTCAAAAACAGAACCGTCCGGTAATTCCACAGGACAACGTGGAACAGAATGCTTATTTGTCGACAAAGATACATCGCAAATCACATGGTTAGTGGCGCCAGTATCAATTATCCAGCTGTACTTGTCTTTCTTACCATACAATTGGTCATGAGCTTGAGACTTTGTTTGATTCGAAACCTCAAGCAATTGTTTGATTTGCGCCGCTGAAATCCCCGCAAGTCCTGTGGTAGTATCAACATCGTTCGTCGATCCCTGCTGAGCAGCAGAGGGCTGCCCAACCACGGTGTTGTGCGCCTTAATCAAATGTTCTCCAGCTCGTCCACGCCCAGTACGGCCACCTCCTCTACCAGAACGTACTCTGCCGCCACGGCCAGATCCTCTACTCCCCTTTGGCCGATCACCCCACCAATCAGGAAACCCATGTAACTGAAAACACGTGGAGATATCATGGCCTTCTCGACTGCAATTGGTACAAAACTTATCAGAACTTGTAGTCATGTGCGACTTCCCACGAGTATTGGCGGTAACGGCAAATGCTACCACATCGTCTCTAGAATCTGGAGTTGGTGACTCTACATTACGAAGGCGTTCTCCTTGTATTACCTGCTGATACGCTCGATCAAGTGTTGGTAATGGATTTTGACCAAGTAAATTGGTCCGAATTGAGGCATAGGCAGGGTCAAGACCAAGCAAAAAATGATGCAAGTAATCTTCAGCCTTTAGGTTTTCTACCTGCTTAGGAATGTTACAAGTACACAGCCCGCAACTACATTTGGGTTGTGCTACATAAGTAGTTAACTCTTCCAAAATTTTTGACAACCGACCAAAGTAAGTAGAAACTGATTCGGACGTACCTTGGCGACATTCTCCAAGTGCAGTTTTTAGTTGACAAATACGTGTGCCATTAACCACACAGTAACGACTCTTAAGATTATTCCACAAAAGTTGAACATCATCGTACTCACCTAGCGTCGATCGGATCGACGATTCGATAGTGTTGGTTACCCAGGAAATAAGAGTGGATTGCACAACAATCCAGTCTTCCAACTTCTCCTCCGTAGTAGGTTTCTTGACCGTCCCATTGATGAAACCAAATTTACGCTTTGCCTTGAGCGAAATTTTGATCGCCCGCGCCCACTCGTCGTAGTTATCACCCCTAAGCTGGATAGGAGTGATGATATTCCCCGGACCATCGTTGGAACCAAGGTAGTAAGTCATATCGACCTTCTTTGCATCGTCGCTCGCCATGACCTCTCACGGCTATAGCGAAAAAGAAACTGTGTATGTGAATCTCACGGCTCTGATACCATGATAAAGAGAAACATGAAAAATGAGTGAATATTATATATTCGATTATGTTTTCTCTGTCCTATTACAAAGTAATCCAACGCCTATATATACATACTAAGAAACCTTAAAAAGGAAAATATCAATTACAAATAAATAGTGAGATAAATCAGGGATATCGGAATCATGACCAAATCACATCAAATATATCATAATCATGACCAAATCACATCAAATATATCGGAATCATGACCAAATCACATCAAATATATCGGAATATATCGGCATGAATAATAAATTATCTAATGAAAAAGTAAAAATTTCCATTTTCGAAAACATGACACATTTTATAGGATAACCCGATAAGGAAAGCAGGACACATTCTTTGGGAAGGAGGGAGTAGTATTTTTTTCTTAAATACTCTTTTATTAACTAAGTCATGTCTTAATAATCATGTCATATTTCTCAAAATGAATTATGATATTAAGATTATAAGTGAACTAGATCAATATTATTTACACAAAATCAATTTTTTGATAATTGTGTCAAAAAAGCATGACATTATCGACCGAGCAAAAGAATACATGATTAAGAATTAAGGTTCATGTAATAATAAAATACATTTAGATAAAATATCTAAATATATGACTAAGTGATACTTAACTTAAGATAGTATGTAGTAATACTTATTTAATATATTTGCATTTTTGGGTTAATACTACATCATTTTAACTTGTTTCTTCCTAATAACTCGTCCACATATTTGCATTATTGTTGAATATAAAACATTTGCAATTTTTTCCAACATTCTTGAAAGAAACATATATACTATGTACATATATTTATACATCTTCTAATTTAATATATACATAATGTAACTACATGATAATATCTCTTTTCTTTTTCGGCAACGAGATTAATTTTATTAAATGTGCATTTTATGAGTTTTAATTGTATTAAAAAATAAATACATTTTCCGATGAGTGGTTGGTGGAAAAAAAATGAAAATTTATCCAAATTTTTACAAGTGATTAGAGACAATCGATATTTCTGTTTTTCTTTTTTTTTAAATGTTGAATTTAAGAAATAACTAAAGTTTTCAAAAAGTTAAAAAAACATAATTTATGAGTCCGAAATGAAATAAAATCACGTTAAGGGAGTATGCGAATATGAAGTGAGTAATGAGTGAGAAGTGACCCACCCACTTCAGTTTGAATTTAAAAATTATTTTTTATCATTTAAACAAAAGGATAATGATAGCGGGACAGAAATAGTACACAAGTTTTTTATATCATTCAAATTTGTTCTTTTAAATAATGTATACCAATTACCAACTATAATAGTCCATCAAAATATTTCCTCCAAATAGAAAATAGAAAAATATAAATATAAAATTTTTAAAAAAAAGCACATCAATTTTTTTTTGGGGTTTATGTGTGAAATTTTGTATTAACCATGACTAGGGGTGAGTATGGTTTGATTAATTAATTAGTCGATGTATTAACCATGACTAGGGGTGAGTATGGTTAGGTTAACTGATTAGTTGTTCGATTTGAATTTTCGATGTCTTTGGCTTAGTCCTAATTAGCCGAGTAGATATCTTTTTTTTTTTTATTTATGTGTGAAATTTTGTATTAACCATGATTAGGGGTGAGTATGGTTCGGTTAACTGATAGTCGATGTATTAACCATGAGTGGGGTTAGTATAGTTAGGTTAACTCGTTAGTTGATTGATTTGAATTTTCAATGTCCTTGGCTTAGTCCTAATTAGCAGAGTGATATACTCACTCTGTCCCGCTATTTGTAGCTTCTCGAAAGAGGTGTCCCATTATTTGTGCTCATTTTCCTAATTTAGTAAAAAATTATTCCTACTCTATTATCTTCTCTCTCCTACTTTATTACATTATCTCTCCTACTTTATCATCTTTCTCTAATACTCTCTCATTATCTTACTCATCTTCTCTCTCATACTTTATCATCTACTCTCTCATATTTTATCATCTACTTTCTTAATTCCCGTGCCGAAACCAATTGAGCCACAAATAACGGGACGGAGGGAGTATATATCTATATTTTTACCTACAAACAAATGTATGAGGATTCAACCATCCTAGGCTAACTATAAGTGACAAGTTCACACATAGCTGTACGTCTTGTGGATTTTAAACCAATGATCTTCCAGCCACGCTATACCACCCCAAATGTACAAAATTTAAATAATAGTATTACATAGTTATATAGCAAGTCAACTCGTTTTAAAGAAAATGACCTAATAGTCCCCTTGGGATGGCAAAGTTGGTGAAGGTGGTTGGCCCGGGATCGATAGGTCCTGGGTTCGAATCCCACTGGAAGCAATTTTGTGGAGCCTGTCACCTATGGTTAGCCTAGGGTGGTTGAACTCTCCTGTGTGGTTTGCAGCTTTACTGCACAAGGAGCGGGGTTTCTGGCACAGAAGGTAGCGGTAGCTGGCCGCGGCTCCACGTATCAAAAAAAAAAAAAAAAAAAAAAAGGACCTAATATTCTTATTGTGCGAGCATTGATGGCTCAGTTATGTCACTACTTAATGCGAACGGCGGGGAACCCAATCAAACAAATTGTCTTAAACTAAAATAATCAAAAAAAGCTTCGAAGGTTAATTGGATTTTAGATCAAATCATAATAATATGTCAACTGAGTCGGTCAACCACGATTTTAACCGAAAAATCACATCTGCAAAAAAGTTCGATTATCTACACATTAATGCCAGTTTCTCTCACTTAATCTGAAGCCGCCATTGGCGGCGCCAGATTGAGATCGAGAGTCAACTCTCTCTCCAATCCATCTACTTGATTCTCATCCACAACCGAAGCCGAGTCCGATTCGCTCTTCCCGCCGCCGGAGAACCCCATCGCCACCACCGTCCGCATGTACGGATCAACGTAGTAAAGCTGCTGCCCCAGCCCTACGACCGGTTGTTGCCGTAAAAATTGAAACTCATTCGCCGGCCTAAACCCTAACTTCTCGGTGGCGGGAGCGGATTCGAGGCGGCGCGTGAGGTCGAGCTCGACAGGCACGTGCGGTGCTAGGTCGGCGCCGAGCGAATCGACGGTGCTGTTGCCGCTAGGGCTGTGGGCGGCTTCGAAGGGTTGGTGGAAGTTGGTTTTAGCTTTAGAGCCGCGGAACTGCGTGGCGGCGGCGTCGTAGGCACGCGCCGCCTCCTCGGCGGTATCAAAGGTGCCGAGCCAGACGCGCGTCTTCTTGTTCGGGTCGCGGATCTCGGCGGCGTAACGGCCCCACGGCCGCTTCCTCACGCCTCGGTAGTGGACCTCGGTGACGCTGTGAGCCTTGTCCTTAAACGCCATTAATGTTTCTTTCTTTTAATCCTTTGAGATTATGAGAACTGCGATGATTAGATTAGATCGTAGGGCGAAGGAGTTTATATATAGAGAATGGGTGTGGGCGGTTTTGTGTGGGACCCACTGGGATGGGCGCGGTCATCGAGGTGTTTGACGTGGGGAGGTGGCGCCGCCCGAGTAGTTGAGGTTGATTTTGTGCTTTAGGGTTTTAATTCGTCGTCTGCAATTCCAACGCTACGACTTTGATTGCCCCACTAATTATTCTTAGCTTCCCTCCATTTCTATATTCTCGATTTTTTATTTAATTTATAAAATGTAATATAATTTGCAACTCCATGAATCATTGGATTAATGCTATTAATTTGCTCTCACGAAAATATGCAAACTAACTCTCGTGTATGTAGTAATTTATTGTAGAGTAGAAGACATGATTTCAAAAATTTCATCGAAGAAAAATCTCTACATGTGAGATTGATTTATATTCATCTGACCAAAATAAAAGAAGTTATTTTTTCTATTCTTTCGACCGATTAATTGACAACGAAGGGTCCAGGAAGTTTATGTGTCATAACAATACTACATCTGATTTAGTATGTGTTCTATTAACAGAATTTTATTTGAAAAATTGGGATGCTGAAAATAGATTGCGTGTAGATTGAAAGACATTAGATGTGGCCACGTGGCGTAGGATAAACACGCCAAGACGTCGATGCGCCGGCAATTAGCGAAAGTGTTGTCATTTCTCTCACTCCCACTAGGAGAGAGAGGAGAGAGAGAGAGTAGGTGCGGCGATTTATGTAAGGTTTATGCTAATTTAATGTAATAATTAGCCATCTTTAGCCGCTTCAGATTATCCGTACTCGGATGGGCCGACATTTCTATGTGCTGCCCACTACACCAACGACGCGTGCCACCCTACTCTCTCTCTCATATTGAGGTTTCTCTTTCTAGGAATAGTCGTTCGAGACAAAATTACTTATTCTATAATGAATTATGATAAATATTTTTAAATTTAATAAGTTGTTAATATTTGGATACACAAATTAATAATAATTTATCAATTTTTTAAAAAATGAAAATTATAGTGTAAAAAATTTTAGCTATTAGGACTTGAACCTAGTTCTTAGATGACCTAATCAATTCGATAAGACATTCACCATCTATTTTCATTGTTCAAATCTTTGACAACACGAAAAATCATTGTTCAACACTTTGACAACATGAAAAAAATTAAAAGCTCTGCCCTCCCTCTCTATCTATCCAAGGGATGGAAGGGCAGAGGCTTTTGGTGTCCATTCCAGTCAAGAATTGGGTCCTCACAATCACTAACATATAGGCTTTTCTCTCATGCCCTTCTTCGTTCATGGTTATCGATACTGGATCTCTGCATAAGTTTCTTATAAGTTATTCATAAGTATAAATATTAACTTATGAAAATAAGTTAAAAATAACATATGTAGTAGAATAAGTTATTTCGATAAGCTCTCCCAAACGGACGCAAAATGACTTACTGTAATATTTAGAATAAGTTAAAATAAGTCATTTTTAAACTCTTCCAAATGGGGCTTTTGTCTTGCTCTTTCCTTCAATCGTTCGGATTTTCCACCATAAATATTTGATTTTGTATTTTAATTGTATTAATATGTATCTCATATACGATATTGACGTTCATCTTGAATTAATAAAAATACTCCATCCGTTCCACTCCATTAGATTTTTATTAAAAAAAAATTCCTGTTTCGTTCGTCTATTTTCCCTTTTAATTTAAAATATTACCCTAACATATTCTATTGTACCTCACGACTTTATTCCATTTTACACACAATAAATAATTTTCATAATCTTTATGCCGAAAAAGAAACTGGACTAATAGATAGAGGGAGTATAATAAACCAAAAAGTCCCAAGGGAGTATAAGATAAATTAGTACTTCCTTCATCCCACTGAACTTATTTATTTCTTTTCAACACAATTATTTAAAAAAGTTGTTAACTATGTATAAATAAATGGTTCTCAAACTATGTAGTAATTGATCAGTCAAAAGTCTCTATCCCATTTATTTTGTCTCATTCCATATTCCACTTATGAAATAGTGATACATATTCATTTTTCCTAAATTAACTCTCATCCCTAAGGTTAATTAATCTAAATAGGGTATATAATTATTAAATAAAATACGTGTGTCACCATTCCATTGGTGGGACATGATTTGAGACACTAAAAATGGGTTAGAAGATCTTCACCCATTTGATTTATACTTTGTTTCTTTGCCATTTTTGGAAATGAGAAAAAATTGGTGGAACTAAGGAAATATTAATTTATCTTTAACAAATTAAAATGTATGTGACACAATGTGAATTGAAGGAACGGTCAAGACTTAGTTGATTCAGCAGGAAAATGACCTAAAATAACCTATTAATTCAACGAGTGATAAATTAATGATATCAAAAACCGAATTCACACAACGAGGCGAGATTTTGGGAAAACAAACTTTTTTGTGTGGATACATGGAGTATGTCTTCCCTCCCATATTGTGGAGAGTTTTTTTTTCCACCCGAAAATTTATATTCTACCTGTTACGTGTCTCAAAGTTTCAAATTTTGCCACCTATCTCTTAATTTGCCCTTCTATATAATAAAAAAACTGAAACCTGCATACTACAACCCTTAAGGCTTATATCATTACAAGAAAAATAGGAATTGGCAGCATAAATTTAACGGGGCTTGCAGAAAGTGCCGCGAGTCTTAAACAAAATTAGAGCATTAGCTGCAATTAAGATGACATAAATAAAAGTGTCATAAAGTTTAAGTGGTAATATCTACTTATACCAATATCCTTAAATTAAAAGGCAAAACTATCCAAACCTTATATTGATACACAAAATACTCAATTTTACTGACAATACCATTTCCTTTTGAAAAAGTAGACTAACACAATCGTTTTAGGTGGTTTCCTGAAATCGAGACAATTTAAAACTGAAAACAAACAAAAACTGAAGGAACGTGTAATTTCCGAACGAAAACCTGCTCAGAAACCAAAATCCCACTCAATTCCTGCTCACCAACGGCTCCATTACACGGGACAAATAATCTCACTCGGTGAGCCCCACTCGTTGCCTCTCATTCCCGCTCGGCCACGTCGCTTGCACATTCAACGAAGTCCCGATCGCCGAGCTATGGGATTTGACGAGAGGGACCAAGCGGGACTTTGACTAGGTCTGGAATTTAATATCCAGATCCGTTACTTTCCTCCATTCCCTTCACCTCCCAGAAACCAAAATCACGCTCCTACCTGCTCAAGTTGCTATTTTCGAATGAAATCCCGCTCCGATTACGAGTATGGCGTACCAGGTTCGTCCCGCTCGTATTCTATAGTCATGTTCATATTTTTTCGTTTATTTTCGTGCGAATTATATGCGTTTTTACTGAATTTCAGAGCATGATTTATTCTTTATATTAAAGCATGAATTTTATAGAATTCGAGTATGAATTATGATATATAAGTGTTGGATTATGGATTTTATAGAATTCGAGCATTTTTTTTTTGTTTTCGTATTTGAGCATGAATTTTATAAAATTCGAGCATATCTTTTTTTTTTTTTTTTCATATTAGAGCATGATTATTATAGAATTGGAGCATGTTTTTTTGTGTTTTTTTATTAGATTTTCCGTCGAAAACGCTCGCTAGCTGGACCAAGCGAGACAAACATATAACCGAGCGGGACTTGTCCCGTCCTGAGCGGGATTTCATTCTGGCAGCACTTGTTATGTGATTTTATTTCAAATCCCGCTTGGGACGGGATTTCTCTTTCAACCAAGCGAGATTTGCTCCTATCCATGGATTTATTATTTTTGTATTAATTATTTTGTACTTCCTTTTTCCGGTGTAGCCTGCTTAGAAAAGAATAGGTGTTCTTGATATGAATTTGAAGTTTGAAATTGAATACAAACCTAAAATATTTGAGACGATTAGGAAAGTCTTAGATGCGCCAAATTAGTTGAACAATTTAGGATCGGTTGCTTCGTTGATTTTTTCTAATGGAGGGCGGTTAGAGACGCGTCTGCTTTTCTTCACTTGATGTGTCATGAGACCCAACCAGCCGGTGAGGACGACAACGCGATATGGTTTTGCTTGAATGGGTTTGATTTCCGATTTTCCTATTACGACTATGCCCTTGTGATGGACTTTATGTTCGGAATCAACAATTTTAATTCAAACATGACGTATGACCCTCTTCTGTTGACCGTGTACACTAGTATACGAGGACCGAAGCCATTGACGTGCAGAGATTTGCTCTCAAAGTTTGAAAAAGGAGCTTTGGGGTTGGACGAGATTGGATAATTGAAGGTGGCTAATGTTCTAGGTGTATTTTTCTTTGCCATAAGTTACTTAAAAATAAATTAATTATAAATTAACATAACTATTAAACAAGCCATGAATTAATTACAAATTTAGATATTTTATTTATGAATTAAATAAAATCTAACTAACCCATATGAACGGGACTTGTAACCGTGCAAGACTATTGAGCAAGACACACGAGTGGGATTTCTGTCAAGTTCCGCTCATGTGTCCATCTCATTGTGAGTGAGACTTTGATTGAGATTTGATAGGAATCTTGACGAATCCCTTCCATCGCACGATCAAAATCATATGTCGTATATGTTTAGGCAACCTGCTGATAATAAGTTGTCGGTCCCGAGTCAAACGTTCAGGTGTAGGGGGGGGGTGAGTACACCTGAAAACCTTTTTCAAACTCAAACGCGAATAGTCCGATAGACGGAAGATACCTACTGAATGAATTCAGTAGACGAAGCAAGCTGTTCTTGATCGCGTGGACAGTGTGACTGAAGATGCTGAGCTCTGCTAGCTGACTTACTATCAGAATTCAATAGCGTTCAACAGGGTTCAGCAGCGTGCGGAAAGTGCAGGCCCAATTAAGTTTGTAGATTGAAAACGTTTGTTTATCAAAAAAGTTTCAGTAGATTAGTGCGATGGTTTAAGCTTTGTACTGAAAATGCTATTGTATGATTTGTAAATATATTTTCAGTATGAACAGTTAATCAATGCAATAGTTAATGACACAACAGTTTTTAAAGTGGTTCGGATACGCAAGATCCTACGTCCAATGTCCTGAACAAGGCAGGAAACTATTTTATTATACTGAGTTAGTCTCAGTTAGTTTGCGCACTGGACAAACTTTAATTTGTGATTATACTGAGCAAGTCTCAGTTTACAGGGTGTTGGGTGATGATTCCATCCCCAGCACTGTTACTCTTAGTGGGAAATGATTCGGTCTTAGACACTGATCTTAAGCTCAGTAGCCTTGTGCTCTGTACTTGTCTGAAGATTTGAAGATCCCAAAACCCTATCTGATTGGTGAACCATTCCGTTGCATATGTTGTTTGTCTCTGAGGTTTCAGACTCAGTAGACACTCTGCTCTGGTCAAGGCGCTCAGTAGTTTATCTGCCTTAGCACCAGTGTAGAAGACTCAGTGATACTGGACTCAGCAGGAGCAGTATACTGAGAGACTCAGTTGAACTGAACTCAACAGGAGTAGTTCACTGGACTCAGAGCTGATCTTCAGTAGACTTATCTCACTGTCTATCTACCGAATACAAGGTCGACTCAACATCGGCGCAACAATCTTCCGAACTCGTCGATCTTTTTGAAATGGAATCAGCATAGTCATATACGAGGAAGAGAGAAGTCAGCTTCAATTAGCCTCGAAGTCTGTTCTGTCTCAACCACTTTATTCACCTCGACGAATGACAAGCATACACGTGTCATCCTACCTACTAAAGCTGCAAGTCAACACTTTCCGAAAAAGGAGGAAAAAGGTACTGTTACCTACGTCAAAAAGAGCCGTTTGCTACCAAAAGAGAGAGAGAGAAGAAGATCGTCTCCAACGGATCTATTTCAATCTCTGCTCTATAAATAGAGGGATTATTCAAGAAGAATGTATCGAATGCACGAACCACAGAGCCAAAAATCCAGAAAGCAGTCAACGAGCAAAGAACCCAAAAGAACAAAGTCTTAGCAAGAACTTGAAGAACAATCTTCCGGCGAAAGACTACATTCTAGCTCATAGGGAATCAAGCTGAACCGACATATAAAGCCTCTAGTATCCAAATCGACGTTACATGAACTCAAAGCTTACCTTCAGCTGTTCGTCGATCTAGAAGCTACTCTCTCATATTCCCTATCCCTCTAACCCTAAGCTCAACTGTTCTTATCTATAGCTTAGATGAAGGAGTTCATCTTTGAACCTGATCCTTATTGTATAAGGACTCCTTCACTGTTGGAGAAAGTTTGTTAAACACTTCTAAGTTTGATCGTTGTAAACTGAGACTTGGATTAGTATAAAAACCAAGATGCGGCTTTGCCCAGTGCGCAAACTGACTGAGACTAACTCAGGATAAATAATAGCCTCCTGATCTTTCGGGACAGTGGACGTAGGATTTGAACGATATCCGAACCACTTTAAAAATCTGTGTCGTTTACTTACTGTTGCATTGATTTTACTATTCATACCGAACATCATTTCTTAAAATCAATCAACTGTCTCAGCATACTGAACTGAATATCTGCTGAACTGAGACTTTCATAAAACGCTTTCACCACTCAACTGATTTGGGCCTACATACATTTTCGCACGCTGAACTCTTACTGTAGATACTGAATTTCTGACTCAGTCAGCTAGCAGGTCTCAGTAGAGTCAGACTCTTTGCCACACACGATTCAGAACAGCTGTTTGGTCTGCTGAACTGTTTCAGTCAGACACCATCCTGAATAGGACTGTTCGTATTCGAAGTTGAGAAATCGAATCAGGTGTATTCACCCCCCCCTCTACACCTGACCGTACACTCGGGACCAACAATTGGTATCAGAGCAGGAGTTCCTTAAGACTCTTGTCACTTTGAGACTGGTCTATTCGAACGGATCCGGAGAAACATTTTCACTGCATATCACTCTACATTCATATCTTTAACTTCTATGGCTGATATGTCAGGTATAAGGATGGTACCCATGTTCTCGGTAGAGAACTATGGAGTATGGCGAGTCAGAATGGAGGCGCATCTGACTTCTCTCCACGATAGCATGACTGAAGTGCTTGAGGAAGGACCTATCGTTCCCATGATCGATAGTGTTGTAACTCAAGACCAAGCTGAAGGAGGAGGAATGGTGACCGGGAAGAAGATTCCCAAAGACGAAGTCTCTTCACTCCTGAGGAGAAGAAGCTTCACAACTTAGACCGTGTTGCCGCGTAAACGCTATACCGACCACCCTTAGTGATTCTTATCTTGGCGGGGTTCGGGAATGCAAGACCGCAAAAGAACTCCGGGACGCCCTAGCGCTACCGAGCCTGGGGGACTCGAAGATTAAAACTAACAAGTTAGCGCCTGGAACTCCAAAAGCCGGAAAGCCTCTCTCTCACGCTGGTGACAAAATTGAAGATCTAAATGTCGATTCACGAATCGATGAACTCCATCAACGGTGCCGGGAAAGACATTCAAAGAACCGAGAGATGAATGCAAGATACCGAGGGCACCGCCGGACGGACACTGGACACCTTTTGCCACTCTATTGCGACATTCCGACTTAGATGCTTGTGTCTCCCGACCATATCTTTTCGTAATTACGGGCGAGAGGAGTTTGAGTTCGACAGCACCTCAACGAAAGCCGAGAGCCGAAGCCGACACAAAGATTGACCATGCTTTCAAAGCGTCAGTCAGCACAACATCTCCCGCGATGAGCAAGACGACGAGTAAGACTGAACCTTCACTCAATGATCTACAAGAAGGAAGTCTCGCTCGTAAGTATGCGCCGTCGCCGTGAAATATCGAAGGAGAAGGAGCGACGCAGAAAAAGTGACTAAAGCCTATCGGGAAACGAAAGGTAAGTCAAATTATATGTCGAAACACACTCCTGACTCACAATCTTCTGAATACAGAAAGAAGGATGACTCAGAACCATCAAAGAATAGCGAAAGCAAAGAAGAAAGAGTCATCGCTTGCTACAACTGCAAGAAGCTAGGACATTATCAATATGATTGTCCCGAGCTCGATAGTCTTTGAACGCGCAAGCACGTAAGGCAAGGAGAGAGAAATTCGCCCGTAAAAGACAATCCTACATAGCTGGTGAAATCTCAGACGACTCAGAAGAGGTCGACTCCTTCATGGATTCATCGGATGATGATGCAGCTTTCATGGCCCTAGAGCTTGAAGTCGAAGAAACAATCGAAAAGTGCCTAATGGCAGGCGAAGAGGATGAGGTAAACTCTCTTGAACCGGTCCAATTCCTCTTCACATTGCACACACGACACTATTTCAGGTGCGAGATGAGAATTTGGACGTCGCGACCGCATACGAAGAACTCGCTCGACGAACAAATTCAAATGAGTCTCAGCTCGGTAAAACTCTTCAAGAATTGGATACCCCGAAAGTGGAGAATCGTGAGACTTTTTCGGGAGAGTCGGGTTGCTACTGAGGCCGAAGGACTTGTGTTGAGACTCAGGGAGGAGATAAACTCTCTGATGGCCAAGTCTCGGCATCAAGAAGATCGGATTTCGCCCGACCAATGACTTGACTCGAAAGATACTGAACTGAGTCTACTGAAGCAAGAAATGTCAGGACTTCAGACCGAGCACGACACACTGAAAAAGAGTGATGATGTCTGGAGGAGCCTGATGACTGAGCGTTACATGGGCGCTGAAAAGAAGCTAGAGGCTATGCTAGCAAGCAACAAGCCCAAGCATTGCAAGGAAGGACTTGGCTTCAACCAGGAAGCTTCCTCATCTGCCCCCGTTCGCTCAGAAGTGCGTCTTACTGATAGGTTTGTTCGAGGGGAAACAATCAATGCAAATCCTCTGAACCCCTCAGCAAAGAACAAACAGAAGATGAAAGCACCTCATCCTAAGTATCGCACACCGACCGTAAGATCGGTACCCGGACACCCCAGTTCGACCAAGGGGGGAACTAGCAGAGTTAAGTGGGCTGATCAGTATGGACCACCTCAGTTGACACATCCAGCTCAGTATGGGTCATATTACTATGATCCTATAGTCAGAGGAGGTTCCAAGAGTCAGAAAAAGAAGAACACACAAAAGGCAAAGGTCAGCAGTCCACCAGCTTAGAAGATTAGGACTCCTGAACCTCAGAAGCCTCGTAAGTCACCTGTGACCAGTCCGAAGTGGTCGATATGTTAACTCTAGTGGAAAGAAGATGTGCCGAAACCACCGGGGTTGTTAGACAAATTTGGGTTATTAAAACTAACATCTAAGGACCAAAAATCAAAAATAAAGGGTACTCGAATATAATTCCGTTTTTGCGGGTGCATAAAGACCCATGGTATGTGGACGCGGATGCTCAAGACATATGACATACCAAAGGAGTCTACCGAAGAATTATATCATTGAAGAAGGACCCCAGAATCGAGTTTGGAGATAATGCCAAAGGCTACACGAGAGGATACGGCACACTCGAAGATAGGAACCGCCAACGTTCCTGGAGTATCCTATGTTGAAGGACTTCAAGATAATCTTCTCTCCGTTAGTCAATTTTGTGATAACTCGAATAGAGTGATTTTTTACGCCGGTTTCGTGATGTCATTGATAAATCTACAAGGAAAACAGTGTTATCAGGTTCGCGCAAAAAGAATATCTACGTGGCTGACTGGAACTCAGCTGAACCTGAAGCTTGTTTGCTGGCGAAGAATGAAAACAGAACGGGGTGGCTATGGCATAGAAGACTCAGCCATCTCAACTTCAATACGCTCAACAAACTAGCAAGAGACACTCTAGCAAGGGGACTGCTGAATGAAATATTCAAAGAAAGACACTCAAGGTGAAGCATGTCCGAAGGGAAAGCAAACAAAGAATCAAAATCCAACAGTTCCATCTCCTTCCACTAATGGAATCCTTCAGCTGCTACATATGGATTTGTTCGGTCCAGTCTCCCCAGTGACGATCAGAGGCAAGAAATATGTATTAGTGGTCATAGATGACTACTCGCGCTACACATGGGTCATATTCATTGCCAACAAGTCTGACGTCAAAACAGAGTTACCAACGCTTCTGAAAAGGCTCAGTGTCGAGAAGAACACCAAGATCAGAAAAATACGTTCAGACAGAGGAACTGAGTTCCTTAATTCCATGGTAGAGGAGTTCTGCGAGCGTAAGGAATAGAGCATGAGACATCGGTTGCCCGCACACCTCACAGAAATGGAGTTGCCGAACGAAAGAACGAGAACTCTCAAAGAAGCAGCCTAGAACTCTACTCGCAGATTCGGGACTCCCATCCAAATTCAGCGGGTAACAACGGATACTGCGTGTTACACTCGGAATAGATCTCTACCGACAAAGCAAGATAAGAGGACACCATATGAACTATGGAACGACAGGAAGCCTTCTCTATTTTATTTCCATATCTTTGGTTGTTCATGCTTTATCCACAATAATGGGAAAGATCAGTGAAGACTTTTGATAGCAAGTCGATCGTGGAGTATTCTTAGGATACTCTCGGGTCGACAAAGCTTTCGGAGTATTCAACTATCGGACTCTTTGCGTGGAGGAAAGCGCTCATGTTGTTTTTAACGAGTTTGCTATCGAAGACAGGAGCAATAACTCAAATTCCCGAATCCGAGGACATCGGTAGACGACTACGGGATCTAAGCTTAAAGGACAAACCCGAAAAGATCCAGCTATGTTGGGATGATGATTCGGACGAAGAAACCGAAGACAAATCTATCGAATCTCAACCAGCAGAGCAAGTAGGCGAGCAGATTGATTCTCCCGAACGTAATCAATCCCGTGTAACTCAGGTCGATGAAGAAACCCAAGAGGTAACCGAGACCACTACCTGAGAATGACAACTCGGGGGGGAACATCTAGTAATGTTCCCGACCCGAATGCCCCCGAACCTGGTGACTCGAGAGACCATACTCTTATCACTGAAATTCTTCAATCTCAGAATAGTACAACTGAAATGCCTAACTTACCTACTATCTGTGTTGAACAAATTTCAGATGAAGAGCTGAAACTTCGTAGATCGTGGCTCGATGCTCACACTGCTGATCTAATCATTGGAGATCCCTCAGCTAATGTCAAGACAAGATCCAGATTCTGTCAAGGAGAAAGCGCACTATTTTCCTGCTTCTTGTCTACTGAAGAGCCCCAGACCATTGAGGATGCATTAAAGGATGCTGACTGGATCATAGCTATGCAGGAGGAGCTGAATCAGTTTACGAGAAACGAAGTGTGGGAGCTTGTAGACAGACCCCGTCATCAACATGTCATTGGAACCAAATGGGTCTTCAAAAACAAGCGAGATGAAAACAACGTTATAGTAAGGAACAAAGCAAGGCTCGTGGCTAAAGGCTACTGTCAAGCTGAAGGAATAGATTTCGATGAAACTTTCACTCCAGTTGCAAGATTGGAGGCAATTAGACTATTCCTAGCCTACGCAACACATCAAAGATTCAGAGTTTATCAAATGGATGTGAAGTCTGCGTTCCTGAATGGCGTGCTGAAAGAAGAAGTCTATGTGGAACAACCGCCCGGCTTTCAGCAGGGACATCAAGTATATAGACTCAGAAAGGCTCTGTATGGGTTAAAACAAGCACCCAGGGCTTGGTACGATCTGAGTTTCTTCTTCAGAAAGGCACAGTAGACCGCACTCTATTCAGCATTAGACTGGAAGAAGACTTATTACTTGTGCAGATCTACGTGGATGACATCATATTCGGATCAAAGAATGTTTATCATGTGTCAACAATTTGAAAAGATGATGAAGGATAAGTTCGAGATGTCAATGATGGGAGAAATGAACTACTTCCTTGGTTTTCAAGTCAAGCAATCTGAAAAGGGAACGTTCATAAACCAGGGCAAATACACTCGAGACCTCATCAAAAGATTCGGCTGCACATCCGGCAAATCTATCAAGATCCCGATGAATACGAATATAAAGATAGATCTTGATAAAGAGGGAGTATCAGTAGACCAAACCGAATATCGTGCTATAATTGGTTCATTATTATATTTAACAGCTACTCGTCCTGACATAACTTATGCTGTAGGTGTCTGTGCTCGATTTCAGGCGAATCCCAAGCAGAGCCATATGGACTCAGCAAAGAAGATTCTCCGCTATCTCCGAGGAACACCTGACATGGGTTTATGGTATCCAGCTGATGATAATATTGAACTAACTGGCTATTCTGATGCTGACTATGCAGGATGTAGAATTGACCGAAAATCAACTTCAGGAACATGTCAGTTCCTTGGCAGCAAGCTGATCTCATGGTTTTCAAAGAAACAACACTCAGTAGCTACGTCGACTACTGAAGCTGAATACATGGCTGCCGGAAGTTGTTGCGCCCAAATCCTTTGGTCGAGACAAAGAATGAGAGAGACTATGACGTCATTCGTAATGAAGTGCCGATCTTCTGCGATAGAACCAGTGCCATTGAAATCACTCGGAATCCTGTACTACACACGAGATGCAAGCACGTGGAAATCAGACATCACTTCACTCGTGACCATGTCGAAAAGAAGGATATCGGGATGGAAAAGATCCATACCGACAAGCAACGGCCGATATACTCGACCAAGCCTCTAGCCGAATCCGTATTCGAGAGAACTTTCGGAGAGCTATGTCTCTAGACCCTACCGACCCCGGTCGGAAAAAGGTTTCATGAGAGGACCATTTCGGTAAGAGGGGGGAATGTTCACTCTCGCATCGAATGTATTCGGCACGTAGAGATTCGAAACCATCTACACGAGGTATCGCTGACTACTATGTTCAGCGACGGGTTTGCGTATCTCTACTCGGTAGTAATTTATATTACGTAACCTTGCATTTATGACAAAGATTCAGCATGATATTAATATCTCTTGGTTTGTCTTTATTATTAACGGATTTCATTTAATGCACGACATTCCATACATAAGCTTGCTGAACTCTGAGCGCATTTAATGCATGTCTTTTCACAGTTACTACTTAGGCTATTTTACAACTGGCTTTGAATTAGGCGGCATATGTGATCATTACCTATAATATATCTTCTAATCTTGACCGTCCATTCTATAAAGCAGTTTAATCACAACCTTTGATCAAATAACTGTTCATCTTCACGTTTGATATATATATTTGATCATATCTTCTCAAACCGCCATTAGCATACTTCAAATCCTTCAAATCCGAAAAATCCGAGATTTGCAAAAGCAATCCTTACTTGCAACTTCATCTTCATATCTTATCTCGATTTTATTGGTATGCCTATGAGAACTCGCTTCGTATTCTCTCGTATTTTTTTTCGATCACTACGAAGCACTGTTCTAACTAAGAATCGATACTGATAAATCTCTTGTAACAGGTACTATGGCGGGTATTTTTGTAGATGCCCCTGACAACATGGAGGAGATCCTCAGCAAAGGCCGTGTCTGGTGCGAACCAGTCATGGAATTCGATGCTTGCGAGCTCGAATACATGGATGAAGTCTTTACATACCTCAGAGGATCTGGTCTGGAAGAATTTCTATCAAGGAAGCCCACTTACTTCCTTCCTCGACAAGTGGCAGAGATATATCTGAACTCTGATTCCGTCGGAGGAGATATTATGGCGAGTTTAGCTGTTCACGCTATTGGCGATGCGTCGAAGATTCTGAAGCGGATATCGATCAAGCAAGCACTGAAGAAAAGCTTCAATCTTCCATCTGAAGGCATCAGCACTATAGGCTATAACGACGACTCAGTAGACGAATACCTGACGGTATTCTGTGGCAAGCCTACAACCTTCAGAGCAGCCTTCCCGAAGAACGCAATGCTACCACAGTTCAGAGCATTGGCCTACATCGTCACGCAGTTGCTGACGAGCTAAGATGGCTCCTTTGATCAGGTCTCTCGACCTAAGATCCACTTGATGATGGCAATTTATGATTGTGCCAAGGTCAACTAGACCGAGTTCTTCATCCGGGAATTTATGGCTCAAGCAGCCAAGTTTGACAAGCCCACGCGTAAGCTGAGCGCAAAAGGCAAATTACTTTATGGGCTAAAGCTGTCAGTTATGATTGAAGCCTTCTGTGGCTCTGAGCAGATCACCTATGACGACAAGGAGTACTTCAACATAAAGAAAGTTCGGTTTTACAACAGGACTGCGGCCCTTCAGCAAATCGGGTCGGGCCCCTCACCGTGACTCGGCGGGCGAGTCTCGTAAGGCTACTCCAACGAAAAGGAGAACGCCTCCAGCAAAAACCCCAAAGGCACCGCCTAAGAAACTGAGGAAAGCCAGCGATGTGCCTGCTGAACCTGAAGCCCCTGCTGAACAGGCCACTCAGCAAACTACTCAGCCCCAGAGGCTGATAGATGAATCTGAGTCTTCTGAGAAGACTCAATCAGTGGAGAAAATCGTCTCCACTGAAGAACCTGTAGCTATGGAACAAGAGGAGGCCACTGAAGCTCACAGTGAAGAAATTCAACGCCTTGACAGCCCCCTCGCAGTTCCTCCACTCAGCAGTGCGCCACCTGCTGAGACTCAGACGTCTCCAATTGACTTGGAATCCGAGACGACATCTGAAGAAGAAACAATCGGGATGGAAGTGTCAGTGATTCTATCCAGAGCATCCCGAGAAATTCTTCAACTAATTCCAGAGCTTGCTGACTACTCAGATCTGTTGCAAATTGCCAAATCAGCAAGGCTCCACATGTTGCTGCGACATCGGGAGTGGCCTCGTCTACAACGCTTAGTTATTCACTACTCCCGCAGCCAGCCTTCATGAAGAAGAACCGAGACCGAGAGAACAGATAGGCTATTCTGAGCCTGAAGACCTCGGTTCAATGGACAATCCGAGGGCTGCGATGCCGGCTATGATACATGATCGACGGCTTGCCTCCGGCCCAAAGACCCTCGGATGGGTCGACCATGATGACCCACCCTGTGATTCGAGCCCCGGAAAGCCCGATGAGGGAAATCCCCGAACAAGGATACACTCACTTCGCGAAGCTCCGCGTCCGCCAAGTATCCTTGGACTCGCGAAGTCGACGGCCGGTACCTCGAGCATCCACGGAGCCCGCTCGCCTCTTGTTGAAGTCCGCATTCGAGGTAGCGCCCGGCCCGCATCGTCGACGTTCCAAGTATGTGGCGAAGGCTATTAAAAGCCAAGGCACTCGTAACCGTGCCCTCGCCAAGGCGATCCACAACATGTGGAAGAAGACTGCCGAAGCCACCGCTACCGAGCTTCGTGGGTGAAGTCTTCTATATCTCAATCGACGCCCCCGATGTCTCTCGCGCTTATTTCAAAAGCACTCGGCTCGCGAAGAAGACAAATTTGAATCTCATCTCGGGATCTTTCGGGAGAGCCAAGCCAAACTACTTGAGGAATTTCGGGCTTCCAAATTGGCTCATACCGAAGCTATTACTCGAACAATCCCGAGGCCACGGACATAAGACTTGATAATATTCAACCGGTCCCGGAGGATAAGATCTCCGAGAAGCCGAATGATTTTAAGGCTGCAAACTGAACTCTCCTACAAGCAATACAAGTGAAGCTCGACTTCCGAAAGGAACGAGCCGCATGAGGCACCGACGCACTTTAAGGATCAAATTCGGTCAATTGTCAACCTCCTTCAACGACCTTTAAGAAAAAGGTACTTATCCCTACCCCTACTGCTATTGATGATGCCAAAAAGGGGGAAAGTAAAAGAGGGAAGGAAAAGAGTACCGAGCCAAAGAAAAGGCAAGAAACAGAGTACCGAGAAGCCTACTCCTACAAAAACCACAAAATCTACAAAATCTTCTAAGGGGGAAGCTACACCGAAGTCATCTCGGACTCGGACTCGGACGGGTGAGGCCCGGGGTGTCCCAACTGCGAGCACACCGAGACCGGCCCAAGTGGCTCAGGATCCCGGGCTACTCATGCAACCCCGACTCCTACCGATATCATCAAGGAGGTTGCGAGTATGCTTGAACGAAAAGAGGACTCGAGATGATGAAGAAGAGGTTCCTCTACCTCCACTGTTCGGGGAAAAGGTAAGAAAGTAATGGATCTCCCGACCCCTCCAAAGAAAGAAGAAAACCAAGAGATATATTTCTGCCGAGGAGGAGGCTCGAGATAGCGGCCGATGAGAAGCTCGCTAGGGAGATTGCCGATGCTTGAAGCCGCCAACAAGCCAAAGTCTAAGCCTCGCTAAAGGAAAGACAAAGGCACCAAGACGCGGTGGAAAGAAGAAAGCGCCCGCTAGGTTGCCTCCCGAAAACTCGAATCGAGGATGATGAAGATAGGGAGAGGCAACAACAACAAAAAAAAGGCACTCGAGCGAGCAAGGTACGTCCAAAAACAAATCCGGTACCTCTGCCGACTCCGAACAAGCTCCTCAGAAGCCTCAAAAGCAAGATGCGGAAATTGAAGCAATATTCGCTCAGATGGAGAGATATCTCTACCGAGGAGAGGAAGCTAGACAGCTTAGAGGCCGCCCGGCAGAGGATACATTTGGCGGACCTCGAGGCACTCGACGTGCATCGAGCAAGAGGCCAGGCCGAGAGTTCCTTCGAAAGCCGACATTCCTTACCGATACGTAAGGTTCGGGAAGCCAACTGATCTGAAAACACATAGATGGCCGAGATCAGACGAATGGATGCCTATTCAGTTCAATCAGAGATGGGAATCGGCCAAGATTGAGTTTATCAAGAGAAATTATTTCTGGAGATTCTGGCTTGAAATGTCTAAGGTTGATGCCTACGTCGAGTGGATGGCTGTTACTGAACCTGATCTTTACCCATATTTGCACAGAGCCATAACTGAAGGGGTAGTAGTCAGCGTTCCTGAAGCAAGAATCATTCCTCCACCCAGAAGACAAGACGACTCAGTCCATCTCAGAGTGATTGAATAAGAAGTGAAGAATGCTGCGATGAACAGAGGTCTAGAACAAGATGATCCAGCAGACTTCGATGAATACTTGAAGCTGAGGAAGAACACGTTCAGAATGTATGGAGTCCCACTGCCTGAAGATCAATCTCAAGGGTTCATGAATAGGATTCAAGCAGTTTAAGGGTTCTCCTCCTTAGTTCTCTTCTTAGCTTAGCAAGATTTGTATTGTACTTAACTGACTATCATATATATACAATCTGCTTTTTGGCTTTGACAACTACTTGTTGTCTAAATAGCCGTGGTTGCTTTATGCTTTAACACTCAGAATCACTGAAGTGATTACTGACACACACACACCTTGTTTATTTACTTGTCAGTTTTTGCTCGGTTAGATTTCTGATAGACTAGACTTTCATAGAGTTATTATTTCTCATAGGGGGAAATTGTTGCATGGGGGAAATTGTTGTAAAGGGGGAAATTGTTCTGCTCTGTCTCCCACAGTAGTCTAGCACTTACCAGACAACTCCACTGATCCTTCTTGTAATTATGTAAGGAGCTCGTTCTCGAGTAAGTTAGTGTTTAGCATAGATGATAGGTTTTGGCGTCATCAAATAGGGGGAAATTGTTGGGTGATGATTCCATCCTCAAGCACTGTTACTCTTAGTGGGAAATGATTCGGTCTTAGACACGATCTTAAGCTCGCAGCCTTGTGCTCGTACTTGTCTCGAAGATTTGAAGATCCCAAAACCCTATCTCGATTGGTGAACCATTCCGTTGTATATGTTGTTTGTCTCGAGGTTTCGGACTCGGTAGACACTCTGCTCCTGGTCAAGGCGCTCGCAGCTTATCCGCCTCAAGCACCGGTGTAGAAGACTCGGTGATCTTGGACTCGAGGAGAGCAAGATATCGAGAGAGTCGGTGAACCCGAACTCGGCAGAGTAGTTCACCTGGACTCGGAGCTGATCTTCGATAGACTTATCTCACTGTCTATCTACCGAATACAAGGTCAGACTCAGCATCGGCAGATAATCTTCTGAACTGTCAGATCTTTTTGAAATGCAATCAGCATAGTCATATACGAGGAAGAGAGAAATCAGCTTCAATTAGCCTCGAAGTCTGTTCTGTCTCAACCACTTTATTCACCTCGACGAATGACAAGCATACACGTGTCATCCTACCTACTAAAGCTGCAAGTCAACACTTTCCGAAAAAGGAGGAAAAAGGCACTGTTACCTACGTCAAAAAGAGCCGTTTGCTACCAAAAGAGAGAGAGAGAAGAAGATCGTCTCCAACGGATCTATTTCAATCTCTGCTCTATAAATAGAGGGATTATTCAAGAAGAATGTATCGAATGCACGAACCACAGAGCCAAAAATCCAGAAAGCAGTCAACGAGCAAAGAACCCAAAAGAACAAAGTCTTAGCAAGAACTTGAAGAACAATCTTCTGGCGAAAGACTACATTCTAGCTCATAGGGAATCAAGCTGAACTGACATATAAAGCCTCTAGTATCCAAATCGACGTTACATGAACTCAAAGCTTACCTTCAGCTGTTCGTCGATCTAGAAGCTACTCTCTCATATTCCCTATCCCTCTAACCCTAAGCTCAACTGTTCTTATCTATAGCTTAGACGAAGGAGTTCATCTTTGAACCTGATCCTTATTGTATAAGGACTCCTTCACTGTTGGAGAAAGTTTGTCAAACACTTCTAAGTTTGATCGTTGTAAACTGAGACTTGGATCAATATAAAAACCAAGACGCGGCTTTGCCCAGTGCGCAAGCTGACTGAGACTAACTCAGGATAAATAATAGCCTCCTGATCTTTCGGGACAGTGGACGTAGGATTTGAGCGATATCCGAACCACTTTAAAAATCTGTGTCGTTTACTTACTGTTGCATTGATTTTACTATTCATACCGAACATCATTTCTTAAAATCAATCAACTGTCTCAGCATACTGAACTGAATATCTGCTGAACTGAGACTTTCATAAAACGCTTTCACCACTCAACTGATTTGGGCCTACACACATTTCCGTACGCTGAACTCTTACTGTAGATACTGAATTTCTGACTCAGTCAGCTAGCAGGTCTCAGTAGAGTCAGACTCTTTGCCGCACACGATTCAGAACAGCTGTTTGGTCTGCTGAACCGTTTTGTCGCGACACCATCCTGAATAGGACTGTTCGTGTTCGAAGTTGAGAAATCGAATCAGGTGTATTCACCCCCCCCCCTCTACACCTGACCGTACACTCGGGACCAACACAGGGTCAAACAATGAAGTTTGAATGTATCTCCAACTATGAAGGAGTTCTTAACACTAAGAACAATTTAATAAATGAACTCCTTCGATCTAAGCTATTGATTTTACAATGAGCTTAGGTTAGAGGGTGGGAACAAGAAAGGCTTCTAGAGCGAAGAACAATGATGAATAATCTCTACGGGTTCATGTTCTTCACTTGAATATTCGTTTAAGGATTCTAGAGCTTGAGTTCTTTGAAAGCTTGAGTTCCCTTGATAGATCGCTTGTATGTTCGTTTTGTGCGACTAGTGCGAATTCGATCTTCCCTCTATTTTTAGACTTGAGTTGTGAATAGATCCGTTGGAGACGAACTGTCCACGTGTCACTCTATGGGTAGCAAACGGCTCTTTTTTGAATTCTATAGAGTCCCCTTTCTTTGCAGGAAAGTGGTTGACTTGCAGCTTTTTCAGCTTTTGTCGGCTACTTTGCTAGCTGGATGCTTGTCATTGGTCGAGGTACAGATAGTGGTTGAGACTTTTTCAGACTTCAAGGTTGATACTGAAGTTGACTTTTCTCAGATGTACGACCTTGGACAACTCCACTGAGATAGACTTTGAAGTCCACTGCCAGTTAAAGCAACTAACAGGCCGTTACTGAGATTGGCATTATCCAATAGGTTCGGAGGGGTGGGAAGAGTAACTACCTTGGAACTGAGCGATTGATAAGAATTTTTGAGCTCATCCAAGGCCTTCTAAAGACCTTCGAACTTGATGTGTAGATCATTCCTCTCAGTAATGAGTTCTTCAGCATACTTACGTTGAGAGAGATCTACAAGTTCTTCAATCTTCTTCAGCTTGAAGAGTTGAAACTCTCTGTTCATGAGCTAGAGTGTGCTGATAGATCTGGTTCTAAAGCTCAGACTGGGCTGCCTTGAATGATTCAAGAATGGAAGTATGGCCAGCTTTCAGAAGCTCATAAATCGATGTTTGCTGAGTGTCTAATTTGGCTTGCTGTGCGGATAAGTCATTGGAGATAATAGAGCCGAAGTCAGACGAGATACCTTCCTCCACGTCCAAGAGTAAATAGCTAGGCATCGTAAATGCTTCTCTAAGACGAGACATGAACCGCGCCCAAGAGTAGTCGTTCTCAATCGGACCTACATCAAAGGCTAGTGGAAATATTTGCTCGTTGTTATCTATCTGAAAGAGTAGGAGAGAAGAGTTGATTACCTTCCTCCACGTATATTGTTGCAGCTTTGATTGTTGATCATGTTTCAGATCTTCTGATATGTGTCCCGGCCCCTTTTCTCCCTCCGCGTGGTCGGAGAACTGAAGAAAAATTTATTATTGTCTCTCTCCCACTCGTGTATATCATGTGAGAATATGAATATGTATCTTGTTTATGAACAGAATACTAATATATATAGGCTTCAAAAAAACTAATATTATATTAATATTTATAACCCATTAATTTAATTATACTTCTAAATTCATAATATAATAAATTAATCTGTTGGACTACATCTAGTTATCAATTAATTGACCCAACCATTTAATTCATGATAAATAATATTATTAAATAATACAAAATACATTAATCTATTAATAATGATTTCTGAACGACAATAAATAACTAGCCAAATAATTGGGTCAGATTAGAGATCTAATACAAGAAATAAAGTCGTGCGTCAAATTAATTAATTATGTATGCTCAAGCAAGAGCAAAATTAATTAATAAACACAGATTCATTCCACTAGAGAATCTGTGCTGACTTACCTCTTTATCCCAACTTGAGCATGTACTTTACACTTAATCGATCTCCGTATTTAAGATAGAAATATCCATTAATTAATTAAGCCCATTGACAGCTTAAATTAATTAACATCTTATTATATTCATGAGTAGTACCACTCGACCTTATTAACACACCTGAACTTAATCAACCGACCGGGTTTAGTGTGCTAATCCTTACGAGTTCCTCAGGGATATTATCAACCCATTTTACTAGGATACGATTGCAAGATACAGACAACCAACCTGAGCCATAAATGACTACTAGCACCCAAGATACGTAGATCCGGTGGCGATGACGTTCACCATAGTAGGTCAAAGTAATAGATAACCAAATGCACTTAGCTGAAGTCTTACCAAGCTTAAGACCAACTAAGTCACCGAGATCTTGGTTCTCCACAAAGGTCAGTCAGGAGAACATACCTCACTGTGATTTATCAATACACCACCTTCAGTTCACCAGTATAGACAAGCAGCCAAGACAAACCACTTCTTATCTGAAATGCAGCTTAAACCGACAACTTATCCTTAAGTTGTCTCAACTTTGATAACTGTTTATATCTTGTCAGTTTAACCAATTGTGTAGTCTTCTGTGATACCTAACACACTACACAAATCTAACTTTTATACAAGGTAAATAATTACATGTGCAAATATATATTTATCAGATAGGAGAATAAAATAGTGGTAAGGACAAAAACACATTGTATACAAGCATAAAAACTGCTTCCAGTATACAAAATCCCAACAATTCTCCCACTTATACTAAAGCAAACTTTTTAGTATACAATGTGTCAGTTCTGGTACTAACTATTACTCAACTACCTATCCTATCTATCACTGCATCTTCTCCCACTTATACAAAAGTTTCTGCAGTCCTAAGTGGGTGGCATCTCTACCACTCCTAAGCTACGAACACGCTTCTCGTTAGCCGAAATTGGTAAGCTCTTCGTGAAATGATCAGCTAGGTTGTCTTCAGTTCCGATCTTCTCAATGACCACGTGTCCTCGATTTATGAATTCTCGTATCATGTGGTACTTTCTATCTATGTGTTTCGACGCCTTGTGAGATCTGGGTTCCTTTGAATTTGTTACTGCACCCGAGTTATAATAATAAATTTTATAGTCTTAGGCAAATTCGGAACAATATCAAGATCTAGGAGGAAATTTTTGAGTCAAACTGCCTCTTTCGAAGCTTCTGAAGCACCCACATACTCTGCTTCCATGGTTGAGTCCGCAATGCATTTCTGCTTTGCACTCCTCCATGAAATAGCCCCACCTCCTAAGGTAAACACATAACCCGAGATAGACTTCTTCTCGTCTCTGTCAGCTTGGAAATCCGAGTCTGTATAACCCAAAGACACTAGACTGTCTGACTGGTAAACAATTCTATAATCTCTAGTCCGTTTAAGGTACTTGAGATTATTTTTGACTGCATTCTAGTGCTCTTGTCTAGGGTTAGACTGATATCTTGAGACCATGCCTACAACATATGAGATATATGGTCTCATACAAAGCATTGCATACATGAGGCTACCGACAGCGGAAGCATATGATACTAGCCTTATACTTTCTGTCTCTTCAGGCGTTTTAGGGCACTGATTCTTGTATAGAAAAATGTCATGTCTAAAAGGTATTGAACCTTTCTTAGCATTTGCATGCTAAAACGAGTAATAACAATGTCAATGTAAGATGCTTGGGATAAACTTAACATTCGTTTCCGGCGATCTCGTATAAACTAACTTCTTCTCCACTTTTGCTTTAAATTCCTTAAAGGTTTCAAAGCAATCCGACTTGCGGCGAAGAAGTAAACATATCCATACCTCGAGTAATCATCAGTAAATGTGACGAAGTACTCATACCCTCCACGAGCTTGTGTAGACATAGGTCCTCACAAGTCATAATGAATCAAACTTAGTGCTTCTGTGGCTCTATAACCCTTTGCCTTAAAAGGCCTAGTCACCATCTTTCCTTCCAAACAAGATTCACAAGATGGAAATCGTTCAACTTGGAGAGACTCCAATGATCCATATTTCACCAACCTTTGGATCCTATTTAGATTGATGTGACCTAGTCATAGATGCCATGTATAAGTTTGATTTACCTTAGAAGATTCTTTCCTCTTCTTAGGATTTGATGATGAGGAAGCAACATTAACAGAATTACACGGTTTACAAGTAGTAGTATATAAAGATTTGCTTAATGGCCCACCACAGATAAAATCACCGTCTTTCATGATAGAAATATCACTATTAAAACTTGATTTATAACCATCCATAATGTAGAGTTTTGAAACAAAAAATTATTTTCACCAAAACTCAGGCACATATAAAATATCTTTAAGTACTAAAACAGAACTATCAAATTATAGATGTAAATCTCCAATGGCAATTGCAGGAACTCTCAATCTATTACCCATGGAGACTACCACCTCATCATCACTTAATTGCCTTTTCTGCAAGAAACCTTGCAAGGTGTAAGAAACATGATCAGTTGCCCCCGAATCCACTACCCATTCATAGGTAGAAGAGGAAACTAGAACAGTTCCAGTTACAAGAGCGACTCGCGTCTCTTTTTGTTTTGTCGTGACATCTGGATTGTAATTCTTCCAGTGTCCTTTCTTAACACACTTGAAGAACCTTCATTTCTCCTTTGACATTCGCATGCCACTGGTAAGGACCGTCTTCTTACTCCCACTGTTCTTCTTAAATTGACCACCCTTTCTGCTCTTTTTCTGATTTCCGACTTTCGGAGGATTCCAATCCTTGAGTTACTAGGGATATTTAAGACTTGAGCACTCTTGCCCTTTCCTATAACCTCTTTGACCGCTACCAAAGATTTGAGTAACTTACTCATAGTAAACTCGTTCTTAGACACAGCGGTCCAAAAATAGAAGTTCTTATAAGACCTTTGCAGAGTATTTATTGGGAAGGTAAGATATCTCTTCTACTCTATGAAATTATATAAATCCGATAGGGTTTGGTTGGTGAGACTATATAGGAACACTTGAATAGTCATATATGAAAATATATAAAATAAAAGCATGTTATATTCGTAGATAATTAACATCATTGTAATATTTTGTACAAACAATGATATTAAGAACCTCAAACAGTAATAGGAATTCCACTCGTAAGCCACGCAGGTGAACGTTTACTAGCGTAACCCTAGACCAAGCTATTTAACTAGCTCTTTAATTCCAATCCACGCCTACGTTCTTAAGACGAATGAAATTAATAGTTTTACTTTCTGGATCATGTCACTAATAAATTAAAACACGGGAAGAGACTTCGAGGGAAATGAATTGTACCCGTAGTGACATCTAAGCATTGACCATTAATTTGACCAAAATAGAATCAAATTCTCAAAATTGACATACTTACGAGAACCATGCCGCATTCAATTTGAACTATTTAGCCATCCTATTTAATTATTATCTTATAGAGTACTTGTGTTTACTAGGCACGCAAGCAACGCAGTTGGAAGTTTACGGCTTCGCTCCCACTACTCAATAATAATTAAAAATTATTTTGGAAAACTTATCTCACAAAACTTGCAGCTCAAAGATGCAAGCAAGCCACACAGGTGGACGTTTACTATCATAATCTTACTACTTTTATGTAGAGTCCAATTAAATGGAGGTCCGATTAAATGTTTAATATCTAATTTAATAGAATCTAATTAAACCTTTAATTTTAAAACTTGCTTAATCTTTTTATTCAAAAGCTTTTTTTTAAATTATGCTAAACCATATAAATCCTAAAGCATGCAATTTCTAAGCACACATAATAAAACTTGCTTGCGAAAAATTTAAACATGCTTAAAACCGAATTAAATCCTATTTACATATTTTTCTAAGCGCAATTAAACACATAATTACATGCTAAAACATAATAATATATGAATGCGCAAATAGGAAATAAAACGTCGTTATCGGGCTTAAAAGATATAGATAAAAATTAAAATTCTATCTATTGCATAGCCCGATCAAAATACAGCTCTTCGAAATAACGAACTGCATCAAATTCTGCCTTGAAAACTGCTTCCGATGAAACTTCCACGCCAGCATGATATGTATCGCCACGCCAGCGCCGCGTGGCGCCACGTCTTCTTCCTAAAGAAAATTCTATCTATTACTTGGGCTGACGTCAGCGCGTCTTCTTCCTTAAGAAACAGCAGCGTCGTCGCCGCTCTGCACAGCATCGCCCAACACCGTTACCGCTATCCCAAACTGCGCCGCACCAGCCTCGCCCTGCGCCGCCGCATGCAGAGTCATCGCGAGTGCGAAATGGCGGAGCATCTGCGTGCGACTGAAAACACAACGTGCTGTTCCTGCCGTGCGCTCTCTACTTTCGCTTCGACCATCCTCAACCTCCTCTCGGCAGTCCCGACGTCTACCATGAAGAATGGCGGTTGCCGTCCTTGCAGATACGAAGAACACACGCTATTTGTCGCCGCCATCTCCGCCGCCATATATTCTTTTTTTTCGAGTCGCGATTCAATCAATTGTAAGAGGGGAAACATAATTGGAACACTCATGACCACCGTGTACCGGATTCCGGCCGAGATTAGTTCATCAATTATCTAAATTTCAAACGATTCCCCGAAAAGAATTCATGGTGAGCAACAAACATCAGACATCGATTTCGGTCGCATCAAGGATTGGATGATCCCATACGACCTATCAACGTGAAGCCCGTGAGAAGAGTAATCTAATGGTTCCAGCCGATCATCGATCGAACACCGAACGTGCTGGGAATTACCGCCGCAAGATGCGGCAAAACCCTAGAAAACTAGGGTTTTTCGGCAAAATTAGAGTTTTCTTCGTGCCTCAATTTTCGTGCCTCCCAGACCAAAATGCAGTACAATACAATACAAATAAATCACATTGGCCTTATAATCTACTCGTGGATTTTCTCACGAGAAAAAAACGGTACAAATGGGTCAAAACAGTGGCTTGCAGGCTGCCCCAAACACGAAAATTGCCCGATAACGAACCTGAGCCACAAATGACTACTAGCACCCAAGATACGTAGAATCCGGTGACGTTCATGATAGTAGGTCAAAGTGATAGATAGCCAAATGCACTCAACTGAAGTCTTACCAAGCTTAAGACCAGCTAAGTCATCGAGATCTTGATTCTCCACAAAGGTCAGTCAGGAGAACACACCTCACTGTGATCCATCAATACACCACCTTCAGTGTACCAATATAGAGAAGCAGCCAAGACAAACCACTTCTTATCTAAACTGCAGCTTAAACCGACAACTTATCCTTAGGTTGTCTTAGTTGTGATAACTATTTATATCTTATCAGTTCTTCCAATTGTGTAGTCTTCTGTGATACCCGACACACAACACAAATCTAACTTTTATGCAAGATAAATGATTACATGTGCAAATATATATATTTATCAGATAGGAGAATAAAATAGTGGTAAGGACAAAAACACATTATATACAAGCATGAAAATTGCTTCCAGAGTATAAAATCCCAACACTATCGCAGTAGTCACAAATAACACTCCCTTATTCATTCCCTTCAAGTGAGTCACATCGATCACAATCACATCTTAGAGGTTAAATATTCTCGGGTTACGAGAAACACTAAAGGCGACGAATAATTATTAGAAACGACCTTCTGAATCAACTTCGAGATCAGTCATCCTGCCTGGATTTGTTGTTTTTACGTAAAGGTAACGAGGAAGCATCTTGAATGAATATGAGTGTCCACAAAAAATCATCGCCGCATTAGTATTGCGTTCTCGTAGAGCTACACTGTAGCTTGCTTGAAAGCCGAATTCCGCCTGGATAGATACTGTTGGGTTATGAGTCAGTGGTCATTTAGATCATAGATATGAGGTACTTAGAACTGGCGTCAGCAGTTCATGTGCTTAGGACATAATTATTATATTTCGGTATTGGGAGAAATTGTAGTGATATTTATCGCTATAGAATTGAAGATCCCAAAACCTGTCTTGTACCCGATATGTGTTTTGAACTTGATGATGTAATAGGCTAGACATGTTCTTACATTCCTTGATTATTTTGTCTAAGTCCTGTAAGGGGTATTGTTGGTCTGAACTTCAGTAAAGAAGTTAAATTCCAGAACCCCATGTCATCAGTTTGTAGAGCTCATGTCTTCAGGTCCCCCAGTTGATTGTTCTTAGTAGAAGATTCTTATCAGCAGACCTCCGTTGAAGACTCAGTACGATTTATTGTCTACTGAATGTGAGAAGATCTCAGTACCTTCAGAGTCTCCAGCCGACTATCCTAGTAGAAGATTCTTATCAGCAGACTCAGATGAAGAAGTGAGTATGATCAGTCCAGATCTAACAAGGAAACAACTGCCCAACTATTATCTTTTCGAAAGTCAGCAGAGTTTATTCAATACGAGGATCTGTGAGAGTCAACTCAGATGAAGACTGATGTCTAACAAGTCTCACCTACCACGAACCTCAGCGAATGAGAAGCAACCAAAGCCTTACCTGCTCTGACATTAAAGCTGCTCTCATGTACAGAAGCCAACCACTCTGCGGCGCTCGTTCGAAAACTTATGGCCGTTTTCCTTGGAAGTTTGTGACACGTGGCACCGTCCTCTCCAACAGATACATGCCTGGGTCACGACTATAAATAGATAAGAGTTTCCAAGCTCAACACACGGGACGTCAAAGGGAATACAAGCTCATTGCATACAAACTCTCTAGCGCATTCAAGCCGATCTAGCGAAGAACTTGCTTACTTGAATATCCGTAGTTCTTCTCTCTAGAGATTCTTTAGTTCCCTCTTCTCTATCTAAGCTCCATTGTTAAATCCATAGCTTAGAACCTTCGAAGGAGTTCACTTTCTGTGAATTGTTCTTATTGTAAGAACTCCTTCATCCTTGGAGAAAATCCCCTCCCCTTCAAACTATGGTTTGATTTGTAAAGTCGCTAAGGACTATAACTTAGAAGGGTCTATCCAGCGTACAGATTCCTTGTTGATGCTTGCTTAGATTAATCAACAAGAACCCCTGTTCTGCAGGACCGTGGACGTAGGATCTTGCGTATCCGAACCACGTTAAAAATTGCTTGTGTTATTTACTGTTTTATTGCATTGTGCTCAAACTCATTTACAAACTCATCCTTTGCATAAAACATATTAAAAAGTGCACCAGCCAAAACAACATTGTTTTGTGAAAACACGTTTTCAAAAGAGACGAAGCCCTACGGGCCCTACACTTATCCGCACTGAAATTCATCGACTGAACTCTCTATACTGACAAAAGTCAGTAGAACAATTCTCAAAAGAGACGAAGCCCTACAGACTCAGTAGTTGAGACACTCTGACCCGCGATCACAAGGCTATTATTTGGCACTGTTTATTCAGTCGCAATTCTCAACTTAGCTGACCTTCGCGTTTGAGGAAGAAACTTGTACTCAGGTGTATTTACCCCCTACACCTGACACTCGTCTCCGGACCAACAGATACCATAATTTCTTTGGGTTTTTTGACGGATTTTTTACGGCGTAATCTACGAGCAACATAAGCTGCAAGTGCCTTCGCACGCACCCTCTTTGGACCAGTCTGCGATAAATCTTGATTACATGTATGTTCGACGTGTAAGCTGTTCATAATGCACAACACATCACTGCAGAACGATGCCTGTATAAAAAATGGGCACTCGCGACTCCATCTGCATTTATACTCAACCCAACCAGTGTCAGAACGAGCCACCCTGAAATCGAGACCTTATTCCATGTGGCGAAATGCAACAACAACAAACAAATCATCATTCTCCCAAAATGTCGCCCCTTCACAAAGTGGATAGGCCACAACATGATCAAAATCTCAAACCACAGGTGAGTCGATGTATTGAGAGAAACAAGTGCAAGTAAACTATCACTTCTTCGCTTCCACTGTATATTATTTCATCATTTGGGGGGTCATCGTTGTCCGACATGAGCATAGATATCAGTTGATTCACACCACCTTCTCATCGGTTCCATGCCGTAATGTCGTCAAACATACATTTATTTTAATGCATTAAACACCTCATTGTATTCTTCGTCGGATGAACTATCCAAATTATTTTCTCCATCACTGTCGAACACAACATGGGTATCCTGTTAGCGAACATAGGTCTACTGTTCACGAACATTCTCAACCAGATTGCTACCACCCGCTTGTTCTTGAAAATTGAACCTTGAACCGAATTGTTCAACAATATCGGGTGTATGATAAAAGTGAACATTAGAGTGCACAAGAAATAAAGTCGGCTCGATTTGCGTACTACAAAGATGAAGTAGATCCATATCGGTAGCAAGAATGAACCTAAGCGTAATACAATGATGAGAAACGTATGTATAATAAATTTCAAAATCTGATGAAAGTGAAAAGGGATTAAGAATGTATTAAATAAACTGTCGTAAAATGAGGAGACAAACACTGTTGGCTAGAAAGCAGACAACTCTTACTTTACCGCCAACATGCTCGGACAAATTGTTAAATTATTCGTTAAAATGAACAATAATATTGTACCATCTTTTCATTTTTTTTCTTGAGTATGGAAGCAAAATTCTACATGATGATTTTGTAGTAGAAGCTGAAATGAAAGAGGATGCACTGTGTTCAATCGGGACGCTAATCACCAGTATTAATACAGAAAAAATTGAACTACATAATAAATTGTATGATCGGTCATTGTTTTTCATGCATTAAAGCTGATCAAATCCCGCTCGGTCATGAGTAGGACCGAGCGAAACTTGAGCAGGATCCTGAGCTAACTATGATGTAATTTTTTTTTAAACATGAGCGGGACTCGAGCAGGACGGCGAGCGGGATCCTACTCTCTACGGTGCTAGAAAAGCCGAGTGGAATTCGGTAAGCAGAGCGGGACACCGAGCAGGATTTGTATTTTCTACTGGACTTAACGAAATTCGATCAATTATGGACAAAACAATGTAAAATAACTAACTAATCATTATTTGTAGGCTGACATATCTAAAACGTTGGTATATTTAAGTCAATATGGGTAACACCCAAAGTTTAAACTATTTTAATTTGAAAAGTAATTGAACATTTTTTTTTCTTAAATTAAACCCTAATTTTCTGCGAATCCCTCTCTCCTCTTGTCTTTTCATATGCCGCTGCTTTCTTCGAACTGCGCCTCCGCCGCTTCTCTATCCGGACCACCTCTCGGCCGCTTGGTACGATACCCTCTCAGACTTTCTACTTCAAAAAGGTATGATACCCAGGGCTTGGTACGATACCCTGAGACTTTCTACTTCAAAAAGGTTTTCAAAAAGGAACAGTGGATCGTACCCTATTTAGTATCAAGTCAGGAGAAGACATCCTACTGGTGCCGATCTATGTGGACGGCATCATCTTTGGATCAAGGAATCTGACTATGTGTCAGAAATTCGAGCAGATGATGAAAGAGAAGTTTGAAATGTGGATGATGGGAGAGATGAACTATTTCCTTGGAATCCAAGTCAAACAATCAAAGAAGGGAATATTCATTAATCAAGCCAAATATACAAGAGATCTCATCAAGAAATTCGGCTGCGAATCCAGTAAGTCAATAAAGATACCCATGAACACCAATCTCAAGATTGATCTTGACAAAGAGGGAGTATCTGTTAACTCAACTAACTATCGTGCTATTATCGGTTCTTTATTATATCTTACAGCAAGCAGACCTGACATAACTTATGTTGTAAGTGTATGCGCGAGATTTCAGGCGAATCCCAAGAAGAGCCATATAGATTCGGCGAAGAGAATTCTTCATTACTTGAAGGGAACACCTGATGTTGGATTATGGTATCCTGCTGATGATAACTTTGAAGTAACTAGTTATTCTGATGTTGACTATGCAGGTTATCGAATCGATAGAAAGTCAACCTCAGGAACTTGTCAGTTCCTCGGTAGCAAGCTCATATCGTTGTTCTCAAAGAAACAGCACTCAGTAGCAACGTCCACTACTGAAGCTGAGTATATGGCTGCCGGATGCTGTTGCGCCAGATACTGTGGCTTCGACAACAGCTGAGAGACTACGACATTCATCAAGATGAAGTGTCGATCTACTACGATAGTACCAGTGCTATTGCAATCAATCAGAACCCTATTCTACATACAAGGTGCAAGCACATGGACATCCGTCATCACTTCATTAGAGATTATGTCGAGAAAAAAGATATCAGAATGGAGAAGATCCACACCGATAAGCAAAGAGCTGATATCCTGACCAAACCTCTAGCTGAGACCAGATTCAACGATATCTGAGTATAACTAGGTCTTTTGGATCCTACTGATACGATTCAGTAAATGATCCTGGAAGTACTGAGTAAGGGCGAACTTACTCTCAGTACAGCTAAAATACTCAGTATCGTTAACGTGGTATCAGCTGACTACTATGTTCATCTGACAGGCTATGAGTATTAAATTCAGCATTTGGTGATTCAGCATGTCATAGCATTTATTTCCCGCCTTTAATGTTCATCGTACTACATTGAGTATGTCGTTTTCATTAAACTCACGACATTCCCTAAAACTGACTGCGGCACATTAAATGCATGTCATTTCACCTTATCATTTAGGCGTAGAGATAAGTAGGCTAAGATTATAGGCTGCACAATAATCATAACCAATTATAAAATCTAATCTGAGTCGTAAGTTTCTTGCAAACTGATTAATCTAAGCCACATGGTTTAAAAACCATTCCATATTCAAAACTGAATATATATATGCATGTTATCTCTCTCCTAAACCATATTTCCGCCATTCTCGATCGATTAGTGCTATCTGCAACTGCTTTCTCTGCTTAGACTTCTATGGCATTCCAAGCCTCATCTTTCGGTATTATTTTCTTAAACTAAATCTGCTTTGCTCACTAACTCTATTTTCAAGTGCTAACATTTCTTATTGCAGATTTCAGTTATAAGATGGCAACAATAGTTCCCGTAAGCGACATGCTGATTCCTATGGAAGTTTAGGAAATTATCTTCGGGAAGAGGGTTCTGTTCGAACCCGTCCTGTCTTTCAGGACTTGTGGCGTGGAGTGCATGGTTCCTATATTCGACGCGCTCGAGAACTCGGGACTTCTACCGATTCTCTCCAGGGCTCCGTGTCACAGCCTACCCCGTCAGGTTGCCGAGTTTTATTTGAACTTCAGAGAGGATGATTCTTCCAACGAGATCTCCTGCATCCTCTCTCGGCATGAGGTCCCCACGAATCAGTGGGAGGACTAGGCCATTCAGATTGATATCGCGAATCATCTTCGTCGCAGTTTTGACCTTGAAGATGAAGGGATTCCCCTTGCCAAGTACAAGGAATCCGAGATTGATGCTTATGTCTGCCGTTTCAGCGGTTAGGAGAATATAGTCTTCAAAGCTGCCTTTCCAAAGAGTCAATTTTTGCCTCAGTACCGTGGTTTGGCGTATGTGGTCAACCACATCTTGACGAGTTCGGCGGGCTACTTTGACCAGCTCTCTCGCATCCGTGTCCAGATCATGATGGCGATCATGGACGGAGCCCACGTGAACTGGAATGCTTTCTTCCGCTCAGAGTTCAAAGCTCAGTCTCTCAAATTCATTGACTCTAAGGAAGGCATGCAGTTGATCCTAAAAGGCAAACTCCTCTTCGGTACAAAAGTCAGTATATAAATCGAAGATAACTGCCAAGAGAGAGTCTCATTCGTTGATGCCTACTACTTCGATCAGAAGCTGACAAAGTTTCTGAATTCAGCATCCGATGAGAAATCAATAGGGGGAGGACTTGCTTCTAAATGTCCTCCGGAGATCGCTCAAGATCCCCGCCCTACTCAGCCGACTCAGCAGAAGAAGATCAAGACGCAGAAGAAAATAGAGTCTTCAGTAGCCCCTTCACACATCTCCCTAGAAGATTCAGGGTCTGGTAAGAAGGATGTGACCCTGAAGGAGAAGGTGCAGCTCCAGCTGAATCGACCCCATTTGTTGAGGTCTCCTCTTCCATCCCAACCTCCATTCTTATGGCAAAGAGCGGAGCCACTAAAGAGGTTGCTGAAGAGATCCCCGAGATCCAAGCCCATTAGGATCTCGTGGACATCGCTATCCGGGCTCGTGTGAAGATGCGTCTGCGATTCCTAGAGTGGGACCGGCTTGAAGAGACTATCCGCCAGCAGATGGTAGCTGAGTTGGTTCAGGAGGAACTGCACCTTCAGGAGATTATTGGCTATGGCGAGCCAGCCGATATTGACTCCTTAGATGATCTCAGGGCTTCCATGATGATCTCAGAGCGAGTCATCTTCTCAGACTCAGCCGCCGCCTCCTCCTCCTACTAACTCACCCAAGGATGCAGACCTGGGAGGATCTGCTGAGGGTAACACTCCCAAGGATGATCTCAGGGCTTCCATGATGATCTCAGAGTGAGTCATCTTCTTAGACTCAGCCGCCGCCTCCTCCTCCTACTGACTCACCCAAGGATGCAGACCTGGGAGGATCTGCTGAGGGTAACACTCCCAAGGATGATCAGCCGCCATCTCCTCCAGAATCTAGCCCGATCATCCCGACTCTGTTCAAGACTCAGCCGAAGAAACAGAGCAGATATCAAGCTGCTGAGCTCAAGGACTTCAGAACGGAGTCAATCAATAAGGTTAAAAAGCGTCAAGCCCATAAAGAACAGGAATCTTGCCAATGATGTGAACATTAAGTGGAGTAAGTTCACTGAGGCTCAGACGAAGACACTGACTAACCTTACTACGGAAGTGCAGAGGATCAGTACTCCAACTTCTATCAATGCTGAAAAGATCCTCACCAAAGCACTTGAGGCACGGAAAGTAGACCTGACTGCTCAATTCCAAAACATATTGCAGTCGCAAGCCAAGATGTTCTCTGAAGAAATGACTGCTACAACAGGTCGTGTCTAGAAGGCAGTCGAGGATCGTTACAAGTTTATGTTCGAACGTGTTTCTAAAGCACTGACTAACCAACACGACTCCTGCCAAGAGATCAAGAAGGCTGCTGCTGATGCTGTGGAAGACTATCTCACACGCTTTGACAAGTCTAAAGCTGCTCTACTGAAGGTTATTAATCAAGAGCACAATCAGTGATAGGAGTTATACACGGAGGTGGCCTCAGACATTGCCTCAGGTCTGACTACGGTCAAGGCCTCAGTAGAAGGACTGACGAACAAGGTACTGCCCTGGCTACGCTAATTGATGATGCCAAAAAGGGGGAAAAGTCTAGATCTGCTAAGCTCAGAGCCCTCCTCAAGGAGCCCTCCTCAAGGCAGAAGAACAACAGGACGCAGAACCAAGTTCAGCTCAGGGGGAAGCCCATATTGTGGAGCCTACTGACGCGGATGTGGCTGAGGTGACCAAGTACGTTGAAAGCCTGCCTACTAAAGAATCGCCACCTCCCGCCAAGAAATCCGACAAAGGCAAGGGTAAGGCCCCTGTTGAACCCAGTCCGCCTAAGGACAAGAAACTCAAGTTCAGGTCACGAGAGGAAAAAATAACTTTTGATGCTAAGCTGGCCAGAGAACTTGACGAGCAGAATGCTAAGAAAAAGCTGACCGCCAAGAAAGGAGTACAAATCCGTACTCCAGCGCCGACGCGCACTAGATCTGCTATTCCCAGATAATCTAGATCTTCAGCAACTGCTATCTCCAAACAATCCAAAACTGAGAAGTCATGTGCATCCAAATCCAGATCTTCATCGCCTGCTGACTCAGAAGAACAACGTGTGCCCTCATCTACTTTTCCCAGACAATCTAGATCTTCAACAACTGCTCAACCCAAACAGTGCAAACCCGTACTGTCCAAAACTGAGAAGTCAGGTGCATCCAAATCCAGATCTTCATCGCCTGCTGACTCAGAAGAACAACATGTGCCCTCCACTGTCCCCTCCAAGGAGCAATAGCTTGAGATGAAGGAAATATGGGACACAGTCGAGCGTGCACTGGACAAAATAGTTGAGGCCAGGCAGATTAGAGAAGCTAGGGAAAGGATTCGTCTAGCTGATCTAGAGGCTCTCAGGCTGCGGACTGAGAAAGAAGCAAGGGAGAGGGTCCCAGTGAAGGACAAAAGTATACATACTTCTTCAAGGTACTTCAGGAGAAGGGAACCGGTCAGTGAAGTAAAGAGCATCATCTTCAAGAGAACTGATGACTGGGTACCTCTCAAACTGAATTAGAAATGGGAACAACTGAAAGTAGACTTCAACAAAAGATTTTATTTCTCGGAAGTTGGCAATGAAGATTCTACTGATACTGACACATTCTTCAAAGACTTTCTAATAGCTGCGAACCTACCCATCCTTGCTGAGATTCAAACTTTGCTGGATCAATCTGGCAAAACGCTTAAGGCACCTCCGTTCAGGATCCTTCCTCCTCCACTCACTCATCACGATAACATCTGCAAGAAGGAGATCGAAGAAGAGATCAAGGATGCCGTCATAAGCAAAGCTCTGAACAAAGATGACGCAGAAGACTTAGTGGAGATTAAGGCTCTGAGGAGCAGAGTTTATTCAGGATATGGCCTTGAACTTACAGAGAAGAAGTCTGCTGACTTCCGTGCTCGCATGCAACAATTCAAGAAGAAGTCGAGCTAACCTCTCTCTAGAAGTTCAAGGCCATATCCTGAATAGATCTTTACTCAGTAGCAGTAGCTCTTTACCTTAGCATGTTTCTTTGATAGAAGATGTAAAAGGTTTTGGCATCATCAAATAGGGGGAAATTGTTTGGATGAAGATTCAGTAGACCATATTGATAGATTTGAATATCCCAAAACCCCTAGCTGAATGATGAACCTTCGCTCTTGTAATAGCTTAGTTTGAGTTCAGCATGTTAGGAACTCAGTATGCTAGAGTTCAGTAGCTGCAGAGTTCAGTAGAAGACCTTCCACTCAGCTGATGGACTCAGGATTTAAGAACCACCAATTGAATCTGCATAGGAATTCATGTCCATGCACTAATACTCAGAAGAATGTCAATAGGAAGTCACTTCAGTTGAAGGTCCGAGGATTCAAAGGAAGTCAACCCTGATGTTTGACAAGTCTCACCTACCAATCTACCTCGACCAATAGGGAGCCAAATTCGTGGTAAGACCCCTGTATAACGGATCTATTCATAATCGACGACTATATAAGAGGAGAGTCTTCATGTAGAGACAACACCGGGACCAAAAAGCTATCAACGCACAAAAACTCTTAACACTCAATTGAAGAATCCAGTGAAAAACTAACATTCATAGAAGAACCTTTTAGTTCATCATTTAGAGTTATCCTTGTTCCCCTTCTCTTATCTAAGCGAGCCTAATTGTAATACTCATAGCTTAGAAACCCCAAGGATGTTCACATTCTGATGAAATCGTTCTTATTGTAAGAACTTCCTCATAGTTGGAGAAGCCTCAAACACTTTAAGTTTGAAACCCTTGTAAAGTCACTACGACTATAAGTAGAGAATCTGTCCTATGAACAAATCACTATGAACTTGCTCAGCGTAAGCATCAAGTTTGTATCTGTCTTGAGAACAGATCACTGAGACTTGCCCAGTATAAATATAATAAGTATCCTTCTTTGGTCAGGACATTGGACGTCGAACCCAATGTGTCCGAACCATTTTAAAAACATGCTGTGTTGATTTATTGCTTTCCTTAACTGATCATATTACATTAAAACTGTATTTCATTAAACTTAGCATAAAACTGGTTTTCCAACCGAGACGTTTAATAGTGCCTACACTTCCGCACACAACTCTAATACTGAATGACTATTCGACTGACTCAAGTCAGTAGAGCTGAACTCAGTAGAAGAAATCTTTGCCCAAGCGATCTGAAAGCATACCTGTCTATCTGACTCAGTTCAGTAGAAAACTCAGCTAGAGCTGACTTTCGCGTTTTAGAAAATAATCTGAATTTATGTGTATTCACCCCCCCTCCCGCTACACCTAAACCACGTCTCAGGACCAACAGACCAAGATATTACCAATAGGGAGCCGACAACGCTTTATCTTTTCTGATAGAAGCTGCTCCTAGACTAAAAAAAAGGTGTATCTCTACAGTGCACCTACTAATCAACGTTCAAATTTGAAGGAGCCATTTTCCTTGTCGTTTTGACACGTGGCTAGACCCCTCTCCAATGGATCTATTCACAATCGACGACTATATAAGAGGAGAGTCTTCATGTAGAGACAACACCGGGAACCAAAAAGCTATTAACGCACAAAAACTCTTAACACTCAATCGAAGAATCCAGTGAAGAACTAGCATTCATAGAAGAACCTTTTAGTTTATCACTTAGAGTTATCCTTGGTCCCACTCTCTTATCTAAGCGAGCCTAATTGTAATACTCATAGCTTAGAAACATCAAGAAAGTTCACATTCTTGTGGAATCGTTCTTATTGTAAGAACTTCCTCATAGTTGGAGAAGCCTCAAACTCTTTAAGTTTGAAACCCTTGTAAAGTCACTACGACTATAAGTAGAGAATCTGTCCTGTGAACAGATCACTAAGAACTTGTTCAGTATAAGCATCAAGTTTGTATCTGTCTTGTGAACTAATCAGTGAGACTTGCTTACAATAAATATAACAAGTATCCTGCTTTGGTCAGGATAGTGGACGTAGGACCTAGTGTGTTCGAACCACTTTAAAAATCTGTTGTGTTGATTTATTGTTTTCCTTAACGGATCATATATTGCACTAAACTGTATTTCATCAAACTCAGCGTACAACCGGTTTTCCAACCGAGACGTTTAATAGGGCCTACACTTCCGCACACAACCCTGATACTGAACGAATGTTTGACTGACTCAAGTCAGTAGATCTAAACTCAGTAGAAGAAATCTTTGCCCATGTGATCTGAAAGCATATCTGGCTATCTGACTTATTTTAGTAGCAAACTCAGCTAGAGCTGACTTTTGCGTTTGAGAACAGAATATGTATTCAGGTGTATTCCCCCTCAAACCTGGTATGAGAGCGATGTTCTTACTAATCATTATTTTCTGAAACCGGTCTATATCGAACAAAGATCCTAGGAAAACCTGTTTTCACTGCATCTCGCATCTCTTCATTACATCTTATATCCTATCTTTCAATGGTTGATATTTCAGGGATTAGGACGGTACCCATGTTCTCAACTGAGAACTACGCGGTATGGCGAGTGAGGATGGATGTACATTTAACCACGCTGCACGACAGCATGATCGACATCCTGGAGAAAGGACCTGTTGTTCCGATGGTCGACTCAGTCGAACTTTTATTTGACGGAACAATAAGAGCCAGAAGCGGTCCGAAGGTCGCAAAGGATAAGAGCCTCTTCACTCCTGAGGAGAAGAAACTGCATAATCTCGACCGAGTAGGTCGAAAGGCTATACTGATGACACTTAGTGGCTCATATCTCGGGAGAGTACATGATTGCCAGACTGCAAAGGAGCTATGAGATGCTCTCTCAGTATTGAGCCAAGGAACTCCACAGATCAAAGAGAACAAACTGGAGTTAGAGCTGCAGAAACTCGAGGCATTCTCTATGCTTCCTGGGGAGTCCATAGATGATTTCAGTGCTCGATTCACAAACCAGATCAACATCATCAATGGACTTGGGAAAACTTTCAGCAACAAGGAGACCAACATAAAGACTCTAAGGGCTCTTAGTAGGCCTAAGTGGTATTCTTTTGCAATGTGTATGAGGAGATCTGACTTGAATTCTTTTACTCCTGATTATGTGTTTCAGAGCTAAAAGCAGAGGAGTTTGAATTCAACCTCCCACACACCCCCGGTGCTGAAGCTGAAGTGCCAATAGATCATGCTTATAAGGCATCAACTAGCACTCCCGGCGCAAGTCCCTCAGCAACAAGCCAGTCAGCTGGAAGCTCAGTAACAATACCTACTGCTGACTACTTGGCTGAGAACTATGATGTCCTTGCTGTGAAATACCAGAAGGAGAAAGATATGTTCATAAGGAAGATGAAAAAGGCTTCCCAAAAATATAAAGGTAAGAGAGATAACAGTCACTCGAAAAGTGAAACTAAACCTCTACCTGATAGGAGGAATACTGAAGCTGCTCCCATGGAGCAAAAAGACACATCTAGAAGGGATGGCAGAAGCTCAGTATGTTACAACTGCAAAAAGCTAGGACACTTCCAGTACGAATGTCCTGAACTCTCAGCAACTGAAAGAGCTGAAAGGCAAGCCCAACGTGACAAGTTTGTCAAGAAAAGGCAAGCCTACATAGTTGGAGAGTTGTCAAATTGCTCAAACGATGAGGAACTATTCATGGAATCATCTGATGATGATGCTGCATTCATGGCAATCGAGACATAAGATGTTGAACCGTGTTTGATGGCCGGAGAAGAGGCTGAGGTATATTCTGAACCCATTATATGCTCCTCTTCACCTTGCACACTCGACACAAGCTCTGCTGCAGGAGAACCACTATATGGTTCTTGCGTACGAAGATTTGCTTGAAGAGCAAATTCAGATGAGCCAACAGTTCAGCAAGACGATTCAGGAGATGGATATCCCGAAAGCAGAAAATCAGAGACTTTCAAAGAGAAGTCAGGACTCTACTGACTTTGAAGGACTTGTTCTAAGATTGAAGGAAGAGATTAACTCTCTGATAACTAAGTCTCAAGACCAAGAAGCACATATTTCAGTAATTTCCAAAGACGTCTATGAGAAAGAGACTGAAATTGCTAATCTTAAGGAAAAGCTCTCACATACCAGAATAGAATATGAAGCTCTGAGGAAGAGTGATGAAGTGTGGAGAACCTTGATGACCGAACAATACATTGGAGCCAAGGCGAAGTTGGAGAAGCTGTTACGATCTCAAAGACCATATGTCACTAAAGAAGGACTTGGTTACACTTGTGAAGCCTCCACTTCAAGACATAAGAGCTCCACCAAGCTGGCTGATAGGTTTGTCCAAGGGATAACTCAGCATGCAGGCTATACATCCCCTCAGGCAAAAAACAAGCAGAAGATTCAAGCACCTCAGTCTAGTAACATGAAGATGACCCATGGTTCTAGCCCCAAGACACCAAGGGCAAACTCAAGGGTAACCAAGAAGGTCAGGTGGGCTGAACAGTATGGCCAGTAACAGCTGACTCATCCAGCTCAGTACGTATCGTACTACTATGAGCCAAGAGCCAGAAGCCCTAAGGTTCAGAAGAAGAAAACTGAACCTCAAAATACTAAGAAGTTAGCCACTCCAAGTTCAGTGGAGAAGGTTACTGAACAAGCTAGCACGTGAGGCTAAAGTCAGATGACTGCCCAACGAAGTAGTCAAAAGACATAAAATTTGTGAAGCATGTTTGAAGGGGAAGCAAACAAAGTCAAGCATTCCGTCAATTCTGTCACCTTCCACTGATGGAATCCTTCTACTGCTGCACATGGACTTATTTGGGCCAGTCAATCCAGTGACGATCAGAGGAAAGAAATACGCTCTTGTAGTCATTGATGACTATTCAAGATATACTTGGGTGATATTCATCGCCAATAAATCTGACATCAAACTTGAGTTGCCGAAACTACTGAAGCGGCTAAGCGTCGATAAAATATCAAGATTAAAAGGATACACTCAGATCGTGGAATTGAGTTTCTGAACTCAATGGTGAAAGACTCCTATGAAGTTGAAGGCATTGAACATGAAACCTCAGCGGCACGTATGCCTCAGCAGAACGGACTTGCTGAAAGGAAAAATAGAACACTTAAAGAAGCAGCAAGGACGTTGCTCGCAGATTCAGGTCTACCATTGAAGTTCTGGGCAGAGTCTACTGACACTGCCTGCTATACTCAGAACCGGTCTTTATTGACTCAGATGCACATGAAGACGTCTTATGAACTATGGAAAGGGAGAACTCCTTCTATTTCGCATTTCCATATTTTTGGTTGTCCGTGCTTTATCCACAATAACGGAAAGGACCAGTTAAAGGTCTTTGATAGCAGGCCAGACCAAGGAGTTTTCTTAGGATACTCTAGGGTCAGCAAAGCTTTCAGAGTCTTTAACTACCGGACCCTTTGCGTGGAGGAAAGTCCTAATTTTTTATTTGATGAATTTACTTCTGAGTTCAGGAAGTTATAAATATTAGCATTGTTGGGATGATGATTCAGATGATGAAATTCAAAATCAACCAACAAGCAGTGTAGCTGAGGAGATTGATCCTACCAAACATGATCAATCCCAGGTAATTCTGGTTGATTGGTAACTGAGACCTCTACTGAGAATAACAACTCAGGGGGAACTATTGATGTTCCTAAGCTAAATGCCCCTGAACCTGGTGACTCAGTAGACCTAACCCTTGTTACTGAAGTGCTTCAATCACATAATAGTACAACTTAAATTCCTAATACACCTACTGTCTGTGTTCAACCAGTTCAGATGAAGTAACAAGACATCGTCGTTCGTGGCTAGATGCTCATTCTTCAGATCTTATAATTGGAGATCCCTCAGCTAGTGTCAAGACAAGATCCAGATTCTGTCAAGGAGAGAGTGCTTTATACTCCTGTTTCTTGCTGACTAAAGAACCTCGGACAAGTGAGGACGCGCTGAATGATGTTGATTGGATCACCGCCATGCAAGAAGAGCTGATGAGTTCACGCGAAATGATGTATGGGAACTTGTTGACAGACCTAGACATCAACACGTGATAGGAACGAAGTGGGTCTTCAAAAACTAGCGTGATGAAAACAACGTCATTATCATGAATAAAGCTCGACTCATTGCTAAAGGATATTGGCAATCTGAAGGAATAGATTTCGATGAAACATTTGTCCCAGTCGCAAGATTGGAAGCCATTCGTCCATTCCTAGCCTATGCAACACATCAGCAGTTCACAGTCTATCAGATGGATGTGAAGTCAGCTTTCCTGAACGGCGTACTGAAGGAAGAAGTTTATGTTGAACAACTGCCCAGCTTTCAGCAGGGACATCAGGTTTACATACTTTAGAAAGCTTTGGATGGGTTAAAACAAGCACCTAGGTCTTGGTACGATACCCTCTTAGACTTTCTACTTCAGAAAGGTTTACTGACTTAAGAAAGCTTTGTATGGGTTAAAACAAACACCTGATGTTAGATTATGGTATCCTGTTGATGATAACCTTGAACTAACTGGGTATTCTGATGTTGACTATGTAGGTTGCCGAATCGACAGAAAGTCAACCTCAGGAACTTGTCAGTTCCTCGGTAGCAAGCTCATATCGTTGTTCTCAAAGAAACAACACTCAGTAACAACGTCCACTACTGAAGCTGAGTATATGGCTGCCGGATGCTGTTGCGCCAGATACTGTGGCTTCGACAACAGCTGAGAGACTACGACATTCATCAAGATGAAGTGTCGATCTACTGTGACAGTACCAGTGCTATTGCAATCAATCAGAACCCTATTCTACATACAAGGTGCAAGCACATGGACATCCGTCATCACTTCATCAGAGATCATGTCGAGAAAAAAGATATCAGAATGGAGAAGATCCACACCGATAAGCAAAGAGCTGATATCCTGACCAAACCTCTAGCTGAGACCAGATTCAACGATATCTAAGTATAACTAGGTCTTTTGGATCCTACTGATACGATTCAGTAAATGATCCTGGAAGTACTGAGTAAGGGGGAACTTACTCTCAGTACAGCTAAAATACTCAATATCGTCAACGTGGTATCAGCTGACTACTATGTTCACCTGACAGGCTATGAGTATTAAATTCAGCATTTGGTGATCCAGCATGTCATAGCATTTATTTCCCGCCTTTAATGTTCATCGTACTACATTGAGTATGTCGTTTTCATTAAACTCACGACTTTCCCTAAAACTGACTGCGGCACATTAAATGCATGTCATTTCACCTTATCATTTAGGCGTAGAGATAAGTAGGCTAAGATTATAGGCTGCACAATAATCATAACCAATTATAAAATCTAATCTGAGTCGTAAGTTTCTTGCAAACTGATTAATCTAAGCCACATGCTTTAAAAACCATTCCATATTCAAAACTGAATATATATATGCATGCTTTAAAAGCCATATGGAGAAGATCCACACTGATAAGCAAAGAGCTGATATCCTGACCAAACTTCTAGCTGAGACCAGATTCAATGATCTCTTAGTAGAACTAGGTCTTTTGGATCCTACTGATACGATTCAGTAAATGATCCTTGAAGTACTGAGTAAGGGGGAACTTACTCTCAGTACACTTGAAATACTCAGTATCGTCAACGTGGTATCAGCTGACTACTATGTTCAGCTGACAGGTTATGAGTATTAAATCGTCTTCGGGAAGAGGGTTCTGTTCTAACCCGTCCTGTCTTTCAGGACTTGTGGCGTGGAGTGCATGGCTCCTTTATTCGACGCGCTCGAGAACTCGGGACTTCTACCATTTCTCTCCAGGGCTCCGCGTCAGAGCCTGCCCTGTCAGGTTGCCAAGTTCTATTTGAACTTCAGAGAGGATGATTCTTCCAACGAGATCTCATGCATCCTCTCTCGGCATGAGGTCCGCACGAATCAGTGGGAGGACTATGCCATTCAGATTGATATCGCGAATCGTCTTCGTCGCAGTTTTGACCTTGAAGACGAAGGGATTCATTCCCCTTGCCAAGTACAAGGAATCCGAGATTGATGCTTATCTCTGCCGTTTCAGCGGTCAGGAGAATATAGTCTTCAAAGCTACCTTTCCAAAGAGTCAGTTGTTGCCTCAGTATCGTGGTTTAGCATATGTGGTCAACCACATCTTCGGCATAAAAGTCAGTATACTAATCGAAGATGACTGCCCAGAGAGAGTCTCATTCGCTGATGCCTCATACTTCGATCAAAAGCTGATAAAGTTTCTGAATTCAGCATCCTCTGAGAAATCAATAGGGCGAGGACTTACTTCTAAACGTCCTGTGGAGATCGCTCAGGATCCCCGCCCTACTCAGTCGGCTCAGCAGAAGAAGCGCAAGACACTAAAGAAAATAGAGTCTTCAATAGCCCTTTCACACATCTCCATAGAAGATTCAGGGTCTGGTAAGAAGGATGTGACCCTGAAGGAGAAAGTGAAGCGAGTAAACTCAGAGGAGATTCAGCTAGAGGCTCGAGCTGAATCGACCCAATTTGCTGAGGTCTCCTCTTCCATCCCAACCTCCATTCTTATGGCAAAGAGCAGATCCACTGAAGAGGTTGCTGATGAGATCCCCGAGATCCAAGCCTATCAGGATCTCGTGGACATCGCTATCCGGGCTCATGTGCAGATGCGTCTGCGGTTCCTAGAGTGGGACCTGCTTGAAGAGACGATCCGCCAGCAGACGGTAGCTGAGTTGGTTTAAGAGGAACTGCACCTTCAGGAGATTATTGGCTATGATGAGCCAGCCGATATTAACTCCTTAGAGGATCTCAAGGTTGCCATGATGATGCTTCTCCGCATCAGATCTCAGGGCGAGTCATCTTCTCAGACTCAGCCGCGGCCTCCTCCTCCTACTAACTCACCCAAGGATGCAGACCTGGGAGGATCTGCTGAGGGTAACACTCCCAAGGATGATCAGTCGCCACCTCCTCCAGAATCTGGCCCGATCATCCCGACTGCTCAAGACTCAACCGAAGAAACAGAGTTGATATCAAGCTGCTGAGCTCAATGACTTCAGAACGGAGTCAATCAATAAGGATATAAAGCGTCAAGCCCATAAGAACAAGAATCTTGCCAATGATGTGAATATTAAGTGGAGTAAGTTCACTGAGGCTCAGACGAAGACGCTGACTAACATTACTACTGAAGTGCAGAGCTTCAGTACTCCAACTTCTATCAATGCTGAAGAGATCCTCACCAAAGCACTTGAGGCACGGAAAGTAGACCTGACTGCTCAATTCCAAAACATATTGCAGTCGCAAGCCAAGATGTTCTCTGAAGAAATAGGCTGCTGCAACAGGTCGTGTCCAGAATGCAGTCGAGGATCGGTACAAGTTTATGTCCGAAAGTGTTTCTAAAGCACTGACTAACCAACACAACTCCTGCCAAGAGATCAAGAAGGTTGCTGCTGATGCTGTGGAAGACTATCTCACATGCTTTGACAAGTCTAAAGCTGCTCTACTGAAGGCTATTAATCAAGAGCACAATCAGCGATGGGAGTCATACACAGATGTGGCATCAGACATTGCCTCAGGTCTGACTACGGTCAAAGCCTCAGTAGAAGGACTGACGATCAAGGCTACTGCCCTGGCTACGCTAATTGATGATGCCAAAAAGGGGGAAAAGTCTAGATCTGCTAAGCTCACAGCCCTCCTCAAGGCAGAAGAACAACAGGACGCATAACCAAGTTCAGCTAAGGGGGAAGCCCCTATTGTGGAGCCTACTGATGCGGATGTGGCTGAGGTGGCCAACTACATTGAAAGTCTGCCTACTGAAGAATCGCCACCTCCCGCCAAGAAATCCGACAAACGAAGGGGTAAGGCCCCTGTTGAACCCAGTCCGCCTAAGGACAAGAAACTCAAGTTCAGGTCACGAGAGGAACAGATAGTTTTTTATGCTAAGCTGGCCAGAGAACTTGACGAGCAGGATGCTAAGAAAAAGTTGACGGCCAAGAAGGGAGTACAGATCCGTACTCCAACACCGACTCGCACTAGATCTGCTATTCCCAGACAATCTAGATCTTCAGCAACTACTAACTCCAAACAGTCCAACCCGTACAGTCCAAAACTGAGAAGTCAGGTGCATCCAAATCCAGATCTTCATCGTCTGCTGACTCAGAAGAACAACATGTGCCCTCATCTAATATTCCCAGACAATCTAGATCTTCAACAACTGCTCAACCCAAATAGTCCAAACCCGTACTGTCCAAAACTGAGAAGTCAGGTGCATCTAAATCCAGATCTTCATCGCCTGCTGACTCAGAAGAACAACATGTGCCCTCCACTGTCCCCTCCAAGGAGCAAGAGCTTGAGATAAAGGAAATATGGGACACAGTCGAGCGTGCACTAGACAAAACAGTTGAGGCCAGGCAGATTAGAGAAGCTAGTGAAAGGTTCGTCTAGCTGATCTAGAGGCTCTCAGGCTGCGGACTGAGAAAGAAGCAAGGGAGAGGGTCCCAGTGAAGGACAAAAGTATACATACTTCTTCTAGGTACTTTAGGAGAAGGGAACCGGTCAGTGAAGTAAAGAGGATCATCTTCAAGAGAACTGATAACTGGGTACCTCTCAAACTGAATCAGAAGTGGGAACAGCTGAAAGTGGACTTCATCAAAAGATTTTATATCTGGAAAGTTGGCAATGAAGATTCTACTGATGCTGACACATTCTTCAAAGACTTTCTAATAGCTGCAAACCTACCAATCCTTGCTGAGATTCAAACTTTGCTGGATCAATCTGGCAAAACGCTTAAGGCACCTCCGTTCAGGATCTTTCCTTCTCCACTCACTCATCAAGATAACATCTGCAAGGAGATCGAACAAGAGATCAAGGATGCCATCCTAAGCAAAGCTCTAAACAAAGATGACGCAAAAGACTTAGTGGAGATTAAGGCCCTGAGGAGCAGAGTATATTCAGGATATGGCCTTGAACTTCCAAAGAAGAAGTCTGCTGACTTCCGTGCTCGCATGCAACAATTCAAGAAGAAGCCGAGCTAACCTCTCTCTCTCCTAGTCTAGTTTTCTAGTGATAGCATGTCTTGTATTGTAATTCTTATCTCATCTATGACATATATCACTTTGAGCTTTGACAACTACTTATTGTCTTTACGTTTATTTTTATCTTTCAGCATGATGGATCACCTTAGTGATCAGATATCACACTTTCACATTATATGACCCTATGTGACTTATATGCTTATCTACCTTAGGATTATTCCCTGCTGATTATTTTTTTTTGCTCTGATCTTCTCTGATACCATGCTAGTACTTAGGGGGATGGGCTCTTATATATGAATATAAGGGGAAATTGTCTCTTAGGGGGAACTTGTTTTATAGGGACACTTGTTTTTCAGATATTGTTAGGAGCTGAATTTACTTAGATGATTAGCTACTAAGAAGTATGATCTATTATGAGCTCTGATTATTTATTTTACTGTATCGTCCCTGATATCTCTTGAATGTGTTAACTTGCTTTTTAGCTCTGAGATTTTTCAGTAGAATCTCTGATAGCTTCAGTATGATATAACTATGTCAATAGTATTAAGTTCTGTAAGTTTTGATATATTCAGCATTCTAACTATGTTAATTTGATGTGGCCCTGATACACTGCTTGATAACATTAGACAACTCGGATATCTTCTTACTTGTGATTGCTCTGATTCCTTCTTTTCATTATTTAGTCAACTTTGATATGTTGGCTGGAGCATTCCTTGTAATAGATCTTTACTCAGTAGCAGTAGCTCTTTACCTTAGCATGTTTCTTTGATAGAAGATGTTAAAGGTTTTGACATCATCAAATAGGGGGAAATTGTTTGGATGAAGATTCATTAGACCATACTGATAGATTTGAATATCCCAAAACCCCTAGCTGAATGATGAACCTTCGCTCTTGTAATAGCTTAGTTTGAGTTCAGCATGTTAGGAACTCAGTAGGCTAGAGTTCAGTAGCTGCAGAGTTCAGTAGAAGACCTTGCACTCAGCTGATGGACTCAGGATTTACGAACCACCAATTGAATCTGCATAGGAATTCGTGTCCATGCACTAATACTCAGAAGAATGTCAGTAGGAAGTCACTTCAGTTGAAGGTCCGAGGATTCAGAGGAAGTCAACCCTGATGTTTGACAAGTCTCACCTACCAATCTACCTCGACCAATAAGGAGTCGACAGCGCTTTATTTTTTCTGACAAAAGTTGCTCCTAGACTGAAAAGAGGCGTATCTCTACAGTGCACCTACTCATCAACGTTCAAATTTGAAGGAATCATTTTCCTTGTCGTTTTGACACGTGGCAAGATCCCTGTCCAACGGATCTATTCATAATCGACGACTGTATAAGAGGAGAGTCTTCATTCAGAGACAACACCGGGAACCAAAAAGCTATCAACGCACAAAAACTCTTAACACTCAATCAAAAAACCCAATGAAGAACTAGCATTCATAGAAGAACCTTTTAGTTCATCACTTAGAGTTATCCTTGTTCCCCTTCTCTTATCTAAGCGAGCCTAATTGTAATGCTCATAGCTTACAAACCCCTAGGAAGTTCACATTCTTGTGAAATCGTTCTTATTGTAAGAACTTCCTCATAGTTGGAGAAGTCTCAAACTCTTTAAGTTTGAAACCCTTGTAAAGTCACTGCGACTATAAGTAGAGAATCTGTCCTGGGAACAGATCACTGAGAACTTGCTCAGTATAAGCATCAAGTTTGTATCTGTCTTGTGAACAGATCACATAGACTTGCTCAGTATAAATATAACAAGTATCTTGCTTTGGTCAGGATATTGGACGTAAGACGCAGTGTGTCTAAACCACTTTAAAAATCTACTGTGTCGATTTACTACTTTCCTTAACTAATCATATTGCATTAAAATTGTATTTCATCAAACTCAGCATAATACCGGTTTTTCCAACCGAGACGTTTAATACTGCCTACACTTCCGCACACAACTCTGATAGTGAACGACTGTTTGACTGACTCAAGTCTGTAGAGCTGAACTCAGTAGAAGAAATCTTTGCCCTCGCGGTCTGAAAGCATATCTGGCTATCTGACTCAGTTCAGTAGCAAACTCAGCTAGAGCTGACTTTCGCGTTTGAGAAAATAATCTGTATTTAGATGTATTTGTTGGGAGATGATTCAGTAGCCTAGTGTTCAGTAGATTTGAATGATCCCAAAACCCTACTTTGATTGATGAACCGTTCAGTTGTATTTGTTTGTTCTGTCTTTGAGAGTTTCAGACTCAGTAGACATCCTTCCTACATGGTTCAGGCGTTCAGTTCTGTCTGTTGATTCTTCAGTAGACTATCAGCCTCAATACCATGATAAGAAGACTCAGTAGTACTGTACTCAGCAGGAACAGTATACTAAAAGGAGTCAGTGGAACTGAACTCAGCAGGAGTAGTTCACTGAACTCAGAGTTGATCTTCAGTAGAGCTGAACTCAGCAGGAGTATGCTACTGAACATAGATCAGACTCAGCAACGGCCAGACAGTCTCCTAACTATCAGAGATCTTATAAGTCAAATCAGCAGAGTCATACGAGGTATAGAGAAGTCAGCTTCAGATCTGTCTTGAAGTCTGTTTGTCTCACCTACTTTCTTTAGCCTCGACCAATGACAAGCAGCCAACTGTCTACTTTCTGATTAAAGCTGCAAGTCAACATCTTTCCGAAATGGAGGGAAAGTACTTTGTCACCATACTTTGAAAGAACCGTTAGGTACCCAAAAGAGAGAAACACATGGATCATCGTCTCAAACGGATCTTTCCATGCCTCTCATCTATAAATAGAGGGAAGATTTCAAATCGAAGCTCACGAAACATACAAGAACACACGAGCATTTACGAGCAACTCAAAATCGATTTAAAGCTTTTCAAAAGATCTTCAAAGAGCTATTCCAAGTGAAAGGCGACATACTTGCTCAAAGGGAACCGTGCTGAATCAGATCATAAGCCTCTAGTATCCAATCGGCTGAATACGAACCCAGAGTTTATACTAAACCGTTCGTTGCTCTAGAAGCCACTTTCTCGTTCCCTTCCCTCTAACCTAAGCTCAACAGACCATATCTGTAGCTTAGATCGAAGGAGTTCATTCCTGAACTGTTCTTTATTGTAAAGAACTCCTTCATAGTTGGAGAGTTTGTCAAACACTTCAGTTTGATACCTTGTAAACTGAGACTTGCTCAGTATAAATCTCAAGACCAGTGTTTGTCCAGTGCACAAACCGACTGAGACTAACTCGGTATAATAAAATAGCCTCCTGATCTTTTCGGGACAGTGGATGTTGGATTGTTGGATCCGAACCACTTTAAAATCGCTTGTGTTCTGTGTGTTTTCTTTACTGTTGCAATGATTACTATTCATACTGAAAATATCTTTTAAAATTATTCAACTGTATTTCAGCAAAGCTTAAAACATTGCACTAATATACTGAAACAGTTTTCCTAAAAACGTTTTCTAACTCAACTGAATTTGGGCCTACACATTTCCGCACTCTACTGAACTTCTACTGAACGATACTGAATTCTGACCTAAGTCAGCTAGCAGGTCTCAGTGAAGTCAGTCACTCTGCCACGCGATTCAGAATAGCTTATCTGGTCTACTGAACCTGTTCAGTACTGCATCTTCCTGAAAGGGACTGTTCACGTTTTAAGTTGAGAAAGTTTTTAGGTGTATTCACCCCCCTCTACACCTGAATGTTTATCTCGGGACCAACAATTGGTATCAGAGCTGGAGTTCTCTAAGACTCTTATTTTCTGAAACTGGTCTATTTGAACGGATCCAGAAAACGATTTCACTGCATATCATTCTTCATTCATATCATAATTTACAATGTCTGATATGTCAGGAATCAGGATGGTACCATGTTCTCAGTAGAGAACTACAGGGTATGGCGAGTCAGAATGGAAGCACATCTGACTTTCCTCTACGATAGCATGACATAGGTACTGGAAGACGGACCTATCGTTCCCATGATTGATAATGTCGAAACCCAGGATCCAGCACAAGGAGGCGGCATGGTAACCGGAAAGAAGATCCCCAAAGATAGAAGCCTCTTCACTCCTGAGGAAAAGAAGCTTCACAACTTAGACCGGGTTGCCAGAAATGCCATACTCACCACCCTGAGTGATTCCTATCTCGGATGACTTCAGGACTGCAAGTCCGCGAAGGAACTCTGGGATGCTCTAGCGCTACTGAGTAGGGGGACTCAGAAGATCAAAGCAAACAAACTGGCGTTGGAACTTCAGAAACTGGAGAGATTGTCTCTCATGCCTGGCGACACGATTGAAGATCTTAACGTTAGATTTACGGATTTGATGAACACCATCAACGAGCTGGGAAAGACATTCTCCAATCGAGAAATGAATCTCAAGATATTGAGAGCACTGCCAGACGGACATTGGACTCCATTTGCTACATTGCTTAGACAATCTGACCTTGATATTGTTTCTCCTGATCATATCTTTTCAGAATTAAAAGCTGAGAAGTTCGAGTTCGGCCTACCTCAAAGGAAGCCGCGAGCTGAAGCTAACACTCAAATCGACCATGCTTTTAAAGCATTAGTCAGCACAGCAGCTCCCATGTCTAGCAAGGCAGAACCTTCACTCAGTGATCTACAAGAAGGAAACCTAGCTAAGAAATACGCACTGCTTGCCGTGAAGTATCAGAAGGAGAAGGAGAGGCGCAGAAAGCTCTCTAGAGTTGTCAGAGACTCAAAGGGTAAGTCAAAATATACACCCAAGCGCACTCCTGAATCACATACTCCTGGATCACATACTTCTGATTGTAAAGTCACCACCTGCTACAACTACAAGAAGCCAGGACAGTATCAATACGACTGTCCTGAGCTCAGTACTGCTGAGAGAGCAGCACGTAAAGCTCGAAGGGAGAAGTTCATCAAGAAGCGTCAAGCATATATTGCTGGTGAACTCTCAGACGACTTAGATGATGAAGTGGCATTCATGGTCGTAGACCTTGAAGTAGATGCTGAAAAGTTTCTTATGGCAGGAGAAGAGGATGAGGTAAACTCTCACACTCCATTTAACTCCTCTTCACACTACACACACGACACTATTTCAGGTGCAGAAGAGAATCTAGTTATCTCGATCGCGTATGAAGAACTATTAGACGAGCAGATTCAGATGAGCCTGCAGCTCAGTAAGACTCTTCAGGAGTTGGATACCCTGAAAGTGGAGAATCAGAGACTTTCTTAGGAGATTCAGGTTGCTACTGAGTCAGAAGGACTTGTGTTGAGACTTAGAGAGGAGATTAACTCTCTGATGACTAAGTCTCGGCATCAAGAAGATTAGATCTCAGTACTGACCAATGACTTGACTCAGAAGGATACTGAACTGAGTCTACTGAAGCAAGAGTTGTCAGGACTTCAGACCGAGCATGAAATGCTTAAGAAAAGTGATGATGTCTGGAGGAATCTGATGACAGAGCGGTACATGGGCCTTGAAAATAAGCTTGAGGCAATGCTAGCCAGCAACATACCAGAAGGACCTACTGAAGAATTATACTACTGAAGAAGGACCCAGAATCGAGTTTGGAGACAATGCAAAAGGCTATACCAGAGGCTATGGAACACTCAGCACTGGAACCGCCACAATTCCAAGAGTATCATATGTTGAAGGACTTCAACATAGTCTTCTCTCTATTAGTCAATTTTGTGATAACTCGAATAGAGTGATTTTTTACGTTGGTTTCTATAATGTCATTGATAAATCTACAGGGAAAAAAGTGTTATTAGGTTCGCGCAAAAAGAATATCTATGTAGCAGAGTGGAACTCAGCTGAACCTGAAGCTTGCTTGCTAGCGAAGAAGGATAACAGAACGGGGTGGCTCGGGCACAGAAGACTCAGTCATCTCAACTTCAAGATGCTCAACAAGCTAGCTAGAAACGCTCTAGCAAGAGGACTGCCGAATGAAGTATTCAGCAAAGACAGTCAGTTTGAAGCATGTCTAAAGGTAAAGTAAACAAAGAAGCAAAATCCGCCTGTTCCATCGCCTTCCACTGATGGAATCCTTCAGCTGCTACATATGGATTTATTCGGTCCAGTCTCTCCAGTGATGATCAGAGGCAAGAAGTATGCTTTAGTGGTCATTGATGACTACTCGCGCTACACATGGGTCAAATTTATTGCCAACAAGTCTGACGTCAAAACAGAGTTGCCTACGCTTCTGAAAAAGCTCAGTGTCGAGAAGAACACCAAAATTATAAGGATACGTTCAGACAGAGGAACTGAGTTCCTGAATTCGATGGTGGAGGAGTTCTGTAAAGCTGAAGGCATAGAGCATGAGATGTCTGCCGCGCGCACGCCTCAACAAAATGGGGTTGCTGAAAGGAAGAACAGAACACTCAAAGAAGCAACAAGAACCCTGCTCGCAGACTCAGGACTCCCAACCAAATTCTGGGCAGAAGCAACTGACACTGCATGTTACACTCAGAACAGATCTCTACTGACCAAGCAGTATAAGAAGACACCATATGAATTATGGAACGGTGGAAAGCCTTTCTTATCTTATTTCCGTATTTTTGGGTGTTCGTGCTTTATCCACAATAATGGGAAGGACAAGTTAAAAACTTTTGATAGCAAGTCAAACCAGGGAGTCTTCTTAGGATACTCCCGGGTCAGCAAAGCCTTCAGAATTTTTAACTATCGGACCCTTTGTGTGGAGGAAAGTCCTCATGTTGTTTTTAATGAGTTTGCTACTGAAGACAGGAGCAAAAACTCAAAATCAGAATCTGAGGACATCAGTAAGCAGCTACAGGATCTGAGCCTAAAAGATAAAGTTGAAAAAATCCAGTTGTGTTGGGATGATGAATCAGAAGAGGAGATTGAAGATAAGACTACAGAATCTTAGCCAGCAGCAGAAGTAGCTGAACAGATTGACTCTACTAAACAGAGACAATCACAGGTAACTCAGGTCGATGAAGAAACCCAAGTGGTAACTGAGACCTCTACTGAGGATAATAATTCAGGGGGAACAAATGAAGTTCCTGAGCTGAATGCTCCTGAACCTAGTGACTCAGTAGACCCAACTCTCGTAACTGAATTACTTCAATATCAGAATAGTACAACTGAAATGCCTAAATCACCTCCTATCTGTGTTGAACAAATTTTAGATGAAGAGTTGAAACATCGTCGATCGTGGCTGGACGCTCACACTTCTGACTTGATTATTGGAGATCCTTCAGCTAGTGTAAAGACAAGATCCAGATTTTGTCAGGGAGAAAGCGCATTATATTCCTGCTTCTTGTCTACTGAAGAACCTCAATCAGTTGAGGACGCACTTAAGGATGCTGATTGGATCATAGCTATGCAGGAGGAGCTGAACCAGTTCGCGAGAAACGAAGTATGGGAGCTTGTTGATAGACCCTGACATCAACATGTGATCGGAACTAAACGGGTATTCAAGAACAAGCGAGATGAAAACAACGTCATAGTAAGGAACAAAGCGAGACTCGTGGAAAAAAGGCTATTGTTAAGCCGAAGGGATATATTTCGATGAAATTTTTGCTCCAGTTGCAAGATTAGAGGCAATCAAACTATTCCTAGCCTACGCAACATATCAGCGTTTCAGAGTTTATCAAATGAATGTGAAGTCTGCGTTCCTGAACGGCGTGCTGAAAGAAGAAGTCTATGTAGAACAACCTCCCGGCTGTCAGCAGGGACATCAGGTTTATAGACTTAGAAAGGCTCTGTACGGGTTAAAACAAGCACCCAGGGCTTGGTACGATACCCTGTCTTAGTTTCTTCTCCAGAAAGGTTTTCAGAAGGGCACAGTAGACCGCACATTATTCAGCATTCGACTGGAAGATGACATCTTACTTGTGTTGATCTACGTACATGACATAATATTCGGTTCAAAGAACGTCATCATGTGTCAATAGTTTGAGAAAATTATGAAGGATAAGTTTGAGATGTCAATAATGGGAGAGATGAATTATTTCCTCAATTTTCAAGTCAAACAATCTGAGAAGGGAACATTCATCAATCAAGGCAAATACACTCAAGACCTCATCAAGAAATTCGGTTGCATATCCGGTAAACCAATCAAGATCCTGATGAACACGAATATGAAAATCGATCTTGATAAAGAGGGAGTATCAGTAGACCATACTTAATTTCATGCTATTATTGGTTTATTATTATACCTAACTGCTACTCGACCTGACATAACTTATGTTGTAGGTGTCTGCGCTCGATTCCAGGCGAATCCTAAGCAGAGCCATATGGACTATGCAAAGAAGATTCTCCGCTATCTCAGAGGAACACCTGCCATGGGTTTATGGTATCCAGCAGATGATAATATTGAAGTAACTGCTTATTCTGATGCTGACTATGCAGGATGCAGGATTGACCGAAAGTCAACTTCAGGAACTTGTCAGTTCCTTGGCAGTAAGCTGATCTCATGGTTTTCAAAGAAACAACATTCAGTAGAGACGTCAACTACTGAAGCTGAATACATGGCTGCCGGACGTTGCTGCGCCCAAATCCTTTGGCTGAGACAGCAGCTACGCGACTATGACTTCATTTAGAATGAAGTGTCGATCTTCTGTGACAACTCCAGTGCAATTGCAATCACTCAGAACCCTGTACTTCATACTAGATGCGAGCACGTGGACATCAGACACCACTTCATTCGTGATCACGTCGAAAAGAAGGATATCATGACGGAGAAGATCCATACTGACCATCAAAGGGCAGATATTCTGACCAAGCCTCTAGCTGAAGCAAGATTCAGAGAACTTTCAGTAGAGCTAGGTATGCTGGACCCTACTGACTCCAGTCAGTAAGTGGATTCAGGAGAGGAGCATTCAGCAAGGGGGAATGGTCACTCTCAGTACCGAACTCATACAGTACGTGGAGATTCAGAAACCATCTACACGAGGTATAAGCTGACTACGATGTTCAGCTGACAGGTTTGCGTAGCCAGTGAAATATTTTATGCATTAATGATTCAGATTCACCTTCGTATTCAATGCCTTAGAAAATGTCACTTAATATAACGGTTTACATTTAATACACGACATCCTATGCTAAGTATGCTGAACTATGCGACGCATTAAATGCATGTCTAATCAAGTTACTTCTTTGGCTATATACAACTGTAATTTGACTTAGGCGGCTACGTTGATCATTACCTATTTTATAACATTAAATTTTAGCCGTCCATCTCATAAAGCAGATTTAAATTGAACCGTGGATATAAAACTATTCATCTTCTTAATCATATAAAACACGTTCAAAGATAGAAAACTGCCATTTTCGCTCTACATTTTTCGAACCCTAGAATTTTCTGAGAAAAGCATTTACTCTTTGCAAACAACTTTTAAAACTTCTCAGAAATCACTTCGGTAAATTTCATGCATATTCAGTATCTCGTATATTTCTTTGTAATATTTTTTGAGACTAATATTTTCTCTTGCAGATCAAAGTCATGGCAGCGAAGAACGTCACAGTAACTGTTCCAGCAAATATGGTGGAGATTCTGGAAAAAGATCGTGTTTGGTGTGAGCCAATCATGGAATTCGACGCCTGCAAGTTGGACTTCATGGAGGAGATCTTCGAGGCATTGAGGGCTTCTGGTTTGGAAGCTTTTTTGTCAAGGAAGCCTGTCTTCTTCCTTCCCAGACAGGTTTCAGAGTTATATCTGAACTCTAAGTCCATAGACGGCGACATTAGGGGTCGATTCATCATTCATCATGTTGCAGACCCCGCCCGTGCTGTATCTGAGATCAAACAGATGTATATCAGAGAAGCTCTTCAGCGGAGTTTTCACTTCCCAAAGACAGCATCGGCATCACAGTTATAAGGATGATCTCATGGATGAGTACCTGGAGATCTTCTGCGGCGAGCCTACGTCGTTCAGGGCTGCCTTCCCGAAGAACGCAATGTTGCCTCAGTATAGAGCACTGGCCTACATAGTCACTCAGATCCTGACTAGCCAGGCAGGGTCATTCGATCAGGTGTCCAGACTCAAGATACAGATCATGATGGCTATCTATGACAGAGCCCAAGTCAACTGGACATAATTCTTCCTCAAAAAGTTCATGACCCAGGCCGCAAAGTTTGATAAGGCCTCAAACTGTCTAACTGTCAAGGGCAAGCTTCTTTACGGGATGAAGCTGACAGTTATGATAGAGGATTTTTGTGGTGCTGACCACCATGTTTACGCTGATAAAGGGTACTTTAACCCTAAGAAGGTCAGGTTTCAGAGCAGGGCAACAGCCCTTCAGCAGATCGGATCAGGGCCTGCTGAGCCCAAGAAAGGCTCTAAGAAAACCTCTACTCCGACCAAGAAGAGGTCACCACCTAAGACTGCTCAGAAGACACCGTTGAAGAAGCAGAAGACGGTCTCTAAAGCAGTAGTTGTACCTCCCCTCCAACTAAGAGATGAGGCAGAATCTTCTGAGAAGACTGTCTCAGGGGAGAAGGCAGTCTCCACTGAAAAGGGAGAGGAAGTGGAACAGGGGGAGGAGCTGAGCCTGCTACTCCTATCACTCAGACCCCACTAGACATTCCACCTCTCAGCAGCATCCCGTCTGCTGAGAAAGAGATGACTCCGATAGAAGTTGAAGATTCGGAGACAGCTTAAGAAGCCGAGACATCGGGATGGAGGCCTCATATCTTCAATCCAGAGCCTCCCGAGAAGTCTCAGAGGCCATTCCTAAGATAGCAAGTCATTCTGACTTGGTTACTTTAGCCAGACAGGCCCGGCTTCATACTTTGATAAGGTTCCAGGTGGTCTACTCTGAACAGATTGATTTAACACCACACCTGTGAACAACTTCATGAAGAGGAGCTTCTGATCCGCAAGAAGATAGGCTACTCAGAGCCTGCGGACCTCTGCTCCTTGGATGACTTAAGGGCGGCTATGCTAGCCTTGCTGAACGATAGAGTTCCATCTTCAGCAGTCGCGCCTTCCGATGGGTCCGATCCTGATGATCAGGACCCGCCCTATGATTCAGGCCCTGAGAAGCCTGTTGATGGATCTCAACTGGAGGAGGGTGGCCCACCAACTACTGCTGAAATCCCACTCAGCATCCTCCCTCCAAGTCAGTCGGAGGCTGGTACCTCTCAGGCCGCGGACCCAGTACAGCTTCTGCTGGGGTCTACATTTGAGGTAGCGCCCAGCCTTAAGACCCGACGCTCAAAGATTATGGCCAAGGAACTCAGAAGTCAAGGCGCTCATAATCGACTTCTTGCTAGGGCTGTCCACAAGACGTGGAAACAGTCTACTCAGGCTCAGAGTGAGGAAATGAAGGAGCTCCGAACTTCAATTCAGAACACTCCAGCTCTAGATTTCTCTTCTATACTGTCAGATGCTCTAGCCACTCAGCGAGCCGAGTACGAAAAGCAACTAGCTCTGATGGAAGCTGCTCAGAAGAAACTTCTTGAAGATTATAAAGAAGACCAGTCAGCCCATGCTGAATCCATCTCCTCCTTGAGTCAAGCCTCAGAATTCAGACTTCAGAACATTCAGAAGGCTCTGGAAGAGAAAATGGATAATAAGTTGCAATCGATTCAGACCGAGGTGGAGTCTTCCCATAAGAAATATGGCGATGCACTTACTGAAGAGAGGAATGAACTCCATGAACGCCTCGAGAAGTTGCAGACAGCTCTGGATTAGCTGGCCTCTGCATACACCGGTTTGAATGAGAAGGTGCAGGTACCTACCCTTGGCCAAATTGATGATGCCAAAAAGGGGGAAAGGGAAAGGATACCGAATGCACCAAGGGGAACCAGATCCGTAAGGGGAGCAACCCAGACTCACCAATCTGCTCCCACTGAACCCCAAGGTCAGGCCCAAGGTGTCTCAGCAGCAGGAGATGTAGAGCTTGCTGATACCGGCTGTTGGTCCGGAGACAAATATCAGGTGTAGAGGGGGGGGGGTGAATACACCTGAGTACAGTTTCTTTTTCTCGATGAAGGTCAGCTGAAGCTATTAGTTGCAACTGATGAACAGTGCCAAATACAACCTTCGATCGCGGGTCAGAGTGGGTCAGTTACTGAGCTCTCCTACTGACTTTTGTCAGTACATCGAAACTCAGTCAAAGACTTTAGCGTGTGGATAAGTGTGGGGCCCGGAGTTTGTCTCTTTTTGAAAACGTGTTTTTGCAAATTAAGTTCTTTTGGCTGTGCGACTTTTGAAATACGATTTATGCAAACTTATGATTTTCAAAGGTTTGTATGCAATAAAACAGTAAAGAACACAAGCAATTTAACGTAGTTCAGATACGCAAGATCCTACGTCCACGGTCCTGAACAAGGCAAGATAACTTGTTGATTAATCTGAGCAAGTCTCAGCAAGGAAACTGTGCACTGGACAGATCCTTCTAAGTTATAGTCCTTAGCGACTTTATAATTCAAACCTAAGTTCGAAAGGGAGCGAAACAATCTCCAACTAAGAAGGAGTTCTTACAATAAGAACAATTCACTAAGTGTGAACTCCTTCGAATCTAAGCTATAAATATGGAAATGAGCTTAGTTAGAGAAGAAAGGGATCTAAAGACTCTAGAGAGAAGAACCACAAAATATTCTAATAAATGCAGATTCTTCGTTGGATGTTCTGATGAGTTTGCTAGAGTGTTTGAGAGCTTGAGCGATTTTCCCTTTTGAATTTCGTTGTTCCGTGTTTCGTGTTTGGTCTTGTGTGTTTTTCGTGTGTGGAACTTCAAATTCTTCTCTATTTATAGCTGTGAGCTATGGCATATGTCCGTTGGAGACGACGATGCCACGTGTCACAAGCTTCCAAAAAAATGGCCATAAATTCGAACTTGTTGCAGCAGGGCAGTTAATTACTGTACATGAGAGCAGCTTTACTGTAGGGAGCAGGTAAGGCATTGTCGGCTTCTCATTGGTCGAGGTTTGTGGTTGGTGAGAATGTCAGAGTTGACCGTTCAAATAACCTCGTATGATCTTCTGTTGAACTTTCAAAAAGACTTAAGCAGCTAGGTCGCTTTCTGTCGGATACAGTAGACTGCAAAGTCTCTGTCTTCTTCGACTGAGTCGGCTGACAAGGAATGTATCTTCTGAGTAGGTCAGCTGGCGACTGCGAAGGTACTGGGTTTTCATGAGTTCTTCTACTGCTGACTTATCAGCTGCTGGGTTGGCCTCTATTGAGGTCTACTCAGCTGATGCGCTGTCTTCTACTAAGGTCTAGTCAGCTGCTGACTGAAGAACGCAAGCGATTACACTGATGACGTGGGGTTCCGAAAAGTTTCTTCGATAGAAGATCAGTTCGACAATTACCCCGTACAGGACTTAGACAAAAATATTAAAAACGATTACATCAAGTCTAACCTATACATCAGCTAATCCTAATCGACACACTATACTACTGATATCAGCTCGGTTTTGGGATCTTCAATTCCATAGTACTACTATGATTTCCCCCAATTTTCTTTTAACCACGAACAGTTGAATATCATCTACTGACTCATATCCAACAATTTCCCCCTAATTGATGATGCCAAAACCTCTACTTCTAAATTCTAAACGAATAACATTTTATAAGGCATGCTGACCTACTGACAACAATTTCCCCCTTAATTTATCTGAGGAAAACAAACTGATATGATAACTTCAAAACATCAGCAGGTGAGAGATAGGCAAAATCAGAGAAACTGATAGTGTGAGTGTGTGTCAGATCACTTAGTGATCAGTTGTGAAAACACAAAGCAAAATGTTGTAAGACAATGAGTAATTGTCTGTCAAGCAATAGGAACGATAATATATATGATCAGGAAATTACAAGTTCCTATTACTATTAGAAAAGAGCAGAGAGAAATACTACTGACGCCTGAAGCCTTGAGTACGCTTCTTGAAATCAGCAGATCTGTCGACAGGAGGTTCCAGACCATAGTACAAATAGATTCTCTTCCTCAGCGGCTGGATATCCTCAAAGTCTTCAGCAAGGTCGACACTCAGGTCGAAATGAGATGCTGCAGCTCTAATCTCATCCTCTATTTCCTTCGTGCATAGAACTCCGCACGCTGTTCTAGGAGGTGGAATGCGCCTGAAGGTTGGAGCTCTAAAAGGAATATTTTCTCTCTTCATGATCTCCAGAAGTTGTTCCCTAAGCTCAGAATTGTAATTAAACATGAACTCGTCAAAAGCTTGTTCGATAGACTGCTCACGAGGATAGAATTCCCATACATAGTAGCCTTTGATGAATTCCTTTTTGAGTTCTTCCCATTGATCATTGACTAGAGCCGATACCCATTTATCGATATGAAGAACTGGGTCCTTCTTGACATAAGGAGCTCTTCTGTACCTTGATCCTCGTGGGATTTGCCTTCTGGGATCAGCTGCTGGCTTTTGAGATAGGCTAATCATCTTAGCCATATCAGCCATTCTCTTCTTCTCTCGGAGAGCCGTTGCCCTACAGTCTCCTTTTCTAAGGTTTAGGCCTTGCAGTGTGGCTTCCCAAGTGTCTCTATCTTCTGCTTCCTGCTCAGGTGTAAGATGAGTCTGATAATGACTCTGAGCAGTAGCTTGACCTGCAGTAGGAAGAGTTTTTGCAAACTCCTCCTGAGCCTTCTTTTTCTCCTCTTCCACTGACTCTCCCTTCTTCTTACCTCTGCCCTTAACAACTTTTCCCTTAGGCTTCTTAGCAAGTTGGGCTTCTTCCAGCTGACGCTCATGGTCCAGCTTATCATGAAGTTGTTGGGCTACCCGGAGGTCGAATGCCTCTTGTTCCGCTTTTGATTTGAAATTTACGGACGGGGGAGGAAGGATGAGAAATATCAGTAGCAGTCTCCTTCCCGGGCCTCTGCGGAGGAGCTTGTTGCTCTTCTTCTGACTCTTGCTCAATGAAATGAGCAACTTCTTCTATGTGAGCTACGGAAGATGAGATGGGGGTAGGTTGTAGGGGATATTCAAGTAGTAGAACCCCTGAATCTGCTTGGGCTGCGGAGGGTCCTTTCTCCCCGAACACCTTCCCCCCGAGCGAGTAGGGTTCTTCCCCCCCGAGGAACTGTGGAGGGTCCTTCCTCCCGAACCCTTCCTTCCAAGATCTGGACTTCAACCGTATCCGTTTCAGGTTCATCTTTCATAATACCTTCCCCCTTTTTGGCATCATCTGCCTTAGAGAGTTGGGTGCGGATGGCTTGAATGTCTCTTTCCATATTGTGGACTGAATCCTTAATATGAGAAGCTGTGGATTCGAAGTCCTTGACGAGATCGCAGTATAATTCCCAGTCTTTTTCCTGATCAGCTCTAGATGTTTTAAGTCAGTGCGGTGACTCCTGACGGAGTTTCAGCAGAGCCTGATCCTGCGATTCTGTCATTTCTTTCTGAATAAGTTTCAGAGCCTCTGCCTGTTGGGTAATAGCTTTCTGAAGGCTAGAGGTGTCAATCTTATTCTTCTCATCAATTTCGAGCTTAATAGTTTCAAGAGAGCTTGAGTCAGCTGCTCTGAAAAGATCTTCTGCTGATTCTGGAGCAACTGCTGACTCTGAGCTTCTAAATTAATTTTCTGAGCGGCTAAGGCAGCCTCAATTATCTCCTGAAAATTTGGTTGAGGAGGAGCTTCTGGAGTTTTTGAGATGCCAGCGGCTAGTCTGTCTAAGCTCACTGTCTGAGCCTTAGTGTACTTTGTCCATTTCAGATGGACGTCCTTAGCCAATAGTCTGTTCTTCTCTCCTTGACGTCTAATGGCTTTGTTAATAGATTTTGAGGACACGGAACCGATAGGCTGAATCTGGTAAGAACTGGTTCCGAGCCTCTGCTCAGAAAACGTGAGGAGCTGCTCCCGATTGTACTTCGGAGCACCTTGAGCATCACCTGATGTATCAGGATGTGGTGATTTGCTCTTCTCACGGGGAGTTGAACCCTCAGCAGAGCCTCCCAACTCTGTATCCTTGGGTGTCTGATCCTTCCTCTGATCATCATCATCATCATTGTTCTTATTATCATCCTTATCAGCAGGAGGAGATGGGGGCGGAGGAGTATCACCAGGAACTGACTCTCGCAAGCTTAGAAGATAAAGCATAGCGGCTCTGAGATCTTCGAGAGTAGCCAAGTCAGCTGGCTCTCCGTACCCTATGACTTCTTGTAATTTTTGCTCCTCATCGAGCAAGTTGATGACTGAGTGGGTTTTGATTATCTCTGCTAGAATATCCCAACTTGAAATCTCAGTAGCATTTGAACCCTTGCCCTGAGGGCTATGTCAACTAAGTCTGAGTGCCCAGCGATCTCAGGAATATGATCGTGTACTTCAGCTGTGGCACGGAGACGAGTGGAATGAATAGTTGTCCACTCAGTTGGAGTCTCCTCAGTCGGTTCCCTAACATCCGACTGGGTCTCTTCAGAGCTGATGACCTGGACCTTATCTTTGAGGGTCGCACCCTTAATGCCAGTATCAGATTCCAAAATTTGCTCTTCTTGTGTGTGAGGAGAAGCTTGTTCAATGACAGTGAGAGGCTGAGCAGCTGAGACCTCAGTTGGTCTGGGCTTAGTTAGCCTCCTCCTCTTAGGCACTTCGGTATGAGGGGGCAGAGCAGATGCAGCTCTCTTCGGCTAAGCCGGTCCTTTCCCGATAGATTTCTTAGTCGTTGTTTTTGTTTTGAACTTAATCAATTTCATGTCAAAGAATTTTGAGTCAGCGAACGATGTGTGCCTTTGAACAGCGCTCTCAATGAGGACTGACATCTTAGTCCCATAAAGTAATTTGCCCACACTGGCTAACTTCCTCTCTCCAGTGGGTAAGGTAGTGAATTTCTGGGCTTGGGCCTTCATCTCAGAAACGTAATAATCGGCCCAGTTCACTTCAATTTCGTCGTCGGTCGCTATCATCAGCTGAATCCTTGGTTTGGACAGTTGATCGTATGATCCAGCTGAGCTAGTCAGTATGTGAGAGACTATGTAGGCTAGTCCTCTGTATTGGGGGAGCAAAAGGTTCTTCGGCAAAGCTGTCTTGAACGAGATGTCAGTACGTCCGCAGAACTTATGGACATACTCATTTATCTCTTTCTCCTTGTACCCGATGGGAGAAATACCGGAGTCTGGAAGGTCGAACGTCAGCACCAAGGCATCCCTGACGTTGAAGACTCGCTGTGTAGAATCCCAACAATTCTGATCAACTTCTTTCATGTAGGCGAAAGAAGATTCCTCGCCTCCAGACGCAAGCGACTTCCAGTTGAAATACACCTCTGCCACTTGCCTTGGCGAATACGATCTCGGGTGTTTCATTACCAACTCCCCGAAGACCGTAACGCTCCAGAGCATCAAAGACCGGCTCCAGATAGGAAATATCTACTTGACGGAAAGCCAAAGTTGGTTCAAACTGAATCCTAGAGGACATAATCTCCTCAATATTCTCAGGAGTCTGAACTGTCGCCATTGAAATCTGTAAAACAACTTGTTAGCACTTGAAAATAGAGTAAGTTAGTAAGTATTAAGCAGGTTTCAATACATTACCGAATACTAAAGAGCTTGAGAAGAATGCAAATGCGAGGCAGTTTGAGAAGATTTTGAGAAAACTGAAACGCTCGAAGATAGCTCTTAAGTTGTAAATGGCGAAAAGTGAGGAAAGGATAGAAGATGAAAGATTTTATATATATCGTCTGATTATAAGTTTTGATCCTACGATCCAATTTTAATCTTTCAAATCTTATGGACGGCTGAGATTGAATGTTATAAAAGGAATGATTACCAAAGCCGCCTCTAACATAGACTTACGTAATAAGGGTAAGTGAGAAGACATGCATTAAATGCGCGACAGACAGCATTAATTACTCAGTTATTCGAATGAGAAGGTTTCCTACTGACCTTTCCTTAAACTATTAATGGTGGGAGATAAATGCACATTAACTGCTGACTTCGTGCGACTGATATAGTGAATGCAAACTTGCTTCTGAAAAGAGATTAAGTATATGATACTACGCAAACCTCTTCAGATGAACTTTCGATCAGCTGGTTACCGTTATATCGCAGGAGGATGGTTGAAGTACTGATAAGCGTGTTCCCCCTTGCGTGTACAGTGTGATTCTTCCCTCTTGAATCACCATACGGAATCTACCGATCCGTCGATCCTGGTTCCATCTACGATACCAAATGTTGCCAATTGTCTCCATAAGTCGCTATCGGTAGTTGCCTTCTACCGATGCATTTCGATAGGATCCGAGAGACCTAGCTCAACGGATAATTCTCTGAATCTGTTCTCAGCTAGTGGTTTGGTCAGTATGTCTGCCCTTTGCTTGTCAGTATGGATTTTCTCCATTCGGATATCCTTCTTCTCGACATGGTCTCTGATGAAGTGGTGTCGGATATCCACATGCTTGCATCTCGTATGTAGAACTGGTTCTGAGTTATGGCAATAGCACTTGTGGAGTCACAGTAGATGGGCACTTCATTCTGAGTGATACCATAATCTCTCAGTTTTTGTCGAAGCCAAAGGATTTGGGCACAGCAACTTCCAGTAGCCATGTACTCAGCTTCAGTAGTGGACGTTGCTACTGAGTGTTGTTTCTTTGAGAACCAAGATATCAGCTTGCTGCCTAGGAACTGACACGTTTCATAAGTTGACTTACGATCTATCCTGCATCCTACATAATCAGCATCAGAATAACCTGTCAGTATTAGATTATCATCAGCAGGATACAATAACCCAACATCAGGTGTTCCTCGTAGATATCGCAGAATCTTCTTTGCTGAGTCTAAATGACTTCGCTTGGGATCCGCTTGAAATCTTGCGCATACACCTACAGCATAAGTTATATCAGGTCGACTAGTTGTTAAATATAACAAAGAACCAATAATAGCTCTATAATCAGTAGAGTTAACAGAAGCTCCCTCTTTGTCTAGATCGATTTTAAAATTTGTGTTCATGGGGATTTTGACTGGCTTGCTGGAGTCGCAGCCGAATCTCTTGAGAAGATCTCGAGTGTATTTGGCTTGATTGATGAAGATTCCTTCAGGTGATTGCTTCACTTGAAATCCAAGGAAATAATTCATCTCTCCCATCATGGACATCTCGAATTTCTCTTTCATCATCTTCTCGAACCGGCGACATATGACTTCGTTTCTGCGCCGAAAATGATGTCGTCCACGTAGATCCGCACCGGTAGAATGTCATCTCCTCGACTTTATGTTGAATAGGGTGCGATCTCTCGTCCCCTTCGAAAACCTTTACAAGTAGAAAGTTCGATAGGGCTTCCAATCTAGCGGCCCCGGAGCGAATGTTTCATCAAAATCAATTCCTTCGCCCGATCGTATCCCTTTGCAACTAGTCGTACTTTATTTCGACAATGACGTTGTTTTCATCTCGCTTGTTTTTGAAGACCCACTTAGTACCAATCACGTGCGATGTCTAGGTCCGTCTACAAGCTCCCAAACTTCGTTTCGGACGAACCGGTTCAGCTCTTCTTGCATGGCGATGATCCAGTCAGCATCATTAAGTGCGTCCTCTATCGATTGAGGTTCTTCTGTAGACAAGAAACAAGAATATAGTGAGCTTTCGCCTTGATTTAATCTCGATCTTGTTCTTATCGTCGCTGACGGATCTCCTATTATGAGATCTGAAGAGTGAGCATCTAGCCAAGATCGTCTGAGTCTGGCTTCTTCTTCTGATACAACTTCGCGGAATCGGTAGGAGTGTTAGGCATTTCGAGTAGTGCTGTTACGAGATTGCGATATTTCAAGTAAGAAGATTAGGATCTACCGAGTTTCCGGGTTCGGGGCATTTAGCTCGGGAACATTAATCGTTCCCCACGAGTTTATATTCTCGGTAGAGGTCTCAATTACCACGGGGGCTTCCTCATCGACCGATGTTACCTGTTGTTGATTCTGTTCGGTAGAATCAACTAGGTCAGCTACATCGACTGTTGGTTGAGTCTGGGTTTGTTCATCGTCTGACTCATCAACCCAACAATGCTGGATCTTTTCAGCTTTATGAGTAAGTCCGAGATCTTGTAGCTTGCTGCTGACATTATCAGTATTTGTCTCTGTATCTTTCCTGTTCTTAGTAACAAATTCATCAAAAACAACATGAGGGCTTTCCTCCACACAAAGAGTCCGATAGTTAAAGACTCTAAAGGCTTTACTGACTCGAGAGTATCCTAAGAAAACTCCTTGATCAGATTTGCTATCAAAGACCTTCAACTGATCTTTCTCGTTATTGTGGATAAAGCAAGGACAGCCAAAAATATGGAAATGAGATATAGAAGGAATTCTCCCTTTCCATAATTCATATGGTGTCTTCATGTGTTGCTGAGTGAGTAGTGAGCGGTTCTGAGTATAGCAGGCGGTGTCAGTAGCATCTGCCCAGAACTTCGAGGGTAGTCCAGAGTCTGCGAGGAGCGTTCTTGCTGCTTCTTTAAGTGTTCTGTTCTTTCGTTCAGCAAGTCCGTTCTGCTGAGGGGTGCGCGCGGCTGATGTCTCGTGCTTAATTCCCTCTTTATCGCAGTATGTCTTAACTACTGAGTTTAGAAACTCTGTTCTTCTGTCCGAGCGAATTCTTTGAATCTTGATGTCCTTTTCCACACTGAGCTTCTTCAGCAGATTGGGCAACTCAGTTTGAACATCTGACTTATTGGCGATGAAGATAACCCAAGTATATCTCGAATAGTTATCAATAACGATGAGGGCATACTTCTTGCCTCTTATAGTCACTGGAGAAACTGGCCCGAATAGGTCCATGTGCAGCAGCTGAAGGATTCCATCAGTGGAAGGTGACGGAATAGGTGGATTTCTATTCTTTGTTTGCTTTCCCTTCAGACATACTTCACAGTTTCTATCTTTGATAAACGATTCGTTGGGCGATCCCTCGACTTTGGAGTTCTTGGCTAGCTTGTTCATGGTCTTGAAGTTCGGGTGGTCGAGTCTTTTGTGCCATAGCCATCCCGACTTGTCACCGATTTTGTCTCGTGCGAGTAAGCAAGCCTCGGGTTACGTGGTTTTCCGGTTGCAACATAGATGTTCTTTCTCCGCGAACCTGATAACACTTTTTTCCCTGTAGATTTGTCAACAACATCACAGAAGCCAGCGTCAAAGATAACTCTGTTAAGATTATCACAGAATTGACTGACAGAAAGGAGATTATGTTGAAGTCCTTCAACATATGTTACTCTTAGGACCGAAGCGAGTCCCAATGTTCGGTGTTCCGTATCCCCTTGTGTAGCCTTTTGAGTTGTCACCAAACTCAGTGCGGGACCATCTTCTTATATGTAGTTGGTCGCGAGGCTCTTCCGATACGTCATGTGTCTTGAGTAGCCGCGTCCACTATCCATGGGTCCTTATGCACCTCGCAAAACGAAGCATCTTTAGGTACCCTTTGGTTCGGTTGGGTCCTTACTTGGTTAGTGGGTGATTTCGGAACCCAAATCTGTCTCGGGACCTTAGAAGTCCCGAGACTTCTTCTTCCGAACCTTGTCGCCTTTCTTCTCCACAGGACTTGGAGATACTGAGTTTCTGCTGATGATTTTGGGTTCAGGCGCTTTCTTCTTCTGAGTCTTTGCGCTTCTCTTGACCCTGGGCTCATAATAGTACGAGCCGTACTGAGCCGGGTGCTCATACAGTGGCTCCTTGTACTGTTCTACCCATCTGACCTTCTTGGTTCCCCCTAAGTTTGATCTCGGTGTCCTGGGGCTGGAACCTTTGGTCAGTTGTTTGTTGCTGCTTGGCTAAGGTGAGATTACTTTCTGTTTGTTCTTCGCTTGAGGTGTGGTGTCAGCAAATTGCACCTTTCCTCTGACGAACCTATCAGCCAGCGTTGCTGAGCTTTTGGAGGTAGAAGCTTCGTGAGTATAGCCAAGGCCTTCTTTCACAGCAGTTGACCGTTGTGCTCTGAGCATGCTTTCTAGCTTCTCCTTAGCTCCCAGGTATTGTTCAGTCATCAGTCCTCTCCAGACCTCATCACTTCTCTTGAGAGAATCATAGTCCTTCTGTACGTCTGAGAGTTTCTGACTGAGTTGGGCTATTTCAGTCTCTTTCTCCGAATTGTCCTTGGTCAGGACTGAGATCTGAGTCTCTTGAAGCTGAGACTTAGTCATAAGAGATTCGATCTCTTCATTGAGTCTCACAACTAGATCCACTGACTCAGTAGAGACCTGACAATCAGAAGAAAGTCTCTGATTCTCGGCCTTTACTCGTTCAAGTTCCCCGGATGGTTCTGCTTGAACTCTCTGCTCACTGAATTTGTTCCTCTAGCAGTCGTCATATGCTTGTACTACGTCCAGAGGATCATCCGAGACTGAGCAAGTATCGTGTGTGTTGTGTGAAGAGGAGGTTATATTAAGTTTTGAATTTACCTCAGCCTCTTCTCCGGCCATCAGACAGTGTTCAGCTGATTCCTCAGGAACCGTCTCTCCGACTTCAACAGCTACGAATGCAGCTTCGTCCTCAGAAGAGTACATGAATGTATCCTCTTCAATTGAGTTGTTGGATATCTCTCCGGCTATATAGGCCGCCTCTTACGGGGCAAATTTGTCTCTTCGGCTCGCCGTTACGCTCTTTGAGCGGTCGAGAGTTCGGGACGGTCGTGCGATAGTGTCCCTCCTTCTTGCGGTTGTAGCATGTTGATGCTCTCTCGCCGCTTTTTCCAGTGAGTCTTTTGATGGACTAGCAAGCGGGTTACGTTTTCCCGCATTCGGTAGAAGGATTAGACTCTTCCCTTCTCTGATAATCTTTCTTAACTGAGGGAGAATCTCTGTGGTATTTCTTCAGCTTTCTGACTCTCTCCTTTTCTCTTTGGTATTTGAGAGTCATCAGTGCGAGTTGGTCAGTAGCAGATATATCAGAGGTCTTTGTATGCGCAGCGGCCTCTTGCCTTGCTGGGAAGAAATATTTTTGCCTCCGGTTTGCTTGATCGTTGCCTTGAAGGCATGATCGAACTGTGTGTCAGCTGGAGCACTGGAGCACTTTTGAGGTAGACTATACTCAAATTCCTCCGTCTTTAATTCTGAAAATATAACATCAGGAGTTAGAGCATTAAGATCAGAGCGACGTAAATAAGTAACAAAAGGAAGCCACTTCTGTCGAGGTAGCGCTCTTATGATCTTTGTGTTCATCTCTTTGTTTGAGAACACTTTTCCCATCTCGTTTATCACATTGACTTGATTCGTAAATCTGATGCTCAGCTCGTCAATGGTTTCACTGGGCTCCATCGCAAAGGCTTCAAACTTCTGAAGCTCTAATTCGAGCTTGTTTTCTTTGATCTGAGGAGTTCCTTGGCTTAGTACAGCCAGGGCGTCCCAAAGTTCCTTCGCCGTTTTGTAATCCTGCACCCTCCCGAGATGTGAGTCACTGAGCGTTGTCAGTATAGCATTTCGTGAGACTCGGTCGATGTTATGCAGTTTTTTCTCTTCAGGCGTGAAGGCAGATTTGTCCTTGGGAATCTTCAGACCGATTCGAGCTCCTTCACCTTCCACATCAGCTAACTGAACGCTGTCTATCATTGGAATGATGGGTCCGGTCTCCAGTACGTCAGTCATGCTGTCGTGCAACGACGTAAGGTGTGCCTCCATTCTTACACGCCATACCGTGAAGTTCTCTATCGAGAACATCGGCACCATCCTGATACTTGACATGTCAGACATTATGCGCACGAGTATAAGGATGAATGAAGAGATGCCTTGTGCAGAGAAAACGTTTTCAGGATCTGTTCGAGAAGACCAGTAATACAGAACAGGTGATCAGTAGAACACCGTGCGCTCTGATACCAATTGTTGGTCCGGAGATAAATATCAGGTGTAGAGGGGGGGTGAATACACCTGAGTACAGTTTCTTTTTCTCGATGAAGGTCAGCTGAAGCTGTTATTTGCAACTGATGAACAGTGCCAAATACAACCTTCGATCGCGGGTCAGAGTGGGTCAGCTACTAGCTCTCCTACTGACTTTTGTCAGTACTTTGAAACTCAGTCGAAGACTTTAGCGTGCGGATAAGTGTGGGGCCCGGAGTTTGTCTCTTTTTGAAAACGTGTTTTCGCAAATTAAGTTCTTTTGGCTGTGCGACTTTTGAAATACGTTTTATGCAAACTTATGATTTTCAAAGGTTTGTATGCAATAAAACAGTAAAGAACACAAGCAATTTAACGTGGTTCGGATACGCAAGATCCTACGTCGACGGTCCTGAACAAGGCAGGATAACTTGTTGATTAATCTGAGCAAGTCTCAGCAAGGAAACTGTGCACTGGACAGATCCTTCTAAGTTATAGTCCTTAGCGACTTTACAATTCAAACCTAAGTTCGAAAGGGAGCGAAACAATCTCCAACTAAGAAGGAGTTCTTATAATAAGAACAATTCACTAAGTGTGAACTCCTTCGAATCTAAGCTATAAATATGGCAATGAGCTTAGGTAGAGAAGAAAGGGATCTAAGGACTCTAGAGAGAAGAACCACAAAATATTCTGATAAATGCAGATTCTTCGCTGGATGTTCTGATGAGTTTGCTAGAGTGTTTGAGAGCTTGAGCGATTTTCCCTTTTGAATTTCGTTGTTCCGTGTTTCGTGTTTGGTCTTGTGTGTTTTTCGTGTGTGGAACTTCAAATTCTTCTCTATTTATAGCTGTGAGCTATGGCATATGTCCATTGGAGACGACGATGCCACGTGTCACAAGCTTCCAAAGAAAACGGCCATAAATTCGAACTTGTTGCAGCATGGCAGTTAATTACTGTACATGAGAGCAGCTTTATTGCGGGGAGTAGGTAAGGCGTTGTCGGCTTCTCATTGGTCGAGGTTTGTGGTTGGTGAGAATGTCAGAGTTGACCGTTCAAACAACCTCGTATGACCTTCTGCTGAACTTTCGAAAAGACTTAAGTAGCTGGGTCGCTTTCTGTCGGATACAGTAGACTACAAAGTCTCTGTCTTCTTCGACTAAGTCGGCTGACAAGGAATGTAGCTTCTGAGTAGGTCAGCTGGCGACTGCGAAGGTACTGGGCTTGCATGAGTTCTTCTACTGATGACTTATCAGCTGCTGGGTTGGCCTCTACTGAGGTCTACTCAGCTGATGCGCTGTCTTCTACTGAGGTCTAGTCAGCTGCTGACTAAAGAATGCAAGCGATTACACTGATGACGTGGGGTTCCGAAAAGTTTCTTCGACAGAAGATCAGCTCGACAATTACCCCTATAGGACTTAGACAAAAATATTAAAAACGATTACATCAAGTCTAACCTATACATCAGCTAATCCTAATCGACACACTATACTACTGATATCAGCTCGGTTTTGGGATCTTCAATTCCATAGTACTACTATGATTTCCCCCAATTTTCTTTTAACCACGAACAGTTGAGTATCATCTACTGACTCATATCCAACACCGGCCCAAGCGGCTCAGGACCTAAAGACTCGGTAACCCAGACTCCAAGTGAAATTATCAAGGAGGTTGCTGAATTTGTCGAGGAGGACTCTGATGAGAAGGAAACTCCTCTGGCTCCTCCGGTGGCAGGTAAGGGGAAGAAAGTTCTGAAACTCCCAACTCCACCGAAGAAAGGAACCAAGAGGTTTATAACCCCTGAGGAGAGAGCTCAGATAGAAGCTGATGAGAAGCTCACCAGGGAGATTGCTGAAGCAGAGGCTGCTAATAAGCCCAAGAAAGCCCCTGCTAAGGGCAAGACCAAGGTTTAGGGGGGAAGGAAGCCTGGAACGAGGCCACCCCTTAAGAAACTGAAAATCAGCGATGAGGCTGATAAAGAAAAAGAGAAGGAACAACAGCAGCAGTAGCCAAGTCCAGATCTCAAACCCCTGCTGAGTCAGAAGAAGAAGAGCATGTTCCATCATACGTCCCTTCTATAGCCTAAGAACAAGAGATGAAAGAAATATGGGACTTGATGAACATATATTTGGACAGAGGTACTGAAGCCAGACAGATCAGTGAAGCTAGAGAGAGGCTCAGACTCGCAGATCTAGAAGCTCAAAGGCTCAGGACTGAGAAAGAGGCTAGAGAGAGGGTTCTGAAAAAGTTGAAATTCCATATAAATACAGAAAGAGAAGGAAGCCTACCGATCTCAAGATCCACAGATGGCCGAGAATTGATACTCGGATGCCATGGGAGCGGACTCAGAGGTGGGAGACACTCGAAGCTGAATTTATCAAGAGGTATTACATCTGGAGGTACTGGACTGACATGCACAAAGCTACATCGTTTGCTAAATGGCTTTTGGTGAGCGACCCTGAAATATATGCCAGAGTCCAGAACCCAAGCTGAGAAGATTGATGTCAGAGTCCCAGACCCTAGACCTCTGCCCCCTCCACAGAAGCTCGATGGATCATTGCATGTTGGAGTCATAGAAGGAGAGGTCAGAAGTGCAGTCCAAGCCTTTGATCTTGATGAGTCAGATCCTACTGATATGTTGAAGATACAGAAGCTTAGAAGAGACACGTTTAGAATGTATGGATTGCCGCTGCCTGAGGAGAAGTCCAGAGATTTCAAAGCGCGGATCCAGCAGTTCAGAAGATAGATGTTAGCTTCTTTGTATCGTGTTTTGTTTTCTAGAATAGCAGTTGATGTACTGTACTGAATATTCCCATATATATAAAACATCATTGTTGTTCGGCCCGACAATATCTTATTGTCTTCATGGCCTTGTTTATTTATGCTTAACACTCAGAATCACCTAAGTGATTACTGACTCACACACTCACTGAATATATTTGTGTCTATCTGTTTTTACTTAGATTGGCAGATTCTTTCTTGACTAATTGAGAGATTTTTGAGGGAACTTATTATATAAGATTTTCAATGGAAATTGTTGTTAGAAAGGATGAAATTGTTGTTAGATTTCAGTATAGGTTCTGATATTTCTTCCCGGTTATCCCTCAGTAGTATAGAACTTGAAGAACAACTCCACCAATTCTACTTGTTATATTTGTAAGGAGTTTGTTTCTGGCAGTTTTTAGTGTTAGGTTTTGACATGATCAAATAGGGGGAAATTGTTGGGAGATGATTCAGTAGCCTAGTGCTCAGTAGATTTGAATGATCCAAAAACCCTACTTTGATTGATGAAACATTCAGTTGTATTTGTTTGTTCTGTCTTTGAGAGTTTCAGACTCAGTAGACATCCTTCCGACATGGTTCAAGCGTTCAGTTCTGTCTGTTGATTCTTCAGTAGACTATCAGCCTCAGTACCATGATAAGAAGACTCTGTAGTACTGGACTCAGCAGGGGCAGTATATTGAAAGGAGTCAGTGGAACTGAACTCAGCAGAAGTAGTTCACTGAACTCAGAGTTGATCTTTAGTAGAGCTGAACTCAGCAGGAGTATGCTACTGAACATAGATCAGACTCAGCAACGGCCAGATAGTCTCCTAACTGTCAGAGATCTTATAAGTCAAATCAGCAGAGTCATACGAGGTATAGAGAAGTCAGCTTCAGATCTGTCTTGAAGTCTGTTTGTCTCACCTACTTTCTTCAGCCTCGACCAATGACAAGCAGCCAGCTGTCTACTTTCTGATTAAAGCTACAAGTCAACATCTTTCCGGAAATGGAGGGAAAGTACTCTGTCACCATACTTTGAAAGAGCCGTTAGCTACCCTACAGAGAGAGACACATGGATCGTCATCTCAAACGGATCTTTCCATGCCTCTCATCTATAAATAGAGGGAAGATTTCAAATCGAAGCTCACGACACATACAAGAACACACGAGCATTTACGAGCAACTCATAATCGACTTAAAGCTTTCCGCAAGATCTTCAAAGAGCTATTCCAAGTGAAAGGCGACATACTTGCTCAAAGGGAACCGAGCTGAATCAGATCATAAGCCTCTAGTATCCAATCGGCTGAATACGAACCCAGAGTTTATACTTAACCGTTCGTCGCTCTAGAAGCCACTTTCTCGTTCCCTTCCCTCTAACCTAAGCTCAGAAGACCATATCTATAGCTTAGATCGAAGGAGTTCATTCCTGAACTGTTCTTTATTGTAAAGAACTCCTTCATAGTTGGAGAGTTTGTCAAACACTTCAGTTTGATACCTTGTAAACTGAGACTTGCTCACTATAAATCTCAAGACCAGTGTTTGTCCAGTGCACAAACTGACTGAGACTAACTCAGTATAATAAAATAGTCCCCTAATCTTTTCGGGACAGTGGACGTAGGATTATTGGATCCGAACCACTTTAAAATTGCTTGTGTTCTGTGTGTTTTCTTTACTGTTGCATTGATTACTGTTCATACTGAAAATATCTTTTAAAATCATTCAACTGTGTTTCAGCAAAGCTTAAAAGATTGCACTAATATACTGAAACAGTTTTCCTAAAAACATTTTCTAACTCAACTGAATTTGGGCCTACACATTTCCGCACTCTACTGAACTTCTACTGAACGGTACTGAATTCTGACCTAAGTCAGCTAGCAGGCCTCAGTGAAGTCAATCACTCTGCCAGGCGATTCAGAACAGCTTATCTGGTCTACTAAACCTGTTCAGTACGACATCTTCCTGAAAGGGACTGTTCGCGTTTTAAGTTGAGAAAGTTTTCAGGTGTATTCACCCCCCCTCTACACCTGAACGTTTATCTCGGGACCAAAAGTATTCAAACCCCCCCCTCCCTCTATACATGAAACATGTCTTAGGACCAACAGACGAAGATAGTACCAATAGGGAGCCGACAACGCTTTATCTTTTCTGACAAAAGCTACTCCTAGACTGAAAAAAGAGGCGTATCTCTACAGTGCACCTACTAATCAACGTTCAAATTTGAAGGAGCCATTTTCCTTGTCGTTTTGACACGTGGCTAGACCCCTCTCCAACGGATCTATTCACAATCGACGACTATATAAGAGGAGAGTCTTCGTGTAGAGACTATTAAGGAAGACTCAATCATCTCCTTGTTGGGATTTTGTATACTGGAAGCACTTTTTATGCTTGTAGACAATGTGTTTTTGTCCTTATCACTGTTTTATTCTCCTATCTGATAAATATGTATATTTGCACATGTTATCCTTTATCTTGTATAAAAGTTAGATTTGTGTGGTGTGTCGGGTATCACAGAAGACAACACAAATTGGTTGAACTGACAAGATATAAACAGTTATCACAGCTGAGACAACTTAAGGATAAGTTGTCGGTTTAAGCTGTAGTTTAGATAAGAAGTGGCTTGTCTTAGCTGCTTGTCTTTACTGGTACACTTAAGGTGGTGTATTGACGGATCACAGTGAGATGTGTTTTCCTAACTGACCTTAGTGGAGAACCAAGATCTCGGTGACTTAGCTGGTCTTAAGCTTGGTAAGACTTCAGCTGAGTGCATTTGGCTATCTATCACTTTGACCTACTATGGTGAATGTCATCGCGACCGGATCTACGTATCTTGGGTGTTAGTAGTTGTTTGTGGCTCAGGCTGGTTGTCTGTATCTTGCATCCGTATCCTAGTAAAATAGGTTGATAATATCCCCTGAGGAACTCGAAAGGATTAGCACACTAAACCCGGCTGGTTGATTAAGTTCAGGTGTGTTAATAAGGTCGAGTGGTACTACTCAGGAATATAAGATGTTAAGTAATTTAAGGTGTCAGTGAGCTTAATTAATTAACGGATATTTCTATCTTAAATACGGAGATCGATTAAGTCTTAAGTACAAGCCCTTGCTCAATTTGGGATAAAGGGGTAAATCAGCACGGATTCTCTAGTGGAATAAATCTGTGTTTATTAATTAATTTTGCTCTGGGCTGAGCATTGATAATTAATTAATTTGAGGCCCAGCTTTATTTCTTGTATTGGATCCCTGATCTGGCCCAATTAGTTGCCTAGTTATTTATTGTCTCTTAGAAATCATTATTAATGGATTAATGTATTTTTTATATTATTTAATAATGTTATTTATCTGGAATTAATTGCCTGGACCAATTAATTGATAAATATTAGTAGCTCAGTAAATTAATTAATTATATTATGGGCTGGTTATGTGGAAGCCCATTAGAAATATAATTAAATTAATGGGTTAACAATATATTAATATAAAATTAATGGGTTACAAATATATTAATATTATATTAGCTTTTGAAGCCTATATTTATTAGTATTCTGTTTAGAAACAAATTACACACACGTTCATAAAATCTCACGCATGCACGCGAGTAAGAGAGAGAGGCAGTTCTTAATTTTCTCCAGTTCTCTGACCACCCAGAGGGAGAAAAAGGCCGGGACACAGATCAGAAGATCTGACACACGAGCAACAATCAGAGCCGCGACAATATACAAAGGAGGAAGGTAATCGTTCCTAACCCTTAATTATCCTTCACTCCTATCTCATAAATCATGACAATCAAAATCCCCCAAAATTGTTGATTTTGTTAATTGTCATTAACTAACTTTTATGTACATTATTTTATTTCTTATTTCTCCTCATCTTTGTAATATATATAGGGGATACATTTTGATTAATATAATCAACACTTTTACTTCTATATGGTATCAGAGCACCACCTCTCTCACGAGATTTTTTTTCCCTTCATTGTTAAACCCTAGTTCTCTCCATGACCACCGATTCTACCAACGTCAATACCTTAGTACCAATTTCTGCACACCATCATCTACCAATCAAACTAACCTCCACAAATTTCCCTTCATGGCGTACACATCTATGTGCTCTATTGAATGATCTTGATCTTATTGGCCATATTAATGGTGATAAACCCTGCCCAGATGCTAAGACTGATCCGTCTGGTTATTCTTTTTAGTTCAAACAGGATCAGCTTCTTCTTGTTGCCATTATCGGATCGATTTCCTCCGATATTCTCCCGCTTCTTTCCACGGCGGATACTGCTGCAACTGCTTGGTCTATTCTCACCCGTGCTTTCGCTAGCACATCTAGGGCTCATGTCATGCAACTCAAGACCTCCCTTTCCAAGGCTTCTCTTGGCTCTAAATCAATTCATGAGTATGTTAATTCTATCAAGGCCTTGACTGATGAGCTTGGCCTAATTGATACACCGGTTAAGGATGATGATCTCACTCTCTACATCATTAACGATTTGGGTCCTGCGTACCGTGATATTGTGAATGTGGTTCGCACGAGGGAGACTCCATTTCACTTTGAAGAACTTCGTGATCGACTTATTGAACATGAGCTTTATCTCAAGCAATCTGAGGTAGATTCCTCTCAACTTGTAGCTACGGCAAATGTGGCTCACTCTGATTCCCCCTGCTCTCACCGCAAATCGCATCCACCTCGCCAAAACAACGGTCGAGGTCATTACTCATCCTCTCGCGGGCGAGGCTCTTATCGTGGAAGGGGCAATGGTCATGGTAATTATTTATCTTCTAATCGCTATTATGTTACTTGTCAGATTTGTGGTTTACACGATCACACTGCCCCTTATTGCAATCGACTCCACCCGACAGCCAATGTTGCTCACTCTCCGACTCGTCTGCCACACACCAATCAGTGGCTCATGGATTCTGGTGCATCTCATCACGTCACAAATGAACTGGGTAATCTTTCCATACACTCAGAATATTATGGTACAGATGAACTCCACACTGTGGATGGTAGTGGTTTGCCGATAACTCACATCGGTACTTCTCATCTCACAATTCCATCCCACTCTTTTGTCTTAAATGATGTTCTTTGTGTTCCGGATGCTGCCGGGAAGCTTCTTTCAGTTCACCAATTTACTCGTGCTAATGCTGTCTCTATGGAATTTTTTCCTTGGTATTTTTTTATTAAGGATCCCAACACACCGACATTGAGCCTTCCATAATAGCCCAAGCACTTGCATCACCTCAATGGCGTCAAGCTATGGTAGACGAGTTTACCGCCCTCCAAAAACATGGCACTTGGTCTCTTGTGTCCTCTCCGCCGGGAGCAAATATAATTGGGTGCAAATGGGTTTTTCGCATTAAGCGAAAACAAGATGGTACAATTGATCGTTACAAAGCCCGCCTCATGGCAATGGGTTTTCATCAACGCTCGGGAGTAGATTTTTCTGAAACTTTTAACTCGATGATCAAACCTGTTACAATCCGTATCGTTCTCAGCGTAGCGTTGTTTGAAAATTTGTCCACTAGACATCTTGATATTAGTAATGCTTTTCTTCATGGTGATTTATCTACACCAGTCTACATGCACCAACCATCGGGTTTTATTGATCCTACTGCTCCCACAAAAGTTTGTCTACTCCGCAAATCGCTCTATGGCCTGCGTCAAGCTCCGCGAGCTTGGTATACTGCACTAAGTTCAGCTCTTCTTTCTTTTGGTTTTGTTCAATAAAAAGCTGACACTTCACTCTTTATTTATCATTCTCATGGTATTCGGCTCTTAGTGCTTGTATATGTAGACGATCTATTACTTACCGACTCTAGTCCTTCACATCTTCAACAACTCATAACTTATCTTCAGTCTCGTTTTGCCGTGAAGGATCTTGGTACTTTATCTTACTTTCTTGGTGTGGAGATAGCTAGTTGTAAGGAGGGTTTATTTTTATCCCAGCATAAATATCTTGCGGACTTACTTCGTCGACATAATATGGATGGAGCTAAACCCCTTCGCACTCTGAGTAATCCAAAATCAAATCTCTTTGTGTCCATTGCCACAAATGCTACTACTTATCGGAGTGCCATTGGAGGGTTACAATATCTTGCTATGACTCGACCGGATATCTCCTTCACTGTCAATCGCCTAGCTCAACGCATGTCTTCTCCTGTTGAATCGGATTGGATTGAAGTCAAGCGTCTTTTTCGATATTTCAAGCATACCCTTCATGATAGGTTGCTTCTTCGTCGTCCCAGCTCCGTACGCCTGATCGCCTACTCTGATTCTGATTTTGGAGGTGACACAAAAGATTGCAAATCCACTTCCGCCTACATTGTTTTTCTTGGTGAAAATCCAATATCTTGGCGATCTCGCAAGCAAACTGGGGTAGCTCGTTCCTCAACTGAGGCTGAATATCGCTCCCTTGCCTCGGCAGCCTCTAAACTTGGTTGGATTGTCAATTTATTTAAAGAGCTACATCTTATCTTACCATCTACGCCTCGCCTCCTATGTGACAACATGAGTGCCACTCGCCTTGCGCTTCATCCTATTCAACATTCGGGCATGTGACACATAGCTATTGACGCGCATTTTGTTCGTGACCTCGCTTCTAAGGGCATCCTCTCGGTTTCTTATGTTCACACTGTCGATCAACTCGCTGATCTTCTCACAAAGCCTCTTCACCTGACTCATTTTGAAGAACTTTGTTCCAAAATTGTCGTTGCCGATGGAACGTCTATTTTGCGGGTGCGTATTAAGGAAGACTCAATCATCTCCTATCCCATAAATCATGACAATCAAAATCCCCCATAATTGTTGATTTTGTTAATTGTCATTAACTAACTTTTATGTACATTATTTTATTCCTTATTTCTCCTCATCTTTGTAATATATATAGGGGATACATTTTGATTAATATAATCAACACTTTTACTTCTATAGAGACAACACCGGGAACTAAAAAGCTATCAACGCACAAAAACTCTTAACACTCAATCGAAGAATCCAGTGAAGAACTAACATTCATAGAAGAACCTTTTAGTTCATCACTTAGAGTTATCCTTGTTCCCCTTCTCTTATCTAAGCAAGCCTAATTGTAATACTCATAGCTTAGAAACACCGAGGAAGTTCACATTCTTGTGAAATCGTTCTTATTGTAAGAATTTCCTCATAGTTGGAGAAGCCTCAAACTCTTTAAGTTTGAAACCCTTGTAAAGTCACTACGACTATAAGTAGAGAATCTGTCCTGTGAACAGATCACTGAGAACTTGCTCAGTATAAGCATAAAGTTTGTATCTGTCTTGTGAACAGATCACTGGGACTTGCTCAGTATAAATATAACAAGTATTCTACTTTGGTCAGGACAGTGGACGTAGGACCCAATGTGTCCGAACCACTTTAAAAATATGTTGTGTTGATTTACTGCTTTCCTTAACTTATCATATTGCATTAAAACTGTATTCATCAAACTCAGCATAAAATCGGTTTTCCAACCGAGACGTTTAATAGGGCCTACACTTCCGCACACAACTCTGATACTGAACGATTGTTCGACTGACTCAAGTCAGTAGAGCTAAACCCAGTAGAAGAAATTTTTGCCACGCGATCTGAAAGCATATCTGAGTATCTGACTAAGTTCAGTAGGAAACTCAGCTAGGGCTGACTTTCGCGTTTGAGAAAATAATCTGTATTCAGGTGTATTCACCTCCCCCCTCCCCCCTCTACACCTGAACCACATCTCAGGACCAACAGAGCAAAATAGTAAGTTAGAAGATTTAAACAGTAGTCATCATCATCTTCTACCTTGTGAATATGTTGTACCAATACCATAGTCAATTTCTTACATGCAACCTATTAACATTATTCTTATCTATTATTATGTTTGGACTTTTTGCTGCCTTTGTTAGTTGACAACTTGCAGCTGATTTCTCTTCTAAATAGGTATCGCCCTTCTAATATTATTCCATGAAGAGCATTAAACTAACAAGAACAAGGTATAACATCAATATCATTCTATAGTTGTTTTTGTCTCTTGTTCAATCTCTTGTACCATGTAGGGTATTCATTCAATTACTAATTAATGCTACGAATGATGCAGTTGTGTTGTGTGGATGGTGTGCATGGCCTGTTGCTTCATTGAGGAGGACAAATTCGGTGTTGCTCAATTCTCAACCTTGTTGTCTAGTTTACTAGCTTTTGTATATAAAGTTGTAGTATATAGTTTGAATTGTGATTTTTTTCTGTATGATAGATGGTGATTAGATTTCTAGAGTCGTTTTGAGGCATTGGTGATGGCATTTAAATTTGATGATGATATAAGGTGGTTTATATTTATATTTTTGAAAAAAAAATAATATTAATTACAGTATTTTGTTTCAGCTAAATGAGAAAATATAATAAAAAAATATTGTTAGTTCGCTGCACTTTTAGAAGCACAAATAAGTGTTGTAAATATCACTTTTTGTGGCACTTTTAGAGGAATAAATAAGTGTTGTCATTGTTCTTGTGTTAGACTTTTCGCGGTACTTTTTGCAACACAAGTCAGTGCCAGTAAAGCCACGTCAGCAATTTTAGCGGCACTTTTATTTCTGCCGCATGGGACTTTTCCCGACATGTACATTTGCGACACTCTAAAAGTCAAAAACAGTGTCGCTAAAAGTAAAAAAAAGTGTGGTGAGGCTTTTTTCTTGTATTATACAAATTGTCTACTCCGAATTAAAGATGCTCCTAAGAAAGCCCATAAAGGCATAATTTCAAGAGGACATAAAAGCCCAAAAATAGTTGAAAAGATACGAGAACATTAAATGGTCGAAAAGGCGTCCTACGCTCTCCCCTCTAAAACGAAATTACAATTATTTCAATGGTGTGTTTCAACGTACTTAAAATGTAATTGTTTTTTGTAATAAGAAATCTATATATCACCATATAAATCGTAAAATCATTTTTGATTCCAGTAGATGAACATGATTACTTTTCAAATGATAGTTCATTCGTTGTAGTCATCTTTAATTAGTGTAGTTCATATTTTAAATTATGCATAAATGATTGATCTAAAATTAATTTAGGGTTCAATCTCCATTCAATTATTTAAATTAAAAATATATTTAACTAATTGATTGCTAGCTAGGCAGCATAATTTCCGAAATTATGCACCAATACAACTTTTCAACTAAATTTTATATTGCACATTGATATTATCAATGTATAAGCGCAATAAATTCTTTAAACTACGATATTAAATACGGTACAAACATGTACCGGAACGGTCATAACATGATTTCATTAAAGCAATCTCGAAGCAAGAAGTTCCATTCATCAACTTAGCGATGCTAAAAATGCAAAGAAGTTGGAAGTATAATTCTACAAAAGAACCTCATTGGATCTCCACACTTTCTTTAATTAATTCTAAATGTATACTCTACCACAAAACATATGGCCTCATGAACTCAAGGACTAGTAAACTGTTGTTCAACATCTGCATACCCCTCTTGTTTCTCGTACTCCTCCATCGAATTGAACTCGTACTTCGACTCATCGTTGCTGCTCTCGCCCCAACTCGGGCTATAGTTCTCTTGCTGGCTGCCGCCGTAGTACTCACCGTTGTTCGCTAGTCTCGTGTCGCTCATCCCCTGCGGCTCACTCGGGCTATACGTTTCTTGCTTGCCGCTGTAGTAGTACTTACCATTCTCAACGGTTCTCGTATCGCTCATTCCTTGCGGTTCGCTATTCAAAAGATCGTAGCCGTTGTTGGCGTAGTAGTAGCTCTTTTGATCCGACGTCGAGAAGGCATTGTTGTAGGTATACGCTTCGCCCTCACGATTTTCATTAGAGAATTCTTCTTCTTCTTTTTTTTCTTCTTCGATGTCGTTGGTGTTCGTGCCATAGAGGCCGTCATAAGATACTTCATCCTCCGGGGCAGGGGCGAAAGTGGAGTCGGCCCCTGTAGGGGCTGGGGTTGGGCTGTAATCATCTCCTAGGGTTATAGGGGCAGGTGCTGGTGAGAAACCGGTATCGGTCCCTGCAGGGGCCAATGTCGGGACGACGCTTATTTGGCTTTGTATGGGAGCTTGGGATGGAGATGGGGATGAAGGGACATCTTTTCTTAGGTTAGTACTACTAGGGATTGTGACAAAGTTGTTTGTGTTGAAGTGGATGTATTTGGAGAAGAATTTGCTCTCTCTAGCTTGAGTGTGGAAACAAGTGGATAGAATGATGAGGGAGAAACAAGAAAATTGTTTGGCAAATGTTGGCATTGGTGATGGGAGGGAAAGGGTTTTTGTTTTTGGTGGATGTGAAGTTGAATTTGTTGTAGTCATATTTATACGTCTAGAAATGCTGGGTTTGTGTGGCGAAATATGATGCGGAGATTGAGGAAATGTAAAGCTTTGTGGGACATTAAATCATGACTTTTGTAAAGATTGCATGTTGCATGTGGAGTAATGAATTTGTCCAAGGATTAAACACCAAACTCACACTTTTATAATTATGACATATATTTTAACTTAACTAATAACTAAATTGTTGTTTAATAAGAAAAAAACTAGTCATACAACCACCAAGAATCAACAAAATTGGTAAAATTTGCATTTTTTGCATAATATGTGCAGCAGTGACGAATTTAACGAGTCTGGTAAGAGTCATCCAATCATCCACATAGTCCCTAAGATCAATGCAGAAATTTCTTCATATTTTTTGAAAATCTATTATTTTATCCTTACAAAATTATAAATTTGCCCACTCAATTTCTAATACTGTTCCACCTTGGTCTGCATACTACTATACAAGAAATGAAATTGACATGAATATAATTTCAATATGTCGAGTTTCTCTTAGGGTGAAAACGGATCGGATATTATCCGCCTGATCCGGAGCCTGGTTCGATTGAGATCAAATTCGGGGAGCAAATCTAGTATCCGGTTGGATAGGGGTTCGAATCCGGATAGCCTAAATCGGATACGGATTCGAATTCGGATTTCACATTATTCGCCCATATCCGATCTTATATTTAATCGGATATTTCCCGAATTATGAATTCGGATATTCAAATTATTTAATAATTAATTTTTTAATATATTAATAAATTAAGATTAAGAAAATATATTAAAAAAAGATCGTCTCAGCTCACCCTCAAAACATCATCTCTCCTTCAAAACTCTTGTCCGATCGTATCTCCCTCAAAACTCACCGTGTCGGTGTGCCACCTCTCGCCGCCGCGACGCGCCAACACCTTATATACTATTATGTTATTCATAATGGATAGTATATTAACTATAGTTTGCATTAAAACTTCTATTAAATATTATATACGTGATTTTTTCATGTGTTGCAATCACAAATAGATGGTTATTTATGAATCAAATTATCCGATTATTGTTATTCGAATTTGATCTGAATTCATCATATATCCGCTCTGTATTCATATCCCGAATATTCTAAATCCGTATTCGTATCCGGCCTTTCCGTATTCGACTCCGAATCCGAGAAAAAAATATGAGATAAAATATGAAAAGAACACTATCCGTCCGTATTCGATCCGTTTTCATCCCTAGTTTCTCTAGTTATAGAGTAGCAAAAATAGGGATTTGTTATTAAAGTAGTAATTATGTTGAATAAGATAGTCACAAAGTTTGAATTGAGTCAAAAGGGGTAAATCCGAAATGGCACAGCGTGAAATTAAAAGCAAAATGTCAATTATAGCGTCGGGCGTTGAGTTTGTTATGATTCCTTTTATTCGGCCTTAATGACGATCATCCATTGCTTTTTTCTTTTTCTATTTTTATTAATTGACCAAAAATAAAAGATTCGATACTTTTTCATTTTCTATCTGAAGAATGCAACGGGAAATCGTTCTATTGAACTTTGCATTAAATAAATTTTAATTTTAGGCAGTAGTCTGCAAATTAGTACTACTAGCCGATTAAATTATTTCGAGCGCATTCCAAATTAAAATTTACTCATGTGCATCACAACAGTAATGAGTTTTCTTATTCGAATTCGAATAACGCCTCCTTTTTTTTAAATTTTAATCACCCTTTAGGAGAGTTTATCAACAACTTACTAACGTTTATACCTGCATTTGGAAGAATTTAAGAGGACAACTTATTCTAAAAATAAAATATTTTTAACTTATTTTCATAAGTCGATAGAAATAGCTCATGAAAAATTAATGTTTATATCAGATCCCCAGACAATTTTTTAATGCAATAACTTATCTAATTTAAATATTTACACATTATTCTATAAACACCTATATCAAAAGTACTTATTTAAATTATTTTTCCATATTAGTCTTAATATTTTACGAGAAAGTCCAATATCTATTACTCCTTTCGTAGCTTGGTATTTGAGACAAACTACTGGGCTCTAGTTGGGCTGAATGTTATTTTGAGATTGGGCCTAAATTGGGAATTTATTTTGATTATTGGGTTTTCAAAACTCAGAGACAAAAGGAGGAGAAGCAGGTTGATTACTGATTCCAATACACGAGCTAAGTTGGAGGTATTTTTGATACGCCTTGGCGTTGGAGTTCAACCATCACGCCGTTGATCGACGGTGGCTTCAGCCCCAGTGGCAGCGGCAGCCATGGCTTTGCTAGAACATCTCCGATCGCCGCATCTATACTCTCCTTCGACTGTTCAGCAATTCTACATAGTTAGGTCATGTAATTGAGGAAGGAGATTTAACTTAAATTGATGCGATTTCTGCAATTGAAGCTCACCGGATACACATTGGAAGGCGTTTGGGGCAGTTTTTTTTGCGCCGCTGGTACTTCGCCGGCTGGCGACTGTGAAAATCTCTGTAGGATAGGTACAAAATTCACTGTAAGTAAGAAGTAGTTTATTCTAATTTGAAAAGTAGATCGAATTCGTGTTACAACCGCCGGGGGAAATTGCGGCGGCCAATATAGTGTTGCCGGCGGCGGAACCTATAGATACCGAATACATATCTATGTATGTTAGTTGGGAGATGAGGTTGAGATATTGTGGTGTGGTGTGGTGTTGTGTACGAGGCTTACGTATTGGCGGTGGTGATGCCAGAAGGAAGGGTCGGCGAGCGGCGACGGCGGCGGAGGCCAGGTATGGGGCGGAGCTATGTGTTTAGGCCACGTGTACATCAATGATTGGTCGACGGATGGATGGCCCCATACGTGTAAGGGTCTAAAATGCGGCGCTGGTGCCACTGGAGGAAAGCCAATAGTTGGCGCAATCCAAGTGTTCAAGTCTGCCTGCGCCGCCGCGGTTCCATACATACGCCGGCGGCGGCTCCAGTTCCCCTCCTCGGCTTCTCGTGCGAGCAGATGTTTCCGGTTTGATCTATACTTCTGCAGAATCAAATTAATTAGGTAATTGGACTACAAACAGTCAATGTGTCCGGGCTGGGCCAGCCCGGCCCATCCCGATATGTCAACCTCCATGGATTCGGGGAATTAGACTGCTGAAATCTAACCCATAATTTCAATAACCAAGGAGCCGAATCAACCCAAAGACTTAAATTATACTCCCTCCATCTCGTAATTGTTGTTATTTTAAAAAATAATAAATTATTATAAATATTTTATTTGAAGGTTCACATCTTTACACATAATCCCATATCTTTACACATAATCAACAATTTTTTATAAAATCGTGTTGAAAAGTTTGTATTTTTTATATTATTATTATTATTATTATTATTATTATTATTATTCATGAAATCCATTTAGGTCCGACTTGTTTCAAGCAAATTTTCAAGTTTGATGTAATTCCCAAATGTAACTCCTTTAAATTTTACTCAATAATTTCAAAATATATGGTAAATCTGAGCAATCTCAACAGTAGGACAAGCAGCAAATCTCTTTTGCACATGAAGACAAATCAATCAAGAAAAAGAGAGTAGAGAAACGATGGGCTGCCAAACACTTTCCCTGCCTTGTTTTCAACTTTAGTATTATTGGATTGGAACATATCTAAGGCTCTAAATTGGGTTTCCATCGTGGAATGTTTTTATCTTAGATTCTAATTATTGCATCTTAGAAATGCGTAAAATGTCTTAACAAAGTAAATCAAAATAGAGAATACTAGAAAATAGTTAAAATAGCCAGCGCACACAGGAATAAAAGGATAGTTTGAAACTCAAATTTTCAAGATGTGGAATTATTATTAACAGGAAGAAAAATGCAGATTGCTACCATGTAAAAATATAAACCTTCAATAAGGAAAAAATGAAAGAAAATATGTAAAACTATCATTATTTGATTTTTCTAAAAAATTATTATGTATTTTCTAATAAATTGTACGAAAATCTCTGTCCTCAAATTTATTTATGAGTCTAACACACTATCAACTCTTTTAGCTCTATTAATTTATCAATAAAATTCCATTTTCCTATATTTACATAACTAAATCGCAAATCAGTAAAAATAATTCTTACGAATCGCAAAAACTTATTCATATAACTTGTAAAGATATACTACTACATATCAAGAACTTATACTTTTAGTATAACAATATTTAAATATATTAAGAATTAATACATTTACTTACAAAAAATATATTATAATCCAAATCATATAGCTTGTGATTTATAATTTTGAACAGTTTAAAGATATTCAAGACACTAAAAATCAGAACAAAAAATAAAAAAATTTAACTGGAATAGATCTTTGTAGTATTTTTTAAGAACGGTAGTTTTACAGATTTTAAATGGTATTTTTCCAATCCGAATTTTCTGGCCCATTTTTTGTGGACTATTCACTGGCCCACCAATCACGCGGTGCCACACGTGCATTGATGGGCCATGTTACCAGTAAAATATTACTCCCTCCATCCCACCCATCTTGACGCGTATTCCTTTTCGGGACGTCCCACCCATCTTGACGCATTTCCAAAAAAGGAAATAATTTATCCTACTTTTTCATTTCCCTCTTCTACTTTTTCATTTATCTCTCCTACTTTATCCCTCTCTCATACTTTATCATTCATTTTTTTAATTTTCGTGCCGAAAAGAAATGCGTCAAGATGAGTGGGACGGAGGGAGTATTTATTTACTGGTAACATGGCTCACCAATACACGGCAGTGGCCCACCAAAAATGGGCCAGATGATTTTTTGCCGTATTTTTCCCCTTTGGATAAGATATTTCATTTTTCAAGCTTGAAAGAAAAAAGAAATAGAAAAGGAAAGAAATTCATACTTGAAGATGGCTAGCAATGTTATGCCGTGTGAGGCAATCAATTCCCATAATTTCAAGAATCCTCGACGGCACCGCCTTATCAATTCCCAGCTGATCCACCGCCGTGACGAATCGCCGGTGCAACTCCGGCGTCCAATCCACCTACACTCATCAATTAAATTTCTTTAAACTAACACATTCGCTTTCCCGTGACAACCCTACAAATCTCATCATAATTCTAAATGGATAAGATTTCCTAATAACGAATTCTTACTATTTTACAATGACCAAATTAACCCTTGTATCTTTACCTTGGCTTTCTTCTTCCCAGCCGGTCTTTTTCTACTTCTTAACGCTTCCTTCGAATCCGGTTTTTTGGCAGCCGGTGTTGATTCCAGAGTGAAGTCGGAAAGCGAATCCGGTGCGGCGCTTCCAGAATCCGACCCGGGAAATTCGGCTAGGTTTTCGCAGTCCATTTCCAAATCCGGCATCCCGGCGAAAATATCGTCGAAATCAGTGCATTCGAGCAAATTCCCGCCGTCGAAACCCTCGCTTTCTCTCTCATTCCTCATCGGCGACACCGCTAGCATTACTTCTCGCCTTACCACCTTCATTAATTACGAGTTCTATGGGAGAAAATGGTGCAACGCTAGTGCAATATCAATATGTACCGAGACTCTTTTTTATCTTTTTCTGTGTAGTGAGAGAGTAGAGAGAGAGTGGAAGAGATGCGGGCTATGCAGTTTTGTTTTTATGTATTTCATTTCGTTTTTATAATATAAATAATTAATATATTATTTTACGTATAATAGTGTGAAATTTGTGGATGAAATTTCATTGAGGTTTCTGACAAATCTGTAAATTGTAGAGTGGTTGCTCGTAAAATCTTTTAATGGAAAATACTGTTGGAATATCTATTAACCTAAGAAATATGTATACTACATCATCATTCATCATTAATCATTAATCGAATGTTAGTTTTCTTTTCAACTGTCACGTTATTCTTATCATCATTTAGAAAATAAAAAATTTGCGGACCTCGATTAATTTTGAAAATAGACCCACCACTTTAATACATCTTCATTCATTTTCTTAAACTTTTAAAACATTGCATATTTCAAATCCTTTTTAGAATTATTTTATAATTAATTACTTTTCAAACATTGTATATTTGAGTCCATTTCATTAAGTAGGTGGTGCAAGTGTATTTGAGATTTTTTTTTTATTATTAAGTTAGAAATTAATAGTAACTTATTAGACTTATTTAAATTAATATATACGTATAAAACTATTTGATTGGTTGGTGCATAGGAAATGGGTTATGTAGGAAGACTCTTTAAAATATGAAATACTAGAAGTAATGTGGCCTTCATCTTATTATTGGATGATTTGAATGAAATATACTTTGAAATATTCATTAAAAATATTCTTAATTATATATAAGGAATATACATACTTCCTACTTCTATAACTTTGTCTTTAATGGGAGAGAAATCGTTAACCGTATATATGTTTTCGAACTCATATTTAATATGAAAATCAGAAGTAATTTTCTAAATAATAATATGTGTAAAGCCCAAGACAATATTCACGTGCTAGTATACTCACTATCACCAAGCCAACAATTTTATGCACTCCCCAGTTCCACACTTCATTTAAATGCATATTTCAAATTTTGACAAACAAAATCCACTCTCTTTATACTGTACACATTTCCCTGTACAATGTACAGCACGATTGAGACTAATAAATATTAGATTTATATCCTATTTTTTTTAATTTAAAGTAACTGTCTAGCTGATTAATTCAATTAGAAAACTGGTTACGCGAATTGGTACAATGAAGGAAATGGATAATTAGATAATGTTCCACTATATTGGATAATTATCCACTAATAAAATGATCATATAACTGTTAAATTTTGATAAAATAATAATTTTGTAACTCGAAAAAATAATTCATTTAACAAAGCAATTATTTTATCGAGCATTATCTTAGTCTACTAACATAAGCCAGAACTAGAAGAAATTCTTATCTAAACATGATTATTACTCATCCAAATTTAACTGTATTGTAAAATGTAGAATATATAAATATTTGAATTAGACTTGACGAATAGAACTATGACATGGGGATGAGGGTTGTAAAATAGAATGAAAAGATGAAGCCACGATATCAAATTCAACTTTCAAGTTGAATGGAATAAGAAAATGAGAACCCAATCTCACACTTGATTAGATAAACTTAAATATAATAATTGTTCTTCTAACAACAATAAGATGTACCTATTTATATGCTACAGAATTTCATGACAAAGCTAAAAAAAAATAAGCAGAGGTGTCAAAAATGATTCAAAATGACCCGACTCATTCGTAATTTGAGTGGAGTTTGGCTCAAAATTTAGATGCCAAAAAAAAAAATCAAGCATAAATTACCCAACTCAACGACCCGACGGGCTGATTAGGCTGTGTAAAAAAGTGTTGTGGGTTAAATCTATCCACTGTATATTTTATATTTTTAAAGTGATTGTGTGGTATAAGATATAATGTTATTTAAATGGTGTTAGTTCAATCCATAATAAAATAATTTATTTATTATTATTAAATTTAATTTTTAATAATAAGTGTTTTAAGAAATATAATTTAATTATGGATGGCTTAATGACCCATGAAATGTTGGGTTGTACTCGTATTAAGTAATCCACTTGACTCCTGGATTGGGCCGATCAAGCCCAATTTTATGTAATGACCAATCGTAATAGATTAGATTGGTCCGAAGCGAAGACTTTGACACTCCTATAAATAAGTAAATTCTCAAAATTATATATCAAGACGTCATAACTCTTACTGTTTGATTTGAAATTTGGAAATATATAATGTACTGTTACAAAGATAGTTGAGATGGCTTTGCAATGGCACAAATTATGCATGAATTGGATCTTTATATAAAAAGTTATCACCGAATTGCAATGCATAATTAAATTAATTAGTTCGAACTTCGATTTTTTCTATTATCAAAGATGTATTTTTCTACTTTATAGTATTAACAAATTAAATGACACGTGTGAAGTCGCTAATTTTAGCCCAAAGTACTATTCACTCTTTGATCTTTTTATTATTGAGGACCACTACTCACTATTTGAGACTCTTGAAGTGTATACACATACTATATATGAGGAGATTGATTTTTCTGATGAGAATTGTATAGAAAACGAAAAATCTATCTGAATAGGCAGGCCTAAAGAAAGAGAAAAACAACGAATTCGACAATGAGAGATAAAGTTTCTACTAATATATATACTAGACAATAGCTCATTGACAATACATATCATAAGTTTTCAAGTAGTACACTTGAGTTTATAACTCAATATAAATTACAAAAATTCGACATGAAATTGATGCTGACAGTCGGAAAACTTGATTCCAAACTCTGAAATAATTTCTACCACTTGATTTATAATTTATCGAGGCAATTTTATCCCCATGGAACTGTGGGAGAACAGAAACACACTAAACGAGAACACCAACGTGTTTATGATTTTCGTTTAAGTAGTTTAAGTGATATTTATTTAGATTGTTGTGGTGCATTTCGTTTTCTTGGAAAATAGGAATCTCTTGTCTTACATCATAATCTCAAACTTTTCACCTGCATCTTCCCTTTGTGTTACTCTACAATATAATTTTTTTTTACCTAATAATAGCCAAATAGTGTATGCATTAATGACGCAATATTTGTCACTATTGTGAAGGCAAGACATGCTATAAAGTTTAGAAATGGTAGACAAGATAAGCATAACTGGAACATCAAACTGATGAATTATTTGTATCCAATATGATAATGTTTCATAAAAGGCGTTCAATTTTTCTTCCTTTAATTCAAGTCTCATGCAATAAGTTTCCTAATGACTCAACTCAAAAGTCTACGATTATGCATGGTTTCTGGCCCCGAACCTATTATAATTTAAATGGACAGATAGTTGTTAAATTATAGTATACCTGAGAATATAATTAATCTGAAAACTACAAGAAAAATGATAAAAAAACAACACTTCTAATTAATAGACAACAATTTTGATAAAAAATCATTATCGTAACGTCCATAGATAAGGGCTAAAGTTTCGTGCACGTAAAAGAAAGACACTGAGATAAATACAAAAATATTTACTTTACGTTACGAGAACAAGTTAATTGTTCTTACAGAAACTACAGAATAGTACTGCATGAAATTGTAGGCAACTAAAATGTTCTTTCTTATAAAATAAAATAAAATAAAATGTGGGCATGAATAGGTTTTGTACATTTTTAAGTTTTACATGCTGAGAATGACGAATCAAAATTGAATGTTAGTAAGGGTTGTAAACTTGCAGTCTAGATCGAACTTACATGTATACGGGATGTGACATGATCGAAACACAAGACACATTATTTTCTAAAATTATTTATAATGTCGACAATTTCAGTATCAAGACGTGATAAATTTTACCTTAGGTTTGGTTGATAATATGAGGATTTCTAATTTAACTAATTAATAGTATTACTCGTACTAGAATTAGGTGTCAATGTAAAATGTGCCAATACGTGAGCATTTTTAAAAAATGTTTCCAAGTGTTCGACACATGTTGGAGGCGCGTCGTTTCTATCTTGCATCCAATACGAATAGATACGTTGAAATTTTCGGAATGTTCTTACTTTCTAGGAAGTATTTTTTAATTGAGGGAGTGTTTGGAACAACTTATGCTAAACAACTTATAGCTGAAAGTTGCACTTTTGGTTTTGGGATTCCAACTTTCAGCTTGAGCTTCTCTATTTCCGTACGTATTTTAGAGAAGCTGATTAAGCTGCCAATGGCGGACGCACAACAGTCAAGGAGAGGAAATTGTCTCCCCTTAAAATTTGACTTGAAATATTTATTATATTCATTTTGTATTTTAAGTATCACAAAATTATTTATCCAACTTTTTTTTTTTTGTTACACAACTTCTCCAAATCTAGTATTCATTAGAGTAACAACTTAAAATCTCTTATTCCCCAGAGACGGCAATTAGCCCATTTTTTGTTTTAAACACTTTTGTACATTATTTTGCATGTTATAGATTTTTTGCCTCCCCTACTTTAATTTCTGCATTCGCCACTGTAAGGTGCACCACCCCAACTTACAACTTATAGCTTACAACTTATGAATTTATTGGATAAATATGTCCTAATATTTGTTTAATTCCCCAAAAAACCTTATCTATAAAATTTAATTATAATTCCATATTAATGAATGATTATTATATTTTAATATAAAGTAAAATTTATACAAATAAAAATCCAATATTTTATGTAATATATAAATTAATTTTACATTTTATAATATCGAGATGGCAATTATAAAGAAAAATAAATATAGAATGTGGAACAACTTATAATGTTATCTATTTATTATAATTTATAATTATGTAATAACATTACGTATAAGACTGATATTTTATTTAAAAAGGGAAAATAAGCTACTGTTATGAACAACATATTCAAATATTATTTTATTCACTTTTAGCCCTTTTTCCAAACATATGCAAATTCTCAAATCAACAGCTATAATACTTATCAATAAGTTTCAACTACTACAAATATTCTTTCAATATCTGGCTGTGTATTAGAATATGGGTATATAAGAAAGTACTTATTTTTAAGACTTTTATTCTAATCGGGTACTTTCCTTGAAGCCCAATTACTAGCGGCAGTTATTAAGACTAATTAAGATGGAAAGCACATATCATCGAAGACCAACACTGGGTCCAATTTGCTTCTGGTGCAATTCAAGATTGATTATATTAACCATATTTTATATATTTAATAATTTCGAAAATATACAAATTAAGTTTATTCTAAGTAAATATCACGATTACGTTGTATATTATGGATTTAGTAATTCTAAATTTTATGTAGGTGATTAGACTAGTATTTGATAATTTCTTGACGTATTAATTATGAGTTGTTTGTCTTATCTAGAAGAATCTATTAGCCCAAAAATAAGGAAAATACTATTTCCGTCCCGTTATTTATGATCCACTTTTCCAATTAAGGCATTCAATATAAGTGATTAATTCTAAAAAAAGTAAAGATAGCATGGATAAAATCTAATTACTAAAAAGTCAAATAATCAATATCACATAATATCACTTTCTAATTTCGATGCTAAGAAAAATAATGAGCCATAAAGAATAGGACGGAAATAAAATATATTATAATAACCTGTGCAATCTAAGAAATACTCCACCATTGACTAATTAAAGAATATTGCGAGACCAATTTCTTGGAACTAAATCTTGATTCTTTCTTCAAAACTCCAAAAAAACCAAGAAACAAACTAGTTAAATGAAAGAAGATACGTACAATTAGCAAATAAAAGATCAAGAAAAAAGCACTATACATTACTACTAGATTTTGCCTTTCGTAACACCCATTTTATTTCCATAAACTACAAAAATAACATAATTAATCAACACAGCAATAATGGAGTTAAAAAGTTGGCCTTATCCTCTTTACCTCCACCATCATTTCCCTTTTCCCGAACACCCCTAAAAACCACTAAACCAAACCCTTTTATACCCTCTCTATCCAGATTCTCTCTCATCACCCACCCAAACTTCCCACATCTTCCTTACAAACCCTCAAGATTCAAACTTGATCACATCCATCCGTTCATAGATGAAGGATGACAAATGGGATTGATCCCAACTCCAAGAAAATCCCTTGTCTCTCCCTCTACAATCTCCTCACTCTCCAAACAACGCCGTTTGGAGGAAGGGTACATCTGTATCCGGTGCATGGCGGAGTGGTCATTCACCGAGCTCTCCACGTCACGCCCAAAGCTTACCGAGCTTGTACTGTACAACCCACACATCTTGTTCCCATCTTGAATAACTGAATTATTGTTGTTACCACACTTCATCCCAAAGCTTCCTAGGATTAGTGAAGGGTCAGTTGTTGAGGCTCCAATTTGTGCAGCCTTTTGTAATAAAGCAGTTGCTGACATTCTTGCAGAATCTTGGTTCATTTGGTTGTCGATATTGGAGAAAAATGATTGGACACTTGCTTCTTTGTGATTGGTTGAAGGGATAATTGGGTTGTCCCAATTCAAGTTGTAGTAGGGTGGAGGGGGGTTGGAATAGGTCGGAGGAGTCTGGCTGAGTGAGTTTTCTTGTGCCATTGAGTGTATTTCTTGGAGAGTTTTGGGATTGGGGTGAGTTAGTATGTGACTCGGGATAACTCGGTCTGAGTGGACCGGGTTCGAGATTGGCTTGAATAGGGAGGTGAAGTGTTGCCCCATGGCTAGGGGTGGTCCTAGGAACTGGTAGTTGAGATTTGTTGCATGGTTGGGGAGATGTGTTTGTGCTGTGACTCTTGCCGTTTCTTGGGCTAATGCATCACAAAAGGCTCTATGGGTGATGAAGCTGTCTCTCCTGCAAAATTGAAATTAAAAGATTTTACTTTTTTATAGTATAAGATTTTAGTAATAATAATCTATAACTTGAGCAATCATATTTTCATATAGTAATAAAAAACTATGATCCTAATTAAGCTAGCTAGCTAGCTAGCCACTTCTTTAGAAGTTTCCTATTCATTGTTCTAAATACTAGTAAGGAAATAAGAACACAAAATTTTACGTGAAAATTGAAGACATGATTGAAAAAGTCAACATTCTCATGATAAGATAAATTATTAGTCCGAAATGAGCTATTAACGGGTATTAATTAATTTTGCACTCTGCATGTTGAATCGATTAATGGAGAACTTTTTCAATGTACTCAAAAATCGTAGTTGTACCTATTGGCTATTGAGATTGGGCTTAACGGCCTAATCTTTGAAACCCCAATCCCATTGTAAAAAAATCCGAGTCTCAACATGAGTTTCCTAAACTCGATTCAAAGATTCGGATCATATCGACATTCACAAGGCATCTAGGGTTACAAGTCAACAAATCTTGCCTACAACTTTATCTGGCTCAAACCCTTTCATAATCTCATTATATATTTGGTTTAATACGAACTATTATCATAGTTTTTGAGCTTCTTAATTACTATATGAACTATCAAGATCAAACAAAAATACAGACATATGAAGAGAGAGAGAGAGAGAGAGAGAGTGAGAGAGAGATTACCTGGAGAAGACAGTACCACAATCACACTTATACTCCCTCGTCCCACAAGTCTTGGCATGCGCCTTCCAATCGGACTGCACCGCATAACGCTTGGAACACTTGTCGCACTTCCACTTCTTCTCGCCGTGCTTCCGGCAGAAGTGCTTCTTTATCCCGCTGAGGTCGCCCAGCGCCCTCGATGCGTGGTGGTGCACGCACGACTTCTCCGGGCAGACGTACACGCGCTTCCGAAACTCCTTGCTCGCCCTCTGCTTCAGCTTCCACGGCAGATTATGTCCCCTTCTGTGCAGCTGCAGATTCTGATCTCTTTGGAAACCCTTCCCACATATTTCACATAAGAATCGGTTCGTCGCCATTAGGGTCTTTGGTGACAAGGCAATCACCTCAGATTCCGGATCTACAAATTCTCATTTAATTATAATAAAATCTTACAATCTAACTAACGAAAATAAAATCTTGAATTAATGAATATTCTTGAATCTTGTATTTAAGAATCGGAACAATATTCATGATCAGTGACAGAATCAAGATTCTTTTGTGTGTGTGCAGTGTGATGGTGAAGCTAGCTAACAATCAATTTATAGTTACATTTAAATCAACAAATATTAATAAATAAATAAGAATTGGGGACGCTTGCCACCACCTATATCCGCCTCTGATCGAGATTCCGATAAATTTTATGTATGATTTAAAAGTTGAATTGTATATATACCTGGGGTGCCTGGGAGGTTTCTCTTCTTCTTTGGTTGAGGATTGGATCCATTTAGTGGATCTTGAGAGGAAACAGTTGATTCATCAGTCATCTTCTTGATGAAGTAAAGACTTTTGGTTTTTGATTATGGATTGCTGCAAGAGAAGTGTAAGAAGGCTGAGAAATGTCTTTCCTCAATCAAGAAGAGATTATTATTGTTGGCTAATGGAAGGATCTCTCTCTCTCTCTCTCTCTCTCTCTCTCTCTCTCTCTCTCTCTTATCTTTCTCTCTCTCTTATCTTTCTCTCTCATACAAGGGTAGTAATACTTGTTAAACCAAGTTAGAAAAGGACCCTAAAGAAGGAATGATGAGTGGGAAGTAAGGTTTAATCTCATTAAGTAGCAAAAGGGATCTATGTGACTCTCTCTCTTCCTCTCTCTCTCTCTCTCTACCTTCTATGTTACAAATATTTAACTGCTTGCTGTCGGAATTGAATAATATAATTCCATAACCCCAAAAGAGAATAATGGTTTTTATTTATTTATTAATTCAAATGAAAATGAAAATGAGAGGCTTAACATAGACACATATCGTGAGGAAAAGTTGGACTACACACCTTTCTGTTTAGAATCATTATCCTATAAATGTTTTCACTTATTGGGTAATTGTTGCACTAAAAGTTGTTTTATTAAACCCGAAATCTGCAATTTCAAGATAGAATGTTAAAATCAACAATTCCAGAAATAAAATAAAAATTCCAAAAAAATGCCGCAATAAAAATGGATGCGACACAATTTAAGGGGCTGCCGTTCCTTTAAACCCGTCAATGCAAACATGTACATATATGTTAAAGTGATCAAAACTAATTAAATTATGTATTTGGTGATATATACATGCATGTTTGACATCAAGAATATATAATATAGTAATATTCAAAATTATGCCCTTTAATATTCATGGTATTATTGTTTTAGTTCTATAATAAAACCAACCAAAGAGTTAGAGAGAGAACTTTATTTGACAGTAAAAATGTATTGACTAGCAGTTGAAACTCCAACAAGAAAAAGTTGGAACAGTAAAAAACAAATCATGAAGAGAACTCAGAATTATTTGATGGATTTATATGAAGAAATGCAGAAAGCATGCAACTGTAAAAATCCAAAGTAAACGACAAGAAAACTATCGTATACAAAAAGGGAATAATCGTCCCAATGACTCTGCAGACGACCATGCAGGCCCCATTTTCACACTTCAACAATATTTTCATTTTCACTTCTTTTCATATAATCAATAATTTTTATCGAACCAATGTTCATAAATGTAATAAAAAGACTAATTTAAAATAATTAATTTTAGTATAGATCTTATTCCTTCTCTTTTTTTCTTTTTTTTTTGTAAGTGTAGGGTGTATTGTATTCATCAAAGCACGTTGAATGTATTAACGCATAATATTTACTTTGTTCGCGTGAAAAATAATGGCGAGATAAGATTATAAAATCTGGATTAGTTCGATCTAGCAAGGCAAAAAGGGAAAGAGAAGGAGAAAAGGGTTTGTGTTTGACCATTTGTTGAGACCAAACCTTTGTGTTGAAGGAGTAGAGATGAAATGATTCTTTAGCTTTTCCTAAAGTTATTAAAGCAATCTTTATTTTTTGAAAAGGGGTATGTTGGTATTCAATTTCTAGCTTTTCTACTCCAATTACATGATTTTGTTTTATTTAAAATACATATATAATTTCACCACCAATTATTTGATTTTTTTTCTTTTCCCATTAATGCCACTTCCTAGATCCGATCCAATTTAAAACTAGATTAATTTATGATATATTTTGATACTAATTATTTCAATGTGTTTTTTAAATAATGAGTTTATCATTGTAGTACATCAAAACTCAGGCATCTTTAATAAATTAAAGCATTTCAAATCCAAGCTTTCTTTGTGCATTGACTGGAGATTAAAGGTAACTAATAACAGTAAAAATAGGTTAATTAATTCATTAAATAAGAGGGAAGAACTGACAAAGGCAGTGAATTTTTTGGAGTGTGAGTGCGTCGTCTCCTTGTGGGCTGACTTTTCATGGCAGGGCTTAATCATAATGTAATGATGTTTTTGCCTTCTTTCTTTCTTTACAATTTCATCTTTGGATTTTAGTTCTTGATTTTTGGCGACTACAGAATATTCTTGCCTCTCCCCATAGGCTTCAACTTTCTATGTCCACCTCTTTTATATATATATATATATATATATATAATTATATTATTACATACATATGATATATTATGTGGGGCAGTGGCGTAGCCAGAAACTTAAGACTGTTGGGGCCAATAAGTAAATGCGCTTGTGAAATTCTACCACGAAAATAGTTGTTTAACATTAAAGTGAAATATTTAAATTTATTACTCCCTTCGTTCCAGCTAACTTGTCTTGTTTGGTTTCGGAGTAAGTGATTATGTGTAGTAAGGTATGTCCCACAAAGAAAAAATGGGAGTTTGTATAGTAATTAATTTCCTTTTTAGTAAACAAGACAAGTCGATTGGGACAGCCCGAAAATGAATACAAGACAAGCCGGGATGGACGGAGGAAGTATTTATATTATTGACGTGAATCTTTTACACTATGAGTATCGATAAAATTATGATTAACTTTTCTAGATATAAAATTCAAAAACTCAAATTCTAATAAATCTAAAATAAATTCATTATCAACTAGTACATTTTAAGCAAACTAGTTAAAGCAAAACCAAAAAAGGACAATCATAAGTGAAAGAGAATGAAGAGGAAATGAGATCTTGTTCATGAGATTGAACCCAAGACCTCTAACAATAAAAATAGATAACTTGACCACTAGACCAAATCCTCCTTATATATCAATAAAATATGCATACTAAATCTTATTTAATTTTTCATAGGGGCACTAGCCCCCACCAACCCCATGTAGCTATGCCTCTGTGTGGGGGGGGGGGGGGGGGGGATGGGGAGGGGGGGTGGGTGGGTCGGGGGTTAGCAATTGTGTGAAGGAAAAAGTGAAATGTTATCATCAAGGGTATGTTTGTATCTTCATTTGTCTTTTACTACAACTTTAATTTGTTATTACATGAATCTTGAAGTTAGTACATTTTGATACTAAGATCTCGGACTTTGAAAGTATTTATTTTACTAGTTTCAAGGATTGCATTTTGTCTCCAACTATGTATTCATCACTTTTCTCAAATTTCAAAGTGGGATTCACTTAGATCTCTTCTTTTTTAATTTGTCCAAGCCAAGAATTTGGAATGGAATATATGTCATGCATGTGCAATATACTTTATAGTACAAGAAAAATGGCCATAGACAACGGTTATTGGCAAAACTTACTGTTGTCGTAGATGACGTTGTCGTAGAGGTTCGTTCATAGACAACGTTTTTTTAATTGTTATCGTAAATTATTTCGACAACGATTTTTGATAAGACGACAATAATTTTTCATCAAAACCGTTGTCTATTTAACGTTGTCAAAGGCCATTTTTCTTTAGTGTTAAAAATTTATTACTTTTAAAAACAAGGACAATGTGGTTTTTTCACAAGTATTATGTTTGCATTATGTTTATCTTTACGAAATTGGACATTGTAAAATAGACCGGAAATTTGTGGGTGACAACTTCCCTTTTGATATGGGATCTAATATTTAAATCCACATGCTTTATATGAAAGGGTTGGGAATCATTGCCATTAGAGAAACCTAATTTTGTGCTATTACTTGCTTCACATCTTTACGTTATTAAGACATGTTTGGAAGAGCTTAAAAAAGCTGCTTATGAGCTTTTTCACCGCAGAAGCACTTTTTTTAATGTTTGGATATCCTGCTTCTGCTTTTTTTTGGCTTAAAATAAGCTGAAATAAGCAGAAGCCCAGAAGCAGGTTCTGGGGTGCTTTTAGAAGCGGTGGCATTTTTGCAATTTTGAAGAAGGTAATTTTTTTTTCCTAAAATACCCTACCTGCCCACTCATTCATAAAATACCCTAATCTTTTGCCATTTTGAAGAAGCAGAACCCCACCTGAAACCCACGGCCGCCGCCGCCCTCGCCCACTCACCGCCCCAACCAAGCCTCTATTCCCCACTCACCGCCGCGCCCAAATCGCGGCGTTCCCCACCACCCTCTGCGTTGTGTTTGGCTTCAACACACTCAAAAACTTTCTGCATCAGTAAGCTTTCTTTCCCTATTCTTGTTCTAAACTTTTGCATTTCTTGTTTGGTATTTTATGAGGGTTTTGCAACAGAAACTTATTTATGTTCTAAAATAAGCTAATATTTCCCGCTATGATCTTCTCCTGGTCTTCTTTGGAAAGTAATAAACATTTATTATTTTATTCGGAATCGGATATTAATTCTTGATGATAAGTAATTTAATTTTTGATTTGGGTTCTACATGAGTAGCTCCGGTGAACCGTATTTACATGCTTCGAATAACTTTGAATTAGTTTGTTTAGTTGAAGTTTGATCAACGATGTTGTGAATTTAAATCTGATGTGGATTGCTGGGATGGATGTTAAAAATTCGAAGTTTGAGAATTTACTTGAACAGTGGAGAATGAGTAATCAGATGAACTGAGACATTTAGGGAGATTTCTCATATTTGTTATTATTTAACTCACTAATTGCTTTGAGATATAATGTTTATCATCATTGATATTCGAATGGAAGTTTGAGTTGCTGCTAGCCTGCTGTAGGATGAAGAAGATTATGGTAGTGTTTGGATTAGAGAAATGTAACCTGTTTATTCGGAATCGGATCTTGTCAATGAAATGTACCCTGTTCTGGATTAGAGAAATCGTTTGATTGAAGCCAATTTTAACTCTGATCTATGAGTTCGTTTGATTGACAATTATTAATTTTTTCACAGAATAGCAGATATGGATGATAACTCGGATGTGGATTCCTTTTCCAGTTCCTCGTCTAGCACACTAGATGACTTGAGCGACGTTGAAGATGATAAGACAGCCACTTCACGTGATGACGAAATAGAAGACCAGGTTATTCAGTCTTGTTGTGTAGCTGCAGTTACATACTTTCAAACTTATTTAAACAAAACACCATGTCATGATAGAGAATTTATTGGTTGGGATGCACTAAAGTCTTTGTTAAATGGCAATCCACGAAGATGTCGGGAAAATCTTAGTTTTAAAAAAATACTTCGTCTTTTTCTTTTTCGAGAATGGTTGGAGACTTTTGTTAACTTATGTGTTGCAAATTTTACAATAGACTAATGTTATTAATTTATAAGTCTATGTGTGATCATTATATGTATAGGAAACAAAAAATTTAAGAAGAAAATATATTGTTAGTGAATGTTAAAAAAGTAAAGGGCATTTATGGAATTTACTGTTAAAATAAAACTAAAAAGCTGCTTATGAAAGTATGTTGCAAACACTAACATAATAGCTTTTTATAAAATTAAGCTGTTTTTTAATGGACAATCCAAACGCTGGCCACTTTTGCTTAACAGAAACTTTAAGCAGCTTTAAGCACAAGCAGTTAAAAGCTACTTAAATAAGCTGTTCCAAACACTGCCTAAATAAGAAAGGTAGCCAACAAAAGGTAATTGAGTTTGAAATTAACTAAGCTTAATATATGATGGAGAAATTCGTAATCGCTACTGAAATACATAATTGATAAATAAGAAATTGTGCTAGAAGACATTTGATTTTTAGCCCTGCAACGTCATAATCACTCTAGATAGCTCATACATAAGATGTTGCCAGAATTCAATTATGATCTTTTTTGTCACGCAAAGCGCCCACTTCACCACTTATTCGCACATGTATAAGTAAATATGAATTAGTGTTAGATTAGATATTAGGTGTAATAGTAATTAAAAATCAGATTTTGTATGAATCTTCTGTAGAACAAAACACAAAATATACGAGATATGAATAAAAGCAAGAAAAGAACACGAGAATTGTTTATCCAGTTCGTCTCACGACACGAGAAAAGTCTATGGATTATGCACCATGATTTTCTGATATACATTATAAAGAAAACAAGACTATTTATAAGAAAAATAGCCCTACTATCATTCGGGCCTCTGGAATAAGTTCTGTTGGGATGAAGATTCAGTAGACTATATTTTATAGATTTAAAGATCCCAAAACCCCTAGCTGAATGATGAACCTTCGATTATGTAATAGCTTAGTTTGAGTTCAGCAAGTTAGGAACTCAATAGGCTAGAGTTCAGTAGTTGCGGAGTTCAGTATAAGACATTGCACTCAGCTGATGGACTCAGGATCGAAGAAGTCATTGGTCAGCCGACCACCAACTGAATCTGCATAGGAATTAGTGCCCATGCACTGAATGCTCAGAAGAATGTCAGTTGGAAGTCACTTCAGTTGAACGTCCGAGGATTCAGAGGGAGTCAACCTTGATGTTTGACAAGCCTCACCTACCAATCTACCTTGACCAATAAGGAGCCGATAACGCTTCATCTTTTCTGACAAAAGGTGCTCCGAGACTGAAAAAGAGGCGTATCTCTACAGTGCATCTACTCATCAACTTTCAAATTTTAAGGAGCCGTTTTCCTTGTCGTTTTGATACGTGGCTAGACCCCTCTACAACAGATCTATTCACAATCAACGACTATATATAGAGGAGAGTCTTCATGCAGAAAGAAACCGGGAACCAAAAGCTTTCAATGCACAACGATCTCTAGCAAACTCACTGCATACCCAGCGAAGAACTTGGACATAGATTAGATACTTTTTAGTTCTTCTCTCTAGAGAATATTTGTTCCACTTCTCTTATCTAAGCAAGCTACATTGTAATACTCATAGCTTAGAAACCTCGAGGGAGTTCACATTCTTGTGAAAACGTTCTTATTGTAAGAACTTCCTCATAGTTGGAGAAGCCTCAAACTCTTTAAGTTTGAAACCCTTGTTAAGTCACTACGACTATAAGTATCCGTCCTGAGAACAGATCACTGAGAACTTGCTCAGTATAAGCCTCAAGTTTGTATCTGTATTGAGAACAGATCACTGAGACTTGCTCAGTATAAATATAACAAGTATCCTTCTTTGGTCAGGACAGTGGACGTAGGACCTAATGTGTCCGAACCACTTTAAAAATCTGTTGTGTTGATTTACTGCTTTCCTTAACTGATCATATTGCATTAAAACTGTATTTCATCAAACTTAGCATAAAACCGATTTTCCAACCAAGAAGTTTAGTAGGGCCTACACTTCTGCACACAACTCTGATATTGAACGACTGTTCGACTGACATAAGTCAGTAGAGCTGAACTCAGTAGAAGATATCTTTGCCCACGCGATCTGAAAGCATATCTGGCGATCTGACTCGGTTCAGTAGCAAACTCAGCTAAAACTGACTTTCGCATATGAGAAAAGAATTTGTATTCAGGTGTATTCACTCCCCCCCCGTACACTTGGAGCACGTCTCAAGACCAACAATTGATATTAGAGCGGTGTTCTTACTGGTCATCGTTTTCTGAATACTGGTCTATCTTGAACAAAGATCATAGGAAAACCCATTTTCACTCCATCTTTCATCTCTTCATTGCATCATATCACTACAAGAAAACATACATTTTGCGACATGTAAAAAATGTTGCAAAACCTTCTTTTTATGTAGCAAAAGCTAATTTGCGACATTTTCTACGTCACGTTAGATTGTATCGCAAAAAGTGATGATGTAAATTTACGACATTATTTTTTAATAATGACGCAACATATACGACACTTTATGCTTCACTTAACTAATTGTCGCATACTATTCGCCACACACTACTCGTCATTATTTTTAGTGAAGCATGTTCATTTGCGACGCTTGATGTGACATTTGTTGAAACGATGCAGCATAATTTGCGATAGTAGCTTGTGGCATTAAAATAACATGACGCAAAATTTCACGATTCTTGAAGCATCATATTTCAAGTGCCGCATAAATTACTAACAGTCGTGTTTCTTGTAGCATCATATTTCAAGTGCCGCATAAATTTCACAATTCTTGAAGCATCATATTTCCTCGCCAAAAGGATGATGTGAATATACCATAATACCCTCCATTAATGTGAAATGCCAAATTTACCCCTTCTCGCCATTAAATAGTTTTCCTCACTAAGTAAATGTATATTTTTTTAATTATTAAAATACAATTGCGATATTTTTTTAATATAATCAAATATTGTTATATATTTGAGACTAATTAGCAAGAATATTTTAGCAGTAATAACAACGATTTAATTCTTGGCAAAAAAATCTCAAATCAATTATTATTTTATTAATGAATTGATTAACTACAACCACATTTTGCAAAAATGGAAGAAATTATTCATAAATTAAGTAATTATGGAAGTAAGAATTACAAAATTAAGATTAAATAAAAAGATAACAATAAAAATAATAAAAAAAATACTTAAATCATCTAATAGCAGTCTTTAGAACTAGACGTTTCTGGAAGAGTTCATGCTAATCTTCATTGACCAAGAACTAAGCTTTACTCCAAGATGTATCTTTTCTCCTTTGCAAATCATCCATATAACAAATGAACATTCTGCAACAATTAAGTAGAATCTAAAATTAATATTAATAATAACATCTAAGTGAATCTATCAAAGAACATTTACATGCAAAAAAAAAAAATTACTTATATTATATATATATTCTTTAAAAAAATTACTTATATTATATGAAGACACACATAATATTTTTTAAAATATTATATATATTCTTATATAATCATATTTTGTATTTGAAATTGAATACTAATCAAATGCAATCGGATCAAAATTTATATTCGATTTCGAATTTTTTTGGATATTTTTATATTTCTTTTTCAAATAAAAAATATTTCCTAATAAAATTGTAAAGTAGATGAGTAAATAATTGTTTTAATTTTTGTATGACTGAGATTTGTTTTACCATGGTATATAATTAAATTTTCAAAAATTTATGTCATAGTATTTATTACCATATATATGAATATTCAAAAAAATTTGGTATGACTGAGATTTGTTTTACCATGGTATATAAATTTTCGAAAATTTGTGTCATAATATTTATTACCATACATATGAATATTCAAAAATAAGATTACTTAGGGAAAAGTATACTATTAGTTACTATATTACCGATAAATGTGGATAATTTATGAGATTGTGTTAATCTGATTATTTAAAAAAATTGGAAAATTATAAGGTTATATTAATTTAATTATTAATATAAAATGAAAAAAGAAAATAAAAGAAATAGCAGCGATAGTAAGAAAATATAGAAAAAATCTATATTATGAATATTAAGAAATTATGTTAATTTATTACAAAATAATAAAATATTGTATAATTATAACATTTTATTGAAGTGTCGTAAATAAATAATCGAAAAATTGATACATAAAAATAAGGGTCGTATTTGTGTCACTAAATTATGACACAATAATGTAGGTGATGTATAACTGACGTAAACATACGACACGAGTGCAACATTATTTAAATATGTGGTATAATTGCGACATTTTATGGAGGGGTCGCAAATAAACTATCCTAATTCTGGGACACAGAAATAAACGTCGCATCCATGTCACTATAAAACAACACAATATTTAGATGTCACACAAGCGAAGTAAATAAACGACACTAGAAGCATAAATATAGTAATTATACGACACATACATTTAATGTCGCATGTGCGTATGTCGCAATAAGTCTGTTTTCTTGTAGTATATCCTCTCTTTTTCAATGGCTAATATTTCAGGGATTAGGACGGTACCCATGTTCTCGACAGAGAACTACACGGTATGGCGAGTGAGGATGGAGGCACATTTAACCTCGTTGCATGACAGCATGACCGACGTCCTGGAGAAAGGACCTATTATTTCGATGGTCGACTCAGTCGAACTTGCATTGGACAGAACAACAGGTGCCAGAACCGGCCTGAAGGTCACCAAGGACAAGAGCCTCTTCACTCCTGAGGAGAAGAAGCTGCATAATCTCGACTGAGTTGCTCGAAACGCAATACTGATGACACTTAGTGACTCATATCTCGGGAGAGTACATGATTGCAAGACTACAAAGGAGCTATGGGATGCTCTCGCAGTACTGAGCCAAGGAACTCCACTAATCAAAGAGAACAAACTGGAGTTAGAGCTACAGAAACTCGAGACATTCGTTATGCTTCTTGGGGAGTCCATAGATGATTTCAGTGCTCGATTCACAAACCAGATCAACATCATCAACGGACTGGGGAAAACTTTCAACAATAAGGAGACCAACACAAAGATTCTAAGGGCTCTTAGCAAGCCCAAGTGGTATTCTTTTGCTATGTGTATGAGGAAATCTGACTTGAATTCTTTTACTCCTGATTATGTGTTTTCAGAGCTAAAAGCAGAGGAGTTCGAATTCAACCTCGCACACACCCCCGGTGCTAAAGCTGAAGTGACGATGGATCATGCATATAAGGCATCAGCTAGCACTCCCAAAGCAAGTCCCTCAGCAACAAGCCAGTCCGCCGGAAGCTCAGTAATAATACATACTGCTGACAACTTGGCTGAGAAGTATGCTCTCCTTGTTGTGAAATACCAGAAGGAAAAAGAGATGTTTAGAAGGAAGATGAAAAAGGCTTCCCAAAAGTATCAAGGTAAGAGAGATCATAATCGCTCGAAAGGTGAAACTAAATCTCTACCTGATTGCAGGAACACTGAAGTTGCTCCCGTCGAACAAAAAGACACATCGAGAAGGGATGGCAGAAGCTCAGTACGTTATAACTGCAAAAATCCAGGACACTTCCAGTACGAATGTCCTGAACTCTCTGCAACTGAAAGAGCTGAAAGGTAAGCCCGACGCAACAAGTTCGTCAAGAAGAGCCAATACTACATAGCTGGAGAGTTGTCCGATTGCTCAAGTGATGAAGAATTGTTCATGGAATCGTCTGATGATGATGCCGCATTCAGGCAATCGAGACAGAAGATGTTAAACCGTGTCTAATGGCTGGAGAAGAGGTTGAGGTAAATTATGAACCCATTATATGCCCCTCTTCACCTTGCACACATGACACAAGCTCTGCTGCAGGAAAACCGATGGATGTGGTTCTTGCGTACGAAGATTTACTTGAAGAGCAAATTCAGATGAGCCAACAGTTCAGCAAGACGATTCAGGAGATGGATATCCTGAAAGCATAAAATTAGAGACTTTCAAAGAGAAGTCAGGACTCTACTGAGTCTGAAGGAATTGTTCTGAGACTGAAGAAAGAGATTAACTCTCTGATGACTAAGTCTCAAGATCAAAAAGCACAGATCTCAGTGTTGACCAAAGACGTCTCTGAGAAAGAGACTGAAATTGCTAATCTCAAGGAAAAGCTCACTTAGGCTAGAACAGAATATGAATCTCTGAGGAAGAGTGATGAAGTGTGGAGAACCTTGATGACATAGCAATACATTGGAGCCAAGGAGAAGTTGGAGAAGTTGCTACGATCTCAAAGGCCATGTTCCACTAAGGAAGGACTTGGTTACACCTTTGAAGCTGATGAACAAATTATATTTCTCGCAAGTGTACGAATCGGTATAGTACCTAATCGAGAAACTCCCGAGGTCGATCTCACAAGGACTCAGTTGGGTTCTAATTATCCTAATTATTTCACTATCTACTTGGTCCTAAATTGGGTTTGGTTTATTCTAAACTACAGAATTAAAATAGCAAGAAAATAGAAAAAAAAGCAAGTAAGAGCAAAGCGAAGTAGGTTAATGGCTGTGGTTTCGAGATTGATGAAGAGTGCGGAGGTTTAACAATCACTATGCCTAAGATGATCGATTCATTCCCATTTTCTAGCTAGCATTTATGAATTTATTTTGTTGGTTCATCCACTAAGGCTCTAGGGATTCCGTATGATGGCGGGAGATCTCTAACTTATAATCCTAAGGGTCAATCAAGTGATCATATCATGAACCTAAGGATCGTATCATGCTCAAGGATTTAAAGAACCATCTAAACTATCCCAAACCAATGGTGACAATCTAGACACTTAATTGCAGGTCTAAATAAATAACCGGTATGATCCGTCGTGTTACCTATTACCTACATTCTCTACAATTATCTAAGATGATGGCCAGTCACATTAAAGAATCATAGAGAAATCAAAAGCAGGCTCAACAATTAAGAAACAAAACAATTCATTCATTGAAAAACTATGGTTTGAATCAATTCATCAAAAACATAAGTCCTGCTAAACCCCCACATAAGGGGATTTAGCCACTCATATTCGTAGGAAAACAATCACAAGATATGCAAAAAGTATCCATGGAAAATAAGTATAAAAAACCCTAAACAAAACTAAGATAGAATTATACAACCTAGAACCTCGTAGATTGATCCTCGCACTTGGTTCTTAAGTTATAGTCTTCGTTCTTCGCCTTGAATCTTCAACGGATGGATGCCTTGGCTGTTTCTCTTCTTTGGAGGGTGGAAAAGGTCAAAATTAGGGTGTGTCATCCGTAGGAAAGAAGTCCGGAAGGGTTTATATACGTTTTGGGCCGAGAAAAGACGAATTGGGCAAAAACTGATGCGGACCGCGGTCCAGCACAAAATGAGGACCGCGGTCCGACCCCCCCAAAATTTCGTTTTTTTTAGTCAGAACATAGCGGACACGGTCCAGCACAAAATGCGGACCGCGGTCCGACGTCTTCGGCCGAGCATAATTTCCTGCACTGTCGCGTTTTGGAAAAACTGCGATATCTCCTTCGTTAGCCGTTGGATCGCCACGAAACTTTTCCAAAATGTTCCTAATACATAGAACTACGATGTGGACTGTGGAGATCGGATTCTAAGATCGTTAGATCCGTCTGCCACACGATTTTCCAACTGCCTTATTACACGAGCTCCGAAACACGGTTTCTTCAACATCCGACTTCAAATCCTCTTCATTATTCATTCAAACAACTCCATATTTGCCAAAAATGAATCAATGGTTTCTGTCATTTTGGTGCCGAATACCACCAAATATGCTCAAAACGCGCGAGAAACCTACAAAACCAGAAACCATCAAAAGTATAGAATTCCAAACAAAACAAAAGCTAAAAATACATGAAAAACGATGTAAATAAGCTTAAAAAGAATACGATGAGGTGGTATAAAAACCACTTGTTGGTCCCGAGAATAAACGTTCAGGTGTAGAGGGGGGGGGTGAATACACCTGAAAACCAATTTCTCAACTTTAAACGCGAACAGTCCTTTTCAGGAGAGTGCCGTACTGAACAAGTTCAGTAGACCAAATAAGTTGTTCTGAATCGCGTGGCAGAGTGACTGACTTCACTGAGGCCTGCTAGCTGACTAGAGTCAGAATTCAGTACCGTTCAGCTAAAGTTCAGTAGTGCGGAAATGTGTAGGCCCAAATTCAGTTAAGTTTAGAAAATGTTTTTAATAAAAACAGTTTCAGTATGTTCGTGCAGTCGATTAAGCTTGCTGAAACTTAGTTGAATGATTTTGAAGATATTTTTAGTATGCACAGTAATCAATCCAACAGTTAAAACAGAAAAACGAACACAAAACACAGGCGATTTTTAAAGTGGTTCGGATCCAACAATCCTACGTCCACTGTCCCGAATGATCAGGAGGCTATGTATTATACTGAGATAGTCTCAGTTGGTTTGTACGCTGGACAAACTCTGGTCTTGAGATTTATACTAAGTAAGTCTCAGTTTACAAGGTATCAAACTAAGTGTTTGAAAACTCTCCAACTATGAAGGAGTCCTTTACAATAAGGATCAGTTCAGATGTGAACTCCTTCGTCTAAGCTATGGATATGATCAGCTGAGCTTAGGTTAGAGGGATAGGGAACGAGAAGGTGGATTCTAGAGCGACGAACGATTAAGAAAAGACTTAGGTTCGTGTTCAGTCGCTTGGATACTAGAGGCTTTATAATTCTAGTTCAGCTTGGTTCCCTATGAGCGAGTGTGTCTTCTTTCGCCGGAGATTATTCTTCGAACTTCTTGCGAAAGACTTTGAACGTTTTGAGTTGCTCGTGAATGCTCGTGTGTTCTTTAATTTCTGGTTGGGTTCGTTCGTTTTGGTCGTTGGTGAGCTTCAATTTGAATTGTATCTCTCTATTTATAGAGTAGAGATAAGGATAGATCCGTTGGAGACGACGATCCTTGTGTCTCTCTCTTTTGGGTAGCTAATGGCTCTTTCAAAGTATGGTTGCAGTGTCCTTTCCCTCCATTTCTGGAAAGTTGTTGACTTGCAGCTTTAATCAAAATATGGACAGCTGGCTGAATGTCATTGGTCGAGGTTCAGGAAAGTAGGTGAGACAGAACAGACTTCAAGGTAGATCTGAAGTTGACTTCTCTCTTCCTCGTATTGACTCTGCTGATTTAGACTTAGTGAATTCTGACAGTTCAAAAGACTGTATAGCCGTTGCTGAGTCTAATCTCTATTCAGTAGCATGCTCCTGCTGAGTCGGCTCTACTGAAGATCAATTCTGAGTTCAGTGAACTACTCCTGCTGAGTTCAGTTCCACTGACTCCTTTCAGTATACTGCTCCTGATGAGTCCAGTAACACTGAGTCTTCTATTTCTGTTACTAAGGCTGGTGATCTACTGAGCGCCTGAACCAGATGAAGAGTGTCTATTGAGTCTGAAACCTCAGAGACAAAATAGAACACATTACAACTGAATGGTTCATCAATCAAGATAGGGTTTTTGGATCTTCAAATCTTCAGCAAATATTCAGAGCACAGGGCTACTGAGATATATCTCAACTGATTGTGAGAAGACTGAATCATCTCCCAACATTTTCCCCCTATTTGATGATGCCAAAACCTAACACTATGACTTATCAGACACAGAGCTCCTTACAAGTATTACAAGTAGAATCAGTAGAGTTGTTCTTCAAGTCCTAGACTACTGAGGGAATCAGGGAAGAAATACCAGAACTTATACAAAAAACTAATCAACAATTTCTCCATGTCTAACACATTTTCCCCCATCAAAGCAATCTAACAGATCAGAATCTAACAAACTAAAAACTGACAGAATAAATATATACTCAGTGAGTGTGTGAGTCAGTAATCACTTGAGTGATTCTGTGTGTTAAGCATAAAAACAAACAGGGCCATATAGACAATAAGGAATTGTCAGGGCCGAACAACAGCAATGTTTTATATATATGAAGAGGTTCACTACAGATACATCAACTGCTATTCTAAGGAAAAACATAACATACAGGAAATACAGAAGCTAACTATCATCTGAACTGTTGAATACTGTCTTTGAAGTCCTTTGATTTGATTCAGGAAGGGGCAGTCCATACATTCTGTAGGTGATCTTCCTCAGCTTCAGTATCTCCGGAATATCAGCAGGATCATCTTCTTCTAAGCATTTGGCTTCAGCAGCATCTTTGATCTCTTTCTCAATCACTACATAGTGAACAGAGCCATCTAGTTTCAGTGGGGGAGGCATGATTCTTGGAGCTGGGACTCTGACATCGATCTTGTCTGCTATGGCCTTCTGAACTCTAGCAAATATTTTTAGGTTGGTCCTCAGGAGCCATTCAGCAAATGCGACAGATTTGTGCTTTTCAGGCCAGTATCTCAAGAAGTAATATCTCTTGATGTAATCTGCCTTCAATGATTCCCACCTTTGAGTTCTTTCCCATGGCATCCATTCATTAACTCTTGGCTATCTGTGGAGTTTGAGGTCAGAAGGCTTCCTGAATCTTCTGTATCTGAAAGGAATATCTGCCTTCTCAGGAATCCTCTGGCTTGCTTCCTTCTCAGCTTTCAGCCTCAGAGCCTCTAAGTCTGCTAGTCTGAGCCTTTCTCTAGCTGCTTCTATTTGCCTTGCTTCTTCTCCTCTGTATAAATACCTCTCCATCTGAGCCCAAATTTCTTGCATTTCTAGATCTTGTTGCTTCGAGGGGACATAGGAGGGTACGTGAGTTTCTTCTTCTGAATCAGCAGGAGTTGATGATTTATCTTTTGAAGTGCCCTGCTGACCAGTTGTCTGCTGCTGTTCTTTTTCCTTTTCTTTCTCCTTGTCTACCTCATCACTCAGCTTTAAAGTCCTTGGAGGCAGTCTAGGTCCAGACTTTCTACCACTTGCTGGAGCCTTAGTTTTGCCTTTGGCTGACTTCTTCTTGTGAGAGGCGTCTGCTACTGTCTCGATATCTTACAACTTTCTATCCACTCTCTTTTCCATTGCCTTCTGAATAGATTGGAGTCTGAGATCGGAGGCCTGAGAGATGGAAGAGACTAATTCAGTGTGAGCTGTCTGGGCGGCCTTATAATCTTCCACAAGCTTTGCTTGGCCAGCCTGAATCGACTTCAGTTGCTCTTCGAAGTCAGCTCGTTGGGTGGCGTGTGCGTCAGTCAGGATTGTGGAGAAGTCAGAGGCAGGCGTGTTCTGAATCGTCGTTCTGAGCCCCTTGATCTCCGTACTCTGAGCCTGAGTGGTCTGCCTCCATGTCTTGTGGATGGCGCGGGCGAGGAGTCAGTTCTGAGTCCCTTGACTCCTCAGGGCCCTGGCCACTGACTTCGAGCGTCGGCTTCTAGGGCTGGGCGCTACCTCGAAAGCAGATTCAAGTAGGAGCTGAGAGGGTTCTGCTGACTTTGAGGTACCAACCGCCGAATGACCTGGTCCAAGGATGCTAAGAGGTGGTTCAGCGGTAGAAGTTGGAGCATCCTTGTCCAGTTGAGTTCCCTCATCAGGCTTCTCAGGGCCTGAATCACGGGGTGGGTCCTGACCATCGGGGTCAGACCCGTCTGAGGGTGCCGATGCTGAAATAGGTTGGAGGTCGTTCAGTATGGCTAGCATGGCAGCCCTCAAATCTTCTAAGGAACTGACATCTGATGGCTCTGAGTAGCCGATTTTGTTCCTTATCATCAGCTCCTCCTCGTGGAGCTGTTCGCAGGAGTGGTGTTTGATTAAACGGTTTAGGGTAGACCACTCCTGGAATCTGATCAGCATGTGGAGCCTAGCGTGCCTTGCCAGTAAGATGAGGTCAGTGTGGCTGGCTATCTCCGGGATCCGTTCAGCTATCTCTCGGGAGGCTCTTGATTGCAGAGCTGATGCCTCTATCCCGATTGATTCTGACTCAGAAGTAGTCTCTGAATCTTCAACTTCTACAGGAGACAGTTGCTTCTCAGCAGAAGGAATGCTGCTCAGTGGAGGAACATCCAAGGGGCTCTGAAAGGTCTGAATCGGTTCAGCTTGGACCCCTTAGTCCACTGTCTCGCCTCGTTCAGTGGAGACGGTCTTCTCCACTGATGGAGTCTTCTCTGAGGACTCAGACTCGTCCCTCAGTTGCAGAGGTGGTTCAGCAACCACTTCTGGTACTACTTCTGGTACGACCTCACTAACTTTCTTCAGCCTCTTGGTCGGAGTCTTGGGAGTAGACTTGGGAGGGGACCTCTTATTCGTGGGAGTTGAGCTCCTGTCTTGGGATCAGCAGGCCCTGATCCAATCTGCTGAAGGGCCGCTACCCTGCTTTGGAAACGGACCTTCTTCGGATTGAAGTACTGCTTGTCAGTATATGTGATATTGTCTGTTCCGCAGAAGTCCTCTATCATTACCGACAGCATCAGTCCATATAGTAATTTTTCCCTTCACAGCAAGGCGAAAATTTGACTTGTCGAATTTTGCGGACTGTGTCATGAATTCTTTCAGGAGGAATTCGGTCTAATTGATCTTAGCACGATCATGAATGGCCATCATTAACTGAATCTTCGGCCTTGACACTTGATCAAAGGATCCTGCCTGACTCATCAGCAACTGAGTCACTATGTAGGCCAACGCTCTATACTGAGGAAGCATGGCATTCTTCGGGAATGCTGCTCTGAACGTTGTTGGCTTCCCGCAAAATTCTTCTAGGTATTCGTCTATCACGTCGTCCTTGTAAGCCACAGTGTTGAATCCCTCACTGGGAAGATGGAAGCTTCTCTGAAGAACTTCTTTGATCGACATTGTCTTTATCTCAGAAACTGCACGGGAAGGGTTGCCAACTGAATGGATGACGTATCTTTATCACCATCTACTGATTTCGAGTTCAAGTAAAGCTCAACAATCTGACGCGGGAGGAAGTATGACGGCTTCCCTGACAGAAAACCCTATAGTCCGGTCACTCTGAGAGCGTCGCAGATATCCCCCATGTATTCAAGCTCACATGCATCAAACTCCATCATGGGCTCGCACCAGACGCGGTCGTTCTCGAGGATTTCTTGCATGTCCTTTGAAACGATAACCTCTCTTCCTGCCATATTCAATAATCTGCAATGACAAGAAATCAGTATCGAACGAAAAATATTGAAATTATTATATATGATACTGAATTATCATGAAAAGTTTACCAAAGAGTTTCTGAGAGTTTTGAAAATGAGTTTGCAAGGAGGCAAGGCTTTTCTCAGAAAAACTAGGGTTCGAAAATTTGCAGAGTAAAAATGGTGGTTTCTAACTTTGAACGTGTTTATATATATGTTAAAGAAGATGAACAGTTAATAATCCACAGTTCAATTTGAAATAGTTTTTTGAGATGGACAGCTAGGATTCAATGTTATAAAATAGGTAATGATCATTTTAGCCGCCTAAGTTAAAATACAGTTGTAAATAGCCAAAGAAGTAACTTGATATGACATGCATTAAATGCGCCACAGAGTTCAACATACTTTACATAGAATGTCGTGTATTTAATGTAAACCATTATATTAAATGACATTTCATAAGGCATTGAATACGAAGCTGAATCTGAGTCATAAATGCACATAATATTTCATTGGCTACTGAGTAGAGATACACAAACCTGTCACCTGAACATCGTAGTCAGCTGATACCTCGTGTAGATGGTTGCTGAGTCTCTACGTACTGAATTTACTCAATACCGAGAGTGAACATTCCCCCTTGCTGAATGCTCCTCTCCTGAATCCACTTACTGATTGGAGTCAGTAGGGTCCAGCAGACCTAGCTCTACTGAAAGTTCTCTAAATCTGGCTTCAGCTAGAGGTTTGGTCAGTATATATGCCCTTTGGTGGTCAGTATGGATCTTTTCCATCCTGATATCCTTCTTTTCGACATGATCACGAATGAAGTGGTGTCTGATGTCCATGTGCTTGCATCTTGTATGAAGTATAGGATTCTGAGTGATTGCAATTGCACTGGTGCTGTCGCAGAAGATCGATACTTCATTTTGAATAACATCATAGTCGCGTAGCTGCTGTCTCAGCTAAAGGATTTGGGCGCAACAACTTCCGGCAACCATGTATTCAGCTTCAGTAGTAGAAGTTGCTACTGAATGTTGTTTCTTTGAAAACCATGAAATCAGCTTACTGCCAAGGAACTGACATGTTCCAGAAGTTAACTTTCGGTCAATTCTACATCCTGCATAGTCAGCATCAGAATAACCAGTTAGTTCAATATTATCATCAGCTGGATACCATAAACCCACGTCAGGTGTTCCTCTGAGATAGGGGAGCATCTTCTTTGCTGAGTCCATATGACTCTGCTTGGGATTCGCCTAAAATCGAGCGCAGACACTTACAACATAAGTTATGTCAGGTCGAGTAGCTGTTAAGTATAATAAAGAACCAATAATAACACGAAATTCAGTATGGTCTACTGATACTCCCTCTTTATCAAGATCGATTTTCCTGTTTGTGTTCATCGGAATCTTGATTGGTTTGCCGGATGTGCAACCAAACTTCTTCATGAGGTCTCGAGTGTATTTGCCTTGATTGATGAACGTTCCCTTCTTAGATTATTTGACTTGAAAACCGAGGAAATAGTTCATTTCTCCCATCATTGACATCTCGAATTTGTCCTTCATCATTTTCTCAAACCGCTGACACATGATGACGTTCTTCGATTTGAAGATTATGTCATCTACGTAGATCTGCACAAGTAAAATGTCGTCTTCTAGTCGAATGCTGAATAATGTGCGGTCTATTGTGCCTTTCTAAAAACCTTTCTGAAGAAGAAACTCAGACAGGGTATCGTACCAAGCCCTGGGTGCTTGTTTTAACCCGTACAGAGTCTTTCTGAGTCTGTAGACCTGATGTCCCTGCTGAAAGCCGGGAGGCTATTCTACATAGACTTCTTCTTTCAGCACGCCGTTCAGGAACGCAGACTTCACATCTATTTGATAAACTCTGAATCTCTGATGTGTTGCGTAGGCTGGGAATAGTCTGATTGCCTCCAATCTTGCAACTGGAGCAAAAGTTTCATCAAAATCTATCCCTTCAGCTTGACAGTAGCCTTTTGCCACGAGTCTTGCTTTGTTCCTTACTATAACGTTGTTTTCATCTCGCTTGTTCTTGAAGACCCATTTAGTTCCAATCACATGTTGATGTCGGGGTCTGTCAACAAGTTCCCATACTTCGTTTCTCGTGAACTGATTCAGCTCCTCCTGCATGGCTATGATCCAATCAACGTCCTTAAGTGCATCCTCAACTGACTGAGGTTCTTCAGTAGACAAGAATCAGGAATATAAAGCTCTTTCTCCCTGACAGAATCTGGATCTTGTCTTTACGCTTGCTGAAGGATCTCCAATAATCAAATTAGAAGTGTGAGCGTCCAGCCACGATCTACGATGTTTCAACTCTTCATTTGAAATTTGTTCAACACAGATAGTAGGTGAGTTAGGCATCTCAGTTGTACTATTCTGAGATTGAAGCAATTCAGTTACAAGAGTAGGATCTACTGAATCACCAGGTTCAGGGGCATTTAGCTCAGGAACTTCATTTGTTCCCCCTGAATTATTATCCTCAGTAGAGGTCTCAGTTACCACTTGGGTTTCTTCATCGACCTGAGTTACCTGGGATTGACTCTGTTCAGTAGAGTCAATCGGTTCAGCTACTTCTGTTGTTGGCTGAGATTCAGTAGACTTATCTTCAGTTTCTTCATCTGAATCATCATCCCAACACAGCTGGATCTTTTCAACTTTATCTTTCAAGCTCAGATCCTGTAGCTGCTTACTGATGTCCTCAGATTCAGGTTTAGAGTTCCCGCTCCTATCTTCACTAGCAAACTCATTAAAAACAACATGAGGGCTTTCCTCCACGCAAAGGGTCCGATAGTTAAAGACTCTAAAGGCTTTGCTGACCCGGGAGTATCCTAAGAAGACTCCCTGGTCTGACTTACTATCAAAAGTCTTCAATTGATCCTTCCCATTATTGTGGATAAAGTAGGAACACCCAAAGATTTGGAAATAAGATAAAGAAAGCTTCCTGCCGTTCCATAATTCATATGGTGTCTTCTTATGCTGCTTTGTCAGTAGAGATCTGTTCTGAGTATGACATGCAGTGTCAGTAGCTTCTGCCCAGAATTTGGTTGGGAGTCCTGAGTCTGCGAGCAGGGTCCTTGTTGCTTCTTTGAGTGTTCTATTCTTCCTTTCAGCAACCCCATTTTGTTGAGGCGTGTGCGCGGCAGACGTCTCATGCTCTATGCCTTCTGCTTTGTAGAATTCCTCCACCATAGAATTCAGGAACTCAGTTCCTCTGTCTGAACGTATCTTGATGATATTGGTGTTCTTCTCGACACTAAGCTTTTTCAGATGCGTTGGTAACTCTGTTTTGACGTCATACTTGTTGGCAATAAATATGACCCATGTGTAGCGCGAGTAGTCATCAATGACCACTAAAGCATACTTCTTGCCTCTGATCATCACCGGAGAGACTGGACCGAATAAATCCATATGTAGCAGCTAAAGGATTCCATCAGTGGAAGGAGATGGAACAGGAGGATTTTGATTCCTTGTTTGCTTTCCCTTCAGACATGCTTCACACTGAGTGTCTTTGCTGAATACTTCATTCGGCAATCCTCTTGCTAGAGTGTTTCTAGCTAGTTTGTGAGCGTCTTGAAGTTGAGATGGCTGAGTCTTCTGTGCCAGAGCCACCCCGTTCTGTTGTCGTTATTTGCCAACAAACAAGCTTCAGGTTCAGCTGAGTTCCAGTCAGCTACATAGATATTCTTTTTGCGCGAACCTGACAACACTGTTTTCCCTGTAGATTTATCAATAACATCACAGAAACCAGCGTAAAAAATCACTCTATTCGAGTTATCAAAAAATTGACTAACAGAGAGAAGATTATGGTGAAGTCCTTCAACATATGATACTCTTAGAACTAGTACGGTTCCAATTCTGATTGTTCCATAGCCTCTGGTATAGCCTTTTGCGTTGTCTCCAAACTCGATTCGGGGTCCTTCTTTAGTAGTATAATTCTTCAGTAGGTCCTTTTGGTATGTCATATGTCTTGAGCATCCGCTGTCCACATACCTGCAAAATAAAATTATATTTAGGTACCCTTTATTTTTGATTTTGGGTCCTTAGATGTTAGTTTTGAAAATCCAGATCTGTCTTACGACCCTGGTGGTCTCACACAGTTTCTTCCCACTTTGATCAACATATTTGACCACTGGACTGGTCGATGCTGACTTCTGAGGCTTTACAAGTTCAGGAGTCCTGATTTTCTGAGTGGGTGGACTGCTGACCTTTGCCTACTTCTGACTCTTAGGTCCTCTCTTGACTATAGGATCATAGTAATATGACCCATACTGAGCTGGATGTGTCAGCTGCGGAGGTCCATACTGATCAGCCCACTTTGCTTTGCTTGTTCCCCCTTGACTGAACTGGGTGATTTGGTGCTGATCTTCTTGTTTAAATTCTGATAGCTAGGATGAGGTGCTTTCATCTTTTGTTTGTTCTTGGCTAGGGGGTTCAGAATCTCTGCGTTGATGGTCTCCCCTTGAACAAATCTATCAACTAGCCAGTTTTCTGAGCGTACGGGGGCAGATGAGGAGGCTCCATGGCTGAATCCAAGTCCCTCCTTGCAATGCTTAGGCTTGTTGCTTGCTAGCATCGCCTCAAGCTTCTTTTCAGCGCCCATGTACCTCTCTGTCATCAGGTTTCTCCAGACATCATCGCTCTTGTTCAGAAGTTCATGCTCGGTCTGAAGTCCTATCAACTCTTGCTTCAGTAGACTCAGTTCAGTATCTTTCTGAGTCAAGTCATTGGGTTAGTACTGAGATCTGATCTTCTTGATGCTGAGACTTGGCCATCAGAGAATTTATCTCCTCCCTGAGTCTCAACACAAGTCCTTCTGACTCAGTAGCAACCTGACTCTCTTGAGAAAGTCTCTGATTCTCTACTTTCAGGGTATCCAACTCCTGAAGGGTCTTACTGAGCTGCAGACTAATCTGAATCTGCTCGTCGAGTAGTTCTTCGTATGCGATCGCGACGTCCAGATTCTCATCTGCACCTGAAATAGTGTCGTGTGTGCAGTGTGAAGAGGAGTTAAATGGAGCGTGAGAGTTTACCTCATCCTCTTCTCTTGCCATGAGACACTTTTCAGCGTCTTCTTCAAGCTCTACGGCCATGAATGCCGCTTCATCATTTGATGAATCCATGAAGGAGTCGACTTCATCTGAGTCGTCTGAGAGTTCACCGGCAATAAATGCTTGTTATTTCTTGATGAACTTCTCCCTTCGAGCTTTGCGTGCTGCTCTCTCAGCAGTGCTGAGCTCAGGACAATCATACTAATAGTGTCCCGACTTCTTGCTGTTACAGCAGGTAGTAACTCTCTCTTCTTTGCTCTCGCTGTCTTTCGACTGAGCTGAGTCCTCTTGTTTCCTGCATTCAGAGTTATGTGAGTCAGGAGTGCGCTTAGGTGTATACTCAGACTTACCCTTGGAGTCTCTGACGACTCTTGAGAGTTTTCTGTGCCTCTCCTTCTCCTTTTGATACTTCACGGCAAGCAGCGCGTACTTCTTAGCCATGTTTCCTTCTTGCAGATCACTAAGTGAAGGTTCAGCCTTGCTAGACGTCAGAGCTGCTTTGCTGATAGATGCTTTAAAAGCATGGTCGACTTGGGTGTCAGCTTCACTCGTCACTGCTTCCTTTGAGGTAGACCAAACTCAAACTCCTCAGCTTTAAGTTCTAAAAAGATATGGTCAGGAGTAACAATATCTAAATCAGAATGACGCAATAAAGTAGCAAAGGGAGTCCAGTAACCATCTGGTAGTGCCCTCAAAATCTTGAGATTCATCTCTCGGTTGGAGAATGTCTTTCCCATCCCGTTGATAGAGTTCATCAGATCCGTGAATCTGACGTTGAGATCTTCAATGGAGTCACCAGGCATGAGAGACAGTCTCTCCAGCTTCTGAAGTTCTAGGGCAAGTTTGTTTGCTTTGATCTTCTGAGTCCCCCGACTCAGTAGCGCTAGAGCATCCCAGAGTTCCTTCGCGGACTTGTAGTCCTGAACTCTCCCGAGATAAGAATCGCTCAGAGTGGTCAGTATGGCGTTCCTGGCGACTCGGTCTAAGTTGTGAAGCTTCTTCTCCTCAAGGGTGAAGAGACTTCTGTCTTTAGGCATCTTCTTCCCGGTCACAATTCCTCCTCCTTGTGCTGGGTCCTGAGCTACAACGCTATCAACCATTATCGTCGAGGGAGGTCAGATGTGCCTCCATTCTGACCCGCCATACTCCATAGTTCTCTACTGAGAACATGGGTATCACCTGATTCCTGACATATCAGACATGATAGATGGTGATATGAATGAAGAATGATATGCAGTGAAAACGTTTTCCGGATCCGTTCAAGTAGACCAGTTTCAGAATAACAAGAGTCTTAGAGAACTCCTACTCTAATACCAATTGTTGGTCCCGAGAATAAACGTTCAGGTGTAGAGGGGGGGTGTGAATACACCTGAAAATCGATTTCTCAACTTTAAACGTGAACAGTCCTTTTCAGGAGAGTGTCGTACTGAACAAGTTTAGTAGACCAAATAAGTTGTTCTGAATCGCGTGGCAAAGTGACTGACTTCACTGAGGCCTGCTAGCTGACTAGAGTCAGAATTCAGTACCGTTCAGCTGAAGTTCAGTAGTGCGGAAATGTGTAGGCCCAAATTCAGCTGAGTTTAGAAAATGTTTTTAATAAAAATAGTTTCAGTATGTTAGTGCAGTTGATTAAGCTTGCTGAAACTCAGTTGAATGATTTTGAAGATATTTTCAGTATGCACAGTAATCAATGCAACAGTTAAAACATAAAAATGAACACATGCGATTTTTAAAGTGGTTCGGATCCAACAATCCTACATCCACTGTCCCGAATGATCTGGAGGCTATGTATTATACTGAGATAGTCTCAGTTGGTTTGTACGCTGGACAAAGTCTGGTCTTGAGATTTATACTAAGCAAGTCTCAGTTTACAAGGTATCAAACTAAGTGTTTGAAAAACTCTCCAACTATGAAGGAGTCCTTTACAATAAGGATCAGTTCAGATATGAACTCCTTCGTCTAAGCTATGGATATGTTCAGCTGAGCTTAGGTTAGAGGGATAGGGAACGAGAAGGTGGCTTCTAGAGCGACAAACGGTTAGGTAAAGACTTAGTTTCGTGTTCAGTCGCTTGGATACTAGAGGCTTTATAATTCTAGTTCGGCTTGGTTCCCTATGAGCGAGTGTGTCGTCTTTCACCGGAGATTATTCTTCGAACTTCTTGTGAAAGACTTTGAACGTTTTGAGTTGCTCGTGAATGCTCGTGTGTTCTTTAATTTCTGGTTGGGTTCGTTCGTTTTGGTCGTTGGTGAGCTTCAATTTGAATTGTATCCCTCTATTTATAGAGTAGAGATAAGGATAGATCCGTTGGAGACCAGGATCCTTGTGTCTCTCTCTTTTGGGTAGCTAATGGCTCTTTCGAAGTATGGTTGCAGTGTCCTTTCCCTCCATTTCTGGAAAGTTGTTGACTTGCAGCTTTAATCAGAATATGGACAACTGGCTGCTTGTCATTGGTCGAGGTTCAGGAAAGTAGGTGAGACAGAACAGACTTCAAGGTAGATCTTAAGCTGACTTCTCTCTTCCTCGTATTGACTCTGCTGATTTAGACTTAGTGAATTTTGATAGTTCAGAAGACTGTCTAGCCGTTGCTGAGTCTGATCTCTATTCAGTAGCATGCTTTTGCTGAGTCGGCTCTACTGAAGATCAACTCTGAGTTCAGTGAACTACTTCTGCTGAGTTCAGTTCAACTGACTCCTTTCAGTATACTGCTCCTGCTGAGTCCAGTAATACCTGAGTCTTCTACTTCTGGTACTAAGGCTGGTGATCTACTGAGCGTCTGAACCAGATGAAGAGTGTCTACTGATTTTGAAACCTCAGAGACAAAACATAACACATTACAACTGAATGGTTCATTAGTCAAGATAGGGTTTTGGGATCTTCAAATCTTCAGTAAATATTCAGAGCACAGGGCTACTGAGTTATATCTCAACTGATTGTGAGAAGACTGAATCATCTCCCAACACCACTCATCAGAAGCCTTCACTTCAGGACAAAAAAGCTCCACCAAGCTGGCTGATAGGTTTGTCCAAGGGGTAACTCAACATGCAGACTACACAACCCCTCAAGCAAAGAACAAATAAAAAATTCAAGCACTTCAGCCTAGCAACAAGAAGGTGACCCATGGTAATAGCCCCAGAACACCCAGAGCACATTCTGCAGAGACCAAGAAGGTCAGGTGGGTCGAGCAATATGGCCACCAACAGTTGACTCATCCAGCTCAGTACGGTTCGTACTACTATGAGCCAAGAGTCAAAAGCCCTAAGGTTCAGAAGAAGAAGAAAGTTGAACCTAAAAAGACTAAGAAGTCAGCTACTCCAAGTTCAGTGGAGAAGGTTATTGACAACAAGGTCAAGAAGAAGTCTGAAGCCATGAGGGTTGTCAAACAAGTTTGGATCCTAAAATCTAACAATTAAGGACCCAAGCTGAACCCAAAGGGTACCCGAATTTGTTTTTGTTTTGCAGGTGCTAAAGGACCCTTGGATTGTCGACAGTGGATGCTCAAGACATATGACACATCAAAAGAACCTACTGACCGACTATGTTCAGCAAGATGGAGCCAGAATTGAGTTCGGTGACAACTCCAAGGGCTACATAAGGGGATACGACACATTGAAAATAGGGACTGCGACAGTTCCTAGAGTATCTTATGTTGAAGGACTTCAACATAATCTCCTTTCTGTCAGTCAATTCTGTGATATATCCAATAAAGTGACTTTTGATGCAGGTTTTTGTGATGTTCTTGATAAATCTAAGGGAAAAACTGTGTTATCAGGATCGCGGCGAAGGAACATATACTATACTAAATGGAATACCGCCGAACCTGAAGCTTGCCTGCTAGCACATACGAGGTCAGATGACAAAACAGCATGGATGTGGCACAGACGACTGAGCTATCTGAACTTCAAGACAATGAACAAGCTAGCACATGAACAAGCTAGCACATGATGCTAAAGTTAAAGGACTTCCCAACGAAGTATTCAAAAGACATAAGAACTATGAAGCATGTCTGAAGGGGAAGCAAACAAAGTCAAGCAATCCGCCTATTCCGTCGCCTTCCACTGTTGGAATCCTTCAGCTGCTGTACATGGACTTATTTGGGCCATTCAATCCAGTGACGATCAGAGGAAAGAAATACGCACTTGTAGTCATTGATGACTATTCAAGATATATGTGGGTGATATTCATCGCCAACAAATCTGACGTCGAACTTGAGCTGCCGAAACTATTGAAGCGGCTGAGCGTCGAGAAAGATATCAAGATCCAAAGGATACGCTCAGATCGTGGAACTGAGTTTCTGAACTCGATGGTGAAAGACTTCTGTGAAGCTGAAGGCATTGAAAATGAAACCTCAGCGGCACGTACGCCTCAGCAGAACGGACTTGCTGAAAGGAAGAACAGAACACTTAAAGAAGCAGCAAGGACGTTACTCGCAGATTCAGGTCTACCATTGAAGTTCTGGGCAGAGGCTACTGATACTGTCTGCTATACTCAGAACCGGTCTCTACTGACTCAGATGCACATGAAGACGCCTTATGAACTATGAAAAGGGAGAACACCTTCTATTTCGCATTTCCATATTATTTGTTGTCCGTGCTTTATCCACAATAACAGAAAGGACCAGTTGAAGGTCTTTGATAACAAGTCAGACCAAGGAGTTTGCTTAGGGTACTCCAGGGTCAGCAAAGCTTTCAACTACCGGACCCTTTGCGTGGAGGAAAGTCCGCATGTTGTATTTGATGAATTTATTTCTGAGTTCAGGAAGTCAAACTCTCAGCCAGAAGCTGAAGAGGTCAGGAGCAAACTACAAGATCTAAGATTAAAAATAACATTGAAAATATCCAGCATTGTGGGGATGATGATTTAGATGATGAGATTCAGAATCAACCAACAAGCAATATAGCTGAGGAGATTGATTCTACTGAACAGAATCAATCCTAGGTAATTCAGGTCGATGAGGAAACCCATGTGGTAGCTGAGACCTCTATTGAGAATAACAACTCAGGGGGAACTATTGATGTTCCTGAGCTAAATGCCCCTGAACCTGGTGACTTAGTAGATCCAACCCTTGTTACTGAATTGCTTCAATCTCATAATCGTACAACTGAAATTCCTAACACTCCTACTGTCTGTGTTGAACCAATTCCAGATGAAGTAACAAGACGTCGTCGTTCGTGGCTAGATGCTCACTCTTCAGATCTTATAATTGGAGATCCCTCAGCTAGTGTCAAGACAAGATCCAGAATCTGTCAAGGAGAGAGTGCTTTATGCTCCTGTTTCTTGTCGACTGAAGAGCCTCAGACAATTGAGGATGCGCTGAATGATGCCAACTGGATCACCGCCATGCAAGAAGAGCTGAATCAGTTCACACGAAACGACGTATGGGAGCTTGTTGAATGACCTAGACATCAACACGTGATAGGAACGAAGTGGGTCTTCAAGAGAAAGCGTGATGAAAACACGTCATTGTCAGGAATAAAGCTCGACACGTTTCCAAAGGATATTGTCAATCTGAAGGAATAGATTTCGACGGAACATTTGCTCCAGTCGCAAGATTGGAAGCCATTCGCCTATTCCTAGCCTATGCAACACATCAGCAGTTCATAGTCTATCAGATGGATGTGAAGTCAGCGTTCCTGAACAGCGTGCAGAACGAAGAAGTCTATGTTGAACAATCGCCTGACTTTCAGTAGGGACATCAGGTTTACAGACTTAAGAAAGCTTTGTACGGGTTAAAACAAGCACCTAGGGCTAGGTACGATACCCTTTCAGACTTTCTACTTCAGAAAGGTTTTTAGAAAGGAACAGTGGATCGTACCCTATTCAGTATCAAGTTAGGAGAAGACATCCTACTGGTGCAGATCTACGTGGACGGCTTCATCTTTGGATTAAGGAATCTGGCTATGTGTTAGAAATTCGAGCAGATGATGAAAGAGAAGTTTAAAATGTCGATGATGGGAGAGATGAACTATTTCCTTGGACTTCAAGTCAAACAATCAAAGAAGGGAATATTCATTAATCAAGCCAAATACACAAGAGATCTCATCAAGAAATTCGGCTGCGAATCCAGCAAGTCAGTAAAGATACCCATGAACACCAATCTCAAGATTGATCTTGACAAAGAGGGAGTATCTATTAACTCAACTGACTATCGCGCTATTATCGGTTCTTTATTATATCTTACAGCAAGCAGACCTGACATAACTTATGCTATAGGTGTATGCGCGAGATTTCAGGCGAATCCCAAGAAGAGCCATGTAGATTCAGATAAGAAAATTCTTCGTTATCTGAAGGGAACACTTGACGTTTGATTATGGTATCCTGCTGATGATAACCTTGAACTAAATGGTTATTCTGATTCTGATTATGCAGGTTGCCGAATCGACATAAAGTCTACCTCAGGAACTTGTCAGTTCCTCGGCAGTAAGCTCATATCGTGGTTTTCAAAGAAACAACACTCAGTAGCAGCGTCACTACTAAAGCTGAGTATATGGCTGCCAGAAGCTATTACGTACAGATACTGTGGCTTCGACAACAGCTGAGAGACTACGACATTCATCAAGATGAAGTGCCGATCTACTGCGATAGTGCCAGTGCTATTGCGATCACTCAGAACCCAGTTCTACATACATGGTGCAAGCACGTGGACATTCGCCATCACTTCATCAGAGATCATGTCGAGAAAAAGCATATTAGAATGGAGAAGATCCACACTGATAAGTAAAGAGCTGATATCCTGACCAAACCTCTAGCTGAGACCAGATTCAACGAACTCTCAGTAGAATTAGGTCTTTTCGATCCAACTGATACGATTCAGTAAACAATGCAGGAAGTAATGAGTAAGGGGGAACTTACTCTCCGTACAGCTGAAATACTCAGTATCATCAAACGTGGTATCAGCTGACTACGATGTTCAGCTGACACGTTATGAGTACTAAATTCAACATTTGGGGATTTAACATGTCATAGCATTTATTTCCCGCCTTTAATGTTCATCGTACTTCATTGAGTATGTCATTTTCATTAAACTCACGACATTCCAGAAAACTGACTACGGCACATTAAATGCACGTCAATTCACCTTACCATTTAGGCGTAGAGATAAGTAGGTCAAGATTATAGGCGGCATAGTAATCATACCCTATTATAACATCAAATCTGAGTCGTCCACCTCTTAAAACTGATTAATCTCGACCGCATGCTATTAAACCATTCATATTCAAATCTGAATATATATATGCATGTTATCTCTCACTTATCATCTTTCCGCCATTTTCGAACAAATTATGTTGTCTGTACCTACCTTCTTGCTTAAGACTTCTACTGCATTTCTAGCACTCTTCATTCGGTAATTAATTCTTAAACTAAATCTGCTTTGCTCACTAACTCTATTTTCAAGTGCTAACGCTCTTTTTGCAGATTTCAGTGATATAAGATGGCAACAACTATTCCCACAAAGCGATGTGCTGATTCTTGAAGATATTCATGAGATCGTCTCAGGGAAGAGGGTTCTTTTCGAACCTGTCTTGTCTGTCAGGACTTGCAGTGTGGAGTGTATGACTCCAATCTTCGACGCGCTAGAGAATTCGGGTCTTCTGCCAATTCTCTATAGGGCTCCACGTCAGAGCCTACCCCGCCAGGTTGCCGAGTTCTTCTTGAACTTCAGAGAGGATGACGATCAGTGTCAGATTTCTTCCATCCTCTCCAAGGACGAGGTCCGACCGAATCAGTGGGAGGATTAGGCTACCCAGATAGATGTTGCGACTTGTCTTCGTCGCAGCTTTGATCTTGAAGACGAAGGGATTCCCCTTGCTCGATACAAGGAATCCTCTGTGGATGAATATCTCTATTGTTTCAGCGGTCAGGACAACATCATCTTCAAAGATGCCTCTCCTAAGAGTCAGTTGCTACCTCAGTATCGTGGTCTGGCGTACATAGTCAACCACATCTTGACAAGTTCAGCGGGCTCCTATGACCAATTTTCCCGCATCCGTGTCCAGATCATGATGCCGATCATGGACGAAGCCCCCGTGAACTGGAATGCTTTCTTCCGTTCAGAGTTTAAGGCGCAGTCTCTAAAATTCATAGACTCTGATGAAGGCACGCAACTGATTCCTAAGGGAAAACTCCTCTACGATACTAAAGTCAGTATATTGATCGAGGATCACTGCCCAGAGAGTATCATTTGTTGATGCCTATTACTTCAATCAGAAGTTGGTGAAGTTTCTGAACTCAGCATCCGCTGAGAAGTCTATAGGGTGAGGAATTGCTTCTAAACGTCCTCTGGAGATCACTCAGGATTCCCGCCCTACTCAGCAGGCTTAGCAAAAGAAGCATAAGACACTGAAGAAGTCAGAGTCTTCAGTCGCTCCAACGCCCATCTCCGTAGAAGATTCAGGGTCTGGTAAAGAGAATGTGACCCTGAAGGAGAAGGTGAAGAGAGTGAACTCAGAGGAGATTTAGCCAGAGACTCAAGCTGAACCGACCCCATTTACTGAGGTCTCCTCTTCTATCCCAACCTCTATTCTTCAGGCTAGGAGTAGAGCCACTGAAGAGGTTGTTGATGAGATCCCAAAGATCCAAAACCATCAGGATCTTGTGGATATAACTATCCGCGCTCGAGTGCAGATGTGTCTGAGGTTCCTAGAGTGGGACCTGCTCGAAGAGACGATCCGCCAGCAGACGGTAGCTGAGCTAGTTCAGGAGGAACAATGCCTTCAGGAGGAAATTAGCTATGGCGAGCCAGCCGCCATTGCCTCTTTCTTTTCTAACCACTTTCTCTTCATTTTTTAGTACATATTTTGAGGTGGACTACACCTAACTCAGTCTTGTTGTGATTGTGAAGACTTGTAGGTCAATCACACCTTCACAGAAGTTGCTCGGAACTTTTTTTTGTTTTCTTTAAATATAATATTTTATATGGTATTATTCTCTTTTACCCAATTTCATATAACAAAACTCAAATTTACCCAATTCTTATATTTGCTACACAAAATATCCCCAAAGCACTTGAGGCACAGAAGACAGACCTGACTACTCAATTCCAAAATATACTGCAGTCCCAAGCCAAGATGTTCTCTGAAGAAATGGCTGCTGCAACGAGTCGTGTCAAAAGGCAGTCGAGGATCGTTACAAATTCACGTCTGAAAGTATTTCTAAAGCACTGACAAATCAGCACGACTCCTGCCAAGAGATTAAGTAGCTGCTTCTGACGCTGTGGAGGACTATCTCAAACGTTTCAAAAATTCTAAAGTTGCTTTGCTGAATGCTATTGATCAAGAGCACAACAAGAGATGGGAGTCTTACACAGATGTGGCCACATATACTGCCTCAGGTCTAGAGACTGTAAAGACCTTAGTAGAAGAGCTGAAGAACAAGCTCACTGCCCTGGCTACGCTGATTGATGATGCTAAAAAAGGGGAAAAGAGTAGATCTGCTCAGCTCAGAGCCTTCCTCAAGGCAGAAGAACAGGGTGCAGGACCGAGTTCATCTATGATCCCGACTGGACCTAGCTCAGGAGAAGCTAACTTAGGGGAACAAGCAAGTAAGGGGGAAACCCCTACTGAAGAGCCTACCGATGCAGATGTGGCTGAGGTGTCCAAGTTCATTAAAGGCCTGCAGACTGAATAGTCGCCACCTCCCGCCAAGAAATCTGACAAAGGAAAGGGTAAGGCCCCTGTTGACCCCAGTCCACCAAGGCCGAAGAAACTTAAGTTCAGGTCAAAAGAGGAGCAAATTGCATTCGATGTTAAGCTAGCCAAAGAACTTGAAGAGTAAGATGCTAAGAATAAGCTGACAGCCAAGAAGGGAGTACAGATCCGTACTTCAGCGCCGACTCGCACTAGATTTGTTATTCCCAAACATACTAGATCTTCAGTAGCTGCTCAACCAAAACAGTCCAAACCCGAACAGTCTAAAACTGAGAAGCAAGGCGCACCTGAATCTAAATCTAAATCTTCATCTCCTGCTGACTCAGAAGATCATCATGTGCCCTCCACTGTGCCCTCTAAGGAACAAGAGCTTATAATGAAGGAGATATGGGATACAGTCGAGCGTGCACTGGACAGGACAGCTGAGGTCATACATATTAGAGAAGCTAGGGAACGGATTTGTCAAGCTAATCTAGAGGCCCTCAGGATGCGGACTGAGAAAGAACTAAGGGAGAGGGTCCTTGTGAAGGACATAAGTATACCTACTTCTTCTAGGTACTTCAGAAGAAGGGAACCAGTCAGTGAAGTGAAAGGATCATTTTCAAGAGAACTGATGACTGGGTGCCCCTCAAGCTAAATCAGAAATGGGAACAACTGAAAATGGACTTCATTAAAAGATTCTATATCTGGAAAGTTGGCAATGAAGATTCTGATGTTGATACATTTTTCAAAGACTTTCTAACAGCTGCAAACCCGTCCCTCCTTGTTGAGATTTAGACACTGCTTGATCAATATGGCAAATCACTTAAGGCACCTCCTTTCAGGAATCTTTGTCCTCCGCTCACTCATCAAGATAATCTATGCAAGAAGGAGATAGAAGAAGAGATCAAGGATGTCATCACAAGAAAAGCTCTGAACAAAGATGACGCCGAAGACTTGATGGAGATTAAGGCCCTGAGGATCAGAGTATATTCAAGTTATGGCCTTGAACTTCCGGAGAAGAAGTCTGCTGACTTTTGTGCTAGCATGCAATAATTTAAGAAGAAGCCGAGCTAACCTCTCTTTCTCCTAGTCTAGTCAGTAGTGATAGTATGACTTGTATTGTAAACATCTTAACATCTATGATATCTATTACTTTGAGCCTTGACAACTACTCATTGTCTTTACGGCTGTTGTTCTTATTTTCAACACTACTGATCACTTCAGTGATCAGATATCACACTCACACACATTATATAACCCTGTGTGATTTAGATGCTTATTTGCCTTAGAATTTTTCATGCTGATTATTTGTTTTTGCTCTGATCTTCTCTGATACCATGCTAGTATTTAGGGGGGAAAGGGCTCTTATATATGAATAGGGAGAAACTGTTTCTTAGGGGGGAACTTGCCTTATAGGGATATTTGTATTTCAGATATTGTAAGAAGCTGGAAATTCTTTTTCAGATATTACTGATTAAGTGTTGATTAGAGGATTAGCTACTAAGACTTATGATCCTTTCTGAGCTCTATTTAGTTTTAGTTGTATCGGCCTTGATATCTCTTGAATGTGTTAACTTGTTATTTAGCTCTGATACTTTCAGTAGAACTCTGTTACCTTCAGTATACAATAATTGTGTCAATGGTTATTAAGTTCTGTAAGCTCTAATACATTCAGTAGACTATAACTATGTTAATTTGGTGTGGCCCTGATACATTGCTTGATAGCATGAGATAGTTCTGATACATTCTTACTTTTGTTTGCTCTGATTCCTTCTTTTCATTATTTAGTCAGCTGTGATATGTTGGCTAGAGCATTCCTTGTAATAGATCATTACTTAGTTGCAGTACCTCTTAACCTTAACATGTTTCTTTGATAGAAGATGTAAAAGGTTTTGGCATCATCAAATAGGGGGAAATTGTTGGGATGAAGATTCAATAGACTATATTTTATAGATTTGAAGATCCCAAAACCCCTAGCTGAATGATGAACCTTCGATTATGTAATAGCTTAGTTTGAGTTCAGCATGTTAAGAATTCAATAGGCTAGAGTTCAATAGCTGCAGAGTTCACTAGAAGACCTTGCACTCAGCTGATGGACTCAGGATCGAAGAAGTCAGTTGGTCAGCACAGGAATTCGTGCCCATGCACTGAATGCTCAGAGGAACGTCAGTAGGAAGTCACTTTAGTTGAAGGTCCGAGGATTCAGAGGGAGTCAACCTTTATGTTTGACAAGCCTCACCTACCAATCTACCTCGACCAATAAGGAGCCAGCAACGCTTTATCTTTTCTGACAAAAGTTGCTCCGAGACTGAAAAAGAGGCGTATCTCTACAGTTCACCTACTCATCAACGTCCAAATTTTACGAGCCGTTTTCCTTGTCATTTTGACACGTCGCTAGACCCCTCTCCAACGGATCTATTCACAATCGAAGACTATATATAGAGGAGAGTCTTCATGTAGAAAGACACCGGGAACCAAAAGCTTTCAACGCACAACGATCTCTAGCAAACTCACTGCATACCCTACGAAGAACTTGGACATAGATTAGATTCATTTTAGTTCTTCTCTCTAGAGAATATTTTTTCCCTTTCCCTTATCTAAGCAAGCTACATTGTAATACTCATAGCTTAGAAACCTCAAGGGAGTTCACATTCTTGTGAAAACGTTCCTATTGTAAGAACTTCCTCATAGTTGGAGAAGCATCAAACTCTTTAAGTTTAAAACCCTTATAAAGTCACTACGACGATAAGTAGAGAATATGTCCTGAGAATAGATCACTGAGAACTTGCTCAGTATAAGCATCAAGTTTGTATCTATCTTGAGAACAGATCACTGAGACTTGCTCAGTATAAATATAACAAGTATCATTCTTTGGTCAGGACAGTGGACGTAGGACCCAGTGTGTCCGAACCACTTTAAAAATCTGATGTGTTGATTTACTGCTTTCCTTAACTGATCATATTGCATTAAAACTGTATTTCATCAAACTCAGCATAAAACCGGTTTTTCAACCGAGACGGTTAATAGTGCCTACACTTCCGCACACAACTTTGATATTGAACCACTGTTCGACTGACATAAGTCAATAGAGCTGAACTCAGTAGAAGATATATTTGCCCACGTGATCTGAAAGCATATTTGGCGATCTGACTCTGTTCAGTAGCAAACTCAGTTAGAGCTGACTTTCGCATTTGAGAAAAGAATTTATATTCAGATGTATTCACCCCCCCCCTCTACACCTGAGGCACGTCTCAGGACTAACAACAAGTTCCTAGGGCCAAAGATTAATTTTTAGATGGACATCTTAAACAATAAGGGAGTCAATCTATTTATATATATAATTAATGATGATCTTCATTAATTTTCCTACGTGGGATAATACCAAGTTTCCTTGTAAAGGGTTTGAGTTTTTAATTATGATCTCCAGGCTCTATACTCAACAATCTCCACCTAGAGATTGACTTCCTTGAAACCTTAACTCTTCATCTTTTTCCTTGTTACTAAGGCCAATAGAAGCTATGCATAGCTTCAATTTCTCTAAGGTCACAACCTTAGTAAACGTGTCTGCTCGATTCTTATTTCATTGGATCTTCTCTAGTTGGAAAATCTTTCTCTCCAAACGTTGACGGATGTAGTGATATGTTGGTCTAGGGACGAGCTTTCAGGTGTAGAGGGGTAGGAGTGGGTAGGGTGAATACATATGAGTGCAAATTTCAACTCAAACGTGAAAGTTAGTATCTACTGAATTGTGATAGTGAACGAGTTAGTTGGCCAAGTAAGTTTTCTCGATCGCGAGGGCAGAGGGTATCTGTCTACTGAGTCATATCTACTGACTTCAGTCAGTGAACAATAGTTCAGTATAAGATAAAGTGCAGAAGTGTAGGCCCAAAACAATGTTTGTCTCAGTTTGAAAACACGTTTTATGTTGAGTGTGATTTTCAGTTTTATGTAGTATGAACAGTTAACCAATGAAGCAGTAAATCAATACAAGCAGTTTTTAAAGTGGTTCGGATACCCTGGATCCTATGTCTGCTATCCTGAACAAAACATGAGTTCTTTATTACTTATATTGAGCAAGTCTTAGTCGATCTGTACGCTGGACAGATACTCTAGTTATAGTCTTAATGACATTACAAGTTCAAGCACGGGGTTTGATTTTCTCCAACTAAGAAGGAGTTCTTACAATAAGAACAGTTCAATAAGCTCAACTTTTTCGAATTTTATAAGCTTATGATCTTACAATAAGTTGCTTAGAATAGAGAATGAGAACAATGAATCTCTAGAGTGAAGAACTAAATAGATTTCTCAATGTGTGAGTTATTCGATGTGTTAAGCTTTTTGAACTGAGCAAGTCTTAATTGATCTGTACGCTGGACAGATACTCTAGTTATAGTCTTAATGACATTACAAGTTCAAACACGGGATTTGATTTTCTCCAACTAAGAAGGAGTTCTTACAATAAGAACATTTCAATAAGCTCAACTTTTTCGAATTTTCTAAGCTTATGATCTTACAATAAGTTGCTTAGAATAGAGAATGAGAACAATGAATCTCTAGATGCTCTACTGAACCTATCAGCTACTGAACTCTACTGAACCTATCAGCTACTGAACTCTAGCTAGGCTACTGAGTTCCTAACATGTTGAACTCAACTAATATATTACATTATAAGGTTCATCATTCAGCTAGGAGTTTTAGGATCTTCAATCTTATCATACTGAATCTCATACCCAACAAGATACTTTAGCTGAATATGTTTTGTCCTTGAATGAAACGCAAGATTCTTTGCTAAGAAGATAGCACTTTGAGTACCAGAGTTTAGAGTGCTATTTCCATGCTCCTTCCCAAGTTCGCCTAAGAAATTATGTAACCACACCATCTCCTTGCTCGCCTCTATCACCGCTACGTATTCAGCTTCTGTGGTAGACTAGGCAACGACGTTCTGCAATTTAGAAGCCCATGATGTAGTTGTACCACAATATGTAAATATGTAACCCGTGGTACTCTTTTTTCCATTAAGATCATTCGATGGGAAGTCTGCTAAGTCTGCATCAACATATCCCACCAGCTCGACATTCTTTCCCTCAAAACACAAGGTATTATCTGCGGTACCTTTCAAGTATCTCAAGATCCATTTCACTGCCTCCTAATGTTGCTTTTCCAGATCACCCATGAACCGACTAACTACTCCCACCACACGTGCAATATCTGGCCTTGTGCACACCATTGCGTACATAATACTGCCAATTATTGGGGCATACGGTACTTTTTGCATTTGGGCGCGATTATCATCATTATCTGGCGACTCCTTCTTTGACAATTTGAAGTGACTGCCCAAAGGAACTTTCACATGCTTTGCCTCTTTCATGTTGAATCTTTCCAAGACCTTCTTCACATACTCAGCTTGTGAAAGATACAACTAATTTCCTACCGCCTTTTTGCTATCCATTCGCATGCCCAAAATATGCTTTCCTTCTCCAAGATCTTTCATAGAGAAATGCCTAGACAACTGCTTCTTCAACTTGCCCATTTCTTTTGCACTTGCTCCTACAATCAGCATATCATCAACATATAACAACAAGATAAGATAGTTGTTGTCAACCTTCTTGTAGTAGCAACAATGGTCAGCATGACATCTAACAAAGTTGATTTCAAGCATGAAACCATCAAGCTTCTTGTACCAAGGCCTTGAGGCTTGCTTCAACCCATACAAGCTCTTCTTCAACTTACACACGAAGGTCTTTCTACCTCCAGACTTATATCCTTCCGGTTGTGTCATGTAAATCTCATTCTCTAGGTCACCGTGGAGGAACGTCGTCTTTCAATCCATCTGATGTAATAACAAGTTTTTTGTAGCCACCATACTCAACACAAAACATATAGTGGTCAGTTTAACAATTGGAGTAAAAACATCAGTATAATCAATACCATGTTGTTGCTCAAACCCTTTCACAACCAATCAGCCCTAGTAGCGTTTGCTACCATATGCCTCAGACTTGATCCAGTAGACCCACTTGCAATGTAACACTTTTTTACCCTTTGGGAGCTTCACTAGATCTCAAGTGGCATTAAATTTGAGAGACTCCATCTCATCAACCATAGTAATCCTCCACTTGCAATTATCTTCAACCTAAATAGCTTATGCATAACTTTCAGGCTCACCACCGTCAATAAGTAGCAAATAGTAGTTAGAGGGCAAGTACAGATCTGGTGCTCTTCGCTGTCTTGTGGGCCTCTCAAGTGGAATAATAGGCGATGGTGTAGACAACTCATCGTTACTTGATTCTTCCTGATTTGATTCCTAATTAGCCGTCTCATCGTCCTCTCGTGACTACTACTCCCACCCGAGTTAGAAATATCTAACTCTACTGTCTGAGAGCTACTGCTGTCAGAATTTGATGTCCCCAATCTGTCCTTATACATGAGTTGTTCATTGAATATAACATCTCTACTGCGAATAATTTTTCTATTCTGCTCATCCCAAAATCTATATCCAAAGTCATCACCTCCATAGCTAATAAACGTACACTTGCCAGATTTAGCATCCAACTTACTTTTACGCGTAGCATCGATGTGAACATAAGGAACATATCCAAATATACGTAGATAAGATAGGTTTACCTCTTTACCCATCCAAACCTGCTCAGGAATCCGATACTCCAACGGAACTGGTGGACCTCTATTGATTAGGAATGTAGTTGTGTTGACTGCATCCGCCTAAAACATCTATGCTAAACCACTCTTTAACCTCATGCACCTTGCACACTCATTTAGTATTCTGTTCATTCGTTCTGCTACTCCATTCTGTTGGGGAGTTCCTGCCACAGTCTTTTCCATACGAAACCTATTCTCAGCATAATAGTCCTTGAATGCACGAAGCTCATATTCTCCTCCATTATCCGACCTTAGATACTTCAACTTCAGCCCTATCTGATCTCAACCAGAGCCCTCCACTTTCTGAAGGCATCAAATGCATCAGATTTCTTTTTAAGAAAATCAACCCATACCTTTCTAGTGGAATCGTTTATAAAGGTCATGTAGTATTCTGCTCCTCCAAGAGACGTCACGGGTGCCGGACCCCAGAGATCATTGTGTACTAACTCAAGTTTTTCTTTCTTTAAAAGCAAGAACAAAACACGAGAATTGTTTACCCAGTTCCTATCACGACTACGTACGTCTGGGGGCGCCACCAAACCAGGATTATGCATTATGATTTTCAGATATAGGTTACAAGGAAAACATGACTCTTTATAAGAAAAATAGCTCTACTATCATTAGGGCATCTTGAATAAGTTCATAGGCCCACATATTAATTCTTAGATGGACATCTTAAACAATAAGGGAGTCTATCTATTTATAAGTAAAATTAATGATGATCTTCATTAATTATCCGATGTGGGATAATACCCAATTTTCTTATAAATAATTTGAGCCATTAATGGTGATCTTCACGCTCTATACTCAAGGATGAGGAAAAGGCTATAAATGTTGTTCATGACCTAAAAGGTGTTCAAACATTCAAAGCAAAGAGTCCACCTCACTCCAAAATTGTCACTAATTTGATATTACAATCACCCTTTTTCGTATGATGAGTTCACTAGGTAGATTGTGTTTCTACCTACTAAAACATAAATCACTTATTAATATTAAACTATAAACTTGGATTAGAGATAATGAGATTCGAACTTACGGACTTTTGGGCACAAAGACAACCGATTATACAACTATGTTGTTTTGGTATTGAATCACCCTTTCTGTTTTGTTTGTTTTCTTTTTCTCTTTAAAAACATACGGCAAAATAAAATGATTTCATCGGCAGTGTACATAAGGCCCGAAAGAGGATTTAGAGCCCAATGCTGCAATATTGGGCTCTAAGACCATACTTGGGCCAAACTAATTAATACTATTATTTATCTCAATTACAATTAATTTGGCCCACTATAGTTTCTTTTCACATTCATAAAAAAAATCATATATCAAAACATAAAATCAAGATAAAACCGATTTGGGCCTAACTAATACGACAGTCGACAGACGATTGACTTGGCCCGTCTTAGTTTTTTATTTCACTTTAATATACAAATTACTCACGTAAAATCAAGATAAAAATATTAGGGATATTAGCATCTAAATACATAAAGTTTAGTCAAAATTTGATTTTGCACACAAGCTTTAAAATGCTCACTAAAATACAACATTTTTTAATATATTAATAATTGCACACCATGAAAAATTTCAGCGAAATTGAATCTGACGGGCGGACGATGTGGCATGTTACTGTATAGTTGGCAGCAAGATTTTTTCAAGTATGAAATTATGTAGTTATTGTCACCATCAAATATACGAAGTTTGAGTTTCATCTAATTTTGCACATGACTTTCGGACTTTAGTAAAAATATATTTAAAATTTTATTATCTATTTAATATTATTAGAAAGAGTGTGAATAGAAGAATCAAGTATTTGAATATTACTAACGAATACCAATCTAGTTAATTTTTTTCAATAGTATCGAATATGAATATGAATAGAATAGAATAATATTTATTTCAATTCATTTAATTTACAACCTGCAGACTATAGTAAATGATAAATTTTAGAGAACTATTTTAAATCTATATTATAATTCTAACTCATTTTTAATTAATCATATATTCAAATTCTCTATTAGTAAGCACACATAATACAATTTAAACATATTTTTGTTAAATTTCAGAACTCATGTGCAAACTTAGATTATATTCAAATGGCAAATTGGAAAAAATAGTCCTCAAACTTAACTTTTTACAAATTTTGTTCTCAAACTTTTTTCTTTTGTTTTTTTATGCGATTTTAGTCCTACCATCAGCTTAGCCGTTAATTCAAATTTTTCTTAGAAAAAGGAAAAATTGAAAGGGCAAAATCGAATTTTTATTTACATGGACCAAAATTGTAAATGAAGAATGATTTGGGACCTATTTAGCAAAATAAAATAGTTTAAGGACTGATTTCACAAATTTTAGACAAATAAGCTAATTGCTTCGTATTGACGAGATTTTGTATTAAATTTTTTATTTTTCATATAACTTTATTGCTTCGTATCAAATATAAGCTAACGAAGACTTTGTACAAATATAAACAATATTTAATTCGAAATGCAAAATATATATTGTGAATTAACCATTAAAAAACAAAGCTATTATCACCTAAAATTTTTACTTCAAAATAACCATTTAGTGCATAATATTTACTTCAAAATAACTAGAATACGAGGAAAATTACGAATCAGCAATTGATGAGCTTGCTGACGAATTGCGAGATGAGGAGGCCGACAGCGAAGAACATACCCTGGAGCTCGCGGTAGAAGAGAAAGTGGGAGACGAATCCGCCGAAGCTGATGAAGACGGGGACGAGGTAGATCCAGGCGAGGAAATGGCCGAGCTGATCATCGCGCTGGTAGCGGACGTGAGTTATGATTATGGCCTTCAATGGGTGGTGGTGTTGGGGATTCATCATGGCAGTTCTATGCAGAGAATGTGAATACAAGACTAACATTTTTGTAGTAGTTTTTTGGTTTATTATAGTGTTTGCAAATAAAACTAATATTTTCTTTAAATTACGAAGTGATACATATTTTCCCCGTATTCTATTATTCATCGTAAATTACGAAGTGATACATATTTTCCTCGTATTCTAATTATTTTGAAGTAAATATTATGCTCTAAATGGTTATTTTGAAGTAAAAATTTTGGGTGATAATAGCTTTTTTTTATTGTTAATTCACAGTATATATTTTGCATTTCGAATTAAATGTTGTTTATATTGGTACGAAGTCTTTGTTAGCTTATATTTAATACGAAGCAATAAAGTTATATGAAAAAACGAAAATTTAATGCAAAATCTTATCGATACGAAGCAATTAGCTTGTTTGTCTAACATTTTTGAAATCAGTCCTTAAATTGTTTTATTTTTCTGAATAGATCTCAAATCATTTTTCATTTGCAATTTTGGTCCATATAAATAAAAATTCTGATTTTGCCTTTCCAATTTTTTTATTTTTTTTAAAATTGAATTAACGGTTAAATTGACGGAAAATCTAACGGTAGGACTAAAATCGCAAAAACAAGGAGTTGAAGGTCAGAAAAACAAAATAAAAAAGTTTGAAGACAAAATTCCCAAAAATATGAAGTTTGAGGACTATTTTTACCAATTTACCAATTCAAATTTCCGTGAATTTTCAAATGAAAAAAATTACATTATTTCCTTCTTGGAGGAGAAATCTCTATTTCAACTAAACACTAAAATGCCACATCATCCGTCCGGCAGATTCAATTTTGACAGAGTTGTTCGACAGTTTATAATTTTTAATGCATTCATAAATCATTAATTTAAGGAAAGTGACATGCAAAATTAAATTTTAGCCAAACTTCGTATTTAAGGACTAATACCCGAAAATACTAATACGAAAATCAAGGAATTAAATAGACAAATTATAAGAGTTAGCTTAGCCAGGCTAGTCAAAAATTCAAATTCTTTTAAAAATTCCAATTAATTCCATTTCACGAGAGCCATAACAAAATAAATAAAAAGTCACGAAATATCCGAAACCGATAAATATCCCTCTCCCTCTCACTTACAGCCACAACGCTCCGGCCTTCTTCAGCGACGGAGTCAACTCGCCCGTGATATGACTCGCCATGATCCGATCCAACCCGCCGAACCAACGTCCACCCATAAATACCACCGGCAACTCCACCGCCCCGTCCGCCGCCCGGAGCGCGCCGACCACATCCTCTTCGAAACTCTCGTCCACCTCGTACACGGCGGGGTTGGCGCCCAGCCCCTGCAGCAGCCGCCGCACGACGTAGCCCATGCAGCAGCCCTTCCTCGACAGCACTATCACCGCGCTCTCCTCCACCATCCTCCTCACCTCGTCCCCGGCGGGCCGGGTAGGTTTTGGATCGGTTAGGGTTGTCGGAAAGTGGATTCCGTAAGGAAGTGCTTCTTGCATTGTCTGAACTCTCAACTGAAGTGCAGTTCTTTTTTTCTTTCTTCGTGGAGAAGCGTGTGCTACGTGTGCCGTGTGTGGTTATATTTATATGTGTAAATTAATATGTAGAGAGAGAGAGAGAGAGAGAGGAAGGAAGGAGAGGTTTGTTAGAAAGTGGAGCGTCAAAAGGCGGTTGCACGTTTGTTATGCGTCATAAATTGGGTGGCTTTGTAATGAGTTACGTCATAGCGTTTGTTTCCACATAAGATTCTATAAATGCATACGTCACCTAGTTGGTCTAAATTATTTATTAGAATAGGAGAAATATTAGATAGAAAACACCCACACTTCTGAAACATTATGATGCTAGCACACGTAGCATCTAATTTTAATAAAATATATAAAATTAATTATTTTATTCTTCAAAATCCGTGTTCAATCGTGTGACTTGACTTAATGTTTTCTAAAAAGTAATGTGTCTTGTACACTAATTGTATCCGTATCATGTGTTGTGTGATACTGCAACCTATGATATCAGAAATTTTTAAAGAGAGGTTAATTATATTCCCTCCGTTTCATCTTACTTATCAACATTCTTTTCGGCGCGATTATTTTAGCATATTAATTTTTCATAATAAAAATATAGAATTCATATAATTAATTAATCATTTAGAATTGATTTGTGTAGTAAGGATTTGCGATCGATATAATTATTTAATTATTTAGAATTTATTTGAGTTGGTAACAATGTAAGATTCATTTCGTTATTTAGAAATTGCATTAGTAAGATGTGACAATCCAACAAAAAAAATAAGAAAGAAGTAGACTTTATACACTATGTCAATATTTTAAAATGATAGGAACACTGATCTTCTTTCCCTAGCATAAAAAAACTATCTACTTGTCCGTTTACTTTAATATTTTTTTCTATTTCGTTTTCCTTTCGGAATAAGCTACCCTTACCAAAATGGCAAAGAAATTGTTAGGATCTTTGGACCATCAAAATGTGACGAACGGATTCTTGGAATTCAACCGAGACAATAACAAAGAATAACACAAAGAGAAAAAGAAATAGACACAGAGAATTTAACGTGGTTCAGTCAATCGACGTACATCCACGGGCGGCAGAGAAACAATCCTCTAATAAAGAGGATAATCAAAATGGTCTCAGGAATATGGTCTAGGCCCAAAAAGCTCATACCCACAAAAATATGGTCAATTAGTCCAACTAACTAATCTCATAACATGTGGGCTATGATGCGTAAAAGTACAATTAAAACAATTAGAGAACCTATCTATTTATAGGTGAAATTAATGATTAACTTCATTAATTATTCGATGTCGAATAGGAATCAATTTCCTTTAAGGATTAGGATTTGAGCCACATCATAACAATCTCTACCGTTGCGAAAACTCAAATATCCAATCCAACAAAACAAATCTTCACATCAACCAAAACTCCAATCGCGAACACAGAATGATCTTGCTCCACGGCCTCCGCAAAAGCCTAAATGAGCTTAATCCAAATCAGAATACCAACAAAGTCGCAGCGTCCCACGAAAAAGGATCATCTATAATTTAAATCTTCAAAAATGAAATCTTCCTTGGCAAAATGGTACCCCGATAACGTGAAACTTCACGTCATGGTACTTCATCCTCAAACATGCTCCACCTCCTTCAAAAGCCTTCAAATTTCTAGACCACAATCTTTGTTATTGTCATTGTCACAACACGAGCCAAACCTTAGCTCTGATACCACTTGTTAGGCAATACGAGTAAACGAAATACGAGAAAATAAATAAAACAAAAACACAAGAATTTACGTTATGTTGGATTGAATATTGGAGTTTTCGTCACGGTGGAGATTGTTATGATGTGGCTCAAATATTAATCCTTAAAGTAAATTAAGTCATATCCCACATCGAATAATTAATGAAGTTTATCATTAATTTCACCTATAAATAAATAGGTTCTCTAATTGTTTTAAGTGTATTTTTACGTATCATAGCCCACATGTTATAAGATTAATTATTTGGACTAATTGACTATGGGTATGTGCTTTTTGGTCTAGGACCATATTCTGGAGGCCCATTTTGTATTATCCTCTTTATTAGTGGATTGTTTCTCCGCCGCCCTTGAATGTAGGTCGATTGACCGAACCACGTTAAATTCTTTATGCCTATTTCTCTTTTCTCTTTGTGTTATTCATTGTTATTGTCTCGGTTGGGTTTCGAGAACCCGTTCGTCACATTTTGAGGGTCCAAAGATCCTAACAGAAATAACTACTACTTGTACGTATAAATTTAATGTTAGATTATTGATGACGGGTTTGGAACATACATTATATTTACATTAATAGATAAAAATCCTTAAAAAAAATGAATTTGTAGATATATTGAATACAAAAAGCCACCCACTTTTATTAATTTGAATTAAATAACAAATGAAGTACATTGAATTCGGAATTGGTGATACTACGTCACGGTTTAAATGTGATGACACCTACAATTACGGTGCAAGAGTACTTTACAACCACCAAATCGGTCATCATTATGAACAATAACACGTCATAAACAAGTAGAAATCTCACTATATGTTCCGTGTACACCCTTGAGTGTGAGTTTTGTAATTATGATTGCATATTTGAGTTTTATCAATATTTTTAGATTATATTGGTTTAATGTGGCAAAATTAGAGTTGTCAAAATTGATTCAAATAACTCGATTCATCCGTGTTTTAGGTGGGATTTGGCTCAAAATTAAATTATTAAAAAAATTTGATATAAATTATCCCACACAATTATCTGATAGATCGACTGGACTTTGGCTCCAGAAAACTCAGAGTTATGGGTTAAACTCATATAACTAACTTATTCTAATAAATTTATAATCTTATATATTTTAAAAGTAGTTGTAAGATAGAAAATGTAGATAATGATATGTAAAAATAAAATGGTGTCTGTTGAATTATTAGTAGAATAATTAATTTTTTTAATTTAATTAATTAAGAATCATCAAATTTAATTTTTAATTAATAAAATTTTAAAAATAGGGTCGATATGGCTCAGTGCCCCGATGAGCAATGAAAGGTTGGGTTGGGCTATGTTTTACTGTTCGCTTGACCTGCTTTTAACTCATATGCTGAGCCGCCCGACCTGATTTAATGTTATGGCCTGCTAAATTGAGCCACACTTGTCCGGTTAGAAAACCTCGACACTTCTAGGTAAAACACATTTTCCCGTCCCAATTTTATTATCCACATTGCTTTTAACGCAGTTTTTAAGGCAAGTTATAATTTTAGTATTATAGTGAGTCCTCTACTTTAATCAAATTCTTAATCTTTCTAACTCTTCTATTTAATTTTTTTCTTATTTTCATTTTCTTCTTTATTTTATAATTATTGATAACTGTTTTTTTCTTAATTATGGCTCAACTTTATTTTTCAGTAACTGAAGAAATAAAATTCGATGCAAGTCAAGCGTGTTAAAAAAAAGATGTAGATTTCGAATAAAATACAATAAAAATTAAACAATTTAATGAGCATCATTCATCAACTCAAAAGAGCCGAAATCTTTTCAAATTGGTGCCATCTTTTCACCAAAATTTCCCTCCACTTCCCCTACTTATATATCTAATCAACCACATTCATAATTCAGTACTTACAACAAAATTCCACTAAAATGGCAAGGATAAAAAATCTCAACTCTAGAGAAGAATGACATCATCCAGTTTCTTCTCCCCGGTAGCAAAGACGGAAAGCCAAGATACGACATGATCCAAAAGGCAACCTTTAAGTTCGGATGCTCCCCGAGGACCATAGCTAGAGCGTGGGCTGCAGCAAGTAAACGACAAGCACAAGGACAAGTAGTCAACCTTGTTTCAACAAAGAAAGGCATCAAAGGAAGGAAAAAAGTTTTCATCGATCTCCCAATAATACAGAGTCTTCCAGTGTTGAAGAGATCGACCATACGACGGTTAGCAGATGGTGTTACAATAAGTAAGAGCACGGTGTTTAGATGGTTTACTGAGGACCTAATCAGAGTACACATTAATAACATTAAACCGACCCTCACATTGGATAATAAGTTCTTAATGCTAAGGTTTTCACTAAAAGCCTTAGAGTTTGATAGGATTCTACAAAGGCTAAAATTCAAAAGCATGCATAACATAGTGCATATAGACGAGAAATGGTTTTACAGGTCTAAAGCTTCGCATAAAATGTATCTAACCCCAACTGAGGCAGAACCGTATAGAGCATGCCAAAACAAAAAAAATATTCAGAAAGTTATGTTTATGTGCGTTGTGTGCCGCACACTCTTTTGGGGAAAATGGTGAAGTGCTATTTGATGGGAAGATAGGAAGGTTGCTTCCAAAAGAAAGAGCAAAAATTGGGCAGCTGGAACTTTGGAGACCAAAGTTATTGACTTTATAACCAAAGAGGTCACAAAAGAATGCATGATCACAAAGGTAATGCTCAATTATATGTTCAAGTTGACTGCAACTGAAGGATGCAGAGATCGGCAATTTTGGAGAATCCGCCAAGAAGGCAGATTCTGCCCAGAATGTATTCTTTACATATTTTAACAACATTAGTTTTCCATGTAACAAACTCTTTTACTAAGCCTTGTAATATTCTATTATCTTAAGACAATTAAATGTTTTCTGCTCATTGTGCAATCTTCAGACTGCTCCTGTAATTTAGACTTTGTAATCTTCAGACATTGTCTTAAGACAATTACTCTATTTATAATCTTTATTGTAATCTTTAGATGCATAACAAAGTTATGCCAAAGAACTGTTAAAAAGTCTGGAGATACTATTGTGATTCAAGACTGCTCTCTACATACGTTAGTGCAGAAAACAACCTTAATTTTGGTACACACAATATCTAGATCTCATGTAAACAAGTTCATAAGTTCAATAGATTTAATCATGTGATACATTTTTTACATTTGAAACCCGCCTTTTATTTTTATTGTTTTTTACAGATCCTATCAGCAATAAGGAGAAAATGGCCTCCTTTAGCAGATAAATTGATCTTCATACAACAAGACAATGCAAAGCCACATATAAAAGATTTTGATGCTAATTTTAGGGAAGCAGCTAGCCAAGAGGGCATTTACATTAGGATAGTGCACCAACTACCCAACTCTCCAGACACCAATGTAAATGACTTTGGGTGGTTTAAAGCACTACAAAGCATTCAAACAAATCAGAATGCAACACAGTAGACCAATTGGTTGCTGCATTTGTTAAATCATTTGAGGAGCTCTCACCTCAAACACTAAACAAGGTTTTTCTACGTCTACAAGGGTGTATGCAAGAGATAATGAAGGTAAGAGGGCAAAATTACTACAAGATACCTCACTACAAGAAGGAGCCCTTACTAGACTAGACACACTTCCTATAGATTTGGAAGTAGATCTCAGCTTGGTAAGAGAATGCTTCACATTTTATGCTAGAGAATGGACTGATTGCAGAAACCAGCGAGCTTCAAGCAAGGTTATGTATTTGATATTTTTCAACTAGTAGTACATTATTTTGGTATGTAATTTTACAAGCCTAGTAGTACATAAGTTTGATATTTTGATGCATATTTAAACTAATTGTAATTGGTTATGTAGTTACAGTCAACCTTTTTTTTGTAAAAGTTACAAGGGTGTTTTGCAAGCACTTAAATTGCTCAATTTACTTTTTAAACTTCTTTTTTAATTAATAGTTATTCAGAAACTGCGTTTTTTGGCTTACATTGAAGTCGTGTCTTTCTTTAATTAAGAATAAATTAAATTAATTAATAGTTATTCCACAACTGTGTATTTTCCAACTTTGTAAGAAGTTGTTCAAAAGCCAGAGCATTGAATAGATAAACCATTAAACACCCTTTAGACATACAATTCATAAACTTCTAGCAAGTCATACCATATAATAGAGTAATTTTCAAGTATTTTGCCACAATTGGCACCAAGCACTACATAACACAGATATTTACACATATTTTTCAGACCATTGGCAGCAAGCCACAACATAACACATCCTAATTTTAAGCGGTTTTCCAACAATTTGCAGCAAGCAAGAGATAACATAGATATTTTCACATATTCTTTATCAATTGACAGCCAGCCAGACAAGGGTGTATAATCTCCACAGATTATTCACAACATGGCCAACACATTTGCAGAAAGTAAAATAGCATATCTCATACTCATATTTTTATCTTATTGATATGTCAAAAATAATGCAATTAGTGTGAGCTATGTTTCATCATTTTAGAACCCTAATGACTAAATCCAATCCACCGTGCTCTACTCAATGTTGGGATTGTGTATATAGGAAGCAGTTTTTATGCTTGTATGCAATGTATTTTTGTCCTTAGCACTATTTTATTCTCTTATCTGATAAATATATATTTGCACATGTAATCTTTTATCTTGTATAAAAGTTAGATTTGTGTAGTGTGCCGGGTATCACAGATGACTACACAATTGGTTGAATTGACAAGATATACAATTATCACAACTGAGACAACTTAAGGATAAGTTGTCATTTTAAGTTGCAGTTTAGATAAGAAGTGACTTGTCTTGACTGTTTGTCTATACTGGTATACTTAAGGTGGTGTATTGATGGATTACAGTGAGATGTGTTCTCCTGACTGACCTTAGTGGAACCAAGATCTCGGTGACTTAATTGGTCTTGAGCTTGGTAAGACTTCAACTGAGTGCATTTGACTATCTATCACTTTAACCTACTATGGTGAACGTCATCGCGACCGGATCTAAGTATCTTGGGTGCTAGTAGTCATTTGTGGCTCAGGCTGGTTGTTTGTATTTTGCAGCCGTATCCTAGTAAAATGGGTTGATAATATCCCCTGAGGAACTCGTAAGGATTAGCACACTAAACCCAGCCGATTGATTAAGTTCAGGGGTGTTAATAAGGTCGAGTGGTACTACTCAAAAATATAATAAGATGTTCAATAATTTAAGCTGTCAGTGGGCTTGATTAATTAACGGATGTTTCTATCTTAAATACGGGGATCGATTAAGTCAAAATACAAGCCCATGCTCAAGTTGGGATAAAAGGGTAGGTCACCACGAATTCTTAGTGGAATGAATCTGTGTTTATTAATTAATTTTGCTCTGGGCTGAGCATAGATAATTAATTAATTTGAGGTTCGGCTTTATTTCTATTATTAGATCTCTAATCTAGCTCAATTAGTTGCGTTGTTATTTATTGTCTCTCAGAAATCATTTTTAATATACTAATGTATTTTGTATGATTTAATAATGTTATTTATCATGAATTAATTAGATGGGCCAATTAATTGATAAATAGATGTAGCCCAACAAATTAATTTATTATATTATGGGTTTATTATGTGGAAGCCATTAGAAGTATAATTAAATTAATGGGTTACAAATATTAATATAATGTTAGTTTTATGAAGCCTATATATATATTAGTATTATGTCCGTATACAATACACACATTCATATTCTCAAACGTTGTACGCGAGTGGGAGAGAGACAGTAATCATTTTTCTTCAATTCTCTGACCACATGAAGGAAGAAAAGGGCCGGGACACAGATTAGAAGATCTAAAACACGAGCAACAATCAAAACTATAACATACGTGGAGGAAGGTAATAAACTCTTCCCTCGTATTCTTTCAATTGGTATCAAAGATATTGTTTTAGGCCCTGATTATTTCTTTTAGGAGCATGTCTAGGGCTTTTTTCGTCGTTATCGGGTAATTTTCGTGTTCAGGGCGGCCTGCGAGATAGTGTTTTGACTCCTTAGTATTGTTTTTTCTTGTGAGAAAATCCACAAGTAGATTATAGGGTCAATGTACTTTCTTTGTAATTTAGTGTGTTGTATTTTAGTCCAGGAGGCACGAATAAAACCCCAATTTTGCCAAAAGCCCTAGTTTTCTAGGGTTCCGCCGCATCTTGCGGCGGCAAGTCCCCTCGCGTCCGGTGTTTGATCGGCAATCGGCTTGAACCATTGGATTCTGCGTCTCACGAGCTTCGTATCAATAGGTCGTATGGGGTCATACGATCCCGGATGCGATCGAAATCGACGTCAGAAGTTCGTTGCTCAAAGTTATTTTTCTGGCGATGAATTCATAAATTGAGGGGAATTGATCGACTAATCTTGCCCAGAATCCGTTACACGGTGGTCGTGAGTGTCCCAAATACATTTCCGCTCAATCAATTGAATGAATCACGACTCGAAAATAGGTCAATTTGAGCAACGAAACTCGCCGGCGACGGGATGCAAAATTCGCTTGATTCCCATCGTGGCGGTGGCAGTTGTCGCTGTATTTGGGCTGCCCACACTTATGGGTGATGCCTAGAGGTGGCTGGTGAGAACAAGGATGGTGGCGCCAGGCCGGTGAGGGTGCGTCTGCTGGCGGCAGTCTCACTGCTGCATGCGGAGACACGAGGCAGGATCAGCGCGGCGAAGGTGACCTTTGGATGGCGTTGGGGAAGCGGCAGTAGGCCGCCAGCCGTGGCGGGGAGGAGCGGCGGCGCTGGCAGCGTGAAGAAGAAGGGTTGACGTCAGCCCTCGTTGATGTGCTATGTGCACGTGGCAGCAACCCCTGCTGACTTGGCAACGGCGTAACCGCTCCAGATTCGAACCAAATTTGAAGATTTTGAAGATTGAAGAGCTGTATGTTGGTCGGGCTATGTAATAGATAGAATTTTAATTTTATTTGTGTGTTTACGCCTGATAATGACGTTTTAATGTCCTATTTTTATGTATTTATCTATTATTATGCTTTAGCATGCGATTATGTGTTTAATTGCGCTTAGAGAAGCGTGGAACTAGGATTTATGTAGTTAAAAACATGTTTAATTTTTCGCGAGCACGTTTTATTATATGCTCTTAGAAAAGCATGCTTTTGGATTTATGTGGTTAAGCATGAATCTAAACAAACATTTTGAATAAAAAGACTAAGCAAGATTTAAAATTAAATGTTTAATTAGATTCCATTAAATTGGATATTAAACACTTAATCGGACCTCCATTTATTTGGACTCTACACAAAAGTAGTAAGATTATGTTAGTAAACGTCCACCTGTGTGGCTTGCTTGCATCTTTGAGCTACAAGTTTTGTGAAGGCCCACCGACGTGGCTTGCATATTTAATTATTATTGAGTAGTGGGAGCAAAGCCGTAAACGTCCACATACGTGGCTTGCGTGCCTAGTAAAAATGAGTACTTTAGAAGATAATAATTAAATAGGATGACTAAATAGATCAAATTTAATGTGGCATGGTTCTCGTAAGTATGTCAATTTCGAGAATTTGATTATATTTTGGTCAAATTAATGGTCAATGCTTAGATGTCACTGCGGGTACAATTTACTTCCCTCGAAGTCCCTTCCCATGTTTTAATTTAATAGTGACAAGGTCCAGAATGTCGAACTATTAATTTCATTCGTCTTAAGAACCTAAGCTTGGATTGGTATTAAAGAGCTAGGTAAATAGCTTGGTTTAGGGTTACGCTAGTAAACGTCCACCTACGTGACTTACGAGTGGAATTCCTAGAGTTGTTCGAGCTTTTTAATATCATTGTTTTTACAAAAGGTTACAATGATTATTAATAACGAATTATGTGCAAATATAATTTTCTTACATGCTTTTAAATTTTTAAATTTCATTTCAGATGTGTTTGTTCAAGCTGTTATTAACGGTCTTATGAGCCGGCCTTTAAAGGGTACAAACAACTATAAAGAGTGGAGGAGAAACTTTACACGATTGTTCCAAACTGAGAAAATAATGTATGTTCTCAGTACCCCTAAGCCTGAACTCCCCGAAGAAGGGGCGACTGAAGAGCAGATAAGGGAATCAGAGAAGTGGATAGAGGATAATGACAAGACCCGTTTTATCATTCTATCTACTATGACTGATTCTCTTGCTTCACAGTATGAAAACATGCCCCATGCGGGAGTGATATGGGATTCCATTGCTGAAAAGTTCAGTGAGACTGATAGATCTCAGAGATTTCATCCCTTGAAGCAGGTTACGACCTGCTGTATGACCAAAGGTGCATCCATGCAGGATCATATTTTACACATGATCGAGCTGCTAGATCGGCTTGCAAATGTTGGTGGTGTCTTGGACTTTGGGATCAAGATAGATATCATTCTGCATTCACTACCTAAGTCATACGAGAATTTTCGCCTGAATGTAGTGATGTTAAAGAAAAACTACACTCTGAATGAACTTTCGAGTGAGTTAATGACTGTAGAAGGAATAATGGGTAAGGGTAAGGGACCCAAGTCTTGAACACTACTAGCAGCTCAAGGAACCCTCCGAAAGGTGGATTCCAGAAAAAGGGAAAGAAGGCTACGAACGTCAAGAAGGGTAGTGTGCGCACAAAGTTAGCACCTACCGGAGGGGTTCCAAAACCTAAGGGGAAGTGTTTCAAGTGTGGTAAGGTTGGACATTGGAAGACTGAATGTCCAAACTTCAAGGCGAAACAGAAAGGTACACGCATCGCCTTAGTAACTGAGACTGTTCTTGTTTCCGCATCTACACATGAATGGGTATGAGATTCTGGAGCAACTGATCTTATTTGTTACACCTTTCAGGGGTCCTGCAGAAAATGGTTCTGGCTGATGGTGAGGTTGTGGTCTCCATGGGCAATGGATCGCGAGTTCCAGCTGTTGCCAATGGAGATTTACATTTACCTGTTTTAGACTCTACTTTAGTATTGAGAGATGTTTTACTGGTGTGTGAGTTTAGGCAAAACATTATTTCCGTTTCAAAACTTTTTATCGTGGATGGTAACCGAACTCTCTTAGAAATGGTTCGGTCGATGATGAGTTATGCAACTTTGCTAATTTTCTTTTGGGGACAATCCCTAGAGACTGCGGCATATTTACTGAATCATGTACCATCTAAGTCAGTTACCACGACTCTAGCTGCGTTGTGGAGCGGGCACAAGCCCAGTATGCACCACATAAAGATTTGGGGGTGTCCTACTTATGTACTGAATAACCAGGCCGACAAGCTGGATCCATGTTCAGAGGTTATGCTGTTCATAGGGTATCCGAAGGAAACGAAGGGTGGTTACTTTTATTATCCTAAGGAACAGAAGATCGTTGTTAATACCAATGCTCGATTCTTAGAGGAGGATTATATTGGTAATCACAAGTCTCGAGTCGAGATCATCCTTGAGGAATTACAAGGTGATCGAGATCCACTTAGAGAGCCAATTGTGCAAGATAGAGCTCCACGAGCAACTGCACAATTTGTTAACACAGCGCCTGACACTCTTCGACGTAGTGGGAGGGTGATATTTACACCTGGTTGGTATACGTTCACTGGGGAGACGTCTGATCATCTCCCATCAGATGAACAAGATACCGTGGATCCCTGAACCTTAACGAAGCAGTGGGAGATATAGATGCAGATTCATGGCGAATCGCCATGGACTCAGAATTTGAGTCCCATAATTGATATGGATGTATACGAGATCACTGAACTACCTGAGGGCTGCAAGACTATTGGTAATAAATGGGTATACAAGAGAAAGATAGGACTGAATGGAGAGATTGTGGCATTTAAGGCCAGGCTAGTGGCGAATAGTTTTACCCAGAAAGAGTGTATTGATTATGAGGAGACCTTCTCACATGTAGCAATGATCAAGTCCATTCGAATTCTCCTTGCCATAGTGAAGGAAATATTTGGGAAGGAAATCGTACCTTCCTCCGCGTATATTGTTGCAGCTCTGATTGTTGCTCGTGTTCAGATCTTTTGATCTGTGTCCCGATCTTTTTATCCCTCTGGGTGGTCAGAGAACTGTAGAAAATTAAGATTACCATCTCTCTCTCAAACGGCGTTATCAACGTGAGTATGAGATTATGTGTATTCTGATTATGAACAGAATACAAATATATATGGGCTTCAAAAGCCAATATAATATTAATATTTGTAGCTCATTAATTTAATTATATCCTAATGGGCTTCTACATAATCAGCCCACAATATAATTAATTAATCTATTGGACTACAAATATTTATCAATTAATTGGCCAAGCCAATTAATTCCAGATAAATAACATTATTAAATGATGTAAAAATACATTAATCTATTAATAATGATTTTCCGAGATACAATAAATAACAAGACAACTAATTTGGCCAGAACAGGGATCTAATACAAGAAATAAAGCAGGGCCTCAAATTAATTAATTATCTATGCTCAGTCCTGAGCAAAATTAATTAATAAACACAGATTCATTCCACTAGAGAATTTGTGCTGACTTACCCCTTTATCCCAAATTGAGCAAGGGCTTGTATTTTAGACTTAATCGATCCCCATATTTAAGATATAAATATTCGTTAATTAATTAAGCTCACTGACAGCTTAAATTAATTAATATCTTATTATATTCCTGAGTAGTACCACTCGACCTCATTAACAACACACCTGAACTTAATCAACCGATCGGGTTTAGTGTGCTAATCCTTTCGAGTTCCTCAGGGGATATTATCAACCCATTTTATTAGGATACGGTTACAAGATATAGACAACTAGCCTGAGCCTCAAATGACTACTAGCACCCAAGATACGTAGATCCGATCGCGATGACGTTCACCATAGTAGGTCAAAGTGATAGATAGCCAAATGCACTCAGCTGAAGTCTTACACAGCTTAAGACCATCTAAGTCACCGAGATCTTGGTTCTCCGCTAAGGTCAGGTAGGAGAACACATCTCATTGTGATCCATCAATACACCACCTTAAGTGTACCAGTAAAGACAAGCAGCCAAGACAAGCCACTTCTTATCTAAACTGCAGCTAGCTTAAAGTGACAACTTATCCTGAAGTTGTCTCAGCTGTGATAACTGTTTATATCTTGTCAGTTCAACCAATTTGTGTAGTCTTCTGTGATACCCGACACACTACACAAATCTAACTTTTACACAAGATAAAGGATTACATGTGCAAATATATATATTTATCAGATAGGAGAATAAAATAGTGGCAGAGACAAAAACACATTGTATACAAGCATAAAACTTGCTTCTAGTATACAAAATCCCAACACATAGAAGCTCACATGAACCTAGAGATCTGGCAGATGGATGTCAAGACCGCGTTCTTAAACAGTCACCTTGAAGAAGGTAGAGACATCTACATGAAACAGCCATAAGGTTTTGTGAAAGAGGGCGAAGAGCATCTAGTTTGGAAGCTTAAGAAGTCTATTTATAGACTTAAGCATGCTTCCCGGTTATGGCACCAGCGTTTTGACAAGGTAGTCAAAACCTATAATTTTATATCATGTTCTAACGAGGTGTGCGCATACCGTATCTGTGTTAACGGATCAGTGGTATTTCTTACACTTTACGCAGATGACATCCTTCTCATTGGCAACAATTTTGAAGTGTTATCAGACGTAAAGACGTAGTTATCCGAGCAGTTTCAAACGAAGGACTTAGGTGAAGCTACTTACATCCTTGGGATCAAGGTTATCCGAGATCGCCAGAAAAGAATGTAAAGCTTGTCACAAGCGTTCTACATTGACACTGTAAATGCCCGTTTTAGCATGCAAAGTACCAAAAGAGGTTTAGTATCTTTTAGACATGGCATTTTTCAATCCAAAAAAAAAAACCAAGTGACCTAAAACGACTAAAGAGATAAAAAGTATGAGGCTACTACCATATGATTCCGCTGTCGGTAGCCTCATGTATGCAATGCTTTGTAGTAGACCAGATATCTCACATGTTGTAGGCATGGTCTCAAAATATCAGTCTAACCCTGGACAAGCGCACTGGATTGTGGTAAAAAATATTCTCAAGTACCTTAAACGGACTAGAGATTATAGAATTATTTACTAGTCAGAAAATTTAGTGCCCTTGGGTGAAGTCTACCTGGGGTTATGTGTTTACCTTGGGAGGTGGGGCCATTTCATGGAGGAGTGCAAAGCAGTACTGCATTGCGGACTCAACCATGGAAGTAGAGTATGTGGCTGCTTCAGAAGCTTCGAAAGAGGCAGTTTGGCTCAAAAATTTCCTCTTGGATCTTGATATTATTCCGAATTTGCCTAAGAGTATCAAAATTTATTGTGATAACTCGGGTGCAGTGGCAAATTCAAAGGAACCTAGATCTCACAAAGTGTCTAAACATATATATAGAAAGTACCACATGATACGAGAATTCATAAATCGAGGAGGCGTGGTCAATGAGAAGATCGAAACTGAAGACAACCTAGCTGACCCTTTCACGAAGAGCTTACCAATCCCGTCTTACGAGAAGTATGTTCGTAGCTTAGGAGTGGTAGAGATGTCTCCCACTTAGGACTGCATAAACTTTTGTATAACTGGGAGAAGATGTAGTGATTGATAGGATAGATAGTTGAGTACTATTTAGTACCAGAACTGACACATTGCATGCTAAAAGTTTGTTTTAGTATAAGTGGGAGAATTGTTGGGATTTTGTGTACTGGAAACAGTTTTTATGATTGTATACAATATGTTTTTGTCCTTACCACTATTTTATTCTCCTATCTGATAAATATATACTTGCACATGTAATCATTTATCTTGTGTAAAACTTAGATTTGTGTAGTGTGTCGGGTATCACAGAAGACTACACAATTGGTTGAACTAACAAGATATAAACAGTTATCACAACTGAGACAACTTAAGGATAAGTTGTCGTTTTAAGCTGTACTTTAGATAAGAAGTGGCTTGTCTTGGCTGCTTGTCTATACTGATATACTTAAGGTGGTATATTGATGGATCACAGTGAGATGTGTTCTCCTGACTGACCTTAGTGGAACCAAGATCACGGTGGCTTAATTGGTCTTGAGCTTGGCAAGACTTTAGCTGAGTGCATTTGGTTATCTATCACTTTGACCTACTATAGTGAACGCCATCGCGACCGGATCTACGTATCTTGGGTGGTAGTAGTCATTTGTGGCTCAGGTTGGTTGTCTGTATCTTGCAGTCGTATCCTAGTAAAATGAGTTGATAATATCCCCTGAGGAACTCGTAAGGATTAGCACACTAAACTCGGTCGGTTGATTAAGTTCTGGTGTGTTAATAAGGTCGAGTAGTATTACTCAGAAATTAATATTAATTGATTAACGTATATTGCATTATTTATTAATATTTTTTTTATCATGAATTAATTGAAGGAAAATAATAGGAGAGGAAGTAATTGTACCATCCTCCACGTATGTTGTTGGAGCTCTGATTGTTGCTCGTGTTTCAGATCTTCTGATTTGTGTCCCAACCCTTCCGCTCCTCCGTGTGGATAGAGATCTGAGAGGACTGAATAAAATTACTCTCGCACGTTCTCACGTTCACTAAATTATGAATTGCGTGAATTGTGTATGTTCTGTTTCTTGAACATGTATATTTATAATATAATGAATAAAACATTATATTATAAGTGTGACCCATTAGTAATTATATTGCTAATGGACTTCCAATAAATTAGTATCAGCCCATAATATAATTAATAATAACTAGGTCACTTATTTATCAATTAATTAGCATATCCAATTAATTCCAGATAAATAACTTCTATATTATTAAATAATGTATAAATATATTAATTTATTAATAAAAATTTTCGAGAGAGCAGAATAAATATTGGACAACTAATTGGTCAGACCAGGGATCCAATACAAGAAATAAAGTCGGGCCTCAAATTAATTAATTATCTTTGCTCAGCCCAGAGTAAAATTAATCAATAAGATTCATTCCAATAGATAATACGTGTTGACTTACCCCTTTATCCCAACTTGAGCATGAACTTGTATTTTAAACTTAATTGATCCCCGTATTTAAGATAGAAATATCCGTTAATTAATTAAGCCCACTAACAGCTTAAATTAATTACAATCTTATTATATTCCTAAGTAGTACCACTCGACCTTATTAACACACCTGAACTTAATCAACCGGCCGGGTTTAGTGTGCTAATCCTTACGAGTTCCTTAGGGGATATTATCAACCCATTTTACTGGGATACAGATGCAAAATACAGACAACCAGCCTGAACCATAAATAACTACTAACACCCAAGATACTTAGATCTGGTCGCGATGACGTTCACCATAGTAGGTCAAAGTGATAGATAACCAAATGCACTCAGTTGAAGTCTTACCAAGCTTAACACCAGCTAAGTTACTGAGATCTTGGTTCTCCACTAAGGTCAGTCAGGAAAACACATCTCACTGTGATCCATCAATACACCACCTTAAGTGTATCGGTAAAGACAAGCAGCCAGGACAAGTCACTTCTTATCTACACTGCAGCTTAAAACGACAATTTATTCTTAAGTTGTCTCAATTGTGATAACTGTTTATATCTTGTCAGTTCAACCAATTTGTGTAATCTTCTGTGATACCCGACACACTACACAAATCTAACTTTTATACAAGATAAAGGATTACATGTGCAAATATATATATTTATTAGATAAGAGAATAAAATAGTTGTAAGGACAAAAAGACATTGTATACAAGCATAAAAACTACTTTCAGTGTACAAAATCCCAACATTAATTGCCTGGGCCAATTAATTGATAAATAGATGTAGTCCAGCAAATTAATTTATTATATTATTGGTTTATTATGTGGAAGCCCATTAGAAGTATATTTAAATTAATATGTTACAAATATTAATATATTATTTGTTTTTTGAAGCCTATATATATATTAATATTATGTTCATAAACAATACACACATTCATATTCTCACACGATATACGCTAGTGGGAGAGAGACAGTAATCATTTTTCTTCAGTTCTTTGACCATACGGAGGAAGAAAAGGGTTGGGTCACAGATCAGAAGATCTGAAACACGAGCAACAATCAAAGCTGCAACAACATACATGGAGGAAGGTAATCAACTCTTCCCTGCTATTATTTAAATCAATGCATATCCTAGACCCAAATCAAAGATGATGCGAGGGAAAGATCTCATAGCCTGGAGTACTGTGGGAGCCAGATGGCCAAAAGCTTTGACAACTCCGGATCGGTACTGATATCAACATCTCGGTTGGGAGCGACGCCGACTCTGTCGGTGCTTAGATCGGGGCACCGTCTGAGTAGCGAAGCACATTCCGGACACAATGGCTCAGAATCGAAAGTAGGACTCGGCGGTGACCTTGGGGCCACCATACCAGATCTCGCTGTGGAAGGCGACAAAAGTGTGGTTACGCACAATTTTGCATTCGATTGCATCATCTCGCTGGGGGCGTCGCCATTTATCCCATCTAATGATGAAGCCGTTAAGTGAATAGGCGACTCAGACAACTTTGGGATGGAGGGCTTCAGTTCCCACTGCATATCGGAGGTTGCCTCATCGTTCGACCGGTCACGATGTTTCTTCACCGAGACCCAATTGTCGTCAATCATTGGAGCATGATGGTAGAAGTCCTCGTCTGTTAGACCAACCCAAGGCTCTAATTTCATAGTAGAGGTCTCGATTTTGAGATAAAATCGATCGATGAGGACAAAAGAAGTAGATCTAGGGTTCGAAGAGGATGAGCAGCGTAAGAACTTGAGGAGAGAAATTGTTGGGAGATGATTCAGTCCCTCCACAACTTATTGGGAGATAACTCAGTAGCCTTGTGCTCTGAATATTTACTGAAGATTTGAAGATCCCAAAACCCTACTTTGACTGATGAACCATTCCGTTGTAATTTGTTTTGTTCTGTTTCTGAGGTTTGAAACTCATTAGACACTCTTCATTTGGTTCAAGCGCTCAGTAGATTATCAGCCTCAGCATCAGAAGAAGAAGACTCAGTGATACTGGACTTAGTAGGAGTAGTATACTGAAAGGAGTCAATGGAACTGAACTCAGCAGGAGTAGTTCACTGAACTCAGAGTTGATCTTCAGTAGAGCTGACTCAGCAGGAGCATGCTACTGAATATAGATCAGACTCAGCAATGGCAGGACAGTTTTCTAACTGTCAGGATTTACTAAGTCTAATCAGCAGAGTCATACGAGGAAGAGAGAAGTTAGCTTCAGATCTACCTTGAAGTCTGTTCTGTCTCACCTACTTTCTTCAGCCTCGACCAATGACGAGCGGCCAGCTGTCTATATTCTGATTAAAGCTGCAAGTCAACAACTTTCCAGAAATGGAGGGAAAGTACTCTGCCACCTTCTTTGAAAGAGCCGTTAGCTACCCAAAAGAGAGAGACACAAGGATCGTCGTCTCCAACGGATCTATCCTTATCTCTGCTCTATAAATAGAGGGATAAAATTCAAATTGAAGCTCACAACTAAGAACACACGAGCATTCACGAGCAACTCGAAACGACCTAAGTCTTCCACAAGAAATTCAAAGAGTAATCTTCGGTGAAGGACGACATACTTGCTCATAGGGAACCAAGCTGAACCAGATCATAAAGCCTCTAGTATCCAAACGACTGAATATGAATCCAAGTCCATACTTAACTGTTCGTCGCTCTAGAAGCCACTTTCTCGTTCCCTGTCCCTCTAACCTAAGCTCAGCAGATCTTATCCATAGCTTAGACGAAGGAGTTCATATCTAAACTGATCCTTATTGTAAAGGACTCCTTCATAGTTGGAGAGTTTGTAAAACGCTTTAGTTTAATCCTTTCTAAACTGAGACTTGCTCAGTATAAATCTCAAGACCAGTGTTTGTCCAGTGTACAAACCGACTGAGACTATCTCAGTATAATACATAGCTTTCTGATCTTTCGGGACAGTGGACGTAGGATTGTTGGATCCGAACCACTTTAAAAATTGCATGTGTTCTGTCTTCTCTTTACTGTTGCATTGATTACTGTTCATCCTGAAAGTATTTCTAAAATCATTCAACTGAGTTTTAGCAAAGCTTAATCGATCGCACTAATATACTGAAACTGTTTTCTTAAAAATATTTTCTAAACTCAACTGAATTTGGGCCTACACATTTCTACACTATACTGAACTTCAGCTGAACGGTACTGAATTCTGACTAAGTCAGCTAGCAGGCCTCAGTGAAGTCAGCCACTCTGCCACACGATCCAGAACAGCTTATTTGGTCTACTAAACTTGTTCAGTTAGGCACTCTCCTGAAAAGGACAATTCGTGTTTAAAGTTGAGAATTTTTTTTCAGGTGTATTCACCCCTCCCCCCTATACACCTGAACGTTTAATCTCGGGACCAACAATTGGTATAAGAGCAGGAGTTATATAAGACTCTTGTTATTCTGAAACTGGTCTACTTAAACGGATCCAGAAAACGTTTTCAATGCATATCATTCTTCATTCATATCAATATCTACTATGTCTGATATGTCAGGAATCAGGATGGTACCCATGTTCTCAGTAGAGAACTACGGGTATGGCGAGTTAAAATGGAAGCACATCTGACATCCCTCCACGACAGTATGACAGAGGTCCTGGAGGACGGACCTATCGTTCCGATGGTTGATAGTGTCGTAACTCAGGACCCAGCACAAGGAGGAGGAATGGTGACCGAGAAGAAGATCCCTAAAGACAAGAAGTCTCTTCAACCTTGAGGAGAAGAAGCTTCACAACTTAGACCAGGTCGCCAGAAACGCCATACTGACCACTCTGAGCGATTCTTATCTTGGGAGAGTTCAGGACTGCAAGTCCGCGAAGGAACTCTGGGATGCTCTAGCGCTACTGAGTCGGGGGACTCAGAAGATCAAAGCGAACAAGCTGGCGCTGGAACTTCAGAAGCTGGAGAGACTGTCTCTCATGCCTGGTGACTCCATTGAAGATCTCAACGTTAGATTTACGGATCTGATGAACTCTATCAACGGGCTGTGAAAGACATTCTCCAACCGAGAGATGAATCTTAAGATTTTGACGGCACTTCCAGACTGTCATTGGAGTCCCTTTGCAACTTTACTGAGATATTCTGATTTAGATATTGTTACTCCTAACCATATCTTTTCAGAAGTTAAGGCTGAGGAGTTCGAGTTTGGTCTACCTCAAAGGAAGCAGCGAGCTAAAGCTGACACCCAAGTCGACCATGCCTTCAAAGCATCAGTCAACACAGTGGCCCCTACCTCTAGCAAGGTTGAATCTTCACTCAGTGACTTACAAGAAGGAAACCTGGCTAAGAAGTACGCGCTGCTTACCGTGAAGTATCAGAAAGAGAAGGAGAGGCGCAGAAAACTCTTAAGAGTCGTCAGAGACTCCAAGGGTAAGTCTGAGTATACACCTAAGCGCACTCCTGACTCACATACTTTTGAATGCAGGAAACAGGAGGACTCAGCTCAGTCGAAAGACAGCGAAAACAAAGAAGAGAGAGTCACTACCTGCTACAACTGCAAGAAGCCAGGACATTATCAGTACCATTGTCCTGAGCTCAGTACTGCCGAGAGAGCAGCACGCAAGGCTCGAAGGGAGAAGTTCATTAAGAAGCGTCAAGCATACATAGCTGTGAACTCTCAGACGACTCAGATGAAGTCGATTTCTTCATGGATTCATCAGATGATGAAGCAGCATTCATGGTCGTAGAGCTTGAAGCTGAAGAAGACGCTGAAAAGTGTCTCTTGGCAGGAGAAGAGGATGATGTAAACTCTCACGCACCACTTAATTCGTCTTCACACTGCACACACGACACTATTTCAGGTGCAGATGAGAATCTGGACATCGCGATTGCATATGAAGAACTACTCGACGAGCAGATTCAGATAAGTCTGCAGCTCAGTAAGACTCTTCAGGAGTTGGATACCCTGAAAGTGGAGAATCCGAGACTTTCTCAGCAGAGTTAGGTTGCTATTGAGTCAGAAGGACTTGTGTTGAGACTCAGGGAAGAGATAAACTCTCTGATGGCCAAGTCTTAGCATCGAGAAGATCAGATCTCAGTACTGACCAATGACTTGACTCAGAAAGATACTGAACTGAGTTTACTGAAGCAAGAGCTGTCAGGACTTCAGACCGAGCATGAACTGCTGAAGAAAAGCGATGATGTTTGGAGGAACCTGATGACAGAGTGGTACATGGGCGCTGAAAAGAAGCTTGAGGCGATGCTAGCAAGCAACAAGCCTAAGCACTGTAAGGAGGGACTTGGATTCAGCCATGGAGCCTCCTCATCTGCCCCCGTACACTCAGAAAACCGGCTAGCTAATAGATTTGTTCAAGGGGAGACCATCAACGCGGAGATTCTGAACCCCCTAGCCTAGAAAAAACAAAAGATGAAGACACCTCATCCCAGCTATCAGTATTCTGACAAGAAGATCAGTTTCAAATCACCCCAGTTCAGTCAAGGGGGAACTAGCAAAGCTAAGTGGGCTGATCAGTATGGACCTCCGCAGCTGACACATCCAGCTCAGTATGGGTCATATCACTATGATCCTATAGTCAGGAGAGGACCTAAGAGTCAGAAGAAGAAGAAGAAAGCCGTACAGAAGGAAAGGTCAGCAGTCCACCTACTCAGAAGATCAGGACTCCTGAACCTATGAAGCCTCAGAAGTCAGCATCGACCAGTCCAGTGGTCAAGTATGTTGATCAAAGTGGGAAGAAACTGTCTGAGACCACCAGGGTTGTAAGACAGATCTGGGTTTCCAAAACCAACATCTAAGGACCCAAAATCAAAATAAAGGGTACCTAAATTTAATTCTGTTTTGGAGGTGCACAAGGACCCTTGGTATGTAGACAGCGGATGCTCAAGACATATGACATACCAAAAGGACCTACAAAAGAATTATACTACAGAAGAAGGACCCCGAATCGAGTTTGGAGACAACGCAAAAGGCTATACCAGAGGCTATGGAACGCTCAACATTGGAACCGCAACAGTTCCAAGAGTATCATATGTTGAAGGACTTCAGCATAATCTTCTCTCTATTAGTCAATTTTGTGATAACTCAAATAGAGTGATTTTTTACGCTGGTTTCTGTGATGTCATTGATAAATCTATAGGGAAAATAGTGTTGTCAAGTTCGCGCAAAAAGAATATCTACGTAGCTGACTGGAACTCAGCTAACCCTGAAGCTTGTTTGTTGGCAAAGAACGACAACAGAACGGGGTGGCTCTGGCACAGAAGACTCAACCATCTCAACTTCAAGACGCTCACAAACTAGCCAGAAACACTCTAGCAAGAGGACTGCCGAATGAAGTATTCAGCAAAGACACTCAGTGTGAAGCATGTCTGAAGAGAAAGCAAACAAGGAATCAAAATCCTCCTGTTCCATCTCCTTCCACTGATGGAATCCTTCAGCTGCTATATATGGATTTATTCGGTCCAGTCTCTCCGGTGACAATCAGAGGCAAAAAGTATGCTTTAGTGGTCATTGATGACTACTCGCGCTACACATGGGTCATATTTATTGCCAACAAGTCTGACGTCAAAACAGAGTTACCAACGCTTCTAAAAAAGCTTAGTGTCGAGAAGAACACCAAGATCATCCAGATACGTTCAGATAGAGGAACTGAGTTCCTGAATTCGATGGTGGAGGAGTTCTGCAAAACTGAAGGCATAGAGCATAAGACGTCTGCCGCGCGCACGCCTCAACAAAATGGGGTTGCTGAAAGGAAGAATAGAACACTCAAAGAAGCAGCAAGAACCCTGCTCGCAGAGTCAGGACTCCCAACCAAATTCTGGGCAGATGCTACTGACATTGCATGTTACACTAAGAACAGATCTCTACTGACAAAGCAGCATAAGAAGACACATATGAATTATGGAACGGCAGGAAGCCTTCTTTATCCTATTTCCATATTTTTGGGTGTTCGTGCTTTATTCACAGTAATGGGAAGGATCAGTTGAAGACTTTTGATAGCAAGTCAGACCAGGGAGTCTTCTTAGGATACTCCCGGATTAGCAAAGCCTTCAGAGTCTTTAACTACCGGACCCTTTGCGTGGAAAAAAGCCCTCATGTTGTTTTTAATGAGTTTGCTACTGAAGACAAGAGCAGGAACTCTAAACCAGAATCTGAGGACATCAGTGAGCAACTACAGGATCTGAGCCTAAAAGATAAAGTTGAAAAGATCCAGCTATGTTGGGATGATGATTCAGATGAAGAAACTGAAGATAAGTCCACTGAATCTCAGCCAGCAGCAGAAGTAGCTGAACAGATTGACTCTACTGAACAGAGTCAATTTCGGTAACTCAGGTCGATGAAGAAACCCAAGTGGTAACTGAGACCTCTACTGAGGATAATAATTCTGGGGGAACAAATGAAGTTCTTGAGCTAAATGCCCCTGAACCTGGTGACTCAGTAGCCCCAACTCTAGTAACTGAATTGCTTCAATCTCAGAATAGTACGACTGAAATGCCTAACTCACCTACTATCCGTGTTGAACAAATCTCAGATGAAGAGTTGAAACATCGTAGATTGTGGCTGGACGCTCATACTTTTGATTTGATTATTGGAGATCCTTCAGCAAGCGTAAAGACAAGATCCAGATTCTGTCAGGGAGAAAGCGCATTATATTCCTGCTTGTTGTCTACTGAAGAACCTCAGTCAGTTGAGGATGCACTTAAGGACGTTGATTGGATCATAGCCATGCAGGAGGAGCTGAATCAGTTCACGAGAAACGAAGTATGGGAGCTTGTTGATAGACCTCGGCATCAACAAGTGATTGGAACTAAATGGGTCTTCAAGAACAAGCGAGATGAAAACAACGTTATAGTAAGGAATAAAGTAAGACTCGTAGCAAAAGGCTACTGTCAAGCTAAAGGAATAGATTTCGATGAAACTTTCGCTCCAGTTGCAAGATTGGAGGCAATTAGACTATTCCTAGCCTACGCAACACATCAGAGATTCAGAGTTCATCAAATGGGTGTGAAGTTTGCGTTATTGAACAGCATGCTGAAAGAAGAAGTCTATGTAGAAGAGCCTCCCGGCTTTCAGCAGGGACATCAGGTCAACAGACTCAGAAAGGCTCTGTACGGGTTAAAACAAGCACCTAGGGCTTGGTACGATACCTTGTCTGAGTTTCTTCTTCGGAAAGGTTTTCAGAAAGGTACAGTAGACCGCACATTATTCAGCATTCGACTGGAAGACGATATCCTACTTGTGCAGATCTACGTAGATGACATAATCTTCGGATCGAAGAACGTCATCATGTGTCAGCAGTTTGAGAAAATGATGAAGGATAAGTTCGAGATGTCAATGATGGGAGAGATGAATTATGTCCTCAATTTTCATGTCAAACAATCTGAGAAGGGAACGTTCATCAATCATGGCAAATGCACTCGAGACCTGATCAAGAAGCTCGGTTGCACATCCGGCAAACCAATCAAGATCCCGATGAACACGAACATGAAAATCGATCTTGATAAAGAGGGAGTATCAGTAGACCATACTGAATTTTATGTTGTTATTGGTTCATTATTATATCTAACAGCTACTCGACTTGACATAACTTATGTTGTAGGTGTCTGCGCATGATTTCAAGCGAATCATAAGCAGAGTCACATGGACTCAGCAAAGAAGATTCTCCGCTATCTCAGAGGAACATCTGACATGGGCTTATGGTATCCAGCTGATGATAATATTGAACTAACTGGTTATTCTGATGCTGACTATGCAGGATGTAGAGTTGACCGAAAGTCAACTTCTAGAAAGTGTCAGTTCCTTGGCAGTAAGCTGATTTCAAGGTTCTCAAAGAAACAACATTCAGTAGCGACATCAACTACTGAAGCTGAATATATGGCTACCGGAAGTTGGTGCGCCCAAATCCTTTGGCTGAGACAGCAGCTACGCGACTATGATGTTATTCAGAATGAAGTGCCGATCTTCTGCGACAGCACCATCGTAATTGCAATCACTCAGAACCCAGTACTGCATACAAGATGCAAGCACATGGACATAAGACACCATTTCATTCGCGATCATGTCGAAAAGAAGGATATCAGGATGGAAAATATCCATACTGACCATCAAAGGGCAGATATTCTGACCAAGCCTCTAGCTGAAGCCAGATTCAAAGAACTTTCAGTAGAGCTAGGTCTGCTGGACCCTACTGACTCTAATCAGTAAGTGGATTCAGGAGAGGAGCATTCAGCAAGGGGGAATGTTCACTCTCGGTACTGAATAAATTCAATAGGTAGAGACTCAAAAACCATCTACACGAGGTATCAGCTGACTACGATGTTCAGTTGACAGGTTTGCGTATCTCTACTCAGTAGCCAATGAAATATTATGTGTATATATGATTCAGATTCAGCTTCGTATTCAATGCCTTAGAAAATGTCATTTAATATAACGGTTTACATTAAATACACGACATTCTATGTAAAGCATGCTGAACTCTGCGGCGCATTAAATGTATATCGTATCAAGTTACTTCTTTGACTATTTACAACTGTATTTTGACTTAGGTGGCTAATTTGATCATTACCTATTTTATAACACTAAATCCTAGCCGTCCATCTCATAAAGCTATTTCAAACTGAACCGTGGATTATTAACTGTTCATCTTCTTTAACATATATAAACAAGTTCAAAGTTTAGAAACCGCCATTTTCACTCTGTAATTTTTACGAACCCTAGATTTTCTGAGAATATTTTCCAACTCCTTGCAAACTTATTTTCAAATCTCTCAGAAAACTCTTTTGTAAATCTTTAATGATTATTCAGCATCGTATATGATATCTTTAATATTTTTCGCTCGATACTGATACTTCTTCTTTGCAGAATATTAAACATGGCAGGATCATTTGTTAACGTTCCCCTGGATATGAAGGAGATCCTTGAGAAGGATCGAGTCTGGTGCGAACCAATGATGGAGTTCGACGCCTGTGAGCTCAACTACATGGAGGAGATTTTCGACGCTCTTAGAGCGACCGGCTTAGAGGGTTTTCTGTCGAGGAAGCCATCCTATTTCCTCCCTCGACAAATTGATGAGTTGTATCTGAACTCAGAGTCAGCAGAAGGGGACATCCGATGCAAGTTTATAACTCATACAGTTGCTGACCCCTCCCAAGCTTATTCCGAGATCAAGACAATGTCTGTGAAGGAAGCTCTTCAGCGCAGCTTCAAACTTCCCAAGGAGGGATTCAGTACAGTGGGCTACAAGGATGATCTGATGGACGAATATTTAGAGATCTTCTGCGGGAAGCCAACTTCTTTCAGAGCAGCATTCCCAAAGAACGCCATGCTCCCAAAATTCAAAGCCTTCGCTTACATCGTCACCCAGATACTGACGAGTCAGGCCGGATCCTTTGATCAAGTATCGAGGCCAAAGATACAAATGATGACGGCCATATACGATCACGCGAAGATCAACTGGAGTGAGTTCTTCCTCAAAAAATTCATGACTCAGTCCGCCAAATTCAACAAATTATCCCAATGCCTAGCAAGGAAGGGAAAATTATTATATGGACTGAAGCTGTCAGTCATGATAGAAGACTTATGCGGATCAGACAATGTGGTGTATGCTGATAAGCAATATTTCAATCCGAAGAAGGTCCGATTCTAGAGCAGGGCAGCGGCCCTTCAGCAGATTGGGTCAGGGCCTGTTGATCCCAAGACCGGAGCTCAGAACACCTCCACTCCTACAAAGAAGAGGTCACCTCCCAAGTCTACTCTCAAGACACCGACAAAGAGACTGAATAAAGTCAGTAAGGTCATAGCAGAGGTTGTTGCTGAACCACCTCTACAGTTGAGGGACGAGGCTGAGTCCTCAGAGAAAACTCAGTCAGTAGAGAAGGCCTTCTCCACTGAACGAGATGAGACAGTGGACCAAGGGGTCGAAGCTGAACCTATACCTACCTCTCAGAGCCCCTTGGATATTCCTCCACTTAGTAGCATTCCGTCTGCTTAGAAGCAACAGTCTCCGATTGAAGTCAAAGATTCAGAGACTGCTTCTGAGTCAGAATCGATCGAGATGGAGGCATCTTCTGTGCAATCAAGAGCCTCCCGAGAGATTGCTGAAAATATTTCGGAGATAGCCAGCCACACTGATCTTATTATCCTGGCAAGGTAGGCTAGATCCCTTAACAAGCTGATCAAACACCACTCCTGTGAACAGCTCCACGAAGAGGAGCTGATGATAAGGAACAAGATTAGCTACTCCGAGCCGTCTGACATCTGTTCCTTAGATGATTTGAGGGATGCCATACTCGCCATGCTGAATGATCGCCAACCAATCTCAGCAACGGCACCCTTAGATGGGTCTGACCCCGATGGTCAGGATCCACCCCGTGATTCAGGCCCTGAGAAGCCTGATGAGGGAACTCAACTGGACAAGGATGCACCAACTTCTATAGTTGAACCTCCTCTCAGCATCCTTGGACCAGGACAGTCGGAGGCTGGTACCTCGAAGTCAGTAGAACCAGCTCAGCATCTGCTTGAGTCTGCGTTCGAGGTAGTGCCCAGTCCTAAAAGCCGACGATCGAAGTCAATGGCCAGGGCCCTGAGGAGTCAAGGAACTCAGAACAGACTCCTCGCCCATGCCGTCCACAAGATGTGGAGGCAGACCACTCAGGCTCAGAGTGCGGAGATCAAGGGGCTCAGAACTTCTATTCAGAACACACCTGCCCCCGACTTCTCAACCATACTGACAGAAGCACTCGCCACTCAACGAGCCAACTTCGAAGAGCAACTGAAGCTGATGGAGGCTAGTCAGGCTAAACTTCTGGAAGAATACAAGGCCGCCAAGTCAGCTCACACTGCATCTATCTCCTCTATCTCTCAGGCCTCCGAGCTCAGACTCCGAAATATTCAGAAGGCTATGGAAGATAAGGTGGATCAGAAGTTGCAAGATATTCAGACGGCAGTAGACGCCTCTCACAAGAAATACAGCGAACAGCTAACTGATGAGAGCAACGAACTGCACGAGAGACTTGTAAAGGTGCAGTATTCATTGGATGATCTCTCAACAGCTTACAAGAGTCTGGATAAAAAGGTACAGATCCCCACCCCTGGTATATTTGCTGATGTCAAAAGGGGGAAGGAAAGCTGAAGGTACCTGAAGGGAAGGAGAAGGTACTGAGAGTACCAAAAGGAGTGAGAACAGTGGCAGGAGCAACTCAAACTCAGACTCATATTCAGCAATCTACTCCCACTGGTCCCTCTACTCAGATTGCACAAGGCGAGACCCAGGGTGTCTCAGCAGCAGGAGATGTAGTGCCTGCTGAGACTGGCCCATATGGCTCAGGACCCAAGGATTCTACTACTCAAGCAACTCAGACACCAAGTGATATCATCTAGGAAATTGTTGAGTATGCAGTGGAGGACTCAGAAGAGGAAGAGGTTCCTCTGCCTCCTCCAGTGCAAGGAAAGGGTAAGAAAGTACTGAAGCTTCCCACTCCTCCCACGAAGAAAGGTACAAAAAGATACATCACTCCTGAGGAAGAAGCTCAGATAGCTGCAGATGAGAAGCTTGCCAGAGAGATTACCAAGGCTGAGGCTGCCAACAAGCCAAAGAAAAGGCCAGCCAAAGGCAAGACTAAGGCTCCAGCAGGAGGTAGGAAGCCTGGGACAAGGCTGCTCCCAAGGAAACTGAAGCTGACTGATGAGGCAGATAAAGAGAAAGAAAAAGAACAGCAGCAATAGCATCAGACATCTGGTCAGCAGGGAACCTCAAAAGAAAAATCTTCTACACCTGCGGACTCAGAAGAAGAAGAGCATGTGCCCTCCTATGTTCCCTCAAAGAAACAAGAGCTAGAAATGCAAGAGATATGGGATCAGATGGAAAGGTATCTAGACGGAGGAGCTGAAGCAAGGCAGATTGAAGCAGCAAGAGAAAGGCTCAGACTGGCAGATTTAGAAGCTCTAAGGCTGAAGGCTGAGAAGGAAGCAAGCCAAAGGATTCCTGAGAAAGCAGATATTCCCTACAAATACAGAAGACTCAGGAAGCCTACTGGCCTCAAGATCTACAGATGGCCCAGAGTTGATGAATGGATGCCATGGGAACGGACATAGAGGTGGGAATCACTGAAGGCAGACTACATCAAGAGATACTACTTCTGGATATACTGGCCTGAAATGCACAAGTCCATCGCATTTGCTGAATAGCTTCTGAAGATTGACCCAGAGATCTTTGCTAGAGTTCAGAAGGCCATAGCAGATAAGATTAATATCAGGGTCCCAGCTCCAAGGATTATGCCTCCCCCACTGAAGCTTGATGGTTCTGTTCATTATGGGGTGATTGAGAAGGAGATTAAGGATGCTGCCCAAGCAAGACACTTAGATGAAGATGAGCCTGCTTATTTGCCAAAGCTGAGGAAGACCACTTACAGAATGTATGGACTGCTACTTCCTCAGGCAAAATCAAAGGACTTCAAAGACAGGATTCAGCAGTTCAGAAGATGATAGATAGCTTTTGTATTTCTTATATTTTTTGTTCTGTTCTGTTTTTTTTTTTTTTTTGAATAGCAGTCTGATGTATCTGTACTGAAACTCCTTATATATAAAACATCACTGTTATTCGGCCCTAACAATTCCTTATTGTCTATATGGCCCTGTTTATCTTTATGCTTAACACACATAATCACTCAAGTGATTACTGATTCACACACTCACTGAATGTTATTTATCTGTCAGTTCTTATCTTGTTAGATTCTAGTCTGTTAGATTGCTTATAGATGGGGGAAAATGTTGTTAGAAAGGGAGATATTACTGTTAGTTTTCTGTAGAGGTTATGATATTTCTTCCCTGATTCCCTCAGTAGTCTAGAACTTGAAGAACAACTCCACTGATTCTACTTGTAATACTTGTAAGGAGCTCTGTTTCTGATAGTCATAGTGTTAGGTTTTGGCATCATCAAATAGGGGGAAAATGTTGGGAGATGATTCAATCCCTCCACAACTTATTGGGAGATAACTCAGTAGCCTTGTGCTCTGAATATTTACTGAAGATTTGAAGATCCCAAAACCCTACTTTGACTGATGAACCATTCCGTTATAATCTGTTTTGTTCTGTCTCTATGGTATCAGACTTAGTAGACACTCTTCATTTGGTTCAGGCGCTCAGTAGATTATCAGCCTCAGCACCAGAAGAAGAAGATTCAGTGATACTGGACTCAGCAGGAGTAGTATACTAAAAGGACTCAGTGGAACTGAACTCAGCAGGAGTAGTTCACTGAACTCAGAGTTGATCTTCAGTAGAGCTGACTCAGCAGGAGCATGCTAATGAATATAGATCAGACTCAGCAACGGCTGGACAGTCTTCTGACTGTCAGGATTTACTAAGTCTAATCAGCAGAGTCATACGAGGAAGAGAGAAGTCAGCTTCAGATCTACCTTGAAGTCTGTTCTGTCTCACCTACTTTCTTCAGCCTCGACCAATGACGAGCGACCAGCTGTCTATATTCTAATTAAAGCTGCAAGTCAACAACTTTCCAGAAATGGAGGGAAAGTACTCTGCCACCTTCTTTGAAAGAGCCGTTATCTACCCAAAAGAGAGACACACAAGGATCATCGTCTCCAACGAATCTATCCTTATCTCTGCTCTATAAATAGAGGGATATAATTCAAATTGAAGCTCATGATTAAGAACACACGAGCATTCACGAGCAACTCGAAATGATCTAAGTCTTCCGCAAGAAGTTCAAAGAGTAATCTCCGGCGAAAGACGACATACTTGCTCATAGGGAACCAAGCTGAACCAGATCATAAAGTCTCTAGTATTCAAGCAACTGAATACGAACCCAAGTCCATACTTAACTGTTCGTCGCTCTAGAAGCCACTTTCTCGTTCCCTATCCCTCTAACCTAAGCTCAGCAGATCTTATCCATAGCTTAGACAAAGGAGTTCATATCTGAACTGATCCTTATTGTAAAGGACTCCTTCATAGTTGGAGAGTTTGTAAAACGCTTTAGTTTGATCCTTTGTAAACTGAGACTTGCTCATTATAAATCTTAAGACCAGTGTTTGTCCAGCGTACAAATCGACTGAGACTATCTCAGTATAATATATATCTTCCTGTTCTTTCGGGACAGTGGACGTAGGATTGTTGGATCCGAACTACTTTAAAAATTGCATGTGTTCTGTCTTCTCTTTACTGTTGCATTGATTACTGTTCATCCTGAAAGTATTTCTAAAATCATTCAACTGAGTTTCAGCAAAGCTTAATCGATCGCACTAATATACTGAAACTGTTTTCTTAAAAATGTTTTCTAAACTCAACTGAATTTGGGCCTACACATTTCCGCACTATACTGAACTTCAGCTGAACGGTACTGAATTCTGACTAAGTCAGCTAGCAGGCCTCAGTGAAGTCAGTCACTCTGCCACACGATCCAGAACAACTTATTTGGTCTACTGAACTTGTTCAGCACGGCACTCTCCTGAAAAGGACTGTTCGTGTTTAAAGTTGAGAAATTGTTTTTCAGGTGTGTTCCCCCCCCCTACACCTGAACGTTTAATCTCGGGACCACAGAAATTATATGTTTTCAATATGGAGGAGTATTGTTCGAGAGAGAGAGAAAAGATTTAATGGTGGAGTGTAGTTTAATGTAATTAGGTGAGTGGAATTATATTAGTGTTCAGATTAATTAGTTAAGTTTCTTTTTAAGTTGATTTAATGATACTAAATTTTGCCACTGAAAGTGGACATTTTATTTGGGATGACCCGAAATGGAAAGGTGGACAAGATAATTGGGACGGATGGAGTACTATGTAAAAACGAGACCACAATGTATATTATTTAAATAATAGGAGGATTATGATATCTAATATACAACATTTTAAAAAAAAAAGTTAATTCAATAAGATAATACTCACGTCTTCTCAATATTAATCTACCATATCCCAGTTTTATATGTCTCATTATTAATGTCATTTTCCGATAAAGAAAATAAATGTGTGGATCGCAATCAATCTAATTAAGTGTGAGTCGGTCACCTATGGTTAGCCTAGGCTTATATGCCCCTCTTGTGTTGTTCGCATGCTAGAGCACATGAGCGGAGTTTATCCAGTGCGTACTTCGGTAGCGACTGTGGGTTACTCTCTTTATCCAAAATAAAGTAGACCCCACCACTATATACATCTATACCATACTTTATTCTTTTCAACTAAACTTCCTTAATTTCCATGCCAAAAAATAAGAGTACATTAATGTTGGGATGGATGGATCATAAAATAGTCACTTTGATTAAAATTATCACAATATACGAAACATTCACTAAATTAACATTGTTTTTTTTTTTCGTTTCCTTTTTTCTTGACTTATCGATTCTAACTCCAAATCTTCAGGTATTTTAAGCATTTTGATATGTTCGAGACCCAATAAAATTAAGGGGCAGACTAGTGTGCACATGTTGTATGTGCAACAAGATTCCCCAAAGTCCCAGATCCAATTTGACCTTGCTGACTCGATTTTGACCCGTTGACTAGTATTAAAAAAATAATAATAATAATAACATAACTCTACCTCCGCTCCCCCCCCTCCCCCTCATTTTCTGCCTTTCCCTCTCTCGCCTCTCCACTCCGCTCTCTCCGCTTTCACTCTCTGCCTCCGCTCTCTCATTTTTCTTTCTCCGCCTGCGGTCTCTTATATTTTCTTATTAAAGCAGAAGCAGTAGATTGAGAAGGAAAGAAACGAATCGCATCGACATGGATGATATTGAAGGTAATGGTTTCAGATCCGTTCTTCTGTTCTAAAAATCGAAGTTAAGATTGCAGTTGGCTTTATTTAGTTCGGATTATGATTATAAGCATTGCAACTTTAGGAGATTTCTGGAGCAATTGCTTGTTTGTATAATTTTACATGTTTTGTTTGCCGAACTGGTGATTAATTGTATGCCTTTTGGTTTCTATGTCTAGTATCTTAAAATATATTCAAAATTTGAGAATTTTTTGAAAACGAGAAATAGAATCCACTCGTAGTGTAGTGAAACTACTTCCATAATTTTTTGTTCGTTGCAATTGACATATTTATTCATAACAAATGACACTCGGAATGTGACAGTCTCCTCCTAGATAATTAACACTTTTGCTTATTACGTTTGACACTTTAAGTAACATTTCTAATTACTATGTTGATCAATTTTGTTGACTAAATTATTGAACAGTAGTTTCGTTGATTATTGGATTAAAGTGACACGTTCCTTAATTATAATTGATATTTTACGTCAATGTGATTGACACTGTGAGATAAATAACACTTTTGTTTGTTGCAATTGACACATTATGAGAATGTGATACTCTCCTTCGAGACAATTGATACTTTTGTTTATTACGTTTGTTGGTCCGGAGACGATAGTCAGGTGTAGAGGGGGGGTGAATACACCTGATCACAGTTTCTTTTCTTAGAACGTGAAGGACAGCTGAGCTGTAGGTTGCAACTGATGAACAGTGCCAGATAGTAACCTTTGATAACGGGTCAAAGTGTGCCAACTACTGAGCTCTCCTACTGACTTTTGTCAGTACTTGAAACTCAATCGGAGACGTTGTGCGGATAAGTGTGTAGGGCCCGGAGTGAAAGTCTTTTGGCTGGTGCGCTTTGAAAATACGTTTTATGCAAAGATATGATTTTTAATCAGTTGTATGCAATGCAATAAAATAGTAAATAACACAAGCAATTTAACGTGGTTCGGATACACAAGATCCTACGTCCACGGTCCTGACAAGGCAGGAGAACTTGTTGATTTATCTGAGCAAGCCTCAGCAAGGAATCTGTGCACTGGACAAACCCTTCTAAGTTATAGTCCTTAGCGAGTTTACAATTCAAACCTAAGTTCGAAAGGGAGGGGATGATCTCCAACTAAGAAGGAGTTCTTACAATAAGAACAATTCACAGAAAGTGAACTCCTTCGAATTTCTAAGCTATGAATATGGCAATGAGCTTAGCTAGAGAAGAAAGGGATCTAAATAACTCTAGAGAGAAGAACTAGAAATATTCTATGAAGGCAAGTTCTTCGCTGGATGATCTTTTAAGTTTGCTAGAGTGTTTGAATGCTTGAGCGTTTTCCCTTTTTTTAATCCCGTGCGTGGAGCTCGGTAATCTTCTCTATTTATAGTTGTGAGCAGGCATATGTCCGTTGGAGAAGACAATGCCACGTGTCACAAGCTTCCAAAGAAAACAACCATATTTTTCAAATTGTTGCAGCAGGGCAGTTGACACTGTACATGAGAGCAGCTTTAGTTGGTCAGAGCAGGTAAAGCATTGTCGGCTTCTCATTGGTCGAGGTTTGTGGTAGGTGAGAATGTGTCAGTGTTCAGAGTTGACTATTCCACATCCTCGTATGATCTTCTGCTGAACTTCGAAATGACTTTTACAACTGGGTCGTCTTCTGTCGGGTACAGTAGATTCAAGACAATCTCTGTCTTCTTCGACTTAGTCGGCTGACAAGCTGATAAGGCTTTGGTGGGTCAGCTGATGACTTCGAAGGTACTGAGCTTTGCATTATGTTCTTCTGCTGATAACTATCAACTGATTGGATGTCTTCTACTGAAGGTAAAGATCAGCTGTTGGCTGAAGAACGCAAGTTCTTACATTGATGACGTGGGGTTCTGGAAAGTAACTTCGACCGAAGATCAATCCAACATTTTACCCCGTACAGGACTTAGACAAAAAGATAATCAATTACAAAAAGTCTAACTTATACATCATCTAATCCTATCGAGACACTACACTACTGATATCAGCTGGGTTTTGGGATCTTCAATTCCATAGTACTACTATGATTTCCCCCAATATTATTTTAACCGCTAATCAGCTGAATACCATCTACTGACTCTTAACCCAACAATTTCCCCCTAATTGATGATGCCAAAACCTCTACTATTATAAAAACAAAGACATGAATGCTTAGACTACTGACTTAGAAAGACTTCAGTAAAACTGAAACAGATAACTTCAGTAAGTTCAGCAGGTGAGAGATAGGCAAAATCAGAGAAACGGTTATGTGAGAGTGTGTGTCACATCACTTCAGTGATCAGTTGTGTAAGAAATAAAACACAACAAAAAGTCGTAAGACAATGAGTAATTGTCTGACAAGCAATAGAAACTGATATATATGATTAGAGGATTACAAGGTTTCTATTACTATTACAACAAACTGAGATAAGAAGATCAAGGCTGAAGTCTGAATCTCTGAGTTCGGCTCTTGAAGTCTGCAGACCTGTCAGCTGGAGGATCAAGACAATAAAACTTGTAGATTCTTTTCCGCAGAGTCTGGATTTCCTCGAGATCCTCAGGCTGATCAGTGCTAAGATTATGATGATAAGCAGCTGGCTCGATCTCATCTTCTATCTCTTTTGTGCAAAGCACGCCGCGAGCAGTCATAGGAGCAGGGATTCTTCTGAAGGCTGGAGCTCTGATGGGTATCTTCTCTTTCTCCATGATTGGCAGAAGTTGTTCTGCGAGCTGGGGAAAGTTATGATGAAGATATTCTTTGAATAGTTGATCAGTAGGTATCCCAGACGGATAGAAGTTCCATACATGGTATCCCTTGATGAAAGATTCTTTGAGTTCCTCCCATAGCTCGTTCAGTTCGGCTGGTACCCATTTGTCTATGTGAGGAGTAGGCACCTTCTTGACATAAGGTGCTCTGGGCGCTCTCCTGTAATATTTTGAAGCTCTGGGTATCTGCCTTTTTAAGTCAGCTGCTGCCTTATCAGATAGACTAATCATTTTTGCCAGGTCAGCCAATCTTTTCTTTTCTCTGAGGGCCGCTGTTCTAGCATCTCCTCTCCTGAGACTAAGTCCCTTCAGCGTTGCCTCCCAGGTAGCTCTATCCTCGGCCTCCTGCTCAGGTGTAAGAGTTGAAGTGTAGTAACTCTGAGCTGTTGGCTGGACTTCAGTAATTAGAGCTTTGGCTAGCTCCTCTTGAGCTTTCTTCTTCAGTTCCTTCTCAATTTTCTTAGCCTTGCCTTTGGCAGCCTTGCCAATCACTTTCTTAGGCTTCTTGGCCTCTTCTAGCTGATGCTCTTGATCCAGCTTGTCTTGTAGCTGTTGAGCAATTTGTAGATCATAGGCTTCCTGCTCCGCTTTAGTTTTGAATTTGGGCGTCGGGGAAGATGGAGGAGTGGTTTCAGTTGTAGTCTCCTTCCCCGGCCATTGCGGTGGCAGTTGCTGAGGCTCTTCTTCATCCTCCTGATTGAGGAAACGAGCTACGTTCTCGATGTGCTGAGCAGATGAGATAGGTGCTGGCTCAGTTACAGTGGGTTGCAGTGGGACATACTCTAGGAGGAGTACAGCTGAACTGGTTCCAGCCTGAGCCGCTGAACCTTCTCCTTGAGGTACTGAGCTGGTCCCTTCCCCCTGATTTCCTCCCTCAATAACTTCAACATCGGCCTGTTCCGCCTCAGTTTCTTCTTTCACTGCTCCTTCCCCCTTTTTGGCATCATCAGCCTGGGAGAGGTGAGTGCGGATGGCTTTCACGTCCTTTTCCAAGTTATGTACTAGATCTTTGATTTGAGTGGCAGTTGCTTCGAAATCCTTGACTAGGTCGCAATACTGCTCCCAGTCCTTCTCCTGATCAGCTCTGAATGTTTTCAGTTGAGCAGCTGACTCCTGTCGGAGTTTCAGTAGAGACTGATCGTGAGATTCTATCATCTCCTTCTGTATGGCTTTCAGTGCCTCAGCCTGTTGCGTAATAGCTGATTGAAGGCTAGTGGTGGCCAATTTATTTCTCTCGTCCATGGTGACCTGGACTGCCGCGAGAGTCTGAGTCAGCTGCTCAGAGAAAGATTTCTGCTGAGATAGTAGGAGCTGCTGACTCTGAGCGGCTAAGTCCGCCTTCTGAGCTGAAAGGGCTGTCTCAACGATCTCCTGAATGTTTATCTGAGGAGTAGGAGCTTCTGAGGCCTTCTTGACCCCTTCTGCTAGTCGGTCGACGCTTTCAGTCTAGGCCTTGGTGTATTGAGCCCATTTGATATGTACGTCTTTGGCGAGGAGACGATTCTTGTCCCCTTGGTGCCTGATAGCTTTATTCACCGACTTGGAGGTCACAAAACCAATAGGTTTTATCTGATAAGAACTGGTCCCGAGCCTCTGCTTAGATATCGTGAGTTGTTGCGCTCGACTCGGCTTCGAGGCAACTTGAGCTTCACCAGATTTGGAGGGTGGTGGTGATTGGCCCTTTTCGCGGGCAGTGGAACCCTCAGCAGAACCTCCCAATTCTGCATCCTTGGGTGATGCCTGTTCCATCTCTTCATCATCCTTGTCATCACCATGATGAGATGGAGGCGAAAGGCTGTCGCCGGGGATAAAGGAGCGCAGGCTTAGAAGATATAGCATCGCTGCCTTCAAGTCCTCAAAAGAAGCGAGGTCAGCTGGTTCCCCAAACCCAATGGCTGACTGTAAATCCTGCTCCTCGGTAAGTAAGGACAGAGCTTACTGGGTCCTTATAAGATCCTCGAGAATATCCCAGCTGAGGAACCTCAGCAGCATTTGTGTCCTTGCCCTTATGGCTATCTCCACTAAGTCTGGGTGCTCAGAGATCTCAGGGATCTGAGCATGTACTTTTCCTGTAGCTCCGAGACGAGTGGAGTGTAGGGTGGTCCACTCAGAGGATGTTTCCTCAGTCGGTACCCTGATGTCCGACTGAGTCTCCTCAGAACTGATGCACTGAACTTTGTCCTTTATCGTGGCACCCTCAATGCCGGTGTTAGAATCTAGGATGTGTTCCTCCTGAGTGGGTGGAGGAGAGGCTTGTTTGGCTGGTTCGACTGAGACCTCAGAGGGTCCAATTTTAGTTAGCCTCTTCCTCTTAGGCAGGTCGGCGCGAGGGGGCAAGTCTGATACGTCTCTCTTCTGATCAGGCGGCCCTCGACCGATGGATTTCTCAGCAGCAACTTTCGTCTTAAATTTGATGAGCTTGCTATCGAAATACCTGGAGTCAGCAAAAGTTGAACTCCTCGAGACTGATTGCTCGATCAGTATGGACATCTTGGTTCCATACAGTAGCTTCCCCACACTAATAAGTCTCCTCTCTCCAGTGGGTTGGGCTACAAACTTCTGAGCCTGAGCCTTAAGCTCGACTAAGTAATAGTCGGTCCAATTAACTTGGACTCCATTATCTATTGCCATCACCAGCTGGATGCGTGGCTTAGACAGCTGATCATATGAACCCGCTGAGCTTGTGAGGATGTGAGAAACGATGTATGCGAGCGCCCGGTACTGTGGCAACAACTGATTCTAAGGCAGAGCTGTCTTGAACGCAATATCCTTCATGCCACAGAATTTCTGAACATATGAGTTCATCTCCTTCTCCTTATAGCCTATAGGAGAGATTCCAGTCGCCGGAAGATCAAAGATTAACTCCAGAGCGTCTCGGATGTTGATGATATGCTGACTCGCATCCCACGAACTTGGTACAACCTCCTTCATGAATGCGAAGGATGCTTCCTCTACCCCTGAATCTAGGGTTCTCCAGTTGAAGTAGACTTCCGCCACTTGTCTGGGCAGAAATGCTCGGGGTTTCTTGGAGACGAGGAGTTCTAGTCCAGAACTCTCAATAGCTGTGAACACGGGCTCCAGATATGGAAGATCAACTTGACGAAGCGCTATAGTGGGTTCGAACTGGATGCAAGTTTTGATGATCTCATCAATATTGGTGGGTGACTGTACTGTCGCCATGAGAATCTGCAAAATAACTCGTTAGCACTTGAAAATAAAGTAAGTTAGTATGAGTTTTAAGCAAGATTTAATACATTACCAAGTGATTTAGAGCTTGGAGATACTAAAAATGCAAAGCAGTCTTAAGATTTTGGAAGAAAACTGAATCGCGGAGAGAAAGCTCTAAAATTTCGGAAATGGCGATAAGTGAGGAGAAGGTAGAAGATGAAAGATTTTGTAAGATCATGCGTGAAAAACCGTTTAGATCGAACGGTTGGGATTTAATCTCTCATTTTTATCGACGGCTAAGATGTGATGTTATAAAAGGAATGATTACTAAGCCGCCTCTACCACAAACCCACGTAGGATAATGCGTAATAAAGGTAAGTGAGAAGACATGCATTAAATGCGCTGCAGGTAGCATTAAAGACTAAGTCATTTTAAATGAGAACGGTTTCCTACTGACTTATCCTTAAAAATTAATGGCGGGAAATAAATGCTCATTAACTACTGAGTGCAAGCGACTGAGATAATAAATGCGAGCATGCTTCTGATAACTTTAAGTAAATACTACGCAAACCTCTTCAGCTGAACTTTTACGATCAGCTGGTTACCGTTAAGACTAAGGAGGATGGTTGACGTGCTGATGACCACGTTCCCCCTTACTGTGTACAGTTTGATTCTCCCGACTAAATCAATGTACTGAATCTTCTGACCTGCCATACTGGTTCCTTACACTTGATACCAATTGTTATCAATTGTTGTTATCAGTAGTTGTCTTCTACTGATGTGATTCAGTAGGATCCAGTAGACTTAGCTCAACTGATAATTTTCTGAATCTGTTCTCAACGAGTGGTTTGGTCAGTATATCTGCCCTTTGCTTGTCAGTATGGATTTTCTCCATTCTGATATCCTTCTTCTCGACATGGTCTCTGATGAAGTGGTGTCGAATATCTACGTGCTTGCATCTCGTATGGAGAACTGGATTCTGAGTTATTGCAATAGCACTGGTGGAGTCACAGTAGATGGGCACTTCATCCTGAATTATACCATAGTCTCTCAGTTGTTGTCGAAGTCAAAGGATCTGGGCACAGCAACTTCCAGCAGCCATGTACTCAGCTTCAGTAGTGGACGTTGCTACTGAATGCTGCTTCTTTAAAAACTAAGATATTAGTTTGCTGCCTAGGAACTGACACGTTCCAGAAGTTGACTTTCGATCTATCCTGCATCCTGCATAATCAACATCAGAATAACCTGTCAGTATTAGATTATCATCAGCAGGATACCATAACCCTGCGTCAGGTGTTCCTCTTAGATATCGCAGAATCTTCTTTGCTGAGTCTAGATGACTTCGCTTGGGATCCGCTAGAAATCTTGCACATACACCTACAACATAAGTTATATCAGGTCGGGTAGCTGTTAAGTATAATAAAGAACCAATAATAGCTCTATAATCAGTAGAGTTAACAGAAGCTCCCTCTTTGTCTAGATCGATTTTGAAATTTGTGTTCATAGGGATCTTGACTGGTTTGCTTGAATCGCAGCCAAATCTTTTCAGAAGATCTCGAGTGTACTTGGCTTGATTGATGAAAATTCCTTCAGGTGATTGCTTCACTTGAAATCCAAGGAAATAGTTCATCTCTCCCATCATAGACATCTCGAATTTCTCCTTCATCATTTTCTCGAATTGTTGACATATAGTCACGTTTCGGCAACCGAAAATGATGTCGTCCACGTAGATTTGCACCAGTAGGATATCATCTCCTGACTTTATCTTGAATAGGGTGCGATCTACTGTCCCCTTCTGAAAACCTTTCTGAAGTAGAAAGTCTGATAGGGTATCGTACCAAGCCCTGGGTGCTTGTTTTAACCCGTACAAAGCTTTCCGAAGTCTGTACACCTGATGTCCCTGCTGAAAGCCGGGTGGTTGTTCCACGTAGACTTCTTCCTTCAGTACACCGTTCAGAAAAGCTGACTTTACATCCATCTGATATACTTTGAATCCTTGATGCGTTGCGTAAGCTAGGAAAAGACGAATGGCTTCCAATCTTGCGACTGGAGCGAATGTTTCATCAAAGTCGATTCCCTCTGCTTGACAGTAACCCTTGGCAACTAGTCGAGCTTTATTTCTAACGATGACGTTTTTTTCATCACGCTTGTTTTTGAAGACCCACTTAGTGCCAATAACGTGCTGATGTCTAGGTCTGTCAACAAGCCCCCAAACTTCGTTTCTGACGAACTGGTTCAGCTCTTCTTGCATGGCGATGATCCAGTCAGCATCATTGAGTGCGTCCTCTATTGACTGAGGTTCATCTGTAGACAAGAAACAAGAATAGAGTGAGCTTTCTCCTTGACTTAATCTAGATCTTGTCCTTATCGTTGCTGACGGATCTCCTATAATGAGATCTGAAGAATGAGCGTCAAGCCATGAACGTCTGAGTCTGGCTTCTTCTTCTGATACTACTTCTACACAGTCAGTAGGTGTGTTAGGCATTTCAGTCATACTGTTCTGTGATTGTAGTAGTTCAGTAAGAAGGTTAGGATCTACTGAGTTTCCAGGTTCAGGGGCATTTAGCTCAGGAACAACTTGTGTTCCCCCTGAGTTTATATTCTCAGTAGAGGTCTCAGTTACCACTGGGGCTTTCTCATCGACCGTTGTTACCTGTTGTTGATTCTGTTCAATAGAATCAACCAGGTCAGCTACATCGCCTGTTGGCTGAGTCTGAATTTCTTCATCGTCTGACTCATCATCCCAACAATGCTGGATCTTTTCAGCTTTATCAGTTAGTGCGAGATCCTGTAGATTGCTGCTGACATTTTCAGTATCTGTCTCTGTAGTTTTCATGTTCTCAGTAACAAACTCATCAAAAACAACATGAGGCCTTTCCTCCACGCAAAGGGTCCGATAGTTAAAGACTCTGAAGGCTTTACTGACTCGGGAGTATCCTAAGAATACTCCTTGATCAGATTTGCCATCAAAGACCTTCAACCGATCTTTCCCGTTATTGTGGATAAAGCAAGGACAACCAAAGATATGAAAATGAGAAATAGAAGGAATTCTCCCTTTCCATAGTTCGTATGGTGTCTTCATGTGTTGCTGTGTAAGTAGTGAGCGATTCTGAGTGTAGCAGGCGGTGTCAGTAGCATCTGCCCAGAACTTTGAGGGTAGTCCAGAGTCTGCTAGGAGCGTTCTTGCTGCTTCTTTGAGTGTTCTGTTTTTACATTCAGCAAGTCCGTTCTGCTGAGGGGTGCGAGCTGCTGATGTCTCGTGCTGAATTCCCTCTTTATTGCAGTACTCCTTAACTACTGAGTTGAGAAATTTTGTTCCTCTGTCTGAGCGAATTCTTTGAATCTTGATGTTCTTTTCCACACTGAGTTTCTTCAGCAGGTTGGGTAGCTCAGTTTGAACATCAGATTTGTTGGCGATGAAGATGACCCATGTATATCTCGAGTAGTCGTCAATAACGACAAGGGCATACTTCTTGCCTCGTATAGTCACTGGAGAAACTGGTCCGAATAAATCCATGTGTAGCAGCTGAAGGATTCCATCAGTGGAAGGTGAAGGAATAGGTGGATTGCTTTTCTTTGTCTGCTTTCCCTTCAGGCATGCTTCACAATTTCTATCTTTGATAAACGATTCGTTGGGCAGTCCTCTGACTTTGGAGTTCTTGGCTAGCTTGTTCATAGTCTTGAAGTTCTGGTGGCTGAGTCTCGTATGCCATAGCCATCCTGACTTGTCACTTGATTTCGTCTGTGCTAGTAAGCAAGCCTCAGGTTCTGCGGTTTTCCAGTTTGCAACGTAGATATTCTTTCTCTGCGAGCCTGATAACACTATTTTCCCTGTAGATTTATCAACAATATCACAAAAACCAGCGTCAAAGATAACTCTGTTATGATTGTCACAGAATTGACTGAGAGAAAGGAGATTATGTTGAAGTCCTTCAACATATGTTACTCTTAGGCCCGAAGGCGATCCCAAATGTTCAGCGTTCCATATCCCCTTGTGTAGCCTTTTGAGTTGTCACCGAACTCAATTCTGGGACCATCTTCTTGTATGTAGTTGGGCTCAAGAGCTTTCTTCTTCTGAGTCTTTGCGCTCCTCCTGACCCTGGGCTCATAGTAGTATGAACCATACTGAGCCGGGTGCTCATACAGTGGCTCATTGTACTGTTCTGCCCACCTGACCTTCTTGGTTCCCCCTGAGTTTGATCGTGGTGTCCTGGGGCTGGAACCTTTGGTCAACTGCTTCTTGTTGCTCGGCTGAGGTGCAACTATTTTCTGTTTATTCTTCGTCTGAGGTGTGGTGTCAGCAGCTTGCACCTTTCCTCTGACGAACCTATCAGCCAGCATTTCTGAGCTTTTTGAAGTGGAAGCCTCGTGAGTATAGCCAAGTCCTTCTTTCATGACTGTTGGCCTTTGTGCTCTAAGCATACTTTCCAGCTTCTCCTTAGCTCCCAGGTACTGTTCAGTCATCAGTCCTCGCCAGACCTCATCACTTCTTCTGAGTGAGTCATAATCTTTTTCTACGTCTGTGAGCTTCTGACTGAGTCGGGCTATTTCAGTCTCTTTCTCAGAATTGTCCTTGGTCAGAACTGAAATCTGAGTCTCTTGAAGCTGAGACTTAGTCATAAGAGATTCGATCTCCTCCTTGAGTCTCACAACCAGATTCTCTGAGTCAGTAGAGACCTGACAATCAGAAGAAAGTCTCTGATTCTCAGCCTTTACCTGTTCCAGTTCCAGAATGGTTCTGCTGAACTCTCTACTCAGCTGAATCTGCTCCTATAGTAGATCGCCATAGGCTTGTACCACATCTAGAGGCTCATCTATGACCGAGCATGTGTCGTGTGAAGAAGAGGTTGTGTTAAGTTTAGAATTTACCTCAGCCTCTTCTCCGGCCATTAGACAGTATTCAACCGTATCTTCAGGAACCGTCTCTCCGATCTCAACTGCGATGAATGCAGCTTCGTCCTCAGAAGAATACATAAATGTATCTTCCTCTATTGAGTTGTCGGATATCTCTTCGGCTATGTAGGCATGCCTTCTTTTGGCAAATTTATCTCGTCTGGCATGCCGTTCTGCTCGTTGAGCAGCTGAGAGTTCGGGACAGTTGTACTGATAATGTCCCTCCTTCTTGTAGTTATAGCAGACAGATGATCTGCTGCTTTTTCCAGCTGAGTCCTTCGATGGACTTGCAGCAGGTTCTGAGTTCCTGCAATCAGTAGAAGGTTTAGATTCTTCCCTTTTCTGATAGTCTTTCTTACCTGAGGGAGAATCTCTGTTGTATTTCCTCAGCTTTCTGACTCTCTCCTTTTCTCTCTGATATTTGAGAGCCATTAGTGCGAGTTGGTCAGTGCCTGAAGTCTCAGAGGACTTTGCTTCTATCGTGGCCACTGCCTTGCTGGAGGAAATAGGTTTGGGTCCGGGCCTTGCCGATTGTTGCTTTGAAAGCATGGTCGATCTGAGTGTCAGCTGGAGCACTGGAACATCTTTGGGGTAGGCTATGCTCGAATTCCTCCGTTTTTAATTCTGAAAATATAACATCAGGAGTTAGAGCATTAAGATCAGAGCGTCGTAAATAAGTAGCAAATGGAAGCCACTTCTGTTGAGGTAGTGCTCTTAAGATCTTGGTGTTCATCTCTTTGTTGGTGAACATCTTCCCCAGCCCGTTGATAACATTGACTTGATTTGTAAATCTGACGCTTAGCTCGTCAATGGTCTCACTGGGCTCCATAGCAAAGGCATCGAACTTCTGAAGCTCTAATTCGAGCTTGTTCTCTTTGATCTGCGGGGTTCCTTGGCTCAGTACATCCAGGGCATCCTAAAGTTCTTTTGCCGTTTTGCAGTCCTGCACTCTCCCGAGGTGAGAGTCACTGAGCGTTGTCAGTATTGCATTTTGCGCAACTCGGTCGAGGTTGTGCAGCTTTTTCTCTTCCGGTGTGAAGGCATATTTTTCTTTGGGGATCTTAGCACCGGTTTGTGCTCCTACACCTCCCACAGCGGAAAATTATATGCTGTCGATCATAGGAACGATGGGTCCTGTTTCAAGGACGTCCGTCATGCTGTCATGCAGCGATGTAAGGTGTGCCTCCATTCTCACACGCCATACCGTATAGTTCTCTATAGAGAACATCGGCACCATTCGAATACCTAACATATCAGACATATTGTGAACAAGTATAAGGATGATAGAAGAGATGCTTGTGCAGTGAAAACGTTTTCAGGATCTGTTCGAGAAGACCAGTAGCACAGAACCGGCGATCAGAAGAACACCGATGCTCTGATACCAATTGTTGGTCCGGAGACGATAGTCAGGTGTAGAGGGGGGGCGGGAGGGGGGGGTGAATACACCTGATCACAGTTTCTTTTCTCAGAACGTGAAGGACAGCTGAGCTGTAGGTTGCAACTGATGAATAGTGCCAGATAGTAACCTTCGATCACGGGTCAGAGTGTGCCAACTACTGAGCTCTCCTACTGACTTTTGTCAGTACTTGAAACTCAGTCGGAGACGTTGTGCGGATAAGTGTGTAGGGCCCGGAGATTCGTCTCAGTTTGAAAACGCGTTTTCGCAAGTTAAAGTCTTTTGGCTGGTGCGCTTTGAAAATACGTTTTATGCAAAGATATGATTTTCAATCAGTTGTATGCAATAAAACAGTAAATAACACAAGCAATTTAACGTGGTTCGGATACGCAAGATCCTACGTCCACGGTCCTGACAAGGCAGGAGAACTTGTTGATTTATCTAAGCAAGCCTCAACAAGGAATCTGTGCACTGGACAGACCCTTCTAAGTTATAGTCCTTAGCGACTTTACAATTCAAACCTAAGTTCGAAAGGGAGGGGATGATCTCCAACTAAGGAGTTCTTAAAATAAGAACAATTCACAAAAAGTGAACTCCTTCGAATTTCTAAGCTATGAATATGGCAATGAGCTTAGCTAGTGAAGAAAGGGATCTAAATAACTCTAGAGAGAAGAACTAGAAATATTCTATGAAGGCAAGTTCTTCGCTGGATGATCTTTCAAGTTTGCTAGAGTGTTTGAATGCTTGAGCGTTTTCCCTTTTTTTAATCCCGTGCGTGGAGCTCGGTAATCTTCTCTATTTATAGTTGTGAGCAGGCATATGTCCGTTGGAGAAGACAATGCCACGTGTCACAAGCTTCCAAAGAAAACGGCCATATTTTTCGAATTGTTGCAGCAGGGCAGTTGACACTGTACATGAGAGCAACTTTAGTTGGTCAGAGCAGGTAAAGCGTTGTCGGTTTCTCATTGGTCGAGGTTTGTGGTATGTGACAATGTGTCAGTGTTCAGAGTTGACTATTCCACATCCTCGTATGATCTTCTGCTGAACTTCGAAATGACTTTTACAACTGGGTCGTCTTACGTCGGGTCGATAGATTCAAGACAATCTCTGTCTTCTTCGACTTAGTCGGCTGACAAGCTGATAAGGCTTTGGTGGGTCAGCTGATGACTTCGAAGGTACTGAGCTTTGCATTATGTTCTTCTGTTGATAACTATCAGCTGATTGATTGTCTTCTACTGAAGGTAAAGATCAGCTGTTGGCTGAAGAACGCAAGCTCTTACACTGATGACGTGGGGTTCTGGAAAGTAACTTCGACAGAAGATCAATCCAACATTTTACCCCGTACAGGACTTAAACAAAAAGATAATCAATTACAAAAAGTCTAACCTATACATCATCTAATCCTATCGAGACACTACACAACTGATATCAGCTGGGTTTTGGGATCTTCAATTCCATAGTACTACTATGATTTCCCCCAATATTATTTTAACCGCTAATCAGCTGAATACCATCTACTGACTCATAACTCAACAACGTTTGACACTTTGAGTAACATTTCTCGTTATTACGCTTCATATTTTATTTGTGTGATTATTATATTAAAGTGACACGTTTCTTAATTTAGATTAACATTTTACTTCACTGTGATTGACATTTTGAGACAAATAACACATTTGTTCACAACAACTGACACTTTTTTCATAAACAAATGACACTTTTTCGAAACAAATCGCATTTTTTTTCAAAAATAATTGATAGTCAATAAATAATACTATACACATGACACTTTATTCAAACACAAATGATATTTTTTTTCCGAAGCAAATGATACTCTATAAATGATACTTTTTTTCAAAATAAATGATGTTTTTGTTCAATGCAAATGATACATGCCCATCCTTATTAAAATTGGGGAAAAAAAATTAGAAAAGAATAAATTAAAAAAAAACTAAAAAGTAAAATTAAAATGAAAACATTAAATAATTAAAAACAGTATTTAAAAAATAAAAACATAAAATTGAAAATAATTAAAAAATCGAATAGTATTTTCGCTAAATAAAAAATGAAAAAATGAATGAACATAAAATGTAATTAAGAGGTCTTTGTGTTCAAGACCTCTTAGTTGAAGGAGAAAACCTCACCGCTGGACTATAAGACATATTATCATAATAATGTTAACACATAATATATATATATATATATATATATATATATATATATATAAATATATATATTATATGTTGAGAAGCGCAGAAGCAGGGCAGTACCAAAGCGCGGGCTAGATAATTGGGTCGTGAATTGAATCATTTCAGATCTTGTTACACATGCAATATGTGCACACAAATTTTGTGTAAAATAAAAAATATACAAATTTTGTTTAACTATGTGAAAGACTCGATCATTCCCGCAAACATATAAAAATATGCAAAATCATGTAATAAATCCACTAGGACACCTGCAAAAAACTAGTGTGTCTATTGGACCTATTAATTGACCTCAACTTAATAAATCCAAAAAGCATAGAGTTATTTTATTAATTTAATTAGTTATATGATAATGGTAATTACGATACGATTTATAAAAGACAATGTTATGTGAAAAAGCAAATTGTGAAAATACTAAAAACGATGCGATTATTCAGCATCTTGTTTAATTTTGGAATTGATATCAAAATTTTAAAAATGAAGATATACATTAATGTAATTGCAGTTACAGCCATGCATTTCAAATCAAACCCGCGGAATTAAATAGAAGCGCGTAGGGCGAAATGAAACCAAGACTTTTCAAACAATTAAGGATTTGTCAATAGAGGACGAATTGGATGAAGAAATTAATCGACGGGCCTATCCATAGAATGGAAACGCAATTATTGAGAATACTGATATGGAGTGGATCCGATGATAAAAGTATAGAATTATATAGAAAAATAGGAAATATGCATATTTTATATATATTATTTTTTTATGCGTAAATCTTATAATTTTTGTATTTTTGACTTTATGCATAAAATAAATAAAAAATATTCTTAAAGAATATTTAAGAGCACATTCAATTTAAACCATCCAATGATAAAAAAAAGAATGCACATAACTTCTTATTTCCGATTTTAAAGAGTCTTCTTATACGATTTATTTCCTAACAACATGTTCTTGAAAATAAATTTGAAAGAAACTAATATTTATTTGGATTCATAATAAAAAAATAAAGACTTAGATGCGCGTTTGAAGTTATGTCATAAAGTCTTAAAGTTTTTTTTTTCGAGCTTAATATTTTTTCAAATATTAAAATGCTAACAAGAAAGGAACTCTAAAAACTAAGTAAACAAGAAATCCTAATATTACTCAAATTAAAAATAATAATCAAATATGAACTCAAATATACTTGGGCTCAATTTGAGAAAACAACTTAAATAAAAATTCATGGCAAAATAACTTATTATACAAGGCTTATTGTATAAGTTCCTAAATTTAATAAGTTATTTATGTTTGAATGAACATATTGATAAATAATTTACGCAATATAGAAAAGATGAAAATTCTAGTATAAAAAATTGTGAGAGTTATGATTTGATAGATGGATTTATGCATGAATTTCTTATAAGTTGTTAATATTAAGTTATAAAAATAAGAAAAAAAGTAACTTGTGCTTCTATAAATTATGACGATAAACTCTCTCAAGCGCACACATAATAATGACTTATTATTTAGAATAAGTTGACAAAAGTTATTTTTAATCTATTCTAAATGGGGTAATGTTTTATTTGAGACTGTTTTTTGCGTATCTTCTTTAGAAGCAAGTTGGTCTCCTTTGACGTCGACCTCACGTAAGATCAAGTAGAATTTCAACTTAACGCTTTGTTGGTCCGGAGACGAGTGTCAGGTGTAGAGCTGTGTTGTGAAACCCGGCCCGGACCGGCCGGTTCGACCGGTTTGGCTCGGAACCGGTCAAAAATCTGGGCCGTGTGTCATGTTGGCTCGTTTTCGTAGTTGACCCGGTGCGACCCGGTCGGGTCAGCCGGTTGAACCGGTACCCGGTGACCGGGTCAACTCGGACGCACTATTTAAAAAAAAAAAACGTGAATTGTAAACAGAGTACAGAACAGAAGCTTATACCTTATCTCATTCCTCTCACTCGTATGAAAGACGCAAACAGAGTGCAGAACATCACCAGCAAAAATCACGCGGGCCTCTCCCTCTTGGTATCGGATTTCCTCACTCCGTCACTCGTCGCCGTCGGCCACCTTCGCACTGCAGCGGCTCTGGTCTCTCTCCTCCTCTCTCGGGTCTCGGCCTCTCCCTCTTGGTAAGATGGTTTCTCCCTCTTGGATTAGGACTAATTATTTGGAGAATCGGATTTAAATTCTCAATTTGGATTCTCTGAATTTGGATTATCAATTGTAGCTGTGTGATTCGGGCTGAATTTGGATTCTCTAATTATTAGGTTAATTTGATTTGGGCTGTGATTCTCAATTTGATTCTCTGAATTTGGATTTAGATAAACTAGGTTAAATTCTCAATTGCTAATTTTTTCTGTTTGTTACTTTATTCAGCAAATTTAACATATGGAGAAGGATACACCTATTGATGAAGGTTCGAAGGGATCGTCGTGTGCTTCGGTTATAAGTGCTCGTCGAAAGGCTGATTTTGCATGGGATCACTGCACTGAAATACCATCTAGTGGCAAGAAGAATATCATTAAGTGTAACTTCTGCAACCATGAGGTACGTGGTGGTGGAATCAACCGCATGAAATAACATCTAGCTAAAATAAAAGGTCAGGTAACCCCTTGTCTGAAAGTGGATGCTGATGTTAGCTTTAGAATTAAACAATCCCTCTTAGATATTGAAGCAAGTAAAAATGAGAAGAGAGAAAGAACTTTTATGACCATAGATGAAGATGAAGAAGATGTTGATGATCCTTCAAATTCTAAAAAAAAAAAAGGGAGGCATTGCAAGCTATATGAAAGCAAGTGCACAGATTGATTCGACCCAACCTAGTATAAAAATGAAGCTTCAAAGTAAGGAGAAAGTGCATGAAACTGATATGGCTATTGCAATGTGGTTTTGATGATTTCTTTGGGTGTTTTTGTTATTATGATTTATGACTGTTGTTTTGATGAATTTGGAGTAAGTTTAAGACTGATTCCCATTCTATGAGACTATGACAAATTGACAATCTTATATATTTGCTTTTATTGTAAGAATTTGGTTATGTTGATTGTTGAGGAAAATCAAAACTTATGTTAATGTGTTGAGATTGAAGTGCAGGAAGGAATAAGATGAATATATGTCATCTCCTCTTCTTATTTTCGATTTAATCATATATTTATGACGTCACACCTGGTCGACCCACCGGTTGAACCGATAAAAAATATTTTCCGGGTCAATGACCGGGCCAGTTTTAAGAACACAGGTGTAGAGGGGGGGGGGTGAATACACCTGAGTAAAAGTTCTTTTTCTCAAACGCGAAGGACAACTGAGCTGTAGGTTGCAACTGATGAACAATGTCAAATATTAACCTTCTGATCGCGGGTCAGAGTGAGTCAACTACTGAGTTTCTCCAACTGACTTCTGTCAGTATTTGATTCTCAGGCGGAGATTTAGTGCGGATAAGTGTGTAGGGCCCGATAGACTTCGTCTCGATTTGAAAACGTGTTTTTCGCAAACCAAATAATTTTGGCTAGTGCACTTTCAAATTCGTTTTATGTAAAGTAAGAGTTTGTAAGATGGTTTGAATGCAATGCAATAAAACAGTAAATAACACAAGCGATTTTTAACGTGGTTCGGATACGCAAGATCCTACGTCCACAGTCCTGGTGAACATGAGGTCTTGTTGATTAATCTGAGCAAGCCTTAGCAAGGTATCTGTGCACAGGACAGACCCTTCTAAGTGATAGTCCTTAGCGACTTTACAATCCAAATCGAGGTTTGAAGGGGAGGGGATGTTCTCCAACTATGAAGGAGTTCTTACAATAAGAACAGTCACGAAATGTGAAATCCTTCGAAGGTTCTAAGCTATGGATATAAACAATAGAGCTTAGATAGAGAAGAGAGATCTGAAGAAAGAAACTCTAGAGAGAAGAACTAGAAATACTCTAATGAGCAAGTTCTTCGCTGAATCTTCGTGAAAAGTGCTAGAGTGTTTCGAAAGCTTGAGCGTGTAATCCCTTTGATATCCCGTGCGTGGAGCTCGGAAATACTTCTCTATTTATAGTTGTGACCCAGGCATTTGTCCGTTGGAGGGGACGATGCCACGTGTCACAAACGTCCAAGGAAAACGACCATATGTTCGAAATGTTGTCGCAGAGTAGTTGGTCACTGTGCATGAGAGCAGCTTTAGTTGGTCACAGTAGGTAGAGCTTAGACCGCTTCTCATTGGTCGAGGTTTGTGGTAGGTGAGACTTGTCAGACATCAGTCTTCATCTGACTTGACTCTCACTCATCCTCGTATGATCTTCTGCTAACTTTCGAATGATGTTAAAACTCGGGTCATTTCCTGTCGGATACAGTAGACCTGATACGATCTCTGTCTTCTTCGTCTGAGTCTGCTGATAACGAATCTTCTACTGAGCGAAGTCAGCTAATGACTCTGAAGGTACTGAGCTTTGATTCTGTGTTCTTCTACTGATGTGGGTCAGCTGAAGAGAAATCTTCTACTGATCGAAGTCAGCTGATGACTTGTGAACACAAGCTCTTACAATGATGACGTGAGTTCTGAAAAGTAACTTCCTACTGAAGATCAGACCAACACTTACCCCTTACAGGACTTAGACAAAACGATAATGAAAATACAAATAGTCTAGCCTATTACATCATCTAGTCTTATCGACACTACACTAAGGATACAAGACGGGTTTTGGGATCCTTAATTCCATAGCATAAAATTACTATGATTTCCCCCATTACCGATAAACAGAAAGTCCTATTATAAGAACTACTTATAAAATAATACTAAGTACCCTCTAAGTGATTATTAGAATCAACTACTGACTCATAATCCAACACGCTTTGATCAAAATAATAAATTTAGATCGATTTTATCCATTATTAATCCATAATTTAATAAAGACTCAAACTTTACGTGAGATCGACCTCATCATGTGAAAGTGCAAAATAATTCAGATGTAATCGTCGTTCAGTAAATGTGTACTTTGGAGGAAAATATAAAAATCAGTCGTTGGCAATAAAAGTAAAAAACTGAAGCACGAGTAGTTAATCACCGTCTCACACGCTTTATCATAAAACTAGTTGGAAACTTTTATTTCCAATCTTTAATAACACTCCCTTCTGGTTATGTTCCAATCTCCTTTTCTTGGTTGTATACTTGGGAATTTTGAAAATATCATTAGTACATTTATAGTTAATCATAAGATATATATATATAAGCTTTATATTTAAATGACTATATGCACGTGGGGTTTGCACTCGCTTTTTATAATTCAAAATAGGTATGATAGACTGCTATGAGGCTATGACATAACAAATAATTGTAGGGTTGTTTTTCCTTAATATATTAATTCCTCCATTCCATGAAAATTTTCTAATTTTTTCAACACGACTTTTAATGACAACAATTGATGCGTATAAGTAAAATTATTTCTAAAAAAGTAATTATAATATTACATCAGAAAATAAAATAAGACAACTTAAATAGAATAATCGTAAAAATATATTCCACTATTTCAGTAGGACGGAATGAGTAAATTCTAAGCATTATTCACTTGGTAATAAATTAAACACCTTGGAAATCTTTATGTAGCATGTTTTGGGTGGACCATGCTTAATACTTTAATCTATTATTCTAATTTGTAATTTCAATGTAACGTGGAATATAATGTTTTTTTGTAACTAGGTTGTCAGAAAGTGGAAATTATACTCGAAAAGCATTAATTCTACTTTTAGTTTGAGGTTTAATTGAAAATTAGAATTTTATAATAATTGTTATAATTAAGTCCAATATACACGAATTTTCGTCTTATTAAACGAAAATCGAATTTAACTATTACATCACATTTAATGTATTTTCTGACAACTTGTGTGAGATCATTTCACGTATTTTATTAGTGAATTAAAGGAATAGACAATCATGAATTTATATTTGACACTCAACGATTCAGATTTGGATAAGTTTTATAGGATTAATAATAATAATAATATGAAAAGTCAAATAATTTATTTAATTTTAATTTAATTTCGGAGGGTAATAATTTGTTTCCGACCCTTTTTCCTCCATCAAAACCCGAAGCAGAAATTTCATTTTCAGATCTTAAAGCGAAGAAACAGCAAGCGAAATCTCCTCCTCTCCTCCTTCGGAACGGTGGCTAACGGCGGCGCGTGTGGTTGTTGTGGCGGCGGCGGCGGTTTTTCTGCAGGTGGATGGCAAGAAGCAACAAGTACACCTCCCTCAACTTCAATGGAATTTTCGAGAAAAAGCTGAGCAACGGCAACAAATCCGCCACCAACACCCCATCCGCTAAATCATTTCAGAGCAAAACTGTTTTGTCAAACTCGCGGATCCATGGCCATATGCTCGTTTTGACCCGACCCACGCCCAAACCCGTCTCCATCCCTCAGAAATCGGAAATCAAAGAGCAGATCTCTTCTGCTTCTCCTTCGCCGCCGCCCTCAGATCCGATCAAAGTCGGTTCCGAACCGGATTCGATTTCTCTCCGTCCGCAGGGCCGGACTGGATCCGCTCCGGTGCTGAGTACGTCGCCCTTGCCTTCTCCGGTGTCGCCGCTGCCGTCGAAGTTCGTACCACCGCATCTCAGGCCGGGGTTTGTCGGGAAAGAGGAGAATCCTGGGCCGGAGCTTGTGAAGGGCGGATTTAAGGCTAAGCCGGAATTCAGAGGGAATAGACCGGGTCAGATCCAGGATCCTCTTAATTACGAGAGTAGGCCTAAATCTGGAGGCGGGTATGACCCGGCAAGGAGAGGCCGTGAGCTGTCGGATATGAACCGCCCGGGTTCAAGTGGATGATGGTATAATTTTTTACTTGAATAATTGAATTTATAAATATATTTTTCCCAATTAATGTTTGGTCGATTGGAGTTCACTTTTTTGTGATTCTTGGTTATTATGCCGTTATATTCTTGTTAATTTGGAACTTCGAATTATGATATGTTTTGTTGTTTTGATGACGATTTTAATTGGTGTATTTGGGCAATCCATATTTGGACAGATTTTGTGAAATTTGGCATTTAGTTTTAATGGTTCTTTGGAAATAAAATTTAGGGCAAGCTATATACTAAGAATCTAAGATTTTAGTTTGTGTATTTTGTTGTTGTAGTTTTTATGCTTTTGGTGTTTCTTGGTTACATCTAGTATTTAATGCTCTTTCCTTGATGGAGTGTTAAAAAATCAGTATGTTGGTGATTTTCTTTTAGTGTGTTGTGATTGTGGGCAAGTATCTGAATTCATGCTTGTATTGCTGATGAATTTTATCAATTTCGGGTTGAGACTCGGAATAAGATTGGGCGAAAGGGGATGTAAGTATGATTAGTGTTTGGATTTTCTGTCTGTTCATCGATGATCATAATAGATCCAGCCTAGTCTGGTTGTAGATAGATGAATGATAATGCTCATGTTATTTGATGGGATTATTGTGATTCATGCGTATGATTAATTAATTAGGCTGAAAATTGCTTACCTGATTTACTGTTCCTTTTGGTTTCTTTGAATAATGGGCAGATTTGGTTTCTTTTGAATTTGAGGTGTTTGTTGTTGTTAGCTTTACATTAATGGAATGTATATTATAGCATATTAGCATTAACCTCATCGTCTACTAATGTTTATAGTCTAACTTAGCCCTTCTCTGTCAGCTCTACCGACAAGTGCAGACTCAATCTATAGCTCCATTGGCATACGCGTTTACTCACTATAATCAGCTGGTTGTAGAATGATGCAAGCCTTTCATTAATGGAAGATGGATTGGTTTGAGGCTTGATCTCCATCTTATATTATTGCTTCTTTTTTCTTTTGATTTCATCATAGCTATGTCAATAACAAGGAATGGAACTTTGAACTGTAATATTTGCTTGTATGATGATTTCTGCTACTGTGTTTGTTGTCAAACAGCCTACTTTTATTGTTGGTTTTATGCATTTCTCTTGTCAACTGCTTTACTTTGTTCCTATATTTTCTATGGAGCATTATATGTACAGTATGTGTGTATTTACTGTGTAGAATCTGGTATGCATAGATTTAATAACACGTAAATGATTTTGATGATTCTAAAAATTCTCTTATTCAATTTTGAAAAGTTGCCAAATTGACAAGGTTAATGTGGGAGCTTTTATCTATTTTCTTTTTAAAAAAAATAAAATTGTTGCCGCTACTTCAAATTCAACATTAACAACATAATATTCTAAATAATAATTATCAAATTTGATATAATCAAATTAGGATATTTTCTAATTAATTAATTATGACCATAAATATATATGGTGTTGGTCCCGAGTCAAACGCTTCAAGTGTTGCGCTCAAGTGTTGGGGGTGTGAATACACCTGAAATTTTTTTTCTTAAACTCAACCTCGATCAGTCCGTTTCACGGAGATTGTCTGCTGAATAGATTCAGTAAACCAAACAAGTTGATCTTGATCGCGCGGACAGAATGACTGACGGTACTGAGGTCTGTTAGCTGACTGATGTCAGAATTCAGAACCGTTCTGCAGAGGTTCAGTAGCGTGCGGAATAGTGTAGACCCAGTTTAGTTTGTTTTTGAAAATGTTTGTTTATCAAATCCGTTCAGTAGATTAATGCGATGTTTTAGCTTTTAACAGAAATTCAGTTGTATGAATTTTGCAAGAATATTTTCAGTATGAGCAGTTAATCAATGCAACAAATAAACAACACAACGATTTTTAAAGTGGTTCGGATATGCAAGATCATACGTCCACTCGTCCTTAACAACACAGGACACTATTTTATTATACTGAGTTAGTCCCAGTTAGTTTTTACGCAGGACAAACTTTAACTTGTGATTATACTGAGCAAGTCTCAGTTTACAGGGTTAAACAAAAATGTTTGAATGTATCTCTAACTATGAAGGAGTTCTTAACAGTAAGAACAATTCAATAAATGAACTCCTTCGGTTTAAGCTAAGAATATTACAATGAGCTTAAGAGTTACAGGGTGAGAACTAGGAAGACTTCTAGAGTGAAGAACAATCAACTCTGGTTCGTGAACTTCACTTGAATAAACGATGAGTGTTCTAGAGCTTGTTGCTTGAAAGCTTGAGTTCTCGTATGGTAGCGTATCTGATCATGTAATGCGACTTTGAAGATCACGACCTTCCCTCTATTTATAGACGTGAGCTTGAATAGATCCGTTGGAGACGAACTGTTCATGCGTAACTCTATAACAGGGTAGCAAACGACTTCAATTTGAATTCTATAGAGTCCCCTTACTTTTCTGGAAAGTGGGTCGAGTTGCAGCTTTATGTCGGAAACTTGTCAGCTGGCTGCTTGTCATTGGTCGAGGTACAGAAAGTGGTTGAGACACTTGCAGACTTCAAGGATGATACTGAAGCTGACTTTTCAGATGTACGACCTCGGACAAATCTACTGAATTGACATTCAAACTCCATCACGGGCTCAAACCAAACCCTATCCTTTTCCATGATCTCGACTATATCAGCCGGAGAAACGACATGTAGGTTCGTCAAGACTATCTGCAAAAAAGATGATTAGCACTTGAAACTAGAGTTAGTCAGTAAGTGCTTTAGAGAATAACTGTTACCGTAAGATGAACTCTAAATTATGTGAAAGCAAGTAGATATGCTGAATGGTTGCAGAGAATTCTTAGGGGATTGCAGAAACGGTAATGGCGAAAATGGCGGGTTGAAGAAAATAACGTCGATATATAGTTATATTTGAATGTGAAACGTTTTTAAGCGACGATTGTGATTAAATCCCGCTTTTTCAGTGGACGGTCATGATTTTATGAAATAAAAAGAGTAATGATGACCATGCCGCCCAGTCAAATCTCATACGTAAATAGTTGTTTATTAGTGTTAGTCCCGAGAGCTCGTTCAGGTGTAGAGGGGAGGGGGGGTGAATACACCTAAAAACCAATTTCTCAACTTAAAACGCGAACATTCATTTTCAGGAGAGTGTCGTACTGAACAAGTTCAGCAGACCAGATAAGCTATTCTGAATCGCGTGGCGGAGTGACTGACTCTACTGAGGCCTGCTAGCTGACTGTAGTCAGAATTCAGTACCGTTCAGTATAGAGTTCAGTAGTGCGAAAATGTGTAGGCCCAATTTCAGTTGAGTTAGGAAAACGTTTTTATCAAAACAGTTTCAGTAGATTAGTGTAGTCGATTAAGTTTTCTGAAACTCAGTTGAATGATTTAAAAGATATTTTCAGAATGCACAGTAAATCAATGCAACAGTAAAATAAAGAACACAAAACACATGCATTTTTAAAGTGGTTCGGATCCAACGATCCTACGTCTACTGTCCCGAAAGATCAGGAGGCTATGTATTATACTGAGATAGTCTCAGTTGGTTTGTACACTGGACAAACACTGGTCTTGAGATTTATACTGAGCAAGTCTCAGTTTACAAGGTATCAAACTAAGTGTTTGAAAAACTCTCCAACAGTGAAGGAGTCATTTACGACAAGGATCAGTTCAGAAGTGAACTCCTTCGTCTAAGCTATAGATTTAAACTGTTGAGCTTAGGTTAGAGGGATAGGGAACAAAAAAGTGGCTTCTAGAGCGACGAACGGCTAAGTATAAGCTTTGGGTTCGTGTTCAGTCGCTTGGATACTAGAGGCTGTATGATTCTAATTCAGCTTGGTTCCCTATGAGCAGAAATGTAGTCTTTCGCCGGAGATTGTTTCTTCGAATTACTTGCGGAAGACTTAGGTCGTTGATGATTTGCTCTCTGAAATGCTCTCTGAAATGCTCTGAGTGTTCTAGGTTTCTCGTTGGTCTCGTGAGCTTCAATTTGATTTTATCCCTCTATTTATAGAGCAGAGATTAGGATAGATCCGTTGGAGACGACGATCCTTTGTCTCTCTCTTTTGGGTAGCTAACGGCTCTTTCGAAGTATGGTAGCAGTGTCCTTTCCCTCCATTTCTGGAAAGTTGTTGACTTGCATCTTTAACAGATATAGGACAGGTGGCTGCTTGTCATTGGTCGAAGTTCAGAAAAGTGGTTAAGACAGAACAGACTTCGAGGAGATCTGAAGTTGACTTCTCTCTTCCTCGTATTGACTCTGTTGATTTGACTTTTAGAGAATCTGACAGTCAGAAGACTGTCTGGCCGTTGCTGAGTCTGTTCTCTGATTCAGTAGCATGCTCCTGCTGAGTCGGCTCTACTGAAGATCAGCTCTGAGTTCAGTAAACTACTCTCGCCGAGTTCGGTTCACCGACTCCTTTCGCATATCTTGCTCCCGCCGAGTCCAAGATTACCGAGTCTTCTACTTCTGGTGCTGAGGTAGGTAATCAACTGAGCGCCTGAACCAGATGCAGAGTGTCTACTGAGTCTGAAACCTCAGAGACAAAAAAAACAAGGTTACAACAGAATGATTCATCAATCAAGATAGGGTTTTGGGATCTTCAAATCTTCAGTAAGTATTCAGAGCACAGATCTACTGAGTTAGTTCTCAACTGATAAGACTGAATCATTTCCCAACATTTTGTGCTGTTGCTGGGGACTGAATCATCACCCAACAATTAGTAAGGTGATACAACTCACATTAAATGATAGAGTTCAACAATTTGAGCATAAAATGTCATGTAATAAATGAAAAGGATTTTAATTAATGACATTCTTTTTAAAGCATTAAGTGCTATGCTGAATCTTCTTTATGATAAAACACCTTTTTTCTTTTTAAATATGTTGAGTTGATTACTGAAAGAGATACGCAAATCTGTCAGTTGAACATCGTAGTCAGTTGATACCTCGGTAAGTTGGTTGCTGAATCTCGAAACTGAACGAATTCAGTGTAAGATGAGTATTCCCCCTTACTGATGGTACTCCCTCTGAACGAATTCAGTGTAAGATGGTATCGTACCATACCGTGGGTCCTTGTTTTAACCCGTACAGTGATTTCCTGAATCTGTATACTTGATTTCCCTGCTGAAAGCTGGGAGGCTGCTCCACGTATACTTCTTCCTTCAGTACGCCGTTCAGAAATGCACACTTCACATCCATCTGATAGACTTTGAATATCTGATGTGATGCATATGCAAGGAAAAGACGAATAGCGTCCAGTCTTACAACTAGGGTAAAAGTTTCATCAAAGTCTATTCCCTCAGCTTGACAGTAGCCCTTGGAAACTAATCGAACTTTGTTTCTGACTATAACGTTGTTTTCATCTCGCATGTTCTTGAAGACCCATTTAGTTCCTATGACGTGTTGATGTCGGCGTCTGTCAACACGCTCACAAACCTCATTGCGAATGAACTGGTTTAGCTCCTCTTGCATGGCTATAATCTAGTCAGCGTCGTTCAGTGCCTCCTCAATATTCTGAGGTTCTTCAGTAGACAAGAAACCCGAGTACATTGCACTCTCGCATTGTCTCAGATTGGCTCTGGTCTGAACGGCTGAAGAGTCACCAATAATCAGCTCAGCAGAGTGAGTATCTAACCAAGACCATAGTTTCCTTGTTTCTTCTTCTGAAATAATTCAGTGGAAATAGTAAGAGTGTTAGGCATTTTAGTAGTACTGTTTTGAAACTGAAGAAGTTCAGTGACAAGTTGAGGTTCTAGTGAATCGTCCATTTCAGGGGTGTTAGATTCAAGAACGTTATTTGTTTCCCCTGAGTTGGTGCATTCAGATGTGGTCTTAGTACCAATTTCGATATCTTCATTGACCATTACTTGGGATTGATTCTGTACTATAGAATCAATCTTCTTAGCTACATTCAGTGTGGGTTGATTCTGAATATCTTCTTCTGCCGAATCATCATCCCAACACTGGTGAATCCTTTCTGAATCTTCATTTAAGTTCAGATTCTGTCGCTTCTAGCTTACATCTTCAGAATCTGAGTTGCTTTTGTTCCTGTTCTCAGTAGCAAACTCGTTAAAAACAACATGAGGACTTTCCTCCACGCAAAGAGTCCGTAGGTTGAAAACTCTGAAAGCTTTACTGACCGTGAAGTATCCTAAGAACACTCCTTGGTCTGATTTGCTTTCTAAAGTCTTCAACTGATCCTTTCCACTATTGTGAATGAGACAAGAACATCCGAGCATATGGAAATAAGATATAGAAGGAATTCTCCCGTTCCATAATTCATAAGGTGTCTTCATGTGCTTCTTTGTCAGTAAAGAGCGATTCTGAGTGTAGCATGTTGTGCTCGTGGCTTCTGCCCAGAACTTCAGTGGCAAACCAGAGTCTGCGATTAAGGTCCTTGCTGCTTCTTTCAGTGTTCTGTTCTTCCGTTCAACAAGTCCATTCTGTTGAGGCGTGCGTGCAACAGACGTCTTATGTTGTATTCCTTCAGTATCGCAGAACTCTTTCACCATTGAGTTCGAAACTCAGTACCGCGATCAGAACAAATCATCTTAATCTTGGTATCCTTCTCGACGCTGAGTCTCTTCAGTAGCCTCGGCAAAGCTATCTTGACATCAGACTTGTTGGCGATAAAAAGTACCCACGTGTATCTGGAATAGTCGTCGATCACCACCAGCGTGTATTTCTTACCTCTGATTGTCACAGGAGAAACTGGCCCAAAAAGGTCCATGTGAAGGAGCTGAAGGATTCCGTCAGTAGATGGTGACAGAATTGAGAAATGGCTCTTCTTAGTCTGTTTTCCTTTCAGACATGCTTCACATTCTTCTTCCTTTTTGAATGCTCGTTTGGGCAGTCCCCTGACAAGAGATTCATTCGCAAGTTTGTTCAGCACCTTAAAATTGAGATGGTTGAGTCTTCTGTGCTACATCCACTCAGTTCTGTCTTCGTTTCGTGCAATCAAACATGCTTCAGGTTCCACAGATTTCCAATCAGCCACATAGATATTCTTCTTCTGTGTTCCTGATAACACTGTTTTACCTGTAAATTTATCGAATACATCACAAAAACCAGTGTCAAATTTCACTCTTTTATTGTTATCAGAAAATAGACTAACAGAGAGAAGGTTATGTTGGAGCCCTTCAACATAAGATACTTTTGGAACTACGGTGGTTCCAATATTCAATGTTTCGTATCCTCTCGTGTAGCCTTTGACATTGTCGCCAAATTCTATCATGGGTCCTTCTTCAGTGGTATAGTCTGTCAGTAGTGTCTTCTGGTACGTCATATGTCTGGAGCATCTGCTATCTACGTACCATGGGTCTTTTTGTACCTGCAAAACAAAAAATTACATTTAGGTACCCTTTATGTTTCTTTTGGGTCCTGAGGAGTTAGTGGTTTTGCAATCCAAATCTTCCGGACTACTTTCGTAGTCTCAGATAACCTCTGTCCTGACTCGTCAACATACTTCACTGTTGGACTACTGGTGTTGACTCTTTCTTCTTCAGAGGTTCAACAATCCTTATCTTCTGCTTAGCTGGACTCTTAACCTTCTGAACTTTCTCAGCTGCTTTTGTCTAGGTCTTGGGTGCCTTCTTGACTACTGGCTCATAATAGTAGCTTCCATACCGAGCAGGATGAGTCAAGATCTGAGGCCCATGTTGATCTGCCCATCTTACTGAATTTTCCCCTTACTTCTGACTAGGAGGTTGTGAGCGAGATCTGCCAGACATCTGATAGGTGGGATGAGGTACATTCACCTTTATCTTTCCTTTTGTCAAAGGTTTCTGGGGTTCTAAGCGTTCAATACACCCTTTGACAAACCTATCAGCAAGCTTTGCAGCTGAATCCCGTGGGGCTGAGGTCGAAGCTTCAAAAGTATAACCTAACCCTTCTTTATGTGTTACATGTCTCTGACTTCTGAGCATGGCTTCGAGCTTATTTTCTGCTCCAAGGAATCTGGCGGTCATCAGTACTTTCCAGACCTCATCACTCTTCTTGAGAGTCTCGTACTGTGTCTGCAGTTCGGAGTGTTCCTTCTTCAGTAGACCCAGTTCACTAACTTTCTTCGCCAAGTCTTTGGTCAGTACTGAGATTAGTCCTTCTTCTGCTAAGACTGGGTCATCAAAGAATCATTCTCATCTTTCAGTCTCTTGGCAAGCTGAGCCAACTCAGTAGAGTCCTTGACTGGACTTAGAAAGTTTCTCATTTTCTGTTCTCAGGAGGTCCATTTCCTGAAGGGTCTAACTGAAGTCCAAGCTTATCTTGATCTGCTCGTCTAGTAGGGCTTTGTAGCACAGTGCAGATTACGGATGATCACCTGCAGTAGATTGTGCATTGTGTGTGCATGGTGAAGATGGTATATCAATAGCATAAGAGTTTACCTCATCCTCTTCTCCAGCCAAGACACACTTCTAATTTTCTTCCATCTCTACTGCGATGAATGAGACTTCATCATCTGATGAGTCCATGAAGTTTTCAGCCTCTTCTGAGTCATCTGAAAGCTCTCCAGCAATGAATTCTTGGCGCTTTTTGGCGAACTTCTCTCTTCGAGCTTGTCGCACAGCTCTTTCAGCTGCACTCAGCTCTGGACACTCATATTGATAGTGCCCATCCTTCTTGCAGTTGTAGCATGAAGAAGGTCTGCTTGGTTTTGATTCTGACTTTTCAGGTTCAGAGGCAGATTCTTCATTCCTGCATTCAGAGAGTTTCGAGTTATGATCTCCTTTGGAAGATGATTCATACTTACCTCGGGATTTCTGTTAGGATTTCTATAGTTTGATCCTCCTATCCTTTTCTCTCTGGTATTTAAGGGCTAGCAGAGCATAGCATTCAGCTAGGGCTCCTTCAGTAGGAATCGGGGTTGAGCTTGTCGATGTAGTCTGGTTGCTCACTGCTGCTTGTGGAGTGCTGACTGATGCCTTTAGGGCAAGATCATGTGCGGTGTCAGCTCCATCCCTTGTCTTGTGAGGTAGACTGAACTCTAACTCCTTTGCCTTCAATTCAGAAAATATATGGTCAGTAGAAACAGAATCAAGGTCAGAGTGTCGAAGATACATGGCAAAATGAACTCCATCGTTCTTCTGGCAGTGCCCGTAGTATCTTTAGGTTCATCTGACTGTTCGAGAGCCACTTCTCTAGCCCGTTGATCGAATTCATGATCTTTGTAAATTTGTCGTTCAAATCTTCAATCTTCTCATTAGGCATGAGGGTGAGCCTCTCAAGCTTCTAGAGCTCCAGCGTTAGTTTATTGTTCTTTATCTTCTGAGTCCCCCAACTTAGTAACGTCAGCGCATCCCAGAGTTCCTTCGCGGATTTGCAGTCCTGAACCCTGCCTAGATAAGAATCACTGAGAGTTGTTAGAATAGCATTACGAGCAACTCTATCTAGATTATGAAGCTTCTTCTCTTCAGGCATATATTCAGCTTTATACTTTAGGCACCATCTCCCCTATCTTAGCTCCGCTTTCCTCTTTGTATTTTACGCTGTTTATTTTAGGAATGATAGGGCCGATTTCCAGCACATCAGACATGTTGTGGTGTAATGAGGGCAGATGCGCCGCCATTCTGACTCGCCATACTCCATAGTTCTCTAGTGAGAACATGGGTACCATCCTGATCCCTGACATATCAGACATTTGAAAATAAGGGGTTAAGGATGAATGAAAAGATTTTATGCTGTGAAAAACGTTTTCAAATGATCAGTTCGAGTAGACCAGTTTCAGAAAACAAGAGTCAAAAGAACTCCTGCTCTGATACCAATTGTTGGTCCCGAGTCAAACGTTCAGGTGTAGAGGGGGGGGGGAGGTGAATACACCTGAAAACCTTTTTCCCAAACTCAAACGTGATCAGTCCGTTTCACGGAGATTGTCCAATGAATAGATTCAGTAGACCAAACAAGCTGATCTTGATCGCGCGGACAGAGTGACTGACAATACTGAGGTCTGCTAGCTGACTGAAGTAGAATTCAGAACCGTTCAGTAGAGGTTCAATAGCGTGCGGAATAGTGTAGGCTCGATTTAGTTTGTTTTCGAAAATGTTTGTTTATCAAATCCGTTCAGTAGATTAGTGCGATGTTTTAGCTTTTAACGGAACTTCAGTTGTATGATTTTTCCAAGAATATTTTCAGTATGAGCAGTTAATCAATGCAACAAATAAACACAACGGTTTTTAAAGTGGTTCAGATACGCAAGATCATACGTCCACTCGTCCTTACCAACAGAGGATATTATTTTATTATACTGTGATTATACTGTGCAAGTCTCAGTTTACATGGTCAAACAGAAATCTTTGAATGTATCTCCAACTATAAAGGAGTTCTTAACAGTAAGAACAGTTTAATAAATGAACTCCTTCAGTTTAAGCTAAGAATATTACAATGAGCTTAAGAGTTAGAGGGTGAGAACTAGGAAGGCTTCTAGAGTGAAGAACAAAGAGGATATATCAACTCTGGTTCGTGGACTTCACTTGAATAAACGATTAGTGTTCTAGAGCTTGTTGCTTGAAAGCTTGAGTTCTCGTATGATCGCGTATGTGATCGTGTAATGCGACTTTGACGATCACGACCTTCCCTCTATTTATAGACGTGAGCTTGAATAGATCCGTTGGAGACGAACTGTTCATGCGTCACTCTATAACAGGGTAGCAAACGGCTTCAATTTGAAATCTGTAGAGTCCCCTTACTTTTCTGGAAAGTGGGTCGACTTGCAGCTTTATGTCGGAAACTTGCCAGCTGGCTGTTTGTCCTTGGTCGAGGTGTTGGGAGATGATTTAGTCTTCTCACAATCAGTTGAGACATAACTCAGTAGCCCTGTGCTCTGAATATTTACTAAAGATTTGAAGATCCCAAAACCCTATCTTGACTGATGAACCATTCAGTTGTAACCTGTTCTGTTTTGTCTCAGAGCTTTCAGACATAGTAGATACTCTGCATCTGGTTCAGGCGCTCAGAAGTTTACCTGCCTCAGTACCAGAAGTAGAAGACTCAGTGATACTGGACTCAGCAGGAGCAGTATACTGAAAGGAGTCAGTGAAACTGAACTCAACAAGAGTAGTTCACTGAACTCAGAGCTGATCTTCAGTAGAGCCGACTCAACAGGAGCATGCTACTGAATAAGAGATCAGACTCAGCAACGGCTAAACAGTCTTCTGACTGTCAGATTCTTTAAAGTCAAATTAGCAGAGTCAATACGACGAAGAGAGAAGTCAGCTTCAGATCTCCTTGAAGTCTGTTCTGGCTCACCTACTTTCCTGTACCTCGACCAATGACAAGCAGCCACCTGTCCTATATCTGTTAAAGCTGCAAGTCAACAACTTTCCAGAAATGGAGGGAAAGGACACTGCAACCATACTCTGAAAGAGCCGTTAGTTACCCAAAAGAGAGAGACAAAGGATCGTCGTCTCCAATGGATCTATCATGATCTCTGCTCTATAAATAGAGGGATAAAATCAAATTGAATCTCAAGAGAGCGAAACCTACGATACATGAACACACAAGCGAAATCAGAGCATTCAAAGAGCAACTCATAAACGCAATAAGTCTTCCGCAAGTAGTTCGAAGAAACAATCGCCGGCGAAAGACTACATATCTGCTCATAGGGAACCAAGCTGAACCAGAATTACATAGCCTCTAGTATCCCAGTGACTGAACACGAACCTAAGTTTATACTTAGCCGTTCGTCGCTCTAGAAGCCACTTTCTCGTTCCCTATCCCTCTAACATAAGCTCAGCTGTTCATATCTATAGCTTAGACGAAGGAGTTCATAGTCGAACTGATCCTTATTGTAACGGACTCCTTCACAGTTGGAGAGTTTTTCAAACACTTAGTTTGATACCCTGTAAACTGAGACTTGCTCAGTATAAATCTCAAGACCAGTGTTTGTCCAGTTTACAAACCGACTGAGACTATCTCAGTATAATATATAGCTTCCTGATCTTTCGGGACAGTGGACGTAGGATTGTTGGATCCGAACCACTTTAAAAATCGCCTGTGTTTTGTGTTCATTATTTACTGTTGCATTGATTTACTGTGCATACTGAAAATATCTTTAAAATCATTCAACTGAGTTTCAGCAAGCTTAATCGACTGCACTAATACACTGAAACTGTTTTGCACTGAATTTGGGCCTACACATTTCCGCACTACTGAACTTTATCTGAACGGTACTGAATTCTGACTCTAGTCAGCTAGCAGGCCTCAGTAAAGACAGTCACTCTACCACGCGATTCAGAACAACTTATTTGGTCTGCTGAACACTTTCAGTACGACACTCTCCTGAAAAGGACTGTTCGCGTATTAAGTTGAGAAATCGATTTTTAGGTGTATTCACCCCCCCCCTCTACACCAGAACGTTACTCTCGGGACCAACAATTGGTATCAGAGCAGGAGTTCACTAAGACTCTTATTATTCTGAAACTGGTCTTCTTGAACCGATCCGAAAAACGTTTTCACTGCATATCATTCTTCATTCATATCATTATTCACTATGTCTGATATGTTAGGAATTAGAATGGTACCCATGTTCTCAGTAGAGAACTATGGTGAATGGCGGGTCTGAATGGTGGCACATCTGACCTCCCTCCATGATAGCATGACAGAGGTTCTAGAGGACGGACCTATCGTTCCAATGGTCGATAGCGTCGTAGCTCAGGACCCAGCACAAGGTGGAGGAATGGTGACTGGGAAGAAGATCCCTAAAGATAGAAGTCTCTTCACTCTTGAGAAGAAGAAGCTTCACAACTTAGACCGAGTCGCCAGAAACACCATAGTGACCACTCTGGGTGATTCTTATCTCAGAAGACTTCAGGACTGCAAATCCGCGAAAGAACTCTGGGATGCTCTAGAGCTACTGAGTCGGGGGACTCAGAAGATCAAAGCAAACAAACTCACGCTGGAACTACAGAAGCTGGAGAGACTGTCTCTCTTGCCTTGTGACTCCATTGAAGATCTCAACGTCAGATTCACGGATCTGATGAACTCTATCAACGGGCTGGGAAAGACAATCTCCAACCGAGAGATGAATCTCAAAATCTTGAGGGCATTACCAGACGGTCACTGGACTCCCTTTGCAACTTTATTGCGTCATTCTGACTTAGATATTGATACTCCTGACCATATCTTTTCAAAACTTAAAGCTGAGGAGTTCGAGTTTGGCCTACCTCAAAGGAAGTAACGAGCTGAAGCTGACACCCAAGTCGACCATACCTTTAAAGCATCAGTCAGCACAGCAGCTCCGGCGTCTAGCAAGGCTGAACCTTCACTAAATGACATACAAGAAGGAAACTTAGCCAAGAAGTACGCGCTGCTTGCCGTGAAGTATCAGAAGGAGAAGAAGAGGCTCAGGAAGCTCTCAAGAGTCGTCAGAGACTCTAAGGGTAAGACTGAATATACACCTAAGCGTACTCCTGACTCGCACACTTCTGAATGCAGAAAACAGGAGGACTCAACTAAGTCGAAAGACATTGAGAGAAAAGAAGAAAGAGTCACAACCTGCTATAATTGCAAGAAGCCAGGACACTATCAGTATGACTGTCCTGAGCTCAGCACTGCTGAAAGAGTAGCACAAAAAGCTCGACGGGAGAAGTTCATCAAGAAGCGACAAGCATACATTGTTGGTGAACTCTCAGACGACTCAGATGAAGTCAACTCCTTCATGGATTCATCAGATGATGAAGCAACATTCATGGCCGTAGAGGATATTTCTCATGGCATGAGAAGAGGATGAAGTAAACTCTCACGCACCACTTAATTCCTCTTCACACTGCACACACGACACTATTTCAGGTGCAGATGAGAATATGGACGTCGCGATTGCATACAAAGAACTACTCGACGAGCAGATGCAGATGAGTCTGCAGCTCAGTAAGACTCTTCAGGAGTTGGATACCCTGAAAGTGGAGAATCAGAGACTTTGTCAGGAGAGTCAGGTTGATATTGAGTCAGAAGGACTTGTGTTGAGACTTAGGGAGGAGATAAACTCTCTGATGGTCAAGTCTCAGCATCAAGAAGATCAGATCTCAGTACTGACCAATGACTTGACTCAGAAAGATACTGAACTGAGTCTACTGAAGCAAGAGCTGTAAGGACTTCAGACCGAGCATGAACTGCTGAAGAAAAGTGATTGTGTCTGGAGGAACCTGATAACAGAGCGGTACATGGGCGCTGAAAAGAAGCTTGAGGCGATGCTAGCAAGCAACAAGCCTAAGCATTGTAAGGAGGGACTTGGATTCAGCCATGAAGCCTCCTCATCTGCCCCCGTACGCTCAGAAAACCGGCTAGCTGACATTTTTGTTCAAGGGGAGACCATCAATGCAGAAATACAGAACCCCCTAGCCAAGAACAAACAAAAGATGAAGGCACCTCATCCCAGTTATCAGCATTCTGACAAGAAGATCAGTTCCAAATGACCCCAGTTCAGTCAAGGGGGAACCAACAAAGCAAAGTGGACTGATCTGTATGGACCTCCGCAGCTGACGCATCCAGCTCAGTATGGGTCATATTACTATGATCCTATAGTCAGGAGAGGATCCAAAATTCAGAAGAAGAAGAAGAAGAAAGTCGCACAGAAGGCAAAGGTCAGCAGTCCACTTACTCAGAAGATCAGGACTCCTGAACCTGTAAAGCCTCATAAGTCAGCATCGACCAGTCCAGTGGTCAAATATGTTAATAAAAGTGGAAAGAAACTGTATGAGACCACCAGGGTCGTGAGACAGATTTGGGTTTCCAAAACTAACATCTAAGGACCCAAAATCAAAAATAAAAGGTACCTAAATATAATTATGTTGTTCAGGTGAACAAGGACCCTTGGTATGTGGATAGCGGTTGCTCAAGACACATGACGTACCAAAAGGACCTAATGAAGAATTATACTACTGAAGAAGGACCCCGAATCGAGTTTGGAGACAACGCAAAAGGCTATACCAGAGGCTTTGGAACACTCAGCATTGGGACCGCAACAGTTCCAAGGGTATCATATGTTGAAGGACTTCAGCATAATCTTCTCTCTGTTAGTCAATTTTGTGATAACTCGAATAGAGTGATTTTTGACGCTGGTTTCTGTGATGTTATTGATAAATCTACAGGGAAAACAGTGTTGTCAAGTTTGCGCAAAAAGAATATCTATGTAGCTGACTGGAACTCAGCTGAACCTGAAGCTTGTTTGTTGGCGAAAAATGACAACAGAACGGGGTGGCTCTGGCACAGAAGACTTAGCCATCTCAACTTCAAGACACTCAACAAATTAGCTAGAAACACTCTAGCAAGAGGACTACCGAATGAAGTATTCAGCAAAGACACTCAATGTGAAGCACGTTTGAAGGGAAAGCAAACAAGGAATCAAAATCCTCCTGTTCCATCTCCTTCCACTGATGGAATCCTTCTGCTGCTACATATGGATTTGTTCGGTCCAGTCTCTCCAGTGACGATCAGAGGCAAGAAGTATGCATTAGTGGTCATTGATGACTACTCGCGCTACACATGGGTCATATTTATTGCCAACAAGTCTGACGTCAAAACAGAGTTACCAACGCTTCTGAAAAGGCTTAGTATCGAAAAGAACACTAAGATCATCAAGATACGTTCAGACAGAGGAACTGAGTTCCTGAATTTTTTGGTGGAAGAGTTCTGTAAAGCAGAAGGCATAGAACATGAGACGTCTGCCGCGCGCACGCCTCAACAAAATGGGGTTGCCGAAAGAAAGAATCGAACACTCAAAGAACAGCAAGAACCCTGCTCGCAGACTCAGGACTCCCAACCAAATTCTGGGTAGAAGCTACTGATACTTCATGTTATACTCAAAATAGATCTCTGCTAACAAAGCAGCATAAGAAGACACCATATGAATTATGGAACGGCAGGAAGCCTTCTTTATCTTATTTCCATATTTTTGGGTGTTCGTGCTTTATCCACATTAATGGGAAAGAACGGCTGAAGACTTTTTATAGCAAGTCAGACCAGGGAGTCTTCTTATGATACTCCCGCGTCAGCAAAGGCTTCAGAGTCTTCAACTATCGGACCCTTTGCGTGGAGGAAAGCCCTCATGTTGTTTTTAATGAGTATGCTACTGAAGACAGTAGCAGGAACTCTAAACCTGAATCTGAGGACATCAGTAAGCAGCTACATGATCTAAGTTTAAAAGATAAAGTTGAAAAGATCCAGCTATGTTGGGATGATGATTCAGATGAAGAAACTGAAGAAAAGTCTACTGAATCTCAGCCAGCAGCAGAAGTAGCTGAACAGATGGACTCTACTGAACAGAGTCAATCCCAGGTAACTCAGGTCGATGAAGAAACCCAAGTGGTAACTGAGACCTCTACTGAGAATAATAATTTAGGGGGAACTAATGATGTTCCTAAGCTCAATGCCCCTGAACCTGGTGACTCAGTAGATCATACTCTTGTAACTCAATTGCTTCAATCTCAGAATAGTACAACTGAAATGTCTAACTTACCTACTATATGTGTTGAACAAATTTCAGATGAAGAGTTGAAACATCGTAGATCGTGACTGGACGCTCACACTTCTGATTTGATTATTGGAGATCCTTCAGCAAGCGTAAAGACAAGATCCAGATTCTGTCAGGGAGAAAGCGCCTTATACTCCTGCTTCTTGTCTACTGAAGAACCTCGGGCCGATTGAGGATGCACTTAAGGACGCTGACTGGATCATAGCCATGCAGGAGGAGCTGAATCAGTTCATGAGAAACGAAGTTTGGGAGCTTGTTGACAGACCCCGGCTTCAACATGTGATCGGAACAAAATGGGTCTTCAAGAACAAGCGCGATGAAAGCAACGTTGTAGTAAGGAACAAAGCAATGCTCATTGAAAAAGGCTACTGTCAAGCTGAAGGGATAGATTTCGTCGAAACGTTCGCTCCAGTTGCAAGATTGGAGGAAATCAGACTATTCCTAGCCTACGCAACACATCAGAGGTTCAGAGTTTATCAAATGGATGTGAAGTCTGCTTTCCTGAACGGAGTACTGAAAGAAGAAGTCTATGTAGAACAGCCTCCCGGCTTTCAGCAGGGACATCAGGTCCAATGCCTCAGAAAGGCTCTGTATGGGTTAAAACAAGCACCCTGGGCTTGGTACGATACCCTGTCTGAGTTTCTTCTTCAGAAAGGTTTTCAGAAGGGCACAGTAGACCGCACACTATTCAGCATTCGACTAGAAGATGACATTTTACTTGTGCAGATCTACGTAGATGACATCATCTTCGGTTCGAAGAACGTCATCATGTGTCAGCAGTTTGAGAAAATGATGAAGGACAAGTTTGAGATGTCAATGGTGGGAGAGATGAAATATATCCTCGGTTTTCAAGTCAAACAATCTGAAAAAGGAACGTTCATCAATCAAGGTAAATACACTCGAGACCTCATCAAGAAATTCGGTTGCACATCCGACAAACCAATCAAGATCCCGATGAACACGAATATGAAAATCGATCTTGATAAAGAGGGAGTATTAGTAGACCATACTGAATTTCGTGCTATTATTGGTTCTTTATTATACTTAACAGCTACACGTCCTGACATAACTTATGATGTAGGTGTCTGCGCTCGGTTTCAGGCGAATCCTAAGCAGAGTCATATGGACTTAGCAAAGAAGATTCTCCGCTATCTCAGAGGAACACCTGACATGGGTTTATGGTATCCAGCTGATGATAATATTGAACTAACTGGTTACTCTGATGCTGACAATGCAGGATGTAGAATTGACCGAAAGTCAACTTCTGGAACGTGTCAGTTCCTTGGCAGTAAGCTGATCTCATGGTTTTCAAAGAAACAGCACTCTGTAGCTACGTCAACTATTGAAGCTGAATATATGGCTACCGGAAGTTGCTGCGCCCAAATCCTTTGGCTGAGACAGCAGCTACGCGACTATGATGTCATTCAGAATGAAGTGCCGATCTTCTGTGAATGTACCAGTGCAATTACAATCACTCAGAATCATGTACTTCATACGAGATGCAAGCACGTGGACATCAGACACCACTTCATTCGTGATCATGTCGAAAAGAAGGATATCAGGATGGAAAAGATCCATACTGACCATCAAAGGGCTGATATACTGACCAAGCCTCTAGCTGAAGCCAGATTCAGAGAACTTTTAGTAGAGCTAGGTCTGCTGGACCCTACTGACTCCAGTCAGTAAGCGGATTCAGGAGAGGAGCATTCAGCAAGGGGGAATGTTCACTCTCAGTACTGAGTAAATCCAGTACGTAGAGACTCAGCAACCATCTACACGAGGTATCAGCTGACTACAATGTTCAGCTGACAGGTTTGCGTGTCTCTACTCAGTAGCAAATGAAATATTTTTGTGCATTTATGACTCAGTTTCAGCTTCGTATTCAATGCCTTAGACTATGTCATTTAGTATTAATGGTTTACATTAAATACACGCCATTCTATGTAAAAGCATGCTGAACTCTGCAACGCATTAAATGTATGTCGTATCAAGTTATTTCTTTGGCTATATACAACTGTATTTTGACTTAGGCAGCTAATATGATCATTGCCTATTTTATAAAATCCAATCTTGGCCGTCCATCTCAAAAGCGTATTCAAACTGAACCGTAGATAATTAACTGTTTATCTTCTTTAACATATATATATATATACGTTCAGAAGTTTGAAACCGCCATTTCTACTATGCAAATATTTTGAACCCTAGTTTTTCTGAGATAATTCCTATGGTTACTAAACTCATCTTTCAAAACTTCTCAGAAAAATCTTTGGTAAATTTTAATGATCATTCAGTATCGTATACGCTATTTTGTTTTTTTTTTTACTTTATTGGATACTGGTCTACTGTGTTTGCAGATTACAGAATATGACAGGAACCACTGTAGTCGTCCCTGCCGATATGCAAGAGATCCTCGAGAAGGATCGGGTATGGTGCGAAACCATGATGGAGTTCGACGCTTGTGAGCTGATTATATGGAGGAGATCTTCTACGCCCTCAGAGAGACTGGGCTCGAAGGATTCCTGACGAGGAAGCCATCATTCTTCCTTCCTCGACAGATAGCTGAGCTCTATCTCAACTCAGAATCAGTAGAGGGAGATATTCGCTGCTGGTTCGTAGTTCATTCTGTTGGCGATCCGTCCAGTGCTATGACAGCTATCAAACACATGTCAATCAGAGAAGCCCTCCAGAAATGCTTCCAACTGCCTAACGAAGGATGCACCACCGTGTCCTATAAAGATGATCTGATGGATGAGTATCTGTCTAAATTCTGTGGGAAGCCGACTACGTTCAGAGCTGCCTTTTCGAAGAATGTCATGCTCCCTCAGTACAGAGCACTGGCATATATAGTGACTCAGGTGCTGACTAGTCAGGTCGGGTCCTTTGATCAGGTGTCCAGGCCAAAGCTTCAGCTCATGACGGCTATACACGATCGAGCAAAGATCAATTGGACTGAATTCTTCCTCAAGGAATTCATGACGCAATCAGCAAAGTTTGATAAGACGTCCAAACGTCTGAGCGTCAAAGGAAAATTATTATATGGACTGAAGCTGTCAGTCATGATTGAAGATTTCTCCGGATCGGACAACATAACCTTTGCTGACAAGCAATACTTTAATCCGAAGAAAGTTCGATTCCAGAGCAGGGCAGCGGCCCTTCAACAGATAGGATCAGGGCCCGCTGATCCTAAGTTCGGAAGTCAGAAGACCTCTACACCTACCAAGAAGAGGTCCCCTCCCAAGTCTACTCCTAAAACCCCGACCAAGAGACTGAAGAAAGTCAGTGAGGTCGTATCGGAGGCAGAGCCAGAGGTAGTAGTTGTTGAGCCTCCTCTGCAACTGAGGGATGAGTCTGAGTCATCCGAGAAGACCCCGTCAGTGGAGAAGGCCGTCTCCACTGAGCGTGACGAAACAGTGGACCAAGGGGTCTAAGCTGAATCAGTGCAAACACTCGACAGCCCCTTGGACGTCCCTCCACTAAGCAGCATACCGTCTGCTGAGAAGCAACCGTCTCTAATAGAAGTTGAAGACTCGGAGATAGCTTCTGAGTTAGAATCGATCGGGATTGAGGCCTCAGTTCTCCAATCACGAGCCTCCCGAGAGATTGCTGAACGGATCCCAGAGATAGCCAACCACAATGATTTGGTCATATTAGCAAGGCAGGCTAGGCTCCACATGCTGATCCGGTTCCAGGAGTGGCACAATCTGAACCGACTCATCAAGCACCACTCCTACGAACAGCTCCATGAGGAGGAGCTGATCATAAGGAGCAAGATTGGCTACTCAGAGCCATCAGATGTTTGCTTCCTTGAAGATCTGAGGGCTGCGATGCTAGCCATGCTGAACGACAGACAACCCGTCTCAGTACGGCACCCTCAGATGGGTCTGACCCTGATGGTCAGGACCCACCCCGTCATTCAGGCCCTGAGAAGCCTGATGAGGGAACTAAACTGGACAAGGATGCTCCAACATCCACTGCTGAACCGCCACTCAGCATCCTTGGTCCAGGTCAGTCTGCGGCTGGTACTTCGAAGGCAGCTGAGCCATCTCAGCTACTACTTGAGTCTGCCTTCGAAGTACCGCCCAACCCGAAGAGCCGACGTTTGAAGTCAGTGGCCACGTCACTGAGGAGTAAAGGAACTCAGAACCGACTCCTCGCCCGCGCCATCCACAAGACGTGGAGGCAGACCACGCAGGCTCATAGTCTAAGGCATTGAATATTCTGAACTTCAATTGTCCCTGATTTCTCCAATATTCTGAACAACGCAATTGCCGCACAGAGAGCCGACTTCGATGAGCAACTAAAGACGATTCAGGCTGGCCAAGCTCAACTGCTTGAAGATTATAAGGCCGCATAGAAAGCACATACTGAATATATCTCCTCCATCTCTCAGGCCTTAGACTACAATCCATTCAGAAGGCTATCGAAGAGAGTGTGGACAAAGAGTTGCAGAAGTTCCAGACAGCAGCAGACTCCTCCCACAAGAAATACAGTGCTCAACTTACTGAGGAGAGGAATGAGCTGCACGAGAGACTGACTAAGCTGCAATATGCCTTAGACGACCTAGCAACAGCTTACAAAAGTCTGGACAAGAAGGTATCAGTTCCCACCCCAAGCACATTTGCTGATGCCAAAAAGGGGGAAGGAAAAGGGAAGATACCAGAAGGAAAAGAAAAGGTACTGAAAGTACTAAAAGGAGTGAGGTCAGTGGCAGGGGAAACTCAGACTCAGATAACTGCTCCCACTAGACCTTCCACTCAGACTGGCGAGGCCCAGGGTGTCTCAGCAGCAGGCGATGTAGTGTCTGCTGAGACCGGCCCAAGCGGCTCAGGACCCAAGGACGTGGCTACTCAGGCAATCCAAACACCTTCTGATATAATCAAGGAGGTTGCTGAGTATGCTGACGAGGAGTCTGAAGAGGAAGAAGTTCCTCTACCTCCTCCAGTTGCCGGCAAAGGCAAGAAAATTCTGACGATTCCAACCCCTCCCTCTCAAAAGAAAGGACCCAAGAGGTATGTCACTCTGGAGGAGGAAGCCCAGATCGCTGCTGATGAGAAATTGGCTAGAGAGAATGCTGAGGCTGAGGCTGCTAATAAGCCTAAGAAGAAGCCAGCCAAAGGCAAGACAAAGGCTCCAGTAGGAGGAAAGAAGACTGGACCTAGACTGCCTCCCAGAACGCTGAAGCTGAGGGATGCGGCAGTTAAGGAAAAAGAGAAGGAGCAGCAGCAAGCAGACTACGGGTCAGCAGGGTACTTCGAAAGAAAAATCATCAACACCTGCTGATTTAGAAGAAGAGCCTCACGTACCCTCCTATGTCCCGTCTAAGGAACAAGATCTGGAGATGCAAGAAAAATGGGCTCAGATGGAGAGGTATTTATATAGAGGAGAAGAAGCAAGACAGATAGAAGCAGCTCGAGAAAGGCTCAGATTAGCAGACTTAGAAGCTCTGAGGCTAAAAGCTGAAAAAGAAGCAAGTCAGAGGATTCCTGAGAAAGCTGACATTCCCTACAGATATAGAAGGTTCAGGAAACCTACTGATCTCAAAATCCACAGATGGCCGAGAGTTGATGAATGGATGCTTTGGGAGAGAACTCAAAGGTGGGAGACACTGAAGGCTGATTTCATTAAGAGAAATTATTTCTGGAGGTACTGGCCTGGAAAGCACAAGTCCGTCGCCTTTGCTGAATGGCTTCTGAGAGCCGACATAGAAATATTTGCCAGAGTTCAGAAGGCTGTTGCAGACAAGATAGATGTCAGAGTACCAGCTCCAAGAATCATGCCGCCCCCACTGAAACAAGATGGCTCCGTTCACTATGGAGTTACTGAGAAGGAAATCAAGGACGCTGCTGAAGCCAAGTGCCTAGATGAAGATGATCCAGCTGACTTTGCAGAGATACTGAAGCCAAGGAAGATCACCTATCGGATGTATGGACTGCCTCTTCCTGAATCCAAATCAAAGGACTTCAAAGACCGGATTAAGCAGTTCAGATGATTATTAGCTTCTGTTTCTTTTGTAACTTCTTTTCTGTTCGTCTTAGTATAGCAGATGATGTACATGTACTAAACTTTTCACATCTATAAAACATTTCTGTTATCGGCCCTGACAATTCCTTATTGTCTATATAGCCTTGTTTGTTTTTATGCTTAACACTCAGAATCACTGAAGTGATTACTGACTCACACACTCACTGTTCTTATATTTTGTCAGTCTTTGCTTAGTCAGATTCTATTAGATTGCATAGTTGGGGGAAATGTTGTTAGACAGGGGGAAATTGCTGATTAGTTTCTGTATAGGTTCTGATATTTTCGTCCTGACTCCCTCAGTAGTCTAGGACTTGAAGAACAACTCCCCTGATTCTACTTGTAATGTTTGTAAGGAGCTCTGTTTCTGATAAGTCATAGTGTTAGGTTTTGGCATCATCAAATAGGGGGAAAATGTTGGGAGATGATTCAGTCTTCTCACAATCAGTTGAGACATAAATCAGTAGCCATGTGCTCTGAATATTTACTGAAGATTTGAAGATCCCAAAACCCTATCTTGACTGATGAACCATTCAGTTGTAACCTGTTCTGTTTTGTCTCTGAGGTTTCAGACTCAGTAGATACTCTGCATCTGGTTCAGGCGCTCAGAAGTTTACCTACGTCAGTACCAGAAGTAGAAGACTCAGTGATACTGGACTATGAAGGAGCAGTATACTGAAAGGAGTCAGTGAAACTGAACTTAGCAGGAGTAGTTCACTGAACTCAGAGCTGATTTTCAGTAGAGCCGACTCAGCAGGAGCATGCTACTGAAAAAGAGATCAGACTCAGCAACGGCTGAACAGTCTTCTGACTGTCAGATTCTCTAAAGTCAAATCAACAGAGTCAATACTTGGAAGAGAGAAGTCAGCTTCAGATCTCCTTGAAGTCTGTTCTGTCTCGCCTACTTTCCTGTACCTCGACCAATGACAAGCAGCCACCTGTCCTATATCTGTTAAAGCTGCAAGTCAACAACTTTCCAGAAATTGAGGGAAAGGACACTGCAACCATACTCTAAAAGAGCCGTTAGCTACCCAAAAGAGAGAGACAAAGGATCGTCGTCTCCAACGGATCTATCCTGATCTCTGCTCTATAAATAGAGGGATAAAATCAAATTAAATCTCAAGAGAGCGAAACTTACGATACACGAACACACAAGCGAAATCAGAGCATTCAAAGAGCAACTCATAAACGCCATAAGTCTTCCGCAAGTAGTTCGAAGAAACAATCGCCGGCGAAAGACTACATATCTGCTCATAGGGAACCAAGCTGAACCAGAATTACACAGCCTCGAGTATCCAAGCGACTGAACACGAACCCAAGTTTATACTTAGTCGTTCGTCGCACTAGAAGCTACTTTCTCGTTCCCTATCTGTTGGGTGATGATTCAGTCCCCAGCAACAGCGCAAAATATTGGGAGATGATTCAGTCTTCTCAGTTGAGAACTAACTCAGTAGCCCTGTGCTCTGAAAACTTACTGAAGATTTGAAGATACCAAAACCCTATCTTGATTGATGAACCATTTAGTTGTAACTGGTTTTTTTTTTTGTCTATGAGGATTCAGACTCAGCAGACACTCTGCATCTGGTTCAGGCTCTCAGTTGATTATCTGCCTCAGCACCAGAAGTAGAAGACTCAATAATACTGGACTCAGCAGGAGCAGTATACTGAAAGGAGTCAGTGGAACTGAACTCAGCAGGAGTTGTTCACTGAACTCAGAGCTGATCTTCATTAGAGCAGACTCAGCAGGAGCATGCTACTGAATAAGAGATCAGACTACGCAACGGCCAGACAGTCTTCTGACTGTCAGACTCTCTAAAAGTCAAATCAGCAGAGTCAATACGAGGAAGAGAGAAGTCAGGTTCAGATCTCCTTGAAGTCTGTTCTATCTCAACCACTTTTATGAACCTCGACCAATGACAAGCAGCCACCTGTCCTATATCTGTTAAAGCTGCAAGTCAACAACTTTCCAGAAATGGAGGGAAAGGACATTGCTACCATACTTCGAAAGAGCCGTTAGCTACCCAAAAGAGAGAGACAAAGGATCGTCGTCTCCAACGGATCTATCCTAATCTCTGCTCTATAAATAGAGGGATAAAATCATATTGAAGCTCACCTAGAAACCAAGAACGCACAGAGCATTCAAAGAACAAAAATCATCAATTTGAAGAAACAATCTCCGACGAAAGACTACATTTCTGCTCATAGGGAACCAAGCTGAATTAGAATCATACAGCCTCTAGTATCCAAGCGACTGAACACGAACCCAAAGCTTATACTTAGCCGTTCGTCGCTCTAGAAGCCAATTTCTTGTTCCCTATCCCTCTAACCTAAGCTCAAATGTTTATATCTATAGCTTAGACGAAGGAGTTCACTTCTGAACTGATCCTTATTGTAAAGGAGTCCTTCACTGTTGGAGAGTTTTTCAAACACTTAGTTTGATACCTTGTAAACTGAGACTTGCTCAGTATAAATCTCAAGACTAGAGTTTGTCCAGTGTACAAAACGACTGAGACTATCTCAATATAATACATAGCCTCCTGATCTGTCGGGACAGTGGACGTAGGATTGTTGGATCCGAACCACTTTAAAAATCGATGTCTTCTGTGTTCTTTATTTTACTGTTGCATTAATTTACTATGCATACTGAAAATATCTTTTAAGTCATTCAACTGAGTTTCAGAAAACTTAATCGACTCCACTAATCTACTGAAACTGTTTTGATAAAAATGTTTTCCAACTCAACCGAATTTGGGCCTACACATTTCCGCACTACTGAACTCTATCTGATTGGTACTGAATTCTGACTCCAGTCCGCTAGCAGGCCTCAGTAGAGTCAGTCTCTCTGCCACGCGATTCAGAACAGCTTATCTGGTCTGCTGAACTTGTTAAGTACGACGCTCTCCTGAAAAGGACTGTTCGCGTTTTAAGTTGAGAAATCGGTTTTCAGGTGTATTCACCCCCCCCTCTACACCTGAACGTACTCTCGGGACCAACAATTGATATCAGAGTGGGAGTTCTTTAAGACTCTTGTTATTCTGAAACTGGTCTACTTGAACGGATCCGGAAAACATTTTCACTACATATCATTCTTCATTCTTATCATTATCTATCATGTCTGATATGTCAGGAATCAGGATGGTACCCATGTTCTCAGTAGAGAACTATGGTGTATAGCGGGTCAGAATGGAGGCACATCTAACCTCCCTCCATGACAGCATGACAGAGGTTCAGGAGAAGAAGCTTCACAACTTAGACCGCGTCGCCAGAAATGCCATACTGACCACTCTGAGCGATTCTTATCTTGGAAGATTTCAGGACTGCAAATCCACGAAAGAACTCGGGGATGCTCTAGCGCTACTGAGTCTGGGGACTCAGAAGATCAAAGTGAACAAACTCGCGCTGGAACTTCAGAAGCTGGAGAGACTGTCTCTCATACCTGGTGACACCATTGAAGATCTTAACGTGAGATTCACGGATCTGATGAACTCTATCAACGGGTTGGGAAAAACATTCTCCAACCGAGAGATGAATCTCAAGATTCTGAGGGCTCTGCCAGACGGTCACTGGACTCCCTTTGCTACTTTATTGCGTCATTCTAATTTAGATATTGTTACTCCTGACCATATCTTTTCAGAACTTAAAGCGGAGGAGTTCGAGTTTGGCTTACCTCAAAGGAAGCCGTGAGCTGAAGCTGACACTCAAATCGACCATACCTTTAAACATCAGTCAGCACAACAGCTCCGGCGTCTAGCAAGGCTGAACCTTCACTCAGTGACATATAAGAAGGAAATCTAGCCAAAAAGTACGCGCTGCTTGCCGTGAAGTATCAGAAGGAAAAGGAGAGGCGCAGAAAGCTCTCAAGAGTCGTCAGAGACTCTAAGGGTAAGACTGAGTATACACCCAATCGCATTCCTGACTCACATACTTCTGAATGCAGGAAACAAGATGACTCAGCTCAGTCGAAAGATAGTGAAAGCAAGGAAGAAAGAGTCACAACCTGCAATAATTGCAAGAAGCCAGGACACTATCAGTATGACTGTCCTGAGCTCAGCACTGCTGAAAGAGCAGCACGCAAAGCAAGTAGGGAGAAGTTCATCAAGAAGCGACAAGCATACATTGCCGGTGAACTCTCAGACGACTCAGATGAAGTCGACTCCTTCATGGATTCATCAGACGATGAAGCAGCTTTCATGGCCATAGAGCTTGAAGCTAAAGAAGATACTGAAAAGTGTCTCAGGGCAGGAGAAGAGGATGAGGTAAACTCTCATGCACCATTTAACCCCGCTTCACACTGCACACACGACACGATTTCAGGTGCAGATGAGAATCTGGACGTCGCGATTGCATACGAAGAACTACTTGATGAGCAGATTCAGATGAGTCAGCAGCTCAGTAAGACTCTTCAGGAGTTGGATACCCTGAAAGTGGAGAATCAGAGACTTTCTCAGGAGAGTCAGGTTGCTACTGAGTCAGAAGGACTTGTGTTGAGCTCAGGGAGGAGATAAACTCTCTGATGGCCAAGTCTCAGCATCAAGAAGATCAGATCTCAGTGATGCCCAATGACTTAACTCAGAAAAATACTGAGCTGAGTCTACTGAAGCAAAAGTTGTCAGAACTTCAGATCGAGCATGACTTGCTAAAGAAGAGCGACGATGTCTAGAGAAACCTGATGACAGAGCGGTACATGGGCGCTGAAAAGAAGCTTGAAGCTATGCTAGCAAGAAACAAGCCCAAGCACTGTAAGGAGGGACTTTGATTCATCCATTGAGCCTCCTCATCTGCCCCCGTACGCTCAGAAAAACGGCTAGCTGATAGGTTTGTTCAAGGGGAGACCATCAATGCAGACATACTGAACCCCCTAGCCAAGAACAAACAAAAGATGAAGGCACCTCATCCTAGTTATCAACACTCTGATAAGAAGATCAGCACCAGATCACCCCAGTTCAGTCAAGGGGGAACCTGCAAAGCAAAATGGGCTGATCAGTATGGACCTCCGCAGCTGACTCATCCAGCTCAGTATGGATCATATTACTATGATCCTATAGTCAGGAGAGGATCCAAAAGTCAGAAGAAGAAGAAGAAGAAAGCCGTACAGAAGGCAAAGGTTAGCAGTCCTCCCACTCAGAAGATCAGGACTCCTGAACCTGAAAAACCTCAGAAGTCAGCATCGACCAGTCCAGTGGCAAAATATGTTGACAAAAGTGGAAAGAAACTGTCTGAGACCACCAGGGTCGTGAGACAGATTTGGGTTTCCAAAACTAACATCTAAGGACCCAAAATCAAAAATAAAAGGTACCTAAATATAATTATGTTGTTCAGGTGAACAAGGACCCTTGGTATGTGGATAGCGGTTGCTCAAGACACATGACGTACCAAAAGGACCTACTGAAGAATTATACTACTGAAGAAGGACCCCGAATCGAGTTTAGAGACAACACAAAAGGCTATACCAGAGGCCATGGAACACTCAAGATTAGAACAGCAGCAGTTCCAAGAGTATCATATGTTGAAGGACTTCAGCATAACCTTCTCTTTGTTAGTCAATTTTGTGATAACTCGAATATTGTGATTTTTGACGCTGGTTTCTGTGATGTCATTGATAAATCTACAGGGAAAACAGTGTTATCAGGTTCGCGCAAAAAGAATATCTATGTAGCTGACTGGAACTCAGCTGAACCTGAAGCTTGTTTGTTGGTGAAGAATGACAAGAGAACGGGATGGCTCTGGCACATAAGACTCAGCCATCTCAACTTCAAGACGCTCAACAAATTTGCTAGAAACACTCTAGCAAGAGGACTGCCGAATGAAGTATTCAGCAAAGACACTCAGTGTTAAGCATGTCTGAAGGGAAAGCAAACAAGGAATCAAAATCCTCCTGTTCCATCTCCTTCCACTGCTGGAATCCTTCAGCTGCTACATATGGATTTGTTCGGTCCAGTCTCTCCAGTGACGATCAAAGGCAAGAAGTATGAATTAGTGGTCATTGATGACTACTCGCGCTACACATGGGTCATATTTATTGCCAACAAGTCTGACGTCAAAACAGAGTTACCAAGGCTTCTGAAAAGGCTCAGTGTCGAGAAGAACACCAAGATCATCAAGATACGTTCAGACAGAAGAACTGAGTTCCTGAATTTCATGGTGGAGGAGTTCTGCAAAGCAGAAGGCATAGAGCATGAGACGTCGGCCGCGCGCACGCCTCAACAAAATGGGGTTGCTGAGAGGAAGAATCGAACACTCAAAGAAGCAGCAAGAACCCTGCTCGCAAAGTCAGGACTCCCAACCAAATTATGGGCAGAAGCTACTGATACTGCATGTTATACTCAAAATAGATCTCTACTGACAAAGCAGCATAAGAAGACAACATATGAATTATGGAACGGCAGGAAACCTTCTTTATCTTATTTCCATATTTTTGGGTGCTCGTGCTTTATCCACAATAATGGGAAAGATCAGCTGAAGACTTTTGATAGCAAGTCAGATCAGGGAGTGTTCTTAGGATACTCCCGGGTCAGCAAAGCTTTCAGAGTCTTTAACTATCGGACTCTTTGCGTGGAGGAAAGCCCTCATGTTGTTTTTAATGAGTTTGCTACTGAAGATAGGAGCAGAAACTCTAAACCTGAATCTGAGGACATCAGTAAGCAGCTACAGGATCTGAGCTTAAAAGACAAAGTTGAAAAGATCCAGCTATGTTGGGATGATGATTCAGATGAAGAAACTGAAGATAAGTCTACTGAATCTCACCCAGCAGCCGAAGTAGCTGAACAGATTGACTCTACTGAACAGAGTCAATCCCAGGTAACTCAGGTCGATGAAGAAACCCAAGTGGTAACTGAGACCTCTACTGAGAATAATAATTCAGGGGGAACTAATGATGTTCCTGAGCTAAATGCCCCTGAACCTGGTGACTCAGTAGATCATACTCTTATAACTGAATTGCTTCAATCTCAGAATAGTACAACTGAAATGCCTAATTCACCTACTATCTGTGTTGAAAAAATTTCAGATGAAGAGTTGAAACATCGTAGATCGTGGCTGGACGCTCACACTTCTGATTTAATTATTGGAGATCCTTCAGCATGCATAAAGACAAGATCCAGATTCTGTCAGGGAGAAAGCGCCTTATATTCCTGCTTCTTGTCTACTGAAGGACCTCAGTCAGTTAAGGATGCACTTAATGAAGCTGATTGGATCATAGCCATGCAGGAGGAGCTGAATCAGTTCACGAGAAACGAAGTTTGGGAGCTTGTTGACAGACCCCGGCATCAACATGGGATCGGGACCAAATGGGTCTTCAAGAACACGCGAGATGAAAACAACGTCATAGTAAGGAACAAAGCAAGGCTCGTGGCAAAAGGCTACTGTTAAGCTGAAGGGATAGATTTTGACGAAACGTTCGCTGCAGTTGCAAGATTGGAGGCAATTAGACTATTCCTAGCCTACGCAACACATCAGAGATTCAGAGTCTATCAAATGGATGTGAAGTCTGCTTTCCTGAACGGCGTACTGAAAGAAGAAGTCTATGTGGAACAACCTCTCGGCTTTCAGCAGGGACATCAGGTTTATAGACTCAGAAAGGCTCTGTATGGGTTAAAACAAGCACCCAGGGCTTGGTACGATACCCTATCTGAGTTTCTTCTTCAGAAAGGTTTTCAGAAGGGCATAGTAGACCGCACATTATTCAGCATACGATTGGAAGACGATATTTTTCTTGTGCAGATCTACGTAGATGACATCATCTTCAGCTCGAAGAACGTCATCATGTGTCAGCAGTTTGAGAAAATGATGAAGGACAAGTTCGAGATGTCAATGAGTGGATAGATGAACTAATTCCTCGGCTTTCAAGTCAAACAATCTGAGAAGGGAACATTCATCAATCAAGGTAAATACACTCGAGACCTCATCAAGAAATTCGGTTACACATCCGGCAAACCAATCAAGATCCCGATGAACACGAACATGAAAATTGATCTTGATAAAGAGGGAGTATCAGTAGACCAAACTGAATTTCATGCTATTATTGGTTCTTTATTATACTTAACAGCTACTCGTCTTGACATAACTTATGTTGTAGGTGTCTGCGCTCGATTTCAGGTGAATTCGAAGCAGAGTCACATGGACTCAGCAAAGAAATTCTCCGCTATCTCAGAGGAACACCTGACATTGGTTTATGGTATCCAGCTGATGATAATATTGAACTAACTGGTTAATCTGATGCTGACTATGCAGGATGTAGAATTGACCGAAAGTCAACTTCTGGAACGTGTCAGTTCCTTGGCAGTAAGTTGATCTCATGGTTTTCAAAGAAGCAGCATTCAGTAGCAACGTCAACTATTGATGCTGAATACATGACTGCCGGAAGTTGCGGCGCCCAAATCCTTTGGCTGAGACAGCAGCTACGCGACTATGACGTCATTCAGAATGAAGTGTCGATCTTCTGCGATAGTACCAGTGCTATTGCAATCACTCAGAATCTTGTACTTCATACGAGATGCAAGCACGTGGACATCAGACACCACTTTATTCGTGACCATGTCGAAAAGAAGGATATTAGGATGGAAAAGATCCATACTGACCATCAAAGGGCTGATATACTGACCAAGCCTCTAGCTGAAACCAAATTCAGAGAACTTTCAGTAGAGCTAGGTCTGCTGGACCCTACTGACTCCAGTTAGTAAGAGGATTCAGGAGAGGATCATTCAGTAAGGGGGAATGTTCACTCTCAGTACTGAGTACAATCAGTACGTAGAGACTCAACAACTATCTACACGAGCTATCAGCTGACTACGATGTTCAGCTGACAGGTTTGCGTATTTCTACTCAGTAGCCAATAGAACAGTCCTGTGCATTTTTGAATCAGATTCAGCATCGTATTCAGTGCCTTAGAAAATGTCATTTAATATTAACGGTTTACATTTAATACACGACATTCTATGTAAAAGCATGCTGAACTCTGCAACGCATTAAATGCATGTCGTATCAAGTTACTTCTTTGGCTATTTACAACTGTATTTTGACTTAGGTGGCTAATATGATCATTGCCTATTTTATAAAACTTAATCCTAGCCGTCCATCTCAAAAAGCGCATTCAAACTGAACCATTGATATTTAACTGTTTATCTTCCTTAAGATATATATACAAGTTCAAATGTTTGAAACCGCCATTTCTACTCTGCTAATATCTTGCGAACCCTAGATTCTCTGAGATACTTTCCACTTCGTTTCGAAACCTATCCTTTAAAACTGCTCAGAAAATTCTTCGGTAACTTTCAACTGATCATTCAGTATCGTATGAGTTTCTTTTCTTATATTTTATTGGATACTGACTTATACTGTGTTTGCAGATTACGAAAATGACAGGAAACGTTGTATATTCTCCGATTGATATGCAAGAGATCCTTGAAAAGGATCGAGTCTGGTGTGAACCAGTTATGGAGTTCGACGCGTGCGACTTGGATTATATGGAGGAGATCTTCTACGCCCTTCGGGAGACCGGGCTTGAAGGTTTTTTGACGAGGAAGTCGACGTTCTTCCTCCCGCGCCAAGTAGCTGAGGTCTAACTAAACTCAAACTCAGTAGACGGAGACATCCGATGCCGGTTCGTTGTTCATTCAATAGGGGACCCCTCGCGTACTGCTATTGAGGTCAAGCAGATGTCCATCCACAAAGCTCTCCAGAAAAGCTTCAATTTACCCAATGAAGGATGACCTTATGGATGAATAACTGAGTGAATTTTGTGGGAAGCCGACGACCTTCAGAGCTGCATTTCCCAAGAATGCCATGCTCCCACAGTACAGAGCCTTAGCCTACGTCGTGACTCAGTTGCTAACGAGTCAGGATGGCTCCTTCGATAAAGTCTCTAGGCCCAAAATCCAGCTGATGATGGCCATACATGACAGAGAGAAGATTAATTGGATGGAATTCTTTCTTAAAGAATTCATGATGCAGTCAGCAAAATTCGACAAGTCAACCAGACGGCTGAGCGTCAAAGGGAAGCTTCTGTATGGTCTGAAGCTTTCTGTGATGATCGAAGACTTCTGCGGATCGGACAGCATCACCTTCACTGACAAGCAATATTTTAACGTGGAGAAGGTCCGATTCCAGAACAGGGCAGCAGCCCTTCAGCAGATCAGCTCAGGGCCCGCTGATCCCAAGACCGGGACTCAGAAGACCTCCACTCCAACTAAAAAGAGGTCCCCTCCCAAATCTACTCCTAAGGCACCAACTAAGAAGCTGAAGAAAGTCAGTGAGGTCGTGCCGGAGGCAGAGCCTGAGGCAGTTGTTGTTGCGCCTCCTCTGGAGCTGAGGGATGAGCCTGAGTCATCAGAGAAAACACCATCAGTGGAGAAGGCAGTCTCCGCTGAGCGTGGGGAAACCGTGGACCAAGGGGTCCAAGCTGAAGATGTCCAAACCATGGAAAGCCCCTTGGACGTTCCACCACTCAGCAGCATACCATCTGCTGAGAAACAACCGTCTCCGATTGAAGTAGAAAACTCGGAGACAGCCTCAGAATCAGAATCGATCGGGATGGAGGCCTCTGCTCTCAAATCACGAGCCTCCCGATAGATAGCTGAACTGATTCTGGAGATCGCTAGCCACAACGATCTGGTATTACTTGCAAGGCAGGCGAGACTCCACATGCTGATCAGATTCCAAGAGTGGCACAACTTGAAACGACTTATCATCCACCACTCCTGCGAGCAGCTTCATGAAGAGGAGCTGATAATTAGGGGGAAGATTGGCTACTCAGAGCCATCTGACCTCGGAACCCTTGAAGACCCGAGGGCCGCGATGTTGGCTATGTTGAATGATAGACAACCAGTCTCAGCATCTGGCCCCTCAGACGGGTCTGACCCCGACAGTCAGGACCCACCCCGTGATTCCGATCCTGAGAAGCCTGATGAGGGATCTCAACTGGACAAGGATGTTCCTACATCAACAGCTGAACCACCACTCAGCATCCTTGGTCCAGGATAGTCGGCGGCTGGTACTTCGAAGGCAGCTGAACCTTCTCAGCTCCTTCTTGAGTCTGCTTTCGAAGTAGCGCCCAGCCCGAAGAGTCGACGATGAAAGTCAGTGGCCAGGGCACTGAGGAGTCAAGGTACTCAGAACTGACTCCTCGCCTGCGCCGTCCACAAGATGTGGAGGCAGACCACCTAGGCCCACAGCGCAGAGATTCAGGGGCTCGGGACTACCATCCAGAATTTGCCCGCCCCTGACTTCTCCACCATCTTATCTGAAGCGCTAGCCACCCAGAAGGCTGACTTTGAGGAACAGCTGAAGATGATTCAGGCTGGCCAGGCTCAATTGCTGAAAGACTTTAAGGCCGCACAGACAGCACATACTGAATCCGTCACCTCTATCTCTCATGCCGTAGATCTCAGACTCCAGTCTATTCAGAAGGCGATCGAAGAGAGAGAGTAGAGAAACAGCTGAAAGAGTTCTAGACAGCAGCCGATGCCTCCCACAAGAAGTACATTGCTCAGTTAACTGAGGAGAGGAACGAGTTGCATGAGAAGCTGACCAAGCTACACGAAAGCTTAGATGATCTAGCTGAAGCTTACAAACGTCTGGACAACAAGGTATCAGTTCCACCCCCTACCCAATTTGCTGATGCCAAAAATGGGGAAGGAATAAGAGAAGGAAAAGCAGCTAAGGAACTGGTACTGAAAGCTCCAAATAGAGCAAGGTCAGTGGCAGGGGCAACTCAGACATCTGCCCCCACTGGACCTACTCAGACTGGCGAGGCCCAGGGTATCTCAGCAGCAGGAGTTGTAGTGCCTGCTGAGACTGACCCAAGCGGCTCAGGAGCTAAGGAAGTCGCGACTCAGGAGCCAAGGAAGTCGCGACTCAGGCTAAGAGAAGTTGGCAAGAGAAATAGCTGAAGCTGAAGCTGCGAACAAGCCTAAGAAGAAGCCTGCTAAAGGCAAGACAAAGGCTCCTGCTGGAGGCAAAAAGACTGGACCCAGGCTGCCTCCTAGAATACTGAAGCTCAGTGATGAAGCTGACAAAGAGAAGGAGAAGCAGCAGCAACAGCAGACTACTGGGCAATAGGGAACTTCTAAAGAAAAATCTTCCACACCTGCTGACTCAGAAGAAGAACAGCCTCACAAGCCCTCCTATGTCGCCTCGAAGGAACAAGAGCTTGAAATGGAACAAATATGGGCTCAGATGGAGAGGTACTTGTACAGAGGAGAAGAGGCCAGACAAATTGAAGCAGCCAGAGAAAGGCTCAGGCTTGCAAACCTTGAAGCTCTTAGGCTGAAAGCTGAACAAGAAGCGAGTCATAGGATTCCTGAGAAAGCTGACATTCCATACAGATACAGAAAGTTCAGGAAGCCTACTGATCTCAAGACCCATAGATGGCCGAGAGTTGATGAGTGGATGCCGTGGGAAGTTACTCAGAGGTGGGAGTCGCTGAAAGCTGAATTTATCAAGAGGAACTATTTCTGGAGATTCTGGGCTGAAAAGCACAAATCAGTAGCCTTTGTTGAATGGGTCATGAGAGCAGACTTAGAGATGTATGCCATACTTCAGAAGGCTGTCAAAGACAAAGTAGATGTCAGAGTACCTGCCCCCAGAATCCTGCCGCCCCCACTGAGATTAGACGGCTCTGTTCATTTTGGAGTGATTGAGAAGGAAGTGAAGGACGCTGCTAAAGCCAAATTCTTAGATGAAGAAGACCCAGCTGACTTCGCTGAGATACTGAAGCTGAGGAAGGTCACTTACCGGATGTATGGACTGCCTCTTCCTCAAACCCAATAAAAGGACTTCAAAGACAGGATTAAGCGGTTCAGATGACTATCTTGCTTCTATATTTCTTTATATCTTCTTTTTGCTCTTCTTAGTATAGCAGTTGATGTAACTGTACTGAATCTCTTCTATATCTATAAAAACATCTCTGTTATTGGCTCTGACAATTCCTTATTGTCTAAAAGCCTTGTTTGTTTATGCTTAACACTCAGAATCACTGAAGTGATTACTGACTCACACACTCACTGTTATTATTTATTGTCAGTTTTTGCTTAGCTAGATTCAGATAGATTGCTTAGTATTTGGGTGAATATGTTGTTAGAAAGTGGGAAAATGTTGATTAGATTCTGTATAGGTTCTGTTATTTCTGCCTTGATTCCCTCAGTAGTCTAGGACTTGAAGAACAACTCCACTGATCCTACTTGCAATATCTGTAAGGAGCTCTGTTTCTGATAAGTCATAGTGTTAGGTTTTGGCATCATCAAATAAGGGGAAAATGTTGGGTGACGATTCAGTCCCCAGCAATAACGCAAAATATTGGGAGATGATTCAGTCTTCTCAGTTGAGAACTAACTCAGTAGCCCTGTGCTCTGAAAACTTACTGAAGATTTGAAGATCCCAAAGCCCTATCTTGATTGATGAACCATTCAGTTGTAACTGGTTTTTGTTCTGTCTCTGAGGATTCAGACTCAGCAGACACTCTGCATCTGGTTCAGGCTCTCAGTTGATTATCTGCCTCAGCACCAAAAGTAGAAGACTCGCATATCTTGGACCTTGCGGGAGCAAGATATGCGAAAGGAGTCGTGTGAACCGAACTCGGCGAGAGTAGTTCACTGAACTCAGAGCTGATCTTCAGTAGAGCAGACTCAGCAGGAGCATGCTACTGAATAAGAGATCAGACTCAACAACGGCCAGACAGTCTTCTGACTGTCAGACTCTCTAAAAGTCAAATCAGCAGAGTCAATACGAGGAAGAGAGAACTCAGCTTCAGATCTCCTTGAAGTCTGTTCCATCTCAACCACTTTTCTGAACCTCGACCAATGACAAGAAGCCACCTGTCCTATATCTATTAAAGATGCAAGTCAACAACTTTCCAAAAATGGAGGGAAAGGACACTGCTACCATACTTCGAAAGAGCTGTTAGCTACCCAAAAGAGACAGACAAAGGATCGTCGTCTCCAACGGATCTATCCTAATCTCTGCTCTATAAATAGAGGGATAAAATCAAATTGAAGCTCACCTAGAAAACAATAACACACCGAGCATTCAAAGAGCAAAAATCATCAACGACTTAAGTCTTCCGCAAGTAATTCGAAGAAACAATCTCGAGCGAAAGACTACATTTCTGCTCATAGGGAACCAAGCTGAATTAGAATCATATAACCTCTAGTATCCAAGCGACTGAACACGAACCCAAAGCTTATACTTAGTCGTTCGTTGCTCTAGAAGCCAATTTCTTGTTCCCTATCCCTCTAACCTAAGCTCAACTATTTATATCTATAGCTTAGACGAAGGAGTTCACTTCTGAACTGATCCTTATTGTAAAGGACTCCTTCACTGTTGGAGAGTTTTTCAAACACTTAGTTTGATACCTTGTAAACTGAGACTTGCTCAGTATAAATCTCAAGACTAGAGTTTGTCCAGTGTACAAAACGACTGAGAATATCTCAATATAATACATAGCCTCCTGATCTGTCGGGACAGTGGACGTAGGATTGTTGGATCCGAACCACTTTAAAAATCGATGTCTTCTGTGTTCTTTATTTTACTGTTGCATTAATTTACTATGCATACTGAAAATATCTTTTAAGTCATTCAACTGAGTTTCAGAAAACTTAATCGACTGCACTAATCTACTGAAACTGTTTTGATAAAAATGTTTTCCAACTCAACCGAATTTGGGCCTACACATTTCCGCACTACTGAACTCTATCTGATTGGTACTGAATTCTGACTCCAGTCAGCTAGCAGGCCTCAGTAGAGTCAGTCTCTCTGCCACACGATTCAGAACAGCTTATCTGGTCTGCTGAACTTGTTAAGTATGACGCTCTCCTGAAAAGGACTGTTCGCGTTTTAAGTTGAGAAATCGGTTTTCAGGTGTATTCACCCCCCCCCCCTCTACACCTGAACGTACTCTCGGGACCAACAATTGATATCAGAGTGGGAGTTCTTTAAGACTCTTGTTATTCTGAAACTGGTCTACTTGAACGGATCCGAAAAACATTTTCACTACATATCATTCTTCATTCTTATCATTAACTATCATGTCTGATATGTCAGGAATCAGGATGGTACCCATGTTCTCAGTAGAGAACTATGGTGTATAGCGGGTCAGAATGGAGGCACATCTAACCTCCCTCCACGACAGCATGACAGAGGTTCAGGAGAAGAAGCTTCACAACTTAGACCGCGTCGCCAGAAATGCCATACTGACCACTCTGAGCGATTCTTATCTCGGAAGATTTCAGGACTGCAAATCCACGAAAGAACTCGGGGATGCTCTAGCGCTACTGAGTCTGGGGACTCAGAAGATCAAAGTGAACAAACTCGCGCTGGAACTTCAGAAGCTGGAGAGACTGTCTCTCATACCTGGTGACACCATTGAAGATCTTAACGTGAGATTCACGGATCTGATGAACTCTATCAACGGGTTGGGAAAAACATTCTCCAACCGAGAGATGAATCTCAAGATTCTGAGGGCTCTGCCAGACGGTCACTGGACTCTCCTGAAAAGTATTCTTTGCGTTTTAAGTTGAGAAATCGGTTTTCAGGTGTATTCACCCCCCCCCGTCTACACCTGAACGTACTCTCGGGACCAACACTATCCCTCTAACCTAAGCTCAGCTGTTCATATCTATAGCTTAGACGAAGGAGTTCATAGTCGAACTGATCGTTATTCTAAAGGACTCCTTCACAGTTGGAGAGTTTTTCAAACACTTAGTTTGATACCCTATAAACTGAGACTTGCTTAGTATAAATCTCAAGACCAGTGTTTGTCCAGTGTACAAACCGACTGAGACTATCTCAGTATAATACTTAGCTTCCTGATCTTTCGGGACAGTGGACATAGGATTGTTGGATCCGAACCACTTTAAAAATCGCATGTGTTCTGTGTTCATTATTTACTGTTGCATTGATTTACTATGCATACTTAAAATATCTTTAAAATCGTTCAACTGAGTTTCAGCAAGATTAATCGACTGCACTAATACACTGAAACTGTTTTGCTAAAAATGTTTTCCTAACTCAACTGAATTTGGGCCTACACATTTCCGCACTACTGAACTTTATCTGAACGGTACTGAATTCTGACTCTAGTCAGCTAGTAGGCCTCAGTAAAGACAGTCACTCTGCCACGCGATTCAGAACAACTTATTTGGTCTGCTGAACACGTTCAGTACGACACTCTCTTGAAAAGGACTGTTCGCGTTTTAAGTTGAGAAATCAGTTTCAGGTGTATTCACCCCCCCCCCCTACACCTAAACGTTACTCTCGGGACCAACACGTGGTACAGAAAGTGGTTGAGACACTTGCAGACTTCAAGGATGATACTGAAGCTGACTTCTCAGATGTACGACCTCAGACAAATCTACTGAATTGACATTCAATCAGTTAAAGAAATTGACAATCCGTTGCTGAGTCTGACCTATGGTTCAATAGTATACTCCTCATGAGTTCAACTCTACTGAAGGTCAAGACTCTGAGTTCAGTAAACTGCTCCTGCTGAGTCCAATTCTACTGACTCCTGAACACCTTTCAGTATGCTGCTCCTGCTGAGTCCAACACTATTGAATCTTCACTCCATGGCACTGCGGCGGATAGTCTACTGAAGGACAGCAAACGGAACTATTGAGCCGGAACCACGCTGAAGGCGAGTCTACTGAGTTTTTGAAAAACTCAAAGACAGAGGCGTTACAAATACAATGGAATGGTTCACCAATCAACTTAGGGTTTTGGGATATGTCAAATCATTAACAACTATACAACAGCTGAATCATCTCCCAACATAGGGGTTAGTTCAATGAGAACACCCTCTTAACCTGTGAGTATAAAAAAAATCCTGATTATTTAATTTAATTATTGAATGGTTTAGATATAAAATCTTGATCATCTAAATTAATTATTGAATGGTTGAGATTTAATTTGAGTTGTAAAATAGTGAATTGCACTTTAAAGAGTAACCATTCGCATTTAAGGACATTTAAGGGTGAATTTGACATGTTTTTATTAATGATAAGATTTTTTAAACCGCCTACTTCCACTAATCTAATTGTAAACACAAATCTATCCAAACAAATCACCACTAATCAAATCATCCTCTATATTCCTCTGCCAAAATATCACTATTTTTTTGTTCAAAATATAGAGATTTTCATCGCTTCATCCACCAATGCAGTTCATAAGAATTATAAGTACAGTTTGTAACAAATATAAGTGCAATTTGCAAACCCTCCAAACTGTGAACGTTTCGAAAGAACACAAGCACTTTTAAACCGATACGCGCCCCTAGGGTTTATCCATCCCCTACAGGGCATATTATAGTCAGCAAGTACTAGTATAGTTAAAAAAATACAAGTATTGTAAGTGCATTTTGTAAGTATGATAAGTGCAGTTTGCAAGCAATCCGGTGGTTTGGAAATGCTAGCGCAAGCATTTTTAACCGGTATGCGCCCTAGGGTTTATCCTTCCCCTACAAGGTATAGTATAGTCACCGAGTACTAGTATAATCAATAAATACTCCCTCTGTCCCGCTATTTGTGGCTCACTTTCCCGAAATGGGTGTCCCGTTATTTGTGGCCACTTTCCTAATTTAGTAAAAAATTATTATCATATCTTCTACTCTATCATCTTCTCTCTCCTACTTTATTACATTTTGTCTCCTACTTTATCATCCTTTCTCTCATTATCTTATTCATCTTCTCTCTCATACTTTATCATCTACTCTCTCTCTCATACTTTATCATCTACTCTCTTAATTCCCGTGCCGAAACCAATTGAGCCACAAATAGCGGGACGGAGGGAGTACATATTTTAACTGAAGTTCGTAAGTATTATAAGTGTAATTAGTAACAAATGTAGTAATTAATAACAAATGTAAGTGCAGTTTGTAAGTAATATAAGTGCAGTTTTTATTACTTATAAGTGCAGTGTGTAATCTAAGTGCAGTTTGTAATACTTACGAAATGCACTTATAATACTTACAAACTGCACTTAATACTTATATTTGGTGATTATACTAGTACTTATTAACTATACTATACCATGTAGGGGAAGGATAAACCCTAGGGGCGCATACCGGTTTAAAAATGCTCTCGTTCCTTTGGAACGCTCACATTTGGGGGTTTGGAAAACGCTAGCATTTCCAAACCCTCGAATTGCTTGCAAACTGCACTTATATTTGTTAAAAACTATACTTATAATACTTATGAAATGCACTTACAATACTTGTATTCGGTGATTATACTAGTAGTTAGTGATTATACTAGACTACTAATAGTTGGTGATTATACTAGGTAATTTCTAAATGTATTTTTCATATTACAAAATGCACTTGTATCACTTGCAAACTACATTTATATTTGTTACTGCACTTATATCACTTATGTCGAACTCCACTTATACAAATTTATTACGAACTGCACTGACAAAACCTTTTTCATCATATGTTTCTAATCATATCTTAAATCATCAAAACAATATAAATGAATATACCATCATTAAATATGAAGATTAACGAAATCTCTTGCGAATTAAGGAAGAGAAATTTACAGAGCGGTTGTTAAATTTGTATAAAAATATCAACGTAAATGAAGATGTGGTTGTGGATATAATTATTTAGATTATGAATATCTTTATTTAAATGCAAAATTACTCAATTAGCCTTTAAGTGCAATAGCAATACATTGTAAGTGCAGTTCGTAATTTAAATTAAAAAATAAAATCTGACCATCCAATCCATAAGATCAAAGGCATAGATTTGTTCACACGTTCACATACTAACTGTCACATTTGAGCCTGTTGGTCTAAAGACGAGTCTTCAGGTGTAGAGGAGAGTGAATACACGTGAATCTAAATTTTAACTCAAACACGAAAGTCAGTCTTGTACTGAGTGTGCTTACTGAACAAATCAGCTTGCCAGATAAACTTTCAGATCGCGTAGGCAAAGTGATTCGAAATAGTGAACACTGTCTACTGACTTCAGTCTGTCTATAGTAAACTCAGTAGATGAATTAGTGCGGAATGTGTAGGCCCGATTTTATATCGTCTCTAGTGAAAAATGTTATTATTGAAAACGGTTTAAGTTATGCTTGTGCGTGGATTCAGCTTTAATGAATGTCTGATTTATGAATTTTAGCAAATCAGTCTTATGCAGCTTGAATAGTAAATCAATGAAACAGTAAATGCACATGCAGTATTTGAAGTGGTTCAGATACACAAGATCATACGTCCACTGTCTTGAACAAAGTAGGAGTTCTTGAATTTATTATACTGAGCAAGTCTCAGTCGATCTGTTCACAGGACAGATACTCTAGTTATAGTCCTAGTAACTTTACACGGTTTCAAACACTAGGTTTGAGTTTCTCCAACTGAGAAGGAGTTCTTACAATAAGAACAGTTCAATAAATATGAACTCCTTTAGGTTCTAAGCTTATGATCTAACTGTTGGACCAGAAATTTGCACTTAGGTGTATTCACCACTCTCCCCCCCCCCCACACACACACATACTTGAAGGCTCGTCTCTGGATCAACAATTGGTATCAGAGCGGTGTTCTTCTGATCATCGTTTTCTGAATACAGTGGTTTACTCGAACAAATCCTAAAAACCGTTTTCTCTGCACTTACATATCTTTCATAGCATTATATACCATATCTTCACTATGACTGACATGTCAGGTATAAGGACAGTACCCATGCTTTCAGTAGAAAACTACGCAGTATGGCGGATGACGGATGTCCTGGAGAAAGGATCTATTGTTCCCATGGTCGACAGCGTCGAATATGCAGCTGTGGCAGCAATAGGTGCCAGAACCGGTGAAAAGGTTCCCAAGGACAAGAGCCTCTTTACATCAGAAGAGATAAAGTTGCACAACCTTGATCGAGTCGCACGTAATGCAATACTGACTACATTCAATGATTCATACCTCGGAAGCGTACACGACTGCAAAACTGCGAAGGAGTTCTGGGATGCTCTCGGCGTATGAGTCAAGGAACTCCACAGATTAAGGAGAACTAGTTAGAGTTGGATCTACAGAAGCTCGAAGCCTTTGCAATTATTCCCGAAGAGTCAATTGATGATTTCAGTGTCAGATTCACCAATCAAATCAACATCATCAACGAACTCGGGAAAACCTTCAGCAATAAGAAGATAAATACCCAAATTTTGAGGGCTCTTACTAGGCCCAAGTGGTATTCCTTTGCTACATGTTTGCGAAGAACTGACTTAAGCTTTGTTACTCCTGACTATATTTTTTCAGAATTAAAAGCTGAGGAGTTTGAGTTCCTGCATACTCCCAGTGCTGATGTTGATATGCCAATGGATCACGCCTATAAAGCAACGGTCAGCACACCTGGAGCTAATCCCTCAGTCACTAGTCAATCAACAGGAAGCTCACTGACAATCCTAACTGCTGATAATCTAGTTCAGAAGTATGCCCTCCTTACAATAAAGTATCAAAAGGAGAAGGACAAGCTCATGAAGATGAAAAGAGCTTCGAAAAACTACCAAGGTAAGAGATAAAATAATTACCCAAAAGGTGAATCTAATTCTCTACCTGAATAAAGGAACACTGAGATTGCCTCCACTGGAAACAATGAGACACCAAGAAAGGAAGGCAAGAGCTCAACGTGTTACAATTGCAAAAAGACAGGACATTACCAGTATGAATGTCCATAGCTCTCGGGTGCTGAAAGAGCTGAAAGGCAAGCCAGAAGGAACTAATTCATCAGAAAAGGCAAGCCTATATAGCCAGAGAGCTTTCCGATTGCACGAGCGATGAAAAACTATTCTTGGAATCATCAGATGATGGAGCTGCATTCATGGCAATCGAAGTTGAAGAAGAGACTGAATTGTGTCTCATGGCTGGAGAAGAGGCTGAGGTAAATTTCAATCCTAACATATGCCCTTCTTCACCTCACACACACGACACATGCTCTGTTGTAGGAGAACCATTAGATGTGGTTCTAGCCTATGAAGATCTTCTAGAGAAACAAATACAGATGATCACTCAGGTCAACAAGACACTTCAAGAGCTGGAACTCTTGAGCGATGAAAATTAGAGACTTTCAATGAATAGTCAGGTCTCTACTAAGTCAGAAGGACTTGTCTTGAGACAGAAGGAAGAGATCAATTCTCTAATAACTAAGTCTCAATTACAAGAATCTCAGATCTCAGTTTTGATCAAAGATAAATCTGAGAAAGATACTGAAATTGTCAGTCTGAATATGAAGCTCTGAGAAAAAGTAATGAGGTTTGGAGAACCTTGATGACTGAGCAGTACCTAGGAGCTAAAGAGAAGCTTGAAAAATTGTTAAGATCACAAAAACCATCCTCCATAAAGGAAGGGCTTGGATATACATATGAAGCATCAACTTCATAACAGAAAAGCTCGGAAAAGCTAGCTGACAAATTTATATAAGGGGGAACTCAGTATGCCGAACCTATAACCCCACAGACAAAGAACAAACAGAAAATGAAAGCACCTCAACCTAGCTACAAGAAGATGACCAGAGGTTCAAGCCCCAGAACACCCAGATCAAACTCAGGGGGAACCAAGAAGGTCAGATGGGTCTAACAGTATGATCCCAGAATCAGTCCCCAAGGTTCAGAAGAAGAAAACCTGAACCTCAGAAAATAAAGAAGTCGGAATCTCTCAGTCCAGTAGTGAGACTTGTTGAGAACAAGGGCAAGAAACTGTCTGAAACCACAAGGGTTGTTAGACAGATTTGGGTTCCAAAATCTACTAACATCTAAGGACCCAACTTGAACCCAAAGGGTACCTAAATTTGTTTTTATTTTGTAGGTGCATAGGGACTCTTGGATCGTGGACAGTGGATGCTCAAGACACATGACGCATCAAAAGAATCTACTGACCAACTACGTTCAGCAAGAAGGAGCCAAAATTGAGTTTGGTGACAACTCCAAAGGATATACAAGGGGATATGGAACATTGAAAATAGGAACTGCCATAGTCCCAGAGTAACATATGTTGAAAGACTTCAACATAATCTCCTTTCAGTCAGTCAATTTTGTGATAACTCCAATAAAGTGACTTTTGATGTATGTTTTAGTTTGCATTTATTTATATACTATTTCAATATATTCAGGTACTTAGTTTATGACCCGATCACAAAAAGAGCCCTTACTTATTTTGGATTCAGAGATCGAGAAGACTTGCAAAAGAAACAACAAAGCTAAGAAGCTGCGGAAGAGAAACTTGCAAGAATCACATTCTCAAGGATTAGGTTCAGACATCACACAATCTGAATTGAAAATTAAAACAGAGCCAGTTGTTCCAATGGCGGAGAGGCATGAAGAAAACAATGGACGTGGTCCAAATCCACCACCAGTTGTGCGCCTTCGCGATATTCAGAGGCCCGATATTGCAGCCAATCCTCATTGCATTAGGTTGAGTACAAGAGCCCGAAATTATTAGCTGAAGAATCTGCATTTCAATACACTTCCAATTTTCTATGGATTTGTGAATGAAGATCCCTTGGCATTCATTAGGGAGTTCTTTGCTATTCAACAAACCTTTCCATTGAGTGGCTTAACCAAGGAGTTGAAGATGCGTTTTTTCCCATATTGTTTAAAGGATAGGTCGAAGACGTGGTTGCTTGGTTTGGAGAAAGAATCATTATCTACTTGGGATGAAGTTTATGATGTGTTCATTTCACGATATTCTTCATATCAAAAGACCAATGATAACAAAAACAAGATCTGCACATTTACACAAGCTGTAGGAGAGCCTCTTCATGAAGCATGGGAGCGATATAAAACACTTATTACTCAATGCCCACATCATCAATTCTTTTATCATACCGAATCTCATCCCAATAGAATTCCTCCTCTCTCTCTCTCTATATATATATAAAGTGTGTATTATGTAAACGTCACTTTCGTATAATAACTTTCAAACTGCATGTGAATTTATTATTTTAAATATGGCGCTTGTCCGATGAGGTTGCATATTTTGCAGATGATTGGTATTTGATAATACCAATACTTTGCACCTTATTTGAAAATTGTGTTTGTGGCATTTGTCTCGAGTTATATGTTTCAATCAAGAATACAATTAGGAAGAAAATACAAGCACGTTAAGAATCCAAACCTGATTCTGCTTTGTATTAATTAATAATAATTGATCAAGACATATACAGATTTGCATGATCCGAGGATAATATATTCAAACTCCTAAAAAATGACCAAGAAAAACAGTTTTCATGCTGCATGAGTCGCTCTCCATATCTTTATCCATTCCTAAACTTTATCAACCAAATTGAAGAAAAACAAATGGATTAATTTATTTCATTAAGTAATGTTCATGCTTTTAATAGTAACATCACTGTTTTTTGTCTCTATGAATGCGTCTTCTTTAAAATTGGATAATAGTTTTTTATAACTATATGCTTGCTCGGCCACCACAAATCTTGATTTTATTAGCCAATAGGACGCCCAAATCAAAACTAATGATCACTAATTCCGAGTTTTTAATTAATAAATCATTTGGTGATTTTTGCTATATAAGTATATACTACGTAACAAAATTTCATCTTCCCAGAAATGGCATTGCCTAATGGAGTAGATTCATCAAGACTTGAGCTTCTTGAAGCTCAATCCCATGTTTGGAACCACATCTTCAACTTCATAAACTCCATGATTCTAAAATGTGCGGTTCAATTAGGCATACCCGATATCATCTACAAACACGGAAAGCCTATAACTCTTTCGGAACTAGCCGACGCCCTCTCCATCAACAAGGCCAAATCCGACGGCTTGTACCGTATAATGCGACTCCTCGTCCACTCCAAATTCTTCGGCAAGGTTAAGGTCGAGGGATCGGAAATCGAGGGTTACACTCCTACCGGAGCTTCACGTCTCTTGCTTCGAGGCGATCCGATGAGCCTCGTGCCTCTTACGCTCGCCATGTTGGACCCGGTCCTAGTCGACCCGTGGCATCACGTGAGCGAATGGTTCCACAACGGAGATGCCACCTCATTCGCCACCACGCACGGGCGGCCGTTTTGGGAGCACATGGTGGCGGATGAGGGGATGGGCGGGTTGTTTAATGTGGCCATGGCTTGTGATGCAGGGTTTATAGCTAGTATACTTGTTAAGGAATGTAGACAAGTTTTCAAGGGTTTGGAGTCGATGGTTGATGTCGGCGGTGGGAACGGAACCACGGCAGAGAGGATCGCCGGCGAGTTTTCCGGGTTGAAGTGTATTGTGCTTGATCTTCCACATATTGTTGCTGGTCTTGAAGGATCTGAGAATTTGAGCTATGTTGGTGGAGATATGTTTGAGTCCATTCCTTGTGCTGATGCAATTTTCCTCAAGGTATGGAATTTTTAGGGACAATAAGATGATTGAAATTGACTTCACAATTCAACATATTCATATTTTAAACGGCAATTTATAGTTTTTCTATTTCATAATACATACTACTGCATGTCACACCCTTTAAAAAATGATATATTGACACTTAATTTATACAAAAGTTCATAATAATAGTTTTGCAAGTATTGCCATGTTATTTTTCGTAAAGATGCGAGACATAGGCGTATATATGTAAAGATTTGCCTTACGAATCCAAATATCGGAAAGTATTTATATATTACAATATATATCCCTATATGTCACAGGCCATTTTCTAGGAGGGTGTGACATTAATACTATATATTGTGAGATAGAGAACAAATTGATCAAATAACAATGTGTATTTAGTTCATATTTACTATTACAAATTTTATAAATATATAAATGATGTACATAAAATAAGCAGTGGATATTGCACGATTGGAGCGAAGACGAGTGCATCAAAATACTAAAGAACTGCAAAGAAGCCCTACAAAGTGGAGGAAAATTGATTGTTGTTGAAATGGTAGTTATGGAAGACGAGAAAGAAGAGGCTTTTAAAGCAACTGAAACAAAGTTGTTCTTCGATATGGAGATGTTGGCTATGCTCACAGGAAGAGAGAGAACTGAAAATGAATGGGCCAACCTTTTCTTTGCTGCTGGATTTACAAAATATAATATTACACCAGTCTTAGGATTGAGATCAGTCATCGAGGTTTTCCCATGATTTTCAAATCAGAATCCATGTCTATTTTATTTTTCAATAAATTTTGATGTGTAATAAATTGTTGCATTTTGGGATTTGGAATGAGAACATGTATAACAGCTTCTATAGTAAAATTTATAATTTCGTAAATGTTCTTCGTGTTATCGGTGGTTCCTTTTAATGATTAGTTTCTAAATTGATTACTTTTTAATCTTTTAGCTCTAGATTTTAAAGTCAATTAATTGTGTGTTCTTAATTAAGAGAAAGGGATGGTCTGATGTGCACTGCACCTGCAACTGGGTTAAAAGGAAAAATAATAATAATAATAATAATAACAAAACCCTATCATCTCTCTTGTTCTCCATTTTCTCATTAATCGTACTCCACTCTCTCATCCTCTGTCTCTATCTTTCTCTCGCCTTTCCGCCTCTGCTCTCTCATTCTCTGCTCTCTGTCTTCACTCTCTCCGCCTCCGTTCTCTCATTCTCCGCTCTTCGCCTCCGCTCGCTCATTCGCTCTCTGATTCTCTGCCCTCTCCTAAAACTCTCGCATCTCTCGCCTCTCTCTCCTATAGATATGAGGAATTCGTCTAGGTCGGTTTTTTTCAGTATTCAACCGTTACTTCTAGGGGCAGTCTAGAAATCTATAGTGGGGGGTCTGAGCAGTAAAACTTCGACATATTAAATTTTACATAAATCGAAAATGTTTACATCAATTGAGCTCTACGAGACTTCAAAACATAAAATTCATCAACGATCGAGTCTAAATCAATATCTATAACAAAATCTCTTTCACTATAAATCATCAATGAGTCTTCAAGTAAATCATCTCTCATCTTGCTCCGAAGTGCTGTCTTCTCATTCTTCATTTTTGAAAATGTTCGTTCAGTTGTAGCAGTGAAAGCCAGTAATGTCAAAACTAGATGAATCAGTCTAGTTAATATAGGATAAGCCTTCGATCTTCCACTCTCGGCAAATACTTGACTCAACTCAATAAGTATAGAAACTTGAAAGTCTTGCTTGAGCATCACGTCATGCTTATAATGTATCAACTCATACTCCAATGTAACAACATCTTGATTAGTTAAATCTCCAGGATATAACTTCCTTGCAAGCTTGCAAAATATCATCACTTTTGAATCAGGCAAAAGAGGTTTTAGGATCTAAGGCCACACTAAGAGAAAACAATTCCACATATACATCATTAAATCTTGAATTCAACTCCACCAAGATATGATATATTGCTCCATTGAAAACGATGTTCGATAGAAGTTTGTCCACGAGAGCGACCAATCTTATATGCAGAATCCAAATTAGGAACATCAATATCATTCTTCAAGTAAAAGACATTAGCCTCTTTCATAAATTTCTCCCAACCACATTCTCTCAATTCTTGAAAAATAACTCTAGTACTAGAGATACATGAAATAACATCCAAAATATCTTGAATTTTTCTTTGAAGAATTTGGCAAAGAGAATCCGTAATTCTCATCACTTTATGCATCAAGTGTAAAGTGAATACAAACTCAAAGTTTGTCATATTTTTGTAAACTCCTTGAACTTCGACTTTAGATCTCCCATTTGAAGAATGTTCAATGAGACATTCAAACACTTTACAAGTTGCAGCATACATACCTATCAAACTTTTCACAAAGTTGTAGTGCGAACCCCAGCTAGTAGCTCCAGCTCGTTGCAAATTACCAATTTGATTGGCACCACGTCTAGAATCAAGCTCATCTGCATCCAATGAACTCTGAATTTCATCTCTTTGAGCATCGTGCAGATGAGAAATACGCCTTGGTGGAGAAGTTATAATGTTAACAACATTATCCAAGTGGAAAATAAATTCTCAAACAACATTGATATCCTTCACGGAAAAAACTAATGCCAATTGTAGACGATGCACAAAGAAATGAATATAATAGGCAAATGGACAATCTCTAAGAAATAAAGCCCTGAAGACCATTCCATGAACCACTCATATTACTAGCACCATCATACCCTTGGCCTCTCATTTTCTCAATTTGCAGATCATGATGAGAAAGCACACTACATATCTTTTTTTCAAATTTAGTGAAGTGGTACGTTAACACTTTTAATTGCAAAAAAAACGTTCAACTAAAATTCCATGATCATTCACAAACCTCAAGATAATGGTCGTTTGCTCTTGCTTGGAGATATCTTGTGATTCATCAACAAGAATATTAAAATATTCATCTCCAACTTCTTTACGAATCTTTTAACGCGCTCTATTGGCCACAATCTTCAAAATCTCCCTTTGAATTTCCGGAGCAGGGTATTGGACATTTTTCGGAGCATTATCAAGAACAACTTCATCCACTTCTTTATTCATGCTTGCAAAAGTCTTAACCAATTCAATAAAATTTCCACGGTTGGATTAAGTTGAAGACTCATCATGACCTCGATAAGCACAACCTTGAAGTGCAAGTCAATGGATGCTTTTGATTGAGGTCTTCAGACAGAAATGATTTCTCGCCTTCTCAATATTTGTCTGGGCATGCATAACTTTGTATATATGTCCAGCTCTCCTCAAATCTTCTGCACGTTGAAAACAAATAGCATATGGTGATGTTGTTGTAGAACCAACATGAGAAGTGAATGCACATTTACTTCCTTGGCTAACCTTTTTCCAATTGTTGAATCCTTGACTAATGCAGAAGTAGTAGACACAACATTACTTGTAAAAAAAAAAGCAATAAAAACAATATGCTTTATCTTTGGAAGAGGAATATTCCATCCAAGTGAAGTTGTGGGTCTTCTGGAAACACCGATTTTGAGTGCCACACCATGTAATAGGATACGATGTCAGTTTCGGTTGAAAAGGCCCGTCATTAAGATACTCATATCTTATATCATCTCGTAAATGAGGATGATATTCTGACAATTGTTTCCCTTTGCCTGGATCATGATCACGGTCAGTACATGGTTTATCAAATTGCAAATCTGGCATAGAAGGACTTTGCTCTATAGTTGTTGAAAGAGATTGACTAGTTTGACTTTGAGTAGCTGTGGATGAAGATCCTAAGCTACCTTCATTATCCGGACGATCACGTTTCTTAAAATATGACGATATAAGGTATTTTTCTTTATTTGCTATAGATTGGTCTTAGTCCATTTCTCAACTAGAAATAAAAATGAGAGGAAAACATAAAACAAACATTATAAATAATTACTCAATTTGCAACAAAAATCCATCAAGAATGCCAACAAACATAATATTTTCGTTCTCTTACTTCTGTTCTACTGAATAAATACAGAATACTAATCCTACTCGAAAAAAAAAATATCTACCACTATTAGATAAAACTAATCAGTCCACTAATTAGTAAAAAATGGGGAAACATCAACTTGAACTTCAAGAATGATATATAGAATTCAATTTCTACAAAAGAAAGTAAAAAAATACTATAATATTAAACTAAGAGCAAATGAAGGAAAAGTGGAAAACGCCATTAACAAACAGACAAGGAGACGCAGTAGTGGACGACGTCGACACGTGCCTTACCTTACCCTTTTTCAATTTTTTCCCTTCTCTCTCCAATTGTTGTTCGTTATTTTCAATTTATGAGTTTGAGTGTGTATGTTTTTTCTGCCTTTTGAATTATAGGGCTCGATTATTTTATTGTTATAAATTAGTTAGAATAATAGAATATTCTTTTATTAAAATATTCTTTTATTGTCTATTTGTCTTATTATTCTACGACAAATCAACAGCCCAGGATTGGAATTTGGGCTTGCAAATTGTAATTTATGTTGAATGAGCTTCAATTAAGATAAATTTGCAAATTAGTTGGGCTGGGTTGAGGATAGGCTATTGGGGTAGGCTGAAACATGTAAAAAATAGACTTGGTTGGGTAAATGTAGCTTATGGGTCTGGGTTGCACTGGGCTGGAGCCCAGTCCCCCTACATCCGCCCTTGGTTGCTTCAGAAAAAGGCAGATATCACATTCGACCGTGCTTAAGTGGAAGTTTAGTCAAATTCTAGTTTGCTCTTGATTTTATTTTTGGTCGGAGCTAGTGGATTGCATTATTTGGATATGCATGTAGAATTGTAGATAGTTGATGTGTTTGATTTGAGTTGCGATGTTTGACTTGCTGATTTTGTGTGTATACTTAGCAGTAAAGAATTGTTGAACTGTTTGAGAAGAAAACTTATTCTGTTGTCAACATTTTTGATGTAACTCTGTGGTTTCGTATGATTATTGAAATTAAACTGACACGTTCTTTAATTATAATTGAGATAAATAACACTTTCGACATTTTTAGATAAATCACTCGTTCGTGTGATTGACATTTTGAGATAAATAACACTTTTGTTTCTTGCAATTGACACATTTATTCATTACAAATGACACTCTAAAAGAATCAGACACTCTCCTCTAAAACAATTGATATTTTTGTTAATTACGATTGACACTTTGAGATAGATAACACTTTTGTTCGTTGCAATTGATACATTTATTTATTATAAATGACACACTATAAGTATGTGACACTCTCCTCTGAGACAAATAACACTTTTGTTCAATGTAAATGATACTTTTGTTCGAAGCAAATGATACTCTACAAATAACATTTTCTTCAAAAACAAATGACACTTTTGTATGAAAATAAATGATACTTTACAAATGACACTTTTGTTCAACGCAAATGACACTTTTGTTCAAAACAAATAATACTCTACAAATGATACTTTCGTAAGTGGTGGTAGAAAGTGTTCAAAACGAAAATAAAACTTTTGTTTTAAAACAAATAATACTCAATAAATGACACTTTTATTCACAACAATGACATGTCCGTCCTTACAATAATTTTTAAATTCTTTTTAAAAAAAAAGTGAACAAAAAATTATTAAAAAAATAAAAGAAGAATAACGTCAGCGAGCGTGGATCCGAATAGGAGCGAGTAATGGAGTTGCAATTGGGCAAAAAAGAATCAAGGTGCACCTAAGTTTTTGTGTATGAGAAATTATCAAATTATTAACATTCTTTAATATCAAAGAAATTAGGCAAATGATTAAAAAAATAATTATAAAAAACCAATAATAAAATCCCGAAACTCCTATTAGATGGCCAAGATAAAATCAAAAGAGTACATGTTTCTGTCGTAAATTATACACTTGTTTGTGTTGCACTACTTAAATTAATGATATGTGGCATTTGCAAAATTATTATGTTTATGACACATAAAGATTACGATATACTACCGCATGAATTATGTAACATAAAAACTTTTTCGAAAAAAAAAAATGGAAGAAGAATATGGCAAGATGATTGATTAAAAGTACATTTGAGGCAACATATTTATTATGCATTGTTTTATAACATGCCTAGTGAATAACAATAATGTTATCACTATAGGTCATTCAATTATTTTTTCGACCTCGACTTCTATGTCATCTCATAGGAATATTATAGGATACTATATAGGCCATATATTTAATTTAAATATGAGATTTGAGGCTGCGAAACCAAGGAAAAACCTCAATTACAGACCTCAAACCTAAGACTGGAGTAGTCTTATACTTTCTGAAGCCTGCAGCGGTGAAGAGGTTAGCTCACTCTTTCTCAATTGTTTCCTTTCCAGTGACCTCAGCCATCATCAAAACATCAAAGAAGAGATGCGTTTCAGTTCTTCATGTTTTTCGTTTTCTACATCCACAACCATGTCCACAATAATAGCCTTACTGCCTTCGTTCCTACTTGGAGTTATAGCTTCCTTCTTCGTCGTTCCAGTCGTGCGGTATCCACTAAAATCCATCAACAATTAGTTAATAGGTTAAATAGGAGCAAGAGACTGATCTAGGATTAAAAATTATAAGCAAAATATTTTATTTTTATTTTTTTTGTAAATTTAGGTACTATAAACATTTCAATATTCCTTGGCGGAAATTTCCATGGGTAATATCAAGAAATCCATTGGTAATCGAGCTTATCGATGGAATTATGTCTGTCGTAAATTTGATTGCCTTAAGGCTCATTGCGTAGTAGTAGGCGCGAAGCTATGAGGGAATACGCTTCTTCCTCTCTCTTGTTTTTGTCCTTAACCTTGACCTTGACCTTGACATTGTTGAAAAAAAATATTATTAATTTTAATTCTACTCTACCCTAAGGTTATATTATCGGTACCTTGACTTTGTTGAAGAACTTGGAGTGGACTAGAACCCGCATTATACGGTAGGTGATGGAGAGGGCGTCGGTTCGTTCAGAAAGCGTTATAGGCTTACCATGTTTGTGGATGACATCGGGTATGCCTAATTGTACCGCGGTTTTGAGGGATAAGGAGTTGATGTAGTTGAAAGTGTGGTTCCATACATGAGCTTGAGCATCAAGAAGCTCCTTTGCCATTAGCCCTTGCCATTTTCTCAAGGAGTTATTGATAATTTTTCATACTATGTGAAGTAATTGTTTTTCTCGCTAGCTTCTATTTGTATTTTTATATTGGTTGAATAAGCTTACGCTTACGTGGATTAATTAAAACCATTGTTTAAAGCAATGAATTGCGGTGCCTTTTTTGGTGTTTTTAGTCAATCAATGTCATCTAATGATTTTAGTTTATTTTTTGAAAATTGTATCTTTGGCATATACTTATTTTGAGTTACATGTTGCAATCAAAAAGGATAATGGTATATAGATTTTATGCGCATTAAGAATCTGCTTTGTATTAATAAATAAATAAGTGATCAAAACTTTAAAAGATTTGGTAGATCCATAGATAGTATATTGTGGAACACGGAAAGACTTTTCATGATGCATATCATCTACTTATCTTAAAGTTTAGGGGGCTTTATCCCTTTTTTTTAATCTCTTTGGCAATTCCTAAACTTAAATTATCAACCAAATTGAAGAAAAGCAATTGCTTTTAATTGCTGCTGGCTTCACATGATTCCCAAATCACAATCCATGTCTATTTTCTTTGTCATTACATTTCCATTTGTAATAAAATCATCGCCCTTTGGGATAAGGAGTGAGTAAATTTATAACTTCTATAATTAAATTGATAATCTCATAATTGGTTTTTTTTTTATATAACGAGAAAAATTCGCAGTTATAATCGAAGTGAGCACATTGAAAAACTTTGCACTTGTACAATAGTCCACAAGCCACACAAGAGATACAAATCAGCCTATACTAACTATAAGTGACATACTTACACATGACGGTGTCAATAATTGTTCTTCGCATTATTGGTGGTTACTTCAATTCTTAATCATTTAGTTTCTAAATTGATTGTTTTTTAATCCTTTAGCATTGGATTTATTGCCAATTAATTATGTTATATGCCCGGTTTAAAAAAACAGTTTGAATATCATATAAGCTGATACTATTAAATTATAAAAATAAGCATTTAAGAAAATTGCTTATAAGTTTGTACTTATTTTTCATAAATTGATAGTAACATCTTAAAACGAGCGATGTACTCAATTTATTGTTTAAATTTTGTAAACCGTATTTTAAGATTTTGAATATATACCTCGTTAGTCCCTTTTCACTAAGAAGGTAGCTGAAAGATATATTAACATCATTATTGATTAAAAGTACATTTGAGGCTTATGTATTGTATTATAACATGCATATTGTATAACACTATATAGGCCATTTATTTATTTGAAATATGAGGATTTGAAGGTGTGAAACTAAGGAAAAACCTCAATCACAGACCTCAAACCTAAGATTGGAGTAATCTTATATTTCTGGAAGCCTGCAGCGATGAAGAGGTTAGACCACTCTTTTTCAGTTCTTTCCTTTCCTGTAACCTCAGCCATCATCAAAACATCAAAGAAGATTTGAGATTCAGTTTCTTCATGTTTTTCTTTCTCAACATCCACCACCATCTCCACAATAATAACCTTCTTGCCTTCGTTCTTGCTCGGCGCTATGGCCTCTTTGCATTTCTCCAGTATTTTCACACATTCTTCGTCATTTCAGTAGTGCAGTATCCACTAAAATCCATCAACAACTAGTTAGTAGGTTAAATAGGAGCATAGACTCATCTAGGATTAAGAATTATGGGCAAAATTTGTAAATTTAGGCACTACAAAAATCTCAATATTCAACAACGGAAACTTTTGCAGGTAATACCAAGAAATCAGTTGGTAATTGAGCTTACCGATGGAATTATGTCTATCGGAAATTTGATCGCAGATACTATAGGCGAAACATGTAATAGGCGGGCGGGTCCAACCAATAATTATAATTGAAGTTCTTTGATATACAAATGTTAAAAGAACTAGTTTAAGGAGTCACATGTGGGATAGCTCACTTTTTGGAAAATTTAAAATTTGTGACAAGATAGAGACATAAAACTCCGTCAAAACTTTGTCGCTACTGACATAGTTTTTTGTCTCTATACATCGGTAGTTTTCAAAAGTTGAAACTCCATCAGCATTCCTATATTAATTAATTAACGATGAAGAAGCATACCTTGAGGAAAACTGTTGAAAAAATCGAAAGTATATATATATATATATGAATAAATTGGTTATTATGGAAATAGTATTAGCATTTAATGCTAATATGACATGGGCGAAATTCAGTCCGTTTCGATCTCATTTTCGAGCCTCGATACATATTCAATTTATGAATTGAGATATATGACGTCGATCTACGTTTTTAGTAGATAATTATTGGGTGCTTAATTTCTCGATTCCGATTTTCGGTGAGTGAGAAATAGAGGTTCGAAGTTAGGGGGACAAAACTAATATGTTACCTAAAGTGGAGAAACTTATCTAATTCGGGTTTTAGAGAGTTATTACATTAATCAATGTCCCACATTGATTAATGTGTAATGTTTTGTGTGGAATTTAAGTCTTTACCATTTAGTAGAAGATAACAAAGTGACATGTGGTGGGCTTGGGCCACACATGCTCATGCGCGCGAGCCTTTTCGCCGACCGCCTCACACGCGGCGCGCCGCGCCCGCGCCCTGCTCTGGCTCCGGTTCTGGTTCTGGTCCGTGTCCTTGGACTTGGATCTTGACAATTGGTCATTTGGGTGGTCCGCGGTCTTGTCCGTTGGGTTTGGCATTGGATTTGGCTAAACTGACCTAGTTCAACATTGGTGGTCTAATCCAGTTCGTAGTGCAGTGCACCTGCCACACCCAAGCCTATTTTTTTGGAAGTCTCTGGAATGAGACTGTTCAAGTGATCTCCACCACTCCACTTTCCTTCCCCACGTTCACCTGCCTTAATTGGCAGCTCCAACCTTTCACCTGAGCAGAACAGCTTATAAATAGGACTAGTTGCATGGCATTTCAACACACCAACAAAAATATTCTCTGCATCTACATACTAGTGTCTTAAGCTCTTCAGCTCCTGTACTCGCCTGAAAGTCTTGTTTGCCGGAGCTCGACGATTTTGCAGTGCTGCAATCTTCGAGACGTCGTCGTTTTATCTTTGGGGACGATACGCCGTAAACCGAGAGCACTACCGGCATTTTGTCTCGCGGATAGAGGTTATTCTCGACTTGACGAAGATTTTTTTTAAACATTCTGTTGTGTTTTCACTTTTCCGACTCATTTGTTTGTTTCCGATTGTATTAGCAGCTTGTAATCTAACAAAAACTACATCAGCATGAGGAACAGACAGAAACATATCACCAGCGATGTAGCTCAAATTCTGAGACCCTTCCAAGCTAGCAACAACATGTGGAAGATCCAACATAATACATTTCAAGCCGTGAAACGCAGCGGCCACGCCTCTCGCCACCGAACCCGTCCCTCCCGCAATGTCCACCATTGTCGCCACCCCCTCGAAAACTTGCCTACATTCTTGAACAAGTACACTTGTCACCAATCTTGCATCACAAGCCATAGCCTCATTCAACAGTTGATTCCACCTCTCCTCATTCCCTGTATACTCCCAAAAGGGTTTCCCATTTTTAGTGATAAATGGAGTGGGATTTTCATCTCCAAACCACTCACTCATATGATGCATGGGGTCAATCAAGATGGGGCTCAACCATGCCAACTGTAACACCCCGAAATTTTTAATTAAAAAAAATAAAAAAATAAAATAATAATAAGCATTTATATATCATGCATGATATCACGTGTGTAAGTTCTGTAAGTCGCGCCCTAGAAATTTAAATGAAAATTAAAGCATATATCTTATTTGTCATTAAATCATTTTTATTATATAAATTTATTTTGAACTTTGAATGTGTTTATTTATATCATATTATGATTATATTGTTTATTTTTAAGATAGAAATAATGTTAGAGACAAGAATAATATTTATTTATTTTTGATTTCCTAAACCTACTTAGATTCATAAAAGGATATTATATTTATTATTATATTAAGTTATTAGGAGAAAAATTTATATTATGTTTTATGAATAAAATAGATATTTAATATGTGATATTTATGTTTAAGGATCAATTTTAATTGTGTCAATATCCTAGTTCAACTATGATTGAATCTCTTAATGAGTATGTGATAGAATAAATTATATATAAAAGATAAAATGACAAAAATAATTATGGATATAGATATTTAATATGTGATATTTATGTTTAAGGATTAATTTTAATTGTGTCAGTATCCTAATTCAACTATGATTGAATCTCTTAAGTTGTATGTGATAGAATAAATTATATATAAAAGATAAAATGACAAAAATAATTATGGATAAAATATATTTGATACCTTTTATTATTAGGGATCTTTATATAATATATTCTAAGCCTATAAATACCCCTTAGTCGCTCATAATATAGCATCCCATAAAATTTTCGAAAATCTGCCAGCATATCTGCGAACTGTTTCAAGAATTATTTACACATCTTCCCGTCTTCATCTCGGCGTGCAAATTTAGTATCGTCTTTCTAGGTATGTCTAGTATACTCTATAAATGTTGTAGAAATTTAAAAGCATGATAAGTATTTTTCTAAAATTGTTATTCGTAACCTGCCAGTTTTTGACATCATGTTTATGAGCTTGATAGGAAATTGTTTTTCATGTTTTTTTCGACCATGCTGAATTTTAATGAGATATAATCTATGTTAGGTCATTCATGTTAAAAATATAAAAAATTTAGAATATTTAGGATACATTTACTATTGATGTGCCAGATTATTTTGTCAGCATGCATGTAGATTGAAAAATAAAAGTTTTCAGGTTACTATTAAATGAATTATTGATCATGATAAGTTTTATTGTGATGAAATATGTATTATGTTGTTCATGTCAGAGATCTATAATTTTTAGGACAAAATTTTTATGATTTTATTAATTTATTTCATGAATTGCCGAATTACTCGATGCACGAATGAATTGTCAATAGAAATAAAATTGTGTTTAATATACTTAAGATTATTACTATGTGAAATCGTTAAAAATGCATGTTAATAAGTAGATTATGTATAATATGCATTGTTTGATTATTATGATCAATTTGTATTTATGAATTTTTGAAATTATTGGTGTATGCATGACATTCCATGTAAAGTTATTAAGATAAATTTTCATATTAGGATTGACGCGCAGGACTTAAACATCTGATATCCATAATTTTTCATCAAGTCAAGGTTAAGGTGGGTTTTTTCTTTTATCCTTATTATATACTATACAGTTTTTCTCATGCGTTATTCAGTACAGGCAGAGCCTTCGGGCTATTCACGCAGTAAAACCTTCGGGTTAGCCCTCGGGCATTCACGTAGTAAAACCTTCGGGTTAGCCTTCGGGCAATTCACGTAGTAAAACGTTCGGGTTAGCCTTTAGGCAATTCACGCAGTAACCTTCGGGTTAGCCTTTAGGCAATTCACGCAGTAAAACCTTCGGGTTATGCCTCTTGGCTTGCATGTCTAATTTCTCATGTTAAATTATTTATAGTTTATAGTTTGGATAATGTTTGACCTCACTGAGTAGTCGTACTCACCCCTCTTTCTCTTTTTCAAATCATGGTCGGGCAGATGCTTGAAGTGGCGGATGGTGATGGTCACACACTTCTACGAGAAAGAAATAATGAAACTTCTTACTGCATTAATTTAGTTTTAGTATGAACTAAGCACTTTCGTTCCATCGCATTTTTCGAAAACTAGTAGTCGCATGTGCTTTTTATTTTTAAGACTTCCGCTGTTATGAAATTTTGCACTGAAATTTCCTTTTATGAAAAAAATTATTAGTTATTTTAAAAATTAAATTTAATGACAAAGTTTATGCATGTGGTGACGTCCCCTTAAAAAGTTATGAAAATTGGGGCGTTACACCAACTACATAGGTTGTCATGCTCAAAGGCTCGTCTCGCATTAGTAGACGTGAAGCCCGTGTCAGAGAATACGCCTCTTCCTCCTTCTTGACCTTGTTGAAGAACTTGGAGTGGACTAGAACCCGCATTAGGCGGGAGAGGCTTTCGGACTTGGCCTTGTTGATTGAGAGGGCCCCTAGTTCAGAAAGCGTAACTGGTTTGCCGTGTTTGTAGATGGCATCGGGTATCCCTAACTCAACCGCGGTTTTGAGGGATAAGGAGTAGATGTAGTTGAAAGTGTTGTTCCATACATGAGCTTGAAGCTCCTTTGCAGACTCTACCCCATCAGGCCTTGCCATTTTCTCAAGGACTGCGATACTTTTTCATATGGTGTGAAGTATTTATGTCTCTTTACTATTTACAAGAGAATGAGAAGAGAGTAAGGTTATTTAAAAACGACAAGTGTATATATCTTAGGAGACTTTTGAATCAAAAGTTTTTCCAAAATTTGAGTATAGTGATTTAGGTATGATTGTAGACCATTTCCGGGAACGAATGGTTGATGGTAACTTCAAGGTTTGAACTTGAGAAATGAGATGGATTGGGTTAATATTTTGGATTGGAGATTCATGAATTGTTATAGTTAAAACCATTGTTTGGTATTTCATCTAAAGATTTTATTTATTCTTTTGGGACCATTAAGTGTTGGTAGTGTGTAAGCAAGTGGGATTGTGGCTTTTAAAATATAGAGTAATTAGGGAAGAGAAAAAAAGCTATGAGAGAGAAAGAAGGTTCATTGAGAGTGTAAATTTGACAACATAAGTTTTAGATTCATTGAAATAAAATCACACTTGCAAATCAGAGTACAAGAACGGATTTGCACTTCCAAATACATGTCTAAAATTCAAGCCTAAATCACTCAAATGTATGTAAGAAAAGAATTTGTAAGTGTCTCATACTACTTACTATAATAATACAGCTAGGAATTCAGGGGCACAAAGAAATGATGAACCTTTACTCCAAGAGTGTTGGCTTCCTTCCCATCTAAACAAGCATAGCATTCCCATCAACGCAAACTTTGAACGGCTGAAATTGCCCGATGAGATCGTAAAAGAATACATATAGCTCAAGAAGAGCAGCAACCACCTTTCTTCACTGCAGAAACCTCATCCTTAGAGCCAACATTGATGGTCTGGCCTTTCGATATAGGGGCCGGATCGTCGCTACTCTCGAGGGCTTTTCTGCTCACCACGCCGTGGATCTGCGTGAGCACCTCCGTGAAGGCGTTCTCGACGTTCATTGACTCGAGGGCAGAAGTCTCCATGAAGAATGTCTTCTCCCTCTCGGCAAAAGCCGTGGCATCCTCTGCAGAGACGGCGCGGAGGTGGCGCAGGTCGGACTTGTTCCCAACAAGCATGATGACAATGTTCGAGTCCGTGTGGTCGCGGAGCTCCTTCAGCCATCGCTCCACGTTTTCGAATGTCACGTGGCGTGTGACATCGTAGACCAAGAGGGCGCCAATGGCTCCTCGGTAGTAAGCACTAGTGATTGCACGGTATCTGTACCGAAGAATTGTGAAAGATGAGGATTTATAAGGCAGCACATTGTAGAAATGAAAACGTAGAATATACGGAAACAAGCAACAGTTAAAGCAAAGGGAAATGAAATGAGAATTGGTTACCCACTTCGTCTTTCGACTACGTCCGGAAGCCCCACCAAACCAGGATTTTCACTATGATTTTGGATACAAAAACAAGGAAATAACGGGGCTATTATAGAAGAATAGAATAGCCCAACACTAATTGTTATCATGACTGTATTTCAATTTCAAAAACCTTCGGACTCTATACTCAACACATATCACATGTATTTTGGGATACACCCAAGTAGCATAAAGTAATGCAAAGGATTATGATGAACTAAAAGAAGATTTTGGGGAACAAAGGAACTAATATCATCATCAAATATATAAAAGGAGCAAAATTAGCAGAGGAACACTTTCTCTAAAGAGGTAAAACTTAGTTGCTTCAGTTTACTAAGCTAGATTGCAAAGCTTAGATCCAGTTGTCCAAGCATCAATGGCCTCTAATGCATATATATATATATATATATACTAGGTTTAGCACAAGCAGAAACTCGGATTGAATGGAAGCAGAGAAGCTTGATTCCTACCATAACATTCTTCAGATAAGCCCTCTTCTTGACCAATCTTAACAACTATACCAATTCTGTTCTCAATCTGTACTGCCAACCAAATCATGCTTATTAGGTTATTACTACTATAACTGATCTGTAATACTATGGAAATCGCATCCATTTCATGCACCAAATCAAGAGAAGATTTCACAACTACATTAAATTAACATCTCTAAAGTACTAAAATGCAAAAGAATCAACATTGTCTTCGAATCAACTTAAGATGTTCAAAATTTGTAGATCAGCTCTATTCCCAAAAGTGATTCTTTATCTTTAATAAAACGTGATTAACACATAATGCAGTGATCTAAGTTTAAATAGGTATCAGATCTAAGCAGATCACGCTATTCCACAAACCACGGATCTCAGATCATTAATCCAAATCAAAAACCAAAAATAAGGAGAGACGAGAACCAGTCAAATCAGAAATTGAGATCTCAGATTTAAGACTAGAAATAAACAAAACAAATTACAAAATATAAATCTTAATAAAAGCGTTAAAAGTAAAATCAATTCGGAATGCACGATAATCAAACAAATGTCGTACCGTTCCTGGCCAGCGGTATCCCAAATCTGAGCCTTGACAACCTTCTCGTCGACGCGGATGCTCCGAGTGGCGAACTCGACTCCGATTGTGGACTTAGACTCCAAACTGAACTCATTGCGGGTGAATCTGGAAAGCAAATTGGATTTCCCAACGCCGGAATCGCCTATAAGCACTACCTTGAACAAGTAATCATAGTCGTCGTCCGCTCGATACGCACCCATGAGTGATTGTAATTGTAATTGTAATTGTAATGTATATGCAGAAGAAGGAAGGGTTTTGCAACGAGCGAGGTTCAGGAGACAGAGATTAGAGAGAAGAGACCGCCGAGAGAAGAGGGAGATCTTTTCCAAGTGTTTATAGCTGCTTTTACTGTACCGTTATACGCCGCTTTCTTTTCTTTTACTTATTTTAGGGAATATTTTAAATTTATCAGCCGCATTTATATTGCAAATATCATATCTCTATTTTACAAATATATATATATATATATATATATATATATAAATGTTATAAAGTAGTCATATAATACTTTCCGAAAATTGGAATAAATTGAGTTAATTTTGATTATGAATTGTTATTTTGGTAATAATAATATGGAAAAATGTAAATATCCTTGTATATAATACTATATCCGTCATATTAGAATTGATATGTTTTCATTATTGTGACATTCCACTATAGATGATATGTCCCTGAAAATGATAAGATTGTGTGGATCATATTATATAATACCACTTTCTTGATTGCAAATTAAAAAAAGAAGGCTCTAATGAGAAGAGAGTATAATTTACCATTAAAGCTTTTGAAAATCAATTGTAGAATCCAAATAGAATAGGACACAACTATCATTACATCGTTTGATCAGATTAAGCAACAACAAAATTTGTACCTAAACAAAATTACTATAAAATATACGACAAACCCCTAATAATAGTCTTTTAATGGTAATTACTTGGAAATAATGACTGAGACAATGTCTCATAAATATAGAGGTGACGACCATACTTGTTTCATGAGAATTGTCAAGATGTGGACCAAGCTAATCAATTTAATTGAGTATTATATATTTGTAGTTCCAATCAAAATTCAAATTTTAAAGATTACAAGGATTTTTCTCAAATAAAAAACCTTTGTTTGTCCATTCCCGTTGTTAGGTCGACATAACTGAGTTCATCCCATTAACACCAAACGGGGGCCTAACTAAGATCTCTTTCCAATCCATCATCTTATTTCATATACACCTACTATATGTTCTTAAGAGGGAAAGAATGTATAATACATCTATCCACAACTATAGCTATGGCAAAGATTTTTTCGCTTATTGACATCAAGGTACGAAGAGCATTTGGTGTAACCTGCAATGCATACAAAATTCAATATCAATATCCCGCAGAGAGCGAAGGGTTCTCGGATGAAGAAGATTAGCGGAGTTGTATGAAACCGCGATAACGTAAAAACAGACATACCTCAATGAGCTCATTAGATGCAACATACTACTGTTGCTTCCTCAACAGATATCTGCAAGAAAAGTTGCATCTTCGTAAATAACAAAGGAAGAAGGAAGCAAATAATGAAAACAAATGAAGTAATTGGATTTAGAGTACATACAAGGCGAGGAGGGGTTAGCTTAACAGTCTCATCTTTGTTGGCAGCACGAATGTTATTTAGCTCCCTACTTCGCACTGGATTAACCTGGGACGACTAATAATTTATGTTAATCAGATGAAAACACAATAGATTAGATGTGAAACACTTACATCAAGATCAGTATCGCGTGAATGTTAACCGATGATCATGCCATCATATGTCTGCAGAAATAATTGAAAAAATTGAAGAATGGGAAGTGTCATCTTGTCTTCATTTATGTAGTTTTGGTAAAAAAAGGGAAAGTAATAGCAAAAACCTCCATTCCGGTTTGACAAAAAGTATTCCACGAGGTTCTAAGCTGATGATAAGTGCATAAGCCGTGGTACCCCACAGAAACCTGTTACATCAAGTATAGTTGATCAGTGAAAATGTGGAAACTGGACTCCAATTATCTGAAGAAGTTGAACACAACTGATATTGGTTTAAATATATGTGCCAAATTCCGAGATGAAATACACCACAACACCTTACTTCTGTTGATTATAGCATAAGATTAAGCTAATGGAACAAATTAGTACCTAAAGTAAGTATGTGTGTCCACCAATAATCACGCCAACATAAGTACTGATTAAGCTAAAGGTAGAATCGAAGTCCACAATATATAAATTACGGATAGGTGTTAATGTTAGATTAACTCTTCCAGCTCACCTTCAACAAAGATCAGTTGCAGTCTAAGCCTACCAAGATGATAGAGTTGCATATTTGTATACATAAAACACTGGAGCAATTGGCCTAATAATGCAAAACTAGTTTTTTCCCAAAGTACAACAGAAATTTCTTGAGAAGTTGACAGAAAGACATAGATAAGCTATTTACAAAGAAAATAAAAAAACAAAGTAGCAAATTACTGAAGGCGAGACATGATAACGTACCAGGACTCCTTTTCGGACATTTCCAAGAGGACCTCGATGTTTCTCATATGCTGCAAGATAAAAATATCCATAAAGTAAATAATGAAGGTTGATACATACAATTTTACACTGGTAATGGTGAAGACAAACAGATACAAAAGAAGGCAAGTAATATTGATGGCAAAAAACAAATTCCCTGCAGAAATGAAGTCCATAAAAATACACAATGGTTAAGTTAAACAACAGCTTCACGATCACCATCAGAAAACTAAAAATTATCAGCTAAACAGAGCAGGAAAACGATCAAGACAGAGCGGAAAAAGTGGCTTAGAGGGCATACTCAAGAATGCACGGTGCATAAATCCCGTGCCTTGTAACGCTGTTGAAGACACTTCTGTAACCAACCAATCCTCTGCAATCATGTAGAAAACATTAAGAAAATATAATCAGAAGGAAAATTCTTATTCAGACACATTAAATCAAACACAAAAAGCTTATGCCCCAACGAAGAAGTTTCATATGAAAAAATAATGAAGAACCAAGCTCGATGAAGGAGTCGAGATAGAGGAACAAGGTACACAAGGAAACATTTAATAACTAAGAATAAACAAGAGTCAAAAGTTAAGGGGAAAACATACGTAAGTAGGAGAAATGATAAGGAAGTAGTACGTGCCTAGAAGGGCAAGTCAGACAAAGTCTAGTCCTACCAATACTGCCAGGGACTGGACCCATGTCAGTAATCTCTCCTCGCCGGTGAGAAAGAGCTTCCGTAACTAAACCAACATGCTCTTCATTCACCTGGAATGAGCAAGTAAAAAAAAGTCAATACTGGAATTCCGAGAGGTTGGAGAAGAACGGTATTGCTCCGGAGCTATCACCTCGATAGTCACTTCTCAATTGGCTCTAGTTTTTGCCCTTTCTCAATCTTATACCTGATAGTTTATAAGAATTATAAAAATTGAAAATATCAAATCAAATTACGAAGCTTTCATGTATGGGCAACAGCAAGATCAAATATTAGACTAATGCATCATACATCTAACCTAACCAAGCTAGCTCACATTTCTAGTCCTCAAAAATTGGTGGAATATAAACCTACTAGAAATTCATATCTTCAAGCAATTTCCCCATAGATTACAAAACTAGCTAAAACCTGTATACTTATCATATACATCTAATAACCAGTCCTCTTTCATAAAGCCCATCCATCAATACTGTAAAGTGGTAAAGGATGACCGAAAACAAAATTTATCAGAGTCAAATTTCAATAATATGCAAATGTTGCATCCGTTCAGCAAGGGTCCAGAAATGACAGTTGGAATCAAATGCTCTTTGCTAATGATTTTGAGCTGACAGCATCGAAAGTATAGTACCAGAGTAGAAATGATAGTTTGAATCAAATGCTGTTTCCTAATAATTTTGTGCTGGCAGCATCAAAAATTTAGTATCCTCTATGCAATACTTCAGTTTTCACGTTTGTATAAGAATAATCCCATGACTAGTTGCTTCTGCATACAACCCAAACTATTGAAAATGAGCTCCAACCTACAATTACAATCATAACCTTACTACAAAGACAGGTCACTTGAGATAGGTTTAAAATCAGACTCAAAGTAACACCTGATGGATTAAAGTGAGTAGCTATTCCAAAGGAGTTCTCGACTTAGAATCCTTGAATAGAATAACTTATAAAATATTTGTTGACTATCAACATCACAAAGTACATGATACAAATTGGAGCTCTTATAGTCTTATGTTTCACTTACTGCACCACCAAAATCTGCATGTCCTGGTGTGTCCACCATGTTCAGTTCATTCTCTTTCCACGAAATAGATGTTACCTGCAAGTTTTAATGAGAATAGCAAGTGTGATGTTCAAAAGCATGCAGCAATAAAGTAACTAAAGGATTGACAACTAAATGACATATCAGCTGCTACTCAAATATACTAGAGACTCATTTTATTTTATGGAACTTAGTAGAACTTGAATATCAAGATCATAACATAAAAGCAATTCCTCCTTCACTCGTCTTTTTTATTTTCCTTTTTGTATGTGATATGGTGATACATGTATCATTGTTCCATTGGCTAACAAGTTTATACCTCAGACAAACTTTCATCAATCTACTACCAAGCAGAGACTAGCAGCCGTAAGTCCGGCCTTTTTTTCATCATTGCCAACGGAAACCTTATTTCTGTATCAAAAGTAAATGCTGATAGCATATTCAAGAAATCACATTTATCGCTTTCAATCGAGAAAATGAATTACGGAAACATTCTTTCGTTTGCCAGTTTCCACTTCATCGAGCTTCTTCTTGATCTATATGGTTCCTTTTTCTACATCATTTACTAAAACATTGTTCATGTCGCTAAGACCACCAACAAATGATCCCCATATTTGAATTGCCTTATAGACAAAAACAATATATACAAACCTTGGAGGAGATGGTGATGCCACGTTCACTTCACGCTCGAGGTTTATAGAATCCATAGCTCGCTCATGCGGAATATCGGCGCCACAATGGCGGAGTAGCCGATCCATGAGCATGGTCTTCCCATGGTCAACATGAACTATTACCGCGACATTCCGAAGATTGCTCGGATCCACGGCAGTACCGAAAGCTTTTGTGGTCGACGGAGGGGTCGCAGCGTCCGTGGATGCAGAGAATTGCCTTGTGAAGGCCGTAGCGGGTGACAATACAGAGGCCTTCCGGTAATTGGCGGAGGAGGAATATATTGATTTTCTGGATGCGGCGGAGCAGAGAGACCGAAGCAGAGGTCCCACCATTTCTAGCGGAGTTGAGAGATATGGCTGCTTCTGCTTCCCTATTTGAGGTGAAAGAAACGTGTAGGGCTTAAGAGGTGAATCAAATCAGGGTTTAATGGTTTGATGCTCTATATTTTTTTTTATTCTTTATTCTCGACAGAAGAGAACGATATATACAAAGATTCTCCGCCATGAATGTCCATTTCCAAAGTTCATCTTCCATATATAAACCCTAATTTCACAAATCAAGTGAACGAGTTTCCCAAGTTGATTTGTTATAGATGTGACTGCATTTATGCACGTCGCCTGTTCGAGGAAATGCCGGAACTAATTCTCAATCAAAATCGTCAACTTTCCGCTGCATTACATGGTTAGAAATGCCTCTTTCAAGATCATGAATTGTTTCTTAGCGAAACATGGCGTTTGCAGTTGCAAGGTTGCGTTCAATCCTCCTTCCTACAAATCGGGCTTTCATCCGGTTCTCCTTGGCTCATTCCACATCTTCAAAAGCGAGCGTCGAAGAATCTATACGAGAAGCAATTGATGGAAAGGCGTATCAGAAAATACCAGAGCTTCTCAACGCATCGAGAGATGCTTGCCTGAACCCTAATCCGTTCACCTTCCACTCCACATTCTCCGAGAGCCATAGACTCCACGTGATCGACGATATGCTCCAATCATTCATCTCCATCCGGCCGCGTTCCCAGCCCCATAAGGCCTACTCCTGCCTCCTCTCGCTCACTCTCGAGAGACTAGCAAATCTCCCTCTCGCCCTAGCCATCGTGCAGTACACGCTCCGGTCCGGCTGCTTTTGTCATGACCCAACCGGGTGTGACATGGTTTGAAGGGAAAGAGACGGCGAAGGGGGTGACTGAAGAAGATGGAAAGGAGGGTTTATTGTTCATGTATCTAATTGAGAAGTCGATTAATGAAGAAGAAGATGTCGAAGAGGAGTTTTGTGACAGCTTGGAGGAGTTTCTGACCGTGGATGATGTTGGAGGCGATCCAACGGCTGATATCCAAAGTGGCTGAGCGGACCGATGGAGAGGGTTGACCGAACGTGGACGGACGAGATTATTTCCACGTGTTATCCAGTTATTTGCTATTATTCAAGCATTAGCTTAATATGTTGATTAGTTAGTTAAGCTAGTTTCTCCTTTAAATACTAGTTATGGAAATGAAATGAGCATGCTTGTGGAATCACTCTCTTTCTCTCTCTCTCTCTCTTCGATTTGATTGCCTCACGCATACGCTTTTCTCTCTCAGTCTCTCTCGCTCTCTCTTTTCTTCGATTATTGTCCCAGATCTGGATCTGGGAATTGTTACATTTGTGTTCCTTACAACTGTTGAATTGATCTATCACAATTACTAATAGACTACCATCTATTACAGTGGTATCAGAGCCTCCTTCCATGGCTACCTCCGGGCTCCCGCCCATTCCAGAGGAAGGACGCATTGAAGATGATGAGTCGGTGCTACAACCTGCTCATATGGACGCAAATACGCAGGCGTTAGCCGATTTGCTATCTCAAAACATGTTTCAACAATTGTCCTTGAACAACCGCACTCTTACCAACACTTTCACCGGACTCATAGGTAATTTGTCTAATCGCTTAGATCTATTGGAATCGCAAGTCACCCGTGGATCTAAACACGGCCCTTCCCTGTCACCTCTACCAACTACGCCCCATTATGCTAATCCCCAACCCAGAGTCCCCAAGAACACCCCCGGGTTTTCGGCCGTCAGGGAAGGGAGTTGAGGAAGGGGGTGGTCAGGCTTATGTGGAGGAAGGGGGGGGGGAACGGTTAGGGAGTTTGCTAGAAACCCTTGGGGGGAGAATAACAACTATGGGAGTTCTCCACACCCTTACACAGGATCGAATGGGGGAAACATGAAGGGTAGTGGCTCCAGAAATTATTCCTCAGGTACTGGAAATTCTTCTGCTGGTGTTTTACCTACTGTTCCTAAAATAAATTTCCCTAAGTTCGATGGAACCCGTTCTAGATCTTGGTTAATGAGATGTCAAAGTTATTTCTCCACGGTAAATACCATACCAGAGGATCAGAAGTTGGCCTTTGCCTCTATGCATTTCGAGGGCAAGGCTTTGGAGTGGTATGACAATCTTCCCCTCAAGGGGGAAGATCTAGTTTGGGCTCAGTTTGTGAAGATGATCTCCACTAGGTTCCAGGACCTACAAACCAGTAAGGCTATAGCCGAGCTGCATAAGCTTACACATGTGGGCAATTATGATGAATACGTGGCAAGGTTTGAGGAATTAAAGGCTTTCATCATACATAGTAAGTGTGGGGAGTTTGATGAACAATATTGGGTTGCAGCCTTTATTAGTGGGCTGGATAAAGACATTCAGGCTGGGTTGGATATGCTTCATCCAAATACCCTAGAGTCAGCCATTCATTTGGGAACACAACAAGTGCACTTGAATGACTCTTTCTTAACGAAGATCAAGGAATATACTAAGGGACTGGGCCATTCTACTTACTCAAAGAAAGCTGAAGTTAAGCCATATCAGAAGCCAGTCCCTAAGCCAGTTACAGCAGGGAAATCTGGGTTCAAGCTCTTGACTCCCTTCGAAATGGATCAAAGGAGAGCCAAGGGCCTTTGCTACAATTGTGATGAGAAATTTACCCCTGGACATAGATGCAGTAATAAAATTAACTTCATGGTGATGGAGGTGGAGGAGCAGGGGGGATTTTTGAATAGGTTGGAGATAGGAACTGATGATGAAGAATTTGGTAATGCCAAAGAAGAGTTGGGCATGGCTATGATTTCACTGGGATCTATGGAGGAGGAATCTGGCAAACACATTATGAGGCTGATAGGGGATTCAGGCTCCAAGAAATTGAGGATCCTAGTAGACACAGGAAGCTCCCTCAACTTCTTAAACACAACACTAGCCAAAACATTGCAGGGAGTAATGGAACCATTCACTCCTTTAAAGGTATTAGTGGCCAATGGTAATGTGATGATAAGTACAAGAGACTCAAGGGATTTCACTAGAAAATGCAAGATATTGAGTTTGAGTATGATATCAGGCTGCTTCCTACAGTTGGTTATGATTTAATTCTAGGAAGTGATTGGCTTAAGAAAGGCTCCCCTATAATTCTGGATTATTAACAAATGTACTTTTCAGTACAACATAAGGGGGAGACGTTATATCTGCAGGCTGCCAAGGGACAAAAAGGGGTACCACCTGTTACTGCAGCTGCCATCTATAAGCTGTTGCAGGAGAGGCAAACTTCACCAGGCCATTTCCTAGTGATGTCATTAACTGAGGAAGGGGAGCAGAATAATCCTCTAATGAATCCACTACTGGAAACATTTGGGGATATATTTGAAATGCCAAGTGGACTACCACCTAGGACAGGGGTGGAGCATAATATACTCTTACAGCCAGGGAGTATGCCAAAACAGCAATACCCCTACAGAGTGTCTCATGCCCAGAAGGCTGAAATTGAAAAAACAGTAGCAGCATTGTTGGAATCTGGGGAAATACAGCCCAACAAGAGTCCATTCTCTTCACCAGTGCTGCTGGTCAAGAAGAAGGACAACTCCTGGAGGATGTGTGTTGACTACAGGTATTTGAACAAACTTACAGTAAAGCATGACTACCCTATACCAATAATAGATGAGTTACTTGATGAACTTCATAGATCAAAGTATTTTTCTAAGATAGACCTGAGGTCTAGCTATTTTCAGATCCTTATGGATCCTGGCTCCAGGTACTTAATAGCATTCAGGACTCATAATGGGCATTATGAGTACCTGGTCATGCCTTTTAGGCTTTGTAATGCCCCTGCCATATTTCAGTCTCTAATGAATCAGATTTTCAGAGAAAAATTGAGGAGGCATGTGCTTGTTTTCTTTGATGACATTCTAGCTTATAGTCCTACTTGGGAAGCACATTTAAAGCATGTTGAAGAGGTCCTTACTATTCTGAGGAAGAATAAACTCTTTGCCAAGATGAGTAAGTGTGAATTTGGCAAAGAGTCTGTGGCTTATTTAGGCCACATTATCTCTCAAGATGGAGTGGCTACTGACCCTAATAAGGTTGCTGCTATGGTATATTGGCAGTCTCCTAGCAACCTCAAGGGCTCGAGGGGATTTCTAGGGTTCACTGGATATTATAGGAAATTTATAAGGAACTATGGGTTAATGAGCAGGCCCTTAACTGAACTATTAAAGAAGGGGGCTTTCCAATGGGGACCAGAAGCTGAGGTAGCCTTCCAGCACCTTAAGAAAGCTATGACTACTGCCCCTGTTTTGGCTTTGCCTGACTTTGAAAAGGAGTTTATTCTGGAAACAGATGCAAGTGGAATGGGGGTGGGAGCAGTGTTAATGCAGGAGGGCAGACCTATAGCATTCCTCAGTAAGGCTTTGTCAGGAAAGAATCTGAATCTTTCCATCTATGAAAAGGAGTTCTTGGCTATTCTAATGGCAGTTCAAAAACGGAAAAATTATCTACAGGGGCACCACTTTATTATCAGAACTGATCAACAAGCTTTGAAACACTTGTTGGATCAAACGATTACCACTCCCCTACAGCATAAATGGATTCCTAAGTTGTTAGGGTATGATTACTCTATTGCTTATAAGAAAGGAAAGGAGAATATTGTAGCTGCTGCCTTATCTAGAAAAGCTACTTATCAGTGCCATGCTGCCATTCCTCTATGGGTACAAAGGGTAGCAGACAGCTATGCCAAGGATACTTCCTTGACCACTATCATGGCAGCCAAGGCCATTGACTCAAACTCATATCCTGAGTATAGTCTGACAGGAGGGCTTCTAAGACAGAAGGGCATGTTAGGGGTGGGCAATGATGACAAACTCAAGGCCACCATTATCCAGGAACTACATGATTCAGCTATTGGAGGACATTCAGGAGAAGGGGGCACCTATCAGAGAGTAAAGAAGTATTTTATTTGGAAGGGTTTGAAAGCACAAGTTTTGAATATGGTTAAAGCTTGCTCAGTCTGTTGAAGGAACAAGAGTGAGAAGACTCATAGCCCAGGCCTGTTACAGCCTCTAACTATTCCCACACAGGCCTGTTCAAGGAACAATTATATTGGTTGTGGTGGACAAATTCACTAAATACAGTCACTTCTTGGGCCTCACTCACCCCTACACAGCTGCCACCATAGCCCAAGTTTTCCTAGATAATATCACCAAACTACATGGACAACCTTTAAGTTTGGTGACAGATAGAGATCCTATCTTCACTAGTGTTTTTTGGGCTGAGTTATTTAAGCTATTGGGAACTAAATTAGAAATGACCTCTGCCTACCATCCCCAGTCAGATGGGCAGACAGAAAGAGTTAATCAGTGCCTGGAGAGTTATCTCCGGTGCTTGGTAAAACAAGCACCCAAGCAGTGGTTCAGGTAGTTGGCTATGGCAGAATTTCGATATAACACCAACTACCACACCAGTCTTCAGTTAACTCCCTTTGAGGCCTTGTATGGGTACAGTCCTCCTATATTATCTATAGGACCGTGTCCCTACACCCACTCGCCAGATTCCCTAAATCTGGCGGAGGAGCGAGACAAGATGCAGCAGAAATTTAGAGAAAATCTGCTGCTTGCCCAAGAGAGGATGAAGAGGCAAGCTGATAAAATTAGGGTTGACAGGAAATTTGCTTTAGGCGAGCAAGTTTACCTAAAGTTGCAGCCTTTCAAGCAAAGCAGCGTTGTTCTACGAAAAAATCAGAAGCTAAGCCCCGCTACTATGGCCCGTACACTATTCTGGAAAAGATGGGAGAAGTAATTTACCGGTTCCAATTACCGCCTGGGGCCAAGATCTGGCCGGTCTTCCATGTTTCCTTGCTCAAGCATTCGGTAGACCCGAGCAAGATACGGTCCCCAGACCTTCCCAAACTCTCATCAGAAGGCGCCGCGGTTGGTGTTCCTACAGTCAAAGGAAAAAGAAGTCAAATGAATAGGAGAGTGTTGGTCCGGAGACGATAGTCAGGTGTAGAGGGGGGGGGGTGAATACACCTGATCACAGTTTCTTTTTCTCAAACTGAAGGACAGCTGAGCTGTTTAGTGCAACTGATGAACAGTGCCAAAAAGTAACCTTCGATCACTGAGTCAGAGTGGGTCAGCTACTGAGCTCTCCTACTGACTTTTGTCAGTCGTTCGAAACTCAATCGGAGACGTTGTGCAGATAAGTGTGGGGCCCGGAGATTTGTCTCAGTTTTGAAAAACGCTTTTCACAAATCAAGTTCTTTTGGCTGTGCGCTTTTGAAACACGTTTTATGCAAACATATGATTTTGAACAGTTATGATATGCAATAAAACAATAAAGAACACAAGCGATTTAACGTGGTTCGGATACGCAAGATCCTACGTCCACGGTCCTGACAATGGCAGGATAACTTGTTGATTATACTGAGCAAGCCTCAGCAGGTATCTGTGCACTGGACAGATCCTTCTAAGTTATAGTCCTTAGCGACTTTACAATTCAAACCGAAGTTCGTAAGGGATGGAATAATCTCCAACTAAGAAGGAGTTCTTACAATAAGAACAATTCACAGAAAGTGAACTCCTTCGAATCTAAGCTATAAATATGGCAATGAGCTTAGTCTAGAGAAGAGAGGGATCTAAATACTTTAGAGTGAAGAACTAAGAATATTCTAAGAAAGCAAGTTCTTCTCTGGATAATCTTTGAGTTTACTAGAGTGTTCAAAGCTTGAGCGTTTTTCCCTTTTTTTTATTCCGTGTGTGGAGCTTCGAATTTCTTCTCTATTTATAGTTGTGAGCTATGGCATATGTCCGTTGGAGACGACGTTGCCACGTGTCACAAGCTTCCAAAGAAAACGGCCATAATTTCGAATTTGTTGCAGCAGGGCAGTTAATTACTGTACATGAGAGCAGGTTTACTGTATAGAGCAGATATGGCGCTGTCGGCTTCTCATTGGTCAAGGTTTGTGGTTGGTGAGAATGTGTCAGAGTCAAAGTTGACTATTCAAACAACCTCTTAAGATCTTCTGCTGAACTTCGAAAAGACTTGTGCGACTGGGTCATTTTCTGTCGGACACAGTAGACTAGATAAGTCTCTGTCTTCTTCGACTGAGTCGGCTGACAAGGAATACATCTACTGAGTAGGTCAGCTGGCGATTGCGAAGGTACTGAGCTTTGCATATGTTCTTACGCGATGGCTTATCGGCGATGGGCCGTCTCCCTGCGAGGTGAAGATCGATTCTTTGGTGAAGAATGCAAGCTCTTACAAAGATGACGTGGGGTTCTGGAAAGTAACTTCGTCAGAAGATCAGTCCAACAGTTTACCCCGTACAGGACTTAGACAAAAGATAATCAAAATAAACAAGTCTAACATATACATCATCTAATCCTATAGACACACTGCACGACTGATATCAGGTGGGTTTTGGGATCTTCAATTCCATAGTACTACTATGATTTCCCCCAATATTCTTTTAACCACTAGACAGCGGAGTACCATCTACTGACTCATAACCCAACAATTTCCCCCTAACTGATGATGCCAAAACCTCTATTTCTAACCATCTAGCCTCTATTCTAAAATAAGGAATGGAGAGCTAATCTACTGACAATAATTTCCCCCTGATTCATCAGAAGACAATCAAGATGATCAATAAAACATCAAATCAGTAGGCGAGATATAGGCAAAATCAGAGAACGATTATGTGAGTGTGTGTCAGATCACTTAGTGATCAGTTGTGAGAAAACACAAACAAAAGTCATGAGACAATGAGTAATTGTCTGGCAAGCAATAGGAACCAATATATACATAGACAGAGAGTACATGGGCCCTATTACTATTACAACAAATATGAGATAAGAGATCAAGTCTGACTTCTGAAATTCTTCGTGCGTTTCTTAAAGTCAGCAAACTTGTCAGCTTGAGGGTCCAGGTAGTAATACTTGTAGACTCTTGAGCGTAGAACTTGGATTTCCTCATAATCATCTGGATCGTACATATTCAGACATAGATGAACAGCAGCTTCTCCTACTTCTCTCTCAATCTCTTTTGTGCACAGCACGCCGCGAGTAGTCATAGGAGGAGGGATTCGCCTGAAGGCTGGAGCTCTGAAGGGTATTTTCTCTTTCTCCATGATCTGGCGGATCTGATTTCTGAAATCCATATCGAATCGACTGATAAGTCCATCAAAGTGTTGATCAGCTGATTTGTCAGTCTCATAGATACCCCAAACATAGTATCCCTTAATAAAGTCTTCTTTCAGTTCCTCCCACTGCTCGTTGAGCTCGGCTGGCACCCATTTATCCACATGAGGTGTAGGCTCCTTCTTGATATAAGGTGCTCTTCTGAACTTGGATCCTCGTAGAATCTGCTTTCTTGGATCAGCTGTTGGCTTTGCGGATAGGCTAATCATTTTAGCCATGTCAGCTATCCTCTTTTTCTCTCTGAGAGTCGCTGCCCTTGTATCTCCTCTCCTGAGATTTAGTCCCTGCAGCGTGGCTTCCCAAGTAGCGTTGTCCTCTGCCTCCTGCTCAGGTGTGAGATTAGTCGGGTAATAACTCTGTGCAGTTGGCTGGGCCTCAGACACTAAGGCCTTGGCTAGCTCCTCCTTAGCTTTCTTCTCATCCTCAGCCTTCTTGGCCTTAGCCTTTCCAACAACTTTCTTTGGCTTCTTGCCTTTCTTAGCCTCTTCCAGCTGATGCTCATGATCAAGCTTATCCTGAAGCTGTTGAGCAATCTGAAGATAATAGGCTTCTTGCTCCGCTTTTGATTTGAACTTGCGAGCCGGGGAAGATGGAGAAATGGGTTCAGTGGCGATCTCCTTCCCCGATCTCTGCGGTGGCAATACCTAAGGCTCTTCTTCTTCTTCTTGATCCAAGAATTTTGCGATTTCGTCTATGTCTTTGGGCGAGATGAGATAGGAACCGCCTCGATCGGCTGCCGCCTCGAGGGGGGTGTATTCCGGCGGAGAGTACAGCTTGAACGGGTCCAGCTCGAGCGGTCGACCCTTCTCCTTGAGCTGTCTTTGGCCCCTTCCCCCTTACTTCCTTCCTCCACCAATTCAACCACAGCCGGTTCCGCCTCAGTTTCTTCCTTTACTTCTCCTTCCCCCTTTTTGGCATCATCTGCCTTAGAGAGGTGAGAGCGGATGGCTTTGATTTCTCGTTCAACATTGTAGACTGATTCTTTAATGAGAGTGGCAGTGAATTTGAAGTCTTTCACGAGGTCGAAGTACATTTCCCAATCTTTTCCTTGATCAGCTCTGAATTGCTTAAGCTGCGCGGCTGACTCCTGACGGAGTTTCAGCAAAGCCTGATCGTGGGAATCTGTCATCTCTTTCTAAATGGCCTTAAGGGCCTCCGCCTGTTGTTTTATAGCAGTTTGTAGGCAGGAGGTGGCCAATTTATTCCTTTCTTTCATTTCGGCCTTGACTGAAGCAAGAGCCTGAGCCAGCTGCTCAGAGAAAATCTTCTGCTGAGTTTGAAGGAGCTACTGACTCTGTGTTTCCAAATCTACCTTCTGAGCTGCTAAGGTAGTCTCAATTATCTCCTGAATATTCAGCTGAGGAGTAGGAGCTTCTGAGACTTTCTTCACGCCTTTAGCCAGTCGGGCTACACTAGCCGTTTGGGCCTTAGTATACTGGGCCCATTTTATATGAACATCTTTGGCTAAGAGGCGATTTTTGTTCCTTTGCCATCTTATGGCCTTGTTCACCGACTTAGAGGTGATGGAACCGATTGGTTGTATCTGATATGAGCTTGTTCCGATCCTTTGCTCAGAAATCCCGAGTAGTTGCTCTCGACTGCGCTTCGAGGCACCCAGGGCATCACCTGATGTGGACAGAGGTGGTGATTTGCCCTTCTCGCGGGGAGTGGGACCCTCAGCAGAGCCTCCCAACTCTGCATCCTTGGGTGATGCATGTTCCATCTCCTCATCCTTATCTCCATTATTCTCATTATCAGGAGGAGATGGTGGCGAATGATTGTCGCCGGGCACTGAGGTGCGCAAGCTCAGCAGATAGAGCATTGCCGCCCTCAAATCTTCGAATGTTGCCAGATCAGCTGGTTCCCCAAACCCAATTGCTGACTGCAACTCTTGCTCTTCAGCAAGTAATGAAAGAGTTGTCTGAGTCCTTATGATCTCTTCGAGTATGTCCCAACTCAGGAACCTCAGCAGCATCTGAACTCTAGCCCTTATGGCTATTTCCACCAGATCTGAATGATCAGATATCTCAGGGATCTGTGAGTGGACTTCACTTGTGGCTTGGAGGCGAGTAGAGTGGATGGTCGTCCACTCAGAGGAAGTCTCTTCAGTCTGAATCCTGACGTCCGACTGAGTCTCCTCGGAGCTGATCACTTGTACCTTATCCTTAAGTGTGGCTCCCTCCATTCCTGTGTCGGAGTCAAGAATATGTTCTTCAGTAGGAGGAGGAGAGGCTGGTTTAGCTTGTTCTACTGGCACCTCAACAGGTCCAGTTTTAGTCAGCCTTTTCCTTTTCGGAGGGTCGGCACGAGGGGGCAAAACAACAGCTAATCTTTCTCTCTTCTGATCAGGCGGCCCTCGCCCAACAGACTTCTCGGCAGCTGCTTTAGTTTTGAATTTTATTAGCTTGCTGTCGAAGAATTTGGCGTCGGCAAACGAAGAATTCCTCGCTACTGATTGCTCGATCAGTATGGACATCTTGGTCCCATACAGTAGCTTCCCAATGCTAATCATCTTCCGCTCACCAGTGGGTAAGGTGGTGAACTTTTGCGCCTGAGCCTTCAGCTCGACTACGTAATAATCTGTCCAGTTCACTTGGACTTCGTCGTCTATAGCCATCATCAGCTAAATACGTGGCTTAGACAGCTGATCATAAGATCCTGCGGAGCTCGTCAGAATATGTGACACAATGTAGGCGAGCCCCCTGTACTGAGGTAGCAGCAAGTTCTTTGGTAGAGCAGTTTTGAAACTGATGTCCTGCCTCCCACAGAACTTCTGAACATACGTGTTCATCTCCTTCTCCTTGTATCCAATAGGAGAAACACCACTATCTGGGAGATCAAACGCCAGTCCCAATGCATCTCGGATGTTGAAGACGCGCTGACTCACATCCCACGAGTTTGGGATAACCTCCTTCATATACGTGAAGGAAGATTCTTCTCCTCCGGACGCGAGAGTCCTCCAGTTGAGGTATACTTCCGCAACTTGCCTCGGCAGATAAGCCCTAGGCTGCTTGGATACGAGTCATTCAAGTCCAGATAGTTGAAGCACCTCGAAGACAGGCTCAAGGTATAGAAGATCCACTTGGCGAAGCGCCATGGTGGGTTCGAACTGAATCCGTGAGAGTATGATCTCGTTCATATCAGAGGGTTCATGAACATTCGCCATTAAAATCTGCAAAACAACTTGTTAGCAGTGTTCTTAAAACCGGCCCGGTCATTGACCCGGAAATTTTTTTTTTATCGGTTGAACCGGTCGAACCGGTTCAACCGGTGGGTCGACTCGGTGTGACGTCATAAATATATGATTAAATTATATAAATATATAGCTATTTTAATATATGATTAAATATAAATATATAGCTATTATTATTAATAATTTTAATTATTATTATTATTATTAATTAACGAAAAAATTTAAAGAAAAAAAGGAAAAAGTAGATAGTTATATATAGGCTTATGTTGTCTCTCATTTCTCATATATTCTATGTAGGATGGAGGAAAGAAATAAATGGGTGTTGTACACTTCTTTTGTTCTCACTTCCAAAGTGTTGTCATCCCACATCGAAAATGAATGGAAGTTGAGAACAAAATTTTTCTATATAAATCATATCCCCTCCTTTCATTGCTAATCCCACTTGAGTGAAGTTTAGAGCTTTGGTACCGAATTTGAGTACCGAATTTGAACTTCTATATCGAATTTGAGCTTTTGAGCTTGAATTAAAAAATTAAAAAATATTTTATTTTTATATTTAATCGAATTTTTGAACCGAGCTCGAACATTATAAATTTTTATCGAGCCGAGCTCGAACCCATATTATCGGTTCGATAACAGCCCTACATAAAATAACACATTCAAAAAAACAAAAAAAAAAAAAAAAAAAAAAAAGGAAAACCGGGTCGACCCGGTCACCGGTTACCGGTTCAACCGGTCGAACCGGCCGGGTCGCACCGGGTCAACCACAAAAACGAGCCAACATGACACCCGGCTCGGATTTTTGACCGGGTCCGAGCCAAACCGGTCGAACCGGCCGGTCCGGGCCGGGTTTCAAAACACAGCTTGTTAGCACTTGAAAATAGAGTAAGTCAGTAGAGTTTTAAGCAGAATTTAATACATTACCAAGTAGTTTAGAGCTTGTGGATGCTAGAAATCAGATTGGTTTAGAGATTTGAATAAAAGACTGATTTGCAGAAAGAGCTCTAAAGTTGGAAATGGCGGAAAATGAGTTGAGTAGAGAAATTGAAATGTTTTGTAAGATCAAGCTTAATAACCGTTTAGATCGAACGGTCAGGATTTAATCTTTCAATGTTATCTGCGGCTGAGATTAAATGTTATAAACTGAATGATTACAAAGCCGCCTCTACTATAGACCCACGTAGGATGATGCGTAATAAGGGTAAGTGAGAAGACATGCATTAAATGCGCTGCAGGCAGCATTAATTACCAAATCAATTTGAACGAGAACGGTATCTACTGACCATTCCTTAAAGAAATTGATGGCGGGAAATAAATGCTTCTTAACTACTGAATGCGAGCGAATGATATAAAAAATGCAAGCATGTCAACAAAAACGTTAAGTATTCAATACTACGCAAACCTCTTCAGCTGAACTTTTACGATCAGCTGGTTACCGTTAAGACTTAGGAGGATGGTTGACGTCTTTGAAGACCACGTTCCCCCCTTGTTGTGTACGGTATGATTCTCCCAACCGAATCATCATGCGATCATCTCGACTTTGTCATACTGGTTCCTTCCGTCCGATACCAATTGTTGCCAATTGCGGTTATCGCATGGTTGTCCTCTACTGACGTGACTCAGTAGGATCCAGTAGACCTAGCTTTACTGATAGTTCTCTGAATCTGTTCTCAGCTAGTGGTTTGGTCAGTATGTCTGCCCTTTGCTTGTCAGTATGGACTTTCTCCATTCTGATAGCCTTCTTCTCGACATGGTCTCTGATGAAGTGGTGTCGGATATCCACGTGCTTGCATCTTGTATGTAGAACTGGATTCTGAGTTATTGCAATAGCACTTGTGGAGTCACAGTAGATGGGCACTTCATTCTGAATGATACCATAATCTCTCAGTTGTTGTCGAAGCCAAAGGATCTGGGCACAGCAACTTCCGGCAGCCATATACTCGGCTTCGGTAGTGGGACGTTGCTGCGAGTGTTGTTTCTTTGAAAACCATGATATCGGCTTGCTTGCCCCAGGAACCGACATGTTCCGGAAGTCGACTTTCGATCTATCCCGCATCTCGCATAATCGGCATCGAAATAACTTTGTCGGTATAAGATTATCATCGGCGGGATACCATAACCCAGCGTCGGGTGTTCCTCTTAGATATCGCGAGAATCTTCTTTGCTTGAGTCTAGATGACTTCGCTTGGGATCCGCTTGAAATCTTGCACATACACCTACAAAGCATAAGTTATGTCGAGTCGGCTAGTGTTAAATATAATAAAGAACCAATAATAGTTCTATAATCGGTAGAGTTAACGAAGCTCCCTCTTTGTCTAGATCGATTTTAAAATTTGTGTTCATGGGGATCTTGGACGGCTTGCTCGAATCGCGGCCCGAATCTTTAAGAAGATCTCGAGTGTATTTAGCTTGACCGATGAAGATTCCTTCGGGTGATTGCTTCACTTGAAATCCAAGGAAATAATTCATCTCTCCCATCATGGACATCTCGAACTTCTCCTTCATCATCTTCTCGAACCGATGGCATATGGTCTCCGTTTACGCGTACGAAAATGATGTCGTCCACGTAGATTTGCACCGGTAGGATGTCATCTCCCGACTTTATGCTTTGAACAGGGTGCGATCTCATCGTCCCCTTCGAAAACCTTTACAAGTAGAAAGTCCGATAGGGTATCGTACCAAGCCCTAGGTGCTTATTTTAACCCATACAGAGCTTTCCGAAGTCTGTACACCTGATATCCCTGCTGAAAGCCGGGCGGTTGTTCCACGTAGACTTCTTCCTTCAGTACGCCGTTCAGAAAAGCTGACTTTACATCCATCTGATATACTTTGAATCCTTGATGTGTTGCGTAGGCTAGGAAAAGACGAATGGCTTCCAATCTTGCGACTGGAGCGAAAGTTTCATCAAAGTCGATTCCTTCTGCTTGACTGTATCCCTTGGCAACTAGTCGAGCTTTGTTTCTGATGATGATGTTGTTTTCATCACGCTTGTTTTTGAAGACCCACTTAGTACCGATCACATGCTGATGTCTAGGTCTGTCAACAAGCTCCCAAACTTCGTTTCTGACGAACTGGTTCAGCTCTTCTTGCATGGCGATGATCCAGTCAGCATCGTTAAGTGCGTCCTCTATCGACTGAGGTTCTTCTGTAGACAAGAAACAAGAATAAAGTGAGCTTTCTCCTTGATTTAATCTCGATCTTGTTCTTATCGTTGCTGATGGATCTCCTATTATGAGATCTGAAGAATGAGCGTCAAGCCATGAACGTCTGAGTCTGGCTTCTTCTTCGATACTACTTGCGCAGGCGTAGGAGTGTTAGGAATTTCGAGTAGTACTATTACCGAGATTGCAGCAGTTCAGTAAGAAGGTTAGGATCTACTGAGTTTCCAGGTTCAGGGGCATTTAGCTCAGGAACATTAATCGTTCCCCCTGAGTTTATATTCTCAGTAGAGGTCTCAGTTACCACTGGGGCTTCCTCATCGACCGTTGTTACCTGTTGTTGATTCTGTTCAGTAGAATCAACCAGGTCAGCTACATCGCCTGTTGGTTGAGTCTGAGTTTCTTCATCATCTGACTCATCATCCCAACAATGCTGAATCTTTTCAGTTTTATCAGTCAGTCCGAGATCCTGTAGCTTGCTGCGACATCATCAATATTTGTCTCTTGTAGTTTTCCTGTTCTCAGTAACAAACTCATCAAAAACAACATGAGGGCTTTCCTCCACGCAAAGAGTCCGATAGTTAAAGACTCTGAAGGCTTTACTGACTCGGGAATATCCTAAGAATACCCCTTGATCAGATTTGCTATCAAAGACCTTCAACCGATCTTTCCCGTTATTGTGGATAAAGCACGGACAACCAAAAATATGAAAATGAGAAATCGAAGGAATTCTCCCTTTCCACAATTCATATGGTGTCTTCATGTGTTGCTGTGTAAGTAGTGAGCGATTCTAAGTGTAGCAGGCTGTGTCAGTAGCATCTGCCCAGAACTTAGAGGGTAACCCAGAGTCTACTAGGAGCGTCCTTGCTGCTTCTTTGAGTGTTCTGTTTTTGCGTTCAGCAAGTCCGCTCTGTTGAGGAGTACGAGCAGCTGATGTCTCGTGCTGAATTCCCTCTTTCTTGCAGTACTCTTTAACTACTGAGTTGAGAAATTATGTTCCTCTGTCTGAGCGAATTCTTTGTATCTTGGTGCCCTTTTCCACACTGAGCTTTTTTAGTAGTTAAGGTAACTCAGTCATAACATCAGATTTGTTGGCGATGAAGATTACCCATGTATATCTCGAGTAGTCGTCTATAACGACAAGGACATACTTCTTGCCTCGTATAGTCACTGGAGAAACTGGCCCGAATAAATCCATGTGCAGCAGCTGAAGGATTCCATCAGTGGAAGGTGAAGGAATAGGTGGATTGCTTTTCTTTGTCTGCTTTCCCTTCAAGCATGCTTCACAGTTTCTGTCTTTGATGAACGATTCGTTGGGTAGTCCCCTGACTTTAGAGTTCTTGGCGAGGTTGTTCATAGTCTTGAAGTTCAGGTGGCTGAGTCTCTTATGCCATAGCCATCCTGACTTATCACTGGATTTCGTCTGTGCGAGCAAGCAAGCCTCAGGTTCTGCGGTATTCTAGTTAGCAATGTATATGTTTTTCTTCCGCGAACCTGATAACACTGTTTTCCCTGTAGATTTATCAACAATATCACAGAAGCCAGCGTTAAAGATTACTCTGTTAAGATTATCACAGAATTGACTGACAGAAAGGAGATTATGTTGAAGTCCTTCAACATATGTTACTCTTGGAACTGAAGCAGTCCCAATATTCAGCATTCCATATCCCCTTGTGTAGCCTTTAGAGTTGTCACCAAACTCAATTCTAGGACCATCTTCTTGTATATAGTTGGTCAGCAGGCTCTTCTGGTACGTCATGTGTCTTGAGCAGCCGCTGTCCACTATCCATGGGTCCTTATGCACCTGCAAAATAGAAGCATTTTTAGGTACCCTTTGGTTCAGTTGGGTCCTTACATGTTAGTGGGTGATTTCGGAACCCAAATCTGCCTCGGAACCTTAGAAGTCTGAGACTTCTTCTTCTGAACCTTGTCAGTTTTCTTCTCCACCGGACTCGGAGATACTGACTTTTTGTTGATGATTTTGGGTTCAGGAGCTTTCTTCTTCTGAGTCTTTGCGCTTCTCCTGACCTTGGGCTCATAATAGTACGAGCCGTACTGAGCCGGGTGCTCGTACAGTGGCTCATGGTACTATTCTACCCATCTAACCTTCTTGGTTCCCCCTGAATTTGATCGCGGTGTCCTGGGGCTAGAACCTTTGGTCAGCTGCTTGTTGTTGCTCGGCTGAGGTGCAATCATTTTATGTTTGTTCTTCGCCTGAGGTGTGGTGTCAGCAGCTTGCACCTTTCCTCTGACAAACCTATCAGCCAGCGCTTCTGAGCTTTTCGAGGTAGAAGCTTCGTGGGTATAGCCAAGTCCTTCTTTCATGATAGTTGGCCGTTGTGCTCTGAGCATACTTTCTAGCTTCTCCTTAGCTCCATGGTACTGTTCAGTCATCAGTCCTCGCCAGACCTCATCACTCCTCCTGAGTGAGTCATAATATTTTTGTACGTCTGAGAGCTTCTGACTGAGCTGGGCTATTTCAGTCTCTTTCTCAGAATTGTCCTTAGTTAGAACTGAGATCTGAGTCTCTTGAAGCTGAGACTTAGTCATAAGAGATTCGATCTCTTCCTTGAGTCTCGCAACTAGATTCTCTGACTCAGTTGAGACCTGACAATCAGAAGAAAGTCTCTGATTTTCAGCCTTTACCATCTCCAGTTCCTGGATCGTTCTGCTGAACTCTCTGCTCAGCTGAATCTGTTCCTCTAGCAGATCGTCGTATGCTTGTACCACATCCAGAGGATCATCTGTGACTGAGCACGTGTCGTGTGTGCTATGTGAAGAAGAGGTTATATTAAGTTTGGAGTTTACCTCAGTCTCTTCTCCGACCATCAGATAGTATTCAGCTGTTCCTTCAGGAACCGTTTCTCAGACCTCAACTGCTACAAATGCAGCTTCGTCCTCAGAGGAATACATAAATGTATCCTCCTCAAGTGAGTTGTCGGATATCTCTCCGGCGATGTAGGCCTGCCTTCTTTGGGCAAATTTTTCTCTTCTGGCCTGCCGTTCTGCTCGTTGAGCAGCTGAGAGTTCGAGACAGTCGTACTGATAGTGTCCCTCCTTCTTATAGTTATAACAGGTAGATGTTCTGCTGCTTTTTCCAGCTGAAGCTTTGGATGGACTCGCAGCAGGCTCTGTGTTCCTAGATTCAGTAGAAGGATTAGATTCTTCCCTTTTCTAATAATCTTTCTTACCTGAGGGAGAAACTCTTTTGTATTTTCTCAGCTTTTTGACTCTCTCCTTTTCTCTCTGATATTTGAGAGCTATCACAGCCATCTGGTCAGTGCCTGAAGTCTCACAAGATTTTGCTTCGATAGAGGCCACTGCCTTGCTTGAGGAAATCGGTTTGGATCCAGTTTTGCTGACAGTTGCTTTAAAAGCATAATCGATCTGTGTGTCAGCTGGAGCCCTGGAACACCTTTGGGGTAGACTATGCTCAAATTCCTCCGTCTTTAGTTCTGAAAATATAACATCAGGAGTTAGAGCATTTAGATCAGAGCGACGTAAATAAGTAGCAAATGGAAGCCACTTCTGTCGAGGTAGCGCTCTCAAGATCCTTGTGTTCATCTCTTTGTTGGTGAACACCTTCCCCAGCCCGTTGATGACATTGACTTAGTTTGTAAATCTGACACTGAGCTCATCAATGGTCTCACTGGGCTCCATTGCAAAGGCTTCGAACTTCTGAAGCTCTAATTCGAGCTTGTTTTCTTTGATCTGCGGGGTTCCTTGGCTCAGTACAGCCAAAGCATCCCATAGCTCTTTTGTCGTTTTGCAGTCCTGCACCCTCCTGAGATGAGAGTCATTGAGCGTTGTCAGTATTGCGTTTTGCGCAACTCGATCGAGGTTGTGCAGCTTTTTCTATTCAGGCGTGAAGGATGATTTGTCTTCGGGAACCTTAGCACTGATTTGTGCTCCTACACCTCCTGCAGTAGCGAACTAAACGCTGTCAATCATGGGAATGATGGGTCCAGTCTCCAGGACGTCCGTCATGCTGTCGTGTAGCGATGTGAGGTGTGCCTCCATTCTCACGCGCCATACCGTGAAGTTCTCCATTGAGAACATCGGCACCATCCTTATGCGAACGGGTATAAGGATGAAAGAAGAGATGCTTGTGCAGTGAAAACGTTTTCAAGGATCTGTTCGAGAGAACCTGTAGTACAGAACCGGCGATCAGAAGAACACCGATGCTCTGATACCAATTGTTGGTCTGGAGATGATAGTCAGGTGTAGAGGGGGGGTGAATACACCTGATCACAGTTTCTTTTTCTCAAACTGAAGGACAGCTGAGTTGTTTAGTGCAACTGATGAACAGTGCCAAAAAGTAACCTTCGATCACTGGGTCAGAGTGGGTCAGCTACTGAGCTCTCCTACTAACTTTTGTCAGTCGTTCGAAACTCAGTCAGAGACGTTGTGCGGATAAGTGTGGGGCCCGGAGATTCATCTCAGTTTTGAAAAACGCTTTTCACAAATCAAGTTCTTTTGGTTGTGCGCTTTTGAAACACGTTTTATGCAAACATATGATTTTGAACAGTTATGATATGCAATAAAACAGTAAAGAACACAAGCGATTTAACGTGGTTCGGATACGCAAGATCCTACGTCCACGGTCCTGACAATGGCAGGATAACTTGTTGATTATACTGAGCAAGCCTCGGCGGTATCTCGTGGGCCGGACGGATCCTTCTAAGTTATAGTCCTTAGCGACTTTACAATTCAAACCGAAGTTCGTAAGGGATGGAATAATCTCCAACTAAGAAGGAGTTCTTACAATAAGAACAATTCACAAAAAGTGAACTCCTTCGAATCTAAGCTATAAATATGGCAATGAGCTTAGTCTAGAGAAGAGAGGGATCTAAATACTCTAGAGTGAAGAACTAAGAATATTCTAAGAAAGCAAGTTCTTCTCTGGATAATCTTTGAGTTTACTAGAGTGTTCAAAGCTTGAGAGTTTTTCCCTTTTTTTTATTCCGTACGTGGAGCTTTGAATTTCTTCTCTATTTATAGTTGTGAGCTATGGCATATGTCCGTTGGAGACGACGATGCCATGTGTCACAAGCTTCCAAAGAAAACGGCCATAATTTCGAATTTATTGCAGCAGGGCAGTTAATTACTGTACATGAGAGCAGCTTTACTGTATAGAGCAGATATGGCGCTGTCGGCTTCTCATTGGTCGAGGTTTGTGGTTGGTGAGAATGTGTCAGAGTCAAAGTTGACTATTCAAACAACCTCGTAAGATCTTCTGCTGAACTTCGAAAAGACATGTGCGATTGGGTCATTTTCTGTCGAACACAGTAGACTAGATAAGTCTCTGTCTTCTTCGACTGAGTCGGCTGACAAGGAATACATCTACTGAGTAGGTCAGCTGGTGACTGCGAAGGTACTGAGCTTTGCATATGTTCTTCTGCTGATGGCTTATCGGTTGATGGGTCATCTCCTACGAGGTGAAGATCATTGGTCGAAGAACGCAAGCTCTTACAAAGATGACGTGGGGTTCTGGAAAGTAACTTCGTCAGAAGATCAGTCCAACAGTTTACCCCGTACAGGACTTAGACAAAAGATAATCAAAATAAACAAGTCTAACCTATACATCATCTAATCCTATAGACACACTGCACGACTGATATCAGCTGGGTTTTGGGATCTTCAATTCCATAGTACTACTATGATTTTCCCCAATATTCTTTTAACCTCTAGACAGCTGAGTACCATCTACTGACTCATAACCCAACAATTTCCCCCTAATTGATGATGCCAAAACCTCTATTTCTAACCATTTAGCCTCTATTCTAAAATAAGGAACGGTGAGCTAATCAACTGACAACAATTTCCCCCTGATTCATCAGAAGACAATCAAGATGATCAATAAAACATCGAGTCAGTAGGCGAGATATAGGTAAAATCAGAGAACGATTATGTGAGTGTGTGTCAGATCACTTAGTGATTAGTTGTGAGAAAACACAAACAAAAGCCATGAGACAATGAGTAATTGTCTGGCAAGCAATATGAACCAATATATATATAGACAGAGAGTACATGGGCCCTATTACTATTACAACAAATATGTGATAAGAGATCAAGTCTGACTTCTGAAATTCTTCGTGCGTTTCTTAAAGTCAGCAGACTTGTCAGCTGGAGGGTCTGGGTAGTAATACTTCTAGACTCTTGAGCGTAGAACCTGGATTTCCTCATAATCATCTAGATCGTACATATTCAGACATAGATGAACAGCAGCTTCTCCTACTTCTCTCTCAATCTCTTTTGTGCACAGCACGCCGCGAGTAGTCCTAGGAGGAGGGATTCGCCTGAAGGCTGGAGCTCTGAAGGGTATTTTCTCTTTCTCCATGATCTAGCGGATCTGATTTCTGAAATCCATATCGAATCGACTGATAAATCCATCAAAGTGTTGATCAGCTGATTTGTCAGTCTCATAGATACCCCAAACATAGTATCCCTTAATAAAGTCTTCTTTTAGTTCCTCCCACTGCTCGTTGAGCTCGGCTGGCACCCATTTATCCACATGAGGTGTAGGCTCCTTCTTGATATAAGGTGCCCTTCTGAACTTGGATCCTCGTGGAATCTGCTTCCTTGGATCAGCTGTTGGCTTTGCGGATAGGCTAATCATTTTAGCCATGTCAGCTATCCTCTTTTTCTCTCTGAGAGCCGCTGCCCTTGTATCTCCTCTCCTGAGATTTAGTCCCTGCAGCGTGGCTTCCCAAGTAGCTCTATCCTCTGCCTCCTGCTCAGCGTGAACCCTAATCCATTCACCTTCCACTCCATATTCTCCGAGAGCCATAGACTCCACGTGATCGACGATATGCTCCAATCATTCATCTCCATCCGGCCGCGTTCCCAGCCCCATAAGGCCTACTCCTGCCTCCTCTCGCTCACTCTCGAGAGACTAGCAAATCTCCCTCTCGCCCTAGCCATCGTGCAGTACACGCTCCAGTCCGGCTGCTTTTGTCATGACCCAACTGGGTGTGACATGGTTTGAAGGGAAAGAGACGGCGAAGGGGGTGACTGAAGAAGATGGAAAGGAGGGTTTATTGTTCATGTATCTAATTGAGAAGTCGATTAATGAAGAAGAAGATGTCGAAGAGGAGTTTTGTGACAGCTTGGAGGAGTTTCTGACCGTAGATGATGTTGGAGGTGATCCAACGACTGATATCCAAAGTGGCTGAGCGGACCGATGGAGAGGGTTGACCGAACGTGGACGGACGGGATTGTTTCCACGTGTTATCCAGTTATTTGCTATTATTCAAGCATTAGCTTAATATGTTGATTAGTTAGTTAAGCTAGTTTCTCCTTTAAATACTAGTTATGGAAATGAAATTAGCATGCTTGTGGAATCACTCTCTTTCTCTCTCTCTCTCTCTTCGATCTGATTGCCTCACGCATACGCTTTTCTCTCTCAGTCTCTCTCGCTCTCACTTTTCTTCGATTATTCTCCCAGATCTGGATCTGGGAGTTGTTACATTTGTGTTCCTTACAACTGTTGAATTGATCTATCACAATTACTAATAGATTACCGTCTATTACAGCTTTCCTCCGCCGTAAACTCACCTCTCCCTCTCAAGAGCATGCCGCCACCGCCGCCACCAAGTAGTCTCGAGTATTTTATCAGATATGGACTCAATCGGCTATTCTCCAGATTGTGGAACCTGCAATTACATAATCCTCTCACTCTGCAAAATCGATCAATTTGTAGAAGCTATCGAAGTCCTCCACGGAATGAGCCGAGCCGGCTGCATCAGATTCGGACAGCTTTGGCACTTTGATAGGTGAACTGAGCGACGCTAAAATGACGAACGAGGTTTCTGAGTTGGTGAAGGAGATGGTTTATGTGCATTTGTTGAGTCCGAGGAAGGAGACGATTGTGAAAGCAGTGGAAGCAATGCGGGCGAATAGAGAAGTGCGGAGAGCGGTTGAGATGATCGAGTTCTTGGAAAGGGAGGGCGTCGAAGTTGGATTCGAGGCGTACGAGTCAGTTCTGGAGGGGTGTTTGGAGGTCCGGCAGTTTGTTTTGGCCGAAAAGTTTGTGGTGGCGATGCGGAGAGAGGGTTTATACCGTATATGAGACTGAGGCAGAGGGTGTTTGGGGGATTGGTTGGAGTTGGAGAGACTGAGCTTGCCTATGTTGTGAGGCAGAGATTTGCAGAGCTGAAATCTTTGCTTGCTTGAGTTTGGCTAACTTCAAACGAATTCGCATTTCATGTTTGTTAAACTGATTTGTGAATCAAAGATTTTGATATTTGCATCCTTTTGCATAGTGGCAGATCGGGAGCCGCGATTGCCCCTAAATCGTGCAGATTTTATAAGTATTTTTGAAAATTTACTATTTTATCATTTAAAATTGTAGATATCGTCCCTTAATTTTTAATCTAAGCCTATTCCTAATTAGAATTCAATGACGATACTTGAATTTTGATAGTGATGAATGTGTATGAATAGTAGATGCGGGTACTTCATTCAATAATACTCGAGTCGAGCTTATATCATTAACAATATGTCATCTAGTTTGGATGATGTATTGTTGGGATGAGATTCAGTATGATAAGATTTGAAGATCCCAAAACCTCTAGCTGAATGATGAGCCTTCGATAATGTAATAGCTTAGTTGAGTTCAGCTTATTAGGAACTCAGCCGAAGGAACTCAGTATCGAAGAATCAGTTTGATAAGCTATAACCAACTGTATCTGCAAAGGAATTCGAGCTACGAATCTCAGTAACATAAGTACGAGATAACTCAGTTGATGGTCCGAGGATTCAGAGAGTTTGAACAAGCCTCACCTACTCTCATAACCTGGACCAATGAGGAGCCGACAACACTCTGTCTGCTCTGCCATAAAGCTGCTCCTAGATTGAAAAAGAGGAAATCTCTACAGCGGTAATCAAAATCGATTTGGCCGTTTTTCTTGTCTTATTCGACACGTGTCTAGACTCCCTCCAACGGATCTATTCATGAATCGAAGACTATAAATAGAGAAGAGTCTACATGCAGAGAAGACACCGGGAACTAAGCAAGCGATCTAATACTCTAGCGAACTCAAAGCCAAAGACAACGAAGAACTTGCTTCTTTGAAGATCATTTTAGTTCTTCTCTCTAGAGATCCTTTTGTTCCCCTTCTCTAACGTAAGCGTGCTTATTGTAATACCAATATCTTAGAAACCTCGAAGGAGTTCATTTTTGTGAACTGTTCTTATTGTAAAAACTCCTTCATAGTTGGAGAAACTGAAACTACACAGTTGAGATTGTAAAGTCACTACGACTATAAGTAGATATCTGCCCTGCATACAGATTAACTAAGACTTGCTCAGTATAAGCAAACAAGAACATATTTATCTAGTGAGCAGATCGACTGAGACTTGCTCAGTATAAGCTAATCAAGAACTCCTGCTTTGTTCAGGACAATGGACGTAGAATCCTATGTATCTGAACCACTTTAAAAATTGCATGTGTTGATTTACTGTTGCATTGATAACTGCTCACATTTGCATAAAAACTGACTTTAAATCAAACTGCATAAAACGGGGTTTTCAATTGAGACGACATATTTTGGGCCTACACTTCCGCACATAACTTCTGATACTGAACTATTGTTCACTGACATAAGTCAGTTGACTATACTCAGTTGAGGAACTCTCTGCCCACGCGATCCAGAAAGTTTAATTGGACAATTGACTAGTTCAGTAGACTCGTTCAATAGCAACATTCAGCTAACCTGACTTTCGCGTTCTGAGTAAGAATTTGTCATCAGGTGTATTTACCCCCCCCCTCCCTCCTAGACCTGAGGCTCGTCTCTGGACCAACAATTTGTATCAGAGCGGTGTTCTTTTGATCATCATTTTCTGAAAACTGGTCTGTTCAAACAGATCTTTGAAAAACCATTTTCTCTGCACTTGTATCTCTTCATAGCATCCTATACCATATTCTTCAAAATGTCTAATTTTTCAGGTATAAGGACGGTACCCATGTTTTCAGCAGAAAACTATGCGGTATGGCGTGTAAGGATGGAGGCACATCTAACGTTGATGCATGATAGCATAACTGACGCCCTGGAGAAATGACCTGTTGTTCTCAAGATCGACAATGTCGAACTTGCAATTATGGGAGCAACAGGTGCCAGAACCGGTGCGAAGATTCTAAAGGACAAAAGTCTCTTTACACCAGAACAGAGAAAGCTGCACAATCTTGATCGAGTCATACGCAACGCGATACTGATTACGCTTAGTGACTCATACCTCATCAGAGTGCACGACTGCAAGACTGCAAAAGACCTATGGCATGCTCTTGCAGTGATGAGCCAAGGAAACTCCACAAATCAAGGAAAATAAACTAGAGTTGGAATTGCAGAAACTCGAGGCATTTACAATGCTTCCCGGAGAGTCTATTGATGATTGTAGCATCAGATTCACTAATCAAATCAATATCATCAACGGACTGGGGAGAACATTCATCAACAAGGAGACCAACACCAAGATTCTAAGGGCTCTTAGCAGGCCCAAGTGGTACTCTTTTGCTACATGTTTAAGAAGAACTAACTTAAAATCTGTTACTCCTGATTACATATTTTCAGAATTAAAAGCAAAGGAGTTTGAGTTTAATCTTCCACATACCCCCCGAGTGCTGAGACTGAAGTGTCAATAGATCATGCTTACAAGGCAACAGTCAGCACACCTGGAGCTAGTCCCTCAGTTACAAGTCTATCAGCTGGAAGTTCTTTGTCAATCCCTACTGCTAATAACTTAGCTTAGAAATACGCTCTCCTTTCAGTGAAATACCAAAAGGAGAAGGAAAAATTCAGAAAGATGAAGATGAAGAAAGCTTCAAAAAGCTTTCAATGTAAGAGAGAGAATATTCATTCGAAAAATGAATCTAAATCTCTACCTGGATGCAGGACTGTTGAGACTGCCTCCGTTGGACACAACGAGACACCAAAAAGGGAAGGCAGGAGCTCAGTTTGCTACAACTGCAAGAAGGCAGGATATTATCAGTATGAATGTCCAGAGCTCACGGCAACTTAAAGAGCTGAAAGGCAAGCCAGACGCGACAAGTTCGTTTATATAGCCGGAGAGCTATCAAATTGCTCGAGTGATGAAGAGATGTTCATGGAGTCATCCGATGACAAAGCATCCTTCATGGAAATTGAAGCTGAAGATATTGAACTGTGTCTTATGGCTGCAGAAGAGGCTGAGGTAAATTCTAACTCTAATATATGCCCCTCTCACCATGCACACACGACATAAGCTCTATTGCAAGTGAATCCCTAGATGTGGTTCTTGCATACAAAATATTTGCTTGAGGAACAGATCCAGATGAGCCAGTAGTTCAGTAGAATACTTCAGGAGATGGAACTCCTAAGAGCTGAGAATCAGAGACTTTCGATGAGGAGTTAGGACTCTACTGAATCTGAAGGACTTGTTCTGAGACAGAAGGAAGAGATCGATTCTCTAATGACTAGGTCTCAACAACAAGAATCATAGATCTTAGTGTTGAGCAAGGACAACTCAGAGAAAGAGACTGAAATTGACAGTCTTAAGGACAAGCTTGCACAGTCCAGAGCTGAGTATGAAGCTCTGAGGAAGAGCGATGAGGTTTGGAGAACCTTAATGACTGAGCAATACATATGAGTCAAGAAAAAGCTTGAGAAGTTGTTGAGATCACAGAGACCATGTTCCACAAAGGAAGGACTTGGTTATACTTATGAAGCAACTACCTCAGGACTAAAAAGCTCAGATCAGCTGGCTGACAGATTTGTCAAGGGGGAACTCAATATTCAGAATCTTCAACCCCCAAACAAAGAATAAGTAGAAAATGAAAGCACCTCAGCCCAACTATCAGAAGATGACCCAAGGTTCAAGCCCCAGAACACTCAGATCCAACTCAGGGGGAACAAAGAAGGTCACATGGGCCAAACAGTATGGTCATCCGCAATGGACTCATCCAGCTCTATATGGATCATACTATTATGAGCCCAGAGTCAAAAGCCCAAAGGTTCAGAAAAACAAGAAACATGAACCTCAGAAGATCAAGAAGTTTGTATCTCTAACCTCAATGGAGAGATCGGCTGATAGAAAGGGCAAGAAACAGTCTGAAACCATCAGGGTTGTCAGACAAATTTGGATCCAAAAGTCCACTAACATCTAAGGACCCAAAGTTGGACCCAAAGGGTACCTGAATCTATTTTTGTTTTACATGTGCTAAAGGACCCTTGGATCTTGGATAGCGGATGCTCAAGACACATGACGCATCAAAAGAATCTGCTGACCGACTATGTTAAGCAAGAAGGAGCCAGAATTGAATTTGGGGACAACTCCAAAGGATTCACAAGGGGATACGGAACACTGAAGATAGGAACTGCAACAGTTCCCAGAGTATCATATGTTGAAGGACTTCAACATAATCTCCTTTCAGTCAGTTAATTCTGTGATAACTCCAATAAAGTGACTTTTAACGTAGGCTTTTGTGATGTTCTTGACAAATCTACAGAAAAAATTATGTTATCAGGCTCGCGGAGGAGAAATATCTATTATGCAGATTGAAATACCGCTAAACCTGAAGCCTGCTTGCTAGCACATATAAATTCAGATGACAAAACAGCGTGGCTGTGGCACAGAAGATTAAGCCATATGAACTTCAAAACGATGAACAAGCTAGCAAGAGATGCTAAAGTCTGAGGACTACCCAAAGAAGTTTTTAAGAAATAGAAGAATTGTGAAACATGCCTGAAGGGATAGCAAACCAAATCTAGCAATCCGCCAATCTGTCACCTTCTACTGATGGGATCCTTCAGCTGCTGCACATAGATTTATTTGGGCCAATCTCTCCAGTAACGATCAGAGGATAGAAAATGCTCTTGTAGTCATTGATAACTATTCAAGATACACATGGGTGATTTTCATCGCCAACAAATCTGACGTCAAATCTGAACTGCCAAAGCTACTGAAACGATTGAGTGTCGAGAAGTATATCAAGATTCAACGAATACACTTAGATCGTGGAACAGAGTTTCTAAACACAATGATGAAAGACTACTGCGAAGCTGAAGGAATTCAACATGAAACCTCAGTTGCACGTACACCTCAACAGAATGGTCTTGCTGGAAGAAAGAACAGAACACTCAAAGAAGCAGCAAGAACACTACTCGCAGACTCAGGTCTACCATCAAAGTTTGAGCAGAAGCTACTGACACCGCCTGTTACACTCATAATCGATCTTTACTGACTCAGATGCACATGAAGACACCATATGAATTATGGAAAGGGAGAACACCTTCTACTTCGCATTTGCATATCTTTGGTTGCTCGTGCTTTATCAACAATAATGGAAAAGACCAATTAAAGGTCTTTGATAGCAAGTCTGACCAGGGTCAGCAAAGCTTTCAGGATCTTTAACTACCGGACCCTTTGGGCGGAGGAAAGCCCTCATGTTGTATTTAATGAATTTACTTCTGAGAATAGGAAATAAAACTCTTAGCGTGATACTGAAAAGGTCCGCAGCAAGCTACAGGATCTAAGCTTGAATGATAACATTGAAAAGATCCAGCATTGTTGGGATGATGATTCAGACAATGAAATTCATAATCAACCAACAAGTAATGTAGCTGAACAGATTGATTCTATAAAACAGAATCAATCTCAGGTAACTCAGGTCGATGAAGAAACCCTAGTGGTAACTGAGACCTCTACTGAGAATAACAACTCAGGGGGTATTACTAATGTTCCTAAGTTGAATGCCCCTAAACCTGGTGACTCAGTAGATCCTGATTTTGTTACTGAATTGCTTCAAGCAAAAAATTGCACAACTTAAATTCCTCATAATCCTACTATTCATGCATAATCAACTTCAGAAGAAGTAGCAAGATGCCGTCGTTCATGGTTAGACGCTTATTGTTCGTATCTCATAATTGGAGTTTCATCAGCAAATGTCAAGACAAGATCCAGATTCTGTAAAGGAGGAAACGCATTATACTCTTGTTTCTTGTCGACTGAAGAACCTTATTCAATTGAGGATGCGCTGAATGATGCTGATTGGATCACTACCATGCAATAAGAGCTCAACCAGTTTACCAGAAACGACGTATGGGAGCTTGTAGACATACCTAGGTGCCAACACGTGATAGGAACCGAATAGGTCTTCAAAAACAAGCGAGATGAAAACGTCATCATCAGGAACAAAGCAAGACTAGTTGTCAAAGGATATTGTCAATCAGAAGGAATATACTTTGATGAAACGTTCGCTCCAGTTGCAAGATTGGAAGTCATTCGTTTATTTCTAGCATATGCAACTCATCAACAGTTCAATGTCTATTAGATGGAGGTGAAGTCAGCTTTCCTGAACGGCGTACTGAAGGAAGAAGTTTACGTAGAACAACTGCCCGGCTTTCAGCAGGGACATCAAATATATAGACTAAAGAAAGCGTTGTATGGGTTAAAATAAGCACTTAGGGCTTGGTATGATACCCTTTCAGACTTTCTGCTTCAGAAAGGTTCTAAAAAAGAAACAGTAGATCGCACCCTATTCAGTATCAAGTCCTACAATGACATTCTACTGGTGCAGATCTATATGGAAGACATCATCTTTGGATCTAGAAACCTGGCCATGTGTCAGAAATTTGAGTAGATGATGAAAGAAAAATCCGAGATGTCGATGATGGGAGAAATGATTTATTTCCTTTGACTTCAAGTAAAATAATCCAAGAAGGGAATATTCATCAATCAAGCTAAATATACTAGAGATCTCATCAAGAAGTTCGGCTGCGAATCCAGCAAATCAGTAAAGATACCCATGAACACAAATCTCAAGATTGATCTTGATAAAGAGGGAGTATCTATTAACTCAATTGATTATCGTGCTATTATAGGTTCCTTATTATACCTAACAGCCAGCAGTCCTAATATAACTTATGTTGTTGGTGTATGTGCAAGATTTCAAGCAAATCCCAAGCGAAGTCATGTAGACTCAGCAAAGAAGATTCTCCAGTACCTGAAAGGAATACCTGATGTTGGGTTATGGTATCCCGCTGATGATAACCTTGAACTAACTAGTTATTTTGATGCTGATTATGTAGGATGTCAAATCGACAAAAAATCAACCTCAGGAACATCTCATTTCATCAGCAGTAAGCTCAATATCGTGGTTCTCAAAGAAACAACATTTAGTAGCTACGTCCACTACTGAAGCTGAATATATGGCTGCCGGAAGCTGTTGCACCCAGATCCTGTGGCTTCGACAACAGCTGAGAGATTATGGCATTCATCAAGATGAAGTGCCGATCTACTGCGACAGTATTAGTGCTATTGCAATTACTCATAACCCAGTTCTACATACAAGATGCAAGCACGTGGACATACAACATCACTTCATCTGAGATCATGTCGAGAAGAAAGATATCAGAATGGAGAAAATCCATACTGATAAGCAAAGAGCCGACATACTGACCAAGCCTCTAACTGAGACCAAATTCAACGAACTCTCAGTAGAACTAAGTCTACTGGATCCTACTGACTCAATTCAGTAAGACGATCTAGAAAGTACTGAATAAGGGGGAACTTGCTCTCAGTACTACTGAATGAGGTGAAATGAAGTTCTGACATACTCAGCATCTACATAGTGGTATCAGCTGACTACTATGTTCAGCTGACAGGTTACGAGTACTTATTCAGCATGTCATTGCATTTATTTCCCGCCATTAATGTTCATAAGATGTCATTAAGTATATTGTTCTCATTAAAAGCATGACATTCCATATGCTGACTGCGGCGCATTAAATACATGTCCTTTCACCTTACTTTTTAGATAATAGATAAGCAGGTCGAGATTATAGGCGGCACAGTAATCATAACCTCTTATAACATTTAATTTGAATCGTCCACCTCTTAAAATCAGATTAATCTCAACCGCATACTAAAATAAACCGTTCATATTCAAATATGATATATAGATGCATGTATCTATGATCTAAATACATTTCAGCCATTTTCGAACTGCTTGGTGCTCTGCATATCTGTTGCTTAAGAAATCTACTACCTTCAAGCACTAATCTTTCGGTAAATCTTTTAGACTCTATCTGCCTATTACTAACTTACTCTATTTTCAAGTGCTAACATTTGTTTTGCAGATTCAGTTTAATATCTCATGGAATCTTTCTCCGAAAATAAATTCCTAATCCCGTCTGATATGGAGGAGATTGTTCAGTCTTAGAGAGTCTGGTTTGAGCCAGTTCTCGCATTCATATCATGTGGGATCGAATGCATAGAGCATATTTTTGATGCTCTTGAGTCGTCTGGACTCAAGACCCTGCTGTCTAGGGTTCCTATTCACTGCCTCCCGAGACAGGTCGTCGAGTTCTAAATGAATCTCCGACAAACCAACGACCTCTAGGTTATTTCTTGCGTCAACTACTAGCAAGAAATGAGTAACAATCGCTGGGAAGCGAAGATTGTAGATCTTGATATCGCTGAGTGCCTCCGTCTCAGCTTCAATCTTCCCAACTCACGGATTTCTCCTATTGGATACAAGGAGTCATCCATCAACCAGTATCTCTGCCAGTTCATTGGGCAGAAGAACATTGTATTCAAAGCGGCTTTTCGAAAGAGTTAGCTGCTCCCTAAATACAGGGGATTGGCCTACATCATACATCATGTGCTCACAAGTTCAGCCGGATCCTATGATCAGTTTTCTAGGACTTGGATTCAGATTATGATGGCCATCGTGGATGGCGTCCAAGTGAACTGGACTGAGTTCTTTGTGAAAGAATTTAAGGCTCGGTTCCAGAAGTTCGCGGTGAATGAGGACAAGACGTCACTACGACTGTTCCCGAAAGGCAAACTCCTATATGGCAGCAAAGTATCAATCCTTATTGAAGATTACTGCCAGGGATGAGTAGCCTTTGCTGATGCACATCTCTTTGACAAGAAGAATATAAAATTCTCTAGTGCGGCAGCAGCTGAGAAGTCCATGCAAGCAGAAGAAGAGGAAAACACTGAATAAGCCTAAACCTTCAGTTGTAATTCCTGAGACTGTATGCATACAAGATTCAGAGTCCGGTAAGGAGGACGTGACTCTGGTGGACAAAGTTAAAAGGATACTCTTAGAGGAGACCCAGTCAGACATTCAAGCTGACATTCCTCAGAGTAAGGTCTCCACAGCAGTCCCGACTTTAGCACTAATAGCTCACACTAGAGCTGCTGAAGAGATCACGGATGAGATTCCCAAGATCCTCGATCCTTCAGATCTCGTGGATATTGCAGTCAGGGCGAGGGTTCAAATGCATCTCAGATTCCTTGAATAGGGTCTCTTGGCTGAGACCAATAACCTGAGGACCGTCCATGAACTGGTTAAGGAGGAGCAGAATCTAAAGGAGTAAATATGCTATGGGGAGCCTGCTGATATAGCGTCGATGGACGACCTCCGCTCAGCCATGCTTGTGCTCCTGAGTTAAAAGGGGAATAGTGAAGCGACCACTCAGCCCCAGACTCCACCTGACTCTCATCATGACGAGTCACCCAAGGATGCAGACCAGGGAGGATCTGCTGAGGGAAAATCTCCCCGAGATGACTCACCACCTCCATCGCCTTCATCAAGTGCAGTTATCTCTACACCGGCTACATCTCAACGTAAGCCAAAGCAGTCTCGATATCAGGCTACTGAGATAAAAGACATGAATGTGATGTCTATTAACAAGTGTCTGAAGTGACAGAGTCATAAGAACCGTCTTCTTGCTCAAGACATCAGCAACAAATGGATTCAACTCTCTAAGGTTCAGAACCTGACGCTAGAAAACTTGGCTTTAAAGTGCAGAGGATCGGACAATCTACTTTAGATACCGAAGAGATCCTCAGCAGAGCACTTGAAGCCCAGAGGACAGATCTGGAATCTCAGTATCAGAATATCCTGCAGACTCAGGCCAACCAATTTTCTGAATCCATGGCCTCTGTACTTGATCAGGTCCTCAAGGTCGTCGAAGAGCAAAACAGTCTAACCACTGAAAGAGTATCAAAAGCACTTGTGGAACAAGCTAACGCTGGCCTTGCCATCAGGAAAGACGCTACTGGCTGAGTAGACTCATACCTGGGACGGATTGAAGCAAATAAACTGATATACTCAAAGTTGTTAATTTTGAACATGACAAGAGATAGAATGAGTATACTGACACCGTCATGGATATTGAAGCTAAGTTGGATTCGATTAGTCTCTCAGTCGCTGACCTATCATCTAAGGTCATAGTCTTGGCAAGCTTATTGGATGATGCCAAAAAGGGGGAAGGAAGTAGGAAGAGCAAATTACTGACCCTAATCAAGGCTGAAGAGAGGAGACTGAGAATACTAAAGTTGAAGAAGGTAAGGGGGAAGGTCAGGAGAACCCACAGCAGAAGCAGTGACTGAAGTAGCTCGATACTTAGAAGGTCTTGCTGAAGAAGAGCCAGCAGAAGAGCCAGTCAGTTCAGTTGCGAAAGGCAAAGCACTTGCTCCCCCTAGTCCTCTGAAAGCTAAGAAACTGAAGTTCAAAACGCCAGAAGAACATATTGCATATGTTGAAAAGATAGCGCGAGAACTTCAAGAAGAAGAAGATAAACAGAAGACTAAGGCCAAGAAAGGCATACAGATCCAGTGCCTACCCATACTAGATCTGTAGTGCCCAGGCAATCCAGAGCTGCTACTTAGTCTCAAAGTCAAAATCCTATGAGAAGCCTGAAGCTTATAAGTCAAAGTCAGTTGAACCTACTGACTCAGAAGCTCCGCAGATTATCCCCTCCACTAAACGTTCCTAGAAGCAAGAAGCCAAAATGAAGGAGATTTGGGATGCCTGCGAGAGAGGCTTAGATATCACTTTTGAGGCCAGATAAGTACAAGCTGGATGAGATAGAGCTAGATTAGCAGACCTTGAGGCCCTCAGATATTGAACTGAGAAAGAAGCCAGAGAGAGAATCCCTGAGAAGGACAAAAGTATTCCTACTACTTCCAAATTCTTCAGAAGAAGGGTACAGGGAAACAATCTCAAGAGAGTCATCTTCCTTAGGACTGATGAATGGGTGCCTTACAAGATCAATCAGAAATGGGAACAGGCTAAGGTCGACTTCATCAAGAGTTATTACATTTGGAAGACAGTCAATGAGAAGGCTGATCCTGACAAAACCTTCAAGGAATTCTTGATAAGTGTTGAACCTGAACTCTATGCTGAAATCCAAACCATTCTGCAATAGTCAGGTAAGACTCTCACAACACCTGAGTACAGACTTCTATCACCTGCTGTAACGCCCCAATTTTCATAACTTAACAAGGGACGCTACTTCATACTTAACATGCATATTTCAACTCTTTCAAAAAAAATTCATTTAATCGAACCGTTGCAAAACTTAGGTTATTTTCATACTCAGCGGAAGTCTTAAATAAAAATAAAAGCAAGTGCAACAATTAGTTCTCGAAAATAAAATGCACAAAGAAGACGCATAGTTCATTATCAAACTAGTTTAATGAAATATTCATTTTCATAAATCCTTCCTCGTGTGACCATCACCACCAACACCTCTACGAATCGCCCGAGCCATTTTCTGAAAAATGTTAAAATAATAGGGATGAATATGACTACTCAGTGGGAAACACATTTATCCAAACTATAGTTTATATCAAATATAAACATGAATAACTAGATCGTGAACTTGTATTTTGGCCACATAGACCACATGAACTTGTAGTTTGGCCACACAGACCACATGAACTTGTATTGGCCAAACAGACCACATGAACTTGTATTGGCCACACAGACCACATAAACTTGTATTGACCACACAGACCACATGAACTTGTATTGGCCACACATACCACATAAACTTGTATATTGGCCACACAGACCACATGAACTTGTATTGGCCACACTGACCACTTGAACTTGTATTGGCCACACAGACCACATGTACTTGTATTGGCCACACAGACCACATGTACTTGTATTGGCCACACAGACCAAATGAACTTGTATTGGCCACACAGACCACTTTCTTACATACCTGTCGTTAAAACATGAAATATCGAATAAAATACATAATAAAGATAAACGTAACATATCCCAACTTAACCTAGACTTGATGAAAAATTATGGATATCAATGTTTAAGTCTTGCGCGCCAATCTTATACATGAAAATTGATCTTAATGACTCTACATGGAAGGTCATGCATGCATCAACAATTTCAATAGTTCATAAATATACATAGATCAGAATAATGAAATAATGTATATTAAACATATGCAATTTTAATGGTTTCACCTAGTAATAAAATTAGGTATATTAAACATACTCCTATTTCTATTGACAATTCATTCGTTGATTGAGTAATTCGTCAATTCATGAAATAAATTAATAAAATCATAAAAGTATTATCCTAAAAATTATAGACCTCTAAAATGAACAACATATTACATATACCATCATAATAAAACTTATCATGATCAATAATTCATTTAATAATATCCTAAAAAAAATTATTTTTCAATCTACATGCATATTGACAAAATAATCTGGCACATCAAGAAACAAATTAACAAATAAATAATAAACGTCTCCTAAAAATTCTATATTTTTAACATGAATGACCTAACATATATTATATCCCATTAAAATTCATCATGGTCGAAAATAACAGAAAGAAAACATGAAGATAATTTTCTTATCAAGCTCATGGACATACTGTCAAAAACTGGCAGGTTACAAATAACAATTTTAAACAAATACTTATCATGCTTTTAAAATTCTACGAAAATAATAAAAAAATTATAGACGTACCGAGGAAATCGACCCTAAATTTTCGCGACGAGATGACGACAGGAAGATGTGTAAATAATTCTTGAAACAGTTCGCAGATATGCTGATAGATTTTCGAAAATCTCATGTGAAACTATATTATGGACGACTAATGGTGTATTTATAGGCCTATAAATCATTATCTAAAGATCGCTAATCATATAAGGTATCAAATATATTTTATCCATATTTATTTTCGTATTTATATAATTTATAGAATTTATATAGAATTTAGTATATCCCTTACCATATAAGAGAGATTCAATCATAGTTAAATTAGTATATGGATAAACACAACTAGATTTTATCCTAAAATATGTATATCACAAATATAATATCTATTTTATTCACAAAACATGATTTCAAATTATCTACTAATAACATAATACAATATAAAATATTATATCCTTTCATGAATCTTAGTAGGTTCAGGAAATAAAAAATAAATAAATATTATTCTTGCCTAATAATTCTAACATGATTTCTAAATAAATAAATAAATAATATAATCATAATATGATATAAACAAACACATTCAAAGTTCAAAATTAACTTACATAACAAAAATAATTTAATGACAAATAAGATAAATGCTTTAATTTTCATTTAAATTTCTAAGGCGCGACTTACAGAACTAAAACACTTGATAACATGCATGAATAGATATGCAATGCATTTTATATTTAAAAATTTCGGGGCGGTACACCTCCTCTCACGCAATAAGGTAATATATGTAACAAGGAGATTGAGGAAGAAATCAAGTATGCTATCAATAGAAGAAGTCTGAACATCAATGGTGTTGAAGACAAGGAAGAAGTCAATATTCTGAGGAACAAAGTCTACTCATCTTACGGTCTTGAGCTTCCTGAGAAGAAATCTGCTGACTTCAAGGCGCGGCTGCAACAGTTCAAGAAGAAGCCCAGTTGATTCTTTTCTTAGTCTTAGTAGTTTTTGATAGAAAAGAATATCTTGTAACTGTAATCTCTGATCATTAATGATATTCTATTTCTATTGGCCTTCGACAAGTACTCATTGTTCTTTATCTTTTAACACTTACTTATCACCTCAGTGATCAGATCACACACTCACATGGTTACTTATATCTCTGTGTTTCTCTTAGATCTTCAGTTCTTAGACATCTTCTAAGGGGGGACTTGTTCTTAGATGTTTCGACGGGAAATTGTTAAGGCTTTGGCCTTATGTTATGAGAGGTATATTGACCTATGATGTATAGAATTGTGTTGATTAGATAGTCAGCCTTGTTAGAGATAGTTTGTAAAAAGTTTTGGAATCATCAAATATGGGGAAATTGTTGGGATGAGATTCAGTATGATAAGATTTCAAGATCCCAAAACCCCTAGCTGAATGATGAGTCTTCGATAATGTAATAACTTAGTTGAGTTCAGCTTGTTAGGAACTCAGTAGGCTAGAGTTCAGTAGCTGGTGCATTCAATAGAAGATCTACCACTCAGCTGAAGGAACTCAGTATCGAAGTAGTCAGTTGGATAAGCTATAACTAACTATATCTGCAAAGGAATTCGAGTCACGAATCTCATTAAAATAAGTACGAGATAACTCAGTTGAAGGTTCGAGGATTCAGAGGAAGTCAACTCACCGTACACTCAGAGTTTGAACAGGCCTCACCTACTCTCATAACCTCGACCAATGAGGAGCCGACAGCACTCTACCTACTCGGCCATAAAGCTGCTCCTAGACTGAAAAAGAGGAAATCTCTACAGCGATATTCAAAATCGATATGGCCATTTTTCTTGTCTTATTCTACAAGTGTCTAGACTCCCTCCAACGGATCTATTCATGAATTAAAGACTATAAATATAGAAGAGTCTTCATGCAGAGAAGACACCGGGAACTAAGCATTCAAGCGATCAAATACTCTAGCGAACTCAAAGTCAAACACAGCGAAGAACTTGCTCATTTGAAGATCATTTTAGTTCTTCTCTCTAGAGATTATTTTGTTCCCCTTCTCTAACCTAAGCGTGCTTATTATAATACCAATAGCTTAGAAACCTCGAAGGAGTTCATCTTTGTGAACTGTACTTATTGTAAGAACTTCTTCATAGTTGGAGAAACTGAAACCTACACGGTTGAGATTGTAAAGTCACTACGACTATAAGTAGATATCTGTCCTGCATAGAGATTAACTGAGACTTGCTCAGTATAAGCAAACAAGAACGTATCTATCCAGTGAACAAATCAACTGAGAGTTGCTCAGTATAAGGTAATCAAGAACTCCTGCTTTGTTCAGGACAGTGGACTTAGGATCCTGTGTATCTGAACTACTTTAAAAATTGCTTGTGTTGATTTACTGTTACATTAATAACTGTTTACATTAGCATAAAAACTGACTTTAAATCAAACTGCATAAAACGAGTTTTTCAACTGAGACGACATATTTCGGGCCTACACTTCCGCACACAACTTCTGATACTGAACTATTGTTCACTGACATAAGTCAGTAGACTGTACTCAGTAGAGAAACTATCTGCCCACGTGATCCAGAAAGTTTGATTAATTGGTCAACTGACTAGTTCAGTAGACTAGTTCAGTAGCAACATTCAACTAAGTTGACTTTCGCGTTCTGAGTAAGAATTTATTATCAGGCGTATTCAACCTCCCCCCCCCCCCACCACCACCACACACACACACCACAACTGAGGCTCGTCTCTGGACCAACATGTATTGCAGAAAAGAATTAAAGTTTTAGATTTATAATTAAAGGCTCGTCTCTGGACCAACATGTATTCAAACTCCATTTGCAACACTTTAAAGATATTCTGACCTTGATTCTGTGTCTCCTGATCATATCTTTTCAGAATTAAAGGCGGAAGAGTTCGAGTTCGGTCTACCGCAGAGAAAGCAGAGAGCTGAAGCTTCAAGGCATCATTCAGCACAAAAAGGAAGCTTAGCTGAACGATATGCCCAGATTGATCATGCCTTCAAGGCATCAGTCAGCACACCGGCTCCCAAGTCCAGCAAAGTTGAACCTTAAATTAGTGCAGTACAAGAAGGACGATTAGCTAACGATACGTGTTGCTTGCGCTAAAGTATCAAAAGGAGAAGGATCGGCGCAAGAAATTAACCAAAAATTTCAGAAACTCTAAGAGTAAGTCTGATTTCTCACCAAAACGCAATCCTAACTCACAAACTTCTGAATACAGGAAACATGAGGACTCTCCTCAGCAGTCGAAAGACACTGAGAGTACAGAGAGCAGAGTCGCCGCCTGCTACAACTGCAAAAAGCCAGGACACTATCAGTATGATTGTCCTTAGCTCAGCACAGCTGAAAGAGCTGCGAGAAAAGCTCGAAGGGAGAAGTTCATCAAGAAGCGACAAGCATACATTGTTGGTGAACTATCAGACGACTCAGATGAAGTCGACACCTTCATAGATTCATCTGATGATGAAGCTGCCTTCATGGCACGAGAGCTTGAGGAAGAAACAGAGGAGTGTCTAATGGCAGGAGAAGAGGATGAGGTAAATTCTCCAGAACCTTCTAACCTTGCTTCACACTGCACACAACACACAACATCTGGTGCAGACGAGAATCTGGACGTCACGATCGCATACGAAGAGTTATTAGACGAACAGATTCAGATGAGTCTGCAGCTCAGCAAGACTCTAGAGGAGTGGAAGTCCTGAAAGTTGAAAATCACAGACTTTCTTAGAAAAGTCAGGTTGCTACTGAGTCCGAAGGACTTGTTGTGACACTTAGGGAGGAGATTAACTCTCTGATGATCAAATCTCAGCAGCAAGAAGGTCTGATTTCAATACTGATCAAAGACTTGACTCGGAAAGAGACTGAACTGAGCTTGTTGAACCAGAAGTACTCAGTAATTCAGACCGAGCATGAAACTCTCAAGAAAAGTGATGATGTCGGGAGGAACCTGATGACTGAGCATTACATGGAAGCTGAGAAATAGCTCGAGGCAATGCTGGCCAACAACAAGCCAAAGTTCTGCAAGAAGGACTTGGATTCAGCCACGGAGCCTCATCATCTGCCCCCACACGCTCAGAAAACCGGCTGATTGATAGGTTTGTTCAAGGGAAGACAATGAATGTTGAACCATACAACCCCGCAGCAAAGAACAAACAAAAGATGATTGCACCTCATCCCACCTATCAGAAATTTGACCAGAAGCTCAGCTCAAAATCACCCCAGCTCAAGCAAGGGGGAACCAGCAAAGTAAGATGGGCTGATCAGTATGGACCACCACAGCTGACTCACTCAGCTCAGTATGGGTCATATTACTATTATTCCTAATGTCAGAAGGGGTCCTAAGGGTCAGAAGAAGAAGAAAGTCGTTCAAAAGGCTAAGGTCAGCAGTCCACCAACTTAGAAGATCAGGACTCCTGTTGGGATAAGGATTCAGTAGATGAATCTATAGATCTGATAGTCTTGATAGATTTAGATAGATTTGATAGATCCCAAAACCCTAGCTGAATATTGTACCTTCGTATAGTCTAGTCGAGTTCAGTTGTTAGAACTCAGTAGGACAGAGTTCAGTAGCTGTAGGATTCAGTAGAAGACCTCACTCAGCTGAAGAACTCAGGATCGAAGAAGTCAGTTAGACAGTAACCTCTAGCTGAATCTGCCCAGGAATTCGTACCCATGCACTGAACAATCAGAAGAACGTCAGTAAGAAAGACACTTCAATTGCAGGTCCGAGGATTCAGAGGAAGTCAACCTTGATGTTTGACAAGTCTCAACTACCAATCTACCTCTACCAATAAGGAGCTGACAGCGGCCATCTACTCTGATAAAAGCTACTCTGAAACTGAAAAAGAGAAGAATCTCTACAGTGTACCTAATCGACAACGTTCAAATTAAAGGAGCCGTTTTCCTTGTAGCATCGACACGTGTCTAGACTTCCCTCCAACAGATCTATTCACCATCGACGCCTATAAATAAGAGAAGTCGTCATGCAGAGATGACACCGGGAACCCAAGCTATCTACGCACAAACTCTTAGCAATCTCAAGAAGAATCAAGTGAAGAACTAACGTCCATTGAAGAACACCTTTAGTTCATCACTTAGAGTTTCATTATGTTCCCCTTCTCTTATCTAAGCAAGCTCATTGTAATATCTTTAGCTTAGAAACCTCGAGGAAGTTCACATCCTTGTAAAACCGTTCTTATTTGTAAGAACTTCCTCTTAGTTGGAGAAGACTCAAACTCTTCAAGTTTGAACCCTTTGTAAAAGTCACTACGACTATAAGTAGAGAATCTATCTCGCGCACAGATTACTAAGAACTTGCTCAGTATAAATTTCAAGGTTTGTGTCTATCCAGTGAACAGACCAACTGAGACTTGCTCAGTATAAATATAACAAGTATCCTGCTTAGGTCAGGATAGTGGACGTAGGACCCAGCGTGTCCGAACCACTTAAAAATCGCTGTGTTGGTTTACTATTTTATTTAACTGACCATACCGCATACAAACTGTATTTCACAAAACTCGGCATAAAAACCGGTGTTTTCTAACCGAGACATTTCATAGGGCCTACACTTCCGCACACACTCTGATACTGAACGACTGTTCGACTGACTAAATTCAGTAGAGCTGAACTCAGTAGAAGATTTTCTGCCCACGCGATCTGAAGCTTATTTGGCTATCTAACTCAGTTCAGTAGCAAACTCAGCTAGAGCTGACTCGCGTTTGAGAGAAATTTGTATTCAAGTGTATTCACCCCCCCCCCCCCCACACCTGAACCACGTCTCAGGACCAACAATTGGTATCAGAACACAGTGTTCTTAACTGATCATTGTTCTCTGAAACTGGTCTATCTCGAACAAAGATCCTAGAAAACTAATTTTCTCTACATCTTGCATTTCTTCATAGCATCCTATACCTTGTATTCTTCAATGGCTGATATTTCAGGTATTAAGACCGTGACAATGTTCTCGAGTGAAAACTACGCAATATGCGGTATAAGGATGGAGGCGCATCTGACTTCGTTGCACGACAGCATGATCGATGTTCTCAAGAAAGGCCCCATTGTTCCGATGGTCGACTCAGTCGAACTCGTAGTAGACGGAGCATGCGGTGCCAAAATCGGACGTACAGTTGCGAAAGTCAAGAGCATCTTCACTCTTGAAGAGAAGAAACTACACAACCTCGACCGAGTCGCACGCAATGCTATACTAATGACACTCAGTGACTCTTATCTCGGGAGGGTGCACGACTGCAAGACAACTAAGGAGCTATGGGATGCTCTCGCAGTGCTGAGCCAAGGAACTGCACAGATTAAAGAAAACAAACTAGAGTTGGAGTTGCAGAAACTCGAGGCATTCGCTATACTTCCAGGGGAGTCCATAGATGATTTCAGCGCGCAATTTACAAATCAAATCAACATCATCAACGGACTAGGGAAGACATTCAGCAACAAGGAGACCAACACCAAAATTCTAGGGGCTCTTAGCAGGCCCAAGTAGTATTCTTTTGTTACGTGTATGAGGAGAACTGACTTGAATTATGTTACTCCTGACTATATATTTTCAGAACTTAAAGCAGAGGAGTTCGAGTTCAATCTCCCACACACCCCTGGTGTCGAAGCTGAAGTGCCAATGGATCATGCTTATAAGGCATCAGCTAGCATTCCCGGAGCAAGTCCCTCAGCAACAAGCTAGTCAGCCGGAAGCTCAGTAACTATACCCACTGCTGACAACTTGGCTAAGATGTATGCTCTCCTCGCGGTCAAATACCAGAAATTTTAAGGTAAGAGAGATAATGTTGGTCCGGAGACGAGAGTCAGGTATAGAGGGGGGGGAGGGTGAATACACCTGAGTACTGCTCTTTTTCTCAAACCGAAGGACAGATGAGTTGTTTGGTGCGACTGATGAACAGTGCCAAATAAGAACCTTCGATCGCGGGTCAGAGAGTGAGTTAACTACTGAGCTCTCCCACTGACTTTTGTCAGTCGTTCAAACTCAGTCGAAGAACCTTAGTGCGGAATAGTGTGGGGCCCGGAGATTCGTCTCAGTTTGAAAACGTGATTTTCACAAGTCAAGTAGTTTTAGCTAGTGCACTTTTAAGAATACGTTTTATGCAAAGATAAGATTGTGTAACAGTTAGTATGCAATGCAATAAAACAGTAAACAACACAAGCAATTTTTAACGTGGTTCGGATACGCAAGATCCTACGTCCACGGTCCTGCTGAACAGGAGGTCTTGTTGATTTATCTGAGCAAGCCTCAGCAAGGAATCTGTGCACTGGATAGACCCTTCTAAGTTATAGTCCTTAGCGACTTTACAAATCAAACCGAGGTTTGAAGGGGAGGGGATAATGTCCAACTAGGAAGGAGTTCTTACAATAAGTACAATCACTAAAGGTGAACACCTTCGAATTTCTAAGCTATAGATATGGCAATGAGCTTAGCTAGAGAACAGGGATCTAAAGAACTCTAGAGAGAAGAACTAATGATATTCTATAGGGCAAGTTCTTCGCTGGATTGATCTTGAATGTGCTAGAGTTGTTTGAAAGCTTTAGCGTTTTCCCTTGATATCCCGTTCGTGGAGCTCGGATTTTCTTCTCTATTTATAGTCGTGAAACAGGCATATGTCCGTTGGAGAAGACGATGCCACGTGTCACAAACTTCCAAAGAAAACGGCCATAAATTCGAATTGTTGCAGCAGAGTTGTTGATACTGTACATGAGAGCAGCTTTAGTTGGTCAGAGCAGATATAGCGTTGACGGCTTCTTATTGGTCGAGGTTTGTGGTAGGTGAGATTGTGTCAGACATCAGAGTTGACTCTCCCTAATCCTCGTATGGTCTTCTGCTGACTTTCGAAAAGATTATTAACAACTGGGTCATTTCCTGTCGGATACAGTAGACTTGAAGCAGTCTCTGTCTTCTTCGTCTGAGTCGGCTGACAAGAGATATTCTCTTGAGTATGGTCAGCTGATGATTGCGAAGGTACTGAGCTTGCATAGGGTTCTTCTGCTGATGTCTGTCAGCTGACAAGATGTCTTCTACTGAGGCGAAGATCAGCTGATGACTTAAGAACACAAGCTCTTACACTGATGACGTGGGGTTCTGGAAAGTAACTTTGACAGAAGGTCAATCCAACATTTTACCCCGTACAGGACATAGACACAAAGATAAACAAATCAAGAATAGTCTAGCCTATACATCAGCTATTCCTGTCGATACTATACTACTGATATCAGCTGGGTTTTGGGATCTTCAATTCCATAGTGAAAACTACGATTTCCCCCAATATTCTTTTACCTGATAACATGCTGAGTATCTTCTACTGACTCATAACCCAACAATCTCCCCCTAATTGATGATGTCAAAACCTCTATATAAAATACAACAAAAAGAAATTCTAAAACTACTGACATAGATAGACTTCAATAAAACTGAATCAGTTAACTTCATGAGGTCAACAGTTGAGAGATAGGCAAAATCAGAGAAACGGTTATGTGTGAGTGTGTGTCAGATCACTTTAGTGATTAGTTGTGATAACACAAACGAAAGCCGTAAGACAATGAGTAATTGTCTGGCTACAAGCAGGAACTTATATAAATGAGAAAGTGAAATACAGAGTTCCTATCTTCTATACAAAAAAGAATAAGAAGACTACTGTTGGCGTCTGAACTTCTTCGTCTTGCTTTTGAAATCCGCAGACTTGTCAGCAGGAGGTTCCAAACCATAATATTTGTAGATTCTCGCGCAAAGTGTTTGGATTTCCTCGAGGTCAGCAGGGTACTCAGAACTAAGATCATGATGATATGTTGCTGCATCGACTTCGTCTTCTATCTCCTTAGTGCACAAAACACCACGAGAAGGTTATCCCTCCACCCTTCCTCTTCATCTTCTACATCAAATTTCAGATAATCCAATTAAGTAAATTAACGACTATTAGAGATTATCATTTGGTGGATGCATTATTTTGCATAAATCTCCTATAATAGCTTCTTTTTACGATTTTGGTTTTAGTATTCAAGTTTCTTTGAACTGGATAGGTGATCCATGGTTTGCGGCACGCTAGAACACCTACATTCACATGACCTGGAGCAACCGAGGAGCTATATCTCTCGAGGTATGCTGGAGTTGTCTTAACTAAGTTATTTCATAATTGAACTCCTTCATTCACTAGACATGATTTGGTTTCTTTTGAGAAATTGGGCATCCTTGATAAAATTTGGTGTACTGAGTTTTCATGTTTATTTGTAAAGGTAAACAATATGATTGACATTTCACTTTGCTAAAAAGATTCTTTTTATTTTCATATCGTTATTCAATTGGACCCTAACTCCGTTACTGAATTGCTACAATCTTAGAACAGTACTACTGAAATGACCAACACTCTAGCTGTTACTGCAGATGTCATTTCAGAAGACGAAACTAGACAAAGAAGGTCTTAGTTAGATGCTCATACTTATGATCTTATTATAGGTGATCCTTCAGCAAGCATCAAAACAAGGTCAAAGTGCTATGTACTCATGTTTTCTGTCTACTGAAGAGCCTCAATCCATCGAAGAAGCACTAGTCGATGCTGACTGGATCATAGCTATGCAAGAATAGCTCAACCAGTTCGTCAGAAACGAAGTATGGGAGCTTGTAGACAGGCCCCAACATCAACACGTGATCGGAACCAAATGGGTCTTCAAAAACAAGCGCGATGAAAACAACGTTATAGTAAGAAACAAAGCTCGACTCGTTGCGAATGGTTATTGCCAAGCCGAAGGGATAGATTTCGACGAAATGTTCGCTCCAGTTGCAAGATTGGAGGCCATTAGAGTATTCCTTACATACGCAACACATCAACGGTTCAGAGTTTATCAAATGGACGTAAAGTCAACGTTCCTAAATGGCGTTCTGAAAGAAGAAGTCTATATGGAACAGCCTCCCGGCTTTCAGCAGGGACATCAGGTATATAGACTCAGAAAAGCTCTTTACGGGTTAAAACAAGCATCCAGGGCTTGGTACGATACCCTGTCTGAGTTTCTTCTTTCAGAAAGGCACCGTGGATCGTACTTTATTAAGCATTCGTCTAGGAGACGGCATTTTACTTGTGCAGATCTACGATGATGATATTATCTTTGGTTCAAAGAATGTCATCATGTGTCATCAGTTCGAGAAAATGATGAAGGACAAATTCGAGATGACTATGATAGGAGAGAGAACTACTTCCTTGGATTCCAAGTCAAACTATCAGAAAAAGGAACGTTCATCAATCAAGGGAAATATACTCGAGACCTCATCAAAAAGTTCAGTTGTGCATTCAGCAAACCTGTCAGGATCCCGATGAACACGAATATGAAAATAGATCTTGACAAAGAGGGAGTATCAATAGACCATACTGAATTTCGTGCTATTATTGGTTCATTATTACTCTGATGCTGACTACGCAGGATGTATGATTGACCGAAAATCAACTTCAGAACTTGTCAGTTCCTCGGCAGTAAGCTCTTTTCATGGTTCTCCAAGAAGCAGCATTCAGTAGCAACGTCAACTACTGAAGCTGAATATATGGCTGCCAGAAGTTGCTGCGCTCAAATCCTTTGGCTGAGACAGCAGCTACGAAACTATGACATCACTCAGAATGAAGTGCCGATATACTGCGACAGTACCAGTGCCATTGTAATTACTCAGAATCATATTCTACACACAAGATGCAAGCACGTGGACATCAGATACCACTTCATTCGCGATCATGTCGAAAAGAAGGATATCATAATGGAGAAAATCCATACTGATCGTCAAAGGGCTGACATATTGACCAAACCTCTAGCTAAAACCAGATTCAGAGAACTATCAGTAGAGCTAGGTCTGCTGGACCCTACTGATTCAAGTCAGTAAGCGGTTTCAAAAGAAATGATCACTCAGTAGAGTTGATCACAGTAGAGTAAGGGCATTCTGTAAGGGGGAATGCCTACTCAGTACTAAAGACGTACAGTACACAGAGATTCAGCAACCAACTACACGAGGTATCAGGTGACTACAATGTTCAGCTCACAAGTTTGCGTATCTCTTTCTATAGTCAACTCAGCATATACTTTAAAGGTGTTCATAAAGAAGCTCAGCATCGCACTTAATGCTCAATAGAATGTCATTAATTAAATTTGTTTTCATTAAATACACGACATTCCATGCAACTTTGCTGAACTCTGATTTGCATTTAATGCAAGTCGAATCACCTTACTCATAAACAGCTAATTTCGTCTGAGATTTGACGAAGGTGGCATGGTCATCATTACTCTTTTTAATTTTATAAAATCATAATCGTCCACTTAAAAGCGAGATTTAATCTCAACCGTCGATTGATAAAACTGTTCACATTCAAAATAATCTATATATTGACGTTTATCTTCTTCACCCCGCCATTTTCGCCATATCTGTTTTCTGCAAAACCTTTAAAAACCTCTGATAATTTTGCATATCTACTTGCTTTCATACAAACTCAGAGATTTTCTTACGGTAACTCTTATTTCTTAAGCACTTTTCTAACTAACTCTAGTTTCAAGTGCTAACCATTGTTTTTGTAGATATAGTTATGTCGAGCCTACAAGTTATTACTCCGACTGACCTAGTGGAGATCCTAGAGAAGGGAAGAGTTTGGTTCGAGCCCGTGATGGAGTTCGACGACAGTGGCTTGGACTTGATGACATATATGATGCCCTGCGTGCATCCGGGCTAGAGATGTTTCTGTCCAAGAAACCCTCTTACTTCCTGCCTTACCAGATAGCTGAGTTGTACCTCAACTTGGAGGAGGAAGATGACGATATGGTTGGAACGTTCTGTGTTCATGACATCAAGGATCCAACCACAACCATTCCAGTTCTGAGGAGCAATCACTGATCAGCAGCTTCAGACTTTCATCAGAAGGGATTAGTCCTGCCGGGTATAAGGACGCATCCTCGACGAGTACTTGACCCTGTTCTGTGGGAAGCCAACCACATTCAGAGCTGCTTTCCCCAAGAGCAGCATGCTTCCTCAGTTCCGAGCATTGGCCTACATTGTCACTCAGATCCTGACCAGCCAGGCCGGCTCATTTGAACAAGTATCGCGCCCTAAACTTCAGATGATGATGGTCATATATGACAGAGCGCAAATTAATTGGTCAGAAGTCTTCATCAAAGAGTTTCAGGCACAGGCTGCCAAGTTTGATAAGCCAGCTCGAAGACTGAGTGCCAAAGGGAAGTTGTTGTATGGCATGAAGCTATCAGTCATGATAGAGGAGCTGTGTGGATCTGATCCTGTCACCTACACTGACAAGGAGTATTTTAACAACAAGAAGATCAGATTCCACAACCGCGCCAGTGCTCTTCAGCAAATTGGCGTCGGTGCTGAAGAGGGTAAGGGCAAGAGGAAGGCCCAAACCCCTGTGAAAAAGAGTACTACGCCTTAGAAGAAGGCTTCTGAGACAGCAGTAGTAGTACCCAGACTCAGAGATGAGGAGTCTGAGTCAGCAGAGAAAACACACTCTGCTGAAAAGCCTGAATCCAACAAGGCAGTCGATTCAGCAGACAAAGCAGATTCAGTGGGTCAAGGGACTGCGCCTGAAAAGATTTCTACTCCACCTCCCCTCTCGCCACTTGACATCGCTCCACTCAGCGTCCATCCATCTGTTGAGAAGCATCAGTCTCCGATCAATTTAGAGGAGATGGAGACTGATACTGAAGCCGAGGATCTTGGGTTTGACATTCCTATGCTTCAATTTAGAGCAACCCAAGAGATCTCAGAAACTATTCCTAAAATCTCCAGTCATTCTGACTTGGTAGATATAGCCACGAGGGCTAGGCTTCAGATGTTGTACAGATTCCAGGACTGGATCTCTCTTGCGAATCTGATCCGACATCAGTCCTCGGAACGTCTGAATTTCGACGAGCTAGAGCTCCATCAGCAAATTGGCTACTCTGAGCCCGCTGACATAAGCTCAGTCGATGATCTTAGGGCGGCTATGCTAGCCTTGCTTGAAGAGCAGGATCCTTCAGCAGCCGTCCCTACTGCCGGGTCTTCAAGTCCTTCGAGCCCTAATGACCGAGACCCACCTAGTGATGCAGGCCCTGAGAAGCCTGCTGAGGGATCTCAACAGGCGAAGGAGGGAGCTCAGCCTTCATCTAAGAAACATATCAGCTCCTCTCCTCCACTTGGTTCGGCCCCCGCGGGCACCTCTAAGCCTGCTGATCCAAAACAGCTGCTGCTGGGATCATCCTATGAGGTTGGCTCCGTCAGCATGCGCCGAAAGTCAAAGTCAGTGGCCAAAGCCATTCTGAAGCACGGGAATCAGAATCGCCTCCTTGCCAGAAATGTTCATAAAGTCTGGAACAAGGCCACTAAAGCTCAGTGCGAGGAACTCAGGGAACTGAAAGCTTCAATTCAGAACATCTCTTCTCCACTGGTCCCTGATTTATCTTCTGTTCTCAAGAATGCATTATATGCACTTAAAGCTGACTTTGACGGCAGCAAGCATCGGTTCAGGAGCTGCTGAAGTCTGCCCACACCACTCTTCTTGATTCTTTCAAGGCAGCTCAGTCAGACCATCAGAACCAGATCTCCTCACTCACTCAAGCTCATGAAAAAAGACTTTCATCTTTTCAGAAGGAGTGTGAAAGGAAGATCGATGCCAAGCTGGAGAACATAGAAGACGATGTAGCTTCCTCTCACTGAAAGTATGGTGATTAACCCATTACTGAGAGGAATGATCTACACATCAGATTTGAAGGTCTTCAAAAGACCTTGGAGGAGCTCAGAACTTCTCTCCATTCGCTCAATTCCAAGGTAGTTCCGATTCCCGCCCCGCGCATATTGGATGATGCCAGAAGGGGGAAAAGGCTCAGAAGCAAATCATTCTTAGTGCTAAGCCTAAGGGGGAATCTCAAGGAACAAGAGTTATAGTGCAGGATGTCTCAGCAGGAGATGTAGAGGCTGAGACAGACCCAAGTGGCTCAGAACCCAAGACGGGAGCAGAAGACTGGTGAATCCCAGCAAACTCAGAAGAAGAGAGATGAGCTTACGATAGATGAAATGATAAACTTCAATATCATTGCTCTGGACAAAGAGCTGAGTTTCATCACTTAGAAGAATTCAGAAGGCAAGAGGCTCTAGCCAAGGAAAAGGCGGCTGAGAAGGCTAGAGAAGCCGAGAGATTAAAGCCTAGGCCACCTCCACCAAAAGACAGGGACATCCCAACCACTTCAAAATTCTACAGAAGAGGCCGCAAACCCAATGATCAGAAGATTCATAGGTGGCCTCGTGTCGATCAGTGGGTGCCCTGGGAGAGGACTTAGGCATGGGAGACTATCAAAGCAAAATTTGTCAAGCGATACTATGTTTGGCAGTTTTGGCCTGACACTCCAAAGAATGAAGCCTTTGCTAAATGGATTCAGAAATGTGATATCGAGATCTACACTATAGTCGAGAAAGCCATTGAAGCTGAAGTTGATGTAAGAACTCCGTCTTTCAAGACTCTGCCCCCACCTCAGAAATTAGACGGATCTCTTTATACAGGCGTGATTGAAGGCGAAATCAGGAGAGCAGCCTTATCTCTTAATCTTGGACTTGATAATCCCGAAGATAAGCCGAAGAATTAGAAGATAGGAATAGATACCTTCATGATGTATGGACTTCATCTGCCCGAAGACAAATCAAATTATTTTTAGGCAAGAATTCAACGCTTCAAATCTGATAGGAAGTAGTCTTGATAGATCTATGTCTTTCCTAGTGTAGCAAGTGATGTAATTGTACTGAATTTCTCATATATATCAATACATCATCTGATACTTGGCCTGACAATCTCTTATTGTCTCCATGGCCTACTTCGTCTTACTTTAACACTCAGAATCACCTAAGTGATTACTGACTCACACACTCACTGATTATTTGTGTATTCAGTATTCTGCTTAGTTTAGAAGACTTGAAGATACTCTCCATTGGTTCTTATTGTAATACTTGTAAGGAGTTTGTATCTTCCTGTTCTTTAGATTCTTAGCTAGTGTTAGATAGCTGATAGTAATAGGTTTTGGCATCATCAAATAGGGGGAAATTAATGGGATGTGATTCAGTAGTTGATTTGACTGATCTCAAAACCCTATGTTGATTGATGAACTATTCCCTTGTAAAGTTACCCTTTGTCTCTAAGTGTTTCAGACTCAGTAGACTAGCCTTCAGCGTGGTTCTGGCTCAGTAGTTTTGTCTGCTGTCCTTCAGTAGACTATCCGTTGCAGCACTATGGAGTGAAGATTCGAGTAGGCTTTGGACTCGGCAGAGCAAGATATGCGAAAGGTGTTTAGGAGTCAGTAGAACTGGACTCAGCAGGAGCAGTTTACTGAACTCAGAGTCTTGACCTTCAGTAGAGTTGAACTCAGTAGGAGTATACTACTGAACCTATGGGTCAGACTCAGCAACGGCCTGTCAGTTTCCATAACTGACAGAGGACTTCAATGTCATTTCAGTAGAATGGTCCGAGGTCGTACAACTGAGAGAAGTCAGCTTCAGTATCAATTTTGAAGTCTGCAAGTGTCTCAACCACTCTCCGTACCTCGACCAATGACAAGCAGGCAACTGATAAAGTAATTGTTAAAAGCTGCAAGTCAACCACTTTCCTGAAAAAAACAGTGGACTCTACAGAAATTCAAAAAAGATGTTAGCTACCAAATAGAGTGACATGTGGACAGTTCGTCTCCAACGAATCTATCCATAGCTCACGTCTATAAATAGAAGGAAAATCAAATTCTTGAAAAATACACAGAACACACGAGATACAACAACGAACAGAGCATCAAGCAAACAAGAACATAAGCTATACGCGACGAAGTTTAGAGATATATCTTAGCGTGAAAAAGCATACAATCTGCTCTAAGGGAACTCAAGCTTACATATAACTCAAGCCTCTAGCATCCAAGTGAAGAACACGAACCCAGAGAGATTATTCCTCACTGTTCTTCACTCTAGAAGCCTTTCTTGTTCCCTTTCCCTCTAACCTAAGCTCAATTGTATCTATCTATAGCTTAGACCGAAGGAGTTCAATTTATTGAACCGTTTTTAGTGTTAAGAACTTCTTTATCGTTGGAGATACATTCAAACATAATTTTGTTTGACCCTGTAAACTGAGACTTGCTCAGTATAATCACAAGACGGTGTTTGTCCAGAGAACAAACCGACTGAGACTAACTCAGTATAATAAAATAGTCTCCTACTTGTTCAGGACAGTGGACGTAAGATCTTGCGTATCCGAACCACTTTAAAACTCTCTGTGTTCATAACTGTTGCATTGATTTTACTATTCATACTAAAAATTCTTTTAGAAAATCATTCAACTGAGTTTCAGTAACGAGCTTAACTGACTGCACTAATCTAATGAAACAGTTTTCATAAACAAACGTTTTCAATCAAACTGAATTGGGCCTACACTTTCCGTACTCTAGCAGAGCTCAGCACCTTCAGTCAGCTAGCAGAGCTCAGCACCTTCAGTCACTCTGTCCACGCGATCTAGAATAACTTATCTGGTCTACTGAACTCATTCAGTAGACAACCTCCATTATCAGACTGTTCGCGTTCAAGTTTGAGAAAAAACTTACACCCCCCCCGCCCCCCGCGCCCTATACCTGAACGTTTGACTTGGAACCAACAGATAGAATTCCACATCAACAAAAATAATTGCGAGAAGGCAAACCAGTTTTATACTACACATAAAATAAATAGTTGCTCCAATGGAACCTTCTCTTCTACCGTAGATTGGTCATAGATAGACGAATAAGCCATTAGTATTTTCTATTGGCTTAGTATTCAAATGATTGCACCAAATACATATACAAATAGTTAAAAAGTTGAATCGACTTTTAACTTTTAAGAATCATTAAATCCTATAAATGATTGTTCTGGTCTATCATGGAATTCTTTGAAACTAAGAATCAAATGATTTTCTGTGGTGATACTCTATCATCTCTATAAGGAGAAAATATACTACACATAAATTTCATGAGACGAGCTAATGCTTTCTATCACCCAACTGGAAAATTTTCATTGTAGGACTAAAAACGTGCAGATTTGTTAACTTAAGTGTGGAGTGAAAACAAGATCAGTAGTTCTATCATTAGATCATTCTTGGTTTTTGACATTCACATAAGTAGACTATTATTGGGCTTTGACATGGTTTTCAAATAAAGAAGAAAAGTAACTCGTGATGTAAAAGCTTTTAACAATGTTTAGGATCTTCTAGTCCATAGTCTAGAACGGTAAAACCCAAAACTAAATGAGCTCAGGCAATTAGGAACCCTAATAGAGAGTGCAAATCATTGAGATTTAACTTGAAAAAGTGCAAAGAAGTCTCAAGACTAAGTTCAGCTACAACACAATATACATACATCCCAAGTCCCTGTTCATTAATGTTTGCAGCTGGAGACCACCTTCTTGCAAAAAAAAAAAAAAAAAGGAAGCAATTTCAACTCCAATCATTGAACTGAATCAATAACTGATTCAAATTCGTAACAGATACAAATAGTGAGGCGAAAAAAAACTTGGTAATCAACAGGAATACAGCTAATCAAAACAATTCCTAAGCACCTCATTAGCATAAGAAATCACTACATTCATAAATGCTTAGTGCATATTCTTAATTAGTTTATTCCATAGTCCAATTTAGTTTGTCATCTCCACGTAATCACACCAATGTTAGCCATCATAATAAACTTTCATCAAACAGTAATCAACTCAAAAACCACAAGTGCAATAAGAAAGACAACAAGAAATCTAATAAATACCAAAATTAGTAACATAGTATGAAAATAAATTCATTTTTGCTAATCTAACACCCAGGCGGCATAACTCCTCCAATCAGTCGACCAGTGCATGAATTAGGGAATTTGCATTGGAAAGGTTTTAAAAGAAGAGGAACACCGAAATTCGGCCTCTAGAAGCAAGCAAATTAATGGCGGTGAAATTACCTTGAGTAGGTGTTGCGTCGAAGAGAACACGGGCAGAGGCGATGTGAAAGTGGGTGTGAACATTGAATTGCAGAATGCGGTGGGTTTGTGGGCGTGTGAGTACTCAATAAAACCGAAACCCTCTGCTTCTCAAATCACCTTATAATTACATAGGAGGGAACATCTTGCTAAATATAGTTTTAAATGGTTCGAATACAAACACGATATGAAAGATAATATATATTGAAAAGAAAAAATGAGTCTATTGAGTTTCGAACATGAGACCTCTCTTAAAAGAAATATAGTCATTAATCAACTGCACTACAAGAAAATAGTTAATTATATTTTTCACTAATATTATCTATAAGCAATACAAATCCTATACTCTATTTAGTCGAAGTTCCGTCGGCCGAGGGGTCGGTCGACCCTCCCGACCCCCCTCTAGTTCCGCCAATGGGAACATCTAATTGCGGTGGGGCAGTGGTGATGAGAACATGGATGGAGGGAGAGGCCGTGATGGCAGCCGGGGGTTGGTGATGGCGGCTCGATAATCTTTATAAAGTAAATAAATATTGTAATGCACCTCCAAGGTTTCCCTTATTATGGGGGAGCTTATCCTATTATTGTGCGGAAATAATGTTTTGTTTCCAACAGTTTCCTTTATCTGCTTTAAAAAGTAATATTCCATAACATTTTCATTTTTTAATTTTTCAAATTACTTTTAAATGCAATTATTTTATATAAATAAATTAAACATAATAATAATACATAATTAAAATTTTACATTAATTACAAAAAAAATATAATTCAAATTACTTAAAAAAAACTCTACATTAATTGTAAAAAAAGGTAATTCAAATTACTTAAATAAATATGATAGGTTACATAATATCTAATTCCCCAAATACGAATATTCATTCCACAAATAATCAATTAGTGCATTGCGGAGGTCGAAATGAGCGTTTGTGTCTTTAATTTCCCTAAACCGCTCCGTCAAGCTTCTAATTCAATTGGGTTGAGGTGCTTCAAATTCGACATTTGTAGTTGGTACATCTCTTTCCACTTCAATTGGATCATCAAAGTCTCGTTCATCCTCAATTATCATATTGTGCATGATTATGCAGAAAACTACGATAACAACTCAAGGCTTCAACAGATAAGAAAACCGAGCTTAAGCAAATAATCATAGATGATAACATCATAGTGATTGATTTGAGAACGATTGATGATCCGTACAAACGTGAAATGTTTACTTTGAGCAAGCTAAAATTTATGAAAAGCTAGGAATGCAACCACTGTATTGTTCCGGAATTTATTCTCGAGTACTAAAATCTGTGGAGATGATATTCTGATTATTAGATAATTAGTGTAGAATTTAAATTTATGTCATTTATTTTCCTTTTATATAATATATATGTAAATATTGTAATTTTCCAAAATTATACAATGTATTTATAAATGTACATATTTAATTAATTTGATTGCTAATTTAATTATTTTGTTTAAGATAATACTATTAAATTAACATTAAAAATTCTACATTCCATGATAATAAAAAAAATAAGCATTGCAGTTTATTAATCGCAACAATAAAAAAATCATCTTCTCTTCTCTCTCAATCCATCTCCATTATGGCAACAAATAAAAAAAAAATCAATCAAAGCACCGATTAGAGCTCCATCTCTCTCATTCCATCTCATTGATTAACGGCGAGCACCGATCAAAGCTCCAACAGACCGCGAGCACCAGACCGCGAGATCCAGCGGCGGTAGAGCTCAGGTGGAGGGGCGGAGCGCCGCCGATCTCTCGTCTCCGACGGGAACGTGGTTTGTCATCTCTGTCTCCAATAGTGGTACTGAAACTATTCTGCTTTTCCTATGTAATTTCTCCTCTTCTTCTTATCAATTTCTCCTCTTCTTCGGTTTGTTGTTACTGTAATTTCTCGAATTAATCTAATTGATGTTGTCCGAAATTTATTTTTTTTAAAAAAGAAGAGAAAAATAGATATTGGAGCCGAATAGGGGAGCCAGATTTTTCCCGTATGAGTAGGGGAAGATTTTTGCTTCCCTTATTTTTGTGCAGCGGATGCGGGAGCGTTGGAGAATAAAAATAAGGAATTCCCCTTATTTAAGTGAGCGTTAGAGAGGCTCTTAGCGCTTTTCCTTTCTCCCTATTAAGGGTGTGTTTACAACTGCTTATTATAAGTATTTTTTATTTGCTTTTGCTTAAAATTGAAAAAATTATATTTTTAATCAAAATTAAGTAATTTTTTATATTAATATTTATAATAGTTTCAGAAATTATGGTGTTTTAAGCATCAAAAGTACCTCAGTAGATGCTTATGAATTTAAACAGATTTACTACTTAATTTTAGAGAAGCTAACTCAGAAAGCAGGTTTTCGCAAACACTAAAACCTGCTTACACGGTCAAAAAAAGATAAGTAATTAAAATTAGCTCGTGCAAACACACTCTAATTGTCCTGTTAAATACTGAATTTACAAGAATGTCATTCCCTCAAATATAAGAAGAAAAATTACTGATAGCAAAACGGATATTCCACGAAATTCAGAGGCACTTTGGGAACATCATGCAAAAGTTGGTTAAGCACTTGTATTGAACTTTGTATATATAGGTAGACTAGCGCATTTTATAACCGACTTTGCAACGGTTTTTCGATAATGCCCCGTGTGCAGATTGATGCCCAGTGTATTTTATGTGCACACTAATGTCCATTGTATTTGAAAATACATGGAATAACAAAATGCTACTATATTGATTTCTTCTTTTAGAGTTTGATTCAATATTTTCACTTGTGACCGTGTACAAAATCATGAAAAAATAAATCAAGAAAAAATTAAAATCGTGAATATGAGTGGAAAAAATATCAAGAATTTGGAATGGTAAACGATTTCAACGATATAAATTTCGATCGGCGTATATGATATGTTCAAAACATATCGAATTTTCAGTATATTATATTAAGCAAAAAGCAACATCCGAGTAGATATTTTCTATATGCTAAATTGCATCTTCGATGGCACAACAAGAAGAATGTATAATATATGCCTTGCTCAATATTTTTAACATACTCAAATTTACCGACTGATGCAGAATTACCAAAATAACTTTCGAAGACTCGGACTCTTTGAGATGACGTTGGGTTGCAGTTCGAATTTTCGAAAAGAGGGGGCTATACGTTAGGATTGGATGCCATATTGAATCTCGAATTCTTTTTTTTTTTAGATTCGACAAATTCACTCCTAATTTGTGCAAAAATCGGTTTACTTGCTAAAAACTTAAAGTGAAGGAAATTAAGGGGAAGAGGTGGATTTGTTCTAAGTTGGGGGGGGGTAATTTATATTGCGATTTGAGATACTTGCAGACAAAAGAAGTAGATGATTGACAAGCTTGTTGAATCAGTTTATTCAGAGAGAGATATGAGGAGAAATCTTCACAAGGGCATGTATTGATGGAAGGATCAGATTTTTATTTGATGCTAATGATTCCCTGCAAAGTTGCAGTTCTTCCTTCTTGGTATTGGCATATGGAAGCGTGGGTTAGGAGGAAAAACATATTAGTCGAGAGTTTTGAGAATGGCTTGCCTTGGAAAGAGAAGAAGAATTGGGAAAAATGTATATTGGAAAAGAAATCTATTTGTCTATAATGACAACTTCTTTTATATATATATATATATATATATATACATATTCCTACACAAATCTCCTCATACATATACGTTTACATGGATATATAAACATGTAGTGCTTTAAAATAAATTTGGCGAAAAACGAATTTGTAAACTTTAATTTGTTGGAACTAAAACGATATTTTTTTTTTTGGACCTGAATTTTCGGGGTATTACATATGTTCTAACTAAATCATTACTAAAACCATTAAATCATTATTATCTCTCGCAATTAAACCTAACTAAATGATTTATAAAGCAGCCAATAGCTTTATATGTATACATTATTATAGTAGATAAATTTATATCTATACACCTAAACGATTTTACATTTCAAATATTATTACATATGAAATCCGTGTTATAATAGCTTTATATGGTATTACATATGTTCTATTTTGTATTTATTGAATCCAATGTTCGGATCCTCCGTATTCAGATAACCCCTTGAATCCAATGTTCGGATCCGACGAGTAAGGTAAACAGCTAGCACCATGAGAAAGCTGGAACTATTGAATTCATATGAATCATGAAGTAATTGGAATATTTTAACAAAATCTTCTAACATAGGATAAGCCTAACATAGGATAAGCATAACAGTGAAGATGAGAAGATCTAGCAGGCTTCCAAATATTTCAATCTTATAACATTGAGTTTATATCCCCTCACCATATATTGCCCTATCGTCTAAATTGGCATCATATTACCCCCAAAACTGACATCGGATAAGAAAATAAAATGCAATAGTTAACACAGAACAGAGCCCAGCTATCTGCATAAACTCACCAAAACTCAGCCATCTCACTCGAAGGAATCTGCTTGGATAATGATTCATAAAATATTCTCAACGGTTCCCGCTGTAGAGAAGAAGAGCAAATGGACAAGAAAAAGACACAGTCAGGCCATAACTCCTTCAAAGAGAACAACAAAATATCAGAAAACAGTTCGGATACAGAACCTCTTCCGGAACATCAAACTTCTGGCCTGCCAAAGAATAAACTTTCTTCTGTCTGGGTTTGGTTGCTGGTTTCTTTTCATCTTTTTTTTTTTTTGAATTAGGGTGTTCTTCGTCTTCACTTGGATCAATGCACAAAAATCAATCAGAGCCATAACCAACACTTGTAGCATTTACAATTATAGTAAAATGACAAATCACTTGATAATTAGAAACGAAAGAATAGGAGTTTACCAGCCTATTGCAGCCCAAAATTAGATTACTCGATTTATCGAAGTTCAACAGATTTTAAATGGAAAACTAACAAATCCACCATAAAATCGAAACCCTTCAACCAAATTTTGATGATCCTTCAAATAGATAACCTGCAATATGAATGAACTACATATCAATTCCATTTCACCAAAGGATTACAGAATCAGCATAACAAATCACAACTATATGCTTAAAGATAACACAAATACATAGGAATGATCAAATATTCGAAGATCTTGCACCTCCATTAGTTCTATTCTCTCTAACTGTTGAGTCTTCAGACCGGTTTTGTACTTCAGCCAATTGGTCCTGCATCTGAGCAATGTAACTTTGCAAACGCTTTCGCTCAGAAGCATCAGAAGACAATTGTTCGGCCTCTTGAAAAAGGTTAAGCCCTGCATTCCAAAACCCTGGAGATGTGTGCCTCATCTTCAAAAAGTTGCATCCCGACATACGTAGGTGTAAAACTGCAACGATCACAATAACATTTTCAAATGTATCCTTGAGAATTAGCACAAGCATTTCATTCTATTTATCCATAATACACAAGCAAAATGAACATAATCAAATTCATTTCATTCATTGAACAAGTTCGGGAAAATTGAATCCTTTCTGAACCTTAATTCAATGCAGTGTAGTAATCTAATCCTACAAAAATGCATACATTTCCCATATAACTATCAATCTGAACTTCAAATAAACTACACATAATCATAATCACACCGTACATGATATCGATATCAGAAATTTAAATAAAAAAAAACTAAAACTTGCTAATTATATGTAGTCTAATTCTATCAATTCCATCCCATCAATCGCTGAGCACGAAAATTAACAACCGATCAATTCATCCAAACCTAAATCAAATAAACAAAAAAAGGATAAAATTAAGAAAGTCTAATACATACTGAATTGCGGAGATTAGGTGAAGCCGATGAATAATGTTGTTGAAGGAGAGATATGGCTTCGGAAACTGATCCCTCGAACATCTGTTTCTTCACCAGTTGCTTCTGCAGCTCCTGCAGTCTCTTCTGAATTTCCCCCTCATCCCCCGCCATTAGTATTGATTCTTGATTTCGCTTCGAAATTCTTAAATCAATCGAATTAAGTCTTTGAATTGTGGGTTTTCGTTCAGAAATTGAGGGCTTTATTCGTTGGCAAAGAATTTCTATCTTGCGGGAGAGGAAACCAAATTTCGAACCTTTTTCAATTTTCGTTCTAGAAGGAGAAAGGAGAATTGAATTACGCAGAATGGATCTCAACAAGCGGAAACACCAAAGTGATGCTGGAATTTGTCAAATGTTAATCTGGGTAGAACGATGGTGTGAAGGAGGACGAGAATAGCGCACGAGTCTAATTCTCGGGCGGCCGTAGGAGTAGGCAGTGATTTTGCAGAATTTACAGTCTTGCGCTTTTCGGGAAAATAGGGGCATTCTCGACATTTTGCGGGAAGCAAGGAGGAGACATGAAATTTAAAGTATAGGTAGATAAAAGGGATTTTTTTTAATATGATTAAAATCATTTTGTCGCATGTGGTTTTGTAGTACCTTATGGATATTATTGATAATAGAGACGAGATCTTCTATTTCCAAATAGTATTGCACATTATAAATAGTTTTTTATTGTCTTTTGATTTTATATAATAAAAGTGTATGATTCATATAATTAATTAATTGATTAAAATTGATTTGTGTAGTAAAATTATGAAATACATATAATTGTTTAATTGTTAAGATGTAAAGACGTGAAATCTATTTCCTAACTTAAAAATTAAATAAGTGAGACGTGACCGACAAAAATGAATACTACTACTATATACTCCTTTCGTCCAACTTATCTTGACGCGTTTCTTTCGGCACGAGAATTAAGAAAGTAGATGATAAAGTATGAGAGAGAGATAAAGTAAGAGAAAGAAGATAAATGAGTTTGTGAGAGAGTAAATAATAAAGTATGAGAGATAAATGATAAAGTATGATAAATAAATGAAAAAATAAGAGAGAGAAATAAAAAAGTAAGAAATAATTTAATAAAATTTTTTAAAGTTATTTCTTTTTAGGGAAACATGTCATTTTAAGTGGGACATCCCGAAAAGGAAAACTTGTCAAGATGAGTGGGACGGAGGGAGTAAGTGGTACCGTATGGTAGGGAGGGGTATTAACTATGTGGATGCATGACCGACTTTTCAATATACTGTCTAATTCTTAAATGTAATTCCCATATATAGATTAAGGATAACCATTAATTATAATTGGACTTATACTTTTACTGACAATATAGAATTAATAATCTTTTTTTTTTATTTTATAATATTAAAGGATGAATATGGGCCATTAGCCCCGCGGCGGGTTCTTATTAGACCGGGCCGGGCCCAAAAGTTACTAAAATGCTCAACAAAAATATCTGGGCAACGAGCATAATTCTAGCCCACAGAGAGCGATTCCGGCTAAACTCCGACCCTCACCTCTGAGATAAACACAACTCTGCTGGAGAGACCTCCGCTATGTCAATTTCCGGCGAATTTATGCTCGGATTATGGTGTGTTGCTCAGATGCAACTCTTTCGGCAGCAAAAGAGCTTCTTCCAACTGTCGTTGCATGAAGAATGAGAAATCAGAAACTCGACAGATAACCTGCAATAATATTTTAGGGTTTACAATTGTGCCAAGAAGTTCAAAGTACAAACATAATTATCCATTGGTGCACTTTTTATTCCTCTCCATTGAAAAGCAATTTGTAGTTTCGGTGATTGCTAATCGTATTCGCTACTGGAATTAGGTTGATTGTTGGTGAAGAAATTTGTGCGAACTTTCCGTTGTATTCACTATTTTCGGTGCAGTGAAATTGGTCAATATGTGAATGAGATTGTAAACTTTAGCTTTTGGAGTTTGCTGTTTCTTTATTTTTGCCAAGTTTTTAATTCCTTATCTAAACATAGAATGTTGAAGCACAATGGCAATGGAAAGGGCAGGATAATTCCAAGCTTGAATAAAAATCACAGGAAAAGCACAATGTTCTTATCCACTGGCCGGACAGAATGTTATTTAAATTGAATTGATCGACATTCTACGGCCCGTATGAAGAATGTGAATGTGGATAGCCTGTTCTGTCACTCTACTCAATGTACTATTTGTGCTAATTGAAATTTCATTTAGTTGCAGGTGATGGAAATTGAGAAATTACACATAAACTTCTACATTTTGTAGTTTATCATTTGTAAAGCAATGTAAGTTTCTTCTTTTCTTTCTAATACAGAGTTTCTCAGTTCTCACTTCTGATCCTCAAGGTGATGTTGGAAGTATATGGAGCTCTATGGGTTTGTATGTGTTTAGCATCCATGTTCCTTTGAGTTTTGGTGGTCTTTCTGCTGCTGCCAAGATATTGCATCAACCTGTCCTCGGTGCACAGACTGAGGTAATTTTTACCTGTTTGTGATGCCGAAAGTTGAAGAATGGAATGTACTTGGATAATTACTAGTCAACTACCAAAATGAATTTTATTTGTGGCTTCTAAGTACATTAAGATGGTTGTGTTGGTTCTTGATTTCATGGCCTATGCCAATTGGAGCAAGCAAACTAAAGTTTTATCTCATGTTAGCTCAATTCTTCAAGCATTTCTATCAAGAATGTTGCTTATGTTAGTTGCTCAATCCTCTGAATTTTGATTATCTAATTCACTGTTTTATTATGTTCTAGTGTCGAATGGCTAACTTCTTATAGCATACAATATAATCTAGATCCTAAATTTTATCCGAGTGATGAATAAACCTTTTTCGTCATTGGAATGGTGGCTTGCGTTATGACAATGAGGATGTGTTTCCTTTTTCAGGACTTTAAACATTAACGATAGATCCATTTGATTGTTTACTGCACAGGCTTTCTTAATTCTTGCAATTCAGACCTTGGAGCTTAGCATTATTCTGCTGCTCCTGCCATGCCCTGGTAAGCCTCAGTATGATCTTCGAGACTTCTTTCATGCCAACCGATCTTCAAAACGAAGAAGCTGGCTGCTGGCATCGATGCTTGGGTTTCGAGTCCTCCTTTCGCTGGTTTTTATTACTTCAAGTTTTGCTGAAAGATTGATGGGCCCCAAGTAAACTTGTTTTGCATTTAAATTTTAATGAAGTACACTAGTGCATATATCATAAATCTAAGAGAACATCATTTGAAAAATCCCGTGAACCACAAAATTGAAGTTTTTTTTCTCCCTCTCTGTACCAAGAATAGCAGATGAACAATCAATATCTTCGGAAAACATAATGGGGGAAACTGTGACATATTTTCTTAGTTGGTGGTAACCTTGTACATAGAATAACCTTTCCTGAAACAGTCATTTCTCTTTTATCATGAATAACTATATGAAGCCCTACTATCAAATTACAGACCAGTATATAAAATAAACCAAGGCACACGAAGCTTTAGTTATATAAATTAAAGATGTTATTTCAGAGATCTGCGCAGGTTTTTGTTGTCTATAGCTATACCTGAATTACATATTATTATTCTCTGTGCTCATCAAGCATCTTTTTTAAGTAGTTAAGTTAGCACAGTACTGTATTCTCAGTTACTAGATAAAAGACCCCAAGATGATTAAAAAATCCATACACTCAGCAAAAGGCAGCATAGTGGAAATGCGATGAAATTGATAGTAATAGATTATAGTATTTGGTTTTCCAATTTGTTTTTGGTCAATATTCATCTTTATTTTATATTTGTTGTTGTATTAAGTTTGATGTTAATTTGTTATTTATTTTCATATATCTCCATCATCTAGAGAAAGTGGTGCCAATATCTTCTTTAAATTTCTGATTCATTAGAGATAATTGTTAGAGTAAAGAGATTATAAAGACAATTTGTAATAGATAAACGGAATTGAATTACGAAATCAAAAAGCAACTCGAAATCGAGTCCCACGGAAGTTAAAGCTTCCGGCCAAGCGCAAGATGCGCCGTCCCACGATCTGAGCAAATAAACCCTAGATATCCTTTTCCTCCATAAACTATGGGATTAAATACTAAATCATAAAATAAGGCCTTATTCGGCCAAGCCCGTTATATGGGCAAAACCATACTTAATTAAAATAACCAAATATAGATAAAATACTAAACCAAGCCATCCTCGCCATGCATCGTGTCGAAGTCGAACATGCGTCCATATCGCCATGCATTACGTCGAACGCGCCATGCATCACACGTTGCCATACACCCCACGGCATACGGGTCTCCCACGTCCACTCTCGCTCCATTCCCCTCTACGCCCTTCTTCATCCGACGTCTATAAATCTTATCTCTAACAATAATCTCTTCCAAGCCTCCATCATAATACGGCAGATAGTGATTTTTTTGACATTACAGGATGCGAACGATCCCTTTTCTCAAGGAAATTCTTTCTAGCGGCTCAAGTTCTTTAACTGCCATCACTCTTGTATACACTGCATTGTCACTCCATCGCTGGAAGAAGTTGTCTACCGAGGCTTTCTTCTCACGTCTCTTGCCTCCAGAATGAACTGGCAGTTAGCAGTTACAATCAGCACCATTGTTTTCAGTGCAGCTCACTTCTCCGGTGAGAATTTCTTGCAACTCCTCATTGTCGAGTTAGTGCTTGGATGCTCATATTGTTGGACGGGTAACTTGAGTGCGTCTACATCCATACATTCACTGTACAACGCCCTGATCCTGTATTTAACATTTACATCATGAATGATGTTCCAAAGCTTGAGACAATTTTCTATGCAACATGGTTTAAAGCTAGTGGTTTATGACCAAACTACTTCAAACTTGTATTATTCTTTAGTATTATGCTATTCTGCAGTTATATTCATCCTTGCTCCAGCTAACAACCATGTGTGAGCATAATAAAGTGAAGAAACTATCATTATTTTTGTGTATCATCATCCATTTTGCTTCCACATCATCACTCCTTGTGCTCGATTGGACATATCGTTACAGCCCTTTCAATTCTGGATGAAGAAACTGTGGAAATTCCCCTCTGGAATCGTCTTCAGACTCCAGCTATGAAGCTGGAGAAAAAGAGTTATGCTTGATTTTATAGTTTCCTTTTATCAGAACTAGTTTATTCATGGAAGGTGGATAGCATGTTAAGAAAGCACTGGAGATCCTAAATTAGGCCGTGTTTCTTGGGAGTCTTTTACAGCATAACATGTCTCCACACTATCCTTGTCTTGTTATTTTTGTTACGACTCTAGTGTTCACTTTTACGTGGGTATTAGATTTGAAAAGTCAGATTTGGTGTTCATGTGTGAAAGCATCCTGAAAGAGAAGCATAGTTGGGATAGAATCTTTGTAGTGCATAAATGTTTAAACGGAAAAGAGAATCTTCTTACCCTTTTCTTAATTTTCCTTTAAAATTTGAATTTTTGAAAAAACATTTTGACTTTATATACCAAGATGATTGGATAAAGTAGAACAACCGTTATGAGTTGTTAATTCTAAAAACTGAAAACTCAAAATTAAAAAAGAGAAGGACTAGATGTTGCACATGCAATATGATTCAATTTTCAATTTTGACCGGGTTTGACCCGGTTTTCTACTTAAAAAAAAAAAAAAAAAAAAGTAAACATTTCATCTCTCTCCCGTCTCCTTCCCTTTCCACTACCCTTTCTCTCTCTCCTCTCTTTTCTCTTTCTCTATGCAACTCACCCCTCTCTCTCTCTTTCTCTCTCTCTCCACTCCCCTCTCTCTCTTTCTCCTACATTATTTTGTAACAATTAGCAGATAACGAGTATCTGAATTAGATTTGCTTAGCAGATATCTTTTGTATACTCTTAGCCTCTTAGGGAAATGATCTATAAGCCTAATCCTTTCCGATTTCGTAAGATTTGTTGATTGCTTTAAACACTAACCAAATTTACAGATCATTTGTCTTCTTTTTGTTTTTTCTCATCAAATGCTCTTCAACTATTCCGATGGTGAAGAACATCAAAGGAGCTGCCATCGGTATCTATTTGGACACGTGTTACTCGTACGTTGGAGTTTGGCAGCACAACCGCGTGGAGATCATAACCAACGACCACGGCAACTGCACCACGCCGTCTTGTGTGGCCTTTGCCGACGACGACGAACGATTGATCGGAGACGCCGCCAACAATCAAACTGACACCAATCCTATCAACACTGTTTTCGGTAAGATTGCTCTTCTCCAATTTTCACGATTGTTCTACAATTGGAAATCAGAATCGGTGCTCGTTTAGGTTTTACAAATTACAATACTACTGCATCTAGAAATAGTATATAATCTGGGTGATTAGGAATCTCATATGTTTTCATGCGAATTTTTTTAGTTGTGTTCATCTTTTTTTTCAAATCAAGCACAATGATGTTGCGAATCGCCTATGGATCAATTTCCGTATGAAAATAATCGTTTTGTTTTGTACTGAATTTAATTTTGCATTGTACTCTGTTCTATAGTGTTGGTTAGGTCCTATATTGGCTAGAAGTGGAATATATCACTATCAAATCAAATTTCAATATATCATATGTTGGCTAGAAGTGTCTTACTGTTATCCGAATGAACCGAGAGAAAAGAAGCGGCTGATGTGGATAGTTGGAGGCTCTGAGGTTTGAGAATGTGGAAGAACAAAAGAAAAAGTGGGTTGAGGTATACTGCGGGCTTGGTCCGGGGTTGGTGGATGAGTACGATAGATTGGGTAGAGCTCGTGAGAAGGGTAATTGATATTTTTTGTAAATAAATGACACATTTATTTATTGCAAGACACTTTGAGTAGAGATAATTGGCACTCTGCTCTCTACTGTGAATTACGGCTTAAACAGACACTTTGTTCATCATTGACACGTTCTTTTATCGTGATTGACACGCACAGTAGAGACAATTGACACTTTGCTCTCTACTGTGAATTATGTCTTAAACAAACACTCTGCTCATCATTGACATATTCTTTTATCATGATTGACACAAACAATAGAGACAATTAACATTCTGCTCTCTACTGTGAATTATGGCTTAAAAAGACACTCCGATCATCATTGACACGTTCTTTTGTCATGATTGACACGAATAGCACATACAATTGATACTCTGCTCTCTACTGTAAATTACGGCTTAAACAGACACTCTGCTCATCATTGACACATTCTTTTATCATGATTGACACGCACAGTAGAGACAATTGATACTCTGCTCTCTACTTTGAATTATAGTTTAAACGAACACTGCTTATCATTGACACGTTATTTTGTCATGATTGACACAAACAACATAGACAATTGATACTTTTTTCATAAACAAATGACACTTTTTTCAAAACAAATTGCATTTTTTTCAAAAATAATTGATAGTCAATGAATGATACTTTATTCAAATACAAATGATATTTTTGTTTGTTATTATTGACACTTTGGATAAAAAATAAATGACACATTTATTCATTACAAATGACACACCTTACTTATCAAAAAAATTAAAAAAATAAAAAAAATTATTTGTTACTATTGACACTTTTGTTTGTTACAATTGATACTTTCGTATGCAAAGAGTGACACGTCTGTCCTTAAAATAAATGGAAAAAAACGTTAAAAAAATGAAAAAAAGTAAAAAATAAAATTTAAATTTTAAAAAAATTTGTTTGTTTGTGATTGACACTTTTGTTTTTTACGATTGACACTTCCGTATGCAAAGAGTAACACGACCGTCCTTAAAATAAAGAGGAAAAAAAACGTTAAAGATAAAATTAAAAATTAAAAAAAAATTAATTAAAAAAAAGGATTAATGATGTCATGCTGACATCAGCGGGTCAACACGAATCAAAGCGAGTCAACAGGTCAAATACGGGTCAAAATTGGGTAATTGGATCATGTTGCATGTGCAACATGGTGTACACAAGTTTTTGCCATTAAAAAATTACATTTATTAAACAAATTTAATTTTCAAACATCGTAATGAGTTGAGTCGACACCAAGTGAAAGGAGAGATTTACGCCTAAGGATGCCCCATAGTTTTGAGAAGCAGGTGAAGGAGAGAGCTAGGGAGCTGAAGCACCTTTTCAAGAGGGGTTTCAAAATAGTTGAACACTCTTGCAACAAGGTCAGGCACATTAGAAAATAACTTTTTCTTTTTTACATTTGGGATGTTATGTAGCTTGTTATGTTTCCCTTATTTTTTGTATGTTCGATTCCCCAAATCGAACATACATTAGCAAGGCTGCTGTGGAAGTTGAGCCAAAGATGGACAGTCAAAAAATGCGGGACTAACTCTTACATGAGTTTTGGTCCTTCCAACTCCATCTTCGTCGCTATTTCGATTAGTGTCCTCAAAATACCTCACCCAAAATATCATCACATTTTCTTCTGTAAAACAACAATAAATAGTGTTATTGCTCTCAAGTTGACAAATTATACATATATTTTCTAAGTAAATTGGTTTTATTAGACATTTTATTCACTAAAATAAATTTTATAAAATCATATGGAACGTGCACAATCTTGACTATAACTCTTCATTCATTATGCCAAATGTCATTCAAATGAGGATGCCATAACATTTGTTATCATTATGGAAGCCAAAGAATTGCAAACTAAGGAAGAACACTTTGTGTAAACCAATTTATATTACATATTGTTAAAAGAGTGAAGATAGCACATGAACTTCATAAATTTAGAGAATCTCCACTGTTTGATTGAGAAATTTGAGTGAATGTATAGTGATTACTAACGAGTTATCTTAATACTTATAATCTTACATAGAGATGAATATTTATAATCTATTCAATCTTATACTTTAAATAAAATAGGAGAGATCATGTAAGAATAAGCCTTCTTATTGTGAGAACTAAGAACATTCCATCACCGTTGGATTGAAATATTGTACGCTCCATATCTTGCCATTATTTAAGGCAAAAAGTTTGCACAAACGTTAATCTATTAAATTTCTTTAACTTCCAACCATTTATTATAATCGTCATCTTCGTTAATTCTCTTTCAGATTTTAATATCACTAGGTTTCATACCAAATTTACGAGGACAATGGTTAATATTCGATTCTTAGTTTCATATTTTCTTCATTTTTCCGTCATATACTTTATGATGTCTTGGTCGTCATATATAGATTAATATCTGTTTTTTTTTTTTGTATTTAAGAGAAGACCATTATAATTTCTATAAAGTGAACTAATTCAAATAGCTAATAGGATATTTACTTGAAAACACATATCTAGACCCAAATATATATATATATATATATATATATATATATATATATATAAATGAATTCAAAATACATCTCATTCACCACCCTCATTGAATCAAATACTACTCTACCCTCAAGGAACTAGTGTCTTGGGCAGCATCATCCTTTTGCAAGTTGAGTTTGGGTTGAAGAATCTCTTCACAATATTTATTCCTCGACAATAGACAATTACTTTTTTGGATGTTTCTTTCTTCTTTGTGTTCATAGGCAAAACAATATTCCTACAAAGGTTGTGAAAAAAAAACCAGTCAAAGATTGTCTTCAAAAAATAAAAACAGTATTGAATAATACCCTAAATCGTGCTGAAAATTGAATTAATTGTGAATATTACTCTAATAAAGTGTAAAAATATATCTCACCAACCGTGTAATTGTGCAGTCATAAAAATGCAGTAGAATTTATTTTATTGTGCATAATTCAAAATTTACAAAATTAACTTCGTCTTACAAAGAAACCGTATCATAGTGCAGATAAAATCCCTAAAACGTTTATAATACGTGAATCAATTGTACCTACTTTCAATATGACTCAAACAAAATGCACAAATCATAAAAATCGTGTAATAGTACAAATAAAATTCTTAAAATGTGCATACAAATTGAATTAATTATGCATACATTCATTATGACTCAAACACATGCACAATGCATATAAATTGTATAATAGTGCATATAAAATCCCTAAAACGTGCATAATATATGAATTAATTGTGCATACTTTCAATATGACTCAAACAAAATGCGCAAATCATAAAAATTGAGTAATAGTGCAGATAAAATTCCTAAAATGTGCATAAAAGTTGAATTAATTGTGCATACTTTCATTACGACTCAAACAAGTGCACAAATCATATAAAATCGTGTAATAGTGTAGATAAAATCCCTATTTGTGCATAATATATGAATTAATTGTGCATACTTTCAATATGACAAACAAAATGCACAAAACATAAAAAACGTGTAATGGTGCAAATAAAATTTCTAAAATGTGCATAAAAGTTGGATTAATTGTACATACATTCATTACGACTCAAATAAATGCACAAATTATATAAATCGTGTAATAGTGTAGATAAAATCCCTAACACGTGCAATAAACTTGTTTTAATCCCTAACACGTGCAATAAACTTGTGTATATTTTTTATGGCTCAAACAAATTGCCCAAGGCATTTAAATCGTCTACCATTGAATATATGATAAATAAAACATGCATATTAATACAAATTAAATAAAAAAAGTTCAAAAAAACCAACTAATTGAGCATCATAATAATATGAATCCAACACAATGAGAAAATCATATAAATCATGCAATAAAGCAAATTAAATCCATGGAACGTGAATAAAAAAATAAAAAAATGTGCACCCTTTCAATATGCCTCAAACAATATGAACAAATCATAAGTATAATCATTCTTAACTCATATTTCAATCATATAATATAGAAGGAAATGACAAATAAAACTTTGAACTTAATGATACCAAAAGTATATAAACTACGAGATTAGAAGAATGTAAGCCTATGCGGACGACAAATAAAATTATTGAAGAGAATGAAAAATCTTCCGATTAACGACGTGCCACTGCAGCCGGCGACAAGGAAGAAAGGGTAATGTTCGCAAATAACTAATGAAGGGCTGAAGAGACAAAGAAAAAGAAGAAAGGGTGATAGGCAACGGCTTGCAAAAGAAGATCGAGGATTTACGATTTTGTAAAAAATAAAGAATAGGTGAAAGTTTTTTAGGTTTTGGGGAGTGATAGAAAAAAAAAAAAAAAAAAAAAAAAAAAAAAAAAAAAAAAAAAAAAAAAAAAAAAAAAAAAAAAAAAAAAAAAAAAAAAAAAAAAAAAAAAAAAAAAAAAAAAAAAAAAAAAAAAAAAAAAAAAAAAAAAAAAAAAAAAAAAAAAAAAAAAAAAAAAAAAAAAAAAAAAAAAAAAAAAAAAAAAAAAAAAAAAAAAAAAAAAAAAAAAAAAAAAAAAAAAAAAAAAAAAAAAAAAAAAAAAAAAAAAAAAAAAAAAAAAAAAAAAAAAAAAAAAAAAAAAATTAAAAAAAAAAAAACAACAATTTTTCAATAAAATCAACATTATGAAAATTCTGTGTTTGTTTATTATCTTCCACAAAACAATTCAATTTCCTCAATAATATAGGAGGCGGTGAATAAATGAGATCCATGTGTTTTTATGGTGTCTTACAACTCCAAGAACAAGAACAAGGATGTCATTATCATTGGACTCCCAAATAAACATCAAAATTATCAAAATTCCATGTTTGTTTATCATCCACAAAATAGTAGTAGTAGTATTTTCTTTTCTTATTCAAATTCCGAGGCATGCTTTTGAATATACTATTAACTTTTTAGTATTGTTTGAAATCTTCGTACAATTACTTTCTAGAAAATTCCATACAATATATTTTCAAACTTTTATAATACACATAACCAAATATTTTTTTAGATTTAAAACATTTTTACGGCAGGATTTATTATGATAACCATTAGTATAAAACAAATTAAGTGTAGTACACGATTTCAACGAGTGTAAGAGACGATTTGTTTGATGCTAGAAGTAGGAGCAGAGTAATACTCCCTAATTGAGATTTACAAACACTAGGATAGGTGTTAATTTTGGTATTTTTTGCATAGGACTACTGATGCAACTCTTGGCATCAGATTTCCGTTAAGAACAACACAAACATCCCATGTAATTGTTTCATGTAAAATCGCGCTTATAAATATAAATATAAATATTATCATTTTCCAAATAGTATTTAAGGCTGATAATATTTTGAACTTATCGTACCATCATTAGCGGATTCATTGTGACAAAATTGTCTCTAAACCGCGTCGAATTCAAACTTTTAATATATTATTGGAAAAAAATTGATTTCATCCCCATCAATTTCAAAATTCTAAATTTTAAGTTCCTAATTGAAATCCTTAGATGAACGTTTTTCAAATTCTCTTTTTGCACACGAACTTTCAATTTAGTACATAAACACACAACTCTTGATTGTTTCAAATTGCACACAGATAAAAAATCCGATGAAATCAAAGCTAACTTGACATTTTCCGGCGTGACGTGACTGCTGAAATGTCGGGTTGTCATAATCGATTTTATTTGATTTTTAATAAAATACACAAACTCTTTACAGTTTCCCTTTTTGCACATGAACTTTAAATTTATTTTGTTTTTGCACACATTCGAAATTTATATTTTTTTAATTAATATTTATTTATAATGAATGGCCGAATTAAGTTAAACAAACTGATTAAATATAAAGAAATAAATAAAAAAATCTTAAAATTTAAAATTTAACGATTAAGTTTAACAAAATCTTAAAATATTAAATACTGGTGGTGCCTCTCGAAAAAAAGAGACCAGTTTCTTCCCTTGTATTTAATCGGTTTATTCAACTTCATTTGATCATTCATTCTAAATATTTTATCAAAAATAAGTATTAATTAAAAAAATTCTAAATTTCAATTGTGTGCAAAAATAAATTAAATTTAAAGCTTGTGTGCACAAAGGAAAACTGTGAAGAATTTGTGTATTTATTGTAACATCAAATAAAGTAAATTATGATTCACCCCATGTCACGCCAGAAAATATTACGTCAGCTTTGAATTCGCCCGAATTTTGATCGATGTGCAATTTGAAACAAATCAAAAGTTAGTGTATTTATAGACTAAATTGAAAATTCGTGTGCAAAAAGAGAATTTAAAAAAAAGTTGATGTATTTATATGAGAATAACCCTTATTATATTTAGTAGTAATAATTAAAATTAATCAATGCTGTTTATTTATTTACTTATCTAATCGGCCTAACGTTCTTAGCGGCCCTAGAGTCAAACCTAGACTTCGGAAAGTGTTACCACGCGCTGTTTGTGGACCACGTCAACGGTGGTGAAAGCTCCGCCACCGTGCCGCTCAGAGTGAGTGTTTATCCACAACCCCTCCGCTTTCACGCATATACATACACATTTCTGTACGTATACAATAAAGACAAATTTATTCGCCTCATCAAACAACTCTCTTGTGTTTTCTGTGTTTATATATTGCAACATCGAGTAGGCATCTCATCCAGCTTCACTCACACACTTACGCTATCCCTTTTGCCTCAACGAACACACTCTCTCTCTCTCCTCATTATCTACTTCATTTTTATTTCGCTTCTCGAATTTAAAAATAGCTTCTTTTCTCTAGATTTTTTTTCCCCTAAAAAAGCTGCGGTTATTAGCTAATTGCAATCGATTGTGTTCATTTATATCGCCGTCATTCACAGTTTGGTAAGTTTTCTTGTTCTCTTCTTGGATCAATTTCGCGCTTTTTTGGTGTGATTTTGTCTTAGTATTGTTTTCTGCATGTGGATTTTGGGGAGTAGTAGTTTTTTCAATTAAAGATGTGATTTTGCTAGTGTTTATGGTGTCTCTCTCTTGATTCGATCTCCCCCCTCTCTCTCTCTCTTGATTTTGTCTTTGCTCTGTAGCTGGCAAATTTTGGAGTTTTTTGGGGGAAAAGTTCAAACCTTGTTTCTTGGGAAGTGAGATATGGCCTCTTGTTTGGATTTGGCTAAGACCTCTTGTTTCCAGACCCAAGATTACGTTGCAGAATTTAATAATAAAGATTTGAATTTCAAGAACTCTGCAATGGAGAGAATAGTATAATGAAATCTCAGAATTTTGAGCTCTTGCATTTTGTGCCAATAAAATATATTATCTTCCTCGACATGCTCAAATTATTTCAATATTCTTTCTAATCTCCATAGATACTATGCTCTTGAATCTGAGAATTTAACTTTCTAGTAGTTTGAGGATTTTTGTTGTCAGTTCTTGAACCTATATTCTTGATTGAATTTAACCCTCTGTATATGTTATGATCTTTGACTCAATATCCGTAGCCATGGAGTTTATGCTAATCTTGATTCTTGAATGCACTCCATTTGGTTGGTGTTTTATTCCCTTTGTATGAACATTCTGTTTCATAATAGAAAAGTATGTTTGATTCTTACTAGTATTAAATATTGTGAGCTGAATCTCTGCATCTTTTCTTGATATGAAATGGCTTTACTAGTTAAGGCAAAAAATGATAACACATCTCCCTTATTTAGAGTTTTTGCTGGTCTCTCATTGGTTGTATCTCCTTGGAGCAATCCTTGTCTTCACCAAATTGATATATCAAACTTGTTCTGCACATGGCTGTACTATTTGGCTAGGCTCAAGAAGTTATTATGCTTTGCTTTCTTGATCTTAGCTTGTGATTTCAAGAAAGTTAGATGGTTGGGGGGACCTAGTTATTTTATTGATGGCAAATAATGTTCTAGAGAGGTGGGAGCTTTTATATCAGAATTATTGTTTCCAACAGCATCCCACCTAACGGTATTAATGAATCGAAAAAGGGTCTCGATTAGTAGAAAAAATCGTGCTAAGAATGGTCATTGATCTCGAAATAGACTTGGCCTATTTGACTATTCACTTGAGGAATTCTTAGTTTCTTGGACTGGTTCTGGTTTTAACGTAGAGTGTGGGGCAACATATTCAAACCAATTTAATTTTCCTTTCAATGCAAGGATTGTGAGAAGTTGATCTATCGCGTTAAGATGGTAGGTCGATTGTATTGTAAATGTTTTGGCCTTGATGGAGACTAGTTGTTGCATGTCACATCGGTTGCTCTCCGCTGGCAACTTAGGCCATTCTTGTAGAAAATGTAATAAGCTTCTAGAATAACAGTACATAAACTCATACACTAATCGCGTTATTCGTTATTTTCTCGTGCTTATGTTTGGTTCTTGATGTCAATCTAACATAAGGAATCATGTTCCCTTGTTGTTTTGTGTGGATCTCTTCTCTTGCCAAATTTCTTGTGTTTGTTGTGGTTTCTATTGAATGAGCTATTCTGTATAGGAGGATTTAGGGGCGTGTAGGGGCTGGCCGACCGCCACCCTCCCCCCGAAATTGCATACTTACCCGAATTTTCTGTATAATTTTAGAATTTTTTGTTAAATGTTTGAGATTTTTTGTTATTTCGTCCAATCAAAATTGTAGATTTCGTTTCCTTTCTTAAAATTGTAGATTTACATATCGAAATATTAGATCTCGCCCCCCTAATTAGTTAACTTTCTTATCTCATAAATAGGAATTGTTAAATAATGGAGCAGTATCTCCAAGGAGCTGCAAGAAACAATGGCTTGAACCAAGGTGGAGCTTCCTTCCCAAACCTCAAATCCTTGACCTCGACGCTCGACGAAGGAGGTGCCAATCCGTCCATTGGCTTCGAGTGCAACATCTGCCTCGACCTCGTGCAAGACCCCGTGGTCACATTATGCGGCCATCTCTACTGTTGGCCGTGCATATACCGATGGATAAGCTCCTCCGAGAACCTCGACAACCAGAGTCCCCAGTGCCCGGTTTGCAAGGCCGAGGTATCGGAGAAGACCTTAATCCCGCTCTACGGCCGGGGCCAAGCCACTGACGCGGCCCTCTCCCGTCTCATACCGCAGAGGCCCGCAAGTCCCAGATGCTCGACCAACACTAGGGTAACCAACAACCACGATTCTAATCCGTTCCAACAACTTTACAATCGAGGCTATGCGGCATCACTGCGACAAGATACCTATACGACTTCGCCTACGCTCGGACATGGTGGCGTGACGCATTTGGCCAGTCCGATGATCGGGGTGTTCGGAGAAATGTTGTATGCGAGGATGTTTGGGAACTCGGAGACGACATTGTACGCGTATCCCAACTCTCCCAACTCTTACCACTTAGCCGGTAGCAGTTCGCCGAGGCTAAGAAGGCATGCGGTGCAGACCGATAAATCGCTTAGCAGAGTATGCTTCTTCCTCTTCTGTTGTATGATGTTATGCCTTATTCTGTTTTGAGCATAATATATTTTCCGGCTCATTCCTATTTTTGCTTCGCCGCCGGCAAGCTTGTAAAAAACTCCGATTTGAAATATATAATGCATCGAAGAGCTTATGAGTTCTTTCACCTTGATATGTAGACAGGGCCGGACCCATGATTTATATTACGGGGTGTGGAATTTATAATTTATAATTCCGGAGGTATGTATATGCAATACGTATTGAGAAAGCGAAATGATATTTTTCGGAAAATATTGGGTAAAATTTAATTTAATGTTTATTAAAAATTAAGGCGTGCAACGGCTCTGCACATCCTTTGAATCCGGCTATATTTTATTGAAGTTTCTCACCAATGGTTGTCCAATGCACTGTCCTACCAAGCTCTCGTATTCATATTCAATAGCATACATGTAAGATCATTGATGTATTTAAGAGGCGTATGGAGTCACATTTTGAAATTTGCGAGTATTTTTTTAAAATTTTCGTATATTTTTTTACGAAGATTCTCTTTATATATTTAAAAGCTTTACTATTTAGCTCTATTAAATTACTTCATCCGTCCCATAAAAATATCTTATTTTTCTTTCTGAGTTGTCCCATAGAAGTGTCTTGTTTCTAAAAAAATAATGTATGGACCAAAATTAACAATCCAAAAGTCAAACAACACATACCACACAATACAAGTTTCTTAATCTCCGTGTCCCATAAAAAGGAGACCCATATATTATCTCACAATTCGCCATATTATAGATTTGCACGTGTAAATCGGCTTAAACGTGTATGATATTCAACTATGAAAGATATACATATACAACAAATATCAATATACAAGGAAATGATATACTACCAAAATAATAGGAACCAAGACTAAAATAGATTGGAATAAATTACGCTAATATCACATAATATATTCCAATTATATTCCAATACGCCCCCTCAAGTTGGATCGTGAAGATTCCGAACGCCCAACTTGTCAAACAAAAAATGATGTCGATCGGAACCCAAGGATTTCGTAAAATATCAGCCACTTGATGTTTCGTAGCAATGGAAAGGGGTAAAATATCACTGGAAACAACTCGCTCGCGAATAAAATAGCACTCCATTTCTACATGTTTAGTACGCTCGTGAAAAACTGGATTATTCGCAATGTGACATCCAGCTTGATTGTCACAATAGAGTGGAGTAGCAGCGGTTTGCGGAGCGTCAAAGTCGCTGAGTGACCAACGAATCCAAACGAGTTCACTAACGGTTGAGGCCATAGCACGATATTCTGCCTCTGCCGAAGATCGAGAAACAACTGTTTGTTTCTTTGTCCTCCAAGAAACTGGTGCACCGCCTAAGGTAATAAGATAGCCGGTACTAGAACGTCGTGTAACGGGACAACCACCCTAATCCGCGTCACACATAGCAGTAAGTGTAAGATCCCCATCTGCTGGAAGAAATATTCCAAGACCGGGTGTCCCCTTTAAGTATCTCAATATACGCATAGCAGCCTCCATATGTGGCTCCCTCGGATCAGAAAGGAATTGGCTAAGCAGATTGACGGAAAATGTTATATCAGGCCTAGTTACTTGAAGGTAAAGCAAGTGACCAATAAGTCGTCGATAGGTGGCTGCATCAACACTTGGTTTATCATCTTCTCTACCTAGACGTAGGTGTTGTTCCATGGGAAAGATGCAAGGCTTACAACATTGGAGACCACTATTTTCCAAGATATCCAATGTGTATTTGCGTTGACTAAGCACAATACCATTGGAGGTACGAGTCACTTCGATGCCCAAGAAATATTTCAAGGTGCCGAGATCCTTGATACTTAAGCACCGATCCAAATAAACCTTGACCTCTTCAATTTTATCCAAGTGTGTGCCAACAATAATTACATCATCAACATAAATAAGTGCAACAATGTAAACTGAACCATCACGGAACACAAAACAAGGAGTGATCAGCATGTGATTGGACAAAGCCAATATCTAATAAAGCATGAGTAAATTTGTGATACCAACTCCGAGAGGCTAGACGCAAACCATATAGGGATTTTCGGAGACGACATACACGGGTATCGCCATTTTTAGCAAAGCCTTGCGGAAGCTTCATATAAACTTCTTCTTCTAAATCACCGTGCAAAAAGGCATTATTCACGTCTAGTTGATGAATAAACCACTTTCTTTTGACGGCTATAGCAAAGAGACAACGCATAGTTACCAACTTCGCTACAGGAGCAAATGTGTCATGGAAATCCACTCCTTCCACTTGAGTATAGCCCTTGGCTACCAAGCGAGCCTTATATCGCTCAATACTACCATCAGACTTATATTTGATTTTATACACCCATTTGGAGTCGATTGCACGCTTATCTGGTGGCAATTCCTCGAGGGTCCAAATGCCATTTTGCTCTAAAGCCGTAATCTCCTTCTGCATGGCGGCGCGCCAATTCTCATCTTTAACTGCTTGATGGAAAAAATGAGGCTCGTCGTGTGAAGTAATAGAAGTAAAAAAAAACCTTGTGAGAAGAAGTAAACCTATCATAAGAGATAAAATGAGATAGAGGATGTACCGTCGAGGTTCCTGATGTTGGTGGGGAGCGTGAATGGTTGATGGAGAGTGGCAAATCAATGACGAAGTCGGAAAGATGTTTTGATTGCACACGAGTTCGTGTGCTACGGTAGACAGGAGGTGACAAAGTCTCGGATGTATCCTCCACATCATTTAACATGGTTTCTTCACGTGTAAAAACAATGGTCTCCTCGGTATTATCAAGATGAATATTATCTCCATGCACGTGGATGGACAAAAGTGTTCATATCATCTGAAATAATATGATCATGCAAAATGGAGGAGGAGCTGTCATTTTGCATGTCCATGGGGTCATGTGTTATCTTAAAAAATGGGTAAATATCCTCAACAAATACCACATCACGAGATGCTTAAATGCAATGCTCTTGGAGATCATATACTCTATATCCCTTTTGTCCAAAAGGGTATCCAACAAACATACAAGGACGTCCACGTTCTCCAAATTTATCGTCCCTTTCGTCGTATTTTTAGCATACACAAGACATCCAAATACTTTAAGATGTGCATACGCAGCCGGTTTTCCGAGTAAAATATCATGAGGGGTGCGATTTTGGATGGCCTTGGTAGGTAAACAATTAATTAAATAGGCAGCAGTTAAACACACATTCCCCCCAAAATTGAATAGGAAGATTAACTTGAAAACGAAGAGCCCGTGCCATCTCCAAAATATCTCGATGTTTACGTTCCACCACACCATTTTATTGTGGGGTATTGACACATGAAGTTTCTAGAAGAAACCCTTTTCCGAATAAAAATCAAGCATGCAATCCGAACGGAATTCAACTCCATTATCACTGCGTATTCTGTTAATCTTTCTATCAAACTGTGTACACACCATATTGTAAAAATTGATCAAGCATGGACCCACTTCAGATTTATTTTTCATGAGATAAACCCCAACGGTGCGACTAAAATCATCAACAATAGTTAAGAAGTAATGAGCACCATCAAAAGTTGGTTCCTTGTAACCCCCCCTAAAAAAAATATATTACAATGAATAAGATCGAAAATACCAGTCGATTTTATTGAACTATCGGGAAAAGGTAACAGAGTTTGTTTTGCACGCATACATGCATCACAACTAGTTTACCCAAGAAATCTAATCTGAAGCCGATCCTTGGAGGCATGTCCCAACCGTTTATGCCAAAGATCTAAATCTTGTGCCACAACCATTGCCACTCTACCATCCTCAACCGGCTCCAAGTAGTAAAGACCATCGCGCTCCTTACCCACACCAATTAGTTTCCTCGAGTGTAAGTCCTGAATAACACAAAAGTCCGGGAAGAATGTTAATGCATAATATAAGTCATTAGAGAGTCTACTGACTGATAAAAGATTGCATTTAAAATTTGGGATATGAAGCACACGATCAATAGTCATTCCATTAGGCAACTCAACATGCCCAACACCACTAACTGGTATGCTCTCCCCATTAGGTATTTTGACTGGTAATTGATCGTGTTGGATATGAGTCAGTAGATGATACTCAGCTGTTCGTGGTTAAAAGAAAATTGGGGGAAATCATAGTAGTACTATGGAATTGAAGATCCCAAAACCGAGCTGATATCAGTAGTTCAGTGTATCGTTAGGATTAGCTGATGTATAGGTTAGACTTGTTGTAATCGTTTTTATATTCTTGTCTAGGTCCTGTACGGGGTAATTGTTGAACTGATCTTCTATCGAAGATACTTTTCAGAACCCCACGTCATCAGTGTAATCGCTTGCGTTCTTCAGTCATCAGCTGAGTAGACCTCAGTAGAAGCCAATCCAGCAGCTAATAAGTCATCAGCACAAGAACTCATGCAAGCCCAGTACCTTCGCAGTCGCCAGCTGACTTACTCAAAAGTTACATTCCTTGTCAGCCGACTCAGTCGAAGAAGATAGAGACTTTGCAGTCTACTATATCCGACAGAAAGCAACCCAACTACTTAAGTCTTTTCAAAAGTTCAGCAGAAGATCATACGAGGTTGTTTGAACGGTCAACTCTGACATTCTCACCAACCACAAACCTCGACCAATGAGAAGCCGACAACGCCTTACCTGCTCCAAACAGTAAAGCTGCTCTCGTGTACAGTAATTAACTGCCCTGCTGCAACAAGTTCGAATTAATGGCCGTTTTCTCTAGGAAGCATGTGACACGTGGCATCGTCGTCTCCAACGGACATATGTCATAGCTCACAGCTATAAATAGAGAAGATTTCGAAGCTCCACTAGAGCGCGAAGCACGAAATTAAAAAAAGGGAAATTACTCAAGCTCTCAAACATTCTAGCAACTCAATCAGAACATCCAGCGAAGAATCTGCATTTACTAGAATATTTTTGTGGTTCTTATCTCTAGAGTCTTTAGATCCATTTCTTCTCTACCTAAGCTCATTGTCAGATTTATCGCTTAGATTCGAAGGAGTTCATTTTTAGTGAACTGTTCTTATTGTAAGAACTCCTTCATTAGTTGGAGAACTGTTTTCGCTCCCTTTCGAACTTAGGTTTGAATTGTAAAGTCGCTAAGGACTATAACTTAGAAGGATCTGCTCCCGTGCACGGTTTCCTTCTTTGAGACTTGCTCAGACTAATCAACAAGTTATCCTGCTCTGTTCAGGATAGTGGACGTAGGATCTTGCGTATCCGAACCACGTTAAACTGCTTCTGTTCTTTACTGTTTTATTGCATATAAACCTTTGAAAATCATAAGTTTGCATAAAATGTATTTCTAAAATCGCACAGCCAAAAGAATTTAATCTGCGAAAACACGTTTTCAAAAAGAGACAAACTCCGGGCCCCACACTTATCCGCTCACTTAAGTCTCCGACGAGTTTTGGAAATCTCGACAAAAGTCGGTAGGAGAGCTCGATGGCCGACTCACTCTGTCCCGTGATCAAAGGTTTATTTGGCACTGTTCATCAGTTGCAACCAACAGCTTCAACTGACCTTCACCGAGAAAAAGAAATGGTACTCAGGTGTATTCACCCCCCCCCTCTACAATTGTTGTCTCCGGACCAACAATTGGTATCAGAGCGCACGGTGTTCAACTGACCACCTGTTCTGAAATACTGGTCTTCTCGAACTGATCCTTGAAAACGTTTTCTCTGCACAAGCATCTCTTTATTCCTCCTTATACTCGTACACATAATGTCTGACATGTCAGGTATCAGGATGGTGCCGATGTTCTCAATAGAGAACTTCACGGTATGGCATGTAAGAATGAAGGCACACCTTACGTCGCTGCACGACAGCTGACTGACGTACTGGAGATCGGACCCATCATTCCAATGATAGACAGCGTTCAGTTCGCTGAAGTGGAAGGTGAAGGTGCTCGTATCGGTCCGAAGGTTCCCAAGGACAAATCTGCCTTCACGCCTGAAGAGAAAAAGCTGCATAACCTCGACCGAGTCGCACGAAATGCTATGCCGACAACGCTCGGTGACTCACACCTCGGGAGGGTGCGGGAGCGCAAAACGGCGAAAGAACTTTGGGACGCCCAGGCATGCGAGCCAAGGAACTCCTCGAGATTAAAGAAAACAAGCTCGAATTAGAGCTTCAAAAGTTCGAAGCCTTTGCGATGGAGCCCGGTGAAACCATTGACGAGTGAGCGTCGATTTACGAATCAAGTCAATGTGATAAACGGATCGGGAAAGGTGTTCTCAAACAAAGAGATGAACACAAAGATCATAAGAGCGCTACCCCGACAGAAGTGGCTTCCTTTTGCTACTTATTTACGTCGCTCTGATCTTAATGCTCTAACTCCTGATGTTATATTTTCAGAATTAAAGACGGAGGAATTTGAGCATAGTCCACCTCAGAAGTGTTCCGGTGCTCCGGTGACACTCAAATCGATCATGCCTTCAAGGCAACGATCGGCAAAGCGGAGGCAAAAAGATTTCTTCCGGCAAGGCGTGGGCTGCTGCGAGATACAAAGACATCCGAAATGTGCGGTGCTTGACCAGCTCGCACTGATGGCTCTCAAATACCAAAGAGAAAAGGAGAGAGTCAGAAAGCTGAAGAAATATCACAAAGATTCTCCCCATGGTAAGAAAGAATATTCAAAAAGGGAAGAATCTAACACTTCTACTGAATGCAGGAACACGGAGCCTGTTGCTAGTCCACCAAAAGCTTCAGCTGGAAAAAGCAGCAGAACATCCACGTGTTACAAGCTGCAAGAAGGAGGGACACTATCGATCGGCTTGTCCCGAACTCTCAGCTGCTCAAAGAGCAGAATGGCAGGCCAGAAGAGATAAATTCGCCCAGAAGAGGCAGGCCTACATAGCCGGAGAGATATCCGACAACTCAATGGAAGAAGATACATTCATGTACTCTTCTGAGGATGAAGCTGCATTCGTAGCTATTGAAGTCGGAGAGAAGGTTCCTAAGGAATCAGCTGAACAGTGTCTGATGGCCGGAGAAGAGGCTGAGGTAAATTCTAAACTTAATATAACCTCCTCTTCACACAACACACACGACACTTGCTCGGTCTCGGATGACCCTATGGACATAGTACAAGCATATGACGACCTGCTAGAGGAACAAATTCAGCTGAGCAGAGAGTTCAGCAGAACCATCTAGGAACTAGAACAGGTAAAGGCTGAGAATCAGAGACTTTCTTCTGATTGTCAGGTCTCTACTGAGTCAGTGGATCTAGTTGCGAGACTCAAGGAAGAGATCGAATCTCTTATGACTAAGTCTCAGCTTCAAGAGACTCAGCTTCAAGAGACTCAGATCTCAGTCCTGACCAAGGACAATTTGGAGAAAGAGACTGAAATAGCCCAACTCAGTCAGAAACTCTCAGACGTACAGAAGGACTATGATTCTCTCAGGAGAAGTGATGAGGTCTGGAGAGAACTGATGACTAAACAATACCTGGGAGCAAAGGAGAAACTAGAAAGCATGCTCAGAGCACAACGGCCAACTGCTGTGAAAGAAGGCCTTGGCTACACCCATGAAGCTTCTACCTCCAAAAGCTCAGAAGCACTGGCTGATAGGTTCGTCAGAGGAAAGGTGCAAGGCTGCGACACCACACCTCGGGCGAAGAACAAACAGAAAGTAATCGCACCTCGGTAGAGCGACAACAAACAAGCGACCAAAGGTTCCGGCCCCGGGACACCGAGATCAAACTCGGGGGGAACCAAGAAGGTTAGATGGGCGAAACGATACAAGGAGCCACTTGTTTGAGCATCCGGCTCGATGCGGTTCGTACTACTATGAGCCCGGGGTCGGGAGAAGCGCTAAGACTCGAGAAGAAGAAAGCGCTCGAACCCCAAAATCATCGGCGAAAGTCGGTATCTCCAAGTCTCGTGGAGAAGAAAGGCGACAAGGTTCGGAAGAAGAAGTCTCGGACTTCTAAGGTCCCGAGACAGATTTGGGTTCCGAAATCACCCACTAACTAGTAAGGACCCAATCGAACCAAAGGGTACCTAAAGATGCTTCGTTTTGCGGGTGCATAAGGACCCATGGATAGTGGACGGCGGCTGCTCAAGACACATGACATATCGGAAGAGCACGCTAACCAACTATGTACAAGAAGATGGTCCCGAGAATGAGTTTGGAGACAACTCTAAAAGGCTACACAAGGGGATACGGAGGCGAACATTGGGGCCTGCTTCGGTTCAAGAGTAACATATGTTGAAGGACTTCAACATAATCTCCTTTCGCCCGATCAGTGCGTGATAATCTTAACGAGTTATCTTTGGCGCCGGTTTTACGTGATGTTGTTGATAAATCTACGGGGAAAACAAGTGTTATCGGGATCGCGGAGGAAAAACATCTATGTTGCGGATCGGAAAACCGCAAAACCTGAGGCTTGCTTACTAGCACAGACAAAATCTGGTGACAAGTCAGGATGGCTATGGCACAACAGACTCAGCCACCTGAACTTCAAGACCATGAACAAGCTAGCCAAGAACTCCAAAGTCAGAGGACTGCCCAACGAATCGTTCGTTAAAGACAGAAATTATGAAGCATGTCTGAAGGGAAAGCAAACAAAGAGTAGCAATCCACCTATTCCGTCACCTTCCACTGATGGAATCCTTCAGCTGCTGCACATGGACCTATTTGGGCCAGTCTCTCCAGTGACTATAAGAGGCAAGAAGTATGCCCTCGTCGCTATTGACGACTACTCGAGATATACTTGGGTTATCTTCATCGCCAATAAATCTGATGTTCAAACTGAGTTGCCCAATCCGCTGAAGAAGCTCAGTGTGGAAAAGGACATCAAGATTCAAAGAATTCGCTCGGACGAGAGGAACGAGTTTCTAAACTCGGTAGTTAAGACATCTTTGCGATAAAGAGGGAATTAAACACGAGACATCAGTTTGCTCGCACCCCTCGGCGAACGGACTTGCTTTGAACGAAAGAACGAACACTCAAAGAAGCGGCAAGAATGCTCCTCGCAGATTCTGGACTACCCTCGAAGTTACGGGGCCGATGCTATCGACACCGCCCTGCTACACTCGAATCGCTCACTACTCACTCGAACAACACATGAAGACACCATATGAACTATGGAAAGGGAGAATTCCTTCTATTTCTCATTTTCATATTTTTGGTACGTCCTTGCTTTATCCACAATAATGGGAAAGATCAGTGAAGGTTTTTGATAGCAAATCGATCAAGGAGTTTTCTTAGGATACTCTCGAGTCAGTAAAGCCTTCAGAGTTTTTAACTATCGGACTCTTTGTGTGGAGGAAAGCCCTCATATTGTTTTTGATAAATTTGTTGCCGAGAACGGGGAAGATACACGGTTAAATACGATGATGTCGGCGGCAAGCTACGGGATCTCGGACTTGCGATAAAGGCGAAAAGATCCAAAGGCATTGTTGGATGATGAGTCGACAATGAACAAACTCGGACTCAACCAACGATCGACGTAGGCGACCTAGTTGATTCTTCTTAACGAGAATCAACAACAGGTAACATCGGTCGATGAGGAAGCCCCAGTGGTAACTGAGACCTCTACTGAGAATATAAACTCAGGGGGAATGATTAATGTTCCTGAGCTAAATGCCCCTGAACCTGGAAACTTAGTGGATCCTAACCTTCTTACTGAAATATTGCAATCTTAGAACAAGATTACTTCGAAATGCCTAACACTCCTACTAATTCGGCAGAAGTTGTATCGAAAGAAGAAGCCGGACTCGAGACGATCATGGCTAGATGCTCATTCTTCGAGATCTTGTCATTGGAGATCCATCAGGCAACGATAAGAACAAGATCTAGATTTAATCAAGGCAAAAGCTCACTATATTCTTGTTTCTTGTCTACGAAGAACCTCGATCGATAGAGGACGCACTTAATGATCTTGGCCCGGATCATCGCCATGCAAGAAGAGGCTGAACCGGTTCGTTCGAAACGAAGTTTGGGAGCTTGTAGACGGACCTAGACATCAACATGTCATTGGTACCAAGTGGGTCTTCAAAAACAAGCGAGATGAAAACAACGTCATTGTCAGAAATAAAGCACGACTAGTTGCAAAGGGATACGATCGGGCGAAGGAATTGACTTTGATGAAACATTCGCTCCGGTCGCTAGATTGGAAGCCATTCGTCTATTCCTAGCTTATGCAACACATCAAGGCTTCAAAGTCTATCGAGATGGATGTAAAATCAGCTTTTACGAACGGTGTGCCGAAGGAAGAAGTCTACGTGGAACAACCGCCCGACTTTCGGCGGGGACATCGGGTGTACGAGACTTAGGAAAGCTCAGTATGGGTTAAAACAAGCACCCGGGGCTTGGTATGATACCCTATCGACTTTCTACTTCGAAAGGTTTTCGAAGGGGACGGTAGATCGCACCCTATTCAACATAAAGCCGAGGAGATGACATCCTACTCGGGTGCAAATCTACGTGGACGACATCATTTTCGAGTGCGAAAATGAGATCATATGTCGGCGGTTCGAGAAGATGATGAAAGAGAAATTCGAGATGTCCATGATGGGAGAGATGAATTATTTCCTTGGATTTCAAGTGAAGCAATCACACGAAGGAATCTTCATCAATCAAGCCAAATACACTCGAGACCTTCTCAAGAGATTCGGTTGCGACTCCAGCAAGCCAGTCAAAATCCCCATGAATACGAATTTTAAAATCGATCTAGACAAAGAGGGAGCTTCTGTTAACTCTACTGATTATAGAGCTATTATTGGTTCTTTATTATATTTAACGGCTAGCCGACCTGACATAACTTATCTTTGTAGGTGTATGCGCAAGATTTCAAGCGGATCCCAAGCGAAGTCATCTCGACTCGGCTAAAAAGATTACTCGCTATCCGAGAGGAACACCCGATCTTTGGGTTATGGTATCCTGGCGATGATAATCTAATGCCGACGGAGTTATTCCGATGCGATTATGCAGGATGCAGGATAGATCGTAAGTCAACTTCCGAAACGTGTCAGTTCCTAGGCAGCAAGCTGATATCTTGGTTCTCAAAGAAACAACACTCAGTAGCAACGTCCACTATTGAAGCTGAGTACATGGCTGCTGGAAGTTGCTGTGCCCAGATCCTTTGGCTTCGACAACAACTGAGAGATTATGGTATCATTCAGAATGAAGTGCCCATCTACTGTGACTCCACCAATGCTATTCCCATAACTCAGAACCCAGTTCTACATACGAGATGCAAGCACGTGGATATCCGACACCACTTCATCAGAGACGATGTCGAGAAGAAGGATATCGAGAATGGAGAAGATCCCATACCGACAAACAAAGGGCGGGACATACCGACCAAACCACTAGGCGAGAACGCAGTTCGAGAGAATTATCGGTTGAGCTAGGTCTCTTTGGATCTCTACCGAAATGCATCGGTAGAAGACAACTACTGATAGCAGTCCGTGGAGACAATTGGAAATATTTGGTATCAGTAGATGGAACAAGTATGACAAGTCAGTAGACTCCGTACAGTGATTCAGTGGGAAGAATCACACTGTACACAGCAAGGGGGAACGTGCTTATCAGTACATCAATCATCCTCCTGCGATATAACGGTAACCGTCGATCAAAAGTTCGGTGAAGAGGTTTGCATAGTATCATATACTTAATTTCTTTTCAGAAGCATGTCTGCATTTATTATATCAGTCGCACGCAGTCAGTAGTTAATGCGCATTTATTTCCCGCCATTAATAAGTTTAAGGAAAGGTCAGTAGGAAACCTTTTCATTCGCATAAACTGAATAATTAATGCTGTCTGTCGCGCATTTAATGCATGTCTTCTCACTTACCTTTATTACGTAAGTCTATGTTTGAGGCGGCTTTTGTAATAATTCCTTTTATAACATTTAATCTCAGCCGTCTATAGATTTGAAAGATTAAAAATAGGATCGTTGGATCTAAACTTATAATCAGTCAGATATATAAATCTTTCATCTTCTATCTTCCTCCTCACTTTTCGCCATTTTCAACTTAAGAGCTATTTTCAAGCGTTTAGTTTCTTTCTCAAAAATCATCTTAACTGTCTCGCTTTTGCATCTCTCAAAGCTCTTTAGTACTCGGTAATGTATTGAAACCTGCTGAATACTTACTAACTTACTCTATTTTCAAGTGCTAACAAGTTATTTTGCAGATTTCAATGGCGACATCTCAAGTCCCTGAGAATATAGAGGAGATAATGCCATCCAGGATTCAGTTTGAACCAACTATGGCCTTCCGACAAGTTGATATCTCTTTCTTGGAACCCGTGTTTGATGCTCTGGAGCGTTCTGGGCTTCAGGAGCTGGTGACGAAGCACCCGAGATCTTATTTACCTAGGCAAGTGGTAGAAGTTTATTACAACTGGAGGTCACTCGCGTCTGGAGGCGAGGAATCTTCCTTCGTCTATATGAAGGAAGTAGATCAGAACTGTTGGGATACTACTCAGAGAATCTTCAACGTCAGAGACGCGCTGATGCTGACGTTTGATCTTCCAGACTTTGGTATTTCTCCTATCGAATACAAGGAGAAGGAGATAAACGCATATGTTCATAAGTTCTGCGGACGCTCTGACATATCATTCAAGTCAGCTCTGCAGAAGAACCTTCTGCTCCCCCAATACAGAGGACTAGCCTACATAGTCTCTCATATCCTAACGAGCTCAGCTGGATCATATGATCAATTATCCAAGCCAAGGATTCAGCTGATGATGGCAATAGATGATGGAGTTGAAGTGAACTGGGCCGACTATTATGTCTCGAAGATGAAGGCCCAAGCCCAGAAGTTCACTACCCTACCCACTGGAGAGAGGAAGTTAGCCAGTGTAGGGAAGTTACTCTATGGGACTAAGATGTCAGTCCTCATAGAAAACTCTGTTCAGAGGCACTCGTCGTTTGCTGATTCTAAGTTCTTCGATGTAAAACTGATTAAGTTCAAGACTAAAGCAGCGACTGAGAAGTCTATCGGTAAGGGGCCACCTGAGCCGAAGAGAGCAGCATCCGCTCTGCCCCCGCATACCGAAGTGCCTAAGAAGAGGCGGGCCGACTAAGACCGGACCGGTCGAGGTCTCAGTTTGCTCGGCCCCTCTACGTTATTGAACCCACTCCTCCTACTCAAGAAGAGCGAGATTTTAGATTCCGATGCGGCATTGAGGGTGCGACCCTCAAAGATAAAGTCCATGTAATTAGCTACGAGGAGACACGGTCGGACGTCGTGGAACCGGCCGAGGAGGCTGCGGCCCGAGTGGACAACTATTCTCACCACTCGTCTCCGTGCCGCAGCTGACGTACACGATCATATTCCTAAGATCGCTGGGCCCTCAGACTTAGTCGACATAGCCATCAGGGCTAGGGTTCAAATGCTTCTTAGATTTCTGAGTTGGGATATTCTAGAAGACATAATCAAAACCCACTCAGTCATCTACACCTCGATGAGGAGCGAAGCTACAAGTAATAGGGTACGGAGAACCAGATGACTTAGCTACTCTTGAAGATCTCAGAGCCGCAATGCTTTACCTTCTAAGCTTGCGAGAGTCAGTCCCTGTTAACACTCCTCCACCCCTATCTCCTCCTGCTGATGATAAGAAAGATGATGATGATAACAATCAGAGGAAGGATCAGACACCCAAGGATACAGAGTTGGGAGGCTCTGCTGAGGGTTCAACTCCCCATGAGAAGAGCAAATCACCACTTCCTGATACATCAGGTGATACTCAAGGTGCTCCGAGTACGGTAGGGAGCAGCTCCTCATGTTTTACCGAGCGAGAGGCTCGGAACCAGCTCGTACCAGATAGAACCTATCGGTTCCGTGTCGTCAAAGTCTGTAAATAAAGCCATTCGACGCCAAGGAGAGAAAAACAGACTTTTAGCTAAGGACGTCCATCTGAAGTGGACAAAGTATACTAAGGCTCAGACACAGAGCTTAGACAGAATAGCTGCTGGCATCTCAAAGACTCCAGTACCTACTCCTCAACCCAACTTTCAGGAGATTATTAAGGCAGCCTTAGCAGCTCAGAAAATTGATCTAGAAGCTCAGAGTCAGCAGTTGCTCCAGAATCAACAGAAGATATTTTCGGGAGCGGTGACTCAAGCTTTTGCAAGCTGTTAAGCTCGAAATCGATGAAAGGAATAAGATTGCCACCTCTAGCCTTGGGAAAGTTATTACCCAACGGGCGGAGGCTCAAAGCTTATTCGAAAGAATTGACGAATCGCGGGATCGGGCTCTGCTTGAAACTCCGTCGGGAGTCACCGTACATGACTTAAAACATCAAGAGCTGATCAAGAAAATGACTGGGAATTATATTGCGATCTCGTCAAGGACTTCGAATCCACAGCGACTCAAATTAAGGATTTAGTCCACGATGTGCAAAGAGACATTCAAGCCATCCGTACCCAACTCTCTAAGGCAGATGATGCCAAAAAGGGGGAAGGTATTATGAATGATGAACCTGACATGGATATGGTTGATGTCCAAATAATAGAGGGTGGTCAGGAGGAAGGACCCTCTAATGCTCAGACTCAGGGGGAAGGTATTCGGGCGAGAACAACCCTCAACTTGCTAATGCTCAAGATACTTCGGGGGTTACGCTACTTGAATTTCCTCTCAGAACCTACCCCCATCTCATCTTCTTGCGCCCACATAGAAGATGTTGCTCACTTCATTGAGCAAGAGTCCGAAGAAGAACAGGCTCCTCCGCGGAGGCCGGGGAAGGAGGCTGCTCTTGCTACTACTCCTCCTTCCTCCCCGGTCCGAAAATTCAAATCTAAAGCGGAACAAGAGGCCTTCGACCTCCGCGTAGCCCAACAACTACAAGACAAGCTGGACCATGAGCGACAGTGGAAGAAGCTCAACTTGCTAAAAAGCCTAAGGGCAAAGTTGTTAAGGGCCAGAGGAAAGAAGAAGCAAGAGTACGTGGACGAAGAAAAGAAAAAGGCTCGGGAGGAGTTCGCAAAAACTCTTTCTACTACGAGTCAAGCTACCTGCTCAAAGTCACTATCGGACTCATCTTACACTTGAGCAAGAAGGCGAAGATAGAGCCACGTGGGAAGCCACGCTGCGAGGCCTTAACCCGAGGAAAGGAGATTGTAGGGCGACGGCTCTTCGAGAGAAGAAGAGAATGGGCGATATGGCTAAGATGATGAGCCTATCTCAAAAGCCGACGACTGATCCCGGAAGACAAATCCCACGAGGATCAAGGAAAAGAGCGCCTTATGTCAAAAAGGACCCCGTGCTTCATGTTGATAAATGGGTTCTCGCTCTCGGTTAATGATCAATGGGAAGAGCTCAAAGAGGAATTTATCAAAGGCTACTACGTATGGAAATTCTATCCAAGTGAGCAAACTATCGAACAAGCCTTTGACGAGTTTTTGTTCAATTATAACTCTGAGCTGAGGGAACAACTTCTGGAGATTATGAAGAGAGAGAACATTCCTTTCAGAGCTCCGGCTTTCAGGCGCATCCCACCTCGCGCGGAGTTCTGTGTACAAAGGAAATAGAAGATGAGGTCAGAGCTGTAGCTTATCGCTTCGACCTGAGTGTCGACTTAGCTGAAGACGACGAGGATGTCCAGACACTGAGGAAGAGAATCTACCTATACTATGGTCCGCAACCTCCTGTCGACGCAGTCTGCGATTTCAAGAAGCGCACTCAAGGCTTCAGGCGTCAGTAGTGTTTTCTCTTCTCTACTCTTTTGTAATAGTGATAGGAACATGTAATTTCTTGATCATATATGCTATCGTTCCTATTGTTTGATAGACAATTACTCATTGTCTTACAGCATTTTGCTTTGTGTTTTCACAACTGATCACTAAGTGATCTGACACACACTCACAATCAGTTTCTCTGATTTTGCCTATCTCTCACCTGCTGATGTTTTGAAGTCATCATATCAGTTTGTTTTCCTCAGATAGATTAAGGGGGAAATTACTGTCAGTAGGTTAGCATTTCTTATAAGATGTTTAGAGTTTAGAAGTAGGTTTTGGCATCATCAATTAGGGGGAAATTGTTGGATATGAGTCAGTAGATGATACTCAGCTGTTCGTGGTTAAAAGAAAATTGGGGGAAATCATAGTAGTACTATGGAATTGAAGATCCCAAAACCGAGCTGATATCAGTAGTTCAGTGTGTCGTTAGGATTAGCCGATGTATAGGTCGGACTTGTTGTAATCGTTTTTATATTCTTGTCTAAGTCCCATGCGGGGTAATTGTTGAACCGATCTTACGTTGAAGATACTTTTCGAACCCCACGTCATCGGTGTAATCGCTTGCGTTCTTCGATCATCGGTGAGTAGACCTCGGTAGAAGCCAATCCGATAGCGATAAGTCATCGGCGAAGAACTCATGCAAGCCCGGTACCTTCGCGATCGCCGGTGACTTACTCAGAAGTTACATTCCTTGTCAGCCGACTCAGTCGAAGAAGACAGAGACTTTACAGTCTACTGTATCCGACAGAAAGCGACCCAACTACTTCAGTCTTTTCGAAAGTTCACCAGAAGATCATACGAGGTTGTTTGAATGGTCAACTCTGACATTCTCACCAACCACAAACCTCGACCAATGAGAAGCCGCCAACGCCTTACCTGCTCCAAACAGTAAAGCTGCTCTCATGTACAGTAACAAGTTCGAATTAATGAGCATGTGACACGTGGCATCGTCGTCTCCAACGGACATATGTCATAGCTCACAGCTATAAATAGAGAAGATTTCGAAGCTCCACTAGAGCGCGAAGCACGAAATTAAAAAAGGGAAATTGCTCAAGCTCTCAAACACTCTAGCAACTCAATCAGAACATCCAGCGAAGAATCTGCATTTACTAGAATATTTTTGTGGTTCTTCTCTCTAGAGTCTTTAGATCCCTTTCTTCTCTACCTAAGCTCATTGTCAGATTTATAGCTTAGATTCGAAGGAGTTCATTTTTAGTTAACTGTTCTTATTGTAAGAACTCCTTCATTAGTTGGAGAACTGTTTTCGCTCCCTTTCGAACTTAGGTTTGAATTGTAAAGTCGCTAAGGACTATAACTTAGAAGGATCTGTCCTGTGCACAGTTTCCTTGCTGAGACTTGCTCAGACTAATCAACAAGTTATCCTGCTCTGTTTAGGACCGTGGACGTAGGATCTTGCGTATCCGAACCACGTTAAACTGCTTGTGTTCTTTACTGTTTTATTGCATACAAACCTTTGAAAATCATAAGTTTGCATAAAACGTATTTCTAAAATCGCACAGCCAAAAGAATTTAATCTGTGAAAACACGTTTCAAAAAGAGACAAACTCCGGGCCCCACACTTATCCGCACACTTAAGTCTCCGACTGAGTTTCGAAGTACTAACAAAAGTCAGTAGGAGAGCTCAGTAGCTGACTCACTCTGTCCCGTGATCGAAGGTTTATTTGGCACTGTTCATCAGTTGCAACCAACAGCTTTAGCTGACCTTCACCGAGAAAAAGAAACGGTACTCAGGTGTATTCATCCCCCCCCCTCTACACCTGATATTTGTCTCCGGACCAACAGATCGCCTTTAACCGTCTCATCAATCAAAGAAGAGTCGTTACAAGTTATATGATCCGTTGCATCTGAATCAATAATCCAAGTGCCCATGGAATTAAGCTTACCAGCCATATTTGCCGATGGACCTCCACTGGAGAAATGTTTCACCAATCTATCATACTGTTCGGCATTAAGACCAGGGATGGGACTCCCTGCATCAGCTTCAACGGCTACTGCACGTGGAGTTTGCCTTCGATCTTGCCCTCGCTCCGAACTTCCCGATTGCTTGGGCTTCACTTCTTTGTACCAATCAGGATATCCAATCAACCCGAAACACGCCGCTTTCTCATGTCCCAACTTACCACAGTGCTGGCAACGTAGAGCATCGCGATCACGATGGTCTCTTCGTTCAGTAGACATAATAGGCTTCCCTCTACGGTGTTGTGTGCTGGAGTTAGTATCCAGAAAACCTTCAGATCCATTTCGAGATATAGGCGCCTGAACTCCATAGACAGCGGCCTCTTGTTGGATGCGGCGTGCTCCAGAAATAGAACGTTGTCATTCATCTTCGGCAACGAGATGATATGCAATGCTCAAGGACGGTGGAGGATTGGTTGCTAATATTTGTGTTAGACAACATTAAATTCTTCATCAAGGCCCATGAGAAAATTATAAAAATGGTCCCTCTCATTGGCTTCCAATATTTTTTTCCCTACGTCACACTTACAAATGGTGATCGGCGAAACCGAATCCATCTCATCCCACACACTTCGCAGTTTCGTGTAATAAGCAGAAACTGTGGTGCCGCTTTGCTTGACCGTCGATAAATTCGCCTCAGCTCATACATTCGAGGAGCATGTTGCTTCTCAAACCTATCTTTCAAATCCGTCCAGATTTGATACGAACTAGCAGCGTAAGATACGCTAGTTCAAATGTTCTTGTCCATAGCCGCTTTAAGCCATCCCCGAATCATCGCGTCAGCTCGTTTCCATAAAATCTGATCTGCCTCTCCATCTTTCGGCATGGGTAGGATTCCGTCAACGAAACCATCTTTGTTCTTCGCATATAGGAAATTATACATTTCCTGCGACCATTCCGTATAATTCTGATCATTCAAGGCTTCATTCACGTGCATTTGGCGTGGATAGTCAGAAGTCGATAGGTAATACGACGACATATGGTCAACCACCGTCCCCGAAGTAGTTCCAGTATTCTGATCGTCAACTTTGTCATTTCCAGTTTTCTGATTGTCGGCTTTGTCTGTCATGACAGCGTTGGAGAAAACTAGGTTTTTTTTTTTTTTTATTTTTTTTAGAAAATGGGAAAGATTTTGAATTGAAATTCTTGCTCTGGTACCATGTAAATCGGCTTAAACGTGTATAATATTCAACTATGAAAGAGATACATATACAACAAATATCAATATACAAGGAAAAGATATACTACTAAAATAGATTGGAATAAATTACGCTAATATCACATAATATATTCTAATTATATTCCAATAGCACGTTTGAAATTATAGATTTTGACACCTAATTATGAATTATAATAGGAGATACTTTTTTTACGAGTTTTAATTAATGAACTTATTCTAGAAGCTTGAGGTAAAGACATGAAAGACCCCCATTGAATTGAGTATGAATCACTCGCCAAATTGGAGACATCAGCATCAAGTTGAGTGATTGCCACTCTCAGTTGTTTAATAGTGGTGGCGGTGGTGGATTTGGTGGCTGATGGGGACAGCTGCGGCGGCGAGGGATGGTTGAGAAGTCTCCAAAGAGAGACGGTCATCTATGCTTTGGCCTATCCTAGGTAGCTTCTGTTGACTTCAGATAATGCTAATTCAGTTGTCAAAATTGGAGTGTGCTCAGACAAATACACATCATAAATGCACAAAAAATTGTGTTTACCATTTTCGCATATACTTATATACCATAAATATTATTATATGTCAATACTCTTATAATATGATACACATAAAAATATACGAAAATAGTACATGCAAGTTGCTCCGTCATAAATGCAAACTACTCTAAATTAATTTATAGGACTACGCATGTTTAATAGCTTTGATAAAATTCGAACTTTTATTTTTCATCATCTATTGTTGATTTTGTTTTCATGCAATGATTAATATATTTGTTATCTAGCAATTTATATTTAAGGGAGTGGTAAGTGGGCCATTATGTTTTATGTGACAAATTGGAGTTAAATTAACAGTAATATAATTATTGGAGAAGGGGAAGAAACAGCCAAAGTTCAAAGATAATATAGTAAAATCAATGGAGATAGATTTTATGAATTTGCCAAAAGCTGCTAATAAAAAATTGTGCTAGCCCCATTTGCTTTAGGTTCTCTATCCATTGAAAAGGAATAGACTTTAGGGTATTTTAATATATTGGCATCAGAAAATAAACAAATTATCCATCGAGACACTACAACCAACATATTACATTCATTCAATAAGTATAAGACATTCTGATATGATACAATACTCTATTATATGTGTCCAACAAGTTTCAGTGCATCTCGATACATAATTATAATAAAATTCATCTACATTTAATTTATTAAAAATTAATTTAGTGTTGAGCATAACTTATTATTTTCACGTATGTTATTTTGATATTTTCTTATTATTTTATTTATTGTTAATTTATTATTTTATTTTACATTTAATTACATTAAGTATATAATTCGTGTTATGTTACTGATTTATTTGAGAAAATTTCTATTGTATCGTGCTGTGTTTTCTGTCCATGCAATCTATTAACTTATTTGTTTGATATTGTAAAAATATTAATTTCTTCATGCTACCTAATTTTATTTTTACTAATAATGACATAAGATAGTTCGTTGTTAATATATAGAATTCTTTTTTTAAAACCTGCAAACTAGTCTATGTTGAGATATAAAATGAGTACCGAATTGTTGGGTTTAGGCCCATAACTACAGAATCCAAAGTAGCGCAGTCGTAGCCCCTTATTGGATCCACTCGACAAAAATTCAATGCTAGTGGAGTCCTGTTTGGATCAAAGACGACATTTTTCCTCCATTTTCAACCAAGAAAAACTGCAATTTTTACCATCAAGAATCCTAATTCTCACCAAAATTCTTGCAAATTATTCAACGGGATTTCGTATTCTAACGTTGGGAGAAAATCCTTTACCTTAAAACCCCCAATCTTAGATGTCAACAGATGCAGCCATAAGCCAGCAAGAATGGCAGGCTTGGGGGACCACTTCTCCGGTGCCGGCGATGGTCAATCAAGTTATTCATGATTTGAAACTTCTGGAGAAAGACATTGATGCCCCTATGACTTTCGGCGGCAACCTCGGCACTCTCAATGTAAAAATATTCGAACTTTGGTTTGTGTATTGGGAGTTATGTGGAATTGATTCTGTTGGAAAAGATTGTTTGGGTGGTGTGGTGAATTAAATTGGTAAATAGTGAAGTAGTAATGGAAACTATTTTTCTTCTATTTTTTTTTTGGTACAGTTTTTGGATTTAAGAATGTTGATTGTTTTACATGTTATGTTTTTTGCACTTAGGCTAAGCTAGAGAGTTCTTTATGGTGTATGTATTATGTAGAATTGCTGTTCCATTTCTTGTTGTGAATAAACGTTCCATTTCTTGTTGTGAATATTGGTTTAAGCTTTTGAATGATATTTTGTCTCGTTCAAATGCCCGGGATATCAATGTGATTAATGCTTATTTTTTGATTGCATACTTTGCCATCTTTAGATTTGTTTTACTGGTATGAGGGTCCTTTTAGTACTTTTTCTATGAACAATCTTATTGATGAAAGTATATTAAGGCTTAAGAGTATTGACGTAATCAAGGGAAGGAACCAATGAGAAATAAGCATATTTGGTTTCTTGTGTTTACAGTTGAATTGTCATTTTCATCTCTTCATATTAAGCCTTCAACCTTGTAGCTTTTGGGTTCACTGATCTTAATTCTATTAGTTATGATTGGCGTGTGCTGCATACACTGATAGATTACTAATGTTGTGATTGAAAATTGATAAAATCCAATGGCTGGCTTGTCGATTTTACGCATTAAAACTGAAATATCTGCTCACTTTTAGGGGGGATTCAAGGTGGAGGAGGACAAGAAATATCGTGCCAAATATGCATCTCTAGATAGTTCTGAAGAGAAACTTCAATTCTTTTCAGCTCGACAAATAGCTTGCCGGTTACTTGGAAGCAGGGGTTATCTATGTCAGAAGGTACAAACTTGATCAATTTTGTCATACACTATTATGTTTTCTTTTCTCTTGTAAGATCGATTTCCTTATCCAATTGACTAAATAGCTCTTCATAAGATAGCTAGTTTACATTCTGTTTTTGTTTTGACTATTTGTTCTCTTCTTAGTGCTGGCTTGCACAGGAAGATTGCTTTTGCTCAAGAGTTACGACATGTTCACTATGGCGTAGATTGCGTATCTGGTTGTACATGCACCCGAAGGTGTGACTTTCTGTTTCGTGATACGTTCTGCATTCATCCTTTAGCATTTTAAAGGGTAAAAGTTTCTAAGCTATATTCTGATTACTTGTCATTTTGAATTTTGTTATAATTTTCTAAAAATTGTTGAAGAAGATTCACTTGGATTGTCTAGACATGTTTAAGTTGACATTTCATCCGAGTTGCTTGCATTATCTGATTTTTTTTCTTCTATTTCTTTCCTTTTTGGTGAATAGCTTTAGACTTCCTGATAAAATAAAATAAAATGAGAAGTAGCTTTTATAATAGGGATGGAAATCATTATAGGAAGATGCCGTAAACTTGTCTTCTCTTTCAATTTTACGTATTTGTGGTGTATGAGAAAGTGAGACAAGATCCTTGAATGTTGCATTTTCCGTCTCTTAACAGGATTTCTTAAGACAGAACAATACCGGGAAGTTACTATGGCAAGTTTTCGGTGTTCAAGCCGCAAGTTTGTGTCTTTTTGGCATAGCCGAACATGAAGAAATGATGTGGAATGAATTAAATCATGCAGGTATTCTACATGCCCTCCTCTTTCGGGATATTATACCCGACTGCCTTTTATGATTGTTAAATGGAGCTTCTTCTTTTTTACCCTCCCTTCCTTTCTTTCTTCTACTCTACAAATGATTTTCAGGTAGAGACAGGATTTGGTGTCTGTACCCAAATAATGCAGTGACTGAATCTGTTAAGGATATTGGTGGCTGCTCGACGAATCCAGAAACTCAAGCCGGACTGGTAACTTTATGCCTCGTTTCTTTAGGCTTATATTTGGTGTTATGCCGTATGCCAAAAGCTATTTCAGTTAATGAACGTAGCACATTGATGAACACCTATATGAATAGACAATAGTAAACCACACAATTATGCAATCTTTTATGCATGCACCATAGGCGGATTTAAGGGTTGCGAGTGGCCCTCAAATTGTGTAATTGACTTGGATTTTCCTTACATTTTTTTTGCATATTTTTCCCCCTTCAATCTAATTATGGATGCGCTCCTGCCCTTTTAGTTAGGGGAGGATACAAAATTGTGCCGAAACCTGATTTTTAATGTATAATTTTTTAGTTTCATTTATTTTGCCCCCTTTGTCTCAGAAATTTCAGATTTTGCCTCCCTCTCTCGTATTCCTCAATCCGCCCCTGCTTTCAATTATATGCTAATATCTTGTATCATAATCCCACATAGGCAAATAAAGATGACAGCTTGCATTTCATCTTGATTGATGGTACTTGGAGCAACTCAACTGCTATGTTCAAGCGTTTGCAGGTACGAGCAAGATCACTTCTATCCTCTACACACGCATGAGCAGAATCATCGCCTAACAAATCTCCGCTTCCTATGCAGGCTCGAGCTGAGTCAGAATGGGGAAAGGGACCGCGTTGCTTATCTCTCAACTCTGGTGCATCCTTGATGCACAAACTCCGGCCCCAACCGTCTTGGGATCGCACGTGCACCGCAGCTGCAGCAATCGGCCTCCTATACGAGCTGAATCAACTACTGGAGTTCAGCTCCTTCGATTTGGACAAGCAGGCTCAAGCTATAGACAGAGCCTTGGAGGTTCTTTTCGAAGCTCTTGTTGCTCGAAGGCTACGTTGGGGCAGGTCGATCTCTCGTAAGGAAAGGCACAACCGGGACATTCTTGTAACAAGCACCATATGCTAACCATAGTTTTACTTGCTCTGATTTCATACAACTCATTCTGGATTTTGGACTTCTTTTTTCTTTTCTTTTAACGGGTTTCAGTCTCGTATTTCATATTTTCATTATGTTACTAGATTGGCCAGCCATTTGCAACTCTAGAAAGTGAGATTAGAAAGTGACATAAAATAGAGAATTTTGTTAGTGTTATGTTTAGAGAAATTACTATTATAGTATAGTCTCTTGTTTTTATTTATTTATCTTTTTTCCTTTTGCAATTTTAATAAATCTTTAAACACCATCTTCTTTGCTGCAATAAATAAATATAATTATCTTTGTCATGCATTTGTGCCATTCTTCACCCACTTTTTTCTCCTGGTTCTCTCTCCAAAATCACGATCTCAAGCCAAAAAAACCCCTAAATCGGAAAAAGATAAAAAGGAAAAAAAAACAATTGATTAGAAACAAGAAACATATATACCATTCCCAGAAAACTCAAATTCAAAAGGTTTGGTTGACAAAAATCTCATCTGCAGAAGGAAGAAGGCAACAACAATGGAGTTCAACCTGCATTTGTTTCTTTTCTTCCTTGTTATTGGCATGGCATCTTCTTCCCACATTTCATGTAATTCCCATTTTTTTTTACGTACATTATTTAGCACACGAGATCCTCTATTCCGCTTCATCTTCTATGACTCCTATTCATGCATTGGACAAGAAGAAAGATCATTGTATCATGATTATGGGTTATTTTCTTGATTCTTTCATAAATTAATGAGTTATTTTTCCTTCCTTTTGGGTATTATTAGATGAGGTTCTTCAGCCGTACAGATCATCAATAGGTCGTTCAATTCTGCAGCAAAAATCAAGTAAGTCTCTATTTTCTTTACCTTCTTCAATAATTTCTTCTCTAATATAATCTCTCATCCCGCTATTAGTAGCTCAGGATTTTTTGGAATTGAAATTAAAAAATATATATTTTATGTATGTAAATGGTGTAAACATAGCGTGACTCACTAGATTGATAGGTCCCAAAAGAATCATTTATAATATTATGGACTGAATACATTAATTAGGCAAACATAAAAGAAATAATTAAAAAAAAAGTTAAACTTATAATCTACCAGTCTTATATATACCAACTAAGTTAGATGGTGGTGGTATTCATAGCTTGCCCGGTAGATTTCGAGAACATGAACTACACGGTGATCACGAGCAAGTGCAAGGGGCCGCATTACACGGCAGAGAGATGCTGCCCGCCGTTGAAGGAGCTGCTTTGTCCAGTGAAAGATCAAGTGAACAACCTCAAAAGCGACTGCGCCGACGTTTTCTTCAGTTACGCCAATCTGTACGGCAAGTACCCGCCGGGACTCTTCTCCGCCCTCTGCAAGGAGGGCCAGGAGGGCCTCGACTGCCAAGGCTTTGTTGCTGAGCCCAAGAATAGAGCTTCTACATGTGCTTGCTCCTCTATTATGCTCATCTTACCATTGCTGCTTTTTGCTCCTCTATAGTGCTCATTCTTTCTTTTTTTTTGGATGACGAGGGTAACTCGCAGCCGCTACCGAAGTACGCACTGGGTAAAAGGTCATACTATAATGTGTGTATATTCTTCTATCCATTTTTATTCCATAAAAGTCCGCCCAGAGTGTACTTCAAACACCTCTTCTACGTTGTGTATTTTACTCATGACTTATTTGTGTTACCCATATTAGATCGAAATCACGGACATAGTTAAAACTTAAAAAGGGAGAGCGTTATCCAAATTATGAAGGTTGATATGATCATCAATTTCTACACGACATAGACCAAACAAATTACGAATTTCGCAATTAAACTATAGGACAGCAGCCATATTACCGGCACATAACCAAAATCGAAATTTTATCCTATCTATTCATCTATTTATGGGTAAATTTGGTTTCAAATCCTACAAGCATGTCCTTATATTTTTCTTGCTTCTATTTCCAACATCAATCTAAACCAGACAGTATAATAGAATTCACCAACTTAGGCCCAACAAACTTGCTCCAAAATATTTCGAAATCTTGGATAGACCCCTTAAAGTTTTTAGGTTTGGATTTATCAATAAATAAAATAACTAACCACATCTACAAAAAAATATATATTCTAACTCTCTTTTTTTTGTTTTCTTCAAATTTTTTTGCTAGAACTGATCTCCTCAAAATGATTGATTTATCCAATTTATCCAGTCTTGAATTCTTTGGCACTCATACCACAAGCATAATCTAGATTGTATAACTACGTCCACAAGAGAAGGAAGATTCAACAAAATTAGAAAATGATTCTTCCACCAAATTTGCAGAGATAAATATTCATATTATATAATGCTTCATACAGAAACAAAACATCAAAAAACAAACAGAGCTCTCCAAAATCCGACAGTTTTCAAGAAAAAGACAACCAACCAACAACGGTTGCAGATAAATTGTTCTCACTCTGTCAATATCATTACAACATCAGCATAATCAAGTCAGCCTACAAATCGTCCGGTCCCTTAATAATCAAGATCCAATCTTTTTACGCTAAATAATTATTGGGAACCAAGAATTGGGGAAAATATAAAAAGCAGTTGTTCTTATCTATGACCTGTGACCAGCGTCTCTATGAACCTCAATCCATCAAACCTCGGCGCAAATCTCTCCGAGGAAGACGATCCCTGCGATGCTGAATTCTCGCTGCTTTTCTTAGCTTTGTCATCCTAAAATTAAGCCAAAAATAAAAAATAAAAAAATCAGGACATAATAGTATTTAGAAAATTGGAACTCTTTGAGAAAGAAGAGCGCTCAAGTTTCTCATACGCACATAAATTGAGAGAAACAAGTCAAGAACAGTAAAACTCTAGTGACTTCCCGCAGATTTTACCCCAGGTTTTCCTTTTTTCCAAACACACTAAGGAATTAGAATTTTCGCAAATTCTAGACCGGCTCAGAAAGGGGGGAAAACACCAAAATTACATTCTGAAATTCTCGAAGCGCAGATCAGCCATGAAAAAGTGAAAATACTGCGAAATTCGGAATCAATACGCGAGATTTTCGACAAATTTTACCTCGCGAGGACAGTGAATTTTGCAGGAAGACGCCGACGAGATCGCGGTGGCGGAAGCCGCGGCGACAGAGGCCGCTATGACGCCCGATTTCTTCATGATTGAATGAGATTCAAATAATATCCTCGATGAATCTGGAAAAGAAGAAGACAAGAATCGTATTGCAGGCGTTGAAGAAAATTGAAATTGGGAAATTGGGAAGGGTACGTTAGAGGAGGAAGACGAGCGGAAGAAGGGCTTTATATAGTATAGGTGTGAATGCGTGGTGGTTTATTTATTTGTTCGAATAAATACGCGGCAACCATCACGGCATCATTCCCCCACCTACGCGGTCAATTACGGTCTTACCCTTCTTTCGACTTGTTCCATTTTAGTGGATTTTTCAATTGGGAATATGATGACTCCCTAGCCAAGCCTAAACACTTTCCATTATGAACAACAAAATGGAGTAACATATAGAATTAGTCAAATAAATGCTGTATTTAGGTCAAATATTATATGTTTGAATTAATAGACGATAAAGATGAATTTAGGAGAGTATCACGTAGGGATATGGTGAAAAATTTCTATTTCATTTTTTGAGTTTTATTTCATATCTCACCAATGAAATTGTGACATATGTATTTTACTCCCTCCGTCCCGTTATTTGTGGCTCAATTGGTTTCGGTACGGGAATTAAGAGAGTAGATGATAAAGTATGAGAGAGAGTAGATGATAAAGTATGAGAGAGAATATGAGTAAGATAATGAGAGAGTATGAGAGAAAGATGATAAAGTAAGAGAGAGAATGTAATAAAGTAGGAGAGAGAAGATGATAGAGTAGGAGTAATTTTTTACCAAATTAGGAAAGTGGGCACAAATAATGGGACACCCCTTTCGGGAAAGTGAGCCACAAATAGCGGGACGGAGGGAGTAGTTTATAATTATATACTCTTTTTAGATTTTTAGCCTAAGGATGTGATTTATTTTAGGAAAAACGAACATGTCTCACTATTATATTAGTGGGACATGGAATACGACATAATAAATAAGATAGAAGATTCTTAGTAGTATTGACGTAGTGATGATCCTCTATCCAACTTTCTATATCTCATTTCATATCCCACCAATAATGATGACAATTATATTTTAATTTAAAATTATATAATCTTATTTGCTCCCAATTTATATAATTGATCCAAAAATTTCTTTATATAATTTCAAATTATTATTTAGGTTTATACACTTTGTTTTGTAAATTAGTTTCCCCTCCAAAATTATAAAATAAAACCTCAAATTTTGAACACTCTCAGACTTGACATCTTTATAAATTGAAATTGAATCTATCGTATACAATTAACTTGTGTGATTTGTATATTTGGTTTGTTGATGCTATCAATTTATACATTTGTAATTATATGTCATATTTGAAATTCTTAAATTTAAACTGAAAGTATATGAAAATTTAGTATATCTTGAAAAACTTACCTTCACTCGTGTCACATTAATGCCAAATGGACACATTCCAAGAGTATCTAAAATTTGAAGAGTGCAATGTTATGTATTATGTACATCATTTAAATGCTTTGGAGAAAAATATATTCTACAAAAAAGCAATCTTGTAGTACGCCTTTTGTTCTATAGAAAGTGTTATATTTCTTTTTATCGCGGTAATTTAAGAGAGTTGATTTTGGTTGGTAAATATGTGAGATCCATTAGAATAATTTGTGATATAGTGGCATGCGAATCATACAATTAATTAATTTTTTTAATAGTTTGAATTGGTAAAAGTATGCGACTACTTTTTTTTAGAAATACAATAGCAAAGAAAATCCCGAAAAAAGAAAATGAGATATTTTTTGTGTAATTTTAAAAATTGTGTGATTTGTATATTTGGTTTGTTGATGCTATCAATTTATACATTTGTAATTATATGTCATATTTGAAATTCTTAAATTTAAACTGAAAGTATATGAAAATTTAGTATATCTTGAAAAACTTACCTTCACTCGTGTCACATTAATGCCAAATGGACACATTCCAAGAGTATCTAAAATTTGAAGAGTGCAATGTTATGTATTATGTACATCATTTAAATGCTTTGGAGAAAAATATATTCTACAAAAAAGCAATCTTGTAGTACGCCTTTTGTTCTATAGAAAGTGTTATATTTCTTTTTATCGCGGTAATTTAAGAGAGTTGATTTTGGTTGGTAAATATGTGAGATCCATTAGAATAATTTGTGATGTAGTGGCATGCGAATCATACAATTAATTAATTTTTTTAATAGTTTGAATTGGTAAAAGTATGCGACTACTTTTTTTTAGAAATACAATAGCAAAGAAAATCCCGAAAAAAGAAAATGAGATATTTTTTGTGTAATTTTAAAAAAGACTTTAATAGCTAAAAGGTAAAGGGCAGAATAGTAAATGCCGCACTAGAGGGTGTAAAAAACTAAAACGTTCCGCATTCTGGGCGCTGATTAATTTGTACGGAGGCATGGTATTGATGGGATGATATTTCGGGGATTGCTGGTGCAAATGCGCCCACGACATATCCACTGCATTCCACATGTTGGAGCCACCTCAGCGGCAGGTAGAGTGGCGGAGCTGTTATACAACGACACTTCGCCATTCGCCACCTCATTCCCCACAAGTACACACATTTTGATTGTAATTTGAGATGAAATAATATTGGAAAAGTATTTCTTTATTATTTAAATATAAATACAACAAATTATTACAACCTCTAAAAATTCGAATCCCGGACCTGCTCCTTTTGTTGATAATAATGTTGGTGCATGCGTTTTGAATTTTAATTATTAAAGATAAAACAAATCCTCCTTTATGACTTTATTGTTGTAGGTTTGACCATTGCAAAAGGGAATTCAAGATTTCTTTTGTATGCTGTGAAAAATCATTTTATGCAATAGATAATACAACAAGCACTAACAAGAATATACTCTTGGAATATCTCGCCGAGAATTTATTAACTAATAGAATGTGGCCAAATAATAGATACTTTAATTATTAAAAAAATTGCCAAAGCGAAAATTGAATAGTTTTGGTTAGCTTAAAAAATACACGCGAATCGCATCTGTTTCAATTATTATATGGGAAAGACATCACCACCAATTTTTTATTCCTTCCTTTGTCAAATAAGTAGGCATATAAAAAGACAAACAAGGGTTTAATTGAGTCAATAGTGTATGTTGAGTATGTTTGGCTATTCTCTGAGTTTATGAAGAAAAGTATGATTGAGGACAGGAAGTTTAGAAAGACTACATTACTTTTAGGATCATATAGTTCAGATTCTCACAACTCTCTAATTATAGTAGAGTTGTATATTTAAGATATAAAGCAAGTTCAGGGACAGGGATCTTCTTGGGTTCATGTCAATGATGCATTCTACTACAAGATCAAGTGACAGAACCAGTAGAAACAAAGATGCGAATTGATCTAAACCAAAACTATTATACATCTACTTAGACCAGTGGCAAATCCCACTCGAGCATGCGTTGCAATAACTCGACTAATGCTAACCAAATATTTGGAGAATGAAAGGGAATCAAGCAAACACAACTAGGGCAAAAACTGACCATTTCATAATCTTGCATTACTTCAAATTTGATATCTTGTATAAGAATCTATATATCATATGAAGAAACTTATATAAGTTTTATATATCATTCAAAGATACATCTATGTTACAGAAACTTAAGCTTATGTAGTTGGTAAATGACATACATTCATAAACCATTCTGCCATCTCAAATTCTCAATCCAAGCAAACAATTTTCAGTTAATCAGAGCACTTCAACATGCTATAACTCAAAAAAAACACAAACATATATAATAATTCATCAAGAAACATCAAAGTGAAAACAACATACAACATTGAAGCAGCTCCACTTCACGACGATCTGATCGAACCCACGAAACCCGAGCTGAGCAGCCTCTCCACATACTTCCCCAGAATATCCACCTCCAAATTCACCTTCTGCCCTACTTTCTTCAACGGAATCACAACATTCTGCTGCGTGTAAGCCACCAGCATAAAATTAAAACACCCTTCATCATCAAACACATTCACGACAGTCAAACTCGTTCCATCCACAGCAATAAACCCTTTAGGAACAATGTACTTCAAAATCTCTTTACTAGTCTTCACTTTCACCCACAACGAATCGCCCTCCGCCGTCAGATCAACAATCTCCCCAGTCCCATCCACGTGTCCCTGCACAAAATGCCCCCCCATTCTCGTACTAGGGCTCAAAGCCCTCTCCAAATTCACCAACGATCCCCTCTCCAATTCGCCCAAGGCCGTCTTCCTCAGCGTCTCCGGCGCCAATCCGACCGAGAATTCGGACGTTTCGGTGTCGAACTCCGTCACCGTTAAGCAGGTTCCGTTGACGGAGATGCTGTCGCCCAAGTGTACGCCTTCGAGAACGGTTTTCGCCGCGATTGTCATGGTGAAGCTGTCGCTCTGATCGAAGCCTAGATGCTTGACTGTCCCCATCTCCTCGACGATTCCGGTGAAGAGGGATTTGATTGCGTTGGTCGCGATTTTGGGCTGGTGGGGTTTGGCGGGTTTGATGAAGATAGATGAGAGTGATGGTTGTTTTAGAGCGGAACGGAGAGCCAGCGTGGATTGAAATAGAGGCCGCCGAGGAGTGGCACAGAGTTCTGATATAGATGCTGGCCTCGCCGCCGGCGATGCATTCCGCTGGTGCTTGTAGAGAAGGGTTGGCGGCGGGCGATAGAGAGCCATTATTTTCTCAAATCGGCGGTGTTTGTGGTTAGTATATGTACTTTATTATTATTATTATTATTATTATTATTATTATTATTATTATTATTATTATTATTATTATTATTTATTGTTATATAACTTTTCATTTTTCTTATTTTATTTTATATTGCTTTTAGTTGATAAATTAATATAAATTGATTCGATGATAAGGGGTGGTTTGTAATAGCTTCAATTTTTTTAAATTCAAAATAAGTTAATTTGCAAATTTTTTATTTTGTGCTGATTGGCCGCTATAATTAATGTATAAATAATGTGTAAATGTGTATGTTATGTATAACATGAAAATAATATCGATGTAGTGCAATTGGTTAAGTTGTTGGTTATCATTTTTAATATGAATATATATGTACAATATCAGTTGTTTGAACATTTATCACTTTCTTATGAGAAAATGAATCACTTTTTTTTAATAAATGTACAATTTGTTCTTAGCAATTATATTAATTTTTAAAATATGTATATCAGTTATTATGAAAAAATTCACACAAACTCTTATTATATAAAAATAAAACTAAAATTAATAACTCGATCAATTTTCATATTAAATGAAATAATTTAAGATTTATATAAAATTAAATAATAATAAAAGTAAAAATTTAACATATGTTGGAAAAAGGAAAAAAATATGGGCTTGAACAAAAAAATTAACTATAAATAGAACTTGGGCTGGTCCAAAGTATAAAAAAATAATTAATTTGTAAAAAAATAAAATAGAAAAAAAAGAAATTGGCTGGCAGCGGCGTTCGCACTTGACCGCATGCCAACTCATCTCTAGAGAGTTAGTGTGGTTTGCAAATACTATTTAAAAGTAGAAACAATTAGAATAATAGTGTTCTCAAAAGCTTTTTTCAATTTTTAAAACTAAAATGTTAAATTATAGTTCAAAATTACAAACATGTGTAGAAGTTGGTTCAACCCAACTTATACAATTTCAGCTTTTCTAACTTAAATGTAGAGAATGTAGCCAAATTTAAGTTGTTGCAAACACTAAAAATCAATTTTTAGTACTTAAATTAAGTTAGAAGGTATATACTAATTTAAGTTGTTGCAAATACCCCAGAATATATTAAAAGCTCATCCTTCATCATAAATTCATAATGAAATTTTTATTAAAGGAAATAACATTTTAATTATAGTTATTATATTATGTTCACGTATATTAAAATGATTAATTATGTAAATGACCTCAAACCATATTTAACTAACAACGAGTCTACCGTAAAGTTGACCTCACGTAAAATCAGATAAGTTCATACTTTAATTCTTTGACCAGATCGATCTACTAATCCGAACCCATCTATTAATTTAACTCACACCCAATCATTCAAAGACACCCGACCTTAGGTAAGGTCGACCTTAACCATATTTTTATGTTTTAACTATAAAACCAAATTATTAAAAGTTTAATATTTGACAACAACTATGTAAATATATATGCCAACGCATCAACAATTACATATATAATGTTTGGCAAAAACTTGTGTGCATCATGTTGCACATGCAACAGACGCGTGCATAGTCTATAAATAAAAAGTCTATTCATAATATAATTGTAATAGTTAGTGGCCCAGTGGTCAAGTAGACTGCTTGTCATTCAAGTGGTCGCGGGTTCAAGACCTCTTAACTCCATTTTTCGTTTTATTTTTATTTTATTTATTTTATTGTTTTATTTTTCATTTTTTTAATTACTTTATTTTTCATTTTTCTTATTATTTTATTTTTCTTTTTTTCGTTTTTTTTTTCTTCATTTTTTCCCTTATTTTTTCTTATTGTATTAATTTTCGTTTTTTACTTTTTTTTCTCTCTTTTTCTTTAATTTTTTTCTCCCATATTATATTAAGTCATAATTCACAGTAGAGAGCAGCGTGTCAATTGTCTCTGTTGTGCGTGTCAATTATAACAAAAGAACGTGTCAATGATAAACATTATTCGTTTAAGCTATAATTCACGGTAGAGAGCATAGTGTCAATTGTCTCTGTTGTGCGTGTCAATCATGACAAAATAATGTGTCTGTTGGGTGATGATTCAATCCTCAGCATGATCATACTTGTGGGAAATGATTCTATCTTCTATACTGAATCACGCTCAGTAGCCTCGTGCTCTGACTGTTGAGAAGATTTGAAGATCCCAAAACCCTATCTGATTGGTGAACTATTCCTTTGTATTCGTATTTGTCTCTGAGGTTTCAGACTCAGTAGACACTCTGCTCTGGTCAAGGCGCTCAATAGCTCATCAGCCTCAGCACCAGTGTAGAAGACTCAGTGAATCTTGGACTCGGCGGGAGCAAGATATCGAGAGAGTCGGTTGAACCGAACTCAGGCGGGAGTAGTTCACTTGGACTCGGAGCCGATTTTCGAGTAGACCCTTCTCACTGTCTATCTACCGAATACAAAATCGAATCGACATCGGCCGACGAGTCTTACCGAACTGTCTGAATCTTTTGATAAGCTATCAGTGTTGTCAAGTACGAGGAAGAGAGAAGTCTACTTCAGTTGCCTCGAAGTTTGTTCTGTCTCAACCACCACATCCACCTCGACAAATGACAAGCATACACGTGTCGTCTCACCTACTAAAGCTACAGTCAACATATTTCCGTAAAAGGAGGGAAAGGACACTGTACCTACTACACAAAAGATCCGTTTGCTACCACAAAAGAGGGAAAAAGAAGAAGATCGTCTCCAACGGATCTATTCTTCTCTCCACTCTATAAATAGAGGGATCATTCAAGATTTGAAGCTCACCTAGAACCAACACATAGAACCAAGAAATGCACAGAGCATTCAAACGAGCGAAATTAACGACTAAGTCTTCCGCAAGAATCAACCGAGTTATCTCCGGCGAAAGACTACATCCAGCTCAAAAGGAACCAAGCTGAACCGACATAAGCTTCTAGTATCCAAGCGACTGACACGAACCTATAGCTAAACCCTCAGCTGTTCGTCGCTCTAGATAGCTACATTCTCATTCCTTATCCCTCTAACCCTAAGCTCACTTGTTATATCCATAGCTTAGACGAAGGAGTTCACATTTGAACCCAATCCTTATTGTATAAGGACTCCTTCATTGTTGGAGAAGTTTGTCAAACACTTAAAGTTTGATAGAATTGTAAACTGGGACTTGCTCAGTATAATCCCCAAGCCACGGCTTTGTCCAGTGTACAAGATGACTGAGACTAACTCAGTATAATAAATAGCCGCCTGATCTATCGGGACAGTGGACGTAGGATTGTTGATATCCGAACCACTTTAAAAATATCTGTGTCGTTTACTTACTGTTTCATTGGTTTTACTGTGCATACTGAACATCATATTTAAAATCGATTTAACTGTCTCAGTATTCTGTACTTCTTATCTACTGAACTGAGACTTGCATAAAACGTTTTCCTCATTAAAACTGATTTGGGCCTACACAATTCCGCACACTGAACTCTCACTGATCGATACTGAATTCTGACCTAGTCGGTTAGCGAGATCTCACCGAGTCAAGACTCTTTTAGCCTTTAACACGATTCGAAACGGTTATGCAGTGTGTCTGAACTATTTCGATGCGGCACCTTCCCCGAATAGGACTGTTCGTGTTCGAAAGTTGAGAAATTTGGATTCAGTGTATTCACCCCCCCCCTCTACACCTGAATTCACTCACGGGACCAACAATTGGTATCAGAGCAGGAGTTCTTTGACTCTTGTTATCTTTGAGACCGGTCTATTCGAACGGATCCGAGGGAAAGCGTTTTCACCGCATATCACTCTACATTCATATCATTATTCTTCATGGCTGATATGTCGGGTATAAGGATGGTACCTATGTTCTCGGTGGAGAACTACGGAGTATGGCGAGTCGGGATGGAAGCTCATCTCGACATCCCTCCATGACATGATGACCGAAGTGCTTGAAGATGGACCTATCGTTCCTATGATTGATAGTGTCGTGACTCGGGACCAAGCTCAAGGAGGAGGAATGGTGGCCGGGAAGAAGATCCCCAAAGACGTAAGTCTCTTCACTCCTCGAAGAGAAGAAGCTTCACAATCTAGGCCGAGTCGCCGGGAATGCTATACTAACCACCCTTAGTGATTCTTATCTTGGCGGGGTTCGGGAATGCAAGACTCGCTAAAGAACTCACGGGTTGCTCTTTGCGCTGCCGAGTCGAGGGACTCGAGAAGATTAAAGCCAACAAATTAGCGTTGGAACTCCAAAAGCCGGAAAGCTTGTCTCTCATGCCCGGGGACAAAATCGAAGATCTAAACGTCGATTTACCAATCGATGAATTCTATCAATGGGTCGGGAAAGACATTCAAGAATCGAGAGATGAATGCGAAGATTCCGAGGGCACCGCCGGACGGACACCTGGACACCTTTTGCCACTTTATTGCGACATTCCGATTTAGATGTTGTGTCTCCCGACCATATCTTTTCGGAATTACAAGCGAGAGGAGTATGAGTTCGACGGACCTCAAAGAAAGCCGAGAGCCGAAGCCGATACGAAGATTGACCATGCTTTCAAAGCTACGGTCAGGCACAGCATCTCCCGCTACGAGCAAGACGACGAGTAAGACCGAGCCTTCACTCACCGACCTACAAGAAGGAAGTCTAGCTCGGAAGTACGCGCTGCTCGCAGATGAAGTATCGAAGGAGAAAGAAAGGCGTAGAAAACGACCAAAGCATACCGAGCTACAAAAGGTAAGTCGAAATATACACCTAAACGCGCTCCCGATACTCAATCTTCCGAATGCGAAAGAAGGATGACTCGAGCACCCTCAAGGGATAGTGCAACCAAAGAAGAAAAAGTCATCACTTGCTACAACCGCAAGAAGCCGGGACATTATCGGTATGATTGTCCCGAGCTCGATAGTGCTTTGAACGCAAAGCACGCAAGGCAAGGAGAGAGAAATTCGCCCGAAAAGACAATCCTACATAGGCTGGCGAAATCTCGGACGATTCGAAGAGATCGACTCCTTTATGGATTCATCCGACGATGAAGCGGCTTTCATGGCCTTAGAGCATGAAGCGAGATGAATCAACCGAAATGTGCATGATGGCGGGCGAAGAGGATGAGGTAAATTCTCATGAACCGGTTAACTCCTCTTCATACTGCACACACGACACTATTTCGGTGTGCGGATGGGAATTTGGACATCTCGACCGCATATGAAGATCTACTAGATGAACAAATTCGGATGAGTCTCGCACTCGGTAAGACTCTTCGGGAGTTGGATACCCCGAAAGTGGAGAATCGAGACTTTCTCGGGAGAGTCGGGTTGTTACCGAGGCCGAAGGACTTGTGTTGAGACTCGGGGGAGGAGATAAACTCTCCGATGGCCAAGTCTCGAGCATCAAGAAGATCGGATTTCGGTCTTGACCAATGACTTGACTCGAAAGATCTTGAACCGAGTCTCATGAAGCAAGAACTGTCGGGACTTCGGACCGAGCACGACGCATCGAAGAAAAGTGATGATGTCCGGAGGAACCCGATGACCGAGAGGTATATGGGCGCAGAGAAGAAATTGGAGGCTATGCTAGCAAGCAATAAGCCAAAGCACCGCAAGGAAGGACTTGGATTCGGTCCCAGGAGCTTCCTCATCCGCCCGATACACTCGGAAGTACGGCTTGCTGATAGATTTGTTCGAGGGGAGACTATCAATGCGGATATACCGAACCCCCTAGCAAAGAACAAACGAGAAGATGAAAGCACCTCATCCCACACATCGGCATTCGACAAGAAGATCAATGCCAAGAAACCCCGGTTCGGTCAAGAGGGGGAACCAAAGCAAATCAAACTTGGCGGATCGGTATGGACCTCCGAAGCCGACGCATCCTCGCTCGGTATGGATCATATTATTATGAACCTATAGTCCGAAGAGCCTCCAAAGGCCAGAAGAAGAAAAAGGTCGCACAGAAGGCAAAGGTCGGCGAGTCCACCAACTCAGAAGATCAGGACTTCTGAACCTCCGAAGCCTCGAAGTCAACGTGACCGGTCCGAAGTGGTCAATATGTTGACTCCGGTGGAAAGAAAATGTCCGAAACCACCGGGGGTTGTTAGACAGATTTGGGTTACTAAAACTAACATCTAAGGACCCAAAATCAAAAATAAAGGGTACCCGAATATAATTTTGTTTTTGCGGGTACGTAAAGACCCGTGGTATGTGGACGGCGGATGCTCAAGACACATGACATACCAAAGGAGTCTCGAAGGATTATATCATCGAAGAAGGACCCCGAATTGAGTTCGGAGACAATGCAAAAGGCTATACCGGAGGATATGGAACACTCGGCATTGGGCGCCAACGTTCCAAGAGTATCATATGTTGAAGGACTTCAAGCATAATCTTCTCTCTCGTTAGTCAATTTTGTGATAACTCAAATAGAGTGATATTTGACGCCGGTTTTACGTGATGTTATTCATAAATCCACGGGGAAAACGAAGTGTTATCGGGTTCACGCAGAAAGAACATACATGTGGTGGCCGGAACTCGTGGAACTCACCAACCTGAAGCTTGCTTATTGGCGAAGAATGACAACCGCACGAGGTGGCTATGGCACAGAAGACTCAGCCATATCAAGTTTAAGACGCTCAACAAGCTTGCAAGAGACACTCTAGCAAGGGGACTGCCGAATGAAGTATTCAGCAAAGACACTCAGTGTGAAGCATGTCTGAAGGGAAAGCAAACAAGGAATCAAAATCCTCCAGTTCCATCGCCTTCCACAGATGGAATCCTTCAGCTGCTATATATGGATTTGTTCGGTCCAGTCTTCCCAGTGACGATCAGAGGCAGAAAATATACATTAGTGGTCATAGATGACTACTCGCGCTACACATGGGTCATATTCATTGCCAACAAGTCTGACGTCAAAACAGAGTTACCAACGCTTCTGAAAAAGCTCAGTGTCGAGAAGAACACCAAGATCGAGAAAAATACGTTCGGACAGGAACCGAGTTCCTTAATTCCATGGTAAAGGAGTTACGCAAGCGAAGGAATAGAGCATGAGACTTCACCGCACGCACACCTCAGCAGAATGGAGTTGCTGAACGAAAGAACAGAACTCTCAAAGAAGCAGCTAGAACTCTACTCGCAGACTCAGGACTCCCAACTAAATTCTGGGCAGAAGCAACGGATACTGCATGTTATACTCAGAATAGATCTCTACTAACAAAGCAGCATAAGCGGACACCATATGAACTATGGAACGGCGGGAAGCCTTCTCTATCTTATTTCCATATTTTTGGTTGTTCATGCTTTATTCACAATAATGGGAAAGATCGGTACAAGACTTTTGATAGCAAGTCGATCGGGGAGTATTCTTAGGATACTCTCGGGTCGAGCAAAGCTTTCGAGTATTCAACTATCGGACTCTTTGCGTGGAGGAAAGCCCTCATGTTGTTTTTAACGAGTTTGCTACGAAGACGGGAGCAATAACTCAAATTCCGAATCCGAGGACATCGAAGCGGCTACGGGATCTAAGCTTAAAAGACAAATGCGAAAAGATCCGGCTATGTTGGGATGATGATTCGGACGAAGAAACGAAGACAAATCTATCGAATCTCAACCCGGCGAGCAAGTAGGCCGAACAGATTGATTCTCCCGAACATAATCAATCCCGGGTAACTCGGGTCGATGAAGAAACCGTTGAGGTAACCGAGACCAACACTACCGAGAGCAACACCTCGGGGGGGAACGTCTAGTAATGTTCCGTAGCCGAATGCCCCCGAACCCGGTGACTCGATGAGACCATACTCTTGTTCTTGAATTACTTCAATCTCAGAATAGTACAACTGAAATGCCTAACTCACCTACTATCTGTGTTGAACAAGTTTCAGATGAAGAGTTGAAACATCGTAGATCGTGGCTCGATGCTCACACTGCTGATTTAATCATTGGAGATCCTTCGAAGAAATGTCAAGACAAGATCCGGATTCTCGTCAAGGAGAAAGCGCATTATTTTCCCGCTTCTTGTCTCTTGAAGAGCCTCGGACCATTGAGGATGTACTTGAAAGATGCTGATCCCGGATCGTTGCTATGCAGGAGGAGCTGAATCAGTTCACGAGAAACGAAGTATGGGAGCTTGTAGACAGACCCCGGCATCAACATGTTATTGGAACTAAATGGGTCTTCAAAAACAAGCGAGATGAAAACAACATTATAGTAAGGAACAAAGCAAGACTCGTGGCTAAAGGCTACTGTCAAGCCGAAGGGATAGATTTCGATGAGACGTTCGCTCCAGTTGCAAGATTGGAGGTAATCAGACTATTCCTGGCCTACGCAACACATCAACGATTCAGAGTTTATCAAATGGATGTGAAGTCTGCGTTCCCGAATGGCGTGCTTTGAAAGAAGAAGTCTATGTGGAACAACCGCCCGGCTTTCAGCGAGGGACATCAAGTATATAGACTCGAAAGGCTCTATACGGGTTAAAACAAGCACCCGGGGGCTTGGTACGATACCCCTGTCCGAGTTTCTTCTTCGAAAGGTTTTCGAAAAGGCACGATGAGACCGCACTCTATTCAAAGCATTCGGCCGGAAGAAGACTTATTACTTGTGCGGATCTACGTGGATGACATTATATTCGGATCAAAGAATGTCATCATGTGTCAACAATTTGAAAAGATGATGAAGGATAAGTTCGAGATGTCGATGATGGGTGAAATGAACTACTTCCTTGGTTTTCGAGTCAAGCAATCCGAAAAGGGAACGTTCATCAACCAAGGCAAATACACTCGAGACCTCATCAAAAGATTCGGCACATCCGGCAAATCAATCAAGATCCCGATGAACACGAATATGAAGATAGATCTTGATAAAGAGGGAGTATCGGTAGACCAAACCGAATACCGTGCTATAATTGGTTCCTTATTATATCTAACGACTACTCGTCCCGACATAACTTATGCTTGTAGGTGTACGTGCTCGATTTCGGGCGAATCCCAAGCGAGTCATATGGACTCGAGCAAAGAAGATTCTCCGCTAACTACGAGGAACACCCGACATGGGTTTGTGGTATCCAACCGATGATAATATTGAACTAACTGGTTATTCCGATGCCGACTATGCGGGATGTAGAATAGACCGAAAATCAACTTCAGGGAACATGTCAGTTCCTTGGCAGCAAGTTGATCTCATGGTTTTCAAAGAAACAACACTCAGTGGCCACGTCGACTACTGAAGCTAAATACATGGCTGCTGGAAGTTGTTGCGCCCAGATCCTTTGGTCGAGACGGCGAACGAGAGATCGTGACGTCATTCGGAATGAAGTGCCGATTTTCTCGCGACAGATGCCGGTGCTATTGCAATCACTCGAAACCCCGTACTTCACACGAGATGCAAGCACGTGGACATCAGACATCACTTCATTCGTGACCATGTCGAGAAAAAGGATATCAGGATGGAGAAGATCCATACTGACAAGCAACGGGCTGATATACTGACCAAGCCTCTAGCTGAATCCAGATTCAGAGAACTTTCAGTAGAGCTAGGTCTGTTGGACCCTACTGACCCCCGGTCGGTAAGAGGTTTCGTGGAGAGAGACATTTCGGTAAGGGGGGAATGTTCACTCTCGATCGATACATTCGATACGTAGAGACGAAACCATCTACACGAGGTATCGATTGACTACTATGTTCAGCGACGGGTTTGCGTTTCTCTACTCGGTAGTAATTTAATACAACAAGATACTTTGCATTTATGACAAAGATTCAGCATGACATTAATATCTTTTGGTTTGTCTTTATTATTAACGGCTCACATTTAATGCACGGCATTCCATACATAAGCTTGCTGAGCTCTGCACGCATTTAATGCATGTCTTTTCACAGTTACTACTTAGGCTATTTTACAACTGGCTTTGACTTAGGCGCCTTTTGTGATCATTGCCTATTTTTAACTTCTAATCTTAACCGTCCATATCATAAAGCAAGTTTAAATTCAGCCTTCGATCGAAAACCGTTTATCTTCATAGTTGATATATATATTCGATCATATCTTTGAAACCGCCATTAGCATACTTCATAACTTTCAAATTCCAAAAAATCCGAGATCTGCATACGCAATCCTTACTTGCAACTTCACTCTCAATCTTATCTCGAATTTTATCTATTGGTATGCTTATATCTGTTAATGTATTTATTATATTTTTTAGTATCGCATTGTAAAGCACTGTTCTATCCAAGAAACGGTACTGATTCATTTCTTGTAACAGGTACTATGGCTGGTCTATCTGTCAGTTCTCCCGACAAGATAGAGGAAATCGTCAGCAAGGGCTGCATCTGGTGCGAACCAGTCATAGAGTTCGACGCGTGCGAGCTCGAGTATATGGACGAGATCTTCACATATCTGAGGAAATCCGGACTTGAGGAGTTTCTATTGAGGAAGCCGACCTTCTTCCTTCCTCGACAAGTGGCGGAACTGTATCTGAACTCCGACTCAGTTGGAGGAGACATTCTGGCGAGGTTCGCTGTTAACACCATTGACGACGCATCGAAGATACTGAAGCAGATGTCTATTAAACAAGCGCTGAAGAAGAGCTTCAACCTCCCATCTGAAGGTGTCAGCACCTTGGGGTACAATGACGATGTTATCGACACATACCTCTCCGTTTTCTGTGGCAAGCCCACAACCTTCAGAGCAGCATTTCCGAAGAATGCAATGCTACCGCAGTTCAGAGCACTGGCGTACATCGTCACTCAGCTGTTGACGAGCCAGGCTGGCTCTTTCGATCAGGTCTCCCGACCCAAGATCCATATGATGATGGCGATTTATGACTGCGTGAAAGTCAATTGGACCGACTTCTTTGTTTGCGAATTTATGGCTCAGGCAGCCAAGTTCGACAAAGCTACGCGAACACTGACCGCAAAAGGAAAGCTTCTCTACGGACTTAAATTGTCAGTCATGATCGAGGATTTCTGCGAGGCTGAGCAGATCACATATGACGGCAAGGAATATTTTATTGTGAAGAAAATCCGCTTTCACAACAAGTCCGCGGCCCCGCAACGATTGGTTCGGGGCCGGCCGCGAAGCTTCGGCCATCTAAGCCTCGGCGAGCGACTCCTAAGAAAAGGACACCTCCGGCAAAACCACCTAAGGCACCAGCCAAGAGGCTGAGGAAGGCCATACCGGATACACCTGCTGAACCAGAGACTACTACTGAAGTGGCTACTGAACCAACTCCTATTCAGCCACTACAGTTGGTAGATGAGTCTTCCTCATCCGAGAAGACCAAGTCGGTGGAGAAAGCCGTCTCCACCGAGGAACAAGTTCAAGAGGAACAGGGGAGAGGCTACCGAAGCCCAAAGCGAAGAAGTCCAACGTCCGGATAGCCCTCTCTCGTGCCTCCGCTCGGCGAGCCGCCCACTCGCGACTCCGAGACCGACTTCGTTGATATCGAGTCGATTCTGCGTCTGCGAAGAGACTCTCGGGATGGAAGCAAGCAATTATTGTCTCTAGAGCTTCCCGAGAGATCATCCAGTTCATTCCAGAGCTTGCTGACCATTCAGATTTGCTCGTCCTAGCCAAGTCAGCAAGGCTCCATATGATCCTACGCTTTCAAGAGTGGCCTCAGCTTCAATGCCTTGTTCTACACTACTCCCGTCGCCAGCTACACTTGGAAGAACCGAGATTGCGTGAGGAGATAGGCTATTCAGAGCCTGAGAACCTCAATACGATGGAGAATCTAAGGGCAGCCATGCTTGCAATCATTGCTGATCGACGCCAAGCAGTCTGACCACGACGGTCAGGACCCACCCAGTGATTCAGGCCCTGGAAAGCCTGATGAGGGACATCCACAGGACAAGGATACCCATACTGAAGAAGCAGCACCACTCAGTATCCTTGGGCCTGAGAAGCCTTCGGCTGGTGTCTCGTCCTCAGCAGAGCCTGCTCAGCTCCTGCTCAAGTCGACATACGAGGCAGCGCCCAGCCCATCTGCCAAGAGATCCCGTTCAATTGCCAAAGCTCTAACTGCACAAGGAGTTAAAAATTGGGAATTGGTGAAGGCAGTCCACAAGGTGTGGAAGAAGTCTGCATTGGCCACCAACTCTGAGCTTCAGGGGCTACATCAGCTGCCCCTGATGTCTCCGCTCTCATATCTGAAGCATTGGCCCAACAGCAACAGCAGTTTCAGACTCAGCTAAGGACAATTCAGGAGGGACAGGCCAAGCTCCTTGAACAATTTCAGAATGCCTTGTCCGCTCATACTGAGTCATTCACCGAGCAAGCCCAGGCCACGGAGAACAGACTAGACCTCATTCAACTGGTCGTGGAGGATAAGATCGGTGAGAAACTAGCTGAACTGAAGTCAGAAGCCGTTCTCTCTCATACAGCATACAAGGACGCACTCATATCTGAGAGGAACGAGCTGCATCTCGCTTTGGAGAAAGTGCACAACAGACTGGACGTCTTGTCCTCTATTTATCAGAAGCTAGAAAAGAAGGTACTCATCCCAACCCCGGCTGTACTTGATGATGCCAAAAAGGGGGAAGGAAAGAAGAAGGGTACTGAGAAAGAAAGTGAAGGAAGTGAAGGAAAGAAAAAGAGTACTGAGAAGCTGACTCCCACTAAACCTTCTAAACTACTGAAGGGGACAGCTACTGAAGAAAAGAAGGGGACTGAGAAGAAGAAATCTATTGCTGACCTTAGCAAAACTCAGTCTCCGAAAACTCAGACTCAGACTCCGGGTAAGGCCCAAGGTGTTTCGGCTTCGAGCACAGCTGAAACCGGCCCAAGTGGCTCAGGACCCCAGCAGACTACTCAGGCAACCCAGACTCCCAAAGACATTATTAAGGAGGTTGCTGAGTACGCCGAACGAAGCGGTGGAGGACTCGGAAGAAGAAGATGCTCCTCTTCCACCACCGGTTCAAGAAGGCAAGGGCAAACAAAAGCTTAAAATTCCAACCCCTCCAAAGAAAGCGATTAAGGTACATATCTGCCGAGGAGGAAGCCCAAATAGGCTGCGGATGAGAGGCGGCGGAGAAATTGCAGAGGCCGAAGCGGCCTAACAAGCCAAAGTCTAAGCCTTCTAAAGGAAAGACTAAAGCCCCATCCGAGAGGAGGAAAGAAAACGCTAGATCGCCTCCGAGAAAGCTCATCATAACGAGATGAAGAGGACAGAGAAAAGGAAAAGGAGCGGCGACGAAGAAGAGTACCGAAAGGCGGGGTACATCCAAATCTAGATCTAGTACCCCTGCTGGAATCGGAAGAAGCCCCTCAGCAAGCCACTGATACACAAGGAGATGAAAACGAAGCCATATTTGATCTGATGAACAGATATCTATACAGAGGCGAGGAGGCAAGACAGATTCAGGCTGCCAGAGACAGAATTTGGAAGGCAGACCTTGAAGCTCGATGAAAAGGATCGAAGAGGAGGCCAGCCGAGAGTGCCTTCTAAAGCCGATATTCCATACAGATACAGGAAATTCAGGAAGCCAGCTGACCTGAAATTTCAAAGATGGCCAAGAACAGATGAATGGATACCAGCTCAGCTCAATCAAAGATGGGAAAATGCGAAAATTGAGTTCATCAAGAGGAACTATTTTTGGAGGTTACGTCCAACAGGACAAGGATTGAAGCTTACATGGAATGGATGTTCGCTACTGAACCTGAACTCTACCCATACCTCGACAAAGCCATATCTGAAGGTATAGAAGTCAGTGTTCCGGGACCCAGCCTCCACCGAGAAGACAGGATAACTCAGTACATTTTGGTACGATTGAAGCGGAAGTGAAGCATGCCGCAGCGAAGAAATAACTTGCTGAAGATGAGCCTGCTGATTTTGCAGAATTTCTGAAGCTAAGGAAGATGACATACAGGATGTATGGAGTGCCGCTCCCTGAAGATCAGACTCAAGAGTTCATGGACAGAATCAAGAAGTTCAGTGGCCCTCCCCCTTAGATCTTTAGCTCATTCTCTTAGCATAGCAAGATTGTATGCATCTTGAATTTCTCTTATATTTATACAATCTACTTTTGGCTCTGACAACTACTTGTTGTTTATACAGCCGTGTTTGTTTTATGCTTTAACACTCAGAATCACTGAAGTGATTGCTGGCTCACACTCTCTTTATTACATGTCAGCTGATTGCTTTGATAGATTCTGCTAGCCTGTTTTGTTTGCAATGGGGGAAATTATTCTGTTTACCCTGTTTGCTTTATAGTCTAGAATTGATGGAACATCTCCACTGATCCTACTTGTAATATTTGTAAGGAGTTTTTGTTTCTATCTGTTTAGTGTTAGCATAGATGATAGGTTTTGGCATCATCAAATAGGGGAAAATTGTTGGGTGATGATTCAATCCTCAGCATGATCATACTTGTGGGAAATGATTCTATCTTCTATACTGAATCACGCTCAGTAGCCTCGTGCTTTGACTGTTGAGAAGATTTGAAGATCCCAAAACCCTATCTGATTGGTGAACCATTCCTTTGTATTCGTATTTGTCTCTGAGGTTTCAGTCTCAGTAGACACTCTGCTTTGGTCAAGGCGCTCAGTAGCTCATCAGCCTCAGCACCAGTGTAGAAGACTCAGTGAATACTTGGACTCGAGCGGGGAGCAAGATATGCGAGAGAGTCAGTTGAACTGAACTCAGCAGGAGTAGTTCACTGGACTCAGAGCTGATTTTCAGTAGACCCTTCTCAGCTGTCTATCTACTGAATACAAAATCAGAATCAGCATCGGCTGACAGTCTTCTGAACTGTCTGAATCTTTTGATAAGCTATCAGTGTTGTCAAGTACGAGGAAGAGAGAAGTCTACTTCAGTTGCCTCGAAGTTTGTTCTGTCTCAACCACCACATCCACCTCGACAAATGACAAGCATACACGTGTCGTCTCACCTACTAAAGCTACAGTCAACATATTTCCGTAAAAGGAGGGAAAGGACACTGTACCTACTACACAAAAGATCCATTTGCTACCACAAAAGAGGGAAAAAGAAGAAGATCGTCTCCAACGGATCTATTCTTCTCTCCACTCTATAAATAGAGGGATCATTCAAGATTTGAAGCTCACCTAGAACCAACACATAGAACCAAGAAACGCACAGAGCATTCAAACGAGCGAAATTAACGACTAAGTCTTCCGCAAGAATCAACCGAGTTATCTCCGTGAAAGACTACATCCAACTTCAAAAGGAACCAAGCCGAACCGACATAAGCTTCTAGTATCCAAGCGGCCGACACGAACCTATAGCTAAACCCTCACTGTTCGTCGCTCTAGATAGCTACATTCTCGTTCCTTATCCCTCTAACCCTAAGCTCACTTGTTATATCCATAGCTTAGACGAAGGAGTTCACATTTGAACCCAATCCTTATTGTATAAGGACTCCTTCATTGTTGGAGAAGTTTGTCAAACACTTAAAGTTTGATAGAATTGTAAGCCGGGACTTGCTCAAGTATAATCCCCAAGCCACGGCTTTGTCCAATGTACAAGCCGACCGAGACTAACTCGGTATAATAAATAGCCTCCCGATCTATCGGGACGGTGGACGTAGGATTGTTGATATCCGAACCACTTTAAAAATATCTGTGTCGTTTACTTACTGTTTCATTGGTTTTACTGTGCATACTGAACATCATATTTAAAATCGATTTAACTGTCTCAGTATTCTGTACTTCTTATCTACTGAACTGAGACTTGCATAAAACGTTTTCCTCATTAAAACTGATTTGGGCCTACACAATTTCGCACACTGAACTCTCACTGATCGATACTGAATTCTGACCTAGTCAGTTAGCAGATCTCAGCTGAGTCAGTACTCTTTTAGCCTTTAACACGATTCAGAACAGTTTTCTGGTCTGCTGAACTATTTCAGTACGGCACCTTCCTGAATAGGACTGTTCGTGTTCGAAAGTTGAGAAATTTGGATTCAGGTGTATTCACCCTCCCCCCCTCTACACCTGAACTCACTCACGGGACCAACAGTGTCAATGATGAGCAGAGTGTCTGTTTAAGCCGTAATTTACAGTAGAGAGCGGAGTGTCAATTGTGTGTGCTATTCGTGTCAATCATGACAAAAGAACGTGTCAATGATGACCGGAGTATCTTTTTAAGCCATAATTCACAGTAGAGAGCAGAGTGTCAATTGTCTCTACTGTGCGTGTCAATCATGATAAAAGAATATGTCAATGATGAGCAAAGTGTCTGTTTAAGACATAATTCACAGTAGAGAGCAGAGTGTCAATTGTCTTTACTGTGCATGTCAATCACGATAAAAGAACGTGTCAATGATGAGCAGAGTATCTGTTTAAGCCGTAATTCACAGTAGAGAGCAGTGTGTCATTTTATGATCAACACTTGTAAATATCCCGAACAGATAAAACGAAAACAGACAACAAACTTTCTTCCTTATACATGAAGACAGTAGAGAAACAGAGTAACAGCAACACTACAACTGGCCTTTCACAATTAAAAACAAAATAGAATAATACATATACAAATGCCTTAATCCAGAAAGCGTACAAAAGAACTGATAGCTGAAAACAAATTAATTATTCAACATATTACACGACCGAACATTATTTTGAGAATTCAACATGAACAAGTGCAACAAAGGACTTGGAATTACTTCAACATATTGGGAGCAGAATCTCTGCGTGGTACCCCTGCAACGAGTCATTAATGTTTATGAAACTCGAATATTAGGTAGAGGTGACAGAATACTGAATGTTTAACTACAAAACTATCAACATAGAGATCCAGATGAAAGCTTTGAATCTAGTTTTTTTGTGGAAGACGAGGTCGGTTTCCGACGAGTCCTCATCGGAGAGAGCGAGGCGGAGGCGGAGGCGGAGAGATCGGAGGCGGAGTGACGGGGGCGGAGACAGGGAGAACTGTGGAGAGAGAAGGGGGGAGTGAGAAAGAGAGAGAGAGAGAGAGAGAGAGAGAGAGAGAGAGAGGGGAGGGGTGAGATGCAGAGAGAAAGAGAGAGAGGAGAGAGAGAAAGGGGGTATTAGGGAGGGGAGGAGACGGGATGTAGATGAATATTTAATTTTTTTTTAATAAAGTAAAAAAACCGGGTCAAAATTGAAAATTGAATCATGTTGCATGTGCAACATGATGCACACTAGTCCTTCTCATAATGTTTTTACTTTATACTCTAAATTATGGTTATTGAATTATATATAGATGAATATATGTTTACCTTATACATTCTTAGTTTTCTATAATAAGTTTTACGGTAGAATCTTACGGTAGAATCTTACAAATCCTTTGGAGATATTCCAACACCAAACTTAAGAAGAGAGAGAGTCTCTAATATCTAGCTTATATATGGTAAAAAACCCTTAATTTCAATACGGCGACACTTACGTGCACTTGATGTACATACATCCGGGTCGCACGAAAGATCCGATTTGACCTGCGTGTTATATTAAAAAAAGGTAAATTGGATTTTTTAGTCCCCAAAGTATGGTCTTTTGGCCAATTTGGTCCCTTATTTTTTTTTAGTTATTTGGTCCTCAAACTATGAAATTTTGGCCAATTTGGTCCTTCCGTTTAATTTTCCGTTAGTTAACCGTTAATTTTTTATTTTTTTTAAATTAAATAAAATAAAAAGGGTATTTTCGGAATAATTTTTTCGAGGACCAAAACATCCAACTTATCGAACATTGAGGATCAATTTGGCCAAAAAATTTCGTTACTTAAATTTTTCTAATATTTTAGTAATTTTATTTTTTAAGAGCCAAATACAACAATTATAATACTTTTCTCAAACTAATAGTTAATCATGAAAATTAAAATAAAAATATTATATTAATAAAAATCATAGGATATTTTTTCTTCAAATACAACATAAGTATTTATGATTAACTATTAGTTTTTCTTACATAACGAATTTTAAAATACTTTCATTAATATAATATTTTTTTAAGTAATAAGTCTTTATTACACTAAAGTTGTTTGGAATAGGTTTTATAAGAAATTTCTAGCTACTTATGCATAAATTTGCTTAAAAGATCATTTTAACAAAAGTTGTTAGTGTTTGCCAAAAAAAAAATATATATATATATATATATATATACATATATTTTTATACACTAGCGAAAAATTACTAAAATATTAAAAAAAATTAAGTAATGAAAAATTATATATATATATATATATATATATATATATATATATATTTGGCAAACACTAACAACTTTTGTTAAAATGAACTTTTAAGCAAATTTATGGATAAGTAGCTAGAAATTTCTTACAAAAACTATTCCAAACAACTTTAGTGTAATAAAGACTATATATATATATATATATATATATATATATATATATATATATATATATATATATATATTTCGGATCATATTTTGTAGCCCAGTGACACAATTTATCGAACATATTACTATAAAATATGATCCCAAAAAATATATAATTTTTTTTTGACAAACACTAACAACTTTTGTTAAAATGAACTTTAAGCAAATTTATGCATAAGTAGCTAGAAATTTCCTATAAAACCTATTCCAAACAACTTTAATGTAACAAAGACTTATTACTTAAAAAATATTATATTAATGAAAGTATTTTAAAATTCGTTATGTAGGAAAAACTAATAGTTAATCGTAAATACTTATGTTGTATTGAAGAAAAAGTATCCTCTAATTTTCATTAATATAATATTTTTATTTTTATTTTCATGATTAACTATTAGTTGGAGAAAAGTTTTATAATTGTTGTATTTTGACTCTTAAAAATAAAATTACTAAAATATTAAAAAAAAATTAAGTAACGAAAATTTTTGGCTAAATTGATCCTCAATGTTCGATAAGTTGGATGTTTTGGTCCTCAAAAAAATTATTCCGAAAATACCCTTTTATTTTATTTAATTTAAAAAAATAAAAATTTAACGGTTAACTAACGGAAAATTAAACGGAAGGACCAAATTGGCCAAAATTTCATAGTTTGGGGACCAAATAACTAAAAAAAATAAATAAGGGACCAAATTGGCCAAAAGACCATACTTTGGGGACTAAAAAATCCAATTTGCCTTAAAAAAATTAAAAAATAAAATAAAAACGCAGCATTTACTACGGAAAGACAACCCCCAGCTCAATAGCGGTGTGCTGCGGGAGAGGATTCCGACATCCAATACAACCATCTGCTTGCTGTTCCCTTCGATTAAAGGAATATATTTGACACGGGTAGTGGAAAATAAGCGGTTTGTGGAACGAAATCTTCAGATTTTGATTTGATAGGTGAGAGGCGACAGCTTCGGTAGAGAGAGGTGAAAATTGTGTGACGGAGGCGGCGTATAGGCGACGAGACAGTCTCCTACACTAGCGAGCTGATGCTAAAATTCGGGTTTTGAATCAATTTTGAATTAATTGGAATGTAATTTGATACCCAACTTCAAAACAATTTTATAGGTACTGAATCTAGTTTAGCATGCTGTAATTTTATTTCAGAATTTTGATTTCACTATTATTTGAGCGACACATTGGTTCAGTTTAATTTGTACTCTCTTGTCAAACTGATTACTGACACTCTCGAATATTGTAATTGACACTTTATCAGGTACTGAATCTGGTCTAGAAGAGAACAAAAAAAATTCTGATGGAGGACATAACTTATCAATACTTGATAATCACAATACTTATAACAGTCAGGTTTCAAACTGTATATAAAAGATTTTGTTAACTGGATTTATATTGAGGTGTGTCAAAATATATAATCATGACGTCACTTTTTATAGGTAAACGTGTCAATCTATCAGCAGCAAATAGTGAATCAGGGGTTGACGATAATCAAACAAATGCTGATGAAGAAAGTCTTGTTACAGTTGTTAATGACCGTATTAATGATATTAGTGCACCAGTAGGTAAATAAAACTGTTACTACATGCGAGTATTACGTTTATTCTGGTGTGGAATAACTGACATGCATTTTTATTATAATTGACACATTGATTGTAACTTTGTTACGCTCTTTGGCTAAGTATGAGTAACACTCTGTGTTGGGATTTTGTATATTAGAAGCAGTTTTTATGCTTGTATACAATGTGTTTTTGTCCTCACCACTATTTTATTCTCCTATCTAATAAATATATATTTGCACATGTAATCCTTTATCTTGTATAAAAGTTAGATTTGTGTAGTGCGTCGGGTATCACAGAAGACTACACAAATTGGTTGAACTGACAAGATATAAACAGTTATCACAGCTGAGACAACTTAACGATAAGTTGTCGGTTTAAGCTGCAGTTTAGATAAGAAGTGACTTGTCTTGTCTGCTTGTCTTTACTGGTACACTTAAGGTAGTGTATTGATGGATCACAGTGAGATGTGTTCTCCTAACTGACCTCAGTGGAGAACCAATATCTTGGTGACTTAGCTGGTCTTAAGCTTGGTAAGACTTCAACTGAGCACATTTTGCTATCTATCACTTTGACCTACTATGGCGAACGTCATCGCGACAGGATCTACGTATCTTGGGTGTTAGTAGTTATTTGTGGCTCAGGCTGGTTGTCTGTATCTTGCAACCGTATCCTAGTAAAATGGGTTGATAATATTCCTTGAGGAACTCGAAAGGATTAGCACACTAAACCCGGCCGGTTGATTAAGTTTAGGTGTGTTAATGAGGTCGAGTGGTACTACTCAGGAATATAATAAGATGTTAATTAATTTAAGCTGTCAGTTAGCTTAATTAATTAATGGATATTTCTATCTTAAATACGGGAATATATTAAGCCTAAAATACAAGCCCTAGCTCAATTTGGGATAAAGGGGTAAGTCAAGACTGATTCTCTAGTGGAATGAATCTGTGTTTATTAATTAATTTTGCTCTAGGCTGAGCATATATTATTAATTAATTTGAGATTCTGCTTTATTTCTTGTATTAGACCCTTGATATTGCCCAATTAGTTGCCTAGTTATTTATTGTCTCTTAGAAATCATTATTAATAAATTAATGTATTTTACATAATTTAATAATGTTATTTATCTTGAATTAATTGGCTAGGCCAATTAATTGATAAATATTAGTAGCCCAATAGATTAATTAATTATATTATGGGCTAATTGTGTGAAAACCCATTAGGGATATAATTAAATTAATGAGCTACAAATATTAATATAATATTGGCTCTTGAAGCATATATATATATTAGTATTCTATTCATAATTAGAACATACAATACATATTTTCATACGTATACACGGTTTTGAGAGAGAGACATAAATCTTATTTTCTTCAGTTCTCTGACCACCCAGAGGGAGAAAAAGGCCGGGACACAGATCAGATGATCTGAACACGAGTAACAATCAGAGTTACAACAACATACGTGGATGAAGGTACAATTCTTCCTCCCCTAATATTTCCATCATTCTGGTGTGAGTGTGGGTGGGTTGGGGGGGGGTTAACTTCATTATTATTAAGTTTGACATTTTTTATATCTTTATATGTGCTTTGGTTCAATATAAATAACAATATGATGTGGTGCTATTGACACGCACTATTATTGTAATTAACACTGTGATTGTATCTTTCTTTGTTGCAGTGGTATTAGAGATTTCTCAGGTTCTTTAATTAGTTTGAAGGTAAAGAGCATTGATGATATTTATGAGATATATTGTATACATGCTGCTGATGTTGGGTTTAGTGTACGAAGAGGACAAACAAGACAAAATACAGCTGGTATGATTGTTTAGAAAGTATTTGTGTGCTCTTGTGAGGGAATGCGAAGGAAATCAACCGTTTCTCATACTAATGAAGAAAAAGGTACCAGAAGGAACATAACCCGCACAAATTGTGAGACGATGTTGAAGATCAACATGACAGGTGGTGGTATGTATGAAGTTGTTCGGCATGTCACAGAACACAACCATGCACTTTGTCTGAAGGAATTGAGCTATATGCATCGCTCAAAACGAAAAATTACAATTGATAAGGCTGCAATCATAGAAGACATGTTATCATCTGGAATAAAGCCTGTTGACTGCTACAGATACATGGCACAGTCCTTGGTTTGCTAAGAAATATCATTTTAATTTCGTGAACCACTTGAAAATGCTTGCAATAGAAGGAGGTGATGCACAAACATTGATTGATGTTCTCCAGCAAAAAATTACCGAAGACCCATAATTCTTTTTCAAAGTAAGGCTGGATGATGATGGTAGATTGTGTAATATGTTCTAGAGAGACTATATGATGAAAGATGATTACATGGTATATGGAGATATTGTCATCTACGGCACCACCTATAGAACCAACATGTATAATTTGACTTGTGTGCCTTTCATTGAGATGAATAACCATTGCAAAAATGTCATGTTTGGTTGTTCTTTTATCTCAAATGAGAAAACTGAATGATTTGAATGGTTATTTAATATCTTCAAGAAGTTTATGCTTGATAAAAGTCCAATCACAGTTTTCACGGATTAAGACCAATCTATTGGAAATGGACTAGAGTTAGTATTTCCAAAAACAAAGCATATGTTGTGTATCTATAGTAAGCCGATTTGGTAAGTTGAAATCTGATAAGGGATTCAATAATACATTCAATGAGTGTTTGATGGGCTATTCCAATGTAGATGAGTTTGAGACTTGTTGGAGCTCGATGATTTCAGTGTATGGATTGCAAGATAATGATTGGTTCCCCCGGTTGTATGAATTGAGAGAAAAGTGGAGCACGACCTATAACAAAGACTTCTTCTCTGCTGGAATATTATCATCACAAAGAAGTGAGAGCGCAGATAGTTCATTGGGGTTCAATGAAAAAAAGACGACTAGCTTGAATGACTTTTAAGACATCTTTCAAAGGACAATCGATTTGTGGAGAAGTAATGAATCGGAAAAAAAAATTCGAATGTTTAAGAGCACAATCAACATCAGTTTTGCCGTTGAATACTCTTCTCAGGCATGCCTCTGAGGTATACACTGACACTTTTTATGAAATTTGAAAATGAATTCTTGACATCAATTTCCACCTCATTTAAGTTTGGGTGTGAAGAAAGTGATCTCAAAATTTATCAGGTCAATGAAGTTATTGACACAACTCAGTATGTCAGCTTTTATCAGTTGGGGAATTTGGTAAGTTGTTCTTACAAGAAATTTGAGGAATGTGGAATCTTATGCTCTCATTGGTTGAGAATATTACATTTACACTCTGTCGAACAGATACCAGATTGCTACATCAATAAGAGTAGGACTAAATTTGCCAAACAAGATATATGTGATAGAGCTGCTGATAGAAATACTGCTTCTGAATGCTTACAAAAGAGCTTGTGGCAAAGTCAAATGTTGAGGAAATATTACACTCATGTTGTAAAGGTGCAAGAAAATGACGAAGCTCGAAAAGTTAAGAAAAATAGACTTAATAGTATCATTTCAAACATTGATAAAATGTTGGTTGAGAAATGAACAAACAATTTACTTGAGTGTGTCGGAGTTTCAAGCTCATATAGTCAAATATTGAACCTTCACATTCAATCACAAAAGGGAAGAAGAAACAAAGGATCAAAAGTGGTATAACATCAAGGAAGATGAAAATAGGTAATACATCGGGTCCAAGACTATCAAAGGAGTTTGATACCATTACTCTTAATCCTAGGGTATTCTAAATAACTTTGGCACTTGTAGTTCATTGTACTGATACTCCTAAGTCATGTTAGTAACACCCCTATTAACTGACACTTTCAATTAGCTGATATGTTGGGTATGCTACCCCTATTTTCTTGATTCATTTATTTACTATCTCTTCTTTGGTTTTTGAAAATTGAAAATCTATGCAATATGACACCATGAATTGCAACAATTTATTCCTGGAATTGACATAATTTATTCTTGTGATTGACACTCTTGTCCATTGCCACTGATACTTTGGTTGGTCGGGCTGTTTGTGTATAATTTAGTTATTCATTCATTAATGAGTCACATTTTTTTCATGGAAAGGGATGTCACAAATACAATCGACAATTTTGTTGTATAAGAATCTCAATGTGTCCAATAAGGTTGACATCTTGATTTGTATCAATGACACAATTTTCTCAGGTAATAGACACTCATAATCATTGTCATTAACACTCTTGAATGAATGGGCTGATGAGTATGATTCTCTTATTTTCTCTGAGACAATAAATGAACTTCATTTGATATATTCAATTGTAATTGTTTTATTCAAGAAAAATGTCAATTTATTGATATATAACAAATTGGATCTCAACAAATGACACGATGCATTCTTGTAAACGACGCATTCATTTGATGTAAATAACACTGTGCATAAACAAACAAAAACACAAAACACACCTATCACTACTACCATCACAAACAAAGTTTCTAACACACTTACACAATACCGGCTAAAACAAGTCCTACAAGCATTCATATAAAAGACAATCCATAAAAATACCATCAAATTCATACATAAGGAATCCCTTCAGTCAACAAACAAACATATTTCATGCTGATCTTGAAACAAACTTCCGTACTGCATCCAAATCAGACTGAACTCATTGATTTCTAATAGGATTATCCTCGGGCAAAAATTTTCTCGAAGCATTCGTCTTCCTCTGGTTTAAACGAATATCAAATAAAATACCACATTGTATACTCTTTTGATAAGTGAATATAATAAAAATAACTATTTTCCAACAGAAGTCATACCTGCATCAAGTCATCGCATTCATATGGTACATCCGCGAAGTTTTCCATGTGCTCCATTAGAAATAAACCACAATCAACATTTCGCCTATTGTTTTGTCATGAAAACTATATATTTTCAATGACATATTCATCAAAATCATGAACTTTCGAGTGGTGAGCCAATTTGAGCAACCTTCCTAAAACATATTTCGAGGGGGGGGGATGACACTTTTGGTAAGCACAATTGATACTTATTGCAAGTTAAATTGACATTTCATTAAACATAGTAACAATATTGTACCAACTCAACCACCATCTGCATGTTGATTGAGGTTACTTTCGTATTTGACTTGATGTTATCTAGATAATTGTCACGCCCCAATTCCCGAAGGAAAACAACTGGGCCGGGGCGCGACTGGGGAGGGGTGAAAGAAACGGAAAGAAAGGGGAAGAAATTGAAACACGTGAAATTCAGTAGTACTTGTATTTATATAATTAAGATCCAACTACCTCGGTAGAAACAAGAAAGGAAGAGCATAACGTACATATTGATACAGCGAAAACGTCTCAAAAATAGACGAAATTTGTACAATAACACAAACAGACCAACTCAGCATCGTCACCTCCACACTGCCATCTTCAGCCTGCAAAATCATTTTTGAAAACATTTGGGCTGAGTACTAATGTACTCAGTGGGTAATGCAGCTGATAATAAACCTCTGAAAATCCTTTTTAAAACCATGAAATGTTCATGCACTACTGGTATCACATAGACAGTTTTTAAAATCGAAAGCAGTCTATGTATACCAAAACTTTCACTTGGCCAACTTTTCTTCCTCAGCTATTGGTGCATTCCATACTTCTCGTTAAACTCAGGGAAACATATTCAGCTGAGAGTAACGTCGTTCCTCCATTAGGCTTGGGAAAAACAGATTCTCCCAAGGCTAACTTCGTGACGTTTGGTGTACACTAACCCTGGCTACATCTAGCTCAGGATCCGATCGTATTCAATACTTATGGGCACAGCCCATTTTCACTCAAGTAGATGCACAATTCCAATAGTGAGCGAAGCAATTTTCATGAACATTCATAAACTTTAACTTGCATAAATATCAGAGCTTAATAACTCAAGCATAGATTTCATAATTAAAATATAACACACCTTGTTCTTTTATGCTGACTTGCTTTAATCTTTTCGGTTTTCCTGGGGATCTACTAGCTGCACTGCTGAGTTTTCGTATGAAATGGTGATGGTAATTCGACGAGGTTCATCTACTATTTATAGGGCATTCAAGCAGCTGAGTCACAAGGCTAGGTAAGCTGCTGAATCCCAAAGTTAGGTATAGGTATAGCTTTGCATGGTCATGCTATGCTGCATGTGTGAAACCCACGTAGAAGAGGAGTTCAATTTCCTTTTTGCTTCCTTTGTCTCTACCATTCAGCTTGAGGTGGAATAAATATCAACCCTTTATTTTCACATCTTTGTGTGAAAAAACAAAATGGATAAAAATAATTCATTTCCTTTTAATTATTTCAGCAACTAATTAACTCTGCTATTGAACTAGATTACCGAAAACTTGGGGATATCACATCCCTTCCTCCTTAAAAAAATTTCGTCCCGAAATTTACATTTCTTTGTAAGATAATTCAGGATATTGGGACATGATTCTTTCTTCTAGTTCCCATGTAGCTTCTTCTTGCCCGTGATGGTTCCATTCCACTTTTACCAATGGAATTTACTTGTTCCTCAAAACTTGGATCTTACGGTCAAGAATTTGAACTGGTCTTTCTTCATAGCTCAGATCTGGTTCTAGAATTACCTCTTCATATTTGATCACGTGTTTAGGATCATATACGTACTTCCTTAGTTGAGACACATGGAAAACATCATACACATTCCCCACATTCGGTGGTAGGGCTAACTGGTATGCCACAGGGCTTTTCCGCTTTAGGATTTCAAAAGGTCCTATGTATCTAGGACGTAACTTGCCCTTTTTACCAAATCGTATGATTCCTTTAGAAGGAGATACTTTGAGGAAAACATGATCGCCTTCATTAAATTGTAACTCCGTTCGTCTCGTATCGGCATAAGATTTACTCGCCTATCTTGGGCTTCTTTGATTCTTTGCTTAATTTGATCAACTTTATCAACCATTTGTTGAATTAGTTCCGGCCCCAAAAGCTTTCTTTCACCAACTTCATCCCAATAAAGTGGGGATCTGCACTTCTTGCCGTATAATGCCTCGTATGGTGCCATTCCAATCGTTGCTTGATAACTATTGTTATAAGCAAATTCTATAAGAGGCAATAAGTCTTCCCGGTGTCCACCTCTATCTATAATTACGGCACGTAACATATCTTCTAAGAATTGTATCGTTCTTTCTAATTGCCCGTCGGTTTGGGGATGGAAAGCCGTGCTTGAATTTCAATTGGGTGCCCAAAGCTTCTTGAAAGCTAGTCCGAGAATTTTGAAGTGAATCTAGGTTCACGATTAGATGTAATTGACACTGGTATTCCATGCAATCGCACTATTTCTTTTATATAAATTTTCGCAAATTTCTCCAACCCAAATGTCATCTGGACCGGTAAGAAGTGTGCAGATTTGGTTAAACGATCTACTATAACCCAAATAGCAGTATTTCCACGCACAGATTTTGGTAAACTGACTACGAAATCCATATTAATGTGTTCCCATTTCCACTCAGGGATTGGTAGTAGTTGTAATAGCCCATACGGTCTTTGATGCATAGCCTTCACTTGTTGACATGCAAGACATCGTTCTACAAAGGATGCTATGTCTTTCTTCATTCCGTTCCACCAGAAGTTTTGTTTCAGGTCTCTATACATTTTTGTACTTCCAGGGTGAGCAGTATATGAAGTGTCATGAGCTTCTTTCATGATGATATCTTTTAATTCTTCGTTTTGAGGCACACATAGTCTTCCATTGAATAGGAGAGCATTATCCTTAACCTCAGTATACGCTTGGTGTTTATCTGACTTTGCTGCTATGCGCATCTTTTTCAAAAATTCATCCTCCTTCTGTGCATTGACAATTCTTGTCCTTAAATCTGATGTAGCTACAAGTTTAGCTACATATCCGGATATTCTATCCGAAGGGAAAATTACTTCCAAACTAAGGTTGTCAAAATCACGAATCAGTTTCTCCTGTTCAGTAATTAAGTACCCTAGTTTAGATTGAGTTTTTCGGCTTAAGGCATCAGCTACTACGTTTGCCTTACCCGGATGATAGTTGATGGTGCAATCATAGTCTTTTACTAATTCGAGCCATCTTCTTTGTCGCATATTCAGGTCCTTTTGCTCGAAAATGTACTTCAAACTTTTGTGGTCTGTGAATATATCGCACTTAACTCCGTATAAATAGTGCCTCCAAATTTTCAACGCGTGAACGACTGCAGCTAGTTCCAAGTCGTGGGTGGGGTAGTTTAGTTCATGAGGCTTTAGCTGGCGAGATGCGTATGCTATTACCCTTTGGTTTTGCATGAGGACACATCCAAGTCCTAATTTTGATGCATCTGTGTATACCACGAATCCTTTATTCCCTTCTGGAATAGCTAATACAGGTGCGATAGTTAGCTTCCTTTTGAGCTCTTGAAAACTCGCCTCAGACTCTGCTGTCCATACAAATTTTGATCCTTTCTTGAGTAACTGTGTCATTGGTCTGGCTAGTTTTGAAAATCCTTCAATAATCTCCTATAGTATCCTGCTAGGCCAAGAAAACTTCGGATCTCGTTAGTGTTGGTTGGGGATTTCCAACTATTCACTGCTTCTACTTTAGCAGGATCAACTTTAATTCCTTCGGGAGATACAATATGTCCAAGAAACATTACCTCCTTGAGCCAAAATTCACATTTGCTGAATTTGGCATAAAGTTTCTCTACACGAAGTGTTTCCAAGATGGTTCTTAGATGTTCTTCATGTTTCTGTTTATTCTTTGAATAGATGAGTATATCATCTATAAATACCAAGACAAAATTGTCTAAGTATGGGTGGAAAACTTGATTCATCAAGTCCATAAAAACTGCAGGGGCATTTGTTAGTCCAAAAGGCATTACAGTGATTTTGTAATGACCATACCGTGTTCTGAAGGCGGTCTTAGGGATATCTTCTTTTCGTATCTTCAGTTGATGGTATCCTGATCGTAGATCAATTTTTGAAAACACGCTGGCGCCTTTAAGTTGGTCGAACAAATCATCTATCCTTGGTAAGGTGTATCTGTTCTTGATAGTTAATTTGTTTAACTCTCTGTAGTCTATACACATCCTCAATGTGCCATCTTTCTTTTTCACAAAAAGAATTGGTGCTCCCCAAGGGGATACACTAGGTCGGATGAAACCTATGTCCAAAAGTCCTTGTAATTGCAATTTAAGTTCTTGCAATTCTTTAGGAGCCATTCTATATGGTGCCTTAGATACTGGAGCAGCTCCAGGTTCTAAGTCTATAGTGAATTTCACTTGTCTATCCGGAGGTAAGCCTGGTAAGTCTTTTGGAAATACATCCTCAAATTCACGAACCACTGTCACCTCTTTAATTTTCTGTTGTGACTTCAGTTCTCCAGTGAAATTGACTAGGAAAGCCTTGCAATCTTTTCTCCTTAATATTTTTGCAGCTTTCAGCGCAGAAATTATTGCAACTTCTTTCCCCATTTTTACGCCATAGAAGCTCGTTTCTTCCTTTTCAATCGGCTGGAAAGTAATCTTCCTCTCGTGACAATTTATTGTTGCGAAAGACGCTTCTAACCAGTCCATTCCTAAGATTATATCAAAGTCCTTCATAGGGAGGATATATAGATTCGCCTTATACTTCTCATCCCCTATGTTAAGCTCTAGGTTCGAGCACACATGTTCTGAAGTCATTGTATTTTGTGCAACAGTGCTAATTTCTAAGGCATTATTTGCTACTTCCGGAATCAAATTCAGCTTTTCGCATGCTCGATTAGAAATGAAGGAATGAGATGCTCCCGTATCAAACAATGCTATGACAGGTATGTTAGAAACATTAATCATACCTGTCATATTTCAAGGAGCTCGTGCAGCCTGTTGGTGATTAAGGGCATAAGCTCGAGCCCTTTGAGGTGGCCTTTGTCCTGGATTTTGTTGAGGGTTCCTGGGTTGATTTTGGTTTTGTCTCGGGGGACCTCCTTGATATGGTCTGGCTGGCATTCCTTGCTGGTTTACAGGGCAATCTCTAATATAGTGGCCTTTCTGACCACATCGGTAACAAGTATTATTACCGACTTTGCATATGCCGAAATGATTCTTACGACAATTCTGGCAGAACGGTCTTTGTTGGTGTTGATCTTGCTGTCTTTCTTGGTTATTCCCCTTCCATGACCTTCTTCCTTGGTTGTTATTAAAATTCCTATTCCTGTCATCCCATCTGCGCTTGTTATCAAAGGTTCGGATAGGTACTATCACAGGTACCTTCTTCTCTTCTGGTATCATTGCCTCGATGTCCAGTGCTCTACTCAAGGATTCAGCATATGTCAATGGTCCTGAACTGGCCAATGACATACCTATTTCAGGTCGTAGACCTCTCCTAAACTTTTCAGACCTCTTCTCTTCTGTGTCTGTCAAGTCTGGAGCGTATCGAGATAGTTGATTAAACAACCTATCATATTCTATGACCGTTCTTTTTCCTTGTTGCAGGTTCCAAAACTCTGACTGCTTCTTAATACGGTAACTCAGAGGTATACACTTACTGTTGAATTCCTTCATAAAATCTTCCCATCTAAATGCTTCCCATTGTGGTGGTGACAACGTTCTCCTTGTTGATTCCCACCAATAGCCAACCTCTTCTGTCAATTGGTATAGCGTACATGTTACTTTATCCTTATCCGAACAACCCATATAGTCGAATATTCGTTCTAAAGACCTGATCCATTTTTCTGCTTCTATAGGATCTCCTATTCCACCAAAAGTAGGTGGATTTTGCCTTAAAAAGTCATCTCTTGCTCTAGGTCGCGGTATATCTTCTGCTCCATGCCGTATTGGAATCTCTTGACGGCCTTCTCTTGCATTATGGGCTTCAGGTTCTCCAACAATTTGAACTTCAGGTTGCGACATTCTGATGATTATAATATTATTAGAACAAGGCTTGAAAAGGATCCATAAAATTTAGAGCGCAACCATAGAACACTTGTATCACTCAACGAAAATTTTCATTTCATACTTTACAATATTCAACTATAATGCTTTTATACGTGCAATATATACAACAAAAATGATGCCCGACTACCTAACAAGAAAAGCAAAAAGGTCCCCGATTATCTACATATTGGGATCTTCCTCCACCACTTCCTTCCCTTTTCCCCGACTGACGGCATCGTGCGTGCCTTTCCTCGCCATTTCTCGGGTTCTGGGAGTTTGAACCTGTTCCTCAGCGGGTAAGTCTCGCGGTGATAGCATGGACGGTCCTGCTTCGTACACTTTTTCGCCCATGGTGAATAACAAGAGAGTGTTGTTGTCATTCGGATCATACCCTTCATATTGGAACTGGATGTTATGGCCAGAGAATCCCGTTGGGATCGCACTACAAGATCCAGTTTCTGACATCGAGAGTTTGTCACCCATAACCCATTTGTCGAAAACTAAGGACACCAGTGCTGGAAAACTGCAGACAGGTTGGTAGGTAACCGGGTCCCTATTGACACTAATATCTAGTTGATATTGTGTCCAAGCATGCCACTCCGAGGGTAGTTGTTCAATGAGGCGATTAGAAGCCTCGAAGTCCTTCACCTCCATCTTGGCCTCCTGCCACAGTTGGAAGTATATGGTGACGAATTCACCGATGGTGAGAATTGGATCTCTTATGTAGTTCCTAAATCGTTGTACAGGGTTGGGTCGGCGTGTGGGGATACTCTTTCTAGCGGTAACCTTTCCCGCAGCCATCTACAAAATGAGAATCAATTTCTCAAGTAGTTCAGTAGGGTTTAAAGGGACCAGTATCAAACATCAAGTAAGGAAAAACATCTGCTGTAAAGCTGAAGGAGGAAAGATAATAAGGTTATTGGTTCAGTAGAAATCATTGGCTTAGTCGTATGTTTAGCAGAGAAGTTCAATAGAGAGATTCAGTAGGAAGAAGTTCAGTAGATAATTTCAGTAGAAAAATTTAGTGGGAAATTCAATAGCAAAATTCAGTAGGACAATTCAGTAGGAAGGTTAATAGAAAAGTTTAGTAGGAAAATTCAGGTTTAGTAGCATTTTTGGTTTCAGTAGCTAGTTCAAGTTTAGTAGTGACGCAGTCGGAGAAATCGTCAACAGTTAACGCTAATTCCGACTCCACCAGAGAATTGAGAAAGTTCTCGAAATTGATATTAGGGTAAAAATTTTGCGGCTGAAGTCTTACAAATACGTACAATTGCTGCTAGCAAGGACCAATTGGCAAAACGGAAATAAATTGAAAATTCGAAAAATATTGAAATGCTGATTTCGGGCCTTAGATGATCTCAAACGCCGTTTCGAGCCCATACATCACCGCATAGCGGTTTGTTGAATCAGAAACACGATTCCCTTTCCGAAAAGGTATTATGGAGCCAAAACGGACACCGGACGCCCATTCTGCGTTTGCACTGCGCTACTCTCGTATCAAATAGTGAGTTCGGATTCGGTAGTAGGTTCGATAGAGGGATTCGGTAGAAAAATTTAGTAGGAGAGCTCAGTAGAAAAGTTTAGTATGAAAGCTCAGTAGGAACTTTCAGTAGGAGAGCTCGAAAAGTTCCGTTAGGAAAGCTCAGTAGAAAAGTTCAGTATGAAAGCTTAGTAGGAGAGTTCGGTAGAAACGGTTCGGTAGGAGAGTTCGAGAGAACAGTTCGAGTAGGGAAAGTTCGGTAGATCGGTTCAGTAGGACGGTTCGGTAGAACGAGTTCGGTAGGAGACGATTCGGTAGAAAAATTCACTAGAACAGATTCGATAAGAGAGTTCGAGAGAACGGGTTCGGTAGGGAAACGTTCAGTAGGAAAGGTTCAGTAGATAAGTTCAGTAGGAAAGGTTCAGTAGATAAGTTCAGTAGAACAGTTCAGTAGAACAATTCAGTAGGAAAGTTCAGTAGATCAGTTCAGTAGATAAATTCAGTAGGAAGGTTCAGTAGTTCAGCTCAGTAGGGTGGTTCAAAGAATACTCGCAACGGTTCGAGTAATACGTTCAGTAGGTAAATACGAAATAAATCGTAGGAGTATGTAACTGAGTATTTCTACAAATTCCAGCTTCGTCTCAGCGTTATTACTCTTATAGCGCACATCTACTGAATTTGTGTGAAACTCGGGTTCAGTAGACAACTTCAGTAGAGGAGATGAGTATGGTTCAGTAGATAAGCAGTTTAGTAGGGGTTCAGTTCAGTAGTGTCCAGTAACATTTCAGTAACATTCAGTAGCGTCCAGCATTAGTAGGCAACATAGTAACGCTCAATAATCAGTTCGGTATCGACTCAGCGCTCAATAATCAGTTCAGTATCGACTCAGCAGCAGTTCAGTTATGGTTCAGTAGTACCCAAATTCATATTCAGGTGTATTATACACCCAAAAGCTCGCCTCATCAGAGGTCCGACAGTCCTTTACCACATCTAAAGGACTTAAAAAAAAAATATTGAATTCACATTTCAAACTTTAATCATGCGGACTCACAAGTCCCGTAAAATCAAACCTTCAACAAGGTATTTTCCATATCATTCTTCATTACGTCGTAAGGGCTCACAGGTCCCTAACACGACCAATAATTTCACATTTCAAATTTCCTCATTTATTTTCTATTTTCAACTTGAAAATCCCTTTTTGAATTTCAATGGCAGCGAAGAGGGTGCTGAGAGTCACTGAATAACATCGGAATCTAGATTTTATGTGAATAATAATTTGCATTTGAAACATTGAAGTCTAGCGAATCAAATCTAGACTTCCTTGAATGATAATGCATATCCTGGAAACAATCTCCGGATTCGTCTACAGAACTCAGTAGACAAGTTCTGTAGCTTGCTGAACTCAGTAGAATAAAAAGTTCAGTAGCATGTTCAGCTGAACTCAGTAGAATAGAAAGTTCAGTAGTATGTTCAGCTGAACTCAGTAGAATAGAAAGTTCAGTAGCATGTTCAGTTGAACTCAGTAGCTGAAACAGACGGCAAAATATAACAAAGACCTTAAGTTGAAAGACCAAGAACTTCAGCTCTTAAAGAATCAAGAAATTCAGCTCTGATACCACTCTGTCACGCCCCAATTCCATAAGGAAAACAACTGGGCCGGGGCACGACTGGGGAGGGGTGAAAGAAACGGAAAGAAAGGGGAAGAAATTGAAACATGTGAAATTCAGTAGTACTTGTATTTATATAACTAAGATCCAACTACCTCGGTAGAAACAAGAAAGGAAGAGCATAACGTACATATTGATACAGCGAAAAAGTCTCAAAAATAGACGGAATTTGTACAATAACACAAACAGACCAACTCAGCACCGTCACCTCCACACTGCCATCTTCAGCCTGCAAAATCATTTTTGAAAACATTTGGGCTGAGTACTAATGTACTCAGTGGATAATGCAGCTGATAATAAACCTCTGAAAATCCTTTTTAAAACCATGAAATGTTCATGCACTACTGGTATCACATAGACAGTTTTTAAAATCGAAAGCAGTCTATGTATACCAAAACTTTCACTTGGCCAACTTTTCTTCCTCAGCTATTGGTGCATTCCATACTTCTCGTTAAACTCAGGGAAACATATTCAGCTGAGAGTAACCTCGTTCCTTCATTAGGCTTGGGAAAAACAGATTCTCCCAAGGCTAACTTCGTGACGTTTGGTGTACACTAACCCTGGCTACATCTAGCTCAGGATCCGATCGTATTCAATACTTATGGGCACAGCCCATTTTCACTCAAGTAGATGCACAATTCCAATAGTGAGCGAAGCAATTTTCATGAACATTCATAAACTTTAACTTGCATAAATATCAGAGCTTAATAACTCAAGCATAGATTTCGTAAGTAAAATATAACCCACCTTGTTCTTTTATGCTGACTTGCTTTAATCTTTTCGGTTTTCTTGGGGATCTACTAGCTGCACTGCTGAGTTTTCGTATGAAATGGTGATGGTAATTCAGCAGGTTCATCTACTATTTAAAGGGCATTCAAGCAGCTGAGTCACAAGGCTAGGTAAGCTGCTGAATCACAAAGCTAGGTATAGGTATAGCTTTGCATGGTCATGCTATGCTGCATGTGTGAAACCCACGTAGAAGAGGAGTTCAATTTCCTTTTTGCTTCCTTTGTCTCTACCATTCAGCTTGAGGTGGAATAAATATCAACCCTTTATTTTCACATCTTTGTGTGAAAAAACAAAATGGATAAAAATAATTCATTTCCTTTTAATTATTTCAGCAACTAATTAACTCTGCTATTGAACTAGATTACCGAAAACTTGGGGATATCACATCCCTTCCTCCTTAAAAAAATTTCGTCCCGAAATTTACATTTCTTTGTAAGATAATTCAGGATATTGGGACATGATTCTTTCTTCTAGTTCCCATGTAGCTTCTTCTTGCCCGTGATGGTTCCATTCCACTTTTACCAATGGAATTTGCTTGTTCCTCAAAACTTGGATCTTACGGTCAAGAATTTGAACTGGTCTTTCTTCATAGCTCAGATCTGGTTCTAGAATTACCTCTTCATATTTGATCACGTGTTTAGGATCATATACGTACTTCCTTAGTTGAGACACATGGAAAACATCATACACATTCCCCACATTCGGTGGTAGGGCTAACTGGTATGCCACAGGGCTTTTCTGCTTTAGGATTTCAAAAGGTCCTATGTATCTAGGACGTAACTTGCCCTTTTTACCAAATCGTATGATTCCTTTAGAAGGAGATACTTTGAGGAAAACATGATCGCCTTCATTAAATTGTAACTCCGTTCGTCTCGTATCAGCATAAGATTTCTGCCTATCTTGGGCTTCTTTGATTCTTTGCTTAATTTGATCAACTTTATCAACCATTTGTTGAATTAGTTCTGGCCCCAAAAGCTTTCTTTCACCAACTTCATCCCAATAAAGTGGGGATCTGCACTTCTTGCCGTATAATGCCTCGTATGGTGCCATTCCAATCGTTGCTTGATAACTATTGTTATAAGCAAATTCTATAAGAGGCAATAAGTCTTCCCGGTGTCCACCTCTATCTATAATTACGGCACGTAACATATCTTCTAAGAATTGTATCGTTCTTTCTAATTGCCCGTCGGTTTGGGGATGGAAAGCCGTGCTGAATTTCAGCTGGGTGCCCAAAGCTTCTTGAAAGCTAGTCCAGAATTTTGAAGTGAATCTAGGTTCACGATTAGATGTAATTGACACTGGTATTCCATGCAATCGCACTATTTCTTTTATATAAATTTTCGCAAATTTCTCCAACCCAAATGTCATCTGGACCGGTAAGAAGTGTGCAGATTTGGTTAAACGATCTACTATAACCCAAATAGCAGTATTTCCACGCACAGATTTTGGTAAACTGACTACGAAATCCATATTAATGTGTTCCCATTTCCACTCAGGGATTGGTAGTAGTTGTAATAGCCCATACGGTCTTTGATGCATAGCCTTCACTTGTTGACATGCAAGACATCGTTCTACAAAGGATGCTATGTCTTTCTTCATTCCGTTCCACCAGAAGTTTTGTTTCAGGTCTCTATACATTTTTGTACTTCCAGGGTGAGCAGTATATGAAGTGTCATGAGCTTCTTTCATGATGATATCTTTTAATTCTTCGTTTTGAGGCACACATAGTCTTCCATTGAATAGGAGAGCATTATCCTTAACCTCAGTATACGCTTGGTGTTTATCTGACTTTGCTGCTATGCGCATCTTTTTCAAAAATTCATCCTCCTTCTGTGCATTGACAATTCTTGTCCTTAAATCTGATGTAGCTACAAGTTTAGCTACATATCCGGATATTCTATCCGAAGGGAAAATTACTTCCAAACTAAGGTTGTCAAAATCACGAATCAGCTTCTCCTGTTCAGTAATTAAGTACCCTAGTTTAGATTGAGTTTTTCGGCTTAAGGCATCAGCTACTACGTTTGCCTTACCCGGATGATAGTTGATGGTGCAATCATAGTCTTTTACTAATTCGAGCCATCTTCTTTGTCGCATATTCAGGTCCTTTTGCTCGAAAATGTACTTCAAACTTTTGTGGTCTGTGAATATATCGCACTTAACTCCGTATAAATAGTGCCTCCAAATTTTCAACGCGTGAACGACTGCAGCTAGTTCCAAGTCGTGGGTGGGGTAGTTTAGTTCATGAGGCTTTAGCTGGCGAGATGCGTATGCTATTACCCTTTGGTTTTGCATGAGGACACATCCAAGTCCTAATTTTGATGCATCTGTGTATACCACGAATCCTTTATTCCCTTCTGGAATAGCTAATACAGGTGCGGTAGTTAGCTTCCTTTTGAGCTCTTGAAAACTCGCCTCAGACTCTGCTGTCCATACAAATTTTGATCCTTTCTTGAGTAACTGTGTCATTGGTCTGGCTAGTTTTGAAAATCCTTCAATAATCTCCTATAGTATCCTGCTAGGCCAAGAAAACTTCGGATCTCGTTAGTGTTGGTTGGGGATTTCCAACTATTCACTGCTTCTACTTTAGCAGGATCAACTTTAATTCCTTCGGGAGATACAATATGTCCAAGAAACATTACCTCCTTGAGCCAAAATTCACATTTGCTGAATTTGGCATAAAGTTTCTCTACACGAAGTGTTTCCAAGATGGTTCTTAGATGTTCTTCATGTTTCTGTTTATTCTTTGAATAGATGAGTATATCATCTATAAATACCAAGACAAAATTGTCTAAGTATGGGTGGAAAACTTGATTCATCAAGTCCATAAAAACTGCAGGGGCATTTGTTAGTCCAAAAGGCATTACAGTGAATTTGTAATGACCATACCGTGTTCTGAAGGCGGTCTTAGGGATATCTTCTTTTCGTATCTTCAGTTGATGGTATCCTGATCGTAGATCAATTTTTGAAAACACGCTGGCGCCTTTAAGTTGGTCGAACAAATCATCTATCCTTGGTAAGGGGTATCTGTTCTTGATAGTTAATTTGTTTAACTCTCTGTAGTCTATACACATCCTCAATGTGCCATCTTTCTTTTTCACAAAAAGAATTGGTGCTCCCCAAGGGGATACACTAGGTCGGATGAAACCTATGTCCAAAAGTCCTTGTAATTGCAATTTAAGTTCTTGCAATTCTTTAGGAGCCATTCTATATGGTGCCTTAGATATCTTGGAGCAGCTCCGGGTTCTAAGTCTATAGTGAATTTCACTTGTCTATCCGGGAGGTAAGCCTCGGTAAGTCTTTTGGAAATACATCCTCAAATTCACGAACCACTTGTCACCTCTTTAATTTTCTCGTTGTGACTTCAGTTCTCCAGTGAAATTGACTAGGAAAGCCTTGCAATCTTTTCTCCTTAATATTTTTGCAGCTTTCAGCGCAGAAATTATTGCAACTTCTTTCCCCATTTTTACGCCATAGAAGCTCGTTTCTTCCTTTTCAATCGGCTGGAAAGTAATCTTCCTCTCGTGACAATTTATTGTTGCGAAAGACGCTTCTAACCAGTCCATTCCTAAGATTATATCAAAGTCCTTCATAGGGAGGATATATAGATTCGCCTTATACTTCTCATCCCCTATGTTAAGCTCTAGGTTCGAGCACACATGTTCTGAAGTCATTGTATTTTGTGCAGCAGTGCTAATTTCTAAGGCATTATTTGCTACTTCCGGAATCAAATTCAGCTTTTCGCATGCTCGATTAGAAATGAAGGAATGAGATGCTCCCGTATCAAACAATGCTATGACAGGTATGTTAGAAACATTAATCATACCTGTCATATTTCAAGGAGCTCGTGCAGCCTGTTGGTGATTAAGGGCATAAGCTCGAGCCCTTTGAGGTGGCCTTTGTCCTGGATTTTGTTGAGGGTTCCTGGGTTGATTTTGGTTTTGTCTCGGGGGACCTCCTTGATATGGTCTGGCTGGCATTCCTTGCTGGTTTACAGGGCAATCTCTAATATAGTGGCCTTTCTGACCACATCGGTAACAAGTATTATTACCGACTTTGCATATGCCGAAATGATTCTTACGACAATTCTGGCAAAATGGTCTTTGTTGGTGTTGATCTTGCTGTCTTTCTTGGTTATTCCCCTGCCATGACCTTCTTCCTTGGTTGTTATTAAAATTCCTATTCCTGTCATCCCATCTGCGCTTGTTATCAAAGGTTCGGATAGGTACTATCACAGGTACCTTCTTCTCTTCTGGTATCATTGCCTCGATGTCCAGTGCTCTACTCAAGGATTCAGCATATGTCAATGGTCCTGAACTGGCCAATGACATACCTATTTCAGGTCGTAGACCTCTCCTAAACTTTTCAGACCTCTTCTCTTCTGTGTCTGTCAAGTCTGGAGCGTATCGAGATAGTTGATTAAACAACCTATCATATTCTATGACCGTTCTTTTTCCTTGTTGCAGGTTCCAAAACTCTGACTGCTTCTTAATACGGTAACTCAGAGGTATACACTTACTGTTGAATTCCTTCATAAAATCTTCCCATCTAAATGCTTCCCATTGTGGTGGTGACAACGTTCTCCTTGTTGATTCCCACCAATAGCCAACCTCTTCAGTCAATTGGTATAGCGTACATGTTACTTTATCCTTATCCGAACAACCCATATAGTCGAATATTCGTTCTAAAGACCTGATCCATTTTTCTGCTTCTATAGGATCTCCTATTCCACCAAAAGTAGGTGGATTTTGCCTTAAAAAGTCATCTCTTGCTCTAGGTCGCGGTATATCTTCTGCTCCATGCCGTATTGGAATCTCTTGACGGCCTTCTCTTGCATTATGGGCTTCAGGTTCTCCAACAATTTGAACTTCAGGTTGCGACATTCTGATGATTATAATATTATTAGAACAAGGCTTGAAAAGGATCCATAAAATTTAGAGCGCAACCATAGAACACTTGTATCACTCAACGAAAATTTTCATTTCATACTTTACAATATTCAACTATAATGCTTTTATACGTGCAATATATACAACAAAAATGATGCCCGACTACCTAACAAGAAAAGCAAAAAGGTCCCCGATTATCTACATATTGGGATCTTCCTCCACCACTTCCTTCCCTTTTCCCCGACTGACGGCATCGTGCGTGCCTTTCCTCGCCATTTCCCGGGTTCTGGGAGTTTGAACCTGTTCCTCAGCGGGTAAGTCTCGCGGTGATAGCATGGACGGTCCTGCTTCGTACACTTTTTTCGCCCATGGTGAATAACAAGAGAGTGTTGTTGTCATTCGGATCATACCCTTCATATTGGACCCGGATGTTATGGCGGAGAATCCCGTTGGGATCGCACTACAAGATCCAGTTTCGACATCGAGAGTTTGTCACCCATAACCCATTTGTCGAAAACTAAGGACACCAAGTCTTTGGAAAACTGCAGACGAGGTTGGTAGGTAACCGGGTCCCTATTGACACTAATATCTAGTTGATATTGTGTCCAAGCATGCCACTCCGAGGGTAGTTGTTCAATGAGGCGATTAGAAGCCTCGAAGTCCTTCACCTCCATCTTGGCCTCCCGCCACGCTTGGAAGTATATGGTGACGAATTCACCGATGGTGAGAATCGGATCTCTTATGTAGTTCCTAAATCGTTGTACGGGGTTGGGTCGGCGTGTGGGGATACTCTTTCTAGCGGTAACCTTTCCCTGACCCATCTACAAAATGAGAATCAATTTCTCAAGTAGTTCAGTAGAGGTTTAAAGGGACCAAGATATCAAACATCAAGTAAGGAAAAACATCTGCTGTAAAAAGTCAAGGAGGAAAGATAATAAGGTTATTGGTTCAGTAGAAATCATTGGCTTAGTCGTATGTTTAGCAGAGAAGTTCAATAGAGAGATTCAGTAGGAAGAAGTTCAGTAGATAATTTCAGTAGAAAAATTTAGTGGGAAATTCAATAGCAAAATTCGATAGGACAATTCAAGTAGGAAGGTTAATAGAAAAGTTTAGTAGGAAAATTCAGGTTTAGTAGCATTTTTGGTTTCAGTAGCTAGTTCAAGTTTAGTAGTGACGCAGTCGGAGAAATCGTCAACAGTTAACGCTAATTCCGACTCCACCAGAGAATTGAGAAAGTTCTCGAAATTGATATTAGGGTAAAAATTTTGCGGCTGAAGTCTTACAAATACGTACAATTGCTGCTAGCAAGGACCAATTGGCAAAACGGAAATAAATTGAAAATTCGAAAAATATTGAAATGCTGATTTCGGGCCTTAGATGATCTCAAACGCCGTTTCGAGCCCATACATCACCGCATAGCGGTTTGTTGAATCAGAAACGCGATTCCCTTTCCGAAAAGGTATTATGGAGCCAAAACGGACACCGGACGCCCATTCTGCGTTTGCACTGCGCTACTCTCGTATCAAATAGTGAGTTCGGATTCAGTAGTAGGTTCAGTAGAGGGATTCAGTAGAAAAATTTAGTAGGAGAGCTCAGTAGAAAAGTTTAGTATGAAAGCTCAGTAGGAACTTTCAGTAGGAGAGCTCAGAAAAGTTCAGTAGGAAAGCTCAGTAGAAAAGTTCAGTATGAAAGCTTAGTAGGAGAGTTCAGTAGAACAGTTCAAGTAGGGAGAGTTCAAGAGAACGGTTCGAGTAGGGAAAGTTCGAAGAGATCGGTTCGAGTAGGGCGATTCGGAGAACAGTTCGAAGAGGACGATTCGAGTAGAAAAATTCACTAGAACAGTTCAGTAAGAGAGTTCAGTAGAACAGTTCAGTAGGAAACGTTCAGTAGGAAAGGTTCAGTAGATAAGTTCAGTAGGAAAGGTTCAGTAGATAAGTTCAGTAGAACAGTTCAGTAGAACAATTCAGTAGGAAAGTTCAGTAGATCAGTTCAGTAGATAAATTCAGTAGGAAGGTTCAGTAGTTCAGCTCAGTAGGGTGGTTCAAGAATACTCGGAACGGTTCGAAGAATACGTTCAGTAGGTAAATACGAAATAAATCGTAGGAGTATGTAACTGAGTATTTCTACAAATTCCAGCTTCGTCTCAGCGTTATTACTCTTATAGCGCACATCTACTGAGTTTGTGTGAAACTCGGGTTCAGTAGACAACTTCAGTAGAGGAGATGAGTATGGTTCAGTAGATAAGCAGTTTAGTAGGGGTTCAGTTCAGTAGTGTCCAGTAACATTTCAGTAACATTCAGTAGCGTCCAGCATTAGTAGGCAACATAGTAACGCTCAATAATCAGTTCGGTATCGACTCAGCGCTCAATAATCAGTTCAGTATCGACTCAGCAGCAGTTCAGTTATGGTTCAGTAGTACCCAAATTCATATTCAGGTGTATTATACACCTAAAAGCTCGCCTCATCAGAGGTCCGACAGTCCTTTACCACATCTATTCACATTTCAAACTTTAATCATGCGGACTCACAAGTCCCGTAAAATCAAACCTTCAACAATGTATTTTCCATATCATTCTTCATTACGTCGTAAGGGCTCACGTGTCCCTAACACGACCAATAATTTCACATTTCAAATTTCCTCATTTATTTTCTATTTTCAACTTGAAAATCCCTTTTTGAATTTCAATGGCGAACAAGAGGGTGCTTGAGAGTCACTGAATAACATCGGAATCTAGATTTTATGTGAATAATAATTTGCATTTGAAACATTGAAGTCTAGCGAATCAAATCTAGACTTCCTTGAATGATAATGCATATCCTGGAAACAATCTCCCGATTCGTCTACGTAACTCGTAGACAAGTTCGGTAGCTTGCCGAACTCGAGTAGAATAAAAAGTTCAAGTAGCATGTTCGGCGAACTCAGTAGAATAGAAAGTTCAGTAGTATGTTCAGCTGAACTCAGTAGAATAGAAAGTTCAGTAGCATGTTCAGTTGAACTCAGTAGCTGAAACAGACGGCAAAATATAACAAAGACCTTAAGTCGAAAGACCAAGAACTTCAGCTCTTAAAGAATCAAGAAATTCAGCTCTGATACCACTCTGTCACGCCCCAATTCCATAAGGAAAACAACTGGGCCGGGGCACGACTGGGGAGGGGTGAAAGAAACGGAAAGAAAGGGGAAGAAATTGAAACATGTGAAATTCAGTAGTACTTGTATTTATATAACTAAGATCCAACTACCTCGGTAGAAACAAGAAAGGAAGAGCATAACGTACATATTGATACAGCGAAAAAGTCTCAAAAATAGACGGAATTTGTACAATAACACAAACAGACCAACTCAGCACCGTCACCTCCACACTGCCATCTTCAGCCTGCAAAATCATTTTTGAAAACATTTGGGCTGAGTACTAATGTACTCAATGGGTAATGCAGCTGATAATAAACCTCTGAAAATCCTTTTTAAAACCATGAAATGTTCATGCACTACTGGTATCACATAGACAGTTTTTAAAATCGAAAGCAGTCTATGTATACCAAAACTTTCACTTGGCCAACTTTTCTTCCTCAGCTATTGGTGCATTCCATACTTCTCGTTAAACTCAGGGAAACATATTCAGCTGAGAGTAACCTCGTTCCTTCATTAGGCTTGGGAAAAACAGATTCTCCCAAGGCTAACTTCGTGAGGTTTGGTGTACACTAACCCTGGCTACATCTAGCTCAGGATCCGATCGTATTCAATACTTATGGGCACAGCCCATTTTCACTCAAGTAGATGCACAATTCCAATAGTGAGCGAAGCAATTTTCATGAACATTCATAAACTTTAACTTGCATAAATATCAGAGCTTAATAACTCAAGCATAGATTTCGTAAGTAAAATATAACCCACCTTGTTCTTTTATGCTGACTTGCTTTAATCTTTTCGGTTTTCCTGGGGATCTACTAGCTGCACTGCTGAGTTTTCGTATGAAATGGTGATGGTAATTCAGCAGGTTCATCTACTATTTATAGGGCATTCAAGCAGCTGAGTCATAAGGCTAGGTAAGCTGCTGAATCACAAAGCTAGGTATAGGTATAGCTTTGCATGGTCATGCTATGCTGCATGTGTGAAACCCACGTAGAAGAGTTCAATTTCCTTTTTGCTTCCTTTGTCTCTACCATTCAGCTTGAGGTGGAATAAATATCAACCCTTTATTTTCACATCTTTGTGTGAAAAAACAAAATGGATAAAAATAATTCATTTCCTTTTAATTATTTCAGCAACTAATTAACTCTGCTATTGAACTAGATTACCGAAAACTTGGGGATATCACAATAATAGATTTTTCTTGCATTCAAGTAAACCGCAGCTCCATAGAAATGAGTGCTGACGTAGATCGTAAAAAATATATGGTTAAAAAAACATATTAGATGTCAACAATTAGATTAATAAGTATGGAAATATTCTCTTGCCAAACTTGGACTGATAATATCTCTACTCTGATCCAAATTCTGCAACCAATACATCCAGCAATCAATCACCGAATATGCTCGTCCTTCTTTCTTTGATTCTTCTTTTTCTGTTGTCGCAATTTCAAGGAAGCTCTACATAGAGAAAAATAATAAATCAAATTGATAATCTTTCTTTTGAATTGAAAAAGGGCTTTTATTACCGAGAACTGAGCATCGAAGTACAATTTCTCTATCTTCCTTGAAGCACAATTTGCTTGAAATCGTTCGACTTTGTTCAACAATAATCTCCATGTGTCAAGAACATTTATATCAATCAATCTACCTTCTCTCATTGAGTTTATTGCAACAAAGGACATGCAGAACAACCCACCGTGTGCCAACATAGTCTCTCTGTAATTATGGAATGGAATATAAAGTGTTAATATAGCTTTTATAGGCGACGAAACATATACTGATAAACTCAATGCATAATACTTACTCGATTTTTAGCTTATGTGTGTGGAAGAAATAATCAACAATGTCATTCTCTAGTTGATCAAATTCTGTAAGATATCTTTTGTTTTTCTTCATAAATATCGAGATATACGAACACTCGAGATCTTTTCTGAACCAATCAACTTCACATGCTTTCCATGAATCAACAAATCTCAAACCTGTGTCAAATATTATTACAGAAGGTTAGAATGAATTTGTTAAATTAAATGGATATGCATAAAGGAGTGTCATTTTATGTGCACATAGTGTTAGTTATTCTCGAGTTAAGTGTCATTTCAAAAACTATTTAGATACCTTCTTCCACCACAACTCTCGTTGCTTTGAATTATGTCGTACATAGTTTGCTAATAAGAGCATCAGTATCTACCTCGGCTTCTTCCGTGTCTTCACTTTCTGATTGGCTTAACAAATTGAAAGTTGGGGATACTGCATCCCGCTCATGCTTCTTTCTATTACCTTTGTCTAATAAGTAGAAAATATTAGTCATGAAAATATTCTTACAGAATGTTAAGGAAAAATATGAATGTGTAGAAGGAAATATCATTTTCTATGCAAAATGTGTCAGTTATATTGGTGTGGAGTGTCGATTCAAAATAACACATATTTATTCCTTTCATTATTGCTGTTTGTTTTGAAGATTTCTTCATGCTGATGAATTGTTCCACATTCATATCAATATGAGCGTGGAAATCAGGATTTTGTAGGATTTCATCAATATCAGCATCGGGGCAAGACTAAGATGCCTTGTCGGATTTTCCTTGGTCTTGTTCGCCATCTTTGAAGGTCAACATACTCAATCTCTCGAGATGAACACGTGTAATAACCCTTAGATCCCTTTGAAGATGTAAAATGATCTCATTCAAACCCTATGAAACACATAACACAAAAATTTACAGTTTTAGTCATTTAAATTGACACTGTCTATGAGGATTGATACATTTCATAAGGACAAAATGACACTTACATCTTTTGCAGATTTTTTGATCTCTATGTCAGTCATCTTACTGTCAGGCAGATTCTATTTTATGATTCTATTATCAGCAGCATCCTCTTTACACTTATCATCTTGAACTTCAGTAGATGGATCTTCAGCTATGAATGGATGATCTTGACATATGTTCTGTCTCATTCTCGAGCTGACTGGATATATGGCTTCAACCCACATTCTACGCCCAAACTTACCGGAGGCAACCTCTAAATCTAACATTTCTTTCAACTTAGTGCATGTCCAGTGTTTAATTAATGGCAAACTACTACTTTCAGTCTTCCCCAACCACATAAAATGATGGAAATATATAATAAGCAAAATCAGAACACAACTGCTGACTTTTTTCATCGAACAGACCCCTTAGCACAATTTATGTGTCTGAGCCTTAGTAGATTGGCTCCACTTAGAATTCACGTCTTTGGCAAGAAGACCGTTTTTGCGACCCTGACACTTAAGGAACTTGTTTATTGATGCCACAGATGCGTCTTTGATCTCAGCAGCCTGATAGCTAGATTTTTTGGCTTCTCTTAAGACGTAGACGTTGCTGAGATGATGGCACCTGATGAAGGCGGTGGAGGTGGTGAGTTTTCATCTCTGGGAGATTTTCCCTCAGAAGATCCTCCCTGGTCTGGAACCTTGGGTGGCTCATCGTGATTTGAGTCTTGGTGAGTCTAGCTGATTAGGTTGTTCAGTAGTGCCCATGAGCATCGCTGAGCGCAAATCGTCCATAGACGCTATATATGCTGGCTCTCCGTAGCCAATCTCTTCTCTCAGCATTTGCTCCTCCTATATCAAGACAGGGACAGTCCTTAGGTCGATGGTCTCATCCAGAATATCCCACTCGAGGAATCTGAGACGCATCTGGACCCTAGCCCTGACAGCAATATCCACTAGATCAGAATGATCTAGGATTTCAGGTATCTGTTCCACTATCTCTTCAGTTGCTCTGAGATGAGCTGTCACTACTGAAGTCGGAATAGAATTGGAGACCTCAGCCTGAAGTAAGTCAGCATGTAAGTCCGACTGAGTGTCCTCTGAGTGTATCCTCTTGACTTTGCCACTCAGAGTCACATCCTCCTTACCGGACTCTGAGTCTTGAATAGATACAGTCTTAGGGATAACTGCTGATGGCTCAGCCTTCTTCAGTAGTTTCCTTTTCTTTTGCTGAGTCGGGCGAGGGTCATGAGTGGACGGAGTAGGTCGCTTGTCATGAATATCGCGCCTGACAGATTTCTCAGCTGCTGCCGCGTTTAAGAATTTGATATTCTTCTTATCGAAAGAATACGCGTCAACAAAGGCTACCATTCCATTTCAGAAATCCTCTATCAGGATTGAAACCTTGCTGCCATAGAGAAGTTTTCCCTTAGGGATCAGCTGAAGTGAGGTCCTGTCTTCAGTCTCTATAAACTTTTGGAACTGAGCCTTGAACTCTATCAAGAAAAACTTAGTCCACTTGACCTGGACTCCATCCATTATCGCCATCATAATTTGGATCCTAAGCCGAGAAAGTTAGTCGTATGATCCTGCAGAGCTGATCAATATGTGGTTGACTATGTAGGCCAACCCTCTGTATTCAGGGAGCATCCTGTTCTTGGGGAATGCCGCTTTGAATACTATGTCCTTCTACCCACTGAATTGGCAAAGGTATTTGTTGATGGACGTCTCCTTATATCCAATAGGAGAGATCCCCTCGTTTGGAAGATAAAAATTCTGCTGAAGACACTCAACAACGTCGATTTCTGCAATCTTCGCTTCCCATACATTGTTACTCATTTCTTGCTGGTAGGAGATGCAAGAAACGTCCTGAAGATCTTCGTTCTAATGAAGATTCATGTAGAATTCCGTGACTTGTCCGGGGAGGCAGTGAAGAGGAACCCTATATAGCAGGGTCTGAAGGCCTGAAGATTGGAGAGCGTCAAAGATCGGTTCCATGCACTCTACCTCACATGATCGAAAAGCGAGAGCTGGCTCAAACCAGACTCTCTTGTTGATAATAATCTCCCCCATATTAGACGGAATCAACACTTCGTTACTTGGAGAACTTGCCATTTGAATATATTGAATCTGCAAGATAAGTGTTAGCACTTGAAAATAGAGTAAGTCAGTTACTTTGCAGATAAAGTTTAAGAAATTTACTGAAGATAATAGTGCTTGAGGGTAATGGACTTCGTATGCAGTTAGATTTGCAAAGCACAAATAAGTTCGATAATGGCGGAAAAAATAACTTCAGATTATGGATATGTGCATATATATATATATATATATATATATATATATATATATATATATATCTCATACGAATATGAACTGTTTATTCAGCATGCGGTTGAGATTAAACTGAATTTAAAAGATGGACGGCCAAGATTAAATGTTATAAGAAGTTATGATTACTTTTCCGCCTATAATCTCGACCTATGTATCTATCATCTAAAAGGTAAGGTGAGATGACATGCATTTAATGCGCCGCAGTCAGTATATGAAATGTCGTGCTTTTAACGAAAGTATTTTTAATTAATGATATCTTATGAAGATTAATGGCGGGAAATAAATGTAATGACATGCTGAATACGATATGCTGAATAAATACTCATAACCTGTCACCTAAACATCGTAGTCAAATGACACCATTGTGTAGACGCTGAGTTTTTCAGCAGTACTGAGAGTAAGTTCCCCCTTACTTAGTACTTCCGAGATCGTCTTACTGAACTGAGTCAGTAGGATCCAGTAGACCTAGTTCTACTGAGAGTTCATTGAATCTGGTCTCAACTAAAGGTTTGATCAGTATGTCGGCCCTTTGCTTATCAGTATGGTTTCTCTATTCTGAGATCTTTCTTCTCGACATGATCTCTGATGAAGTGGTATCTTATGTCCACGTGCTTGCATCTTGTATGTAGAATAATATTCTGAGTTATTGTAATAGTACTGGTACTGTCGCAGTAGATCGGCACTTCATCTTGATAGATATCATAATCTCGCAGCTGTTGTCGAAGCCATAGTATCTGGGCGCAACAGCTTCCGGCAGCCACATATTCAGCTTCAGTAGTGGACGTAGCTACTGAGTGTTTTTCCTTTGAAAACCATGATATTAGCTTACTGCCTAGGAACTTACATGTTCCTGAAGTCGATTTCTTATCGATTCGACATCTTGCATAATCAGCATCAGAATAACCAGTTAGTTCAAGATTATCATCAGTATGATACCATAACCCAACATCAGGTGTTCCTTTTAGGTATCTGAGAATCTTCTTTGCTGAGTCGATATGATTTCGCTTGGGATTTGTCTGAAATCTTGCGCATACACCTTATATCAAGTCTGCTGGCAGTTAAATATAATAATGAGCCATTAATAACATGATAATCAATTGAGTTAATAGATACTCCCTCTTTATCAAGATCAATCTTGAGATTTGTATTCATGGGTATCTTTACTGATTTGCTGGATTCGCAGCCGAATTTCTTGAAGAGATCTCTAGTATATTTCACTTGATTAATGAATATTCTCTTCTTAGATTGCTTCACCTAAAGTCTGATGAGTCATTTCTGTACCTAGTTATTTTTGGCCGGAAGTTGTCTTAATTGAACAATCAGGGCACTTGCAGTGGCAAAATTACAGGTTTTTGGTGCTGACATGGCGAATGACTAGGATGCAATTTTACACGTATTTGATGATGAAATATTTGCGGGATTTGATGACTTGGACGAGATTTTCAAGACGGGAAGTTACTTGATCAAGAAGAAGTTAGATATGGAAAGATATGCTTATCCAAATCTTTTCCTTATCTCAAAGATTTGCCCTAGTTTGAAGATAAGATAGAGAAACCCTATATATAGGAGGGAGGAGCACAAAAATCAGAAGCTTTTACATGCCTTCATACTCGCTCTACATTCGTTCCATTTCCGTTCAAGAAACCCTAACTCCCGTTCCATTTTTCGATCGTCAAAACCACGTCGTAGCTTGACAATCCGCCGAGAAGATCATGTCCAAAGCGTACTTCCATCTTAGTTTATTCAGTTCGTAGTTGAGAGGAGAAAATACACTTTTAAATTCAGTTATTATGTTTCGAAGTTTGTAGACAATTTCTATTTCGCTTTTTAATTTCTGTTTCGTAGAGAGATCGAGACTCAAATTCGGCACTCTCGTTTTAATTTAGTTTTCGTTTTCGTTTCAAATTCAATTTTATATTTTTACTTTTATAGTTTAGATTTTTAATTTCGAGCATGTTAGGTTTAGGGTTACATATGTTTTCGTTTCTGTTCTGCGAACTGTCCTGCTTGCACAACCAAGACATCTGCATGAGTAGCTAAGTCTTTAAGGGTCCGACGGGATGTGAAACACACACGAATTAGTACATTAGGCTGAGGTGCTTATAATTAATCAAAGGGGTTTCAGGTTAATTATGATTTGATTAATCTGACTAGTAATTTAGGCTTGATCATCCTAGGTTGCGCAACTTAGTACTTCCATCGTTTCTCGTGGAACAAGGCTAGGTAAGTAGCAAAATTATTCGTATGAATAATTGGATTAAACCGGTAGGAAACTATTAGATGCCCAACATACGAGTAGGTTCCTAAATGAGGCTCCCTTAGTTCGATAAAGCTGTCTAGTTATTAAATCTATTGATTGCCCAACAACGTAGGTTGTAACTAGATTAGGGAAGTAGTCGTTTCGATGCCCAACAAGGCAGCTACCGATTAAGTAAGTAGGAGTGAGGATCATGCAATTTAAGTTACGATGATATATAACTAGTTGATTCATGAGATTAGTTCATATTGTGTACCGAGGATTGGAATATGTGTGTGTTGAATATTCTGCTCGACCTGTCTCTTAATTGCCCGGTTAATACGCTTTTAGTTTTAGTCCGGTTTTTAATCATTCCTAGTTTAGTAAAACTTAAATCTTACGTGGTTGCTAACCAAAACCCTAGAGAAGTAGGAAAATATTGTGTCTAGTCCTCCGTTCCCTGTGTTCGATACCCTGTAACTATACTGAATTAATTCTCAGAATTTCTAGGATTATTTGGTGCAATACGGCGATCACCAAATTGGCGCCGTTTCCGGGAAACGATTTTATCTAGTTCTATTTATTTTACTAATCTTTTGTGTTTTTAAGTGTTGCATGAGCAGGTCTTCCAACCCCAATCTTGATATTTGATCCTAAGATCGAGAAAACAACAAAGAGGAATAGGAGGAAGGCAAAGCTGCAAAGGCAACAAATTCTGTCCGGGACAGGAAACGTTTTAACTGCCCAGTCAAGAGATAGAACAGACGTCGTTGAACAAAACAGCGAGTCAGAACCAGAGAGTGTCGTGTTTGACAAAACAAGGCAGAACACTCCAACAGATAGCTCAGACTCTGAAGAGGAAGAGATGGCAGATGGAGCCGATCCACCACTACCCTAAATAATGAATGCCTGATCGCTTGACATGGGAGCAGACCTACCCGGTCCAATCCAAATCACAACTACTGAACAAATAGATGTCAAGCTGAATATGGTCGCAGCAATGCCCAAATTTTATGGGAGGACGAACGAGAACCCAAATTCATTTTTGGCGTCATTCAACCAAGTCTGTAACTTGCACAGGTAAGGTAATCTGGATGTATTCAGCTCAAGGCTTTTCCATTCACACTTCAAGACGGCGCGCAAGCAATATCTCAAGTCTTAAACCAAATACGATCACGATATAGGCCCAAATGCATACAATTTTTTTGGAAAAGAATTTCCCGCAATCAACGATAAATGCGCTTAAGAAGCAAATATCCGGGATTGCTCAAGAAATTGACGAAACCTTCGGCGCATATTGGGAGAGATTTGGATGACTTGTCGATAGTTGTCCCAACTATGGCTACTTAGATGTTGAGATTTTACGAATCTTCTATCAAGGTATGACTGGCGAAGCAAAAGTCATGGTCGATATCGGTCTAAAAGGGAATTTCCATACAAGTCTCTATGAAGATGCAAGAAACATAATTGAAGGACTTGCAGAATCAAAATCGCAATGCAAGAGGCCGAGAACAACAAGGAAAGTTGTCAATTGGTCTCATTCCGACTACATGGATGATATCAATACTAAGGTGGAGGAAAAATTCAGCCAATTAGAAGACAAGCTAGACCTACTACTTATGTAGAACACTTCTGCTTCAAGCCAATCAATAGCTGATTACACATGTGGAGCATGGGGCCAGAAAGGACATACATCACTACAATGTCCGGGAGAAGAAGTTAATGCAGCTGGGAATTGGAGCGGATAACAAGGGGTTCATTCGAACCTTAGATGGAGACAACCGGAAGAGCAATTTCAACCAAGGAATCCACCTCAACAACAATTTCAGCAATCATAGCAGCAACAACAGAGCTATCAGCAGCCATACCAGTCCCCTAATCAACAGAATTATCAACAGGCGTATAAGCCCCCCGCATCAGAGGCAATTTTAGCAGCAAAGTGTCCCATTTGCCCAACCAGAGCAGCGTAATCCATTAGAAAAGCTTTTGGCCGAAATGGTTTCTTCACAGTAGGACGCTACTGCATTTCAACAACAAATGCAGAGGGAGATAAATCAAACAAAGAAGGACCAGCAAGCTACTATGGATAATCAAGCTAAGCAGATGAGTAAGTTGAATTCTACCATGGAGGAGATGAAGAATTCGCAAGGGCAGCTAACTCGGTAAAATCCAAATGCCCATAATTGCAATCATATTACACTGCATGGAGGAAAATAACTATCTAGCCCGACTGTGCAAGTAAGACACTCATAAAAGCTAGCAGAGAAGAAGAAGGTTGCAGAACAGCTTGCACGACCATACTGTCCAGCAAAATAGCATGCTGAAGATCCTGAACCCGAATAGGAAGAAGAGCCAATAAAAGTCTGAACTGATACTACCTCCACCAATTCCTGAAGCTTTGGAAAGGAAGAGAACGCCGAACAAGGAAAGCATTGCTTACTTAAAGCTGTTCGAGAAATTGGAGATTAATATTCCTTTCCTTGAAGCCGTTAAAATTCTCAAGTTCGGGAAGTTTGTGAAGGACTTGATTACTGGAAAAGTTCCTAAATCTGGAAAACTTGTGTTGGACCACACAGTATCAGGAATCATATAAAGGATGTTGCCTGCTAAATGTGCTGACCCAGTTATGTTTACACTACCCTATCTGATGGGTGATGTTATGATTAAGCAAGCTATGTGTGATTTAGGAGCATCAATAAATGTTATACCATTATTCGTGTTGGTCCTGAGAGTACGTTTAGGTGTAGAGGGGGGGGGGAGGGGTGAATACACCTGAAAACCGATTTCTCAACTTAAACACGAACAATCCTTTTCAGGATAGTATCGTACTGAACAAGTTCAGCAGACCAGATAAGCTGTTCTGAATCGTGTGGCAGAGTGACTGACTCTACTGAGACCTGCTAGCTGACTTAGAGTCAGAATTTAGTATCGTTCAGATAGAGTTCAGTAGTGTGGAATAGTGTAGGCCCAAATTCAGTTAAGTTAGGAAAACGTTTTTATCAAAATAGTTTCAGTAGATTAGTGCAGTCTATTAAGTTTGCTGAAACTCAGTTGAATGATTTGAAAGATATTTTCAGTATGAGCAGTAAATCAATGCAACAGTAAAAACAGAACACAGAACACAGAGATTTTTAAAGTGGTTCGGATCCAACAATCCTACGTCCACTGTCCCGAAAGATCAGGAAGCTATGTATTATACTGAGATAGTCTCAGTTGGTTTGTACGCTGGACAAACACTGGTCTTGAGATTTATACTGAGCAAGTCTCAGTTTACAAGGTTATCAAACTAAGTGTTTGAAAAAACTCTCCAACAGTGAAGGAGTCCTTTACAATAAGGATCAGTTCAGAAGTGAACTCCTTCGTCTAAGCTATGGATTTAGTCTACTGAGCTTAGGTTAGAGGGATAGGGAACAAGGATGTGGCTTCTAGAACAACGAACAACTGAGTGTAAGCTTTGGGTTCGTGTAACGTCGTTTGGATACTAGAGGCTGTATTAATCGATTCAGCTTGGTTCCCTAAGAGCAGAAGTGTAGTCTTTCGCCGGAGATTGTTTCTTCGAACTTCTTGCGGAAGACTTAGGCTTTTTTGAATTTGCTCGTTTGAATGCTCTGTGTGTTCTCTCGTGTATGCGAAGGTTCGGTTCGTTCTAGGTGAGCTTCAATTTGATTTATCCCTCTATTTATAGAGAGGAGATTAGGATAGATCCGTTGGAGACGACGATCCTTTATCTCTCTCTTTTGGGTAGCTAACGGCTCTTTTGAAGTATGGTGGCAGTGTCCTTTCCCTCCATTTCTGGAAAGTTGTTGACTTGCAGCTTTAATAGATATAGGATACGTGGCTGCCTGTTATTGGTCGAGCTTCAAAAAGTGGTTGAGATAGAACAGACTTCAAGGAGATCCGAAGCTGACTTCTCTCTTCCTCATATTGACTCTGCTGTTTTGACTTTTAAAGATCCCGACGGTCCAAGAGATGCGGCCGTTGCTTGAGTCCGATCTCCGATTCGATAGCATGCTCCCGCCGAGTCGGCTCTACTATAGATCAGCTCCGAGTTCGGTGAACTACTCTGCGCCGAGTTCGGTTCCACTCGACTCCTTTCAGAATATCTTGCTCTGCCGAGTCCAAGATATCCGAGTCTTCTACTTCTGGTGCTAAGACAAATAAACTACAGAGTGCCTGAACCAGAGCAGAGTGTCTGCTGAGTCTAAAACCTCAGAGATAAAAACAGATTACAACGAAAAGGTTCACCAATCAATATAGGGTTTTGGGATCTTCAAATCTTCAGTAAACGTTCAGAGCACAAGGCTACTGAGTTAACTTATTAGCTGAGAAGACTGAATCATTTCCCGACATTTCCAACATTGCTGAGGACAGAATCATCACCCAACAATTCGTATATAATAAATTAGTTGGAGCAGAGTTAGTATCTACTAAAGTGATCATTCAATTAGCGGATAGGTTATGTATCACTCTGGTTGGCCTACTGGAAAACATTTTAGTCATAATAAAAATTTTGTGTATCCGACAGATTTCTATGTTATAGATACAAATGATAGGTAAGTTGAGGGAACTGCGGGTTTTTTATTAGGTAGACCATTCTTAAAAATCGTAAAAGCTATAATTGATGTGGATGAGGATTCTATAAGTGTTGCATGTCATAATGAAATTTATGTTCATCGGATTGCTGAAGGACTTGAAAAACCTTATGATCATGAGAATGAGAAAGCTTAATCTACTGACCCTATTGAAAGCTTTGTCCAAGAATATATTGAGACATATGTTATGCAGGATAAGATGGAGGTCACCTTGACTCAAAGGTTGACCAAAGCAGATGTCGAAGATATGAGGGACGAGGAGATCAGAGAAAGCATCTTGGCTTTATACGCAGCCCCAAAACTGGAGACTATCAGCAGTGTGTCTCAGTTGCCTAAGCATGACGCCTCTGATAAACTGTTGCCATCAATCTTCAAGGCTCCAAAGCTGGAACTTAAATAGCTTCCCACACATCTGAAGTATGCTTATCCTAGAGAAAATGAGATGCTGGCCGCCATTATCAACAAGGAGCTGGATGGAAATAAAAAAAAGGCATTGCTAGAAGTTTTGAGGAAGCATAAGATGGCCACTGGATGAATTTTAGACGACATTAACGGCATGTCCTGATATTTACGAGCATTCTATTCTTATGGAGCCCGATAGCAAGCCTTTCCACGATCAACAAAGGAAACTCAATCCGAACATGCGGGAGGTCGTGCTAAAAGAAGTGTTAAAACTTTTGTCTATGGGTGTCATCTATCCCATATCGGATAGTAAATGGGTTGAGTCATGTTCACGTCGTGCCGAAGAAATCTGGATACCAAGTGGTCGAGAACGAGAAGAATGAATTTGTTGGTCTCGAGAGTAATGCTCAGGTGTAGAGGCGGGGGGGGGTGAATACACCTGAAAACCGATTTCTCAACTTTAAAACGCGAACAGTCCTTTTCAGGAGAGTGTCGTACTGAATGAATTCAGCAGACCAAATAAGCTATTCTGAATTGCGTGGCAGAGTGACTTACTTTACTGAGGCCTGCTAACTGACTAGAGTCAGAATTCAGTACCGTTCAGATAGAGTTCAGTAATGCGGAAAAGTGTAGGCCCAAATTCAGTTGAGTTAGGAAAACGTTTTTAGCAAAATAGTTTCAGTATATTAGTGCAGTCGATTAAGCTTACTGAAACTTAGTTGAATGATTTTAAAGATATTTTGCAGTATGTACAGTAAATCAATGCAACAGTAAATAATGAACACAGAACACAAGCGATTTTTAAAGTGGTTCGGATCCAACAATCCTACGTCCACTGTCCCGAAAGTTCAGGAGGCTATGTATTATACTGAGATAGTCTCAGTCGGTTTGTACATTGGACAAACGCTGGTCTTGAGATTTATACTGAGCAAGTCTCAGTTTACAAGGTATCAAACTAAGTGTTTGAAAAACTCTCCAACTGTGAAGGAGTCCTTTACAATAAGGACCAGTTCGACTATGAACTCCTTTGTCTAAGCTATAGATATGAACAACTGAGCTTAGGTTAGAGGGATAGGGAACGAGAAAGTGGCTTCTAGTGCGACGAACGGCTAAGTATAAGCTTGGGTTCGTGTTCAGTCGCTTGGATACTAGAGGTTGTGTAATTCTGGTTCAGCTTGGTTCCCTATGAGCAGATATGTAGTCTTTCGTCGGAGATTGTTTCTTCGAATTACTTGTGGAAGACTTAAGGCGTTTATGATTTGCTCTTTGAATGCTCTGTGTATTCTTTGATTCTGGTTGCTCGTTATCAAAGGTTTTGCTCGTTGGTTGCTCGTGAGCTTCAATTTGATTTTATCCCTCTATTTATAGAGCAGAGATTAGGATAGATCCGTTGGAGACGACGATCCTTTGTCTCTCCCTTTTGGGTAGCTAACGGCTCTTTCAAAGTATGGTTGCAGTGTCCTTTCTCTCCATTTCTGGAAAGTTGTTGACTTGCAGCTTTAACAAATATATAGGACAGGTGGCTGCTTGTCATTGGTCGAGGTTTAGGAAAGTTGGTGAGACATAGCAGACTTCAAGGAGATCTGAAGTTGACTTCTCTCTTCCTCGTATTGACTCTGCTGATTTGACTTTTAGAGAATCTGACAGCCAGAAGACTATCCAGCCGTTGTTGAGTCTGATCTCTGATTCAGTAGCATGCTCCTGCTGAGTCGGCTCTACTGAAGATCAGCTCTGAGTTCAGTGAACTACTCCTGCTGAGTTCAGTTCTACTGACTCCTTTCGCATATCTTGCTCCTACTGAGTCCAGTATCACTGAGTCTTCTACTTCTGGTACTGAGGCAGGTAATCTACTGAGCGCCTGAACCAGATGCAGAATGTCTACTGAGTTTGAAACCTCAGAGACAGAACAAAACAAGTTACAACTGAATGACTCATCAGTCAAGATAGGGTTTTCGGATCTTCAAATCTTCACTAAGTATTCAGTGCACAGGGCTACTGAGTTATGTCTCAACTGATTGTGAGAAGACTGAATCATCTCCCAACAGAATTGGCTCTGGTACGTTTTGTGATGGGATGGCGTATGTGCATCGATGATATGAAGCTCAATTCTGCTACACGCAAGGATCACTTTCCACTTCCTTTTATCGATCAAATGCTCGAGAGACTTATGGGGCAAGTCTATTTTAGTTTTTTGGATGGATATAGGGGCTATTTCTAAATCTATTTTCGAGAGGAGGATTAAGACAAGACGATGTACACATGTCCTTTATAGAACGTTCGCTTATCGCTGAATGCCATTCGAATTATGTAATGCATCGGGCACCTTTCAAAGGTGCATGATGAATATATTCTCGGACCTTATCGAGAATTGCATTGAGGTTCTCAGGAATGATTTCACCATTTACAGTGATTCTTACAGTTCGTGCTTGAAGAATTTAGACAAGGTTATATCCCGGTGCGTAGAGAAGAAGTTGGTGTTCAACTACGAAAAATGTCATTTCATGGTGACCGAAGGAATTGTGCTCGGTCACGTCGTTTCTAGGAGAGGAATCGAAGTCGACAAGGCCAAAGTCGAGTCTATTGCGAAGTTGTCGTACCCTACTACGCCACAAGAGGTTCGTGGATTCCTAGGACACGCCGATTTTGTACCGGCGATTTATCAAGGATTTTGCGAAGATTTCCCAATTGTTGACAATGATACTTCAACAAGAGGTTGAGTTCGATTTTGATGACAAGTGTAAAGAGGCTTTTACCCTCTTAAAAGACAAGCTCACAACAGCTCCAGTGATGCAGCCGCCGAATAGGAATAATCCTTTTGAAATTATGTGCAATGCCTCTAATCGGGCAATCGGAGCAGTGCTGGGATAGAAATTCGGAAAGGAGAGCCATGTGATTTATTATGCATCAAAAACATTGAATACAACTCATTGCAACTATTCCACCACGGAGAAGGAGCTGTTGGCCATAGTTTTTGCCTTTGACAAGTATAGCTCTTATTTATTCGGCTTGAAGATCATCGTATATACTGATCATGTCACTGTCGAGCACCTTCTAGCAAAGAAGGAATCAAAGTCAAGACTTACCCGATGGATTCTACTTCTACAAGAATTCGATTGGGAGGTGAAGGACAAGAAAGGTACGTAAAATCATGTGGCGGATGACTTAAGCTGATTAAATCAAGACGACGTTGGAGAGCCAATCAATGAGACTTTTCCCGAAGAACACTTCTACGTTGTTCCAGAGACTATTTCCAGCCTTGCCAGACTGCTGCCCGAACAGTGTTTTGCAGTAGAAGTCTAGGGAGTATCTCAGTTGGCCAAGCTAGACACCACCGAGTTAGAACATTTAAAAGTTGCGGGTAAGGCTTCTAATTTACCTTGGTTTGGTAATATTATGAATTACTTGACATCTAAACAGCTTCCACCTGAGTTTACTCACGCTCAAAATGAAAAGTTGAAAAGCGAGTGCAAGCAGTATCTTTGGGGCTCCCCAATCCTTTGGAAAGTGGGAGTCGATCAAGTAATTCGTAGGTGCATTCCCAAAGATGAACAAGGAGATATCTTATACCATTGCCACTCATCTGCTTATGGTGGACATTTCGGGCCAAAATGAACCGCAAAGAAATTGTTGGATGCGAGATTCTTTTGGCCAAGCCTACACCTCGATGCCTACAATTACTGTAAGTCTTGTACACGTTATCAGATGATCGGAAATATATCCATGAAAGATGAATTGCCCCAAAAGCGTTTGAGATTTTGTGCAATTTTTTATGTATGAGGTATGGATTTCATGGGTCCGTTTCCTAATTCAAATGATAACTTATACATTTTACTTGTCGTTGATTAAATTTCTAAGCGGGTCGAGGTGAAAGCTATAAAAACTAACGATTCTAAAGTCGTTGCAGGATTTCTTCGTACTAACATATTTTACAGATTTGGCGTGGCCAAAGCCATAATAAGCGACCAAAGCACTCACTTTTGCAACCGCACAATAGAATCATTGATGAAGAAATATGGAGTAGCTCACTAAGTCTCTACCGCTTACCATCCACAAATGAATAGACAAGCTGAAGTGTCCAATCAAGAAATCAAGACTATATTAGAGAAGATGGTCAATCCATCAAGAAAGGATTGGAGCACGAGGCTGGATGATGCCTTATGGACCTATCGGACAGTCTATAAAACTCCTCTCAGAATGTCTCCTTATAGACTGATTTTTGGTAAGTTATGTTATCTGCCTGTGCAACTGGAGCACAAAGCTTGGTGGGCAGTCAAGAAAATCAACATGGACCCAGCCGAATGTGCTAAAGAGAGAAAATATCAGCTTCAAGAGTTGGAGGAGATTCGGATGGAGTATTACGATGCAGCAATGCGATACAAAGATCGTACCAAGGCATGGCATGATAAGGCCATTCGTTCGAAGAATTTTGAGCCGGGGCAGATTGTCTTGCTGTAACAATCACGCCTCTGGATCATGCTAGGAAAGCTTAGGTCCAAATGGATTGGTCCTTTTCGGGTGCAGTCTGCTTGGCCAAGTGGAGCAGTCGTCATACAGAAACTCAATTCTGACGAAGCTTTCACCGTCAATGGCCATCGCCTTAAGATTTACCATGCTGCCGCCATGATGGAAGATGTGGACGAGCAAGGCTTGTCCATCCCCTCTTATATTTGAATCTTTGAAGAGGAGGTCTAGACGAAGACACTCTAAAGAGAGGCGCTACCGGGAGGCAACCTGCGATTTTTCAATTATTTTCGTATTTTATTTCGTACTTTTTTTCATTTTTTATGATTTTTGTGTTATTCTTCTTTTTCAGATTTTTGGTTAAGGGTGAAAAGGGCCTTCAATGTAAGGAGATACACTTTTATGGTGAATTTAGAAGAGAAGAAGTTTTGGAGGGACCCAATTGCAATTTGGAAGAAATTTGAGGACTTACTGAAGCTTCCAAAGTTCTAAAGGTCTTGATTTGCAAGAAGGAAATTTTATTGGGGTCAATTGAACTTGATCAAAAGTTGATGACTCAATTGCATAAAGGTGGGTGTAACTATCCTAATTGTGCAAATGGAGGGACCAAAGTGCTAAATTCTGCATCTATATAGAGGAAGGGATCTTGAAACCCTAGCCACTTGACACTATTCTACTACCTTTCCTCCTACCCACGCCTCCCCCTACTCTCTCTCTCTCTCTCTCTCTCTCTCTAAATCCTTCAATCTCCATCACCACCTTCTCAATTACCCAACTAAGCCATCACACCACCACTCCATGATGCCGAAGAAGAAGTTTGGTTCCCTTGCCGCTGCACGCTAGTTTGCCGCTATTCAGCCGGACCCCAAGACTCAGCGACGCCGGAACGCCACTGTTGCCACAAAGTCGATGTGCCACTGCAACAAATTCTGTTCTCCGAGGTTGAAGTTTCTCCACCGCCGGAATTCGACTATGTTCAATCATCGGAGCACTACTCGGTGGAAGAGGTACACCATGATTCACCAACCACTTTTCTTTCGGAGTCTTCATCTCCACCGAAACTGCCAAGGAGACGGTTACGAAGTAATGCGAGTATCAAAATACAAGAACCGACTCAACCGCCAAGAGCGGTTACTCCCAAAGCAAGTCCCGAGGCTTCTGCAGAACCTAACGCTGCAACCATCGCCGCAGACCTAGGGACCACAAGCTAACCACACGCTCCGATGGAGCGTCTTCCTCACAACCGCCGTGTTCTTCTCAAACTATCTATGAGTGGCTGCCATTTGTTGAAGAGCAACATGCACAACCACCACCACAATATTATGGCAGAATAAATTAGGAGGAAAGTCTTCGCGGTGACTAGCCGAGCGAGGAGGAAGATTAGAATTATGTATCTGACGACCATAATGGTGTGTATGAGGGAGATTTCAACTTGAGCGGCCTCTCGTTGGCCGATTCTGATTCGTTCTCCACACTTCCTCAAGTGGAAGTATACGACAACCGTACAATCATCTACTTGGACACCCCCGAAGCCGTCACTGCCCTTGCTCGCTTTGAGATCGAATATATGGACGACCGCAACAGCAACATTAAACGCGAAGGCAAGGAGTTCCGTAGCGGCCGACTACTTGACAGTGATTTCCTCCATTGGGCAGGTATCATAGCTCCATTTTATGAGTATTTTCATCGTATTGGTTGGTCTTTGTTGTTGGAACCACACCACTATACGTGCTATAAGGAGGTGGCTAGGGGGTTCTTTAATACTTTCCATTTCGAGCTTGATAAGGACTTGTATGTGCCATGCATTGCGTTTCGCTTGTTTGGAAATCATTATCATATTTCGTTGGCCGAGTGGAGTGCTAGGCTATGCATTACTTCTTTTGATCATTTTCTTGAGTTGAGATATGAGATAGGTGCCCATTGTAAGGATCCCCAATATATTGGTTCGATAAATGCATGGAGGCTTTTAGCCCCAAGTGACCCGGATGACTTTGCCACCTCGGGTTCGTTTTGTAGCTATATTGAGGATCCGGCTCTTCGCCTTTACCACTAATATATCATCCATAACCTAACCGGTAAGATCACGGCCTTTGATAAGGTAACGGCTAATGAGCTTTATTTCCTTTAGTGTATGCATGTCGGCCGCAAGGTCAATTTTGGTTTTTGGATTGCGAAGAATATGTTTGTCATTGCTAATCATACCGCACGCCACCTCACTTTGTGTCATTTGCTTGCTACGTTAATTGAACATAATTTTGTGATATATAATGATCTATATTTAACTCGTGTGCCCCCACCCACTGCATATGATATGTCTTTGTTGAGGCACTCTAGCTTGCTATATGAACTACATAACCAGGACATCCAGTTTTATCCACCGGGACCTCGTGTCTCGAGTGCGTCTACTAGTGTAGGTGGAGATTCCGTAGAGTTGCTACGCACGGATCTGAATTCTTTGGGCTGCAGAGTTGACCACCTTCGCCGACCTGTGATGAGCCGACTGCATCGCCTGCCCAACCGAGGCGACAAGTAAATTTCTTCCCCAATTTTAATTTTAATTTTAATTTTTTGTTTTTGTTTTTTGTTTTTGTGTGTCTTTTGTGTTCTTACACTTGATAGGGATCAAGTGAAAGGAGGGGGATGTTTATTTTATTTTGTCTTTTGTCTTTGTTTTTACCTACACTTGATAGGGATCAAGTGTAAGGAGGGTGTTTTTGTGTTTATTTTGTCATGCCTTCTCTCTTTGTTTTGTTTTCTCTTTCTTGCTCGAGGGCGAGCCAGTTTTAAGTGTAAGGAGGAGGGTATTTTGTGTCGAAGCATGCCAAAATTTTTGATTTTTGATACGCCGTTTTCTGTGCTGAAGTACGTCTTACTTATGCTTTTATGTTTCAATATGCTTGCTTGTAGACTTTTTGAAAAGTAGATCTAGGCATATATGTGTATGTAATTTGGGATGAGGAAAAAATAAACTTTGTTGGATCGGAATTTTATAAACCACTCAATTAAATTATATTTGAGCCTTAAAGTAGGACACTTCCTACTATTCTTTTGAGAGTGTTTATCCACAAAGTTGCAATATGTTTGAATCACTTGTGATAAATGATAGGAGGCACTAGGGATTTTTATTCACACGGCCGCGACAAAATACTTTCAACCCTAAATTATCCCTTAGTGAGCCAAAGTTGAGCCTTGACTGATTTTTTTGAATTGAGTTAGTCAAAATTTAGTCAAGGACTTTTAAACTTTCTCTTGAACAATGTTATTGTTTGTCTTATGAACTTTCTTATGCATAATAGTTATTGTTTAGAGGATTGTTACATATGTCTTCTACCTGCCCAGTTTAAACGTGCTGGAGAAAATTGTATAAGCCATAAATTCAAATTATAGAATATGTTTTCAGAAGAATCAATCAGTTCAACTACTTCACGTGCTGGAGAAAATTATATAGGCCATAAATGCATCGACCTGAGTTACCTGGGATTGATTTTGTTCAGAAGAATCAATCAGTTCAACTACTTCACTTGTTGGTTGATTTTGGATTTCATCATCTGAATCATCATCCCAACAATGTTGGATCTTTTCTACATTCTCGTTTAAGCTTAGATCATATAGCTTGATGTTGACTTCTTCAGCATCTTACTGAGAGTTTTGTTTCCTGTTCTTAGAAATAAGATTCGTTAAATACAACATGAGGGCTTTCCTCCACACAAATATCCGGTAGTTAAAGACCCTGAAATCTTTGCTGACCCTGGAGTATCCTAAGAATACCTCTTGATCTGACTTGCTATCAAAGACCTTTAAATGATCATTTCCATTATTTTGGATAAAGCATGAACAACCAAAGATATGGAAATTCGAAATAGACGGCGTTCTCCCTTTCCATAATTCATATGGTGTCTTCATGTGCATCTGAGTCAATAAAGATCGATTCTGAGTATAACAGGTTATGTCAGTAGCTTCTGCCCAAAACTTTGATGGTAGACCTAAATTTGCGAGTAGCGTTCTTGCTGCTTCTTTGAGTGTTCTGTTCTTTCTTTCAGCAAGACCGTTCTGTTGAGGTGTTCGTGCCGCTGAGGTTTCATGCTAAATCTATTCAGCTACACAGGAGTCTTTTATCATTGAGTTTAGAAACTCTGTTCCTTGATCTGAGTGTATTATTTGAATCTTGATATCCTTTTCGACACTCAGTCGTTTCAGTAGTTTCGGCAATTCAGTTTTAACGTCAGGCTTGTTGGCGATGAAAATCACCCAAGTATATCTTGAATAGTCATCAATGACTACAAGAGCATATTTCTTGCCTCTGATCGTCACTGGAAAGACAGGCCCGAATAAGTTCATGTGGAGCAGCTGAAGAATCCCATCAGTAGAAGGTGACGGGATAAGTTCATGTGGAGCAGCTTGTTCTAGTTTGCTTTCCCTTCATGCATGCTTCAGAATTCTTATGTCTCTTGAATACTTCATTGGGTTGTCCTCATAATTTAGCATCTCTCGCTAGCTTGTTCATCGTTTTGAAGTTCAGATGACTTAATCTTCTGTGCTACAACCAATGTGTTCTATCATCTGACTTTGTATGTGCTAGCAAGTAGGCTTCAGATTCAGCGCTATTCCAATCAGCGTAGTAGATATTTCTTCTCCGCGAGATGGCTAATACAATTTTTCCTGTAGATTTCTCAAGAACATCACAAAAACCTGTGTCAAAAGTCACTTTACTGGAGTTATCACAAAATTGATTGACTAAAAGGAGATTGTGTTGAAGTCCTTCAACATATTATAGTCTGGGAACTATGGCAGTTCCTATCTTCAGTGTTCCGTATCCCCTTGTATATCCTCTGGAGTTGTCACCAAATTCAATTATGGCTCCTTTTTGCTGAACATACTTGGTTGACAGATTCTTTTGATGCGTCATGTGTCTTGAGCATCCACTGTCCATGGTCCAAGGGTCCTTTAGCACCTGCAAAATAAAAAAAATTCGGAACCCTTTGGGTTCAGGTTGGGTCCTTAGAGCTTAGTGGATTTTATGACCCAAATCTGTCTGATAACCCTGGTGGTTTCAAATATCCTCTTGCTCTTGTTGTCAGCTGATCTCTCTGCTAAACTGGGAGATGCTGACTTCTTTAACTTCTAAGGTTCATGTTTCTTCTTCTTCTGTTGAACCTTAGGGCTTTTGTTTCTGGGCTCATAATAGTATGATCCATACTGAGCTGGATATGTCCATTGTGGGTGACCATACTATTCTGCCCATCTGACCTTCTTGGTTCCCCCTGAATTGGATCTGGGTGTTTTGGGGCTTGAACCTCGGGTCATCTTTTGGTAGATGGGCTGAGGTGGTTTCATCTTTTGTTTTCTCTTTGTCTGAGGGTGAGGATTCAGCATATTGAGTTCCCCCTTGGACAAATCTGCCAGCCAGTTGTTCTGAGCTTTTTTGTCCAGAAGTAGTTGCTTCACAAGTATAACCAAGTCCTTCCTTCGTAGAACATGGTCTCTGTGATCTCAGCAACTTCTCATGCTTTTCTTTAGCTCCTATGTATTGCTCAGTTATTAAGGTTCTCCAAACCTCATCACTTTTCCTCAGAGCTTCATACTCAGCTCTGGACTATGTAAGCTTATCTTTTAGACTGAAAATTTCAGTCTCTTTCTTAGAGTTGTCCTTGGTCAGAACTGAGATCTGTGGTTCTTGTTGTTTATACTTAGTCATCAGAGAGTTGATCTCTTCCTTTTGTCTCAAGACAAGTCTTTCAGACTCAGTAAAGTCCTGACTCCTCATCGAGAGTCTCTGATTTTCAGCTCTCATGAGTTCCAACTCCTGAAATGTTCTACTGAACTGATTGCTTATTTGAATTTGTTCTTCCAACAGATTCTCATATGCTAAAACCACATATAGAGGTTCACCTGCAATAGAGCTTATGTCGTGCGTGCATGGTGAAGAGGGGCATATATTTGAATAATAATTTACCTCAGCATCTTCTCCAACCATAAGATATAATTCAGTATCTTCTTCAGCTTATATTGTCATCGACGCTGCCTCATCATGATATGATTCCATGAACAGCTCTTCATCGCTCGTGCAATCGGATAGTTCTCCAGGAATCATAGCAAATGCCTCGAGCTTTTGCAGCTCCAACTCCAGTTTGTTTTCTTTGATTTGTGGAGTTCCTTGGCTCAGCACTATGAGAGCATCCCAGAGCTCCTTTGCAGTTTTGCATTCGTGCACCCTTCCGAGGTAAGAATCACTAAGCGTAGTCAGTATTGCGTTGCGTGCAACTCGGCCGAGGATGTGCAACTTTCTCTCTTCAAGTGTAAAGAGGCTCTTGTCCTTGGGAACCTTCTCGCCGGTTCTGGCATCTATTGCTGCCACAGTTGCAAGTTCGATGTTGTCGATCATTGAGACAATAGGTCCTTTTTCTAGGACGTCAGTCATGCTGTCATGCAGCGATGTTAAGTGTGCCTCGATCCTTAAATACCATACCGCGCAGTTTTCAACTGAAAACATGGGTACCGTCCTTATACCTGAAATATCAGACATTTTGAAGAATATGTGTTGGTCTAGAGACGAGCTTTAGGTGTGAGGGGGGGGGAATACATCTGGATGTAAATTTTAAATCTCAGAACGTGAAAGTCAGCTGATGCTGAAGATTGCTACTAAACTTGTCAGTTGACCAAGTAAGCTTTCTCGATCGCGTGGGCTGAGATTCTCCTACTGAGTACAGTCCTACTGACTTATGTCAGTGAACAACAGTTCAGCAGCAGAGGTAGTGTGCGGAAGTGTAGGCCTTTAAAAAGAGTCATCTCGGTGAAAATCCATTTTATGCATGTTTGATTAAAACTCAGTTGCATGCAGAATGAACAGCTAATCAATGCAATAGTAAAATCAACACATGCAATTTTTAAAGTGGTTCGGACACGGTGGGTCCTACGTCCACTGTCCTGAACTAAGCAAGAGTTCTTGTATTAATTATATTGAGCAAGCCTCAGTTGATCTGTTCACAGGACATATTCTCACTTGTTTGCTTATATTGAGCAAGCCTCAGTCAATTTGTACGCAAGACAGATATCTACTTATAGTCGTAGTGACTATATAGTTCTTAACCTTTTAAGGTTAGAATTTCTCCAACTAAGAAGGTGTTCTTACAATAAGAACAGTTCAAAAGATGAACTCCTTCGAGGTTCTAAGCTATTGAGTATTACAATAAGCACGCTTAGATAGAGAAATGGAACAATGATTCTCTAGAGAGAAGAACTAAAGAAGATCTAAATCTAAGTGCAAGTTCTTCACTTTAATATCGCTGCAAGTTCGCTAAAGAGTGTTTGAGCTTTGATTGCTTTGGTTCCCGGTGTCTTTTTGCATGAAGACTCTTCTCTATTTATAGTCTTCGATTTGTGAATAGATCCATTGGAGGGAGTCTAGACACGTGTCGAATAAGACAAGGAAAACGACCATAATAATTTGAACGTTGAGTAGAGGTACTGTAGAGATTTCCTCTTTTTCTGGCTAGGAGCAACTTTATGGCAAAGCAGGTAAGGGGCTATCGGCTCCTTATTGGTCGAGGTTTATGAGAGTTGACTTCTTCTGAATCCTTGGACCTTCACCTGATGTACCTCCAATAAAATTTGTCTTAATAATTCAGTTTGTATGCTCGAAATCCTTTGCAGATTCAGTTGGTCGATAGCTGTCCAACTGACTTCCTCGATACTGAGTTGTTCGGCTGAGTGCAGAATCTTCTACTGAATGCACTGCTACTGAACTCTAGCTTATTGAGTTCTAATAGCTGAACTCAACTAAGTTATAACAACATCGAAGGCCCATCATTCAGCTAGGGGTTTTGGAATCTTCAAATCTTATCATACACTCATCCCAACAATATGGTATAGGATGCTATATAGAGATTTAAATGCAGAGAAAATAGTTTTTAGGATATGTTCGAGTAAACCAGTATTTAGAAAATGATGATCAGAAGAACACCGCTCTGATACCAATTGTTGGTCCAGAGACAAGCCTTTAGGTATGTGTAGGGGGGGGGATAAATACACCTTCGCGCGGATTTCAACTCAAATGCGAAAGTCAATGTTACTAAATATTGCTACTGAACTAGTCATTTGGCCAAAAGTACGATGAGTTGACTTCCTCTGAATCCTCGGACCTTCACCTGATTGTCCTCTATTAACATTCATCTAAACAATTCAGTCGCTGGCTCAATTTCCTTTGCAGATTCAATTGGTCGATAGTAGGACAACTGACTTCCTCGATACTGAGTTCTTCGGTTGAGTGCAGAATATTCTCTTGAATCCACAGCTACTGAACTCTAGCCTACTGAGTTCTAACAGCTGAACTCATCTAAGCTATTACAATATCGAAGGCCCATCATTCAGCTAGGGATTTTGGGATCTTTAAATCTTATCATACACTCATCCTAACAATTTCCCCCTATTTGATGATATAAAAACCTTTTAGAAACAACTACTGCTACTGACTATGCTAAAAATAATATTACAAGGTAATCTAAGCACAACATCAGAGCAAACAAAGTAATGTCAACCAATTGAATTTCCCATTAAAGACAAGTATCAGAGCATTATTAGGCTGACTATCTAATTAACACAAAAGTTAACAATTTCCCCCATTCAAGAGAAAAAGAAATAGTTTCCCTTATCATACTTAAAAACAATTCCTCCCTATAAAGAATGTTAAACAACTGAACCACAGAGGGAAACCTATAAGCAGATATGTGAGTGTGTGACCTGATTACTTCAGTAATCAGTAGTGTTGAATGATAAAAACGCAACCAAGTGACAATGAGTAGTTGTCGAAGGCCAAAAGAAAGTGATGTCATATATGAGATAAGGATATTACAAGTACATGACATTCTAATTCTAAAGCTAGAAGACTAGAAGACTATCACCTGGACTTCTTCTTGAATAGTTGCATTCGCGCTTTGAAGTCACTAGACTTCTTCTCCGGAAGTTCAAGACCATAGGCTGAATAAACACGGTTCCTCAGGGCCTTGATTTCTTCTTTGTCTTCATCATCATTCCTGTCCAGACCTTTGCTATTGATAGCATCAAAGATCTCTTCCTCAATCTCCTTCTTGCAGATGTTGTCTTTGATGCGTGAGAGGAGGAGGCAAGGTTCTGAACTTAGGTGCTTTGAGAGTTTTACCGGACTGTTCCAGTAGTGTCTGAATTTCAGCATAGAGTGGGGGATCCAGTTATTTCAGAATTTCTATGAATAGCTCTTCAGGATCAGACTGCTCATCAAATAACTTCCAGACGTAGAATCTTTTGATGAAGTCTACCTTCACTTGTTCCCATCGCTGATTGATCTTGTAAGGAACCCACTCATTAGTCCTTTTGTAAATTACTCTCTTCACCTTATTTACAAGTACCCTTATCCTGAAGAACTTGGAGGTTGTAGGGATACTCCTGTCTTTCACAAGGACTCTTTCTCTAGCTTTCTTCTCCATCCTCAGTCTTAGTCCCTCTATATCAGCAAGACTAATTCTCTCTCTGGATTATCTGATCTGTCTGGCTTCAGCTGTATGATCAAGTCCTCTCTCACAGCTATCCCAAATTTTCTTCATTTCAACTTCTTGATTCTTAGAGAGTCCAGTGGTTGGGATGTGCTGATGAGCTTCTGAGTCACTCGATTCAGCTGATTTGGACTTAGTCGTTTCAAGCTTCTCAGCTTGTTTGGACTTCTGAGGAGTTTTTGCAGTTGCAGACCTAGATTGCCTAGGCAGTACTGATCGAGTTCTAGTAGGAATTGGAGTCCGGATCTGTACGCCTTTCTTAGCTTTTGTCTGCTTTGCATCTTCTTTCTCAAGCACGCGCGCTAGTTGTTCATCATTTGCAATTTGCTCTTCTCACGTTTTGAAACTTTTCCGAGGGCTTGGAGAAGTAGGGGCTTTGCCTTTGCCTTTGGCTGCTGCTGACTTCAGTGGTGGCTCTTCTTCAGGTAAGGCTTCTAGGTACTTGGCCACTTCGATAATTGCCTCGTCAGCCGTCTCTCTTGAGCCTTCAGCATTTTGAGCTTCTTTCCCTTTGCTTTCCCCCTTACGTGCTGCTGCACTTGAGCTGGGTCCTGCCTCTTCAGATTTCAAGAGGGTCAATAGTTGTGCAGATCTACTACTTTCGCCCTTTTTGGCATCATCGATCATTGTTTCCAGGGTAGTCACCTTGTTGTTCAGCTCTCCGATAGATGTACTGGTAGATTCAAGAGAAGTTGCAACATCACCAGTTGTATCTGTCTCTGAAGTCCATGTTTTGTCATGCTATAAATTTACGGCTTTCAGTATAGCTGACTTAGATGCTTCAATACGCTTAATGTATGCTTCAACAGATTCCACTGCTTCTCTCATTATCTGTGAGCATGCAACATGTTCCACCAGTGCCTTGGCGACACTTTCAGTGAAGAGCTTATGTCGCTCTTCAATGATCTTTAGGACACGATCTGTTGCAGTGGCCACTTCTTCAGAGAATGTCTTGGCCTAAATCTGCAATTTGATCTGAAACTGAATTGTCAGATCTGTCCTTTGTACTTCAAGTGCCTGAGAGAGGATCGCTTCGGCATTGAAATCAGTCGGAGTGTTGATCCTCTACACTTCAGCAAATAAGCTACCCAAAGTCTTGGTCTGAGCCTCAGTGAATTGGCTCCACTTTGTGTTCACATCTGCCACGAGGAGACAATTTTTATGACCTTGAAGTTTGATGCACTTATTTATCGATGCCACTTTCAGATCCTTAATCTCAGCAGCTTGATAACGCAATTGTTGCTTCGGCTAAGATTTCCATGGTGTAGGGATGATTGCGCCGGATGAAGGAGGAGGTGGAGGCGAGTCATCCCTGAGAGATTTTCCCTCAGCAGATCCTCCCTCTACATCCTTAGGTGGTGAGTCGGGGTGCGAGTCAGATTGAGTCATAGGCTGAGTGGTCGTTTCAGGTTGCCCGTTCTGACTAAGGAGCATCATCATGGAAACTTTAAGATCCTTCTTAGAGGCGATGTCAGCAGGCTCACCATAGCCAATCTCCTCTCTGAGTATCTGCTTGTCCTTAGCCAGTTCAGAGACTGTCTTTAGGAGGATTGTCTCTTCCAACAAATCCCATTCTAGGAACCTTAGACGGATCTGCACCCTAGCTCTAACGGCTATATCCATGAGATCTGCAAGGTCGAGGATCTCGGGGATTTCATTAGCTACTTCCTCAGTAGCTCTGCTCTGAGCTAGTAGTACTGAGGTGGGAACTGATGTGGAGAACTCGGTCGGTGGAATGTTAGCTGGAATATCTGACTGAGTCTCCTCAGAGTGAATCCTGTTGACCTTCTCTCTCAGAGTCACGTCCTCCTGACCTGACTTTGAGTCCTGAATAGAGACTGTTTCAGGAATCACTTTAGGAGGTTCTAGCTTCTTCAGCACCTTCATCTTCTTCTGCTGAGTTGGACGAGGATCCTGAGTGATCTCCAGAGGACGCTTGTCATGTAGTCCTCATCTAATGACTTCTCAGCTGCTGCTGCATTTAAGAACTTCACGTTCTTCTTATCGAAGGAAAATGCATCAGCAAAGACTACTCTTCCCTGGCACAGATCTTCAAGAATGATCGAAACCTTTGTGCCGTAGAGCAGCTTACCCTTGGGAATGAGATGAAGGCCGGAGTTGTCTTCATTTGCGGTGAGTTTTTGGAGCTGAGCCTTGAATTATGATCTGAAGAAGGCATTCCAGTTGACATTAACTCCATCCATTATGGCCATCATTAGCTGAATCCTGACCCTGGATAATTGATCATACGATCCTGCTGAGCTGGTCAGTACGAGATTCACTATGTAGGCCAGACCTCGGTACTCATGGAGCAGCTAGTTCTTAGGAAACGCTACTTTAAACACCACGTCCGTTTGTCCACTAAATTTGTAGATATACTGATTGATGGATGACTCCTTATAGCCGATTGGAGAAATCCCTTCATCAGATAGATGACAACTGCGGAGAATGTAGTTAGCAATATCAGCTTCTGCAATCTTCTCAGTCCAGAAGTTGGGGGCCGTCTCCCTAATGTAGTTGATGTAGGTGATGTCTGTCACCTCGTCATCTTGTCGGATGTTCAAGAAGAACTCGACAACTTACCTCAGAAAGCAATGAGAGGGAAACCTCGAGAGAATAGTCATAAAACCGGAGGCCTCCAGTGCACCGAAGATGCTGTCCATGCACTTGATATTATAGGATCGGAAGGAGAGAATCGGCTCGAACCAGACTCTCTTGGAGTCGAGAATCTCCAACATGTCGGAGGGGATGAGGACCTCGTTGTTTGGGGATGTCGCTATTGAAAATAAAATTGAATCTACAAAAATGATGTTAGCATCAGAAGCAGTTTTAAAAAAAATTACCGAAAAATGTGTGCTAGATCGTAATGGATTCATAAGCAAGTATGTTTGTAGAGCACAAATCGATCGTTAAAGGCGAAAAAGTGACTTAGAGATAAGATATACACAAGGATATATATAAAACTGAATATGAACTGTTTATTCCTTGTGCGGTTGAGATTAATCAGTTTTAAAAAGGTGGACGGCTCAGATTAAATGTTATAAGAGGTTATGATTACTGGTCGCCTATAATCTCGACCTACATATCTCTATCACTTAATATAAGGTGAAATGGCATGCACTTAATGCGCCGCAGTCAGCATATGGAATGTTGTGCGTTTAATGAGAACGATATGCTTAATGATGTACGATTAACATTAATGGCGGGAAATAAATGTTATATCATGCTGATGACCAAATGCTGAATAAATACTCATAACCTGTCAGCTGAACATAGTAGTCAGTTGATACCACTGTGAAGATACTGAGTATTTCAATAGTACTGAGAGCTTGTTCCCCCTCACTCAGTACCCTCTGGATCGTCTTACTGAATTGAGTCAGTAGGATCCAGTAGACTTAGTTCTACTGGGAGATTGTTGAATCTGGTCTTAGCTAGAGGTTTGGTCAGAATATCAGCTCGTTGCTTATCAGTGTGGATCTTTTCCATCCTGATATATTTCTTCTCGACATGATCTCTGATAAAGTGATGCCTTATGTCCACGTGCTTGCATCGAGTATGTAGAACATGATTCTGTGCGATTGCAATTGCACTGGTACTATCGCAGTAGATAGGCACTTCATCTAGATGTATATCGTAGTCTCTCAGCTGTTGTCGTAGCCACAATATATATGCGCAACAGCTTCCGGCAGCCATGTATTCAACTTCAGTAGTGGACGTAGCTACTGAATGTTGTTTCTTGGAAAACCAAGATATAAGCTTACTGCCGAGGAACTGACAAGTTCCTGAGGTAGACTTTCTGTCGATTCGACATCCTGCATAATCAGCATCAGAATAACCAGTCAGTTCAAGATTATCATCAGGATACCATAACCCAAGATCAGGTGTTCCCTTCAGGTAATGAAAAATTTTCTTCGCTGAATCTAGATGGCTCCACTTGGGATTCACCTGAAATCTCGGGCATACACCTACATCAAAAGTTATGTCAGGTCTGTTGGCTGTTAGGTATAATAATGAGTCAATAATAGCACGATAATTAGTTGAGTTTACAGATACTCCCTCTTTATCCAGATCAATCTTGATATTGGTTTTCATTGGTATCTTCAATGATTTGCTGGATTCTCAGCCGAATTTCTTGATGAGGTCTCTTGTATACTTAGCTTGATTAATGAATATTCCCTTCTTGGATTGTTTGACTTCAAGTCCAAGGAAATAAGTCATTTCTCCCATCATCGACATTTTAAATTTCTCTTTCATCATCTGCTCAGATTTCTAACACATGGTCAGATTCCTAGACCAAAGATGATGTCGTCCACATAGATCTACACCAGTAAAGTGTCATCTTCTGAATTGATACTGAACAGGGTATGATCTACTGTTCCTTTCTGAAAACCTTTCTGAAGCAGAAAGTCTGATAGGGTATCGTACCAAGCCCTGGGTGCTTGTTTTAACCCATAGAGTGCTTTCTTGAGTCTGTAAACCCGATGTCCCTACTGAAAGCCGGGCGATTGTTCAACATAGACTTCTTCCTTCAGTACGCCGTTTAGGAAAGCTGACTTCACATCCATCTGATAGACTGTGAACCGCTAATGTGTTGCATATGCTAGGAATAGACGAATGACTTCCTATCTTGCAACTGGAGCGAACGTTTCGTCAAAGTCTATCCCTTCTGCTTGACAGTATCCTTTGGCAACAAGTCTAGCTTTATTCCTGAAGATGACGTTGTTTTCATCTCGCTTGTTTTTGAAGACCTACTTCGTTCCTATCACGTGTTGATGTCTAGGTCTATCTACAAGTGTCCATACATCATTTCTGGTAAACTGGTTGAGCTCTTCTTGCATAGCAGTGATCTAGTCAGCATCATTCAGCGCATCCTCAATCGTCTGAGGTTCTTCAGTAGACAAGAAGCAGGAGTATAAGACACTTTCTCCTTGACTGAATCTGGAACTTATCTTAACACTAGCTGAAGGATCTCCGATTATTAAATTTGAGCTATGAGCATCTAACCATGAATGACGATGTCTTGTTGCTTCATCTGGAATTGATTCTACACAAATAGTAGGAGTATTAGGAATTTCAGTTGTACTATTCTATAATTGAAGTAATTCAGTAACAAGATCAGGTTCTACTGAGTCACCAGGTTCAGAGGTATTCAGATTAAGAACATTAATAGTTCCCCCTGAGTTGTTATTCTCAGTAGAGGTCTCAGTTACCACTGGGGTTTCTTCATCGACCTGAATTACCTGGGATTAATTTTGTTCAGTAGAATCAATCTGTTCAGCTACACTGCTTGTTGGTTGATTCCGAATTTCATCGTCTGAATCATCATCCCAACAATGCTTCTTGCTGAGAGTTTGACTTCATGTCCTCCGAAGTAAATTCATCAAATACAACATAAGGGTTTTCCTCCACGCAAATGGTCCGATAGTTAAAGATCCTAAAAGATTTGCTGACCCTGGAGTATCTTAAGAAAACTCCTTGGTCTGACTTGCTATCAAAGATCTTTAACTGGTTATTTCCGTTATTGTGGATAAAGTACGAACAACCAAAAATATGAAAATGAGAGATAGAAGGAGTTCTCCCTTTCCATAATTCATATGGTGTCTTCATGTGCATCTGAGTCAGTAGAGACCTGTTCTGAGTGTAACAGGCAGTGTCAGTAGCTTCTGCCCCAACCTTTAATGGTAAGCCTGAGTCTGCGAGTAATGTTCTTACTGCTTCTTTTCAAGTTCTGTTTTTTCCTTTCAGCAAGACCATTCTGTTGAGGCATACGTACCGCTGAGGTCTCTTGTTGAGTTCCTTCAGCTTCGTAGTAGTCCTTCATCTTGAGTTCAGAAATTTGTTCCACGGTATGACCGTATTGTTTGAATCTTGATATCCTTCTCGACGCTTAGCCATTCAGCAGTTTCGACAGTTTAGATTTAACGTCAGATTTATTAGCGATGAAAATCACCCATGTATATCTTGAATAGTCATCAATGACTACAAGAGCATATTTCTTTCCTTGATCGTCACTGGATTGACTGGCCCAAATAAATCCATGCGAAGCAGCTGAAGGATTCCATCAGTGGAAGGTGACGGAATAGGTGGATTGCTTGACTTTGTTTGCTTCCCCTTCAAGCATTCCTCACAATTCTTGTGTCTTTTGAAAACTTCGTTGGGCAGTCCTTTGACTTTAGCTTCACTTGCTTGTTTGTTCTTAGTCTTGAAGTTCAGATGGCTCAATCGCATGTGCCACAGCCATGCTATTCTGTCATCTGACTTCGGGTGTGCTAGCAGGCAAGCTTCAAGATCGGGGGTATTCCATTCAGCATAATAAATGTTTCTTCGCCGCGATCCTGATAACACAGTTTTCCTGTAGATTTACCAAGAACGTCACAAAAACCTGCATCAAAAGTCACTTTATTGGAGTTGTCACAGAATTGACTAAGAGAAAGGAGATTATGTTGAAGTCCTTCAACATATGATACTATAGGAACTGTTGCAGTTCCTATCTTCAGTGTTCTGTATCCCCTTGTGTATCCTTTGGAGTTGTCCCCAAATTCAATTCTGGCTCCTTCTTGCTGAATATAGTCGGTCAACGGATTCTTTTGATGCGTTATATGTCTTGAGCATCCATTCTCCACGATCCAAGGGTAGCACCTGCAAAACAAAAATAGATTCAGGTACCCTTTGGGTCCTTAGATGTTCGTGGACTTTTGGATCCAAATTTGTCTGACAACCCTGATGGTTTCAGATTATTTCTTGCCCTTCTTGTCAGCTGATTTCTCTCCTGAACTCGGAGATGCTGAATTTTTGTTCTTCTGAGGTTCAGCCTTCTTGTTCTTCTGAACCTTTGGGTTTTTGACTCTTGGCTCATAGTAGTACGATCCATGTTGAGCTGGGTGAGTTCATTGCGGTTGGCCATATTGTTCGGCTGACCTGACCTTTTTGGTTCCCCCTGAGTTGGATCTGGGTGTCTTGGGGCTTGAACCATGGGTCACCTTCTTGTTGCTAGGCTGAGGTGCGATCATTTTCTGTTTGTTCTTCGCCTGAGGGGTGATAGGTTCAGCAGCCTGAAACTTCTATCGGACAAACAGATCAGCCAGCTTTTCTGAGCCTTTCGAGGTAGAGGTAGATGCTTTATACGTGTAACCAAGTCCTTCCTTAACGGAAACTGGCCTCTGAGCTCTAAGCATACTTTTGACCTTCTCATTGGCTCCTAAATACTGCTCTGTCATAAGACCTCGCCAAACTTCATCACTCTTCCTGAGTGAGTCATAGTCCTTTTCAACTTCTATGAGTTTCTGACTGAGCTTAGCTATCTTCTCCGGCCATGAGACATAGTTCAGTGTCTTCTGCTTCAATTTCAACGAAAGAAGCATCATCATCACATGATTCCATGAAAAGTTCTGCGTTACTTGAGCAATCGGATAACTCTCCAGCTATGTAGGCTTGCCTCTTTCTTACAAATTTATCACGCTAGGTTTGTCGTTCAGCTCTTTCAGCTGCTGAGCGTTCTGGACATTCGTACTGGTAATGTCCTGGCTTCTTGCAGTCATAACATACTGAGCTCCTGCCTTCCCTTTTTGGTGTTTCGTTATGTCCAGCGAGGGCAGCTTCAATTTTCCTGCACACAGGTAAAGATTTAGATTCACTTTTCGAGTGATTATTCTCTTTCTTACCTTGATATCTTTTGGAAGCCCTTTTCATGTTCATTCTTCGGAACTTGTCCTTCTCCTTCTGGTATTTCACATCGAGGGGAGCATACTTGTCAGCCAAGTTGTCAGTAGATGGTATTGTCACTGAGCTTCCAGCTGACTGACTTGTACTTGAGGGGCTTGCTCCGGGTGTGCTGACTGATGCCTTGTAAGCGTGATCCATTGGCACTTCAGTCTCAGCCCCGGGGGTGTGTGGGAGATTAAACTCGAACTCCTCTGCCTTTAATTCTGAAAATATATAATCAGGAGTAATAGAGTTCAGGTTAGTTCTCCTTAAACATGTTGATTTTTTCCCCTGGAAGCATAGCGAATGCATCAAGTTTCTGCAACTCTAACTCCAGTTTGTTTTCTTTAATCTGTAGAGTTCCTTGGCTTAGCACAGCTAGAGCATCCCATAGCTCATTTCCTATCTTGCATTCGTGCACCCTACCTAGGTACGAGTTACTGGGAGTTGTCAGTATCGCATTCCGTGCGACTCGATCAAGGTTGTGCAGCTTTCTCTTTTCAAGTGTGACCTTTGGGCCGGTTCTGGCACCTGCTGCTCCTTCTAGTACGATCTGAACGCTGTCAATCATAGGAACAATAGGCCTTTTTTCTAGAATGTCAGTCATGCTGTCATGCAACGATGTTAGATGAGCCCCCATCCTCACCCTCCATACCGCATAATTTTCTGCCGAAAACATGGGAACTGTCCTTATACCTGAAAAATCAGACATGTTGAAAAATATGGTATAGGATGATGTGAAGAGATGCAAGTGCAGATAAAATGATTTTCAGGATCTGTTCGAGTTAGACCAGTAAGCAGATAACAATGATCAAGAAGAACAGCACTTTGATACCAATTATTGGTCTAGAGACGAGCTTCAGGTGTAGAGGGGGACGGGTGAATACACCTGAATGTAAATTCTAAATCTCGAAAGCGAAAGGCAGCCGATGCTGAAGATTGCTACTGAACTTGTCAGTTGTCCAAGTAAGCTTTCTCGATCGCGTGGGCAGAGACTCTCCTTCTGAGTATAGTCCTACTGACTTATGTCAGTGAACAGTAGTTCAGGAACAGAGGTAGTGTGCGAAAGTGTAGGCCCTTAAAAAGAGTCGTCTTAGTGAAAATCTATTTTATGCTTGTTTGATTAAAACTCAATTGAATGTAGAATGAATAGTTAATCAATGCAACAGTTAAAATCAACACAGGCAATTTTTAAAGTGGTTCAGACACGCTGGGTCCTACGTCCACTGCCCTGAACTAAGCAGGAGTTCTTGTATTAATTATACTGAGCAACCCTTAGTTGATCTGTTCACAGGACAGATTCTCACTTGTTTGCTTATACTGAGCAAGCGTTAGTCAATCTGTACGCAAGACATATATCTACTTATAGTCATAGTGATTGTATAGTTCTTAAATTTTTAAGGTTAGAATTTCTCCAACTAAGGAGTTCTTACAATAAGAACAGTTCAAAAGATGAACTCCTTCGAGGTTCTAAGCTATTGAGTATTACAATAAGTATGCTTAGATAGAGAAAGGGGACAATAATTCTCTAGAGAGAAGAACTAAAGAAGATCTAAGTCTAAGAGCAAGTTCTTCGCTTGAATATCGTTGTAAGTTCGCTAGAGAGTGTTTGAGCTTTGATTACTTTGGTTCTCGGTTGGTAGTCTTTCTGCATGAAGACTCTTCTCTATTTATAGTCTCTGATTTGTGAATAGTTGTCCAACTGACTTCCTTGATATTGAGTTCTTCGGCTGAGTGCAGAATCTTCTACTGAATGCACAACTACTGAACTTTAGCCTATTGAGTTCTAACAGTTGAACTCAACTAAGCTATAACAATATCGAAGGTCCATCATTCACCTAAGGGTTTTGGGATCTTCAAATCTTATCATACAATCATCCCAACAATATGGTATAGGATGCTATAAAGAGATTCAAATGCAGAGAAAATAGTTTTCAGGATCTGTTCGAGTAGACCAGTATTTAGAAAATGATGATCAGAAGAACACCGCTCTAATACCAATTGTTGGTCCAGAGACGAGCTTTCAGGTGTAGAGGGGGGGGGGTGAATACACATGAGCGCAGATTTCAACTCAAACGCGAAAGTCAGTGTTACTGAATATTGCTACTGAACTAGTCATTTGGCCAAATTAGCTTTCTAGATCGCGTGGGAAGAGTATCCTTCTACTGAGTCCTATCTAATTACTTCAATCAGTGAACAATAGTTCAGTATCAGATATAGTGTGCGGAAGTGTAGGCCTAAAATATGTTCGTCTTAGTTTGAAAACACGTTTTATGCTGAGTGATTTAAAGTCAGTTTTATGCAATATGAACAATAATCAATGCAATAGTAAATCGACACAAGCAATTTTTAAAGTGGTTCGGATACACAGGATCCTACGTCCACTGTCCTGAACAAAGCAGGAGTTCTTGTAATTTATACTGAGCAATTTGAATGTTACTATAGAGATTCTCTCTTTTTCAGTCTAAGAAGTAGCCTTACGTCAGAGCAGATACACTGTTGGCGGCTTCCCATTGGTCGAGGTTAGAGAGTAGGTAAGGTTTGTTCAAACTCGAAGAGCACGTTGAGTTGACTTCCTCTAATTCCTCAGACATTTTACTGAATTGTCTTCTACTTACATTCTTCTGAGATGTTCAGTACGTGGCTCAAATTTCTTTGCATATTCAGTAGGTTATAATATTCCCAACTGAGTTCCTGATGCTGAGTTCTTACTGCTGAATGACCAATGTTCTACGGAATCCTATCAGCTATGGAACTCTAGCTAGCCTACTGAGTTCCTAACATGCTAAACTCAACTAAGCTATTACATTATATCAGGTTCATCATTAAGCTAGGGTTTTGGGATCTTCAAATCTTATCATTCTGAATCTCATCCCAACATCATTCAAGGGTAAAGTGTTGGGAGATGATTCAGTACCTCTACAAGTTATTGCGAGATAACTCAGTAGCCTAGTGCTCAGTAGATTTGAAGATCCCAAAACCCTACCTTGACTGATGAACCATTCAGTTACAACTGTTGTTCTGTCTCTCAGAGTTTCAGACTCAGTAGACACTCTTTGATATGGTTCGGGCACTCAGTTATGTCCGCTGGTTCTTCAGCAGACTATCAGCCTTAGTACCAGAAGAAGAAGACTCAATAGTACTGGACTCAGCAGGAGTAGTATAGTGAAAGGAGTCAGTGGAACTGAACTCAGCAGGAGTAGTTCACTGAACTCAGAGTTGATCTTCAGTAGAGCTGAATTCAGCAGGAGTATGCTACTGAACATAGATCAGACTCAGCAACGGCTAGACAGTCTTCTGACTGTCAGGATATCTTATAAGTCAAATCAGCAGAGTCATACGAGGTACACAGAAGTCAGCTTCAGATCCACCTTGAAGTCTGTTTGTCTCACCTACTTTCTTCAGCCTCGACTAATGACAAGCGGCCAGCAGTCTACTTTCTGATTAAAGCTGCAAGTTAACAACTTTCCAGAAATGGAGGGAAAGGACTATGTCACCATACTTTGAAAGAGCCGTTAGCTACCCAAAAGAGAGAGAGACATGGATCGTTGTCTCCAACGGATCTATCCATGTCTCTGCTCTATAAATAGAGGGAAGATATCAAATTGAAGCTCATGACACATACAAGAACACACGAGCATTCACGAGCAACTCAGAATTGACAAAAGCTTTCCGCAAGAACTTCATAGAGTAATCTCCAGCGAAAGGCGACATACTTGCTCATAGGGAACCAAGCTGAATCAGATCATAAAGCCTCTAGTATCCAAGCGACTGAATACGAACCCAAAGTCTATACTTAACCGTTCGTCGCTCTAGAAGCCACCTTTCTCGTTCCCTTTCCCTCTAACCTAAGCTCAGCAGACCATATCTATAGCTTAGAACGAAGGAGTTCATCTTTGAACTGATCCTTAATGTAAAGGACTCCTTCATAGTTGGAGAATTTGTCAAACACTTAAGTTTGATATCTTGTAAACTGAGACTTGCTCAGAATAAATCTCAAGACCAGTGTTTGTCCAGTGCACAAACCGACTGAGACTAACTCAGTATTATAAAATAGCCTCCTGATCTTTTCGGGACAGTGGACGTAGGATTGTTGGATCCGAACCACTTTAAAATTGCTTATGTTCTGGGTTTTTACTATTGCATTTATCACTGTTCATACTGAAAAATATATTTCTAAATCATTCAACTGAGTTTCAGCAAAGCTTAACAGATTGCACTAATATACTGAAACAGTTTTCTTAAAATATTTTCTAACTCAATTGAATTTGGGCCTACACATTTCCGCACTATATTGAACTTCAGTTGAACGGTACTGAATTCTGACCTCAGTCAGCTAGCAGGCCTCAGTGAAGTCAGTCACTCTGCCACGCGATTCAAAACAACTAATTTGGTCTACTGAACCTGTTCAGTACGGCATCCTCCTGAAAAGGACTGTTCGCGTTTTAAATTGAGAAATTGTTTTAAGGTGTATTGCACCTGAACGTTTATCTCGGGGCCGACAATTGGTATCAGAGCAGGAGTTCTCTAAGACTCTTGTTTTTCTGAAACTGGTCTACTTGAACGGATCCAGAAAACATTTTCACTGCATATCATTCTTCATTCATATCACAATATTCAATGTCTGATATGTCAGGAATCAGGATGGTGCCCATGTTCTCAGTAGAGAACTACGGGGTATGGCGAGTCAGAATGGAGGCACATCTGACTTCCCTCCATGACAGCATGACAGAGGTACTGGAGGACGAACCTATCGTTCCCATGATTGATAGTGTCGAAACCCAGGACCCAGCACTAGGAGGAGGCATGGTGACCGGGAAGAAGATCCCCAAAGATAAAAGTCTCTTCACCCCTGAGGAGAAGAAGCTTCATAACTTAGACCGGGTTTCCAGAAACGCCATACTAACCACCCTGAGTGATTCTTATCTCGAGAGTGTTCAGGACTGCAAGTCCGCGAAGGAACTCTGGGATGCTCTAGCGCTACTGAGTCGGGGGACTCAGAAGATTAAAGAAAACAAACTGGTGCTGGAACTTCAGAAGATGGAGAGAGTGTCTCTCATGCCTGGTGACACGATTGAAGATCTTAACGTCAGATTTACGGATCTGATAAACACCATCAACGGGCTGGGAAAGACGTTCTCCATCCGAGAAATGAATCTCAAGATATTGAGAGCACTACTGGACGGACATTGGACTCCATTTGCTACTTTACTGAGACATTCTGACTTAGATATTGTTTCTCCTGACCATATCTTTTCAGAACTAAAAGCTGAGGAGTTCGAGTTTGGTCTACCTCAAAGAAAGCTGTGACCTGAGGCTGACACTCAAATCGACCATGCTTTCAAAGCATCAGTCAGCACAGCATCTCCCGCGTCTAGCAAGGCAGAACCTTCACTCAGTGACATACAAGAAGGAAACCTGGCTAAGAAATACACATTCCTTGCCGTGAAGTATCAGAAAGTGAAGGAGAGGCGCAGAAAACTTTCAAGAGTCATCAGAGACTCCAAGGGTAAGTCTGAATATACACCTAAGCGCACTCCTGACTCGCATACTTCTGATTGCAGGAAACAGGAAGACTCAGCTCAGTCGAAAGACAGCGAGAGCAAAGAAGAGAGAGTCACCACCTGCTACAACTGCAAAAAACCAGGACATTATCAGTATGACTGTCTTGAGCTCAGTACTGCTGAGAGAGCAGCACACAAAGCTCGAAGGGAGAAGTTCATCAAGAAGCGTCAAACATATATTGCCGGTGAACTCTCAGACGACTTAGATGAAGTCGATTCCTTCATGGATTCATCAGACGATGAAGCGGCATTCATGGCCATAGAGCTTGAAGAAGATGCTGAAAAGTATCTCATGGTAGGAGAAGAGGATGAGGTAAACTCTCACACTCCATTCAACTCCTCTTCACACTGCACACACAATACTATTTCAGGTGCAGATGAGAATCTGGACGTCTCGATCACCTACGAAGAATTGTTAGATGAGCAGATTCAGATGAGCCTGCAGCTCAGTAAGACTCTTCAGGAGTTGGATACCCTGAAAGTGGAGAATCAGAGACTTTCTCAGGAGAGTCAGGTTGCTACTGAGTCAGAAGGACTTGTGTTGAGACTCAGGGAGGAGATTAACTCTCTTATGGCCAAGTCTCAGCATCAAGAAGATCGAGATCTCGATCGACCAATGACTTGACTCGAAAGATGCTGAACCGAGTCTCATCGAAGCAAGAGTTGTCAGGACTTCAGACCGAGCATGAAATGCTTAAGAAAAGTGATGATGTCTGGAGGAATCTGATGACAGAGTGGTACATGGGTGCTGAAAAGAAGTTTGAGGCAATGCTAGCCAGCAACAAGCCTAAGCACTGCAAGGAGGGACTTGGATTCAGTTATGGAGCCTCCTCATCTGCCCCCGTACGCTCAGAGAACCGGCTAGCTGATAGATTTGTTTAAGGGGAGACCATCAACGCTGAGATCCTGAAACTCCTAGCAAAGAACAAACAGAAGATGAAAGCACCTCATTCCAGCTATCATCATTCTGACAAGAAGATTAGCCCAAAATCACCCCAGTTCAGTCAAGGGGGAACCAGTAGAGTTAAATGGGCTGATTAGTATGGACCTCCACAGCTGACACATCCAGCTCAGTATGTGTCATATTATTATGATCCTATAGTCAGGAGAGGACCTAAAAGTCAGAAAAAGAAGAAGAAAGTCATTCAGAAGGCAAAGGTCAGCAGTCCACCAATTCAGAAGATCAGGACTCCGGAACCTGTGAAGCCTCAGAAGTCAGCATCGACCAGTCCAGTAGTCAAGTATGTTGATCAAAGTGGAAAGAAACTGTCTGAGACCACCAGGGTCGTGAGATAGATTTTGGTTTCCAAAACTAACATCTAAGGACCTAAAATAAAAAATAAAGGGTACCTGAATATAATTCTATTTTGCAGGTGCACAAGGACCTTTGGTATGTGGACAGCGGATGCTCAAGACACATGACATACCAGAAGAATCTACTAAAGAATTATACCACTAAAGAAGGACCCAGAATCGAGTTCGGAGACAACGCAAAAGGCTATATCAGAGGCTATGGAACACTCAGCATTGGAACCGCCACAGTTCCACGAGTATCATATGTTGAAGGACTTCAGCATAATCTTCTCTCTATTAGTCAATTTTGAGATAACTCGAATAGAGTGATTTTTTACGCTGGTTTCTGTGATGTCATTGATAAATCTACAGGGAAAACAGTGTTATCAGGTTCGCACAAAAAGAATATCTACGTAGCTGACTAGAACTCAGCTGAACCTGAAGCTTGTTTGTTGGCGAAGAACGACAACAGAACGGGGTGGCTCTGGCACAGAAGACTCAGCCATCTCAACTTCAAGACACTCAACAAGCTAGCTAGAAATGCTCTAGCAAGAGGACTGTCGAGTGAAGTACTCAGCAAAGACACTCAGTGTGAAACATGTCTGAATGGAAAGCAAACAAAGAAACAAAATCCACCTGTTCCATCGCCTTCCACTGATGGACTCCTTGAGCTGCTACGTATGGATTTATTCGGTCCAGTCTCTCCGGTGACGTTCAGAGGCAAAAAGTATGCTTTAGTGGTCATTGATGACTACTCGCGCTACACATGGGTCATATTTAATGCCAACAAGTCTATCATCAAAACAGAGTTACCTACGCTTCTAAAAAAGCTTAGTGTCGAGAAGAACACCAAGATTGTAAAGATACGTTCAGACAAAGGAACTGAGTTCCTGAATTCGATGGTGGAGGAGCTCTGCAAAGCTGAAAGCATAGAGCATGAGACGTCTGCCGCGCGCACGCCTCCACAAAACGGGGTTGCTGAAAGGAAGAATAGAACACTCAAAGAAGCAGCACGAACCCTGCTCGCAGACTCAGGACTCCCAACCAAATTCTGGGCAGAAGCAACTGACACTGCATGTTACACTCAGAACAGATCTCTACTGACTAAGCAGCATAAGAAGACACCATATGAATTATGGAATGGAAGGAAGCCTTTCATATCTTATTTCCATATTTTTGGGTACTCGTGCTTTATCCATAATAATGGGAAGGACCAGTTAAAGACTTTTGATAGCAAGTCAGACCAGGGAGTCTTCTTAGGATACTCCCGGGTCAGCAAAGCCTTCAGAGTTTTTAACTACCGGACCCTTTGCGTGGAGAAAAGCCCTCATATTGTTTTTAATGAGTTTGCTACTGAAGACAAGAGCAGGAACTCTAAATCAGAATCTGAGGACATCAGTAAGCAGCTACAGGATCTGAGCCTAAAAGATAAAGTTGAAAAGATCCAGCTGTGTTGGGATGATGATTCAGAAGAGGAAATTGAAGATAAGACAACTGAATCTCAGCCAGCAGCAGAAGTAGCTGAACAGATTGACTCTACTGAACAGAGTCAATCCCATGTAACTCAGGTCGATGAAGAAACCCAAGTGGTAACTGAGACCTCTACTATGGATAATAATTCAGGGGGTCCGAATGAAGTTCCAGAGCTAAATGCCCCTGAACCTGGTGACTCAGTAGACCCAACTCTCGTAACTGAATTACTTCAATCTCATAATAGTACAACTAAGATGCCTAACTCACCTACTAACTATGTTGAACAAATTTCAGATGAAGAGTTGAAACATCGTCGATCGTGGCTGGACGCTCACGCTTCTGACCTGATTATTGGAGATCCTTCAGCAAGCGTAAAGAAAAGATCCAGATTTTGTCAGGGAGAAAGCGCATTATATTCCTGCTTCTTGTCTACTGAAGAACCTCAGTCAGTTGAGGACGCACTCAAGGATGCTGATTGGATCATAGCTATGCAGGAGGAGCTGAACCAGTTCACGAGAAACGAAGTATGGGAGCTTGTTGACAGACCCCGGCATCAACACGTGATTGGAACTAAATGGGTCTTCAAGAACAAGCGAGATGAAAACAACGTTATAGTAAGGAACAAAGCGAGACTCGTGGCAAAAGGCTACTGTCAAGCCGAAGGAATAGATTTCGATGAAACTTTTGCTCCAGTTGCAAGATTGGAGGCAATCAGACTATTCCTAACCTACGCAACACATCAGAGATTCAGAGTCTATCAAATAGATGTGAAGTCTGCGTTCCTGAATGGTGTACTAGAAAGAAGAAGTCTATGTAGAACAGCCTCCCGGCTTTCAGCAGGGACATCAGGTCTACAGACTCAGAAAGGCTCTGTATGGGTGAAAACAAGCACCCAGGGCCTCGTACGATACCTTGTCTGAGTTTCTTCTTCAGGAAGGTTTTCAGAAGGGTACAATAGACCGCACATTATTCAGCATTCGACTGGAAGACGACATCCTACTTGTGCAGATCTACGTAGATGACATAATTTTCAGATCGAAGAACGTCAGCAATTTGAGAAAATGATGAAGGATAAGTTCGAGATGTCAATGATGGGAGAGATGAATTATTTCCTCGGCTTTCAAGTCAAACAATCTGAGAAGGAAACATTCATCAATCAAGGCAAATACACTCGAGACCTCATCAAGAAGTTCGGTTGCACATCTGGCAAACCAATCAAGATCCCGATGAATATGAATATGAAAATTGATCTTTATAAAGAGGGAGTATCAGTAGACCATACTGAATTCCGTGCTATTATTGGTTCATTATTATATCTAACTGCTACCTGACCTGACATAACTTATGTTGTAGGTGTCTGCGCTCGATTTCAGGCGAATCCCAAGCAGAGTCACATGGACTCAGCAAAGAAGATTCTCCGTCATCTCAGAGGAACACCTGACATGGGTTTATAGTATCCAGCAGATGATAATATTGAACTAACTGGTTATTATGATGCTGACTATGCAGGATGTAGAATTGACCAAAAGTCAACTTCTAGAACTTGTCAGTTCCTTGGCAGTAAGCTGATTTCATGATTTTCAAAGAAATAACGTTCAGTAGCAACGTCAACTACTGAAGCTGAATACATGGCTGCCGGAAGTTGCTGCGCCCAAATCCTTTGGCTGAGACAGCAGCTACGCGACTATGACGTCATTCAAAATGAAGTGCAGATCTTCTGCAACAGCTCCAGTGCGATTGCAATCACTCAGAACCATGTACATCATACTAGATGCAAGCACGTGGACATCAGACACCACTTCATTCGTGATCATGTCGAAAAGAAGGATATCAGGATGGAGAAGATCCATACTGACCATCAAAGGGCAGATATTCTGACCAAGCCTCTAGCTGAAGCAAGATTCAGAGAACTTTCAGTAGAGCTAGGTCTGCTGGACCCTACTGACTCCAGTCAGTAAGTGGATTCAGGAGAGGAGCATTCAGCAAGGGGGAATGTTCACTCTCAGTACTAAGCTTATTCAGTACATAGAGACTCAGCAACCATCTACACGAGGTATCAGCTGACTACGATGTTCAGCTGACAGGTTTGCGTATCTTTACTCAGTAGCCAATGAAATATTTTGTGCATTAATGATTCAGATTCAGCTTCGTATTCAATGCCTTAGAAAATGTCATTTAATATAACGATTTACATTTAATACATGACATTCTATGAAAAGTATGTTGAACTCTGCGGCGCATTAAATGCATTTCTAATCAAGTTACTTCTTTGGCTATATACAAGTGTAATTTGACTTAGGCGGCTAAGTTGATCATTACCTATTTTATAAATTTAAATCCTAGCCGTCCATCTCATAAAGCAGATTCAAACTGAACCGTGGATTAATAACTATTCATCTACTTGATCATATAAAAACATATTCAAAGTTTAGAAACCGCCATTTTACTCTGCAAAACTTTTCAACCCTAGAATTTCTGAGAAAGCACTCATCTATTTGCAAACATCTCTTACAATATCTCAGAAGTATCTTTGGTAAATCTTAATGATTATTCAGTATCGTATATGTTCTTAATAATATTTTTCTCTCGATACTGATACTTTTCCTTTGCAGATTATAAATTATGGCAGGAAGGGACGTTAGTGTTCCACTTGATATGAAAGAGATCCACGAGAAGGATCGAGTATGGTGTGAGCCAATGATGGAGTTTGATGCGTGCGACTTAGACTTTATGGAAGAGATATTCGACGCGCTGAGGGTGTCAGGGCTGGAGGCCTTTCTCTTAAGGAAACCGTCTTACTTCCTTCCGCGTCAGATTGCTGAACTCTACCTCAACTCAGAGTCAGTTGACGGCGATATCAAATGCCATTTTTTTACTCACCAGATTGGAGACCTCGCCCGTGTTGTGCCTGAGATCAAACTGATGTCGATCAAAGAAGCTCTTCAGCGGAGCTTTCAGCTTCCAAGCGAGGGATTCAGCATGGTTGGCTACAAAGATGACATCATGGACGAATACTTGGAAATATTCTGCAGGAAGCCTACCACTTTCAGAGCCGCCTTCCCAAAGAATGCCATGCTCCCGAAGTTCAAAACCTTAGCCTACATCGTCACTCAGATCCTGACGAGTCAGGCTGGGTCATTCGACCAAGTATCGAGGCCAAAGATTCAGATGATGATGGCCATCTACGACCAAGAAAAGATAAACTGGATAGAGTTTTTCCTAAAGGAGTTCATGACTCAGGCAGCAAAATTTGATCGATCAACTAATTGCCTAGCCGTAAAGGGAAAACTCCTATATGGACTGAAGCTCTCCGTAATTATTGAAGATCTCTGTGGAGCTGATCATGTAGTCTATGCTGACAAAGGGTACTTCAACCCTAAAAAGGTGAGGTTCCAGAGCAGGGCAGCAGCCCTTCAGCAGATTGGCTCAGGGCCTGCTGAGCCCAAGCAAGGCTCTCAGAAGACCTCCACTCCATCTAAGAAGAGGTCACCTCCCAAAGCAGCTCAGAAGACACCGACCAAGAAGCTAAAGAAGGTCAGTGAAGCTGTGGTTGTACCTCCCCTGCAACTCAGAGATGAGGAAGAGTCCTCAGAGAAGACAGTGTCAGTGGAGAAGGCTTTCTCCACTGAACAGGGTGAGGCAGTGGACCAAGGGGTAGAAGCTGATCCTATTACTCCTACTCAGATCCCCTTGGACATTCCACCACTCAGCAGCATCCCATCTGCTGAGAAAGAAGCGTCTCCGATAGAGATAGAGGATTTGGAGACTGCCTCAGAGTTAGAAACTATCGGGATGGAGGCATTAGCGCTACAATCTAGAGCCTCCCGAGAAGTTTCAGAAGCCATCCCAGAGATAGCCAATCACTCTGACTTGGTTACATTGGCAAGAAAGGCCAGGCTTCATACTCTCATCCGGTTCCAGGCATGGTCAACACTGAACAGATTGATCCAGCACCACTCCTACGAACAACTCCATGAGGAGGAACTAATAACCTGGGAGAAGATAGGCTATTCCGAGCCTGTAGATATCTACTCCCTAGATGATCTGAGGGTGGCGATGCTCGCTCTGCTAAACGACCGTCTTCCCACTTCAGCAGCCGCTCCCTCAGATGGGTTTGATCCTGATGATCAGGACCCGCCCCATGATTCAGGCCCTGAGAATCCTGTTGAGGGAACTCAACTGGAGGAGGATGCTCCAACTACAACTGCTGAACCACCTCTCAGCATCCTCCCACCAGGACAGTCGGTGACTGGTACCTCTCAGTCCGCAGACCCAGTACAGCTGTTGCGGGGATCTACTTTCAAGGTAGCGCCCAGCCCGAGGAGCCGACGATAGAAGATAGTGGCAAGGGCCCTCAGGAGTCAAGGTGCTCAGAACCGAATCCTTGCCCGCGCCGTCCACAAGACGTGGAGGCAGTCCACTCAAGCTCAGAGTGCGGAGATTAAGGGGCTCAGAACGTCAATTCAGAATACTCCAGTCCCTGACTTCTCTACGATCTTGACTGATGCTCTAGCTACTCAGAGAGCCGAGTTCGAAGGGAAACAGAAGCTGATGGAAGCTGCCCATGCCAAACTTCTTGAAGAATATAAGGCAACCCAATCAGCTCACACTGCATCCATGTCTTCCCTGACTCAGGCCTCAGAGCTCAGACTCCAGACCATTCAGAAGGCCCCGGAAGACAAAATGGATCAGAAGTTGCAATCGATTCAGACTGTAGTGGAGAACTCTCAGAAGAAATACAGTGAAGAACTTACAGATGAGAGGAATGAACTCCATGAAAGCCTCACAAAGCTTCAGGCAGCCTTGGATAAGCTAGCCTCATATTATGACAGTCTGAACAAGAAGGTGCAGGTACCTACACTTGACCTATTTGCTGATGTCAAAAAGGGGGAAGGTAGGGAAAGGGTACCAAGGGCACCAAGGGGAGTCAGGACAGTGACAGGAGCAACTCAAACTCAACAATCAGCTCCCACTGCTTCCCAAGAACAGGGTCAGGCCCAAGGTATCTCAGCAGCAGGGGCTGTAATGCCTGCTGAGACCGGCCCAAGTGGCTCAGGACCCAAAGAATCAGTAACCCAGACTCCAAGTGATATCATTAAGGAGGTTGCTAAGTACGCATAGGAGGACTCTGAAGAGGCAGAAGTCCCTCTACCTCCTCCAGATCCGGGGAAAGGAAAGAAGATACTGAAACTCCCCACTCCACCCAAAAAGAAAGGAACCAGAAGGTTCATATCTCCTGAGGAAGAGGCTCAGATTACAGCTGATGAGAAGCTGTCAAGGGAGATAGCCGAAGCAGAGGCTGCAAATAAGCCAAAGAAACAGCCTGCCAAAGGCAGAACCAAAGTTCAGAGGGGAAGGAAGCCTGGGACAAGGCTACCCCCTAGGAATCTGAAGCTCAGCGATGAAGCTGACAAGGAGAATGAAAGAGAACAACAAGCGTGCAGCAAAGAACCGGCGGAGGTACTTCAAAATCTAAATCTTCAACACCTGCTGATTCAGAAGAGGAACAAGAGCACATTCCATCATATGCCCCCTCTAAGGCTCAAGAGCAAGAGATGAAAGAGATCTGGGATCAGATGGAGAGATACTTGGACAGAGGAGCTGAAGCCAGACATATAAGTGAAGCAAGGTAAAGGCTCAGACTCGCTGACCTAGAGGCTCTTAAGATCAAGGCTGAGAAAGAAGCAAGTCAGAGGATTCCTGAGAAGGCTGAAATTTCGTATAAGTACAGAAGACTCAAGAAGCCCACAAACCTCAAATTCACAGATGGCCCAGAGTTGATACTTGGATGCCATGGGAACGGACTCGGAGGTGGGAGACGTTGAAAGCTGACTTCATTAAGAGGTTCTATATTTGGAGGTATTGGCCTGACATGCACAAGTCAATAGCCTTTGCTTGAGTGGCTTCTGAAGAGTGGTCCAGAGATATATGCAAGAGTTCAGAAGTCCCTAGCTTAGAAGGTTGATGTCAGAGTCCTAGCTCCAAGACCTCTGCCTCCCCCACTGAAGCTTTACGGTTCTCTACATATTGGGGTTATTGAAGGAGAAGTTAAGAGTGCTGCTCAAGCCACTGATCTCGATGAGACTGATCCTGCTGATATGGCACAGATACAGAAGCTGAGAAGAGATACATACAGGATGTATGGACTGTCGCTTCCTGAAGAGAAGTCTAAAGATTTTAAAGAGCGGATTCAGCAGTTTAGGAGATAGTTGATAGCTTCCTTGTATCTTTGTTTTTCTTTTCTCTAGAATAGCAAGTTGATGTATTGTACTAAACTTTCTACTGATATATATAAACATCATTGTTGTTCGGCCCTGACAATTCCTTAATGTCTACATGGCCTTGTTCCTTTTATGCTTAACACTCAGAATCACCCAAGTGATTACTGACTCACACACTCACTGAATATTTATATCTGTGTTTATCAGTTTTTACTTAGCTTGATAGATTCTGGTTTGATAGATTGTTTAGGGGAAATTGTTGTTAGTAAGGGGGAAATTGCTGTTAGATTTCTGTATAGGTTCTGATATTTCTTCCCTGAACTCCGTCAGTAGTCTAGAACTTGAAGAACAGCTCCACTGATTCTACTTGTAATATTTGTAAGGAGTTTATTTCTGATAGTTTGTAGTGTTAGGTTTTGGCATCATCAAATAGGGGAAAATTGTTGGGATATGATTCAGTACCACCACAAGTTATTGCGAGATAACTCAGTAGCCTAGTGCTCAGTAGATTTGAAGATCCCAAAACCCTACTTTGACTGATGAACCATTCAGTTGTAAATGTTGTTCTGTCTCTGAGAGTTTCAGACTCAATAGACACTCTTCGACATGGTTCACGCACTCAGTTCTGTCCACTGGTTCTTCAGCAGACTATCACCCTCAGTACCAGAAGAAGAAGACTCAGTAGGAGCAGTATACTGAAAGGAGTCAGTGGAACTAAACTCAGCAGGAGTAGTTCACTGAACTCAAAGTTGATCTTCAGTAGAGCTATCAGACTCAGCAACGGCTAGACAGTCTTCTGACTGTCAGGATATCTTATAAGTCAAATCAGTAGAGTTATACGAGGTATAGAGAAGTCAGCTTCAGATCCACCTTGAAGTCTGTTTGTCTCACCTACTTTCTTCAGCCTCGACCAATGACAAGCGGCCATCTGTCTACTTTCTGATTAAAGCTGCAAGTCAACAACTTTCAAGAAATGGAGGGAAAGGACTCTGTCACCATACTTTGAAAGAGCCGTTAGCTACCCAAAAGAGAGAGACACATGGATCGTTGTCTTCAACGGATCTATCTATGTCTATGCTCTATAAATAGAAGGAAGATTTCAAATTGAAGCTCACGACACCTACAAGAACACACGAGCATTCACGAGCAACTCAGAATCGACAAAAGCTTTCCGCAAGAACTTCATAGAGTAATCTCCAGCGAAAGGCGACATACTTGCTCATAGGGAACCAAGCTGAATCAGATCATAAAGCCTCTAGTATCCAAGCGACTGAATACGAACCCAAAGTCTATACTTAACCGTTCGTCGCTCTAGAAGCCACCTTTCTCGTTCCCTTTCCCTCTAACCTAAGCTCAGTAGACCATATCTATAGCTTAGAATGAAGGAGTTCATCTTCAAATTGATCCTTATTGTAAAGGACTCCTTCATAGTTGGAGAATTTGTCAAACACTTAAGTTTGATATCTTGTAAATTGAGATTTGCTCAGTATAAATCTCAAGACCAGTGTTTTTCTAGTGCACAAACCGACTGAGACTAACTCAGTATAATAAAATAGCCTCCTGATCTTTTCGGGACAGTGGACGTAGGATTGTTAGATCCGAACCACTTTAAAATTGCTTGTGTTCTGTGTTTTTACTGTTGCATTGATCACTGTTCATACTGAAAAATATATTTCTAAATCATTCAACTGAGTTTCTACAAAGCTTAACAGATTTCACTAATATACTGAAATAGTTTTCTTAAAAACGTTTTCTAACTCAATTGAATTTGGGCCTACACATTTCCGCACTATATTGAACTTCAGTTGAACGGTACTGAATTCTGACCTCAGTCAGCTAGCAGGCCTCAGGGAAGTTAGTCACTTTGCCACGCGATTCAGAACAGCTTATTTAGTCTACTGAACCTGTTTAGTACGACATCCTCCTGAAAAGGACTGTTCGCGTTTTAAGTTGAGAAATTGTTCTCATATGTATTCACCCCCCCCTCTACACCTGAATGTTTATCTCGGGACCAACTTAAAGTTTCAAAGTTTATCGAGCAAAATGAAAAAAATTATAGTCGCTAAGGGATATTTGCTTGAAAATACACGAAGTTTGGCTGAAATTTGGTTTTGCAAACGACCTTTAAAATGCTCCTCAAAATACATGATTTTCAATTTGTTAAAATTTGCACTCTAGTGAAAAAGCTCCGGCAAAATCGAATCTGACGGGGCGAACGACATGGCATTTTTGTGCTTAGTTGGAAGAGAGATTTTTTCTAGTGGGAAATTATGTAGTTTTTATCACATGAAAATACACTAAGTTTAAGTTTAATCTAATTTTACACATGACTTTTGAAATTAAATATGTTTAAATTATATTAAATGCTTAACATTTAATATAGAGTGTCAACATATGATTAATTAACATGAGTTACAATTATAAGATAGATTTAAAATATTTTTCTAATTAAAATTTACTCCCTCTGTCCCATTGATCTTGTCCTCTTTCTTTTAAGTGCGGTTATTAAGGAGAGTTGGTAGTTGTGAGTAAGTGGATGGGTCCCAGAAAAATAGAGTTGGAGAAATTGCCATTTTGGAAGAGGACTAGATTGGACAACCAGAAAAAGAAAGTAAAGAAAGATGAATGGGGCGGAGGGAGTATCACTTACTCTAAGGTTGTAAAATAAAACCAATCAAATTAAATATCACTATATTATATTCATATTTGTATCCGTATCCGATATTATTGGAATATTAAACTTGCTCCATGTTGGTCTGGAGACTAGTATCAGGTATGGGGGGAGGGGGGGTTGAATACACCTGATTGCAAGTTTTCCCTCAAACGCGAAGGTGAGATGAATGCTGAGTTTTGCTATTGATTAAATTCAGTGCCAGATAAACCTTCTGATCGCGGGTCAGAGTGATTCAGCAGCTGAGTCCCTTCTACTGACTGAGGTCAGTATGAGAAGTTCAGTTGCAGAATGTTGTGCGGATAAGTGTGGGGCCCGGTAGACTTCGTCTCTTTGAAAATTTTTTGATGCAAACCAAAACCATTTTGGCTGGTGCACTTTTCAAGTTCGTTTTATACATAGGATGATTTTGTAAGCAGTTTAAACGTAATGCAATAAAACAATAAACGATACAAGCAATTTTTAACGTGGTTCGGATACGCAAGATCCTATGTCCACGGTCCTGCTGAACAGGAGGTCTTGTTGATTAATCTGAGCAAGCCTCAACAAGGAATCTGTGCACTGGACAGACCCTTCTAATTTATAGTCCTTAGCGACTTTACAAATCAAACCGAATTTTGAAGGGGAGGGGATGATATCCATCAATGAATGAGTTCTTACAATAAGAACAATTCACAGAATGTGAACTCCTTGGAAGGTTCTAGGCTAAAGATATTACAATGATGCTTAGATAGAGAAGGGGAACTAAAGATTCTCTAGAGAGAAGAACTAAGGATATTCAAATAAGCAAGTTGTTCGCTAGATTGGCTTTGAGTGCGCTAGAGTTGCTTGTAAGCTTGTGTTCCCTTGATGTCCCGTGCGTTGAGCTTGGAGACTCTTCTCTATTTATAGTAGTGACCCAAGCATGTATCTGTTGGAGAGGACGATGCCACATGTCACAAAACTCCAAGGAAAACGGCCATATATTTTCGAAATGTCGCCATAGAGTCGTTGGCTTTCTGTACATGAGAGTAGCTTTAGTGTCAGAGCAGGTAAGCTTTGGTTGCTTCTCATTGGTCGAGGCTTGCGGTAGGTGAGACTTGTCAGACATCAGTCTTCTATCTGAGTTGACTATCTGAACCTCGTATACTGAATGCTCTCTGCTGACATTCGACTGATAAGGATTGGGCAGTCGTTTTTCCTTGTCTGGTCTGCAACTGAGTTGCATCCATTCAGTAGATGAGGGCTGATCATACTGAGTCTTCATTTGAGTCGGCTGATAAGGTTCTTCTGCTGAATGTAGTCAGCTCTGACTCGAAGACAACGGAGCTCTTCACTCAATCAGTAGATCAAGGATCATATTGAGTCTTCTTCTAAGGTCTGCTGAGGGAATCTTCTACTGAGTGTTATCAGCAACGGACTCCGAAGACAACTGAGCTCCATTGAACCGATGACTTGGGGTTCTGGAACTTTAACTTCTCTAATAAAGTTCAGTCAAACAATATACCCCTTATAGAACTTAGACTAAAACATCTATCACAATCAAACCAAGTCTAGCCTATTACATCATAACGGTTCCACACACACAAGGTTCAGGACGAGTTTTGGGATCTTCAATTCTATAGTAATACAATTCAGTGTCACTACAATTTTCCCCATAACAGATATTACTATATCGACCTAAGTCACATGAACTACTGACTCAAGTTCTACGTAATCCCTAGCAATGATCTACTAGACCATTGACTCATATCCTTACACTCCATATTCAATTCATTACTAATATTTAAATTATTTTGTTCCATTCGAATACTCGGTTCTTTTATTCACACTCTCTATTAAGTACTCAGCATATAATAAAATTTAGGGGTAATGACCAAATAAAACAAAAACTTTTCTAATTTTGCAATTTTAACACGTACTTGTTGACTTGGCAAATTAAAACATGAAGTTTCAATTTTTCGCAGTTCGAGTCATGCTATGATCCCCAATTTTTTCCAGCGGCCAAAAAACACTTAACTGACGTTTTGCTGACTTGGTTTCCAAGCTGGACAAGAATAGCCACATTTGTTGACTTGGTCGCCAAGCTGGACAAGAATTGTCACATCAATAAATTGTTACTTCATATATTTGGCAAGATAAAAAAACACAAACACAATTTCAAATTCATAAAGATACAATTCTTAATCAAAAATCAATTGCTCCGCCTTATTAACGTCGATTCTCCCTCTCCCAAAAACACGATTACCATTATCTGAAAAATTCTTACCCCTCTACTAAATTATCATTTACCATTATCTGAAAAATCAAGAATCCCACTCTTGAGAAAATTGACCAACCCTAAATGGGTACATCTCAATTTTCTCTGACGGTCATCTCTCTCTTCCTCTCTAGTCTCCTCCTCGTACTACGCAAGCCTAGTTTTCATAGATTGCACAGACCGAGAATTCCTAAATTGTTGCTCCCGAGATAAACGTTCAGGTGTAGGGGGGTGAATACACCTGAAAACTTTCTCAACTCAAAACGCGAACAATCCATTTCAGGAAGATAACGTACTGAACAGGTTCAGTAGACCAGATAAGTTGTTCTGAATCGCGTGGCAGAGTGACTGACTTCACTGAGGCCTGCTAGCTGACTTAGATCAGAATTCAGTACCAATCAGTAGAAGTTCAGCAGAGTGCGGAAATGTGTAGGCCCAAATTCAATTGAGTTAGAAAACGTTTTTAGGAAAACTGTTTCAGTATATAAGTGTGATCTTTTAAGCTTTGCTGAAACACAGTTGAATGATTTGAAAGATATTTTCAGTATGAACAGTAATCAATACAACAGTAAAGAAAACACACATAACACAAGCGATTTTAAAGTGGTTCGGATCCAACAATCCTACGTCCATTGTCCCAAAAAGATCAGGAGGCTATTTTATTATATTGAGTTAGTCTCAGTCGGTTTGTGCACTGGACAAACACTGGTCTTGAGATTTATACTGAGCAAGTCTCAGTTTACAAGGTACCAAACTGAAGTGTTTGACAAACTCTCCAACTATGAAGGAATTCTTTACAATAAAGAACAGTTCAGGGATGAACTCCTTTGATCTAAGCTATAGATATGGTCTGCTGAGCTTAGGTTAGAGGGAAGGGAACAAGAAAGTGGCTTCTAGAGCGACAAACGGTTAAGTATAAACTATGGGTTCGTATTCAGTCGCTTGGATACTAGAGGCTTATGATCTGATTGAGCTCGGTTCCCTTTGAGCAAGTATGTCGCCTTTCGCTTGGAATAGCTCTTTTAAGATCTTGCGGAAAGCTTTATGTCGATTCTGAGTTTCTCGTAAATGCTCGTGCGTTATTGTATGTGTCGTGAGCTTTGATATGAATTCTTCCCTCTATTTATAGATGAGACACATGGAAAGATCCGTTGGAGACGATGATCCATGTGTCTCTCTCTTTTGGGTAGCTAACGGCTCTTTCAAAGTATGGTGACAAAGTCCTTTCCCTCCATTTCCGGAAAGATGTTGACTTGCAGCTTTAATCAGAAAGTAGACAGCTTGTTGGGTGATGATTCTATCCTCAGCAATGTTGGTAAATGGTGGGAAATGACTCAGTCTTCTGTGGTATCATACACTCAGTAGCCCTGTGCTCAAAAGAGTCTGTGAAGATTTGAAGATCCCAAAACCCTATATTGATTGGTGAACTATTACGTTGTAATCTGTTTTTGTCTCTGAGGTTTCAGACTCAGCAGACATTCTGCTCTGGTCCAGGCACTCAGTAGATTATCTGCCTCAGCACCAGAAGTAGAAGACTCAGTTATACTGGACTCAGCAGGAGCAATATACTGAAAGGAGTCAGTGGAACTGAACTCAGCAGGAGTAGTTCACTGAACTCAGAGTTGATCTTCAGTAGAGCCGACTCAGCAGGAGTATGCTATAGAATCAAAGATCTAGACTCCAGCAATGGGCGACATGACCTTCGACGGTCGGGATCTTTGAAGTCATATCAGCAGAGTCAATACGAGGAAGACAGAAGTCAGCTTCAGATCTCCTTGAAGTCTGTTATGTCTCAAACACTTTCTGAACCTCGGCCAATGACAAGCAGCCACGTACCCTATATCTACTAAAGCTGCAAGTCAACAACTTTCCAGAAATGGAGGGAAAGGACACTACCACCATACTTCAAAAGAGTCGTTAGCTACCCAAAAGAGAGAGACAAAGGATCGTCGTCTCCAACGGATCTATCCTAATCTCTTCTCTATAAATAGAGGGATAAATCAAATTTGAAGCTCACGGAACTCACGAACCTCACCGAACCTTCGCATACACGAGAGAACACACAGAGCATTCAAACGAGCAAATTCGAAAAGGCCTAAGTCTTTCGCAAGAAGTTCGAAGAATCTATCTCCAGCGAAAGACTACATTTCTGCTCTTAGGGAACCAAGCTGAACTGCTTAATACAGCCTCTAGTATCCAAACGACGATACACGAACCCAAAGCTTACACTCAGTTGTTCGTCGTTCTAGAAGCCACATCCTTGTTCCCTATCCCTCTAACGTAAGCTCAATAGAATATATCCATAGCTTAGACGAAGGAGTTCACTTCTGAACTAATCCTTATTGTAAAGGACTCCTTCACTATTGGAGAGTTTTTCAAACACTTAGTTTGATAACCGTGTAAACTGAGACTTGCTCAGTATAAATCTCAAGACCAGTGTTTGTCCAGCATACAAACCGGCTGAGACTATCTTAGTATAATAAATAGCTTCTTGATCTTTCGGGACAGTGGACGTAGGATTTTTGTGTCCGAACCACTTTAAAAATCTCTGTGTCTTGTGTTCTGTTTTTAACTGTTGCATTGATTTACTGCTCATACTGAAAATGTTCTTTAAATCTTTCAACTAAGTTTCAGCAAACTTAACAGACTGCACTAATCAACTAAAACTGTTTCGATAAAAACGTTTTCCTAACTCAACAGAATTTGGGCCTACACTATTCCGCACTACTGAACTCTATCTGGAAGATACTGAATTCTGACTCCAGGTCAGCTAGCAGATCTCAGTAGAGTCAGTCACTCTGCCACATGATTCAGAACAGCTTGTTTGGTCTGCTGAACTTGTTCAGTATGACACCATCCTGAAAAGGACTGTTCGTGTTTAAGTTGAGAAATTGGTTTTCAGGTGTATTCACCCCCCCCCCCTCTACACCTGAACGTAATCTCGGGACCAACAACAGCTTGGCTGCTTGTCATTGGTCGAGGCTAAAGAAAGTAGGTGAGGCAAACATACTTCAAGACAGATCTGAAGCTGACTTCTCTATACCTCGTATTACTCTGCTGATTTTGACTTATAAGATCTCTGACAGTCAGGAGACTGTCTGCCCGTTGCAGAGTCTGATCTATGTTCAGTAGCATACTCCTGCTGAGTCTAAATCTACTGAAGATCAACTCTGAGTTCAGTGAACTACTCCTGCTGAGTTCAGTTCCACTGACTCCTTTCAGTATACTGCTCCTGCTGAGTCCAGTACTACTGAGTCTTCTTCTCATGGTGCTGAAGTTGATAGTCTACCGAAGAACCAGCAGACAGAACTAAAAGCCTGAACCATGTAGGAAGGATGTCTACTGAGTCTGAAACTCTCAGAGACAGAACAAAACAAATACAACTGAATGGTTCATCAATCAAAGTAGGGTTTTGGGATCATTCAAATCTACTGAGGACTAGGGTACATCATATCCCAACACAAACTCTCTCTCTACAAGCAAACTCTCAGCCCCCCCTCCCCCAGCCCATCCACCCCCCACCCACATTGTTGGGATTTTGTATATTGGAAGCAAATTTTATGCTTGTATACAATGTGTTTTGCCCCTACCACTATTTTATTCTCCTATATGATAAATATATATATTTGCACATGTAATCCTTTATCTTGTACCAAAGTTAGATTTGTGTAGTGTGTCGGGTATCACAGAAGACAACACAAATTGGTTGAACTGACAAGATATAAACAGTTATCACAACTGAGAGAACTTAAGGATAAGTTGTCGGTTTAAGCTGCAGTTTAGAAAAGAAGTGGCTTGTCTTGGCTGCTTATCTTTACTGGTACACTTAAGGTTGTGTATTGATGGATCACAGTGAGATGTGTTCTCCTGACTGACCTAAGTGGAGAACCAAGATCTCGGTGACTTAGCTGGTCTTAAGCTTGTAAGACTTCAGCTGAGCACATTTGGCTATCTATCACTTTGACCTACTATGGTGAATGTCATCGCGACCGGATCTACGTATCTTGGGTGTTAGTAGTTAATTGTAGAAGACAACACAAATTGGTTGAACTGACAAGATATAAACAGTTATCACAGCTGAGACAACTTAAGGATAAGTTGTCGGTTTAAGCTGCAGTTTAGAAAAGAATTGGCTTGTATTGGCTGCTTATCTTTACTGGTACACTTAAGGTTGTGTATTGATGGATCACAGTGAGATGTGTTCTCCTGACTGACCTAAGTGGAGAACCAAGATCTCGGTGACTTAGCTGGTCTTAAGCTTGGTAAGACTTCAGCTGAGCACATTTGGCTATCTATCACTTTGACCTACTATGGTGAATGTCATCGCGACCGGATCTACGTATCTTGGGTGTTAGTAGTTAATTGTGGCTCAGGCTGGTTGTCTGTATCTTGCAACCGTATCCTAGTAAAATGGGTAGATAATATCCCCTGAGGAACTCATAAGGATTATCACACTAAACCCGACCGGTTGATTAAGTTCAGGTGTGTTAATAAGGTTGAGTGGTACTACTCAGGAATATAAGATGTTAATTAATTTAAGCTGTCAGTGAGCTTAATTAATTAACGGTTATTTCTATCTTAAATACGGAGATCGATTAAGTATAAAATACAAGCTCTTGCTCAATTTGGGATAAAGGGGTAAGTCAGCACGGATTCTCTAGTGGAATGAATCTGTGTTTATTAATTAATTTTGCTCTGGGCTGAGCATAGATAATTAATTAATTTGAGGCCCTGCTTTATTTCTTGTATTAGATCTCTGACCTGGCCCAATTAGTTGCCTAGTTATTTATTGTCTCTCAGAAATCATTATTAATAGATTAATGTAATTTTATATTATTTAATAATGTTATTTATATGGAATTAATTGGTCAGGCCAATTAATTGATAAATATTAGTAGCCCAGTGGATTAATTAATTATATTATGGGCTAATTATGTGGAAGTCCATTAGGAATATAATTAAATTAATGAGCTCAAATATTAATATTTTATTTGTTTTTGAAGCCTATATATATTAGTAATATGTTCATTAACATCACACACACATATAATAGACACACGCACGCCGTTTGTATAATGGAGACAATATTCTTATTTTCTCCAGTTCTCTAACCACCCAGAGGGAGAAAAAGGTCAGGACACAGATCAGAAGATATGACACACGAGCAATAATCAGACCTGCAACAACATACGTAGGAGGAAGGTAAATCGTTCTTCACCTCCTATTTCCTTCAATTGGTATCAGAGCCTAGTTTAGGCTCTGATTGTTGCTGTTAGGAGCATCATTAGGGTTTAATTCCGTCGTTATCAAGTTATTTTTCGTGTTTGGGGCGGCCTGCGAGCCACTATTTTGACCCCTTTGTAACGTTTTTTCTCATGAAAAATCCATGAGTAGTTGATAGGACCAATGTATACGTGATTCTGCTATTTTTGTATTGTATTTTTGTGTAGGATGCACAAAAATTGAGGCAGGACGGCGCGGAAGGAAGGAAAAGGGCGTTAACCCTAGTTTTTGGCAGAACACGACCGTCATCTTCAAGAGGCGCGTGGGGGCGCGTGCCGACTTATTCTTCCGATCCGTTCAGACCCATTCCGATATCTAGTTTGTCCGGAATAGCGTCGGAAAGGAGAAGTGGTCTTGCTGTCCAGAAATGCCCCAAATTGGACGAAAACCCTAATTCGGCTAGGGTTCCGCCGCATCTTGCGGCAGCGATTCCCGGCGGATCTGGCGTCCGATTGACGATCGGCTTGAACCGTTGGATTCCTCGTCTCACGAGCTTCGTGTTGATATGTAGTATGGGGTCATCCGATCCCGGATGCGACCGAAATCGACGTCTGAAGTTTGTTGCTCACAACAAATTCTTTCCGACGAATCACTTCAAAATTAAGGGAAATTGTTGGACAATTTTAGCCGGAATCCGTTCATGGTGGCCAAAAATCGTCCAGGGATCATTACCCATCTATCGATTGATCGAATCGCGACTCGGAAGATGGCAAATTCGGGCGACGGAGATGGCGGCGCCGGGCAATGCATTTTCTCGCGTTTCAGGAGGTAGCGTCGGCTGTTCTTCACGGCAGACATCTGGGAGACGTCGAGAATGCCGATAGGCAGGCCGGAGGAGGCCGAACGATGCGGCGGCAATAAGAAGGAGCCGTGGTGGCGCGGCTGCGACTGCTGTCGCGCATGCGCGTAGATCCGTGCATTTCAGGCGGCGGCGCTAGGCGGGGCTGGCGTAGGCGCAGGCAGCGACCTCTTGGCAACGTCGGCGATGCGGCAGTAGGCCGCCACCGGTGGCGGAGAGGCGCGGCGGCAGCGTTGTTCTGCTGGAGAAGAAGATGCTAACGTGGCGCTTTGACGTACCGCTTTGACGTGGCGCGCCACGTCAGCCCTTGCTGACATGTGTCTGCCACGTGGCAGGCACCCTGCTGATGACGTGGAATTTTTTCGGAAACAGTTACGGGGCAGATTTCGATACGGCTCCACATTCGATCCAAATTCGAGGATTTTTCAAGATTTCGAAGAGTTGTATTTGTTCGAGCTATGTAATAGATAGATTTAATTTTTATCCGTGTTTTAAAGCCCGATAACGACGTTTTCAATTTCCTATTTTCACATTTATTTATTCTTATGCTTTAGCATGCGATTATGTGATTAATTGCGCTTAGAAAAGCATGAAAATAGGATTTACATCATATTAAAGCATGATTATATTTTCGCGAGTACGTTTTATTATGTGCGTTTAGAAATTGCATGCTTTAGCAATTATGTGGTGATGCATGATTCAAAACGAACCCTTTGAAGAAAAAGACTGAGCAAATAATAAATTAAATATTTAATTGGATTCCATTAAATTAGAAATTAAATATTTAACCGGACCTCCATTAATTGGATCCTACACAAAAGTGGAACAATTATATAAGTAAACGTCCACCTGAGTGACTTGCGTGTATTTTTGAACCACGAGTTTTGTGAGATGAGTTTTCTAATGTAATATTTAATTATTATTGAGTAGTGGGAGCGAAGCCGTAAATGTCCACCTGAGTGGCTTGCGTGCCTAGTAAACACGAGTACTCTAGCAGATAATAATTAAATAAGATGGCCAATTAAATCAAATTGAATGCGGTATGGTTCGCGTAAGTATGTCAATTTCGAGAATTTGACGTTAATTCAGTCAAATTAATTGTCAAAGCATAGATGTCACCGCGGGTACAACTTCCTGAGAAGTCCCTTCCCGCGTTTTAATATTAATAGTGACATGGTCCAGATATATCGGATTATTAATTCCATTCGTCTTAAGAACCTAAGCTTGGATTGGAATTAAAGAGCTAGGTATATAGCTTGGTCTAGGGGTACACGAGTAAACGTCCACCTGAGTGGCTTGCGAGTGTGATCTCTAGGGCTATTCGAGTATTTAACATCATTGGTTTTACAAAAGGTTACAATGATGGTTAATTACGAATTATGTGCAAATATTAATTTCATACATGCTTTTAAATTATATTTTTCAGATATGTCTGTTCAAATATTTTTCGTGTTCCTAAACAGTCTCACCAACCAAACCCTAACGGGTTTAACAATATTAAATAATTTCATAGAGTGGAAGAGATATCTTACCTCTCCCAATAAATGCTCTGCAAAGGTCATATAAGAACTTCTGTTTTAGGACCACTATGTCTAAGAACGAGTTTACTATGAGTATATTACTCAAATCTTTGGTAGCGTCAAAGAGGTTATAGGAAAGGGCAAAGAGTGCTGAAGTCTTAAACATCACCGGTAGCTCAAGGAATCCTCCGAAAGGTGGAAACCAGAAAAAGAGCGTAAAGGGTGGACATTTCAAGAAGAGCAGTGGGAGTAAGAAGACGGTCCTTACCGGCGACATGCGAATGTCAAAGGAGAAAGGAAGGATCTTCAAGAGTGGTAAGAAATGACACTGGAATGATTAAAATCCAGATGTCAAGGCAAAATAGAAAGAGACGTGAGTCGCTCTTGTAACTGAAATTGTTCTGGTTTCCTCTTCTACCCACGAATGGGTAGTGGATTCGGGGGCAATTGATCATGTTCGTTACACCATGCAAGGTTTCTTGCAGAAAAGGCAATTGAGCAATGGCGAGGTGGTAGTCTCAATGGGCAATGGATCGAAAGTTCCTGCAATTGCCATTGGAGATTTAAATCTATCTTTTGATAGTTCTGTTTTAGTATTTAAAGAAGTTTAATATATGCCTGAGTTTAGGCGAAATATTATTTCTGTTTCAAAACTCTGCACCATGGATGGTTATAAATCAAGTTTTGATAGTGAAGTTTCTATCATGAAAGACGATGATTTTATCTGTGGTGGACCATTAAACGGATCTTTATATACTATTACTTGTAAACCGCGTTGTTCTGTTAATATTGCTTCCTCATCATCAAATCCTAAGAAGAGGAAAGAGTCTTCTAAGGTAAAACCAAACTTAAATGTGGCACTTAAGACTAGGTGACATCAATCTTAACAGGACTCAAAGGTTGGTGGAATATGGATCATTGGAGTCTCTCCAAGTTGAAGCATTTCCAACTTGCGAAACCTGTTTGGAAGGAAAGATGATGACTATGCTTTTGAAGGCAAAGGGTTATAAAGCCATAGAAGTATTAAGTTTGATACATTCTGACTTGTGTGGGTCTATGTCTACACAAGCTCGTGGAGGGTATGAGTACTTCGTCACATTTACTGATGATTACTCGAGGTATGGATATGTTTACCTTCTTCGCCACAAGTCGGATTGCTTTGAAACCTTTAAGGAATTTAAAGCAGCAGTGGAGAAGAAGTTAGGTAAAGAAATCAAAACACTACGATCTGATCGTGGTGGGGAATACCTATCCAATGAGTTCAAGGACTACTTGACAGAATGTGGATAACATCCCAGCTGACAGCACCGGGTACGCCTCAGCAGAATGGTGTGTCAGAGAGAAGGAACCGAACTCTCTTAGAGATGGTTCGGTCCATGATGAGTTATGCAACTTTGCAAGTTTCCTTTTGGGGATATGCCCTAGAGACTGCAGCATACTTGCTGAATCGTGTGCCTTCCAAGTCGGTATAAAAGACCCCTTTCAAGTTGTGGAGCGGGCACAAACCCAGTATGCACCACTTAAGGATTTGGGGTTATCCTGCTTATGTGCTAAATAGGCAGGCCGACAAATTGGAATCACGTTCAGAAGTGATGTTGTTCATAGGATATCTGAAGGAAACGAAGGGTGGATACTTTTATGATCCTAAAGAACAGAAGATCGTTGTTAGCACTAACACTCGGTTCTTAGAAGAGGATTACATTAGTAACCATAAATCTCGAGTCGACATCATCCTTGAGGAATTACAAGGTGGTCGAGTTCCACTTGAACAACCAGTTGTGCAAGATAGTACTCCACGAGTAACTGCACAATCTATTAACACAGTGCCTGACACTGTTCGACGTAGTGGGAAGGTGATATTTACACCTGATCAGGATATGTTCACTGGGGAGACGTTTGACCATCTCCCGGCAGATGAACAAGACACCGTGGATCCTTGGACTTACAACGAAGCAGTGGGAGATATAGATGCAGATTCATGGTGAATCACGATGGACTCGGAATTTGAGTCCATAACTGATATGGATGTATACGAGATCACCTAACTACCTAAGGACTGCAAGGCTATTAGTAGTAAGTGGGTATACAAGAGAAAGAGAGGACCGAATGGAGAGATCGTGACATTTAAGGCCAGACTAGTGGCGAAGGGTTTTACCCAGAAAGAAGGTATCGATTATGAAGAGACCTTCTCGCCTGTAGCAATGATCAAGTCCATTCGGATTCTCCTTGCCATAGCAGATTACATGAACCTAGAAATCTGACAAATGGATGTTAAAACCGCATTCCCAAACGGTCACCTTAAAAAAGGTAGAGACATCTACATGAAACAATCAGATGGTTATGTGAAGGAGGGCGAAGAGCATCTAGTTTGGAAGCTTAAGAAGGCCATTTATGGATTTAAGCAAGCTTCCCGGTTATGGCACCAGCGTTTCGACGAGGTAGTCAAATCCTATGGACTTGTATACTGTCCTAACGAGGTGTGCGTACCGTATTTGTGTCTAACGGATTAGTGGTGTTTCTTGCACTTTACGTAGATGACATCCTTCTCATTGGCAACAATGTTGAAGTGTTATCAGACGTAAAGACGTGGTTATCCGAGAAGTTTCAAATGAAGGACTTAGGTGAAGCTGCTTACATCCTTGGGATCAAGGTTATCTGAGATCGCCAGAAAAGGATGTTAAGTTTGTCACAAGCGTCCTACATTGACATTGTTATTGCTCGTTTTACCATGCAAAATGCCAAGAGATGTTCAGTACCTTTCAGACATGGCATTTTTTCTATCCAAGAATCAGTGCCCTAAAACACCTGAAGAGATAGAAAATATGAGGCTAGTACTATATGCTTCCGCTGTCGGTAGGCTCATGTATGCGATGCTTTATATGAGACCAGATATCTCATATGTTGTAGGCATGGTCTCAAGATATTAGTCTAACCCTGGAAAGGAACACTGGACTGTGGTCAAGCATATTGTCAAGTAACTTAAACGGACTAGAGATTATAGGTTTGTTTACCAGTCAGACAGTCTAGTATCTTTGGGTTATACAGACTCGGATTTCCAGGCTAATAGAGACGAGAAGAAGTGTACCTCGGGTTATGTGTTTACCTTGGGAGGTGGAGCCATTTCATGAAGGAGTGCAAAGCAGAAATGCATTGCAACTCAACCATGGAAGCAGAGTATGTGGCTGCTTCAGAAGCTTTGAAAGAGGCAGTTTGGCTCAAGAATTTCCTCCAAGATCTTGATATTGTTCTGAACTTGCCTAAGACTATCACAATTTATTGTGATAACTCAGATGCAGTGGCAAATTCAAAGGAATCCAGATCTCACAAGGCGTTAAACACATAGATAGAAAGTACCACATTATACGAGAATTCGTAAATCGAGGAGACGTGGTGATTGATAAAATTGGAACTGACGACAACCTAACTAATCCTTTCACGAATAGCTTATCACTCCCAGATTACGAGAAGCATGTTCGTGGCTTAGGAGTGGTAGAGATGCCCCCCACTTAGGACTGCATAAACTTTTGTATAAGTGGGAGAAGATGCAGTGATAAATAGGATAGTTAGCTAAGAGATGGTTGAGTACTAGTTTGTACCTAGAACTGACATATTGTATACTAAAAGTTTACTTTAGTATAAGTGGGAGAATTGTTGGGATTTTGTATACTGGAAGCAAATTTTATGCTTGTATACAATGTGTTTTGTCCCTACCACTATTTTATTCTCCTATCTAATAAATATATATATTTGCACATGTAATCCTTTATCTTGTATAAAAGTTAGATTTGTGTAGTGTGTCGGGTATCACAGAAGACAACACAAATTGGTTGAACTGACAAGATATAAACAGTTATCACAGCTGAGAGAACTTAAGGATAAGTTGTCGGTTTAAGCTGCAGTTTAGATAAGAAGTGGCTTGTCTTGACTGCTTATCTTTAATGGTACACTCAAGGTGGTGTATTGATGGATCACAGTGAGATGTGTTCTCCTGACTGACCTAAGTGGAGAACCAAGATCTCGGTGACTTACCTGGTGTTAAGCTTGGTAAGACTTCAGCTGAACGCATTTGGCTATCTATCACTTTGACCTACTATGGTAAACGTCATCGCGACCGGATCTACGTATCTTGGGTGTTAGTAGTTATTTGTGGCTCAGGCTGGTTGTTTGTATCTTGCAAGCGTATCCTAGTAAAATGGGTTGATAATATCCCCTGAGGAACTCGTAAGGATTAGCACACTAAACTCGGCCGGTTGATTAAGTTCAGGTGTGTTAATAAGGTCGAGTGGTACTACTCAAGAATATAAGATGTTAATTAATTTAAGCTGTCAGTGAGCTTAATTAATTAACGGATATTTCTATCTTAAATACGGAGATCGATTAAGTCTAAAATACAAGCTCTTGCTCAATTTGGGATAAATGGGTAAGTCAGCACAGATTCTCTAGTGGAATGAATTGGTGTTTATTAATTAATTTTGCTCTGGGTTGAGCATAGATAATTAATTAATTTGAGGCCCTGCTTTATTTGTTGTATTAGATCCCTGATCTGACCCAATTAGTTGCCTAGTTATTTATTGTCTCTCAGAAATCATTATTAATAGATTAATGTAATTTTACATTATTTAATAATGTTATTTATATGGAATTAATTGGTCAGGTCAATTAATTGATAAATATTAGTAGCCCAATGAATTAATTAATTATAGTATGGGCTAATTATGTGGAAGTCCATTAGGAATATAATTAAATTAATGGGCTACAAATATTAATATTATATTAATTTTTGAAGCCTATGTCTATTAGTAATATGTTCATTAACAATACACACACACATATAATATACACACGCACGCCTTTTGTATAAGGGAGACATTATTCTTATTTGCTCCAGTTCTCTGACCACACAGAGGGAGAAAAAGGTCGGGACACAGATCAGAAGATCTGACACAAGAGCAACAATCAGAGCTGCAACAACATACGTAGGAGGAAGGTAAATCGTTCTTCACCTCCTATTTCCTTCACACCCGCCCACTTCCCAATCCTCTGCCGCCAAGTTCCACAAAATCCGCTTCTGGAGATGCTGCCTCCGCCATGAGCGGCCTCTACCAATGTCGCGAAGACCTCTCACACGACAACTGCAATGTCTGCGTGAAAAATCAAGAACCCTACCCTAGAAGATCACCAACTTGATATGTTCAAATTTGTTTTAAAAAAATTATATGCTCTAAATTGTAAAAATTAGAAAGTTCATGATTCGATTCACCAAAAATTAGTGATTAAAAACAACGTCATTTGGTATTGTCCACGTAGACGTCCACCTCAGCTTTCCATCAGTCAGAAAAAATTGGGGGTCGGGGCCTATCTCAAATTGCAAAAAAATAAAACTTCGTGCTTTAATTCACCAACTTTACAAGTTCATGTTAAAATTGCAAAGTTATAAAAGATCGTGCTTTGTTTGGTCATTACCCCTAAAATGTAAATATACTTTTATGAAAATTCGAAAGTCATGTGCAAAATCAGATGAAACTCAAACTTCGTGTATTTACAAGTTACAATAACTAATAAATTTCTTTCTTGGAAAAATCTTTCTGCCAGCTAAGCAGTAAAATGTCACATCGTCCGCTACGTCAGAATCAATTTCGCTGGAATTTTTCATCGTTGTGCAATTTTTAATGAATTAAAAAATCACATATTTTGCGAAACATTTTATAGGTCACGTGCAAAATCAAATTTTGACTAAACCTCGTGTATTTAGAGATTGATATCCATTTTTTATTAATGGAGAATGGAGGAGTTTCATTCGTCATGGTCAACTTTTTAAAGTTTGGAAACTCTTTGTTTCTTCAATCTGCTAAAAGACTAATGGGTTATTCTCCTCTAAATATGTCAACTTTTTTCAAATTCCCTTTTTGCACACGAACTTTCAATTTAACCCATAAATACACCAACTTTTGATTTGTTTCAAATTGCACACAGATAAAAAATCTAGAGAAATCAAAACTGACGTGGCATTTTCCGGCGTGACGTGGCTGCTGATACGTCGGGTTAGTCATAATCGATCTTATTTGATTTCAATAAAATACACAAACTCTTTACGGTTTCCCTTTTTGCACATGAACTTAAATTTAATTTATTTTTGCACACAATGGAAATTTATAATTTTTTTAATTAATATTTATTTCTAATAAAAAATTTATAATGAATGACCGAATTAAGTTGAACAAACGATTAAATACAAAGAAATAATTTTAAAAAAAATCTTAAAATTTAATCTTAAAAAAATCTTAAAATTTAAAATTCAACGATTAAGTTGAACAAAATCTTAAAATCTTAAATACCAATTTTGTCCCTTGTATTTAATCGGTTTGTTCAATTTAATTCTTCATTCATTATATTTTTTATAGAAATAATTAATTTAAAAAAATTAAATTTCGATTGTGTGTAAACATAAATTAAATTTAAAATTCATATGCAAAAAGGAAAACTGTAAAGAGTTTGTGTATTTTATTAAAAATCAAATAAGATCAATTATGACTATTCCGACATGTCAGAAGCTACATCAAGCCGAAAAATGTCACGTCAGCTTTGATTTCACCGAATTTTTGATCTTTGTGCAATTTAAAACAAATCAAGAGTCGGTGTATTTAGGACAAAATTGAAAGTTTGTCTCCAAAAAACGAATTTGAAAAAAGTTGGTGTATTTAGAGGAGAATAACCCAAGATTAATCTAAATTAACAAATTATTATGTGTGATAATAAAGGTTTGATTAATAATAAAGAGATATGACAACGACAACCGTGGAAAAATCCAACCTTTTCATCATTTGAAATAAAGTCCAAATATCCTTGAAACTGATTTGGGAAAATGTTAGAAATGCCCACTTGTAATTCAATATTGCACCAACTGCCACAAATATTTAGTAAATGCATATATACCCACCAGGACATTTATGCCCCTACAATCACTTGACCTGCTGCAAAAGGACAAAAGCTGAAAAAAGGCTGTTGCATTTGCTGAGGTGGCCGACACACCTACTCTCTACTCTCCTTCTTTCCATGCAGTGGAGTCCAACATGTATTGATTGTCTTTGCTGAGGTGGCCAACCTACTCCTTACTCCCCTTCTTTCCATGCAGTAAAGTCCAACATGTATTAATTGCAGAGCAAAAATTGAATGTTTTGCCTTTTAGCAATATTTTTTTTTTCCGATTTTGTTCAAGAAGTATCGAATTTCTCTCCAATTTTTTTCGGCTAGCTCATCCATTTATTTTGCCCAATTATTCTTCCGTTGAGATTCCCTTTTTTTCGGCCAGCTTATCCATTTATTTTTTTTCGATTTTGCCCAATTATTTCACGAATCTAAAATATGGAAAAAAAATGTATTAAATAGGGAAATAATGACTGAATCTCTATTTTCTCTCCAATTTCATTGATAATCAGGAATCCCGAATTTCTCTCCAATTCCATTTTAATTAGGATATTGTTTGTTTTTATCCATTTAAAAAGTACGAATTATGGATACGGTTAATTAGGAAATAAATATAATTATGGATACGATTAATTATGAAAATAAATAGGAAATAAATAGACTCGACGAAATGAATCCCATAAAAATTAATATATTTTTTATATATTTAAAAAATTAATATATTTTTTTATGATTTTATATTAAATACTTAATATATAATATTAAATCTATAATATATGTAAATTTTAAATATATCACAAGGGATTTTACATATTTATATAAATATTTGCAGATCTAGTATATTTTAATTAAGTTTTAATATATATAATACGAAATTTATTTGATTTTTTTAATATATAATATATTTTAATGTATTAATGTATTATTTAACATTGAAATATTTTACGTACTTTAACATATTTTAATGCAGAATTTATTTTACGAATATATAATGTATAAATTATTAATATATAATACGAATTATTAATATATAATATGAATTTTAATTTATTTTAATTAAATAATATACAATTTTACGTATAATTATTTATATAATTTAAGTATAATTTCACGTATAAATATTATATAATTTAGTATCTATATAAATATTTTGTGGATTTTAATATATTTTAATTAAATAATATATATAATACGAATTTTATTTTATGTATTTTAAAATATTTTAATGCGGAATATATACATATATATAATACGGAATTTATAATACGGAGTTTATAATACGAAATTTTTTTATATATAATACGGATTTTATATATTAATATATAATACGAATTATTAATATATAAATACGAATTATTAATATATTAATATATAAATACATTATTATATATATTACGAATTATTAATATATAATATGAATTTTAATATATTTTTACGTATAAATATTATTAATATACTATACGTATAAATAATATAATATATAATATGAATATAAATTATTAATATATAATATGAATTAGTAATATATAATACGAATTTTAATATAATTTTACGTATAAATATTATTTATTTTATCAAATCTGTATTTTAATAATTTTAAATTTTAAGCGGCAAATGGCGCATCGGCAGCCGACTACAATGGAAGGAATTCTCGTGGACAACTAGAACGAATGGAAGGAATTCTCGTGGGAAGCGTATGCATACCGAGCATTGCTTCACTACAATTGAGTCAATTTAAACTGAATATGTATGAATAAAATTTGGAAATTTGGAAATTTCACTACGTACAAGGTAACGGATATAGAAAGCAATGGATAGAGTACTATTACAGCAACTTTCACGGGAAATTAAACAGCAAGAGTACTATAAAAACTAGCTTAGATAGTTGTTTTCTCAATTTTTCTCAATTTTATCAATTTAAACTGAGTGATTATTATAAATGTATATATTTCTCAAGTTTTCTCTCTATTTTTTGAATATTTCTCTCAATTGTATCTCTTACATATGATATAGAAGGTAATAATGGAGAGAGTACTATTAGAACAACTTTCACGGGAAATTGAACACGTAGTGTAGTTGAGACGTGCATTTTGAATCGTATAAGAATCACAGTTCTCCATAAATAGTTTATATTTTTAGTAGTATAATGCATATATTGTCGGATTATTATTTATACGGAGATATAAACATGTTTTACGGAGAACTATGACTGAATATGTATCCCTGGCCTATGATGTAATGTTTCTGCATATAAAATTGGAAAATTCACTACGTACAAGGTAACGGATATAGAAGGCAATGGATAGAGTACTATTATAACAACTTTCACGGGAAATTAAACAGCAAGAGTACTATCAAAACTAGCTTAGATAGTTATTCTCTCAATTTCACTCAATTTTATCAATTTAAACTGAGAGATTACTATAAATGTATATATTTCTCAAGTTTTCTCTCTATTTTTTGAATATTTCTCTCAATTGTATCTCTTAACTATGATATAGAAGGTAATAATGGAGAGAGTACTATTAGAACAACTTTCACGGGAAATTGAACACGTAGTGTAGTTGAGACGTGCATTTTGAATCGTAAAAGAATCATAGTTCTCCATAAATAGTTTTTATTTTTAGTAGTATAATGCATATATTGTCGGATTATTATTTATACGGAGATATAAACATATTTTACGGAGAACTATGACTGAATATGTATCCCTGGCCCATGATGTAATGTTTCTACATATAAAATTGGAAAATTTCACTATGTACAAGGTAACGGATATAGAAGGCAATGGATAGAGTACTATTAGAACAACTTTCACGGGAAATAAAACAGCAAGAGTACTATCAAAACTAGCTTAGATAGTTGTTCTCTCAATTTTTCTCAATTTTATCAATTTAAACTGAGTGATTACTATAAATGTATATATTTCTCAAGTTTTCTCTCTATTTTTTGAATATTTCTCTCAATTGTATCTCTTAACTATGATATAGAATGTAATAATGGAGAGAGTACTATTAGAACAACTTTCACGGGAAATTGAACACGTAGTGTAGTTGAGACGTGCATTTTGAATCGTAAAAGAATCATAGTTCTCCATAAATAGTTTATATTTTTAGTAGTATAATGCATATATTGTCGGATTATTATTTATACGGAGATATATACATATTTTACGGAGAACTATGACTGAATATGTATCCCTGGCCTATGATGTAATGTTTCCGTATATAAAATTGTGAAATTTCACTACGTAGAAGGTAACGGATATAGAAGACAATGGATAGAGTACTATTACAGCAACTTTCACGGGAAATTAAACAGCAAGAGTGCTATCAAAATTAGCTTAGATATTAGTTCTCTCAATTTCTCTCAATTTTACCAATTTAAATTGAGTTGTTACTATAAATGTATATATTTCTCAAGTTTTCTCTCTATTTTTTGAATATTTCTCTCAATTTACACTCTTACCTATGATATAGAAGGTAATAATGGAGACAGTACTATTAAAACAACTTTCAGTCAATTTAAACGGCAAGAGTACTATTTAAACTAGCTTAGATAGTTTTTCTCTCAATTTTATCAATTTAAATTGAGAGATTATTATAAATCTATATATATCTCAATCTTTCTCACTATTTTTTGAATATTTCTCTCAATTTTGAATCAAAATATTCTCTCAATATTTTCTCGCAATATTTTCGCAATCTTTCACTCAATTTTCTCAACTTGCATAAAGCAACGTAAAATTCGGGTTTCGCAACTTGCATAAAAACAACGTAAAACAATTAATGGAAGATTTGTATAAAGGTTAGTATAACGGTTCACTGGCAGATATAAGTAATATTCGGCGATATATTCCGTAGTATAGTTGAGACGTGCATTGTGAATCGTAAACAATCATAGTTCTCTATAAAAAGTTTATATTTTTAGTATTATAATGCATATATTGTCGGATTATTATTTATTCGGAGATATATACATATTTTACGTAGAACTATAACTGAATATGTATCTCGTACCTATGATGTAATGTTTCCGTATATAAAATTGCAAATTTGCGATACGTAGAAAGGAAACGTATATAGAAGGCAATGGAGAGAGTACTATTAGAACAACTTTCACGGGAAATTAAACAGCAGTAATACTATCAAAAGTAGCTTAGATATTTTTTCTCTCAATTTTATCAATTTAAATTGAGTTATTACTATAAACCTTTATGCAAACCTTTATACAAACCTTTATACGAACATTTATCAATTTTATCAATTATAATTTCCCGTGAACCGTTATACAAACCTTTATACAAATCTTCCATTAATTATTTTACGTTGTTTTTATGCAAATTGCAAAATCTGTGTTTTACGTTGTTTTATGCAAGTTGAGAAAATTTGTTTTAATAGTACTCTCTCCATTACCTTCTATATCATATTCTGTTGAACGAATCTAGCAATACTGGGAACATTCTTCTGGGATAATTTATATAAACAAAAATAAACTTTTCATTTATTAATGTATGTGAGCTTTGTTCTTTTATAAAACTATTGAGTATTTTTTTTTAAATTGAATAATATGACTTGTATTATAATTAGTGCATATTCAATGTAAATTTTTAATATGGTTATACTAAAGAAAATACTAAAATTTTTTATTTTTAATGTTTACATAAACTAAATTATTAAAAAACTTAAGTTTAATACCCAATTTACCTTGTTTTTTATCGTAAATTTCTTTCTAAAGTAATAAATATTCATTTATCGAAAAATAGATAATTTATTCATTTATCGATAAATGAATAACTTCGCTAAATGAATTTTTTTTGGTCCTAAGTACTTTAAAGAGGTTGAACTGTACTTATTTCTACCTAAACTAAATATCTTAATAACTTAAATAATTAATTGAATAATAATTAAATACACAAAATATCTAAAATGACCTAATAATTAATTGAATTTAATTATATATAACAGTAGATATGAGATATGTATATGGGAGATGCAATAAATTTAGTATTCAGAATAGCACTATAAAGAAAAGTAATTATCAGCATATGTTATTGGAAAACTATTTGTAAAACTAACACAATGTTGCCAACTAGGATGTCACAATATGATTTTTGCTCATCCTTTCCCTTTTCCTTTGATATTATTTTTATTGATTTGAATAATTAAAAAAAATAACTCATATTTATGATAAATAATTTGGATGGAAATTAAAAAAAATATTATATTTTAATACAGGCTTAAAAATCTGAATTAAGTTTCGGAACAAATTGCCGATCAAAAAAAATTAACAACTTCAAAATTGTTATAAACTAAATAGAATGAGAGAATAATAGAGAGAAAGAAAAAATAGATGTATCTTATTATGAGGGTGGAGACCTCTATTTATAGAGTACAAGATGGGCTCATGGGCTTTTAGGGTTTACATGGTCATCACAATATATGGTAAGTATATATATAAAATATATTTACAACACTCCCCCTTGATTGACCATTCCTAAAAGAAAGCTTCGCCTCGTTAAAACCTTGCCGAGAAAAACCCATTGGGATAAAAACTGGTCGAAGGAAAAAGAGTACAGCTGCTCCACCTCAATATAGTCATTCTTGATCCTTGAGTCGGCGCATATCGATCTTGTGTATCAACTTCTTGAATGTTGACGTTGGTAATGCCTTGGTAAAAGTATCCGCTAGGTTCTCACTTGAGCGAATTTGCTGGATGTTGATGCCGCCACTCCTTTGGAGATCACGTGTTGCATTGGCTCTTTTATGAATCAATCTCAATGACTCATTTACTCGTGTGTTGCATTGGATGTCTCGTTAAAAACTTTGACTAAGAAAACCCTCTGGGGGAAAAACTTAGGAAGGAAAAAATAGTACAACCATTTGACCTTCAGGGTCTTTGACCTTTAGGAGTCAGTCTAATCTTCAGGATTATTTGCAATCTATTACTCCCCCTCAAGATAACAATCTTCAAGGTTATCTTCAAGGTCTACACTAATATGTGCAACACAAGTTTAACTATTTTCATAGAGAATAGCATGTTTGTCTCGAAGAGAACAAAGGATGGTCAATACCATTTCAAATTCTCAAATCGCACATAAGTAAGGAACTTCTGGTCCTAAAACATCTTTGTTATCTTCTATAAGTCTAAAGGAATCTTCATCCACTTCAAGTGATTGAAGCAACCATTATATAGCTATATGAATGCGATACAATAACATCTATTTAAAGACCTTTTAGATAGGTCGACTAGCGTAACTCCATCAGAGAGATGCTCGATCTACAGGTCGAGACAATTATTAGTTTAACCCAAGTCTTTTGATTCTAACTCCGTCTTTAGGCATGGGTTGATTTCATCAAGTACTTTTGTATATAATGATTCACATATCCTCTTCAGGAGGAATTTGGAGTAATGTGTTCTAATTTTCTATTCCGCAGACTTCTTATCTTTTAGCACCAATAAATCTCTCACGCTTCTGGCGCATGAGAATCAATTGATTTATATTTTCTATGAGGAACTTCGGTTTTTTCATGGTGCATATACAACAAGTATATGAGATTTTAATCACTCATTTTGCACTAAATAATTTGATGAACTTCTGGTTCATAGTGCGTGAATCTAAATAATTAATCCAACGAGATATTTGCGGCATTCAATTTTTATATTTCATATCTCCCCCTAATGTCGACGGCGATGTGAGTTGGATTATCAATGAATAAAATAATTCATAATTACTTATTCTATGTAAGTCATTTTGACGGAGTATACATATAAGTTTTATGCTTTTCAGGAGTTTCAATCAAACTCAAGTTATCATTTATGTACCCTTCTGTGAAGGAATTATCGTCGTTATGATTATATCATATACGGCTGTACTATTTCAGCCCTTACAATGACTTTTGCAGTCTAATTGACATCTTTTTTACTTACATGCTTTGAGCAAGTTAAATTCTTCAGGGATCTTCATATATATGTCACTATCTAGTGAATCATATTGATATATATTTACTACATCCATAAGGCGCATATCAAGCCTTTTGTGATATAAGTGATTAATCAAAACTCTAAAATTTTGCATCAATTCTGGGAGAGTTTTCATAATTGATTCCCAGTCTTTGAGAGAGACTTGTGTTACGAGTATTGCCCTATATCTCGCAATTTTTATTTCTCTTGCTAACAAAGACACATTCATATCCTTCGGGGATATCTTTCCGGATTTGAACTACAGGTCCAAATGTTTTCCGGTTTTCTTGGGAATATTAATTCACCTTATATGACTTCGTTCCTTTTTGGCCAATTATTTCAATCTTGACAATCTCTTATAGATCGTCGTTGAGGATCCTCTTTCATCTTTCAAGAGTCATATTAAAAGGCGAAAATACTGTCGTGCGTCCACGACGATATTTGATCTCTCCAATATTTTGAGATCTTAGTATTTTTAGACGCTTGTAGTTCTTCAGGAACTTCATTTGATTGATTAATCATTTTCGTCATTGTTTGGTTCATATGTTGTGCCCCTTTTCTTAGACACAAAGTTTCTTTTAGAACCAATTGGTCGACCATATTTTGACGAACTTTATATGCATTTGCTACCATTTGTACTTGTCCTTTAAGGACATTTATTCTGGCGGGGGTGTTTGCAGCAAATGTATAACATTGTCACTTCTTTTATATTAAAAGCATCAAGAAGGTGGTGTGCAATCTTTTGCTAGTGAGTCTTTCGACTTCTTGTTCACATTGATTACTTCAGAAATCCAAATGTGACTAATTTTTACTTGTGCTTTTTCCTGAATGTAGATTTCACATTGATTACTTCAGGAATTCAAATGTGACATATGTTCCAACTAATATTGGAAATGTTATTTCATCATAATAACAATCTTAATGTGAGACTTGTTTTACTATGAATAAAAACCATTTTGAGTATGGATATGAGCAACTAGTTATTCGATCTCAATTCCAAAGTCATATAATATAAATACTCTTCAGGAGGAACTTGGAGTTTAATAAACTCGCTAGCTTTATCAAGACAAATCTTCTTGAGGGAATTGAGCTCTTTATCTAACAAGTGCTATATTTCTTCTAGAAATCAAGCAAATTATGTAAATTCTTTTATTAAGAGATTCTTCAGGATCTCTATGTTGCGCCTACATAAAATTTTCAATTATGTTGCGCATCATAGTTGCTTGCAGATGTCCAAACTTATCATGTCAAAGCATAGAGCTCTTTTGAACTTCCGGTTCATGACATGTTTTGTCTCACTTATTTTTATGAATGTGTGATACATTCAAGGTGGTATTGTGATAACTTTTCTTTTGTTAGCTTCTGGCTAAATACAAAAGAATCACTACCTTTATATATTATTTCAATATGGTATCCATTGCAGTGGATATCCTTAAAACTTAGTAAGTTCCTTCTAGACTTACTAGAGTAAAGGGCAAACTCAATAGTTGATTTCGTATCTTTTGATAGAATGACACGTGCTCTTCTGGAGCCTTCAATAATTTCGATGCACTAGATTTGAAAATCTCGCAATTTAGGATGCATATACTCGTATCGAGCTTTAGGGAGGACAATCAATTATATCTTTAAGCAATCCTACTGGGATGCTTCATTTCTATTGTATTATTATCTCCATATGCCTCTTATTGGCACATGAGCATCGATATCAAGATTTCATTAATGTCAACAAGACATAAATACTGTTTTCATTCAGGAATAACATATATCATTGAAAGTACGAGTTTCTCGTTAAGAGCATTTAATATTCTTCTAGAATATAAATGATGCTACTTCAGGAGCAAAAGTTAAATAGTATATAAAAATACTATATTTGAGGCATTTCCACAAACATGTGATGGTAATGTTAATATCACATTATGGTCATTCTTCAGGAATGTAATTGTGCTACTTCCAGAACAACAATTTACTTTTATTCAAGGTAAAGGAAATCAATAAATTATAAATTTTGAGATCTACCAGATCTCACAACTATTATTGAAAAGAAATTAAGCAACAATAGATATTGAAAATGCAGTTGTCAAACATAGAGGAGCTCTTGCTACCACTCCATGTAATTAGGTAATACTTTAAATTACAAAATACCTTCATATATACATTGTTCTTTAAGAACATGCAATATTCATCAAAAATATTAATTGTGCTACTTCAGGAGCAACAATTAAAGTATTGATGTTGTGATATATGATTTCAAAATGACAAGTTTTAGTTGTTCCAAGAATATGTAGAGTTAATTGTGCTACTTCAAGAGCAACAATTGGAATTATGAACATATAGCATTTGCAAAAATCAAGAGCTTGAATAGTTCTTCAAGAACACGTAGTATTCTTCAGAACTACAAATTGTGCTACTCCAGGAGCAACAATTTTAGTCTATATTAAATTGCTTCAGGCGAAAGATTAATATTTTCGAGAAATCCAATCATATCGTATTATTTGGGGATATCAATTGTGCTACTTCAGGAGCAACAATAATAATAATTCAAGAACCAAGATTTGTCCATCAATAAGACATATTGTATGAATTGCTCATCAAAAGTACGTAATATTCTTCAGGAATGTTAATTGTGTGCTACTTCAGGAGCAACAGAATAAGATTGTATGTATATATAGATATAAATATTATTCAGTGTGCAGGAAAAAAAAACTTAAATATATAGTAAATACATAAATGATATTAATAACTCTTCAAGAGTGTATAATATTCTTCAGGAATATTAAATTGTGCTACTTCTGGAGCAACAATTAAATCATTTCAATAAATAAATTTAATTGCTCTTTAAGAACATGTGATATTCTTCAGGAATATGGATTGTGCTGCTTCAGAAGCAACAATTGTGATATAACATTAAGTAAATAAATAAGCAAATAAATAAATAAATAAAAGCGTATGAGTAAATGCTCTTCAAGAACATGTAATATTTTTCAAGAATATAGATTGTGCTACTTCTGGAGCAACAATTCAAATTTAAAATATGCTTTGGAATTGTTCTTCAATAGCATATAATATTCTTCAGGAATATTATTACGTTGTACAACTTCGAGAGTACTAATAATAATTCAATAACCAAAATTTTTAATCCATCGAAAATCTGATGATAGATTGGACAATATATTAATATATGCTATTAAGCATAATACAAATCCCCAAGAAGACTATCGATTACGTATCCATAAATTCATTTAAAAAAAATAATTAGTCCTAACCATCATAACATAATAATTGATGTAAGCCCACTTACGAGTATTTTCTAGTACTCACAATTATATGGATCTCCACAACGAAATAGTAATTCATAATTCAGGTTTGGTTACAGTAAATACCTTATTTGAGTTCTTCAAAAAATTTGGAACAAGGGAGCGAGACACAACGATAATACGTGAGGCGTAGAGTAATGGGTGTGTGTATATATATAGGCTAATCGTGCTAATAACGTGTTATAAACTAAATAGAATGAGAGAATAATAGAGAGAGAGAAAATAGATGTATCTTATTATGAGGGTGGAGACCTCTATTTATAGAGTCTGAAAGATGGGCCGTAGGAACTTTTAGGGTTTACGTAATGAACATCACAATATATGGTAAGTATATATATAAAATATATTTACAACAAAAATAATAATTTTCAACCAAATGGTTTATCATGTATAGATTATTATACTTAAAATATAACAAAATCAATATTTAAGTATAATGATTTCCGTTCGAGTTATATTTTATTGATATAAATCTATTTTAAAATATAATACAATTAAAAATCCAGTTTATTTTTGTTTAATATAAATTCTCTATTTTTAAATAGCAGGATTAATTTTTCCGTACAATAATTTCGTCTCAATTTTTCTTATTGATATAACACAATTAATATTTAAAAAATATAACACAACCAATTATTCTATCAGTGGGTTTCCGTCCCAATTATTTATTACGATGATTTCTAAACTGACATACAAGCTGGAAAATGTCCTAAGCTACTGACGAGATGGGTTTAGGGAGGGACAACATAGGCCTGCCATGCGCAGTCTATATTCTAGACTTCCTTTTGGAGGGTAAAAAAGATACAATGACTATTAGTGCATTTTTTGTAAGAAGTGGACTTCAGTGCAATTTTCAAATTAGAAATGAGTATTTCTGCACTTGACCCATATACAATAATATATTTAGATCGATTAATTAGTTAGGAATATTATTATTACTTTAATATACTACTGTATGTTTTAACGAAAGAACTAAACACGATCAAGATCGTGGGTGGGAAAAGACAACGACGTGTATCTTGATTGATGCAATTCAATGATCCCACCAAACAATGCCGACAGCATCGTTAATTAATGGGCGCTGACTATATTTTAGTTTGCAGCAGTGGATAACTAACACCAACTACTTTCTCTATCTACATAAAGTAGTTTCTTGCAGCTCACCACGTGTTCGATCTACTGCTCTAAACGGACAAAGAAGGAAAAATTAAGGTTTATTTAGTCAAATCCACATCTGAATCTTGGAGTAGACTGTGGAGATGGATGAAGCTTTTCTTGGCGGCAGCGACGGCGTGAGACGCGATCGTAGGCGCGGGTTTAATCGAAGATCGGATGCTATAGCTCATGGGTCGACCTATGAGAAAGCTGCTGCTTTGGTTGATCTTGTATGTTAGTTATCTTTATTCAGATTTTAGTTGAATCTTGATCTTGAAAAATCTAATGGTTTTTGTAGTATAGGAGGGATTTTGGGGAATTGCCGTTTTGGGTTTAGTTATTTATGGCAGGTAATTAATGGAAGGTGCTTAAATTCTTGATAAATGTGTGTCTTTAGGGGTTTATATAAGAGTGCAGGTGATTTTGTGAATTGAGATACTGTTATCTGTGCATCAATATGACTACTTGAGAAGATATTCATGCTAGCAATTCTTCTTGTGTTATACTACCTCCGTCCGGTTAAATGAGGCTCTAAACTTTTCGGCACAAGAATTAAGAAATTGTGGAGTACAATGTTTGAGTTTTTGAGGAAACAAGCCACTTATAATAGGACGGAGGGAGTACAAGTAAATGTTGACTTGTGCGTTTATGGGTTTACTGGGATGGTGTAGTACAACGAGTGGGTTTACTAGATAGAATGAACATGTCTCTTGACTTAGTTCCAATTCAATTTTGAGTTGCCTGATGATGATAGTGTCATTTTGCCCGTAGAGCTGAAAGTTCATTTCGTTCTTGCATATTCTAGGAAATTTGAGTAATTATATAGGACATTAATGTAATTAAACTTCTCCTTTATTGGAAAGAGCCAGCTATTATTGAAGTGTACTTTTAGTAAGTTTAATTTTTTTCGTTTCTTAGTATGTTATACGGATGATGATCAGGAAGATTTTGAGCCCGTGTGGAAATAATGATGTTATTTTGCTTGCTATGTAAACAAAGAGTATTTGAATCTAAGATCTACTGGTGTGACTTGTGAGTGTTGACCATTGGGATTAAGGTTTGGACATGAAGCATTTATAATTGAGTCTAATTCGTTGACACTTTGTTACGTATAAGTTGAGTAAGGTAGGTATTTGTTACCACTTTGATGCATTAGAAATTTGGAAGTATTAATGGTATTGGTTTGAAAAAACTGTACTAATAGTATTTGATATATCTTATCATTGCAAATGGCTGATACAATTGCAGGCTGAAGATGGAATTGGGATACCGGAGGAAATTTTTGACCAGCCGAGTTTCGGAAGCTCGTTAAAGTCGTATTTGGTCTTTATACAATTTGATATCGTCTGGACACTGAACTACTTTGCTCTAATCTTGCTGAATTTCTTGGAGGTTCATAGAGCATTCTTTTGTCTTCTATATGCATGCTACTTCAGTTATGGCTTAAGAAACTTTGCTCATGTAAATATGGTTTGGAGTTTCAGAAACCTTTATGGTGTTCGGAATCGGAGGCATGTAATAACAGGGACTTCTACTATCTTGGACAGTTGCCTTACTTGACCGGTACCGAGAGTCTCATCTATGAGGTAATTGAAAGTTAAGGATGTTCTCTGCATGCAATCTCTACATTATCTTGTGTGTTTCCTTGACGATTTTCCACCTGTTTGTTCTCCTATGTTGAATTGAGTGTTTGGTATTAGGCTAAATTAGTGTACTCAATATCATTCGTATTTGATCCATTAATCATTCAAAGATTCGAAAAATATACGGGTATATTGTAGAAAGAGTGAGTTCTTACTAAATATTGGGTGAGCACGAATGCTTATTGGTTCTGAGATCAAAACACATATTTGGCTAGAAATTTCTAAATCTCGAGTGAATTTCCACCCTTTGACAAGTCAGCAACTCAACTTTTGCTTCATAACGCGATTTTCTGATTGCTTTTTCATTTAATAGTCTTACAACCTATAAAAGTAATTTCAAGAATTATAATGTCTTACAAGTATATGGCTTATTCTTCAATGAGATTTTGTTTGCATATTAAGATGTTATTTCTCTCGCACTTCAGAGCCGGGGAATCTAATTGTATTTTTTTTAAAGAATATAGTATTGCAGAGTATGATTGAACTTATAGAAGGATTATTACATTTGATCCCCTTTCCTTTTTTGTGTTTTATGTTGGAGCCCTTATTATTCTGATTCCGAACTTTTTCTATGCAGGCAGTAACTCTTGTGATTCTCACTGTGCATATATTCTTTCCACTAACATATGAAGGCTTTAGTATCTACTGGAAAAATCTCTGTAATAGACTTAAGGTACACATCATTAACTACATGTGGATGGTTTTCAGTTCGTTTATTTTTAAGCAGGTTGTTTGACTTATGCTCGGGCTTGAATCATACTTTGATAGTTAAGCTTGAGTATTGCATTGATCATAATTATTAGACCTCAGTTGAGCATCGAGATCAGTTCGTAAATGACTTGATGAGTCACGCATTATGCGTATAATTAAGTTTGAGCACAAGCTTATTGACTATACAATTAGATAAGGTTTAGCTCACTAGTCACATATATTGTAAAAAACAAACAACAGAGCCACATATAATGGTTTGATGTATCAACATTGTTTTTTAAAAACTTCTGATTTCCGAAAAATCTGCAGGTGGGTTTCTTGTTAATATTGGTTATTGATCTGGTAGTCTATATCATTTATCTGTCTCCAGTGGCATTCTACACTCTTCCATTCCGGCTTGCACCATATCTCCGAGTTGCATTTTTCATTCTTAGCATCAGGTAATCGTTTTATTCCACTTGCAGTTGATTTCGGTCTTGGTTTCTTATTTGCTATGTGGTTTCCTGCTTTTATTAAGATTTATATGCTTCTCTGCTGATGTTATTATACTAGTTCGTATTGAATCTTCTGTTTGTACTTGTACAAACAGTAGATCAGCATGATTGAGATGCACTTTGTACTTGCAATTGAATCACATTATGACAAGATGTAGTGTGTTTCTCTGGCTTTAGGGATCTGCAAGATACTATGGTCATCCTGTTCGGAATGCTTCGTACGTACCTAAATGTCTTGGTACGTCTGTTTTCATTAATGCACGTACCATTTTCTAACTTTTTGTTTTAAGAGAAATGTGATTAATTTGTTTGTATCCTTCTGTTTGTTGTGCAGGCTTTACTGCTAATGTTTCTTCTTTTCTCGAGCTGGTTGGCGTATGTCATCTTTGAAGACACTGACCAGGGAAGGACCATTTTCACTTCATACGGGACAACCTTGTACCAGATGTTCATTTTATTCACCACTTCCAACAATCCTGATGTCTGGATTCCAGCATACAAGTACATAGTTTAAAATTTTGTTATTTATTTGCTATTCGTCAAGATTTCGTGTTATGCATGAATTGATCTCTCTTTCTAACATACCAATCCCTGTGAAAATGTTATTGTTTATTTTTCTTCTAGATTTACTCACACATCAGTCTTCTTTTCTTTTTTGTAGGGCCTCACGTTGGTACAGCTTGTTCTTCGTCCTGTATGTGCTATTGGGTGTTTACTTTGTCACCAATTTGGTTCTTGCCGTTGTCTACGATAGTTTTAAAGATCAGGTAAAAATCCTTTTTCATTGGCTATTATAGTAGCCAACTTATTTGAAAAGCAATAAAATGTTAGAATTATTGTTTGTTTTACTAGAGTGTATGAAAAGCATTATGAGTTAATTGCAAGATTAGACAACTTAATATGTAGGTGACCAGTCAGTTATGCAGGAAAAAAAAAAAAGAATCATTATGCGAATGAAGGTAATGGTTCTCATGACATTGACACTAACCTTCAGAGGAACGTTTGGCTATCCAATTGAATGTTATAGTATTTAATGTATTTAAAATGATTGAATAATGTAAGCAACAAATAGCAATCCAATGTTATTGTAATAAAAAAGGGATTATTTAGTAAATGGTTGATTAATTTATGACTGGAAAGTTTGATTTTTCACTTGACCAAGTAGAACGGTCATGTATAGACTTAGGTAGTATTACTCTTGTGCAACTATAAACTGAAAGACTATCTCTATCCTAAAAGTATCACGGTCTTGAAGTCGTAGTCCAGATAGAGAAATTCGTATGCTAGAAAGATGTTATCTTTCTGTGTTATTAAATCTAGATTGTCAGACTTGTTATCTTTCGAAAGCTTGAAAAGTAAATAATCCTAGTTTTTCTATAGCTTGTAAAACAAGTGGCTGCAAAGGATTGTGCGAGAACAAGGATACTGGCGAAAGCATTTTCCGCCATTGATGAAGATGTGAGTGGTTCTGCACTTTTTCCTTAATGGTTCTGTTCCTAATGCATATTATTTCATTCCTTTCCCGCATCGATAAATAAGGTGGTAGTACCCCTAATTTGCTTTAAATTACATTCCTGAAAATGAACTGCAAACTCAAGCCTTTGCCTCCAACCCATTCGCCAACTACAAGATGTCAAACAGTTAAATCTAATGCATGAGTATTAAGTATTTAGTCCGAACTCCAAAGAACTTCTCTTTCTGCGTGATACCAACATCTAAAAGAAGTTCGATTAGTTCTGGAGTGTCACTACAAGTTTGCTTTGTTTACTTTTTAATTCCTTTTTTGTTGATTACATTTTGGGTTATTGCAGAATAACGGTCACCTTAACAAAGATCAGTGCATTCGCTTGTTCGATGAACTGAACAAATACAGGTTTAGTTTACTTTTCCAAAAAAAAAAATTCCTAATTATTTCTGCTTACCTCATTTAAACTCATAATTTCATTCCCACAACTGAAGCAGCATGAATATTTCTGCGATGTATGAAAAATCTTTGAGAAGCATAAGCTGAAAGAAGTGGCTGGGATTTGATGATGGAGATAGATGCATGATCGCCATTATATGCATGCAGACCTTAAAAGAAACACGTCAAATTGATCGTCACTTATTTTTCTTATGTTGTTGGCGTAAAACTTGTGCTCGTTTTATTGTCAACACTAATCTTATGCGGTCGTGTTTAGGTTTGTCCTTAATGTTGTTTGGACTTAAAATACGGCATGATTACATGAATCGGCACCATCAATCTTCATATGTTGAGACATGTTTTGTAATGATGCAGGACACTGCCAAAAATATCAAGGGAAGATTTTGAAGCAATATTCTATGAGTTGGATGACAGTCATGACATCAAGGTATCTATATATGTTATTCCATTTTGTTGGCATATTTGTTCGAATTTTCCCTGTCTGTATTATGTAGTTATAAGCTCTTGTCTGATAAAAGTTTTACTCACCTGTTCTTAGCTGCATGTCATGACACACGTCTCATTAGCTGCCCGTAAATTCATGTGATTTGTCTCTCGAACGTTTGCAATCTTCATTTCTGATCAATTTGAGCATGAAACGAGAATCCTAAAAATATAATTCTTTATTAGTTGGTGAAAAGCGATGATATACTCTTGCGCTAGTCATCTTGAGATATTATGCAAGAGGATTTGTGAGGATATATGAATTCTTAATAATTTATCAACCTATTTATTTGTATATTTATCTTTTATGTACTTTTATTTATTTTAGTGGACACGCATAAGAATTAAAACATGAGCTATTCAAAGTTTAATTTTTCGCTTTCTTTTTATGATTCTGAACTTTAGGATATGGTCCACGTAGCGACCTTATAACATGGAGAGCTGCATTATCTGAAAATCAAGTTATTATGATATTTAATCATATAATGCATCACACAATTACTCCAAGAACACGATTTTTTAAGTTGAATTTATTTGTTAGATACGATCTATTGTGCAATTTGCTAGACTTGTTTCCTTTGAATGCAGAACACTTCAGAAGAACAGGTTGAATCTCTAGTTTACTGACATTTTTTGCTCTTTTTCCTCTGCTTTTAAATTGCAAATGCAGATTAATCTGAATGAATTTGCGGATCTCTCGCATGCAATTGGACTCAGATTCCAGAAAGAGGATATAGTAAATATACTTCCCACAAACTGATAAATGAGTTTCTCTGTTCTGCACCGTACTGAAATGTGCTCGAAGGCAGGATCCCATTTTCGAGGACTGCTGTCCGACGTTCTACCACTCTGCCGCATCTCATAAGCTGAAAGAGTTTGTTAAAGGACCCATGTGCAGTTACATTGTAGCATCCGTTCTCATCTTGAATTTTGTTGCTGTTGTTATTGAGACTACGGTACGAATCTGCCCAAATAAGCAATTAAATGCCAAATAACTGTAAATTCGTATAATCTCTGTAAAAAGATTTTTTTTTATTCTAATAATATTATGGTTCTGGTTGCATTGCAGCTTGATATAGAGGACAATTCTGCTCAAGGGGCTTGGCAAAAGATTGAGTTTGTATTTGGTAAGGCTCCATGTGTATTGAAAACGTGAAGAGGATACTAATACGTTCGATTTTGATTATGTGTTCAACTGAATTCTCATTTAATATGGATATACTAGTATCATTTACTTTGGTACCGAATTGAAAACTTGAGTTGTTATTTCTTTGTGCAGGATGGCTTTATGTCCTCGAAGTGGTATTAAAAGTGTATGCATATGGATTCGTGAATTATTGGAGAGATGGCCAAAATCGTTTCGACTTTGTAGTCACCTGGGTAATCGGTATGTAGGGTAATTGGGTAACAAGTTTGCCTACAGCTTAGAATTCCATCAACAAGCACTTATATATATCTCTTGTTTGTTGCAGTTTTTGGAGAAACCGCAACTTTTCTGTCTCCAAGTGGATTAACTTTCCTCTCTAATGGAGAATGGTGAGTTCCCTTTCATATGTGAATATCCATGCATGTTGGTTTGCAATATTGCTATAAGTAATAAAGTTTGGACTTTTACTGAAGACGATTCTTTTACCTACAGGATTCGGTACCTTCTAATAGCAAGAATGTTCAGATTGATTAGGCTCTTGATGCACGTTAAACAGTATCGTGCTTTCGTTGCAACATTCTTGACCCTCATACCGAGCCTAATGCCATATCTCGGTACCATATTTTGCGTCTTATGCCTTTATTGTTCTCTCGGTGTGCAGGTATTGATCGCTCTTTACATGAGTCCCATAGAAACGCCATTCCTTCGTATTTTTAGACTTATTTCGGGTAAATTCAAATTACTTATCATTTCGTTTCTCCTTGAAATTTTAGATCTTCGGTGGTTTGGTTAATGCCGGAAATCCGGATCTAAGCGCAACTGATCTTCAAGATAGCGAGTATCCTTTGTCATGTGTTCTTCTTTTCTTTTTAGCCCGAGTTGTTATATTCCCGTGTTTAGTTGTGTTGTTCCATTAGATCGATCCTTGACAAATTATAGTTACTTACTCTTCAACTTCAATGACTATCCTAATGGGATGGTGACACTATTCAATTTGCTAGTGATGGGAAATTGGCAAGTTTGGATGCAGGTAAATTCTCAAAAATTATATTTAGCACCAGGTTTGTTGTGTTCTTACAATTGAGAGCCTTGTTCATATATTTATTGAAATTCCAGAGCTACAAGGAGTTGAGTGGAACTGCCTGGAGTTACATCTACTTCATCAGCTTCTACCTCATCACAATCTTACTACTCTTGAATTTGGTATGAATTCCTCTCAAACTTCTTTCGTCTCTTCGGAATCGATTAGCAGTTGCTGAAAGTTACTCTGTAATCTTCTATCAGGTTGTGGCATTTGTTTTGGAGGCTTTCTTTGCTGAAATGGACCTTGAATCTGATGAGTCAAATGGCAAGGTCAGTGGTTAAAAATTCGGTTAAAAGCATTAAACTACCAAGACTATTAGTTTTTTGCGCTTTGCCCCTAAACTATGAAATTATGCAATTTGCTTCCTCGACTATCAGATTTGTTTGTTTTGCCCGGAACTATAAAATGTGCAATTTGCCCGCTGAATTATCTTAATATGTTACAGAAGTCTAAAAGTTCCGATAGAAATTTTCAGCCAGATGTGCGAAATTAAGGGTAATATCGTCGTGGATTATTAGTTTTTTACTATTTGTCATGTGGACTATTAGTTTTGTGATAATCCAAGATGGTATTATCCTAACTTCGCACGTATAGTCGGAAATTTCTGTCTTGATTTGATTTTATTCTTTTGCAACAAATTAGATAATTAAGGGCTAAATTGCACGTTTTCATAATTCTTAGCGCAAAGCATACAAATCTAATAGTTTGGGGAGCAGAACTCGAAAACTAATAGTTTAGGGGATTTAATGCTTTTAAGCTTGAAAATTTCCCCAACTTCTCTTGGAGCTGCTACAAATTCAACATTTATTGTCTAAACTTTGGAAAATTCAGGAAGAAGAAAGGAAGCAAAGAAGACGCATAGGGTAAGAGGAACTTATGCATGAGAAATATGATGGATTTGAAATATGAATTTGTTTGAATTTTTGTGCAGATCTAAGTCGAGGAGCCAGAGGGTTGATATACTTCTCCACCATATGTTGAGTGCCGAGCTGCACGAAACGGCTGAGTCAACTCAACCAGAGTCGAGTCAGATATGAAGATGAGATTTTAGAACTTAGTATCATTTTGAATCGAAATGATCTATAGTTTTTTTGTTACTGTGCGTGTCATAAAATTATTTCTGATGTCCATTATTTATTTTACACTATTTGTATGATACTCGAGTACTTAATACATGCATATATGGAGTGAGAAATTTCTAATTTTCGAAATTGTTACGATAAATATTTATAGAGTGAATTGAGAAATATGAGATTGCTACATGATTTATTAATTTGGGGGTCCTCTACCCGCCCCTTAGATAAAAGCCCTGCATATATGTAACTATTTTGTCAATTTATGATGCTCAATTATTCTATATGTTAAAATAGCTTTCCGGAGTGAACCCTATTGAATTGTGTATCCGTTCCGTATTGCTCACTACTTGTTTAAATTAATTTTTTGAGGACGTTGCAAAGATATAATTAAAATTTTGGATTCATGTATATATTTGTAGTTTTGTGGGTAAAAAAATATTATTTTTTTGTCTGTTATCTTGACTTCTGATTCACTTTGACCCCTTATTTTAGTTGAGTCTAATTTTAATCAATTTAGCAAATTGTCATTTTACATAATTGGCCAAATTTGTCCAATTTTGATTCGTTGGATTAAAAAAATCACATTCTTTTAATATTATAATATATTTATAATATCAATTCTCGTGATTTATATTATAAATGTCTAGTTTTGTCACATTATGTTTCATAAAATCTAAAAATGAGGTTGATTATTTTCCTTATTATTTTTTTTATTTTTAGAATTTTCTTAATTATTCAAATCTATCTCCAGGCTGTATTTTCTTAAATTATTCGACAAACAACATAAGCAATATTAAGAAAAATAATCAGTGATTTTTATGAAACTTAATCAGTTAAAACTGAACATTTGTAATATAACATACAAAAATTGATATTATAAATATATTTAAAAATGTGATTTTAAATTTTTTTTTTATTAACCCAGAGGATCAAAATTAGAAGAATTAAACCAATTTTATAATAGGGATTAAAAACGAACAATTTACAAAATTAACATACTAAAATTAAACTCGACCAAAACAACAAGCCAAAGTAAATCAGATCCCAAGATAATAGACCAAAAATAATATTTTCCATAGTTTTGTCAAGCATTTAAAAGTTTAGCATATTGGGTTTTGAATCAATTAATCACTTTTAGAACTTTATATATTTAAATAAATTATTTTTGTTTTTGCCTTTTATTTTAGTAAGTTAATTACTCATATTAAAATAGTTCAGTTTCTTTTCAGTTCGATTTTTAAGGAGTGTAATTGATGTGTATAAAGGTGCATAAAGTTGTGATTCCATAAAAAAAAAGCATTTATAATAATTTGCTAAAAAAAAGGAAATTGAACAACTGCAATCGAACAGCACGAAAAGATATACGGGAATGGGAGTATTTCAATGTGATGAGGGTGTAGTATTTTAGGATATAACCGTTGTAAAAATAAATTTAAGTTTTTTTTTTGAGCGGGATATATAAATAAGCGCGGGCAGACTCGTCAGTGGCGCCAGGCGTTTTTCTTTTTTAAATATATTTAAACAAAGGCAAAAACTAACTCTCGGCGGCGATGGTTGCGGCATTGGGTCTCGGAAAGTTCTATGGCGGCAGCCTTCCACGCCCGCGGTCGATCCACCACTTCTAATGACTGATGCACTCATGGCGTGGGCCGAGGAGGCGCATTGGTCCATGGGCGGCGCTTGCACGAAGCGCCGCCGCCTCCAAGACCGCGTCGAGGGTAACATCAACAGGTTCCGAGTTCAGCAAGAGACGAACTTTAAGAAATCGAGGAAGCAGCAGAAATCTATCTCTTCTCCTGCTCCGAGGCAGGGCCGCCTCTAGGGGTAAAGCAGGTGAAACCACCGCTTTAGGCCCCTGGCCGAGAGTAAGGCTCCGTCGAGCATTTGTCTTCAGGGTTTACATGTATTTTTGTTTTACATAAAAAAATTGATGGCATAGTTTAGTTTAGTTGTAAAATACTATTTTTATGCATCATAGAGATAACGGGTTCAAATCCTATTTCTAACAATTTTTTAACTTTTTTCCAAAACAAAATGATAGATTTGTAGAGTTGAAGATTTGAACTCGAGTGACTTCATAAAAATCATAAATATTCTTCCACTAAACTAAAGCTCATTCATTATATTTTTTATGTAACAAAATATATTTTAATGTGTCGGTTTAGGCCCCCGAAAAGTTTGAGTCGGCCCTGCTCCGAGGGCGATTAAACGGCGTCGTACGGTTGGTTTGGTCGACGAGGAAGAAGAAGAGCAGAGCGGAAACAAAATTAGGGCAATGGGAAAATTGGGGAAGAGCTCCGAAAGTGATGCAGCGAAAATCGACGGCGGGGACGGTGGTGGAGTTTTGCAGCTGAGAAAGAGTAAGAGGAAAGAAGAGGATAGGGTTGTAGTTAAGGCTGAGTCTAACAAAGCTAACAAGAAATCGGATGAGAGACAGCCGAGCATCACGGCAGCCGCTACCGCAATTAGAAATTCGCCGCGGGTAGCGAACACCGGCCGGTCGAGGTAATTATATTTTTTCCAAAAAAATGCATAATTTTTATTATTTTACTACTAATTGAAATTTCTTTTACTCTCTCTATCTCGTAATAAGTGTCTTGTTTTCATTTTTAATCGTCTCATAAAAAATGTCTTTTTTTAAAAAAAGCAACGAATGTGTAACTTAAAATTAATCGTCCAAAAATTAATAATATATACCACACAATATAAATTTTTTAATATTTTATATGGGACTGAGGGAGTACATATAATTGAGCGAGTAATAATTTTAGGATATCGAGTAGTATTTGACGATGGGTGGGGCTGCCTAGCAGTTTTCCCGCGTTCCAATAATCTTCGCCAGCTGCCACAATTAGGGTTCCAAAAATCCCCAATTCTCATCCCTTCTGTTTTGGCCTCCATCGATAATCCCAATGAAGTAAGGGCTCTCAATCAATTCCCACACCCTCTCCTCCTAATTTCTTTATTATGTATATCTATCAAATAGAGGCTTCCTCATCTCGAATCCCAATTCCGGATCAGAATGTTGCCGAATCGGCCAACATTCTCATCATTCAAGTCCACCTCCCCGAGCTTAAATTCTTGTTTATACTTGGAGGGAGAAGTATGATTAGAGAGAAGGTTTCTTGCATTGCGATTCTTCTTACATAAATTGCAAATATTTCCTCCACTTCTTGCAAAAATATGGCGAATACAAAGGGTGCGGGTGTCGCCCCTGAAAACGTGCGAAAATCCAATTTTAACATGTAATTTTTGAAAGAAAATTTATTTCGCATCCCCACGCCGACATTTCACCTTGTTTAATCTCGAAATCCTAGATTCCGTCCTCCAACTCACTCGAAATCCTAGATTGCACTACTTGAAATTTACCTTTTATATTTGATGCAAAAATATTTTTAAGAAAAATAAATTAAAAAATGCAGGTAAATCGTTAGGACACGCTTGGTTTGCACGGATTCTGCTTCGGGAAAATAATTTGATTCCCAAAAATCAAAATCCGGTATTTGGCTTAATTTTTAAAAAAAGCAAATTGACATAAATCGTCCCCAATGTTTGCTAGTTTGGATAGATTGATTCATAATCTTTTTTTTTTAGTTTATTGGTCCCCAATGTTTGTTAATTTGGATAAATTGGTCGTCAAATTTTAAGTTAGTCAACTGTTAGTCATAGGGGAATTTACGAAATAAAAGTTTCAGGGATCAATTCATCAAATTTTTAAATTAATTTTGAACTTTTTTTTTAAAAATATTTAAAATTATAATCTTTAAAAAAAAAATCGAAAAAGATTAATTTTTTCATTTTTTTCTAATAATATTTTTGGTAACGAAAAAATTTAATTAAAAATAAAAAAGTAACTAATAATAATTTTAGATACTAATTCATCCAATTTTTAACTATTTTTTCAGATAATTGTTTGAATTAACTTTTTTTCAAGTTTTTTAATTTAAACAAAAAATTAACTAAATCTAGATTAAATAATTATTTTGCGTCTCACGGTGGAAAAGGGGAGTGGGTCGACACAACGATTGATGTTCTTTGAGGTCGAAGATGTCGTCGGAGAGGAGCACCTCGACAACTTGGAGGTGGGAGGCTCCTCTCCGACGATATCTTTGACCTCAAAGAACATAACATGTTTCCCAACTCATGTGTCGACCCGCTCCCCTCTTCTGCCGTGAGATGTAAAATTATTAGTTAATTTAAATTTAGTTAATTTTTTATTTAAATCAATTTTTTTAAAATGTAAATTTCAAAAAGAAAAGTTAATTCAAAAAATTATTTGAAAAAATAGTTAAAATTTAATTTAAAAATTAGATGGATTAATTTAAAAATTAGTTAAAATTTAATTTAAAAATATTTAAAATTTATTTTATAAAATTATCTTTTTCGAAAAAATGATTTGAAAAAATTAATTTTTTTTAAAAAGATTATAATCTTAGAAAATATACAAATTTAATTTAAAAATTAAATGAATTGGTCCCTAAAACTTTTATTCCGTAAATACCCTTATGACTAACAGTTGACTAACTTAAAATTTAACAAAAGGATCAATTTATCAAAACTAATAAACATTGGGGGACCAATAAACTAAAAAAAATGAAAAAAATAGGAATCAATTCATCAAAACTAGCAAATATTGGGGACCATTTGTACCAATTTGCCTTTTAAAAAATAAGGAAAATACATCTAAATTAGAAGATTTTTTTTCCTACCTTATCCTAAGTAATCTTTTTCCTTGATGCGGGATTTAATATCTCTTCACATGTCGATTCCTTTTAAGAACAGACTCATGCATTAGAAAAAAATAAAAAATAAATAAAAAAACATCGTTAATACAGTTTTTTTCTCAAAAAGTCATTCACGCTCTCGTCGGCCTTTCCCAAAGGACACATGTATTTCACCTTTCTCTGCTGCGAGTGTCTTCGGTATAGCCCGTTATCATCTTCCAAACCTGATGAATGGCCCGATTGGTGCCCATTTAGACACTCTTCAATTCTACATCAAATAGATTTGCAATTTTAATTGTTTGGACGAGTTTTGCTGATAAAAATCAATAATGGATAATCAATTCTTGCACCAATTTCTCAATTTAGGTTTTTGGGTTGTTGCCTCTGCATCATCCCTCTCTATTTTGCTTGCATTATTAATTCATCTAGTTGTTTTTCATTTGAGTTAATTTATGCATTATTCTGAATATCTTAATTTGAGATCCTGGTTTAACGAATGTTTCACTCAGAAAAATTAGCAAAATTCAAAATTGATAATTTCATTGGTAAATTGCGTCGCTCGATCTCCTGCAAATCGAGTTGTTTTATGATTCAAAACCTGGTCTGATTTTTAAAATGTATATGTATGTTCTCAAATTACTAATTTATTAAAATAAAATTAAAAAATCAGAATTCGAATATTTTTCCTGGTATTTCCAAACACAGGTTAAGTTTATTTTCCTTGGAATTATATTTCACGAAATCATATTTCCTAACCATTTTACTTTACAGAATCATTCTCCTAAGAATCATATTCCAAAAAATCATATTCCCTAACAGTTTTACTTTCCCGACAATGAAATGAGCCCTTAATGTTTATCGCCATTTGTTAAGGGTAATATCATATGTTTATTTTGTACATACAAAGCTTATGCGTTTTTTGGAAAAATAACATATGAACGAGATTTTATAGGTTTTTTTTGTTCTTTAATATAAATTTTGAGGGCTTTTTTTGCAATAAAACATCATTGGATGAGATTTCATGAGTTGATTGCTCTATCTTGAAACACAAAAATCTGAGAAATTCAAGGGAATTTTCTTAAAGGAAAAGGTTTATGAAGGGAAATTGGTTCTCCCATCCTTGTGTTGAATAATAGAGACAATTTATCATCTCAAGAAACAATAAAGACCCCATTTATTACAATTTGAAATTGAAGTCCTTGGTTGGTCTTCTTCCAATTCCACTCTGTCAAAAAAAAAAAAAAAAAAAGTCCGGCGGCGAAATGCCCATCTGGGCAAAGACAAACACATTTATACACAAATCTTATATTTAACTACACTATATACCCAAAAAGACGAAAATACCCCTAAGTGGGATGGTCCGATCACGGAGGACAGAAGGCCCGATCAGGGTCCGACCGGTCGGACACGTCCGACCAAGGCCCGAAGTGGGGGGTGATCGGCCATGGCCGATCATGTATTAAAGTGGGGGGGGGGTGATCGGTCATGGCCGATCATGTATTAAGGTGGGCCGATCATGATCGGTCATGTCCGATCGATCGAACACACGACATAGTCCGATCGCGGTTCGATCAGGGCCTGACATTTTAGGTGAGAGAAATGAAAAAGTGGGGGTATTTTAGTAAATTTGGGTATATAGTGGATAGTTTTTATAAAGTTGGGTAATTTTATATTTGATATAGTGTAGATGGGTATATTGATATATTAACACAAAAAAAAAGTGGGTCTTATTTACTCGAACCAAACCAACTTTATGATAAAAGTTTTTTAAGTTTTATATGACAACACTCCTTAAATAAAAAATAATAATAAAAAAATTGTGCACTTTCATAGATGTAATTCGAAAAATTCTGTACCAAGTTTACACTAGTGTAAGAACCTTGTGGTGTAGCTATACTACTCATGATATTTTATTTAGGCATACTATCAATACTAGATTATATAATTTGCCCTCGACCATTATATCGAGGATATAAATACCTGTATGTTACAATAGAAAATCAAGAATTCTAACTTAACACAAAATCAATTTTACTTTCTTGAACGGTTAGGAAAAATTAGAACATTAACATTAATGTTTTATTACTTATTATACAAATGGCCGAACTTACTTACTGATACAAATGTAAATCAGTTTCCTGCAGCATCTCACTCCAAAGAAGAAAAAAGCAAAAAGTAAAGCTCACCACAGTTGAACAACCAATCACCCAAATCAAGAATCAACAAAAAGACCCATCTTCAATTCATGGCGGAAACCGCCGCGAAATGGGCCTCTCCGCCGGCGCAGGAGGCGGAGCAGCCCAACAACTCGGCGGCTCTCCTCCTCCGCATCATGAGCAAGCGCCGCACGTGGGTCTTCCTCTTCGTATCGGTCTACTCCCTCCTCCTCTTCCTCTCATGGAACCTCCTCAAATCCGTCATCGCTTGGTACGAACTCCAATCGGCGGCGAATTCGTCATCCGGGTGGCCGGCGCTATACGCCTCCGTGCTGCTGGGGGCGGCCTTCGGCGTGCTGTCGATGGTGGCGGCGCTGGCCGTGGCGGTGCCGGCCACTTTGGTGACGTGGATAACGGTGTTGGTGTTGCTGACTTTCTTTGGGAAGCCGAGGAAGACGCTGGTGGTTGAGGGGAAGAAATTGACGGCTGAGATTACTGGGTTTGTGGTGAGGGTTCTGATCAAGGAAGGGAATCTTGTGGCTGCGTTTTGTGCTGTTCTTGGATACTTTGCTCTTGTTAAGCATAGAGAAAATGGTGGGCCTCTTCATTTTGAATAAAAATGTAATCGTTTTTTGGTAGTATGTAACATTAACTTACTTTTGTGGGTTGATTTTGATTTTGATTTATGCCTAATTAGACTTTGCTAAGACTTGATCTACTGTGGGGAAATGCTTTCTTGATCCTTTTCCTTTTCCAAGCATCTTCCTTTGCAGAGTGTATTAGATTCAGTAGAATTTTCTGAGCTATTTTAAAGAGTTTTTGATCAAATTGTATTAATAGGTTCAGCAAACTACTTTTCTTACTGCAGCTGTTTTCTCGGTAATTGTCTGCTGTGTTTGTGCAATATCTATTTCTCGTAGGTGACAGTCTGGGAATCTGTTCTTGGCTATTCAATGCAAGAGAACTCAAAGATTGAGCAATTATAGTATTCCCATAATTACCAAACATATTTCATTCTATCAATACATATAATTTTGATACAAATCTAAGCTAATATCTTGTTTAATTTTGCTTCATCCATGCCCAATAGCAATGCAAGAAAGCTAGAATTATCACTTTTCCTTTTCTTGGATGCATCACAAACTTGAGAAGAATCCTGTTCCCTTCCAACTGGTGCTGCTTCTGGTTCTGTTCTTTCTTTAGGAGGTAGGCATGGCTGCTTTATATCTTCCTTCAGAGTCGAGTCCCGTTTCTCCTTTACCGAAAACCCGGATTTGAGGTTGACTATGTCTTCATTGCGATGAGCATATACAACACCTAAAAGAAACAAAAACAGAGTACTTTGATGTTGTGTAAAATAGCTAGAAGATTGAGACCGGAAAGGTTTTTCTGTGCCAAATTGTGCACACAATAAGTCAGATGAATGACATGCGGCAATTGCAAAAACCGGTATGATTGTGCTACATAAGGAATGTGAAACATAAGTCTAAATTATTGGATAGAGAAACTTTTCTGATTGAGACCAGAGTATCAAGATCGCGCCTTTTTGTGGAAAAGATCGAAAGGAGGAAGCAAACTCACCAAGATCTTTGAGTGTTGGATTCGATCCCGAAGAAGTAGAAGCTGTTGAACTTGAAACGGGAGGATCAAGAACGATACCACGTTTGGTCAAGTTGTGTTTGTTACCTTGGACTCCTACAATGTCGCTGGTGAAAAGCTTATCGGAGAGATCCCGAAACAAATTGGAAATACCAAATAGCTCCCCTTGAAACTCCTTGCAATCCTTCACAAGAGAATTCATTTGAGATGAGTGGGATTTGATTCATATGAAGAACTAGGGTTTTTACAATTTTGAGACAAAGTGGAAGAGCTTCTTTTACCTGTACACCTTCGAAGTAACGCTTCTCCATCTTCCCTGCAACAGCAATATTTGACAATTGCTGCTTATATACCTGCCTACTATACACTAGTTCCTCAAGAGAACCGGCTGAGAGGAGACGAAAAACAGTTACATGGCGTTTCTGACCAAACCGGAATGACCTATCCTGCGCCTGCAAGTCCTGAGCAGGGTTCCAGTTTGGGTCGAAGATTACCACCCGGTTTGCACTTACAAGATTTAGCCCTAGCCCACCAGCTCGAGTGGATATGAGGAACACCTGAGTTGGGTGATTTCTCGTATTAAAAAAAGAGGTTAAGAAGAACAGGAAAATTGCGATTTTGGTCTTATAACTTTCACTCACTTATAATTTCAGTCCCTATCTTGCAAATCTCAAGTATTGAAAGTTATGGAACCAAAAACCGCAGGTATTAAAAAGTTAAGGGATTGAAACCGCAAGTGAAAAGTTACGAGACTAAAATCTCACATTGAAGTTATGAGACTGAAGTGGCAAGTAAAAAAAAAAGTTTCGAGACCAAAACCACAAGTATGTGAAAGTTATGGGACTGAAATCAAAATTTTTTCCTTAAAACACAATACAAACTCAAGTTAGGTGATCAAAAGGTGACCTGTTTACTCGGACTCGAGTTGAAGTCATCCACAAGAGATTGGCGTAGGCTAGTCGGCGTGGAGCCATCTAGTCTTGAAAAGCTATAGCCTTTACGTATTATAAGCTTTTCGAGTATATCCAGCATTCTGCAAGAGCAAAACAAAGTTCAAGAACTATAAAGAAAGGTGCTTTAAAAAAATATAGTATTATGATGATATATTACCTGACCGAATAGCTGAAGAGAAGAATTTTGTCACCCATGGAAATCCAAGAGTGCATTAGTTTCTCCAAAGCTCTCATTTTTCCACAGTGCCTAACATCACTGAGGCCCATGAAGCTGCCACTCTGTGTGGTGCTACCTCCTACTAAATCAATGTCGGTGCTGAAAACAGCAGAACAAAACTCTGCATCCTTTGTTTGCTTATCTTGATCGTCCTTCGGATTAGGTTTGATAAGCTCCAGATGATTGCTTATCTATAAAATATGTCAAAAGACAGTCTAGATATCATGATATCATGCCATGATGCCAGCATGCTGAAACAACAGTATCAAGAAATTCAAAATATAACAAGTACAAGACAAATTCAGTGTAACAATCCTCACTCGGGTTAATCATTGATCACATCCGCCATTATTTATTAGATTTGCATTGGATGGTAAACACAGAATGCAACTTTACATTCTTCAGTTAACCCTTCTAGCATCTCGTAAAGTTTGACTTGAACAGATGCAATACTCCTCCATTCAAGAAATAATGACGTTTTTCTTCAATTCGAAAATGGGTTTTTAGCAAATAGTAATCAGTTTTGACATTGTTATTTCAATAATAGGACGACTTATGCCTTGAACTGACTACCATATAACCTAAACAGAATCAGAAAGGGGAAGATAAATCAGAAGGCATAACACATGTATCCATTTCTCTTAAGATAATTAGTTACTGAGTTGATAGTTAAGATAGCCGAGAAATTCTAGTAATGAAGCGAAGTAGAAACATGTACCTGCTGGAGCTTCACCAGACAAGGAAGAACGAGGCAAAAAGGGCACGAGTCACAACCATCTGGGTTGTCCTTATGAAGATAAGGCCAGATGATACCATTTGGAACTGTTCTCTTACAACATTCGACTTGTTTAAGAGGGCTGCCGCAACTACACGGCAAATCTTTATTAATAAGGCATTGAATATCCGGTAGCTGCAGCATCCTCTGATAAACCCGTTTCTGCAACTCACTCATCGCACAAAACACGACATTATCTTCCTTCCCCATCATAAGATGCCCTATCGTCTCATCTTTAGTCCTTCTGAGCATATATTTCTGTAGCACCGACACTAAATGCTGTTTCCGCTCATCAGCAATTTTAACAAATCGTTTTGGAGCACTTGATCTCTGACCGTGCTTGAGAGGTTCATCGTAAAATTCACGAAAATGTTCCCTTGTACCCAAGCCACAGGGGACCACCAAGTCGAATAGATTGAATAGTTCCATTATCTTGTTCTGCATTATGGTTCCTGTAAGGCCATAACGTTTCAGGGTCCTAATCTTCATACATGCTGCATATAGTTTCGACTTCTCGTTCTTAAGCCGGTGTGCCTCGTCAACAACAAGAACCTCCCACTGGATATCAGACAAAATGCTTCCTTGTATTCTAAATGTGTCAAAGCTAGTAATGATAACTTCAACATCATCTGCTTTTAGTTTGTCGATCACCAAATCCCGATTTGCACCGTGGTAGATAGCAACATTAAATGTGGCCCATTTGGAAAACTCACTTTCCCAGTTAAGGATAACAGAACTAGGGGAAATGATTAGTACAGGACCCTTCTTCTTTACTTGATTTCCCTTGTGAGACGTTAAATCAGTATCCGAATCTTTCCCATATATAGCAGCCAAGAAAGCAATTGTCTGGATAGTCTTTCCCAATCCCCTATTGCATGTACAAGATCGAATCCCGAATAGGAAACATAGAATGAATTACCATAAATTATGGCATTTTCAAGCAATCAGAATAGGAATTTTCGTTACGGAAGCATGAGCAAAGAGAATATAATTTCTAGTAGACCATATTAAGAGTAAGACACCATGAATGCATCAAGCAAGTGCTGAAAGTAAATCAATTTCTTTTACAATTTACAGAAGTATCAATTGTAATGAACATAAAAACTCATTAGCAAACAATTAACCAAAATCCAGCCTATGAAATAAACCAAAATAAAAAGTATTCTTACATAAATACTAAGCAAGAGAAGAGACTTGAACTTACATATCATCTCCAAGAATTCCTCCATGGTTGTTCTTATACAAGTTGTACAAAAACTTCACCCCTTCTCTTTGATGTTCTAAAAGTCTACTATTTATAGAAGCTGGAACCTAAAAATGTTCAAAAACTAAAGTTATAAAATATGCCTATCTCACCCTAATTTTCCGAATAAAGTAAAAATTATTCATTATAAACAAATGGGAAAACCGAAAATCACCTGCACAAGGGGAGTTTCACCCAAAAGAGATAGAACAAGAGGTTCATAAGGTCCAGACGGATCAAACGAACAAAAAGACTCCAAATTGAAATCTCTAGGTCGGATTTCCGCCTCCTTTTCCTCGCATTTCTCAATTGCGGTTCCCGCATTCAAATTGGGCTCTGGTTTTGAAGTTTTAAATTCGTACGGCGGCAAGAAATCGGCATCGGCGTTGAGGCGGAGAAGCTTCCGGTACAAGGAGGATTTGGGGGGACTTCTTGCTGAGGGGTCGAAACCTAGAGAAAGTTGTGACGAGGAAGACGAAGATTGAGATGATAAAGTGTTGTTGCAGGGTTTGAGCGCCTCCTTGAAAGCGTTAAATGACATGACAAATTTTGGTGTTTGATTCAAGAATTTCAGTGCATGTTTATTTCAAGACTGTGTTGACGTTTTTTCCCGAGTTCCGAGTTCAAACCGCCCTACCTGATAGTCTCTCTGTCCTATTAAAAACGACACGCGCGGGAATCAAGAAAGTGGTATTATATGATGTAGATTGTTTGACTTTTTAATAGTTAAATGTGATCACACAATCTTTTCATCATTTTAGGTAACGTATCGTTTCCAATGGGACGACCCAATAAAGGAAATGAATCGTTTCCAATGGCATGGAAGGAGTACAACATATCAAAATAATTGAGAGAATAATATCTAAACTTTTAACTTTTAACTTTTTTGAGTTTTAGTGTTTTTACTTTTAAAATTATATATTTGATGCCTAAATTTAAGAAATACTAGCAATTTTGGTTTTACTGATTAAATAATATTAATAATGATTTAAAGAAGGTAAAATTGTAAGATTACGTGAATTTTTTGTAATATAATTTTATTTTAATAATTTTAATGATTTCAAATTATTAAAAATAATAGTTACGATAATTTAATAGTTTATGTTAATTTTATTTAATAGTTTCATAATTTATATTTTTATTTTCAACGTTTAAAATAACATAATAGTTTATTTTGATTTATGTTTAATTTTTGTAAATGATATTTTTTATGTTACACAAATATTACAATGCTAAAATGAGGTCTAAAAGTTATGTCTTTATCTAAATTGAACCATACACATAAATATTTTGTTCTTAGTAAAAAAAATCGTATTACAAGAATTATAATGATATTTAGTTTTTAATTCTTAAGAATATTCAATTACTAATTGTATTTAAAGAAAATACTACGCATAATTTTACGATTTTACCCTTCTCTAAATCATCATTGGTACTCTCTTCGTCCTATTGGAAGCGTCTTGATTTCCATTTCAAGCGTCCCAATGAAAGCGTCTTGATTCCGTAAAAGGAAAAAATAAGGGGTACTAATGACACATTTAAGTTGCCTAATAACATAATTAAGAAGACAAATATTAAGTGTGGGCCCCTGTAGCTATTAGTGAGACAAGAAACCCCAACTCATTTATGTTGGGATGATATCTAGTTTGATAAGATTTAAAGATCCTAAAACCCCCAGCAGAATGATGAGCCTTCGGTATTGTAATAGCTTAATTGAGTTCAATTGTTAAGAACTCAATAGGCTAGAGTTTAGTAGATGTGCATTCAGTAGAAGATTCTACACTCAGCCGGAGAACTCAGCTATCGAAGAAGTTAGTTGGACAACTATCGACCAACTGAATCTGCAAAGGATTTCGAGCCTGCGAACTGAACTTTCAGACGAATGTCAATAGAGGTACATGGGGTGTAACGGTTTGGTTCGGTTCGGTTTCTTATGCATTTTAGGAATCGAACCAAACACATAGAAATGGTTCGGTTCGGTTCAATGTGTTTTTAAACATCGAAACCGAACCGAACCGAACCGCTTATAAATGGTTTGGTTCGGTTCGATTTACCGGTTCACCTTTTTATTTTTTTATTTATTTTTTAAATCCTAAATAATGGAAGAATAATACTCCCTCCGTCCCATTAGTAGTGTCCCATTCCTTTTCGGCACGATTATTAAGAAAATAGTGTTTTGTGGTGTGTATTATTTGACTTTTGAGTGGTTGATTCTTGTCCACATATTTCTTACCTTTTTTAGAAATGAGACACTTCTAATGGGACAACCAAAAAAGGGAAATGGGACACTACTAATGGGACGGAGGGAGTAGTTTATAGGATGTCACTCGTTCTAAACTCATAAGTATAGAGTTGTTACTCATTTCTCTTCTTTTGTATAGATTAGAATTGATATTAACTTAAATCTAATATCTAAATCCAATAACATTCTCATATAATAAAGAGAAATATTAAATAAAAAAATAAAAAATAAAATATTGGTTCGGTTTGGTTCGAACCGTTCAAAAATTCTTGAAACTGCGAACCGAACCGAATGTAAACGGTTCCTAAAAAAATAAACCGAACCAAACCGCGAAGCCGAACCGAACCACATTTTTCGGTTTGGTTCGGTTCGGTTTGATCGATTTCGTGGTTCGGAGCGGAACCACTTACACCCGTACATCAGTTGAAGGTCCGAGGGTTCAAAGGAAGTCAACTCATCGTACTTTGAGTTTGAACAAGCCTCACCAACTCTCATAAACCTTGACCAATAAGGAGCCAACAACGCCTTACCTGCTCTGCTATAAAGCTGCTCCTAGCCGGAAAAAGAGAAAATCTCTAGATCAACGTCCAAATTATTATAGCCGTTCTCCTTGTCTTATTCGACATGTGTCTAGACTCCCTCCAACGGATCTATTCACAAATCGAAGACTATAAATAGAGAAGAGTCTTCATGCAGAAAGACACCGGGAACCAAAGCAATCAAAGCTCAAACACTCTCTAGCGAACTTACAACAATATTCAGTGAAGAACTTGCACTAAGAATTAGATCTTCTTTAGTTCTTCTCTCTAGAGAAATACTTGTTCCCTTTCTCTATCTAAGCGAGTTCATTGTAATATTCAATAGCTTAGAACCTCGAAGGAGTTCATCTGTTGAACTGTTCTTCTTGTTAGAACTCCTTATTAGTTGGAGAAATTCTAACCTTCAAATGTTAAGAACTGTAAAGTCACTACGACTATAAGTAGATATCTATCTTGCGTACAGATTGACTGAGGTTTGCTCAGTATAAGCAAACAAGTAAGAATCTGTCCTGTGAACAGATCAACTGAGGCTTGCTCAGTATAATTAATACAAGAACTCTTGCTTAGTTTAGGACATTGGACGTAGGACCCAGCGTGTCCGAACCACTTTAAAAATCGCATGTGTTGATTTTAACCGTTACATTGATTAACTGTTCATTCTGCATATAACTGATCAGTTTTAATCAAATAAGCATAAAATGGATTTTCACTAAGATGATTATTTTAAGGGCCTACACTTCCGCACACAACTTCTGTTGCTGAACTACTGTTCACTAACATAAGTCAGTAGGTCTGTACTCAGTAGGAGAATCTCTGCCCACGCGATCAAAAAAACATATTTGGCTAACTGACAAGTTCAATAGAAATCTTCAGCATCAGTTGACTTTCACGTTCTAAGTTTGAATTTGCATTCAGGTGTATTCACATCCCCCCGCCCCAACACCTGAAGCTCGTCTCTGGATCAACAATTGGTATCAGAGCGGTGTTCTTCTTGATCATCGTTATCTGATGGATGGTTTAACTCGAACAGATCCTGAAAACCATTTTCTCTGCACTTGCATCTTTTCATATCATCTTATACCATATTTTTCAACATGTCTGATTTCTCAGGTATAAGGACGGTACCCATGTTTTCGGCAGAAAACTATGCGGTATGGCGGGTGAGGATGGAAGCTCATTTAACATCGTTCTATGACATCATAGCTGACGTTCTAGAGAAAGGACCTATTGTTCCCATGATCGACAACATCCAGATAGTAGTGGAGGGAGCAACAGGTGCCAGAACCGACCCAAAGGTTCCAAAGGACAAGAGTCTCTTCACACCTGAAGAGAGAAAGCTGCACAACCTCGACCGAGTCGCATAAAATGCGATACTGACAACTCTCAGTGACTCGTATCTAGGAAGGGTGCACTAATGCAAGACAACAAAGAAGCTATGGGATGCTCTAGCTGTGCTAAGCCAAGGAACTCCACAGATAAAAGAGAACAAACTGGAGTTAGAGCAGCAGAAACTCGAAGCATTTGCTATGCTTCTAGGGGAGTCTATTGATGATTTCAGCATCAGATTCATGAATCAAATCAACATCATCAACGGACTGGGGAGAACATTTAGCAACAAGGAGACCAATACAAAGATTCTAAGGGCTCTTAGCAGGCCCAAGTGGTACTCTTTTGCTACATGTTTAAGGAGAACAAACCTGAACTCTTTTACTCCTGATTATATATTTTCAGAACTAAAGGCAGAGGAGTTCGAGTTTAATCTCCCACACACCTCTGGTGCTGAGACTGAAGTGCCAATGGATCATGCTTACAAGGCATCAATCAGCGCACCCGGAGCGAGTCCCTCAGCCACAAGTCAGTCAGCCGGAAGCTCAATGACAATACCATCTGCTGACAACTTGGCTGAGAAGTACGCTCTCCTTGCGGTGAAATACCAGAAGGAGAAGGATAAGTTCTGAAGAATGAAGATGAAAAGGGTTTCCAAGAGCTATCAAGGTAAGAGAGAGAATGATCACTCGAAAAGTGAATCTAAATCTCAACCTGAATGCAGGAATACTGAAGCTGCCCCCGCTGGACATAACGAGACACCCAAAAGGGAAGGCAGGAGCTCAGTATGCTACAATTGCAAGAAGGCAGTGCATTTCCAGTACGAATGTCCAGAACTCTCAACAGTTGAAAGAGCTGAACGGCAAGCCATGCGTGACAAATTTGTCAGGAAGAGGCAAGCCTACATAGTTGGAGAGTTATCCGACTGCTCAAGCGACGCATAACTATTCATGGAATCATCTGATGATGATGCTGCGTTCATCGCGATTGAAGCAAAGGACACTGAACTGTGTCTCATGGCCGGAGAAGAGGCTGAGGTAAATTTTGATCCTAATATATGCCCCTCTTCACCATGCACACATGACACGAGCTCTATTGCAGGTGAACCGCTAGATGTGGTTCTTGCATATGAGGATCTTCTTGAGGAACAGATCCAGATGAGCCAACAGTTCAGTAAGACAATTCAGGAGATGGAACTTCTGAAAGCTGAGAATTAGAGACTTTCGATGAGAATTCAGGACTCTACTGAGTCTGAAGGACTTGTGCTGAGACAAAAGGAATAGATTAATTCTCTAATGACTAAGTCTCAACATCAAGAAACACAGATCTCAGTCTTGACCAAAGACATCTCTGAGAAAGATACTGAGATAGCTAGGCTCAGTCAGAAACTCACAGAAGTACAGAAGGATTATGAGTCACTCAGGAAGAGTGATGAAGTATGGTGAGGTCTGATGACAGAGCAGTATCTATGAGCCAATGAGAAGTTAGAAGGAATGCTTAGAGCTCAGAGGCCAGTCTCCATCAAAGAAGGACTTGGCTACACATATGAAGCATCTACCTCTACTTCGAAAGGCTCAGAAAAGCTGGCTGATCGGTTTGTCAGAGGGAAGATTCAAGTTGTTGAACCGGTTACCCCTCTGGTTAAGAACAAACTAAAGATGATCGCACCTCAGTCCAGCAACAAGAAGATGACCCATGGTTCAAGCCCCAAGACACCCAGATCCAACATAGGGGGAACAAAAAGGTTAGGTGGGCCGAACTGTATGGCCAACCTCAATGGACTCACCCAGCTCAACATGGATCATATTACTATGAGCCAAGAGTCAAAAGCCCAAAGGTTCAGAAGAAGAAGGAAGCTGAACCTCAAAAGAACAAAAAGTCAGCATCTCCGAGTTCAGGAGAGAGATCAGCTGACAAGAAGGGCAAGAAGTCTGAAACCATCAAGGTTGTCAGAAAAGTTTGGATTCAAAAGTCCACTAACATCTAAGGACCCAAAGTTGAATCCAAAGGGTACCTGAATCTATTTTTTTTTTGCAGGTGCTAAAGGACCATTGGATTGTTGAGAACGGATGCTCAAGACATATGACGCATCAAAAGAATCTGCTGACCGACTATGTTCAGCAAGAAGGAGCCAAAATTGAGTTTGGTGACAACTCTAAAGACTACACAAGGGGATACAAAACACTGAAAATAGGGACTGTAACTCCAAGCCACTGGAATCAAACTCCAGGCCAGATGCTCACAAGGCATCATATATCTCCTCCATGAAGTCCAAGCCACTGGAGTCAAACTCCATCACTGGTTCAAAACAAACACTATCCTTCTCCAGGATCTCGACTATATCTTCCGGAGAAACGACATCAAGATCCGACATGATTATATCTGAAAAAAATATTACACTTGAAACTAGATTTAGTCAGTAAGTGCTTTTGAGAATAAATGTTACTGTAAGAAAAACTCTGAATTATGTGAAAGCAGGTATAGATGTTGAATGATTTCAGAGAGCTCTTAAGGAATCGCAGAAATGCTAATGGCGAAAATGGCGGGTTGAAGAAGATAACGTCGATATATAGTTATATTTTGAATGTGAAACGTTTTTAATCGACGGTTGGGATTAAATCCTGCTTTTTTAGTGGACGATCATGATTTTATAAGATAAAAATGAGTAATGATGACCATGTCGCCCGGTTAAATCTCACACGTAAATAGTTGTTTATGAGCAAGGTGATATGACTCGCATTAAATGCAAAGCAGAGTTCAGCAATTTGAATATAGAATGTCGTGTAATAAATGAAAACGAATTTAATTAATGACATTCTTTTAAAGCATTAAGTGCGATGCTGGACTTCTTTAGGACAAAAACACCTTTTAAAAAAAATATGTTGAGTTGACTACTGAAAGAGATACGAAAACCTGTCAGCTGAACATTGTAGTCGGCTGATACCTCGTGTAGTTGGTTGCTTTATCTATGTGTACTGAACGTCTTCAATACTGAGAGTAGACATTCCCCCTTACTGAATGCTCTTAGTCTTCTGTGATCGACTCTACTGAGTGATCACTACTTCTGAAACCGCTTACTGACTTGAGTCAGTAGGGTCCAATAGACATAGCTCCACTAAAAGTTCTCTGAATCTGGTTTCAGCTAGAGGTTTGGTCAGTATGTCAGCCCTTTGACAATCGGTATGGATTTTCTCCATTCTAATATCCTTCTTTTTGATATGGTCGCGAATGAAGTGGTGTCTGATATCCACGTGCTTGCATCTTGTGTTTAGAACAGGGTTTTGAGTAATTGCAATGGCACTGTACTGTCTCAGTATATCGGCACTTCATTATGAACGACGTCATAATCTCGTAGCTACTGTCTCAGCCAAAGGATTTGGGCGCAACAACTTCCGGCAGCCATGTATTCAGCTTCAGTAGTTGATGTTGCTACTGAATGCTGCTTCTTGGAGAACTATGAAACGAGCTTACTGCCGAGGAACTGATAAGTTCCTGAAGTTGATTTTCGGTCAATCCTGCAACCTGCGTAGTCAGATTAGAGTAATCAGTTAGTTCAATATTATCATCTGCTAGATACCATAACCCCATGTCAAGTGTTCCTCTGAGATAGCAGAGAATCTTCTTTGCTGAGTCCATGTGGCTCTGCTTAGGATTCGCTTGAAATCGAGCGCAGACTCCTACAACATAAGTTATGTCAGGTCTACTAGCAGTAAGATATAATAGTGAACCAATAATAGCACGAAATTCAGTATGGTCTACTGATACTCCCTCTTTGTCAAGATCTATCTTCATATTCGTGTTCACCGAGATCTTGACTGGTTTGCTGGATCCGCAACCGAACTTTTTAATGAGGTCTCGAGTGTATTTGCCTTGATTGATGAACGTTCCGTTTTTTGATTGTTTGACTTGGAATCCAAGGAAGTAGTTCATCTCTTTCATCATTGACATCTCGAATCAGTCCTTCATCATTTTCTCAAACTGCTGACACATGATGACATTCTGTGAATCGAAGATTATGTCATCTACGTAGATCTGGACAAGTAGAATGTCGTCGCCTAGATGAATGCTGCATAGAGTGCGATCCACAGTGCCCTTCTGAAAACCTTTCTAAAGAAGAAACTCAGACAGGGTATCGTACCAAATCCTGGGTGCTTGTTTTAACCCGTACAGAGCTTTTCTGTATCTATACACCTGATGTCCCTGCTGAAAGCCGGGCGGTTGTTCCATATAGACTTCTTTTTTCAGAACACCATTCAAGAACGCTGACTTTACTTCCATTTGATAAACTCTGAATCGTTGATATGTTGCGTAAGCAAGGAATAATCTAATGGCCTCCAGTCTTGTAACTGGAGCGAATGTTTCGTCAAAATCTATTCATTCGGCTTGACAGTAGCCCTTCGCAATGAGTCAAGCTTTGTTCCTTACTATGACATTGTTTTCATCGTGCTTGTTCTTGAAGACCCATTTGGTTCTGATCACGTGTTGATGTCGGGGTCTGTCAACAAGCTCTCACACTTCGTTTCTGACGAGCTGGTTGAGCTCTTCTTGCATAGCTATGATCCAGTCAGCATCGACTAGTGCTTCTGATGGATTGAGGCTCTTCAGTAGATAGGAAGCATGAGTACAGAGCGCACTCTCCTAAGCATAGATTGACCTTGTTTTGACACTTTCTGAAGGATCACCTATAATAAGATTAGGAGTATGAGTATTGTTGGGATAAGGATTCAGTAGACATATTTGTAGATTAGAAGATCCCAAAACCCCTATCTGAATGATATACCTTCGTTCTGTAATAGCTTAGTTTGAGTTCAGTTGTTAGGAACTCAGTAGGTGTTGGTCCCGAGAGTGAGTTCAGGTGTAGAGGGGGGGGGGGTGAATACACCTGAATCCAAATTTCTCAACTTCGAACATGAACAATCCTATTCAGGAAGATGCCGTACTGAAATGATTTAGCAGACCAGACAACTGTTCTGAATCGAGTTAAAGGCTAAAAGGCTGACTCGGCTGAGATTTGCTAACTGACTAGGTCAGAATTCAGTATCGATCAGCAAGAGTTCAGTGCGCGGAATAGTGTAGGCCCAAATCAGTTTTTATGAGAAAATGTTTTAAGTCTCAGTTCATTAGATAAGAAGTTCAGTATACTGAGACAGTTAATTGATTTTAAATACGATGTTCAGTATGCACAGTAAAATCAATGTAACAGTAAGTAAACGACACAGAGATTTTTAAAGTGGTTCGGATATCAACAATCCTACGTCCACTGTCCCGATAGATCAGGAGGCTATTTATTATACTGAGTTAGTCTCAGTCAGCTTGTGCACAGGACAAAGCCGTGGCTTGGGGATTATACTGAGCAAGTCCCAGTTTACACTTCTATCAAACTTAAAGTGTTTGACAAACTTCTCCAACAGTGAAGGAGTCCTTATACAATAAGGATTGGGTTCAAAAGTGAACTCCTTCGTCTAAGCTATGGATATATCGGTTGAGCTTAGGGTTAGAGGGATGGGAACAAGAATGTAGCTTCTAGAGCGACGAACAGCTGAGGTTTAGCTATAAGTTCGTGTCACGTCGCTTGGATACTAGATGCTTTATTGTCGGTTCAGCTTGGTTCCCTTATGATCTTAGAGGTAGTCTTTCGCCGGAGATAACTCTTTCGATTCTTGCGGAAGACTTAGGCTTTTAAATATGCTCGTTTGAATGTTCGAGTGTGTGTTCGTTTCTTCGTTAGCTCGTGAACTCGTTCTCTTTTTTATGTGTTTCAAATCTTGAATGATCCCTCTATTTATAGAGAAGAGATTGAGAAAGATCTGTTGGAGACGATCTTCTTCTCTCTCTCTCTTTTTGGTAGCAAACGGCTCTTTTGGCGTAGGTAACAGTGCCTTTTCCTCCTTTCTCGGAAAGTGTTGACTTGCAGCTTTAGTAGGTAGGATGACACGTGTATGTTTGTCATTTGTCAAGGCGGATAGAGCGGTTGAGACAGCACAGACTTCGAGACAAGCTGAAGATGACTTCTCTCATCCTCGTATATGACAATGCTGATTGTCTTTCAAAAGATTCTCGACAAACCCCGAAGACTATCTGCCGATGCTTGAGTCCGACCTTGTATTCGATAGATAGACAAGCGAGATAAGTCTATCGAAGATCGGCTACGAGTCCAGTGAACTACTCTGCGAGTTCGGTTCGATCGACTCTCTCGCATATCTTTGCTCTCTGGAGTCCAATATCACCGAGTCTTCTACACCGGTGCCGAGGCAAATAAGCTGCGAGCGCCTTGACCGGAGCGAGTGTCTGCCGAGTCCGAAGCCTCGAGACAAACAACATATACAACGGAATGGTTCACCAATCGAGATAGGGTTTTGGGATCTTCAAATCTTCTCAACGGTTCGAGTACATAGGCTACGAGCTTGGTTCGATATAGAAGATAGAATCATTTCCCATCGAGTGAAACAAAGGCTTGAGGATAGAATCATCACCCAACAATTTCCCTCTATTTGATGATGCCAAAACCTATCATCTATGCTAACACTAAACGAGACGAAAACAAATCTCCTTACAATTTTACAAGTAAGATCGGAGGAGATGTTCCATCGATTCTAGACTGCGAAAAACAGGGCAAAAATAATTTCCCCCATTACATAGAAGCAATACTAGCGAGAATCTAACAAAGCAATAAACCGACAAGTAATAAAGAAAGTGAGTGTGTGTCGGTAATCACTTTAGTGATTCCGAGTGTTAAAGCATAAGACAAACACGGCTATTTAGACAACAAGTTGTTGTCGAGCCAAAAGAAGATTTGTATATATAAGAGTGATTCGGTTTAGTACATTACAAATCTTGCTAGACTAGGAAGAGAGAATGCTAAGACTATGGGCGCCTAAAGCTGCCGAATCCGGTCCATGAATCCTTGCGATTGTGTCTCGGGCGGTGGCACACCATACATTCGGTACGTGGTCTTTCTCGGCTTCAAGTATTCCGCGAAGTCACTGGGTTATCATCTTGTAAGAATCTTTGATCGGCGGCGTCCTTCACTTCACTTCAATAGTCGCAACATGAATTGAGTCATCCATTCTTCTTGGAGGTGGAATGATTACGGGTCCGGGAATCGAATCTCTTTCCCTTCGAAATGGCATTATACAAGTGGATGTAGAGATCCGCTTCGGTAAGCATCATCCATTCAAGCATAAGCTTCACTCTAGACTTGTTCGGCCAGAATCTCCATAAATAATAGCGTTTGATGAACTCAATCTTCGAATTTTCCCATCTCTGAGTGAATTGAGCCGGCATCCACTCGTCTGTTCTCGGCCATACGTGAGATTTCGGATCGGTGACCTTCTTTACGAACTTCCCGTAACGATAGGGAATGTCAGCTTTAGCAGGAGTTCTGTGCCTGGCTTCTTCCTCAGTACGCTTCCTTAGAGCTTCCAGATCAGCTAAGTGGATTCTTTTGCTTGTAGCCTCGATCTGTCTCGCCTCTTCACCTCTATATAAGTACCTGTCCATTTGGGCGAATATGGCTTCTGTCTCATCATCTAGCTCTTTAGGTTTTACGGGAGGCATCTTCCGAGTCGGCGGGGTACTTGATTTTTCTTTCGATGTACCACCGCTTCTCGGTACTCTGCTTCTTCGCTCCTTCTCCTTTTCCCCTGTCATCATCGTCTTCGATCCCGAGCTTCCTTGGAGGTAGCCCTGGCGAGGCTTTCTTCCTCCTCTGCTTGGAGCTTTAGATTTTCTTTTCACAGGCTTAGGCTTAGGCTTGTTTGCAGCTTCTGCTTCAGCAATCTCCCTTGCCAGCTTTTCATCAGCGGCAATCTGAGCCTCCTCTTCAGCTGAGATGTATCGTTTCGTTTTCTTTGCTGGAGGGGTCGGGAGTTTCAGTATCTTTTTGCCTTTGCACCGAACGGGTGGAGGGAGAGGTGTTTCCTCTTCATCTCGAATCTTCGGCGACCTCCTCGGCATACTCTGCGACTTCCTTAATGATATCGGTAGGAGTCCGAGTCGCATGAGCAGCTTGGGTTCTCCGAGCCACTTGGGCCGGTCTCGGTGTGCTCGCACTGGGACACCCCTGGACCTCATCCATTTCGATCCGAGTCTTCTTACGAGTTCTTTGTACCCTTAGATTTTTCGGTTTTGGTGGGGGTCGGCTTCTCGGTACTCTTCTTTCCGGTACTCTCCTCTTTTCTTTCCTTCTCTTTTCCTTCCCCCCTTTTTGGCATCATCAATTGCGGCCGGGGTTGGGATGAGTACTTGACCTTTCCGGACTTTTTGTAAGAGGTTGACGGATCATCAAGACGATCATTGATTTTAGTCGAGCCTCATGCGGCTCGTTCCTCTCGGTTGCAAGATCTACCTTGCTGCTTGGTGTGAGAGGTCGGCCGCTTCCTTGAACTCTTTCAGCCTTTCGGAGATCTTATCTTCCACGACCAACCGAATGTTTTCAAGTTTGATTTACGTGGCTCGGGCTTGTTCGGCGAAGGACTCGAGAATGAGTAGACAAAGATGCATTGAAGCGTGCAAGAAGCCGAGCTTGTCCTTCTCCGGAAGATCCTCGAGCCGATCATCAAATTTCGTCTGCTGGCCGAGCCGGTGCTTGAGTGACAATGGCGAGAGACATCGGGGGCGGCCGATTGGGACATAGAGGATTTCAGCCCACGAAGCTCGGTAGCGGTGGCTTCAGCGGTCTTCTTCCACACGTTGTGGACTACCTTGGCGAGGGCACGGTTACGAGTGCCTTGGCTTTTAATAGCCCTCGCCACATACTTGGAACGTCGACGATGCGGGGCCGGGCGCTACCTCGAATGCGAGACTCCAACAAGAGCCGAGCGGGCTCGTGGATGCTTTGAGGTACCAGGCCGATTGACTTCGCATGTCCAAGGATACCGAGCGGACGCGGAGCTTCTTCGATATGTTTATCCTTGTCACGGGGATTTCCCTCATCGGGCTTTCCAGGGGCTCGAATCACCGGGTGGGTCGTCATGGTCCGACCCGTCCGAGGGTCTTGGGCCCGAGACAAGTTGTCGATCATGTACCATTGCCGGCATTGCAGCCCTCAAATTTTCCATTGGTGAGGTCTTCGGGCTCGAATAGCCTATTTGTTCCCTCAATCTCGGTTCTTCTTCATGAAGGCTGGCGACGGGAAAAGTGGAGAACTAGGCGTTGTAGACGAGGCCACTCCCGATGTCGCAGCAACATGTGGAGTCTTGCTGATTTGGCAATAAGCATCAGATAGGAGTAGTCAGCAAGCTCCGGAATCAGTTGAAGAATTTCTTGGGATGCTCTGGATAGAATTACTGACGCTTCCATCCTGATTGTTTCTTCTTCAGACGCCGTCTCAGATTCCAAGTCGATTAGAGACGTCTGATGTTCAGTAGGCGGCATACTGCTGAGTGGAGGAACTGTGAGGGGGCTGTCTAGGCATTGAGTTTCTTCACTGTGAGCTTTAGTAGCCTCCCCTTGTTCCATCTCTATTGGTTCTTCAGTGGAGACTCCCTTCTCCACTGATTGAGTCTTCTCAGAAGACTCTGGCTCATCTATTAGCCGCAAAGGCCGAATAGGTTCTTTGAGTAGCCCGTTCGGCGGGAGTTTCGGGAGATACCTCGGATTCGGCAGCACGTGCAGGGATGGCTTTCTTCAGTTTCTTAGCCAGTGCCTTAGATATTGCTGGAGGTGTTCTCTTCTTTGAAGGTGCAGCCTGCTGAGGCTTAGTCAGTTGAGCTTGGGGACCTGACCCTATCTGGCGAAGGGCGACGAGATCCGGTTATGGAAGCGCACCTTTTTCACATCGAAGTACTCTTTATCATCAAAGGTGACTTGATCTGAACCACAGTGGTCTTCAATCATTACTGAGAGCTTCAGCCCATACAGTAATTTCCCCTTCGCGCTCAGGATGCGTGTTGACTTGTCAAACTTGGCCGCTTGGATCATGAATTCTCGGATGAAGAAATTTGTCCAGTTGATCTTAGCGCCATCGTATATCGCCATCATTAGTTGGATCTTAGGTCGGGAGACCTGATCGAATGAGCCAGCTTGGCTTGTCAGCAGCTGAGTGACAATGTAAGCCAAGGCTCTGTATTGTGGTAGCATGGCGTTCTTGGGAAAAGCAGCTCTGAAGGTTGTTGGCTTTCCGCAGAATATGGATAGGTACTCGTCTACTGAGTCGTCATTGTAGCCTACGGTGCTGATTCCTTCAGATGGCAAGTCAAAGCTGTTCTTCAGTGCTTCCTTGATAGATATACGTTTCAGCAGTAGGGAAGCATTGTTGATGGAGTAAGTTCTGAACCTCCCAATGATGTCTCCAGAGATGGAGTCTGAGTTGAGGTATATCTCGGCCACTGTCGAGGAAGGAAGAACGTTGGCTTCCTCGAAAGAAACTTCTCCGAGCACGGACTCCCTTAGAGATGCGAAGATCTCATCCATGTAGTCTAGGTCGCACGCATCGAATTCCATGACTGGTTCGCACCAGACACGACCTTTTTGAAGAATGTCCTCCATGTTCAGAGGGGCATCGACAGTTATGTTCGCCATAGTACCTGTTACATAAGAATCTTATTAGTATCAGTTTTAGATATAACAGTTTATATATATTGATGCCGAAGAAACGAGAGAATACGATAATGAGTTCTAATAAGCATACCAATAAAATCGAGATAAGATATGAAGATGAAGTTGTAAGTAAGGATTGCTTTTGCAAATCTCGGATTTTTCGGACTTGAAAGATTTGAAGTATGCTAATGGCGGTTTGAGAAGATATGATCAAATATATATATCAAACGGGAAGATGAACAGTTATTTGATCAAAGGTTGAGTTTAAACTGCTTTATAGAATGGACGGTCAAGATTAGAAGATATATTATAGGTAATGATCGCATATGCCGCCTATATCAAACGGGAAGATGAACAGTTATTAAATGCACGCAGAGTTCAGCAAGCTTATGTATGGAATGTCGTGCATTAAATGATATTCGTTAATAATAAAGACAAACCAAGAGATATTAATATCATGCTGAATCTTTGCCATAAATGCGAGATTCTGTAATATAAATTACTACTGAGTAGAGATACGCAAACCTGTCAGCTGAACATAGTAGTCAGCTGATACCTCGTGTAGATGGTTTCTGAATCTCTATGTATTGAATACATTCAGTACTGAGAGTGAACATTCCCCCTTACTGAAATGGTCCTCTCATGGAACCTTCTTCTTGGCGGTGTCAGTAGGGTCCAACAGACCTAGCTCTACCGAAAGTTCTCCGAATACGGATTCGGCTAGAGGTTTGGTCGGTATGTCAGCCGTTGCTTGTCAGTATGGATCTTTTCCATCCTTGATATCCTTCTTTTCGACATGGTCACGAATGAAGTGATGTCCGATGTCCAAGTGCTTGCATCTCGTGTGTAGTACGGGATTCCGAGTGATTGCAATGGCACCGGTACTATCGCGAAAGATCGGCACTTCATTCTGAATGACGTCATAGTCTCTCAGCTGCTGTCTCAGCCAAAGGATTTGGGCGCAACAACTTCCGGCAGCCATGTATTCAACTTCAGTAGTCGACGTAGCTACTGAGTGCTGTTTCTTTGAAAACCATGAGATCAGCTTGCTGCCAAGGAACCGACATGTTCACGAAGTTGATTTTCGGTCAATTCTACATCCCGCATAGTCGGCATCGAATAGCCGATTAGTTTAATATTATCATCAGTGGATACCATAAACCCATGTCGGGTGTTCCTCGGAGATAGCGGAGAATCTTCTTTCTTGAGTCCATATGGCTCGCTTCGGATTCGCCCCGAAATCGAGCACGTACACCTACAGCATAAGTTATGTCAGGACGAGTAGCTGTTAAATATAATAATGAACCAATTATAGCACGATATTCGGTTTGGTCTACTGATACTCCCTCTTTATCAAGATCTATCTTCATATTCGTATTCATCGGGATCTTGATAGATTTGCCGGATGTGTAGCCGAATCTTTTGATGAGGTCTCGAGTGTATTTGCCTTGGTTGATGAACGTTCCCTTTTCAGATTGCTTGACTTGAAAACCAAGGAAGTAGTTCATTTCTCCCATCATTGACATCTCGAACTTATCCTTCATCATCTTTTCAAATTGTTGACACATGATGACATTCTTTGATCCGAATATGATGTCATCCACGTAGATCTGCACAAGTAATAAGTCTTCTTCCAGTCGAATGCTGAATAGAGTGCGGTCTACTGTGCCTTTCTAAAAACCTTTCTGAAGAAGAAACTCAGACAGGGTATCGTACCAAGCCCTGGGTGCTTGTTTTAACCCATACAGAGCCTTTCTGAGTCTATATACTTGATGTCCCTGCTGAAAGCCGGGCGGTTGTTCCACATAGACTTCTTCTTTCAGCACGCCATTCAGGAACGCAGACTTCACATCCATTTGATAAACTCTAAATCTTTGATGTGTTGCGTAGGCTAGGAATAGTCTAATTGCCTCCAATCTTGCAACTGGAGTGAAAGTTTCATCGAAATCTATTCCTTCAGCTTGACAGTAGCCTTTAGCCATGAGCCTTGCTTTTTTTCCTTACTATAACGTTGTTTTCATCTCGCTTGTTTTTGAAGACCCATTTGGTTCCAATGACATGTTGATGACGGGGTCTGTCTACAAGCTCCCACACTTCGTTTCTCGTAACCGATTTAGCTCCTCTGCGCATAGCTATGATCCGGTTAGCATCCTTTAATGCATCCTCAATGGTCCGAGGCTCTTCGATAGACAAGAAGCGGGAAAATAATGCGCTTTCTCCTTGACGAGAATCTGGATCTTGTCTTGACATTAGGCGAGGGATCTCCAATGATTAGATCGGCGGTGTGAGCATCGAGCCACGATCTACGAAGTTTCGGCTCTTCATCCGAAATTTGTTCAACACGGATAATAGGTGAGTTAGGCATTTCGGTTGTACTATTACGAGATTGAAGAATTTCGGTGATAAGAGTATGATCTCCGAGTCACCGGTTCGTGGGGCATTCATCTCGGGAACATTACTAGATGTTCCCCCCGAGTTGTTATTCTCGGTAGTGGTCTCGGTTACCTCTTGGGTTTCTTCATCGACTCGAGTTACACGGGATTGATTACGTTCGGGAGAATCAATCTGCTCGCCTACTTGCTCTGCTGGTTGAGATTCAGTAGATTTGTCTTCGTTTCTTCGTCCGAATCATCATCCCAACATAGCCGGATCTTTTCGGGTTTGTCCTTTAAGCTTAGATCCCGTAGGCTGTCTCACCGATGTCCTCGGATTCGAAATTTGAGTTATTGCTCCTGTCTTCGATAGCAAACTCGTTAAAAACAACATGAGGGCTTTCCTCCACGCAAAGAGTCCGATAGTTGAATACTCAAAGCTTTGCTTGACCCGAGAGTATCCTAAGAATACTCCCCGATCTAACTTGCTATCAAAAGTCTTGATCGATCTTTCCCATTATTGTGGATAAAGCATGAACAACCAAAGATATGGAAATAAGATAGAGAAGGCTTCCTGCCGTTCCATAGTTCATATGGTGTCCTCTTATCTTTGCTTTGTCGGTAGAGATCTATTATGAGTGTAACACGCAATATCCGTTGTTACGCCTTGGAATTTGGATGGGAGTCCCGAATCTGCGAGTAGAGTTCTAGCTGCTTCTTTGAGAGTTCTCGTTCTTTCGTTCGGCAACTCCATTTCTTTGAGGTGTGCGGGCGGCCGATGTCTCATGCTCTATTCCTTCTGTTTCGCAGAACTCCTCTACCAAGGAATTAAGGAACTCAGTTCCTCTGTCTGAATGTATTTTTCTGATCTTGGTGTTCTTCTCGACACTGAGCCTTTTCAGAAGCATTGGTAACTCTGTTTTGACGTCAGACTTGTTGGCAATGAATATGACCTATGTGTAGCGCGAGTAGTCATCTATGACCACTAATGCATATTTCACGCCTCGATCGTCACTGGGAGACTGGACCGAACAAATCCATATGTAGCAGCTGAAGGATTCCATCAGTGGAAGGAGATGGAACTGTTGGATTTTGATTCTTTGTTTGCTTTCCCTTCAGACATGCTTCACACTGAGTGTCTTTGCTGAATATTTCATTCGGCAGTCCCCTTGCTAGAGTGTCTCTTGCTAGTTTGTTGAGTGTCTTGAAGTTGAGATGGCTGAGTCTTCTATGCCATAGCCACCCCGTTCGATTATCATTCTTTGCCAACAGACAAGCTTCAGGTTCTACTGAGTTCCAGTCAGCAACATGTATGTTCTTTCTGCGCGAACCTGATAACACTGTTTTCCCTGTAGATTTATCAATAACATCACAGAAACCAGCGTCAAATACCACTCTATTTGAGTTATCACAAAATTGACTAACAGAGAGAAGGTTATGCTGAAGTCCTTCAACATATGATACTCTTGGAACTTTGGCAGTTCCAATGATGAGTGTTCCATATCCTCTAGTATAGCCTTTTGCATTGTCTCCTAACTCATTCTGGGTCCTTCTTCAGTGATATAATTCTTCAGTAGACTCCTTTGGTATGTCATATGTCTTGAGCATCCGCTGTCCACATATCATGGGTCTCTGCGCACTCGCAAAAGCAATTATATTCAGGTACCCTTTATTTTTGTTTTTGGGTCCTTAGGTGTTAGTTTTAATAACCCAAATCTGTCTAACAACCCTGGTGGTTTCAGACATCTTCTTTCCACTAGAGTCAACATATCTGACCACTGGACTGGTCACAGGTGACTTCTGAGGCTTCTGAGGTTCAGGAGTCCTAATCTTCTAAGCTGGTGGACTGCTGACCTTTGCCTTCTGTGCGGCTTTCTGTTTCCTTTCCTGACTTTTGGATCCTCTTCTGACTATATGTTCATAATAATATGACCCATACCGAGTCTGGATGTGTCGGTTTTGGAGGTCCATCCTGATCGGCCAATTTTGATTTCTTTGGTTCCCCCCTTGGCCGAACCGGGGTACTTTGGCTTTGATCTTGTTGTCGAATCTTTGAGTAGGATGAGGTGCTTTCATCTTTTGTTTGTTCTTTGCGAGGGGGTTCGATATATCGGCATTGATGGTCTTTCCTCGAACAAACCTATCGAGCAAGCCGTCCTTCCGAGTGTACTTGGGGCGGACGAGGAAGCTCCCTGGCTGAATCCAAGTCCTTCCTTGCAGTGCTTTGGCTTGTTGCTTGCTAGCATAGCCTCCAATTTCTTTTCAGCGCCCATGTACCTCTCAGTCATCAGGTTCCTCCAGACATCATTACTTTTCTTCAGTGCATCATGTTCGGTCTGAAGTCCTGACAGTTTTTGCTTCAACAGACTCAGTTCAGTATCTTTCTGAGTCAAGTCATTGGTCAAAACTGAAATCCGATCTTCTTGATGCTTTGAGACTTGGCCATCGAGAGTTTATCTCCTCCCCCGAGTCTCAACACAAGTCCTTCGGCCTCGTTAGCAACCCGACTCTCCTCGAGAAAGTCTCGATTCTCCACTTTCAGGGTATCCAACTCCTGACGAGTCTTGCTGAGCTGCAGACTCATTTGAATTTGTTCATCTAGTAGATCTTCATATGCGGTTGTGATATCCAAATTCCCATCTACACCTGAAACAGTGTCGTGTGTGCAGTGTGAAGAGGAGTTGACTGGTTCATGAGAATTTACCTCATCCTCTTCGCCTGCCATCATGCACATTTCAGTCGATTCATCTGCTTCATGCTCTAAGGCCATGAAGGCTGCTTCATCGTCAGATGAATCCATAAAGGAGTCGACCTCTTCTGAGTCGTTTGAGATTTCGCCAGCTATGTAGGATTGTCTTTTCTGGGCAAATTTCTCTCTCCTTGCCTTACGTGCTGCGCGTTCGAGCACTGCGGAGCTCGGACAATCATATTGATAATGTCCCGGCTTTTTGCGGTTATAGCAAGTGATGACTTTTTCTTCTTTGGTTGCACTATCCCTTGAGGGTGCTTGAGTCATCTTTCTTTACGCATTCGAGAAGATTGTGAGTCGGGAGAGCGTTTTGGTGTATATTCTACTTACCTTTTGTGTCTCGGTTACGCTTTAGTCAGCCTTCTACGCCTCTCTTTCTCCTTCTGATACTTTATAGCGAGCAGCGCATACTTCTGAGCGAGACTTCCTTCTTGTAGATCATTGAGTGAAGGCTCAGTCTTACTCGTCGTCTTGCTCGTCACGGGAGATGTTGTGCTGACTGTTTCTTTGAAAGCATGGTCGATCTTTGTGTCAGCCTCAGCTCTTAGCTTTCTTTGAGGTCTGTCGAACTCAAACTCCTGCACTTGTAATTACGAAAAGATATGGTCGGGAGAGACAACATCTAAATCGAGAATGTCGCAATAGAGTGGCAAAAGGTGTCCAAGGTGTCCGTCCGAGCGGTGCCCTCGGTATCTTTAGATTCATTTCTCGGTTCTTTGAATGTCTTTCCCGGCCCGTTGATTGAGTTCATCAGATTGGTAAATCTGACGTTCAGATCTTTGATTTTGTCACCAGGCATGAGAGACAAGCTTTCCAGCTTTTGGAGTTCTAGCGCTAGTATATTCGCTTTAATCTTCTGAGTCCCTCGACTCGGTAGCGCTAGAGCATCCCGAGTTCTTTAGCGGTTTTGCATTCCCGAACCCCGCCAAGATAAGAATCGCTAAGAGTGGTTAGTATGGCATTCCTCGGCGACTCGGTGCCTAGATTGTGAAGCTTTTTCTCTTCGGGAGTGAAGAGACTTCGTCTTTAGGGATCTTCTTCCCGGTCACCATTCCTCCTCCTTCGGCTTGAGTTACAACACTATCGATCATGGGAACGATAGGTCCATCTTCAAGCACTTCGGTCATCATACTGTCATGGAGGGATGTCAGATGTGCTTCCATTCTGACTCGCCACACTCTATAATTCTCCACCGAGAACATGGGTACCATTCTTATACCTGACATATCAGCCATGAAGAATAATGATATGAATGTAGAGTGATATGCAGTGAAAAACGTTTTCCTCCGGATCCGTTCGAATAGACCAGTCTCTAAGTGACAAGAGTCTTAAGGAACTCTCCTGTTCGATACCAATTGTTGGTCCCGAGAGTGAGTTCGGGTGTAGAGGGGGGGGGTGAATACACACGAATCCAAATTTCTCAACTTCGAACATGAACAGTCCTATTCAGGAAGATGCCTTACTGAAATGATTCGGCGGACCGGCATAAGCGTGTTAATCGAGTTAAAGGCTAAAAGGCTGACTCGGCTAAGATCGGCTAACTGACTAGGTCAGAATTCAGTATCGATCAGCAAGAGTTCAGTGCGCGGAATAGTGTAGGCCCAAATCAGTTTTTATGAGAAAATGTTTTAAGTCTCAGTTCAGTAGATAAGAAGTTCGATATCGAGACGGTTAATTGATTTTAAATACGATGTTCAGTATGCACAGTAAAATCAATGTAACAGTAAGTAAACGACACAGAGATTTTTAAAGTAGTTCGGATATCAACAATCCTACGTCCACTGTCCCGATAGATCAGGAGGCTATTTATTATACTGAGTTAGTCTCAGTCAGCTTGTGCACAGGACAAAGCCGTGGCTTGGGGATTATACTGAGCAAGTCCCAGTTTACACTTCTATCAAACTTAAAGTGTTTGACAAACTTCTCCAACAGTGAAGGAGTCCTTATACAATAAGGATTGGGTTCAAAAGTGAACTCCTTCGTCTAAGCTATGGATATATCGGTTGAGCTTAGGGTTAGAGGGATGGGAACAAGAATGTAGCTTCTAGAGCGACGAACAACTGAGGTTTAGCTATAAGTTCGTGTCACGTCGCTTGGATACTAGATGCTTTATTGTCGGTTCAGCTTGGTTCCCTTATGAGCTTAGAGGTAGTCTTTCGCCGGAGATAACTCTTTCGATTCTTGCGGAAGACTTAGGCTTTTAAATACGCTCGTTTGAATGTTCGAGTGTATGTTCGTTTCTTCGTTAGCTCGTGTTCTGGGTTCTCTTTTTTGTGTGTTTCAAATCTTGAATGATCCCTCTATTTATAGAGAAGAGATTGAGAAAGATCCGTTGGAGACGATCTTCTTCTCTCTCTCTCTTTTTGGTAGCAAACGGCTCTTTTGGCGTAGGTAACAGTGCCTTTTCCTCCTTTCTTGGAAAGTGTTGACTTGCAGCTTTAGTAGGTAGGATGACACGTGTATGTTTGTCATTTGTCGAGGCGGATAGAGCGGTTGAGACAGCACAGACTTCGAGACAAGCTGAAGTTGACTTCTCTCATCCTCGTATATGACAATGCTGATTGTCTTTCAAAAGATTCTGACAGTCCTGAAGACTATCTGCCGATGCTGAGTCTGACCTTGTATTCAGTAGATAGACAGCTGAGATAAGTCTATCGAAGATCGGCTACGAGTCCAGTGAACTACTCCTGCCGAGTTCGGTTCGATCGACTCTCTCGATATCTTGTTCTCGCTGAGTCCAAGATATCACTGAGTCTTCTACACTGGTGCTGAGGCAAATAAGCTACTGAGCGCCTTGACCAGAGCAGAGTGTCTACTGAGTCTGAAACCTCAGAGACAAACAACATATACCACTCCAAAACTGACACATCAATGCTGAACCTTAGAGTGGGTATCACTGAGTCTTCTACACTGGTGCTGAGGCAAATAAGCTACTGAGCGCCTTGACCAGTAGACACTCTGATGTTTGTCTCTTGAGGTTTGCTGAGGTTCAGTATATCAGCATTGATGGTCTTTCCTCGAACAAACCTATCAGCAAGCTGACTTCTCTCATCATCAATTGCAGCCGGGGTTGGGATGAGTACTGACCTTTCCAGACTTTTGTAAGAGGTTGACAGATCAACAAGCATCTAACCAAGACCTTCTTTGTCTAGATTCGTCTTCTAAAATGACATTTCTTGCCTCTAATCCTCACTGGAGCGACTGGTCCGAACAAATCCATGTGAAGAAGCTGAAGGATTCCATTAGTGGAAGGTGATGGAACTGGTGGATTTTCTTTCTTTATTTGCTTTCCCTTCAGACAAGCTTCACACTGAGTGTCTTTGCTGAACACCTCATTCGACATTCCTCTGACTAGAGCGTTTCTAGCAAGCTTGTTTAGCGTCTTGAAGTTGAGATGGCTAAGTCTTCTGTGCCAGAGTCATCTTGTTCTGTTGTCATTCTTCGCTGGCAAGCACGCTTTAGGTTCTGCTGAGTTCCAATCAGCAATGTATATATTCTTTTTGCGCAAACTTGATAACACTATTTTCCCTGTTGATTTGTCAAGAACATCACATAAACCAGCGTAAAAAATCACTCTATAGGAGTTGTCACAAAATTGACTAACAGAGAGAAGATTATGTTGAAGCCCTTCAACATAAGATACTCTTGGAACTGTGGCAGTTCCAAGGCTGAGTGTTCCATAGCCTCTGGTGTAGCCTTTTGTGTTGTCTCCAAACTATTCAGGGTCTTTCTTCCTTGATATAATTCTTCAGGAGACTCTTCTGGTACGTCATATGTCTTGAGCATCCACTGTCCACGTACCCTGGGTCCCTGTGCACCTGTAAAACAAAAATTATATTTAGGTACCCCTTATTTTTGATTTGGGTCCTTAAGTGTTAGTTTTGGTAACCCAAATTTGTCTGACAACCTTGGTGATTTCAGACAGCTTCTTTCCACTTTTGTCAACATATTTCACCGCTGAGCTAGGTGAAGTTGACTTCTGAGGCTTCTTAGGTTCAGGAGTCCTGATCTTCAGAGTTGGTGGACTGTTGACTTTAGCCTTCTAAACGACTTTCTTCTTCTTCTGACATTTACGACCCTTTATTACATTAGGATCATAGTAATATGACCCATACCGAGCTGAATGCGTCAACTGTGGCGGTCCATACTGATCAGCCCATCTTACTTTGCTGGTTCCCCCTTGCTTGAGCTGGGGTGATTTTGAGCTGAGCTTCTGGTCAGACTTCTGTTAGGTGGGATGAGGTGCTATCATCTTTTCTTTGTTCTTTGCTGCGGGGTTGTATGGTTCAACATTCATTGTCTCCCCTTGAACAAATCTATCAGTCAGCCGATTTTTTAGGCGTGTGGGAGCAGATGAGGAGGCTTCGTGGCTAAACCCGAGTCCTTCCTTGCGGAACTTTGGCTTGTTGTTGGCCAGCATTGCCTCGAGCTTTTTCTCAGCTCCCATATACCACTCTGTCATCAGGTTAATCCTGACATCATCACTTTTCTTGAGAGTCTCGTGCTCGGTCTGAAGTCCTGAGAACTTCTGGTTCATCAAGCTAAATTCAATCTCTTTCCGAGTCAAGTCTTTGGTCAATACTGAAATCAGACCTTCTTGCTGCTGAGATTTGATCATCAGAGAATTAATCTCCTCCATGAGTCTCACAATAAGTCTTTTTGACTCTGTAGCAACCTAACTTTCCTGAGAAAGTCTCTAATTTTCAACTTTCAGGACATCCATCTCCTGTAGAGTCTTACTGAGCTGCAGACTCATTTGTATCTGTTCGTCCAATAGTTCTTCGTATGCGATCGTGACATCCAAATTCTCGTCTGTACCAGAGATTGTGTCTTATGTGCAGTGTGAAGGAAGGTTAGAAGGTTCTGGAGAGTTTACCTCATCCTCTTCTCCTGCCATCAGACACTCCTCTGTTTCTTCTTCAAGCTCTTGTGCCATGAAGGCGGCTTCATCATCGGATGAATCCATGAAGGTGTCGACTTCATCTAAGTCGTCTGAGAGTTCACCAACAATATATGTTTGTCGCTTCTTGATGAACTTCTCCTTTCGAGCTTTTCTCGCAGCTCTTTCAGCTGTGTTGAGCTCAGGACAATCATACTGATAGTGTCCTGGCTTTTTGTTGTTGTAACAGGGGGTGACTCTGCTCTCTCTGCTGTCAGTATCTTTCGACTATTGGGGACATTTCTCCTGTTTCCTGCATTCAGGAGTTTTTGAGTTAGGATTGCGCTTTGGTGAGAAATCAGGCTTACTCTTAGATTCTCTGACGGTTCTAGATAATTTCTTGCTCTAATCCTTCTCCTTCTGATACTTGAGCGCTAGCATCGCTTATCGTTCAGCTAAGCTCCCTTCTTGTACTGCACTTGTTGAAGGTTCAGCTTTTCTGGACTTTGGAGCCGGTGTGCTGACTGATGCCTTGGAGGCATGATCAATCTGGGTGTCAGCTTCAGCTCTCTGCTTCCTCTGCGGTAGACCGAACTCAAACTCCTCTACCTTTAATTCTGAAAAAATATGATCAGGAGACACAAAATCAAGATCAGAATGTCTTAAAAGAGTAGCAAATGGAGTCCACGGTCCGTCCGACAGGGCTCTCAATATCTTAAGATTCATTTCTTGGTTGGAGAACGTCTTTCCCAATCCATTGATGGTATTCATCAGATCCGTGAATCTGACGTTGAGATCTTCTATCATGTTGCTGGGCATGAGTGACAATCTCTCTAGTTTTTGGAGTTCCAGCGCCAGTTTGTTGGCTTTAATCTTCTGAGTCCCCCGACTCAGTAGCGCTAGAGCATCCCAAAGCTCTTTGGCGGACTTGCAGTCCTGAACTCTTCCGAAATAGGAGTCGCTCAGAGTGGTTAGTACGACGTTCCTGGCTACCCGGTCCAGGTTGTGAAGCTTCTTCTCTTCAGGAGTGAACAAGCTTTTGTCTCTTGGCACCTTCTTTCCGGTATTCGTTCCTCCTTGTGATGGTTCCTGAAAGTCAACACTATCGACCATGGGGACGATAGGTCCGTCTTCCAAGACCTCAGTCATGCTGTTGTGGAGGGAGGTTAGATGTGCTTCCATTCTGACCCGCCATACCCCATAGTTCTCTACTGAGAACATGGGTACCATTCTGATTCCTGACATATCAGACATGTTAGATAAAGATATGTATGAACAATGATATGCAGTGAAAATGTTTTCAAGGATCAGTTCGAGTAGACTAGTTTCAGATAACGAAAGTCCAGAAGAACTCCACTCTAATACCAATTGTTGGTCCCGAGTCAAACGTTCAGGTGTAGAGGGGGAGGGGTGAATACACATGAAAACCTTTTCCTCAAACTAGAACGCGAACAGTCCGATTAACGGAGATTGCCTACTGATTGAATTTAGTAGACCAGACAAGTTGTTCTAGATCGCGTGGACAGAGTGACTGAAGATGCTAAGCTCTGCTAGCTTACTGATGTCAGAATTCAGACGCGTTTTGCAGTGTTTAGTAGCGTGCGAAAAGTGTAGGCCCAATTTAGTTTGGTTTGAAAACGTTTGTTTATAAAATCTATTTCAGTAGATTAGTGCAGTCAGTTAAGCTTGTTACTGAAACTTAGTTGCATGATTTTGTAAATGGTTTTTCAGTATGAACCGTTAAATCAATGCAACAGTTAAAAACACAACGACTTTTAAACTGGTTCGGATATACAAGATCCTACGTCCGCTGTCCTGAACAAGGCATGATGCTATTTTATTATACTGAGTTAGTCTCAGTCGATTTGTGCACTGGAAAAAACACAACCTTTTGATTATACTGAGCAAGTCTCAGTTTACAGGGTCCAACAAAATATGTTTGAATGTATCTCCAATGATTAAGGAGTTCTTAACACTAACAACAGTTCAAAAAATTGAACTCCTTCGGTCTAAGCTATAGATATAACATTTGAGCTTAGGTTAGAGGGAAGGGAACAAGAAGGGCTTCTAGAGCGAAGAACAGTGAGGAATAATCTCTCTGGGTTCGTGTTCTTCACTTGAATGCTAGACGCTTGAGTTCTATGTAAGCTTGTGTTCCCTGAGAGCAAGTTGAATGCTTTTCACGTTTAGATTGAGCTCTGAAGTTCGTCGCGTATAGCTTGTGTTTTTGTTTGCTTGTTTCTCTCTTCATGTTATTGTATCTTCAATTTTGATTTTCCCTCTATTTATAGATGTGAGCTATGGATAGATCCGTTGGAGACGAACTGTCCATGTGTCACTCTATGGGTAGCTAACGACTCTATTTGAATTTCCGCCTAACTTTTCAGGAAAGTGGTTGACTTACAGCTTTTATCAGATACTTCTCCAGCTGGCTGCTTGTCATTGGTCGAGGTACAGAAAGTAGTTGAGACATGTTCAGACTTCAAGGCTTACTGAAGCTGACTTCTCTGATGTACTACCTCGGACAACTCTATTGATTTATTCTATGAAGTCCACTGTCAGTTAAAGTAACTGACCGACCTTTGCTAAGTCTGACCCAAGGTTCAGTAGTATAATCCTGCTGAGTTCAACTCTATTGAAGGTCATGACTCCGAGTTCAGTAAACTGCTCCTGCTGAGTCCAGTTCTACTGACTCCTGAACACCTTTCAGTATGCTGCTCCTGCTAAGTCCAACACTACTGAATCTTCACTCCATGGCACTGCGGCAGATAGTCTACTGAAGGATAGCAAACAGAACTACTGAGCCGGAACCATGCTGAAGGCTAGTCTACTGAGTTCTGAAGAACTCAAAGACAAAGGTGTTACAAATACAAAGGAATGGTTAATCAATCAACATATGGTTTTGGGATCAGCCAAATCACTAATCACTAAGCAACTGATCTACTGCTGGATCTTCTCCCAACAAGAGCCACCACTCAGGTCAGCAGCAAAAGGAAAAAGCAAAGTTCTTGCTCCTCCAAGCTTTCCGAAACAAAAGCTTAATTTCAAAACACGGGAGAAAAATATTACTTATGATGAACGACTGGCGCGAGAACTTGAGAAAGAAGATCAGAAAAAGCAGACCAAGGCCAAGAAAGGAGTACAGATCTGGACCCCAGTTCTTATCAGAACAAGATCTTTAATGCCTAGGCAATCCAAGTCAGCTGCAAAAACTCCTCTGAAGTCCAAACAAATTGAGAAGCCTAAAACTCCTAAGTCCAAATCAGCAGAACCAAGCAACTGGAAGCTCAACAGCATATTCCTACCACTGAGCTCTCTAAGAGACAGGAAGCTGAAACGAAAGAAATATGGGATAGCCGTGAGAGAGGATTGGACAGAATAGCTGAAGCCAGACAGATCAGTGAAGCCAGAGAGAGATTACGTTTAGCTGATCTTGAGGCTCTCAGACTAAGGACGGAGAAGGAAGCTAGGGAAAGGGTTCTAGTGAAGGACAGGAGTGTCCCTACCACCTCTAAGTTCTTCAGGAGAAGGGAACTTATGAATGAGGTGAAGAGAGTAATTTACAAGAGGATTGATGAGTGGTTTCCATAGAAGATCAATCAACGTTAGGAACAGGTGAAGATAAACTTCATCAAAAGATTCTACATCTGGAAGATGTTTGATGAGCAGTCTGATCCTGAGGAGCTATTCAAAAAAGTTCTGATACAGATGGATCCCCTACTATACGTTGAGATTCACACTCTACTAGAACAGTCAGGTAAAACTCTTAAGGCACCTAAGTTCAGAACCTTACCTCCTCCTCTCACGCTTCAAGCAACATCTGTAAGAAGGAGATTGAAGAAGAAATCATTGAAGTTATCAGAAGAAGAGGTCTGAACAACAACTATGATGAAGACAAGGAAGAGATCAATGCCCTGGGGAATCGTTTATATTCAGCTTATGGCCTTGAGCTTCCAGAGAAGAAGTCTACTGACTTCAAGGCGCGCATGCAACTATTCAAGAAGAAGTCCAACTGATAGTCTTCTAGTCTTCTAGCTTATAGAATTAGATTTTTATGTACTTGTAATACTCTCAGATCATTTATGATATCTTTTTCTTTTAGCCTTCGACAACTACTCATTGTGACTTGGTTGTGTTTTTATCTTTCAACACTACTGATTACTGAAGTAATTAGATCACACACCCACATATCTGCTTATATGTTTCTCTCTGTGGTTCAGTTGTTTGAAATCCTTTATAGGGGAAATTGATTGTAAGTATGTTAGGGATATTGTTAGACTTTAGTCTTATGATGAATAGCATCTGTGTTGATTAGATACTCAACCTTGCTGATAGAGATAGCCTTATTGTAAGAGCACTATTGCTCTATTTTCTCTGATTCTATGCATATATTACCTTGTAATATTGTTTTTAGCATAGTCAATAGTTTTTTGTAAAAGGTTTTGGCATCATCAAATAAGGGGAAATTGTTGGGATGAGATTCAGTTTGATAAGATTTGAAGATCCCAAAACCCCTAACCTGAATGATGAGCCTTCGATATTGTAATAGCTTAGTTGAGTTCATCTGTTAGGAACTCAGTAGGTGATGAGCACGTAATTGTTGCTTTTATACGTATTTATGTATGTAGGAGGTGGAAAAAGGCAGAAAAGATGATGAATATTGCCTAAGTACAGATTGGAAGCTGCATGCATGCAAAATGTGATCAAAGGAGATTTGGGACAGAAAATTAAATATCTAGGAACGATTTGGACTCCTCCAATTGGGCCAACGTTAGTGGGCCGAAGAGATGGATTAAATGAAGGCATGAAGAAGCCCAACCTAATCAAAGTTGGAAGCAAATGGAGGGAAAAGTTATTTTTTGTAGGTTGAGGCTACTAGCTCTGAAGGGAGTTGGTGCAGAAAAGTACTAGTGACAGGAAACTTGTTCCAGCCATAGCCGCCCAACAGGGCAAGGACTTCTTGAAATAGCCAACTGCCTCCCTTCAGTTTTCTCCATTTTAGTCAAATCCGCCCATGCTGCATTAAATGCATGGAGAGGCTCAAGAAAAGAACTTTGGATGATTTAGACATTATCTTTTGACTTATTATATTTTGGGTATTGTAATAGTATATAGGAGCTCTTTCAACAACTCCAAACATAACTCTCTAGACACTTTATCTCTCTACTTTTAGTTTCTCTTTCTAAAATTCGAAATGCTCTCTAGTTTAATTCTTGTTCTTCATCTTTCAAGATCAAGTAGTTGATGCTCTTTAATTCTTGCCCAGTTCAAGCATTTACGTTTCAAAGATCTGCCTCAATAATATTTTCTGTTTTGTGCTCTGTTTCTCTCATTTAATTTCGTACTGTTATTTCGTTCATTTAAGGTTTCAAAAGTTATTGCTCTTCCAGTTAGTGTTCTGCATTTAAGATGTATTTGTCTTGCATGTTATCTTGTTTTCTTGGTCTAAATATGTGTAGCTAAACCCAGGATTCGGCTAGGGCAGTGAAACACCCGATCCTTGCTTTCCATGAGATCTTAATGTGCTTAAAATTGGTTAACTAAGTGTTTCTTTCCAGATATGTGTTGATGCTTGCTTAAGATGACATAGGACCGATAACCCTAGGTTAATTGGGCTGGTGTTGAACAAGCAAGATAGATGGTAGAGTTACTTTCATGCTCAACAGGGGTAGCTTTCCTAGTTCGGTTTCTTGGATGTTAATGCTCCTTAGTTGTAGGTGTATGCAATGCTCAACATGGTAGATCAACACTAGGGTAGGGAGTAGGTTAATGCTCAACATTCCTTCTCTATATCAAGAATAAGATTTAGGTGCGTCCGTGCTCATCATGACACCTTAGCCGGACAACCTTAGGAAAACGATTAATCTTAGAATCGAGGATTGAAGGCCGATCAGTGTAGATCTGCCCAAAGCCGAGTCTCTTTTAGTATTTTTTTTCATCACCTATTCTAATTGCGCAGTTTATGATTTATTGCCTAGTGTTAATCAAACCCAAAGTTCATGGTGGTTACTAACCAAACCTTTTTCGGTCTTTAGAGATAATCTGATTAGATCTACCCATTCCATGTGGATTCGATCCCTACTTACTAACTGTGCTAGTATTATTCTAGTTGTCTGTCACAGGTGTAAATATAAAAATTATTTGCGTGGCCGGTCTTTCTAGATGATGGAAGGGCGGGTCCACCAAATTGGCTCCGTTGGCTGAGTTTAACTACTGTTTATGCATAATCCCCTCACCCTACATGTTGTCTGAGTCTTATTTGTATGCCTTGCGTGGGATCCCATCTGATATGGAGAACTATGCGTCTGCCTAAGAGGTCTGGGAGACTCTGGCCCCAGGGAGTGACCAACCCTTTCAAACTTCCAAAACTGATGCTTACCTTGTCCAGAACCCAGTCCTCCGCATGACCCATTTGTTCATCACTTACAACCTAACTGGCCGATCTACATCCTACTCCAATATCTCTTATCAAGAATTGTTCTTCATGTACTGCATGCTTAATGGTGTGAAGACCTAGGCTATTGGATTGCTCATGTCTTTGCTGATATCCGCACCACCACCACCCGCCACTTCACTATGTATCACCTGTTTGGTCAGTTATTCCATCACCACTTCCTGCTACAGTACCAGCCTCTTAAAGAGAGTCAAGCCACCTACTATGTTTTCCATGAGGAACCTTGAATATGCTAAAATTGTTAACAGTGAAGGCGAGATTCTCCTGTCGGGGCAAACAACCCCCTGCACTTCTATGGTTGCAGGTTCTTCCACCTCTCGCGTTGGGCAAGCAGCCGCTGGACCCTCATCATCTTGGTCCAAGGAAGTGGACACTGAGCTCCTGTGCACATTGTAGGAGCAGATTACGGCTATGCAGAGGCAACTAGAGGCACTGGCCGAGAAGAAAGGCAAGAGTGCGGCTAAGCTGCGTAGTCGGTAATTTGTTTCAACTCACCCCCCTCTTGTTTTTATTTGTCTTTTTTCTTTTTAGTTTCGTTCTTTTATGTCTGTCCCCCCTCCTCCTCTAAAGTGTGGGGAGGGGGCGTGTTTGTTTTTGTTGCTGTCTTTCCCCTCTTCTCCTTTATTCTCTGCCTACTTGAGGGCAAGCAGGGCCTTAAAGTGTGAGGAGGGATATTTTTGTGTTGTCTATTTTCTACCCTGAACACTACGTTCTGCCTGGTTGAGGGCAAGCAGGGCTCTAAAGTGTGAGGAGGGATATTTTATTTTGTTTTTGTTGTTTGTTTTGTATGTAAGCATGCCATGTTTTTCCAATTCTGCTATGTATTATGATTCCTCCCCTGTCCCAAATTTTTTTCAAAACTTAGTGAATCACAAACATGTTTGCATGTTTTCTTCATTGTTTGGGATTAGATGACGCTAGGAACGATGAAGTAGGGGCAGATATTGAGTCTAATTAAATTGCACTAAATAGACAGGATTGAGCATAGAGTGGGGCAGTCCCCACTTACTTCTTTTTAAGAGAATAGATAATCACAAAGTCGCCATATTAACATAATATGTGCACTATGTGATAGAAGGCACTAAGGATAACCTTAATTCTGGCCTGAGTTTCTATAGCCCTTGCCCAAATATCCCCTAGTGAACAAACTTGAGCTTTGACCTGTTCATTCAATCAGTCACTAAATATTAGCTTCTGCCCATTTTTAGACCTTCTCTTGGCCCTGTTATGTATATATGCTTGTGTACACCTTGCGCAACTGATGAAATCAAAGAGCTATGCTGAAACTGCCTATTTAGATGCGTAAATTGTTGAGTGGTAGACTAGGAAGAAAAGTCAAATAACTTCAACAACAAAAAGAGTAAAAAGAGTAAAAAGAAAAAAAAACTCAAAGGAAAGAAAGGTGCTTGAAAAACAAAAGAAAAGAAAAATGATGCACCTAGAAAAAATTAGAAGAAGGGGAAGGAAGAAAAGAAAGAAATTTTATTATCCTCCCCGGCTGCTTATCATTAACTCCATGCCCTGTATCAAATCTTTATTACAGCACTTACTTGCACAAGCCGAGGGTACTTTGCATATATGCATGACAAATGATGCACAACTAAATGAGCCTAGGACCTTTAGGATCCCATCTTGCAATATCATTTCATGGTCCTTAGCTCCGTTACAACCCAAGAGAAAAAGACCTTTTTGATTATGCTAATTGGTTGACTTAATATGGTGATTGCGTGTATTTATATTTAAATGAGTGACTGTCCGGACTAGTGTAGGTGAGTGCTGAGTGAAATGTGAGAATGACTCAATGCTTGCCCTGTTTTGACCTAGTTGATTTTCGTAGCCTTGTTGATGCATGCTTCTTGCGTGAGGTCTCACTTTGATGTGCTTTATATTCTTGGTCGGGTGCTATTATTTACATGTGCAAAGTCTGGTTTTGCTTGGCAGCTTATCGTCTTTATGTTTTTTGTGTGTGTCTGCGTCTTCCTTTTATTGTGTTTCCTTTTCATTATTTGAGTCAGTTTGTGTGAGTCGTGTTGGGGGGAGTGCAGACCAAGCAACATTCGTGCTTAGAGATTCAATTCATACTTGAGGGCAAGTATTGTTTAAGTGTGAGGAGGTTGATAAGCACGTAATTTTTGCTTTTATATTACCGATATTGTGCTTGTTTGTCTCGTGTTTAAGTGTGTAGGAAGTGGAAAAAAAACGGAAAAGATGATGAATATTGCCTAAGTACATATTGGAAGCTGCATGCATGCAAGATGTGATCAAAGGAGATTTGGGACAGAAAATTAAATATCTAGGAAGGATTTGGACTCCTCCAATTGGGCCAACGTTAGTGGGCCGAAGAGATGGATTAAATGAAGGCATGAAGAAGCCCATCCCAATCAAATTGGAAGCAAATGGAGGGAAAAGTTGTTTCTTGTAGGTTGAGGCTACTAGCTGTGAAGGGAGTTGGTGCAGAAAAGTACTACTGACAGGAAACTTGTTCAAGCCATAGCCGCCCAGCAGGGCAAGGACTTCTTGAAATAGCTAACTACCTCCCTTTAGCTTTCTCCATTTTAGTCAAATTCGCCCAAGCTGCATTAAATACATGGAGAGGCTCAAGAAAAGAACTTTGGATGATTTAGACATTATCTTTTGACTTATTATATTTTGGGTATTGTAATAGTATATAGAAGCTCTTTCAACAACTCCAAACATAACTCTCTAGACACTTTATCTCTCTACTTTTAGTTTCTCTTTCTAAAATTTGAAATGCTCTCTAGTTTAATTCATGTTCTTCATCTTTCAAGATCAAGTAGTTGATGCTCTTTAATTCTTGCCCAGCTCAAGCATTTACGTTTTGAAGATCTGCCTTAGTAATGTTTTCTGTTTTGTGCTCTGTTTCTCTCATTTAATTCCGCATTGTTATTTCGTTCATTTAAGGTTTCAAAAGGTATTGCTCTTCCAGTTAGTGTTCTGCATTTAAGATGTATTTCTCTTGCTTGTTATCTTGTTTTCTTGGTCTAAATATGTGTAGCTAAGCCCTAGATTCGGCTAGGGCAGTGAAACACCCGATCCTTACCTTCCATGAGATTTTAATGTGCTTAAAATTGGTTAACTAAGTGTTTCTTTCCAGATATGTGTTGATGCTTGCTTAAGATGACATAGGACTGATCACCCTAGGTTAGTTGGGCTGGTGTTCAACAGGCAAGATAGATGGTAGAGTTACTTTCATGCTCAACATGGGTAGCTTTTCTAGTTCGGTTTCTTGGACGTTAATGCTCCTTAGTTGTAGGTGTATGCAATGCTCAACATGGTAGATCAACACTGGGGTAGGGAGTAGGTTAATGCTCAACGTTCCTTCTCCATATGAAGAATAAGATTTAGGTGTGTCCGTGCTCAACATGACACCTTAGCCGGGCAACCTTAGGAAACCGATTAATCTTAGAATCGAGGATTGGAGGCCGATCAGTGTGGATCTGCCCAAAGCCGTGTCGCTTTTAGTATTTGTTTTCATCACCTGTTTTAATTGCGCAGTTTATGATTTATTGCCTAGTGTTAACCAAACCCAAAGTTCATGGTGGTTACTAACAAATCCCTTTTCGGTCTTTAGAGATAATTTGCTTAGATCTACCCATTCCCTGTGGATTTGATCCCTGCTTACTAACTGTGCTAGTATTATTCTAGTTGTCTGTCGCAGTGTAATTATAAATATTATTTGCGTGGCCGGTCTTCCTAGATGACGAAAGGGTGGGTCCACCCGTAGGCTATAGTTCAGTAGAAGATTCTGCACTCAGTGGAGAACTCATCTATCGAAGAAGTCAGTTGGACAACTATCGACCAACTGAATCTGCATAGGATTTCGAGCCTGCGAACTGAACTTTCAGATGAATGTCAATAGAAGTAGATCAGTTGAAGGTCCAAGGATTCCGAAAAAGTCAACTCATCGTACTTTGAGTTTAAACAAGTCTCACAAACTCTCATAAACCTTGACCAATAAGGAGCCGACATCACCTTACCTGCTCTGCCATAAAGCTGCTCCTAGCCGGAAAAAGAGGAAATCTCTGCAGTACTCTACATCAACGTTCAAATTATTATGGCCGTTTTTCTTGTCTTATTCGACACGTATCTAGACTCCCTCCAACGGATCTATTCACAAATCGAAGACTATAAATAGAGAAGAGTCTTCATGCAGAAAGAGACCGGGAACCAAAGCAATCAAAGCTCAAACACTCTCTAGCGAACTTAATTACAACAATATTCAGTGAAGAACTTGCACTTATAATTAGATCTTCTTTAGTTCTTCTCTCTAGAGAAATACGTGTTCCCTTTCTCTATCTAAGCGAGTTTATTGTAATATTCAATAGCTTAGAACCTCGAAGGAGTTCATCTGTTGAACTGTTCTTCTTGTAAGAACTCCTTCTTAGTTGGAGAAATTCTAACCTTCAAAGGTTAAGATCTGTAAAGTCACTACGACTATAAGTATATATCTGTCTTGCGTACAGATTGACTGAGGCTTGCTCAATATAAGCAAATAAGTAAGAATCTGTCTTGTGAACAGATCAACTGAGGCTTGCTCAGTATAATTAATTGTTGGTCCGGAGACGATAAGTCAGGTGTAGAGGGGGGGGGGTGAATACACCTGAGCTCAGTTTCTTTTTCTCAATGATGGTCAGCTGAGCTGATGATTGAACTGATGAACAGTGCCAAATAAGCCTTCGATCGCGGGACGAGTGAGTCGGCCCATCGAGCTCTCTCCTACCGATCGTTGTCGGTACTTTGAGAATCGGTCGGAGACTCATTGTGCGGAAACCGTGGGGCCCGGAATTCGTCTCTTTTGAAAACACGTTTTAGCAAATTAAATCTTTTGGCTGTGCGCTTTATAAAAACGTTTTATGCAAGCTTATGATTTTCAAGTCAGTTGAATGCTATGCAATAAAATAGTAAAAGAACACAAGCGATTTAACGTGGTTCGGATACGCAAGATCCTACGTCCACGGTCCTGAACAAGGCAGGAGAACTTGTTGATTATTCTGAGCAAGCCTCGACAGGGATACTGTGCACTGGACAGTTCCCTCTAAGTTATAGTCCTTAGCGACTTTACAATTCAAACCTAAGTACGAAAGGGAAGGGAATTTTCTCCAAGCCGAGAAGGAGTTCTTACAATAAGAACAATTCACTAAATGTGAACTCCTTCGAATCTAAGCTATAAATATGACAATGAGCTTAGTCTAGAGAAGAAAGGGATGTAAGAACTCTAGAGAGAAAAACTGAGAAATCTTCTAAGTATGCAAGTTTTCCTCTGGATGATCTTTGAGTGTTCTAGAGCATTTATGAACTTGAGCTTGTCCATTCGAAATTCCGTTGTTCGGAGCTTCAAAAACTTCTCTATTTATAGTTGTGAGTTATGGCATATGTCCGTTGGAGACGACGATGCCACGTGTCACAAGCTTCCAAAGAAAACGGCCATAATTCGAACTTGTTGCGACGGAGGGCGGTTAATGCGCTCGTTCATGAGAGCAGCTTTCTTGTGTAGAGTAGGTAAGCGTTGTCGGCTTCTCATTGGTCGAGGTTTGTAGTTGGTGAGAATGTCGAGTTGACCGTTCAACAACCTCGTATGTCTTCTGCTGAACTTTTCGAAAAGACTTGAATAGCTGGGTCGCTTTCCGTAGGATACAGTAGACTGAAAAGTCTCTGTGTTCTTCAGCTGAGTCGGCTGACAGGGCATCTACTGATTAGGTCAGCTGGCGACTGCGAAGGTACTGTGCTTGTTTCTGTTCTTCTGCTGATGACTATCAGCTGGGAGTAGTCTTCTACTGATGATTTGTCAGCTGATGCGCTGTCTTCGACTGAGTGGAAGATCAGCTGCTGACTGAAGAACACAAGTGATTACACTGATGACGTGGGGTTCTGAAAAGTATCTTCGACAGAAGATCAGTTCAATAATTACCCCGTACAGGACTTAGACAAAAATAATAATCAATACATCAAGTCTAACCTATACATCAGCTAATCCTAACGACACACTAATCTACTTATATCAGCTAGGTTTTGGGATCTTCAATTCCATAGTACTACTATGATTTCCCCCAATTTTCTTTTAACCGAACAACAGCTGAGTATCATCTACTTACTCATATCCAACAATTTCCCCCTAATTGATGATGCCAAAACCTCTACCTCTACCTCTTAAACTTCTTAAGTCTATAAAAGATGCTATCCTACTGACAACAATTTCCCCCTTACAACATTCTGAGGAAAAAAATAAAGGAATTTCAATACTTCAGTAGGTGGGAGATAGGCAAAATCAGAGAAACTGACTGTGAGTGTGTGTCAGATCACTTAGTGATCAGTCGTGAAAAAACACGATGCAAAGAGCTGAAAGACAATGAGTAATTGTCTGACAAGCAATAGGAACTGATATATATAATCAATGATGTACAAGCTCCTACAGCTATTACAACAGAAATAAAAAAGGAGAAATCACTGCTGACGCTTGAAGCGTTGAGTCCTTTTCTTGAAATCAGCAGACTTCTCAGCAGGAGGATCCAGGTAATAATACTTGTAAACTCTGATCCTAATCTCCTGGATTTCTTCGTTGTCAAGAGGATTGTCAGGCAGCAAACCCAGATGGAAAGCAGCTTCCTCTATCTCTCTCTCAATGTCCTTCGTGCACAGCAGTCCACTAGCAGTTCTTGGCGGAGGAATACGTCGGAAAGCTGGGGCACGAAAGGGAATATTCTGTTCTTCCATAATCTATCTCAGCCGATCTCTAAATGTGACATCAAATCTCGAGATTAGTTCGTCGAATAACTGATCAGCTGGATAGTCGAGAGGATAAATGCGCCATACAAAATAACCTTTAATAAAATCCTCTTTCAGCCTTTCCCAATGGACGTTCATATCAGCCGGCACCCATTTATCCACATGCGGGATAGGAATATTCTTAACATATGGGCCCCTGATGAACTTGGATCCTCTTGGGATCTGCCTTCTCGGATCAGCTGCTGGCTTGAGAGATAAGCTACGCATTTTCGCCAAGTCAGCTATCCTTTTCTTTTCGCGGAGTGCGGCTGCTCTACTGTCTCCTCGCCTGAGACTCAGACCTTGCAGCGTCGCCTCCCAGGTCGCTTGATCTTCCACTATCTGCTCAGGTGTTAGAGTAGAAGTGGGAGTACTCTGAGCAGTAGCTTGGATCTCAGTCGGAAGAGCCTTAGCAAAATCTGCTTGGGCTTTCTTCTTCTACTCTTCGACCGACCTGACCTTTTTCTTGCCTTCGCCCCTAACAGCTTTGCCCTTGGGCTTCTTTGCTGCTTTTGCTGCCTCTTCAAGCTGACGCTTATGGTCGAGCTTATCCTGCAGCTGTTGGGAAATTTTGAGGTCATAAGCCTCTTGCTCCGCTTTTGATTTGAACTTATGGACCGGGGAGGAAGGAGGAGTAGATACAGTTGCAATCTCCTTCCCCGGCCTCTGCGGTGGCAATTGTTCAGGCTCAGGCTCTTCTTCTTCTATCTCCTGCTCAATAAAGTTTGCTACTTCTTCAATGTGAGCAGCAGAAGAGGAGATGGGGGTTGGCTGAAGTGGAAATTCTAGGAGAAGGACCTCAGAAGAGTTCTTATCCTGAGTAGTAGAGGGTCCTTCCTCCTGAGCCCTTTCCCCCTGAGTCTGTGCGGGTTCTTCAGCTGTGGAGGGTCTCTCCTCCTGAACCCTTTCCCTGATTATCTGTACATCAGCTGTATCCGTTTCAGATTCATCTTTTATTATACCTTCCCCCTTTTTGGCATCAGCAGCCTTATCGAGGTTGGTACGGATAGCTGTGACATCTTTCTCAAGCTTGTATACTGAGTCCTTGATCTGAGTAACTGTAGAGTCGAAGTCCTTGACCAAGTCACAGTATTGCTCCCAGTCCTTCTCTTGAGCTGCCCTAGATCGATTGAGATGAGCAACCGACTCCCGGCGGAGTTTCGTGCAGGGCTAGATCATTGGATTCCTTCATCCGCTTCGAATCTCATTCAAGGCCTCGGCACTGTTGCTTAATAGCGATCTGGAGGCCGCTTGTAGCCATCTTGTTCCGCTCATCCATTTGAGCTTGGATCATTGTGAGAGCATGAGTCAGTTGCTCGGTAAATGTTTTGTGCTGAGCTTGGAGCAGCAACTGACTCTGTGCAGATAGATCTGCTTTCTGCGCTATCAAAACCTGCTCGATCATCTCCTTAAAATCAGGTTGCGAAGGAGCCTCTTGAGGAGTGGAGATGCCAGCGGCTAGCTTATTCAGGCTATCAGTCTGCGCCTTCGTATACTTCTCCCATTTGATATGGACGTCTTTGGCGAGAAGTCTGTTTTTAGCTCCTTGGTGTCTGATCGCCTTATTCACTGATTTGGAGGACACGGAACCAATGGGTTGAATCTGGTAAGAGCTTGTTCCGAGCCTTTGATCAGAAAACACGAGGAGCTGCTCCCGACTGTACTTCGGAGCGCCCTGAGCCTCACCTGATGTACCAGGGGGTGGTGATTGGCTCTTCTCATGGGGAGTTGGTCCCTCAGTAGAGCCTCCCAACTCTGCATCCTTGGGGTTGCCTTCCATCTCCTGATCTTGTTCTTGGTCATCACCCTCATCAGCAGGAGGAGATGGAGGCGGAGCATTAGCAGTAGGAGCTGTGGTACGCAGGCTAAGAAGATAGAGCATAGCAGCTCGAAGATCCTCGAGGGACGCCAAATCAGCTGGCTCCCCGAATTCGATCTCTGCCTGTAAATCTTGCTCCTCTGTCAGTAGATCGATGGCTGACTGAGTTTTTGCAAAATCTATCAGAATATCCCAGTTTAAGAACCTCAGTAGCATCTGAACTCTTGCCCTGATGGCAATGTCAACCAAGTCTTCATGCTCAGCTATCTCTGGAATCTGATCGTGAATCTCAGCTGTAGCACGTAGACGAGTGGTATGAGTTGTTGTCCATTCAGTCTCTTCAGTTGGCTCTCGAATGTCCGACTGAGTGTCATCGGAGCTGATGACTTGAGCTTTCTCCTTGAGGGTGGCTCCTTCCATCCCTGTGTCAGAGTCCAAGGTTTGCTCATCTTGAGGTGGAGGAGGAGCCTGTTCTATGACAGTTATCGGCTGAGCCACAGTGACCTCAGTTGGTCGTGGCTTGATAAGCCTCCTCCTCTTGGACACATCAGCGGGAGATGGCAGGGCAGGAGCAGCTCTCTTCTGCTCAGGTGGCCCTTTGCCAATTGACTTCTCCGTCGCTTCTTTAGTCTTAAACTTTATCAGCTTAGTGTTGTACAACTTTGAGTCTTCAAAAGTTGAGTTCCTCTGTACAACACTCTCTATTAGGACAGACATCTTGGTCCCGAATAGAAGCTTACCCACATTGGCCAACCTCCTCTCGCCAGTGGGTAGAGTAGTGAATTTCTGGGCCTGGGCTTTCATCTGAGTCGTGTAATAGTCAGCCCAGTTCACTTCTACTCCATCGTCAATAGCCATCATCAGCTGAATCCTTGGCTTGGACAGTTGATCGTACGATCCAGCTGAGCTTGTCAGTATGTGCGAGACCACATACGCTAAACCTCTGTACTGAGGTAGCAAAAGATTCCTCGGGAGAGTTGTCTTGAACGTCAGATCACTGCATCCACAGAACTTTTGTACATAAGCGTTGATCTCCCTCTCCTTATATCCGATAGGGGAGATTCCAGAAGTAGGAAGCTGAAACGCGAGGACTAGAGCCTCTCGGATGTTGAAGGTGTGTTGAGTCGGCTTCCACTTGTTCGGAGTTGTTTCTCTCATGTATGAGAAGGAAGCTTCTTCTCCTCCGGCAGCCACTGAGTTCCAGTTGAAATACGCTTCTGCCACTTGCCTTGGCAGATGGGCACGCGGATGCTTGGTCACAAGGGTTTCCAACCCTGACCTCTCCAGAGCATCGAACATTGGCTCCAGATACGGAATGACCACCTGGCGGAAAGCCATTGTGGGTTCGAACTGAATCCGGATGGTCATGATCTCCACTATTGGTTCAGGAGTCTGTAAGATCGCCATAGAAATCTGCAAAACACATGTTAGCACTTGAAAATAGAGTAAGCAGTTATTGTCAGCAGATTTGAATACATTACCGAGTATGAGAGCTTGAGAGATGCACAGGCAAAGCAGTTATAAGAAGTTTGAGATGGAAACTGATTTGCGATAAAAGCTCTTAGGATTTGATAATGGCGAAAAGTGAGGAAAAAGATAGAAGATGAAAGATTTTGTATATATTGGCTTGATTGCAAGGTTCAATCCAACGACTGAGTTTTAATCTTCCAAAAACTATGAACGGCTAAGATTTAATGTTATAAAAGGAATGATTACAAAAGCCGCCTAAAACATAGATCTACGTAATAAAGGTAAGTGAGAAGACATGCATTAAATGCGCAACAGACATCATTAATTACTCAGTTTATGCGAATGAAAAGGTTTCCTACTGACCTTTCCTTAAACTAGCGGGAAGTAAATGCACATTAACTACTGAGTGTGAGCGACTGATGCAATAAAAGCGGGCATGCTTCAAAAAAAAAAATAAGTACACAAAATTACGCTGAACTTATCAGCTGAACTTATTAGCTGGTTACCGAACCTCTTCAGCTGAACTTATCAGCTGGTTACCGTTATGTATAAGGAGAATGGTTGTCATGATGACTATGTTCCCCCTTGCTGTGTACAGTGTGACTTTCCCAACTGAGTCACTGTACTTAGTTATCTGACCTGTCGTACTGATTCCTTATGCTGATACCAATTGTTACCAATTGTTGGGCAATGATGTTCTCAGTAGTCGGCATCTACTGACGCATCTCAGTAGGATCCAGTAGACCTAGCTCAACTGATAGTTCTCTGAACCTGTTCTCAGCTAGTGGTTTGGTCGGTATATCTCGCCCCTTTGCTTGTCGGTATGGATCTTCTCCATCCCGATATCCTTCTTCTCGACATGGTCTCCGATGAAGTGGTGTCGGATATCCACGTGCTTGCATCCCGGTATGTAGAACCGGGTTCCGAGTTATGGCAATTGCACTTGTGGAGTCGCGGTAGATGGGTACTTCATCCCGAGTTATACCATAATCTCTAAGTTGTTGTCGAAGCCAAAGGATGCGGGCACAACAACTTCCTGCGCAGCCATGTACTCGGCTTCGGTAGTGGACGTTGCTGCGAATCTTTGCTTCTTTGAAAACCAAGAAATCAGCTTGCTGCCTAGGAACTGACAAGTTCCGGAAGTTGACTTTCGATCTATCCTGCATCATGCATAATCAACATCAGAATAACCTGTCAGTATTAAGTTATCATCAGCAGGATACCATAACCCAGCATCAGGTGTTCCTCTTAAATAGCGCAGAATCTTCTTCGCTGAGTCTAAATGACTTCGCTTGGGATCCGCTTGAAATCTTGCGCATACACCTACAACATAAGTTATGTCAGGACGGCTAGTTGTTAAATAAAGTAAAGAGCCTATAATAGCTCTATAATCAGTAGAGTTAACAGAAGCTCCCTTTTTGTCTAGATCGATTTTAAAGTTCGTGTTCATGGGGATTTTGACTGGCTTGCTGGAGTCGCAGCCGAATCTCTTGAGAAGATCTCGAGTGTATTTGGCTTGATTGATGAAAATTCCTTCAGGTGATTGCTTCACTTGAAATCCAAGGGAATAATTCATCTCTCCCATCATGGACATCTCGAATTTCTCTTTCATCATCTTCTCGAACTGCTGACATATGACTTCGTTTTGCGGCCGAAAATGATGTCGTCCACGTAGATCTGCACCGGTAGAATGTCATCTCCCGACTTTATGTTGAATAGGGTGCGATCTACCGTCCCCCTTCGAAAACCTTTACAAGTAGAAAGTCCGATAGGGTATCATACCAAGCCCCGGGTGCTTGTTTTAACCCATACTGAGCTTTCCTAAGTCTCGTACACTGATGTCCCTCGCTGAAAGCCGGGCGGTTGTTCCACGTAGGCTTCTTCCTTCGATGCGCCGTTCGGAAAAGCTGACTTCACATCCATCCGATATACCTTAAATCCACGATGTGTTGCATAAGCTAGGAAAAGACGAATGGCTTCCAATCGCGGCCCGGAGCAAATGTTTCATCAAAGTCAATTCCCTCTGTCCATTGTATCCTTTAGCAACTAGTCGAGCTTTATTTCGACAATGACGTTGTTTTCATCTCGCTTGTTCTTGAAGACCCACTTAGTTCCAATCACGTGCTGATGTCTAGGTCCGTCGACAAACTCCCAAACTTCATTTCGACGAACTGGTTCGGCTCTTCTTGCATAGCAATGACCCGATCAACATCTTTAAGTGCGTCCTCTATCGATCGAGGTTCTTACGTAGACGAGAAAACAAGAGTAAAGTGAGCTTTCTCCTTGACTTAATCTTGATCTCGTCCTTATAGTTGCTGATGGATCTCCAATGATAAGATCCGAAGAATGAGCATCGAGCCACGAACGCTCGAGTCGGGCTTCTTCTTCGATACTACTTCGCACGATCGGTAGGTGTATTAGGCATTTCGGTAGTGCTTGTTACGTGATCGTAGCAATTCGGTAAGAAGGTTAGGGTCTACCGAGTTTCCGGAGTTCGTGGGCATTTAGCTCGGGAACATTAATCGTTCCCCACCGAGTTTACATTCTCGGTAGAGGTCTCGGTTACCACGGGGGCTTCCTCATCGACCGATGTTACCCGTTGTTGATTCTCGTTCGATAGAATCAACTAGGTCGGCTACATCGATTGTTGGTTGAGTCCGTGTTTGTTCATCGTCCGACTCATCATCCCAACAATGCTGGGATCTTTTCGGCCTTTATCATTCGATCCGAGATCCCGTAGCTTCTTGCTGCCGACATCTTCGATATTTGACTTTGTATCTTTCCTCGTTCTCGCTAACAAATTCATCAAAAACAACATGAGGGCTTTCCTCCACACAAAGAGTCCGATAGTTAAAGATTCTGAAGGCTTTACTGACTCGGGAGTATCCTAAGAATACTCCTTGATCAGATTTGCTATCAAAGACCTTCAACTGATCTTTCCCATTATTGTGGATAAAGCAAGGACAGCCGAAAACATGAAAATGAGAAATAGAAGGAATTCTCCCTTTCCACAGTTCGTAAGGCGTCTTCATGTGTTGTTGTGTTAGTAGTGAGCAATTCTGAGTGTAACAGGCGGTGTCAGTAGCATCAGCCCAAAACTTTGAGGGTAGTCCTGAGTCTGCTAGGAGCGTTCTTGCTGCTTCTTTGAGTGTTCTGTTCTTACGTTCAGCAAGTCCGTTCTGCTGAGGGGTGCGTGCAGCTGATGTCTCGTGCCTAATTCCCTCTTTATCGCAGTATGTCTTAACTATTGAGTTTAGAAACTCTGTTCCTCTGTCTGAGCGTATCTTCTTAATCTTGATGTTCTTTTCCACACTGAGTTTCTTCAGTAGATTAGGTAACTCAGTCTGAACATCAGATTTGTTGGCGATGAAGATGACCCAAGTATATCTTGAGTAGTTGTCTATGACGATGAGGGCATACTTCCTGCCTCTTATAGTCACTGGAGAGACTGGCCCAAATAAGTTCATGTGAAGCAGCTGAAGGATTCCATCAGTGGAAGGTGACGGAATAGGTGGATTGCTACTCTTTATTTGCTTTCCCTTCAGGCACGCTTCACAATTTCTGTCTTTGATAAACGATTCGTTGGGCAGTCCTCTGACTTTAGAGTTCTTGAGAAGCTTGTTCATGGTCTTGAAGTTCAGGTGGCTGAGTCTCTTGTGCCATAGCCACTCGACTTGTCACCTGATTTAGTACAGTGCGAGCAAGCAAGCCTCGGGTTCACGCGGTATTCCGGTTTGTAACATAGATGTTCTTCCTCCGCGAACCCGATAACACCGTTTTCCCCGTAGATTTGTCAACAATATCACGAAAACCGGCGTCAAAGATTACTCGTTAAGATTATCACGGAATTGATTGATCGAAAGGAGATTATGTTGAAGTCCTTCAACATATGTTACTCTTAGAACCGTGGCAGTCCCAATGTTCGGCGTTCCGTATCCCCTTGTGTAGCCTTTGGAGTTGTCACCGAATTCAATGGGACCATCTTCTTGTACGTAGTTGGTCGGCGAGGCTCTTCCGGTAAGTCATGTGTCTCGAGCAGCCATCGTCCACTATCCATGGGTCCTTATGCACTCGCAAAACGTAGGCATTTTTAGGTACCCTTTGGTTCGATTGGGTCCTTACTTGGTTAGTGGGTGATTTTGCAACCCGGATCTGTCTCGGGACCTTAGAAGTCCTAGACTTCTTCTTCCGAACCTTGTCGGCTTTCTTCTCCACAGGACTTGGAGATACTGACTTTCTGCGATGATTTTGGATTCGGGCGCTTTCTTCTTCTGAGTCTTAGCGCTTCTCCTGACCCTGGCTCATAGTAGTACGAGCCGTACCGAGCCGGGTGCTCTTACGGTGGCTCCTTGTACTTTACGCCCATCCGACCTTCTTGGTTCCCCCCTTAATTTGATCGCGGTGTCCCGGGCCGGAACCTTTGGTCACCGCTTGTTGCTACTCGGGCGAGGTGCAATCATTTTCTCGTTTGTTCTTCGCCTGAGGTGTGGTGTCAGCAGCTTGCACCTTTCCTCGGAGAACCTATCAGCCAGAGTTGCTGAGTTTTTGGAGGTAGAAGCTTCGTGGGTATAGCCAAGGCCTTCTTTTACAGTAGTTGGCCGTTGTGCTCTGAGCATGCTTTCAAGCTTCTCCTTCGCTCCCAGGTATTGTTCAGTCATCAAACCTCTCCAGACCTCGTCACTCCTTCTGAGTGAGTCATAGTCATTCTGCACGTCTGTGAGCTTCTGACTGAGCTTGGCTATTTCAGTCTCTTTCTCAGAATTGTCCTTGGTCAGAACTGAGATATGAGTCTCTTGAAGCTGAGACTTAGTCATAAGAGATTCAATCTCTTCCTTGAGTCTCGTAACTAGATCCACTGATTCAGTAGAGACCTGACAATCAGAAGAAAGTCTCTGATTCTCAGCCTTTACCTGTTCAAGTTCCTGGATGGTTCTGCTGAACTCTCTGCTCAGCTGAATCTGTTCCTCTAGCAGATCGTCGTAGGCTTGTACCACATCTAGAGGATCATCTGTGACCGAGCACGTGTCTTGTGTGTTGTGTGAAGAAGAGGTAATAATGTGTTTAGAATTTACCTCAACCACTTCTCCGGCCATCAGACAGTATTCGACTGACTTATCAGGAACTGTCTCTGCGACCTCAACTGCGACGAATGCGGCTTCGTCTTCAGAAGAATACATGAATGTATCCTCCTCAATTGAGTTGTCGGATATCTCTCCGGCTATATAGGCCTGCCGTCTCTCGGCGAATTTCTTTCTCTCGGCTTGCCGTTCGCTCTTTGAGCGGTGAGAGTTCGGGACAATCGTGCGATAGTGTCCCTCATTCTTGCGGTTGTAGCGGTGGATGTTCTGCTTTGCTCTTACCAAATTGAGTCTTTAGACGGGCCGCGCAAGAGACTCCGATTTTCCGCATTCGGTAGAAGGATTAGATTCTTCTTTCTTATGATATTCTTTCTTACCCGAACAAGAATCTCGGTTGTATTTCCTCGGCTTTCGACTCTCTCCTTTTCCCTCGATATTTGAGAGCCATCGGTGCTAGGCCGGTCGGGGCCTCGAAGTCTCGGAAGACTTTGCTGCCGATGTGGCCACAACTTTGCTTGAGGAAATAGGCTTGGCTCCGGTATTGCTTGATCGTTGCCTTGAAGGCGTGGTCGAACCGTGTGTCACTGGAGCGCTTAAGCACTTTTGGGGTAGGCTATGCTCGAATTCCTCCGATTTTAATTCTGAAAATATAACATCAGGAGTTAGAGCATTTAGATCAGAGCGACGTAAATAAGTAGCAAATGGAAGCCACTTCTGTCGGGGCAACGCTCTCAAGATCATGGTGTTCATCTCCTTGTTGGTGAACGACCTCCCCAGCCCATTGATGACATTGACTTGATTGGTGAATCTGATACTCAGCTCGTCAATGGTTTCAGTAGGCTCCATTGCAAAGGCGTCGAACTTCTGAAGCTCTAGCTCGAGCTTGTTTTCTTTGATCTGAGGGGTTCCATGGCTCAGTACAGCCAAGGCGTCCCATAGCTCTTTCGCCGTTTTGCAATCCTGTACCCTAACGAAGTGTGAGTCACTGAGCGTAGTCAGTATGGCATTACGTGCAACTCGGTCAAGGTTGTGCAACTTCTTTTCTTCAGGCGTGAAGGCAGTTTTATCTTTGGGAACCTTAGCACCAGTTTGTGCTCCCACGCCTCCTCCAGCAGCAAATACTACGTTATCGATCATGGGAATGATCGGTCCTGACTCTAGGACATCTGACATGCTGTCGTGGAGTGACGTTTGGTGTGCCTCCATACGTACGTGCCATACCATGTAGTTCTCTATTGAGAACATCGGTACCATCCTAATACCTGACATATCAGACATCGTAAGAGTAAGAGTATAAGGATGCTGAAAAGATGCTTATTCAGTGAAAATGGTTTTCAGGATCTGTTCGAGAGGACCATTATTTTAGAACCGGCGATCAGTTGAACACCGTGTGCTCTGATACCAATTGTTGGTCCGGAGACGATAAGTCAGGTGTAGAGGGGGGGGGGGTGAATACACCTGAGCTCAGTTTCTTTTTCTCAATGAAGGTCGGTGCGATGATTGCAACCGATGAACAATTGCCAAATAAGCCTTCGATCGCGGGACGAGTGAGTCGGCCTACGAAGCTCTCTCCTACCGATCGTTGTCGGTACTTTTGAGAATCGGTCGAAGACTCATGTGCGGAAAGTGTGGGGCCCGGAATTCATCTCTTTTGAAAACACGTTTTAGCAAATTAAATCTTTCGGCTGTGCGCTTTATAAAATACATTTTATGCAAGCTCATGATTTTCAAGTCAGTTGAATGCTATGCAATAAAACAGTAAAAGAACACAAGCGATTTAACGTGGTTCGGATACACAAGATCATACGTCCACGGTCCTGAACAAGGCAGGAGAACTTGTTGATTATTCTGAGCAAGCCTCAGCAGGGATACTGTGCACTGGACAGTTCCCTCTAAGTTATAGTCCTTAGTGACTTTACAATCCAAACCTAAGTCTGAAAGGGAAGGGAATTTTCTCCAACTGAGAAGGAGTTCTTACAATAAGAACAATTCACTAAATGTGAACTCCTTCGAATCTAAGCTATAAATATGACAATGAGCTTAGTCTAGAGAAGAAAGGGATGTAAGAACTCTAGAGAGAAAAACTGAGAAATCTTCTAAGTATGCAAGTTTTCCTTTGGATGATCTTTGAGTGTTCTAGAGCGTTTATGAACTTGAGCTTGTCCCTTCGAAATTCCGTTGTTCGGAGCTTCAAAAACTTCTCTATTTATAGTTGTGAGTTATGGCATATGTCCGTTGGAGACGGCGATGCCACGTGTCACAAGCTTCCAAAGAAAACGGCCATAATTCGAACTTGTTGCAGCAGGGCAGTTAATGCACTGTTAATGAGAGCAGCTTTACTGTGTAGAGTAGGTAAGCGTTGTCGGCTTCTCATTGGTCGAGGTTTGTAGTTGGTGAGAATGTCAGAGTTGACCGTTCAACAACCACGTATGTCTTCTGCCGAACTTTTCGAAAAGACTTGAATAGTCGGGTCGCTTTCCGTAGGATACGATGGACCGAAAAGTCTCTGTCTTCTTCATCGAGTCGGCCGACAGGGCATCTACTGAGTAGGTCAGCTGGCGACTGCGAAGGTACTGTGCTTGTTTCTGTTCTTCTGCTGATGACTATCAGCTGGGAGTAGTCTTCTACTGATGATTTGTCAGCTGATGTGTTGTCTTCGACTGAGTGGAAGATCAGCTGCTGACTGAAGAACACAAGCGATTACACTGATGACGTGGGGTTCTGAAAAGTATCTTCGACAGAAGATCAGTTCAACAATTACCCCGTACAGGACTTAGACAAAAATAATAATCAATACATCAAGTCTAACCTATACATCAGCTAATCCTAACGACATACTAATCTACTGATATCAGCTAGGTTTTGGGATCTTCAATTCCATAGTACTACTATGATTTCCCCCAATTTTCTTTTAACCGAACAACAGCTGAGTATCATCTACTGACTCATATCCAACATTAATACAAGAACTTCTGCTTAGTTCAGGACAGTGGACGTAGGACCCAGCGTGTCCGAACCACTTTAAAATCACCTTTATTGATTTTAACTGCTACATTTATTAACTGTTCATTCTGCATACAGCTGAGTTTTAATCAAACAAGCATAAAACGGATTTTCACTGAGACGATTATTTTAAGGTCCTATACTTCCGCGCACAACTTCTGTTGCTGAACTACTATTAACTGACATAAGTCAGTAGGACTGTACTCATTAGGAGAATCTCTGCCCACGCGATTGAGAAAGCATATTTGGCTAACTAACAAGTTCAGTAGCAATCTTCAGCATCAACTGACTCTCGCATTCTGAGTTTTGAATTTGCATTCAGGTGTATTCACCCCTTACCCTGTACACCTGAAGCTCGTCTCTGGACCAATAATTTCTTTCTCTCGTTTCAACTTCACCGCAGCCGCAACCCTTCTCATCTCTCTCTCGAAAACCAGAGATGAAAGCATATAGAATGTCGTGTGTTTAATGAGAACGATATGCTTACTAACATACGATGAACATTAATGGCGGGAAATAAATGCTATATCATGTTGAACACCAAATGATGAATAAATACTCATAACTTGTCAGCTGAACATAGTAGTCAGTTGATACCATTGTGAAGACACTGAGTATTTCAGCAGTACTGAGAGTTTGTTCCCCCTCACTCAGTACCCTCTGGATCGTCTTACTGAATTGAGTCAGTAGGATCCAGTAGACCTAGTTCTATTGAGAGATTGTTGAATCTAGTCTCAGCTAGAGGTTTGATCAGAATATTAGCTCGTTGCTTATCAGTGTGGATCTTTTCCGTTCTGATATCCTTCTTCTTGACATGATCTCTAATGAAGTGATTCCGTATGTCCATGTGCTTGCATCGAGTATGTAGAACATGATTTTGTGTGATTTCAATTACACTGGTACTATCGCAGTAGATAGGCACTTCATCTTCATGTATGTCGTAGTCTCTCAGCTATTATCGAAGCCACAGTATTTGTGCACAACAGCTTTCGACAGCCATGTATTCAGCTTCAGTAGTGGTCGTAGCTACTGAATGTTGTTTCTTGGAGAACAAAGATATGAGCTTACTGCCGAGGAACTGACAACTTCCTGAGGTAGACTTTCTGTCGATTCGACATCCTTCATAATCAACATCAGAATAACCAGTCAGTTTAGGATTATCATCAGCACGATACCCAAAACCCAACATCAGGTGTTCCCTTCAGGTAACAAAGAATTTTCTTCGTTGAATCTAGAATTTTCTTGTTACTTCATATGGAATTAATTCTACACAAATAGTAGGAGTATTAGGAATTTCAGTTGTACAATTTTGTAATTGAAGCAATTCAGTAACAAGATCAGGTCCTACTGAGTCTCCATGTTCAGGAGTATTCTCATTAAGAACATTAATAGTTCCCCCTGAGTTGTTATTCTCAGTAGAGGTCTCAGTTACCACTAGGGTTTCTTCATCGACCTAAATTACCTGGGATTGATTCAGTTCAGTAGAATCAATCTCCCAGCCTACATTGCTTGTTGGTTGATTCTGAATTTCATCGTCTGAATCATCATCCCAACAATGTTGGATCTTTTCGATGTTATCTTTTAAGCTTAGATCCTATAGCTTGCTCCTGACCTCTTCAGCTTCTTGATGAGAGTTTGACTTCCTGTCCTCAGAAGTAAATTCATCAAACACAACGTAAGGGCTTTCCTCCACGCAAAGGGTCCGGTACTTAAAGACCCTGTAAGCTTTGCTGACCCTGTAGTATCCTAAGAAAACTCCTTAGTCTGACTTGCTATCAAAGACTTTTAACTAATCCTTTCCGTTATTGTGGATAAAGCATGAACAACCAAAAATATGAAAATGTGAGATAGAAGGAATTCTCCCTTTCCATAATTCATATGGTGTCTTCATGTGCATCTGAGTCAGTAGAGGTCGGTTCTGAATGTAACACGCAGTCTCAGTAGCTTCTGCACAGAACTTCAATCGTAGACCTGAGTCTGCGAGTAATGTTCTTGCTACTTCTTTAACTGTTCTGTTTTTCCTTTCAGCAAGACCATTCTGTTGACGCGTACGTGCCGCTGAGGTCTCATGTTGAATATCTTCAGCTTCACAGTAGTCCTTCATCATTGTGTTCAGAAACTCTGTTCCACGGTCTGAGCGTATCCTTTGAATCTTGATATCCTTCTCGATGCTTAGCCGTTTTAGCCGTTTTGGCAGTTCAGATTTGACGTCAGATTTATTGGTGATGAAAATCACCCATGTATATCTTGAATAATCATCAATGACTACAAGAGCATATTTCTTTCCTCTGATCGTCACTGGATTGACTGGCCCAAAAAGATCCATGTCAAGCAGTGAAGTATCCCATCAGTAGAAGGTGACGGAATAGGTGGATTGCTTGACTTTGTTCACTTTCCCTTCAAGCATGCCTCACAATTCTTGTGTCTTTTGAAAACTTCGTTTGAGGGTCCTTTGACTTTAGCATTCCTTGCTAGCTTGTTCAAAGTCTTGAAGTTCAGATTGCTCAGTCGTTTGTGCCACAACCATGTTGTTCTGTCATCTGACTTCGTGTGTGCTAGCAGGTAAGCTTCAGGTTTGGCGGTATTCCATTTAGCGTAATAGATATTTCTTCACCGAGGCCCTGATAACATAATTTTTCCTGTAGATTTATCAAGAACATTACAAAAACCTGCGTCAAATAGTCATTTTATTAGAGTTATCACAGAATTTACTGGCAGAAAGGAGATTATGTTGAAGTTCTTCAACATATGATACTCTAATAACTGTTGCAGTCCCTATTTTCAGCGTTCTGTATCCCCTTGTATAGCCTTTGGAGTTGTCACCAAACTCAATTCTGGTTCCTTCTTGTTGAACATAGTCGGTCAGTAGATTCTTCTGATGCGTCATGTATCTTGAGCATCCTGACGGAATAATAGGAGAGGAAGAGATTGTACCTTCCTCCGCGTATGTTGTAGTCACTTTGATTGTTGCTCCTGTTCAGATCTTCTGATCTGTGTCTCGGCCTTTTTCTTCCTTCGGGTGGTCAGAGAACTGTAGAAAATAATTTCTTGTCTCCCTCTAATACTCACGTGTACAAATGTGTGAGTATGAGAATGTGTGTTCTGAATATGAACAGAATACTAATATATATAGGCTTCAAGAGCTAATATAATATTAATATTTGTAGCTCATTAATTTAATTATATCCCCAATGGGCTTCTACATAATTAGCCCATAATATAATTAATTAATCTATTGGGCTACTAATATTTATTAATTAATTGACCCAACCAATTAATTCCAGATAAATAACATTATTAAATAATGTAAAATACATTAATCTATTAATAATTATATATGAGACACAACAAATAACTAGGCATCTAATTGGGCCAGATCGGTGATGTAATACAAGAAATAAAGTTGGGCCTCCAATTAATTAATCATCTATGCTGAGCCCAGAGCAAAATTAATTAATAAACACAGATTCATTCCACTAGAGAATCTGTGCTGACTTACCCCGTTATCCCAAATTGAGCAAGGGCTTGTATTTTAGACTTTATCGATCCCCGTAATTAAGATAGAAATATCCGCTAATTAATTAAGCTCACTGACAGCTTAAATTAATTAACATCTTATTATATTCCTGAGTAGTACTACTCGACCTCATTAACACACCTGAACTTAATCAACCGGCCGGGTTTAGTGTGCTAATCTTTACGAGTTCCTCAGGGGATATTATCAACCCATTTTACTAGGATACGGATGCAAGATATAGACAACCAGCCTGAGCCACAAATAACTACTAACACCCAAGATACGTAGATCCGGTCACGAAGATGTTCACCATAGTAGGTCAAAGTGATAGATAGCCAAATGCACTCAGCTGAAGTCTTACCAAGCTTAAGACCAGCTAAGTCACCGAGATCTTGGTTTTCACTAAGGTTAGTAAGGAGAACACATCTCAATGTGATCCATCAATACACCACCTTAAGTGTACCAGTAAAGACAAGCAGCCAAGACAAGTCACTTCTTATCTAAACTGCAGCTTAAAACGACGACTTATCCTTAAGTTGTCTCAGCTGTGATAATTGTTTACACCTTGTTAGTTCAACCAATTTGTGTAGTATTATGTGATTCCCGACACACTATACAAATCTAGCTTTTATACAAGATAAATGATTACATGTGCAAATATATATATTTATCAGATAGGAGAATAAAATAGTGGTAAGGACAAAAACATTGTATACAAGCTTAAAAACTGCTTCCAGTATACAAAATCCCAACACATCCGCTGTCCACAATCCAAGGGTCCTTTAGCACCTACAAAATAGAAAGAGATTCAGGTACCATTTGGGTTCATCTTTGGGTCCTTAGTTGTAACTGGACTTAATCCAAACTTGTCTGACAACCCTGATGGTTTCAGAATTCTTGCCCTTCTTGTCAGCTGACTTCTCCACTAAACTTGGAGATGTTGACTTTTTGTTCTTATGAGGTTCAACCTTCTTCTTCTTCTGACCTTTGGGCTTTTGATTCTTGGCTCATAGTAGTACGATCCATGTTGAGCTGGGTGAGTCCATTACAGTTGGCCATACTGTTCGGCCCACCTGACCTTCTTGGTTCCCCTTGAGTTGGATCTGGGTGGCTTGGGGCTTGAACCATGTGTCGATTTCTTGTTGCTGGGCTGAGGTGTGATCACTTTCTGTTTGTTCTTCGCATGAGGGGTGATAGGTTCAGCAGCTTGAGTCTTCCCTCGGACAAACCGACCAGCCAGCTTTTCTGAGCCTTTCGAGGTAGAAGTAGATGCTTCACATGTGTAGTCAAGCCTTCCTTGATGGAAACTGGCCTCTGAGCTCTAAGCATACCTTCTAGCTTCTCCTTGGCTCCTAGATACTGCTCTGTCATCATCCCTCGCCAAACTTCATCACTTTGCCTGAGTGATTCATAATCCTTTTGTACTTCTACGAGTTTCTGACTGAGCTTAGCTATCTTAGTATCTTTCTCAGAGATGTCTTTGGTCAAGACTGAGATCTGTGCTTCTCGATGTTGAGACTTAGTCATTAGATAATTAATCTCTTCCTTCTGTCTCAGCACAAGTTTTTTATACTTAGCAGAGTCCTGACTTCTCATCGAAAGTCTCTGATTTTCACCTTTCAGAAGTTCCATCTCCTGAATTGTCTTGCTGAACTATTGGCTCATCTGGACCTGTTCTTCGAGTAGATCTTCATATGCTAGAACCACATCTAGCGGTTCACATGCAATTGGGCTCGTGTCGTGTGTGCATGGTGAAGAGGGGCATATATTAGAATCAAAATTTACCTCAGCCTCTTCTCCGGCTATAAGACACAGTTCAGTGTCTTCTTCATCAATTACGACGAAAGCATCATCATTATTAGATGATTCCATGAAAAGTTCGGCGTCGCTTGAGCAGTCGGATAACTCTCCAGCTATGTAGGCTTGCCTTTTTCTGTGAAATTTGTCACGTCGGGCTTGCCGTTCAGCTCTTTCTGCTGCTGAGAGTTCTGGACATTCATACTGTAAAGTCATGGCTTCTTGCAGTTACAACATACTGAGCTCATGCCTTCCCTTTTTGGTGTTTCGTTATGTCCCGCGGGGGCATCTTCAGTATTCCTGCATACAGGTAAAGATTTAGATTCACTTTTCGAGTGATCATTCTCTTTCTTACCTTGATAGCTCTTGGAAGCCCTTTTCATCTTCATTCTTCGGAATTTGTCATTCTCCTTCTGGTATTTCACAACGAGGAGAGCGTACGTCTCAGCCAAGTTGTCAGCAGATGGTATTGTTACTGAGTTTCCAGCTGACTCACTTGTGCTTGTGGGACTTGCTCCGGGTATGCTGACTGATGTCTTGTAAGAGTGATCCATTGACACTTCAGTCTCAGCACCGGGGGTGTGTGGGAGATTAAACTCGAACTCCTTTGCCCTTAATTCTAAAAATATGTAATCTGGAGTAACATATTCATGTTAGTTCTCCTTAAACATGTAGCAAAAGAGTACCACTTGGGCCTGCTAAGAGCCCTTAGAGTCTTTGTATTGGTCTCCTTATTGCTGAATGTTCTCCCCAGTCCGTTGATGATGTTGATTTGATTTGTGAATCTGATGCTGAAATCGTCAATTGACTCCCCTGGAAGCATAGCGAATGCTTCGAGTTTCTGTAGCTCTAACTTTAGTTTGTTTTCTTTTAACTGTGGAGTTCCTTGGCTTAGCACAACTAGGGCATTCAATAGCTCCTTTGTTGTCTTACAATTGTGCACCCTGCCTAGCTACGAGTTACTGAGAGTTGTCAGTATCGCACTTCGTGTGACTCGATCGAGGTTGTGCAACTTTCTCTCTTCAGGTGTGAAGAGACTCTTTCTTTAGGGACCTTTGGGCCGGTTCTGGCACCTGCTGCTCCTTCTACTATGATTTCGACGTTGTTGATCATATGAATAATAGGGTCTTTCTCTAGAACGCCAGCCATGCTGTCATGCAGCGATGTTAGATGAACCTCCATCCTCACCCTCTATGCCACATAGTTTTCTACCAAAAATATGGGTACTGTCCTAATACCTGAAAAATCAGACATGTTGAAGAATATGGTATAGGATGCTATGAAGAGATGTAAGTGCAGAGAAAACGATTTTCAGGATCTGTTCGAGTTAGACCAGTAAACAGTAAACGATGATCTAGAAGAACACCGCTCTGATACCAATTGTTGGTCCAGAGACAAGCTTCGGGTGTAGGGGGAGGGGGGGGTGAATACACCTGAATGCAAATTTCAAACTCAGAACGCGAAAGTCAGCAGATGCTGAAGATTGCTACTGAACTTGTCAGTTAGCCAGATAAGATTTCTCGATTGCGTGGGCAGAGATTCTCCTACTGAGTATAGTCCTACTGACTTATGTTAGCAATAGAGGTTGTGTGCGGAAGTAGGCCCTTAAAATATTCATCTCAGTTGAAAATCCGTTTTATGCTGGTTTAATGAAAACTCAGTTAAATGCTGAATGAACAGTTAGTTAATGCAACAGTTAAAATCAAAACAGGCGATTTTTAAAGTGGTTCGAACACGCTGGGTCCTACGTCCACTGTCCTGAAATGAGCAGGAGATCTTGTATTAATTATACTGAGCAAGCCTCAGTTGATCTGTTCAGAGGATAGATTCTCACTTGTTTGCTTATACTGAGCAAGCCTCAGTCAATCTGTACGCATGACATATATCTACTTATAGTCGTGGTAGCTGTACAGTTCTTAACCTTTTCAGGTTAGAATTTCTCCACCTAATAAGGAGTTCTTACAATAAGAGCAATTCAATAAAATGAACTCCTTCGAGGTTCTAAGCTATTGAGTGTTACAATAAGCACGCTTAGATAGAGAAAGGGAACAATAATTCTCTAGAGAGAAGAACTAAAGAAGATCTAAGTCTAAGAACAAATTCTTCGCTTGAATATCGTTGTAAGTTCGCTAGAGAGTGTTTGAGCTTTGATTGCTTTGGTTCTCGATTGGTAGTCTTTTTGCATGAAGACTCTTCTCTATTTATAGTCTCCGGTTTGTAAATAGATCCGTTGAAGGGAGTCTAGACACGTGTCGAATAAGATAAGAAAACAGACATAATAATTTGAACTTTGAGTAGAGGCACTATAGAGATTTCCTCTTTTTTCGGCTAGGAGCAGCTTTATGGCAGAGAAAGTAAGACGTTGTCGGATCCTTATTGGTCGAGGTCCATGAGAGTTGGTGAGGCTCATTCAAACTCAAAGTACGATGAGTTGACTTCCTCTGAATCCTCAGACCTTCACCTGATGTTCCTTTATTGACATTCGTCTGAACAATTCAGTTCTCTGGCACGATTTCCTTTGCAGATTCAGTCGGTCGATAGCTGACCAATTGACTTCCTCGATACTAAGTTCCCCGACTGAGTGCATAATCTTCTACTGAATGCACAACTATTGAACTCTAGCCTACCGAGTTCTAACAGATGAACTCAACAAAGCTATTATAATATCTAAGGCCCATCATTCAACTAGGGGTTTTGGGATCTTCAAATCTTATCATATACTCATCCCAACACACAGTCCCGGAGACCTTCCCCTCTCCTTCAATCCAACTCTATCGATTTCAGATGCTACTAACCAGAGGGAGGAGATGGAGGAAAGCCAAAATCTGAGCGACGTGCTTACCCGTAGCGACTCACACTTGCTGGTCTTTATAGATCCGGATGGCTACAACTCGACGGGCTGCTCTTGGGATCCGGACGACGACTCACACTTGATGATATATCCAGATCCGAACTTTTTTGGCAACGAATTTGTCGAGATACTCTCTGAATCCAAAGTCGAGCGGTAGGTCGAAAGGAGTCTGCGACGTGAACGAGTTAATTGGCTTGGTGTCGCCGGTGAGCGGCTAGTGGAAGAACGAGTGCAGCGACACCTAGATCATAAAAATCTGGGAGTCGCTGCCGCTGGGTTGGTGGCCAAGCCTCTACCTCGCCAAAAATCGCTTACGCCGGTGGTCCAAACTATGATGCAGATTTGGCTTAAGAGATTCTTCAAATTGGTCAGATCTCTTCCTTTTCTTAGACAATGTGTTCGATCTCTTTGCAAAGGATCTATGTGCTTTTATTTGCTGCATGTTTATTGTGGTAAGATCACATTGGGGTTATGCTTGGTGTTTATAGTCCTGAGATGACACTTTGGCCCTCAAAACATATTGATGATATAATCTTATGTATGAGATATGTCTTGTTGTGTTTCCGTATTGTTCTCATGTAAAGCCCTCAAGACATATTGTGTCTGTAATAATTTAATGAATAGGCATAGCTTATGTCTCTTCTTTTGTGTACCATGCTGATAATTGTTATGTGCCTTGTTGTCTTACAATAGTCTTAATATTGTATAGTTTTCATCAGGCCTTGAGTGTAATCTAAGTTATTGTTCTCATGGCTTGCTGGCTTTGTGAAGTTATTGCCCATTGTTGATACTTGTTATGTGCCTTCTGATGATAGTGTAGTCTTGGTATTGTATAGTTTTCTTGCTGCCTTAAGTGTATAATTTTCCTTAGGCTGATTAACTAACATTGAACTGATCCATTTACAAAATGACGCTTGATACATAATCAATCCTATACATAGTTTACTCTATGCTTCATTTGATTTACAAGTACTTTAAATTCATTTCACTTGCAAAAACTTACCTTTGCCTTTTCCTAAAGAAGTTCTTTCATTACAAAGTCTGATCAAACTGAATCTATTGTCCAGTCTTGTACTATCAACCCCAACCTCTCCATAATACCTTCTACATCTGCTAAAGTCTCATTTTCATGCATGTAGTGTAAGCATTCTCTCACCAAATTACCTGGAACTACCAAGTTTTCAGGAAGGGATCGATCTCTTATCAAGCTGTCCTTTTTCATGTGTGGGATCCTATAAGTGTTGTGTCCATTTACCCGCATAATTTCCATCATACAACCCTGCAGACTTAGGAATACCTTGTTGAGTGTTATAGGAGACAGATGCTTAAAAGATGAGATAACTGCATTCACAAGTTCTTGGATATTTAGGCAAACTGACTCCACTTGGATACTTTGATGGCCCTAAACCAACCTAGATCATTTACATTAGTATCTAGGGAGTTCGGTGGTTGATTAACCAGCCTAATGTCAAATCCTTCCGAACTTGCAACCCTCCTAAAGTCTTCATCTGAGTCCTTAACATGTGGCTTCACATTGTCCTGTTGTATAAAGATTACCTTACTTGAAACTGATGGCCATTTGGCTTTAATTGCAAGGATGATATGAATAACTAAAATGAAACATGTTGAATCAGAAATAGAGTAATTAGTATACTTGATTGATTAAACATGTTGTCTGGGATGATCTTGATAAAACTTGATTGCATATATATAGTTCTATCTTGTGTACTGTTGGGTATGAGATTTAGTATGATAAAATTTGAAGATCCCTAAACCACTAGCTGAATGATGAACCTAATAATGTAATAGCTTAGTTTAGTTTAGCATGTTAGGAACTCAGTAGGCTAGCTAGAGTTCAATAGTTGTTAGGTTCAGTAGAACATCTCTTGTCGGCCAGAAAGACTCAACACTGAGGAATTCCGTTGGATGTTTCAGAACCCACTGAATGAGTAAAGAAAATCGAGCCAAGTACTGAATATCTCATAAGAATGTCAGTAGAAGACATCTCAATAAAAGCGTCTGAGGAATTTGAGGAAGTCAACTCAGTACCCACGTTGGAGTTTGAACAAACCTCACCAACTCTCTAACCTCGATCAATGAGGAGCTGCCAACATTGTACCTACTCTGACATAAAGCTGCTCCTTAGACTAAAAAAGAGGAAATCCCTACAGTGACATTCAAACCTCAAGATCGTCGTTTTCTTATCGTTTTCGACACATGTCTAGACCTTTTTCAACGGATCTATTCATGAGTCGAGACTATAAATAGAGAAGAGTCTTCATGCAGAGGAGAAAAGAAGGGAACCAAAAGCATTAAATCATTCAAACGCTCTAGCGATCAAAAATCTTATACAACAAATAACTCATACACAAAGACATATAACTAGTTCTTCACTCTAGAGATCTATTGTTCCCATTCTCTATTCTAAGCAATTCTTGTAATATCTTAAGCTTAGAAAATTCGAAGGAGTTCAGCTTATTGAATTGTTCTTATTGTAAGAACTCATTCTTAATTGGAGAAAATCAAACCTCGTGTTTGAATATGTAAAGTCACTAATACTATAACTAGAGTATCTGTCCAGCGTACAGATCGACTGAGACTTGCTCAGTATAAGTAATCAAGAACTTCTGCTTTGTTCAGGATAGTGGACGTAGGATCAAGCGTATTCGAACCACTTTAAAAATTGCTTGTGTTGATTTACTATTTCATTGATTATCTGTGTATACTGCATACAAATGATCTTTAAAATCACACTCAGCATAAAACGTGTTTTCAAACTGAAACGAAAATTATCTTGGGCCTACACTTCCACACTCTATCTTATATTGAATTACTGTTCACTGATTGAGGTCAGTAGATATGACTCAGTAGACATATACCCTCTGTCCACGCGATCGAGAAAGCTTATTTGGCAAATTGCATTTTTCAATAGATATTGACTTTCACATTTAAGTTGAAATTTGCACTCAGGTGTATTCCCCCCCCTACACGTGAAGGCTCGTCTCTGGACCAACATGTACAAACTAGATAAAACTTGATTGCATATATATAGGGATGATCTGGATAAAATTAAACTTGATTGCATATATTAAGTTTGCATATATACACTTCTACCTAACTTTCAAACATGAATACTTTCAGCATGTTAGGAAACTAGACATTTTTGACTTTTGCAAAGTAGAAATAGAAATAGAAATAGATTTCATTACAACACTTGCTTTAACACATGAATACATAACTTGCATAGGATATGTAACTAGATGAGCACCTATTCTAGGGTTGCAGAGATATGAACCAAGCATGAATGCAGAATAGGACCCTAACATGAACACATAACCTTTGCTATTGTAGGCTTGCACAAAATACTCTGATTAGATGATCACCTAGTCTAGCCTTGAAGATAATACAAAAATGAGTAGTTTTGTTTACTTGATTAATTAAGCAAGCCTTTGTGACTTCTCTTGTGATTGACTAAGTAGGCTTTGTCTCAATTGTGTCAGCTGGCCTATTTCTAGATGTTCTGATTGCTGTTATTTGTTTTATGAATGGGAAAATCCTTATTTTTCCATAAAAAACCACCCCTCTAGCTGAAGCAAAAATAGGTGGACACACCGACACGTGAACATCACCTTTGTGATGAAGTTTTTATTTTGACAACTTCTATTCGGCTCTGCCTCTCCAAGTGTTAAATAGAACCTATGTGATGCCCTAGTAATGTAAAACAATTTCTCGTCTATATGAACCGTATTATGCATGCTTTTAAACCCTAGACTATTCAATACCCTATCGAACTCTAATGTTTCTATAGAAAACCTGAGTCATATTAATTTGTTTGGTGTTGTGAGACTAGGGCGAATTGCGCTTGTGTGAGCTCTGATCAGGCCCTCTTTGACCCACCTCCCCACCGTGCTCTTATTACAGTCTACACTTGTAGCTAGTTTTCGTATTTTTGCTCTTTTGTGTAGTGCCAAACTTTCAATTAATTCCAAGTCGATGTGCATCCTTTTGCTCCTTGGTAATTCTGATTTTTGTGACTTTAGGCAGATAACTTGGCTTTCTTGTTGTTACTTCTTTGCCTCATCACAAAGACGACTCACAATCCTCGGCGACACATGGTACATGGCGACAACCTCGGTCATCTTCCCCTTGATTGGCTTCCCATTCTTTTGGTTCTGTAGAAGGAATTGGACTAGACCATTTCTTTCTTGATTGGTGAGGTTTTTATCAATGGCCATGGTTTGTATTTTTTGCTGTTTTGGTTTGGAGATGGTTGTATGTGTAATTCTGATTTGTGTTAGGTTAGTATTAATAGATGCAGCCTCTGATTTAAACTTATGTAGAGGGAAACTGAATTATTGATTTGCTTGCTTTTGGAGGGAACTGAAAAATGAATGGAATGACATTTTGGCTCTAATTTGTTTTTAGTTTTGGAGGGAATTGAAAACTATGATGTTTGTAAATTTTTCATTATGTTGATGTGATCTAACACATACAGTACGCAGATATTGATCTTTATAAGAAATTTGGAAAATCACAAAAATGATCCATTTATTGAAAAGTCGAATCTCAAAAAATAAAAAATAAAAAAATAAAAAGAAATATGGAAACTGACAATCACTTTAATAAGATATGTATTAACTTTTAAAATTGAATTAAAAAATAATTACAAAAATCAGGATTGAGCAATAAATTTGTCGGCATTTTAATCGAAATATTAAATTAAGTGAATGTCGATTTGTTGAAAATCAAAAAAAGAAATAACATAATTTATAGAAAGTGGGCCATCATAGGAAGTGGGCCATCATTCTTAACTTTACCAAACAACACTCCTTAATCTCCGTGCCCATTGAAAACAAGACGCTTCCAATGAGATTGATAGAGTATTATTAAATTATTAAATTAATAGAAGACATCAAAGTAGCCAACATTTCTTAAGTTTGGGAACCAAATACTCAATTTTTAAAGTAAAGACACCAAAACAAAAAAAAAAGTTGGAAGTTTAGACACCAATATAATAATTCACTGAAAATAATTAAAATGAAACAATAGTAATTTTTTTGCATTTTACTTAGTAACTCAAAAAAAGAAATTCGAACAAGAGAAAAATTCATTCTTAGTCCCTCCTAATACCGAAAACCGTATTGTTTAGCAAGTACTATACCGACTACCGTACCGAAGCCCAATCTCAGTATTTCGGCAACCCACCCATCTCTACTCATCCGTTTTATACAAGAAAGTGTTCAATTAGAACTTGATGGGTTAAAATTAATTATCATTAATATAATTAGAGAAAGTAACATATAAAGGTCAATTCGACGGGCAAAAAAAGAAATTTTAACTGATTATTACTATCATGCATGAGGGGATTTCATTTCATTTTTTCACCGCGCTTAATGGACTATAATTAAAAAAAAATTGTCAATTTTATAAAATGAACAAAATCGGACATCTTTCACAATTAGTTAATTAAATTTTAATTATGGTTAAAATAATAGACAAAAGTTAAAATGAGTTCTTACCATCACACGATTCACACAATCTGATTCAGAAGATTGGATGGGAGCAAATAGACCCAAAATCGAACCAATTAAACGTATATTTTTAAAAAACATAATTTTGTAGCCTAAAATCACATATTTGCTCCCCTCATACATTTTCGGAATTCACTAACCCTAATTCTTAATCCTCGATTTTCCCTGTAGAAGATCATGCATAATATCAATGCTCAAGTTTTTCAAATATGAAGAATACATCAAAATGTAATAATACAAGAAAGGTTATAAATGCATATACAATTCAACCTATATACATAACTAGGCTGTGATGCTGACCAAATGACACACAATTTTGATGTATAGACCAAATCCAAGGATAATGCTTGTAGGATTAATCAAAACAACAGCCTAAATATGGTAACCCATAAATTAGAGTCAGAGTGTACTTGTAAAAGTGGTTCATCAAGCCGCTTCTTCTCCGAGTGCAATGGGTTCACTCGATTCTCTCGTATCACCGGATTCACAGTCGTAGTTCCATAGATGTTTCAGCTCGCCTCGTATCCAACCCAACATAAGACAAGTTCCTGAGATTCACAGAGCCATATAATCAAAATCGACGGATGTATCGTAGATAAAAGGAAACTTATCAATCTATTCAAGAGATTGGTAAGAAATCTGTACCAAGTGTGCATGGAACTAGGTAGAGTAGAGCTGGTTGACCATAGCCGTTCATCAAGTACAACCCTAAGTAAGTAAACAATAGACCTGCAGCAGATGATGTACCGCGTTAATGATAGCTTACCGTCTCTGTCTTTGTGTGTGATTATACATTATACACTAGTAATCACAAGACAATCTAGCTATAGAAATAAACCTCACAATAATAATTCAAGACCAGTAAGAAATTTCGAAGAAATAGTTAAAGAACCACCAGAGGAAATAACTATTCATGAAGAGTAATACATAACCATGCTGCAAGTAGACTCACCAACTCCATAGCCAATTGACAACCAAAGGAAGTATCCGTTTAAGACCCTCTTCTTACTAGCTTTGTCGAATCTGCAATGAAATACCCAGAAACCGATTTATTTCAGCCGAAAATAGTCGAAAAGATTTATTAAAACTATAGCAAGCTCCAATCATGGAGAAAAATTTGAACAAGTGCTATAAAACTTGATGGACTGCAGAAGGAAAATGATAGACCACAAAGACTATACTGGGTATTGATCAACAAAAAAAGGTTAAAACAAGATATGGTATAAACATTACTTCTATATTAAATTTTCATTTGTAAAACCACACGGATAATAGTAAAATACCTCAAAGCAAAAGAAACTAGCAAGCCGGGGAATAGAATGTCCCCAAAGCCTATCATGTTATAACCATAATAAGGATCAGCAATTCGAGGAACTCTCAGAAGCATGGGGATTGATTCTCCACCGCTTTTATCACCTTCAGCAACCTGAACGATAAAGGAAAAATCTCAAGCTGACAGAACTAATTTAACAAGAACGGAAGAGTGATCCCAACAACATTGCCCCAAACTACTCATTCATAGGATCCTACAAGTCAACTTAAGAGATACAAAGGCAGCATACAATCTATGTAGCAGCATCAAAAAAGTGAAAGCAACAGAAGACAAAACCCAATAAATGGACTCAGCATTCAGACCAGGCAGGCCAACTAAACGAAAGAGAAGAAAGAAATGTGAGTATGCATAAACTTACAGCGATCATAACACTGTCCTGGAATATAAACGGAGATAGGAAAACCCAAAAGATATCATACACGAATGCGGAGCACAAAAGCACTGTGGCGACCTGAAAGGTGAAATCAGATGCAAATCAGAATCTGGTGAAATCATATTTTCCAATAAGTTTTATCAACATACCTTTATGTTTGGTAATTGAGCCAATTGTAAGACAGTTACCATCATACAAATACCCTGACCCATGAAAAAGTCATTGATACAATTTTTAAAAAATTGAGGAAAATGATAATGGCCGCGCATTATTAAGAAATAAAATTGGCATATGCTTACAAGGATGTCTTGTCCAATCCAGGAGTAGGATGCCTTCCGATTAGCAGCCCAGGCAACGGCAAACACCACACAGAATATCAAAACTGCTAAAGAGAATAGTGAAACTTCCCCTAGAAGTGGCAGATTCACTCTCTTCTGCTCACTACCTTTGAATTTGCTGTTAAAAAAGAAAGAGCATATATGTAAAGATTAGTCTATAGCAATTAGTTGTCATAAAAAAAATATCGCATTGCTTTTCTCGGTGACACGACTAAACCATACCTCGAGATCAGTGAAACCAAACAATTATGCATTCCCTGATAACAGAAAATAATCAATGAGATAAAAGGGTATTCATGCCTGATCTCATTACACTCAAGTGAATATAAAAGATTAGGATAAAGTATGAATCTTTTTCCTTGTGCACAAGCAAAAGAACATGTTACCATTATTATTTTACGAAATTGAATTCAAATCATCACAGCGCCCTTATGTCTAAATGATGAAATAATGACAAAGAATAAGTATTTACAATAATATTTACCTCAATACCTCCAATACAAAAGAGTATTATTAGCAACCAGATGAACCATGATGACATAAAGAAATAAAGCAGAAGCAGAAAAGTTGACGCCATTATAACAAAAACTATAGCACTTTTAGCACTAATATGAAGAATCTCCTTCTCTTCCTCATCCTTGTCTGCTGCAGCACCAGATTCCTAACATTGATATAGAAAACAATTAGTGCAGCCATCACACGTTACAAAGAAAAATAAATGAACTGCCATCTTTTTAAAGTGAAAAGGTTCCATGTACAAAATAAATTAAAAAGGAAAGGAAATTGAAGCATGCTGAAATGCTTCTATTAGAATAGATACCAACGACTAGCAGAATCACATAATTACCTAATTACTAATGTAGCCTAGTAGAGACTTTTATAGTAAGTTTTATGGAAACGAATATAAAGGTGTATTATGTAATTCAAGGAACCTGTGGTGATAATTCATTATAGTGCTCATCACTCTGCTTAGATCCAGTGATTTCTGACCAAAGTGCAGCAAAAACTACTGTCCCAACAGCCATCAGCCACAGGAATATCACTGAGTAGTCTAAAATCGGCCGATCCGGAGAGTATAACAGAAGTTCCACTGTATCACAAGAGAGAGATGTAAACAGTGAGAGCTTATCAAAGAAATAAACTAGAATACTAAGCATAACACCATAACCAGTCAAGAAATTGTGCAGAATAATTAACATAGTTGCAACATCATGTCAAACTTCTCAAGAATAATGTGTTTGTTACAAAAGCATAGCACATCCACGACTTCTTTTTATACTATAAATAGGCTTCTATCGTTCCCCACTTCCCCATGTTGTTAATGGAACAATGCTTCAATGTGCCGATTTCAATGATCTATTCTAATTGATTACAAGTCAACCTGCAATATTACCACATTTAGATTTCATCAACTTTGGTTGTAGATGTTCAGTCACTTAGTTAACATTGTTTATGGGCAAGGATAGATAGAGTGACCAAGTCTGAGAAAGAATTACTCCACAAGAATTAGCAATGGCTACAGAGTCAACCAATTGGACTTCATGATTAAAGTGCAACTAGGGGAGTGGAGAAGACATAAATGCATACAGTGAATGTTGACGCAAAGTTGTTAAGCTACTAGAATTACCACAAAAGTTAAACAAAAACAGTAAACTCTATACCACAAAAAAGAAAGAAAGTTTTTTTACTGAAGAAGGTTTTAGAGAGAGAAGTATAATCTTTCTAAAATATTACTAAAAATATTCTGACCAAATTTTATAAAGGTGTGTTACCTTTCTCCCCGGTAGCGATGGACTTCTTTAGTTCCTCTCCTCCCGACTTAGAGATTGTAACAACAGGAATCGTGATATTTAAATTAGTATCATTCCCACAACCCATCTGCATAAGACCTGTGACGTCCAAGGAAAGAAGCATCCATTTAAAGCCAAAGTGGGATGAACTCAGGCCAAAATAATAGGCATTAAACAATGAAAGCTACATAAAAATTGCAAAACATGTACTATCAAGAGTGGATCTACCTTCATCGTCATTTATCACTATCAATCCCGCTGCTCCTCCAGCTTGTGCGATTTCAGCCTTTAGAGTGAAGTTGCAATCACCACGTACCACCAGTGCAATAGAGCCTGATATCTGCAAGAATTGGAGAGGCTCTTAGCGTTATACTTTAAAAACTAATTATGATGAGATATTGAACATATTGTCAATGTTTCCCAACGGAAAAAACAAGAGAGTTCCTTCTATATTCATGAATTAGCAGTGCTTCATGAGAAGCTACGGGAAGAACTCATAATTCAATAAGCCTGTAGCACTCCTTTTAAGTTTATCTCTATTGTTTATAAGTTCATCTAATTTATACAGAAGCTCCAGTTTCTTTCTTTAAGAAATTCTTGTAAAGACATTCACCTTACATCACTAGCAGTTCAGCAACGACTTTCCAAACCAAAGTAGCCCTAGTAGTAATACCTATTCCCCAGTTTTTTGGCAGCAGAAGCAGGGAACATCATGTGCAGCATTACAGGATAGACTTAGTTTTTCTTCTGGAACTTAATATCTAAGAGCTATCCAAGAACACATCAATAGCAACAGGAAGCAGAACTTTCATTTTTAAGAACTAAGTACTCATACAAGCCAGTTTAGTAAGATGTTCTATATATAGGATGTATATCTGAATCATTTCAGTGTATCTTCAATCAACAATCAACTTCTGGTCCTTTTTAACTATATGTTTTAGCCAGTACTATGAAACAAATTGCAATTAGACCATCAGAAGCATGAACAGGCTTTACCAAAAAAAAAAAAAAGCATGAACAGGCTTTACCAAAAAAAAAGTTCCAACTATAAAGGATTCAACCCGATAGGTTCTCTATTTAATCATTATAAGTGAGAGTACTTACAGAGCATCTACATAACAACCATTGTATTCATGAAAAGGATTAGAAAAATACATTTGAAGAAGACAGTGTACATCCATTTAAAGGTTCTGAAAAAGCAGCTGAGAAACGCTGGCCTTCTTTAGCTTGAGCAGGCAGGATAGAGCCAAAATCGGCAGTTAACCCACCTATTGGCTCCTTTTCCACACCATTTACCCACTCTTTGATTTTAACCTAGCAAAACCAAATGAAGAGGTTAGTACATTCCAAATGAATGTTTCCTTCTTACTAAAACATACCTAGAAAAATAAGATCCATAAATCTTATTTATCTTCAAAAAAGTATATTCTCCATCACCAAATTGCTCCAACTTGGATCTTATCATAACCTCTCACAGGTAAAACTAAATAATTCCTTCGTTTGCTATACTTAATACCTTATTAATTCATAGTAAAAGAGTAGAACCACATTTAATACTAATATTAACTTGATCCGATTATGTGATCACTACATAAACATGCCCAGGCAACAACTACAGGACTTGTCAACTGCATAAGAAAGCACGCACATTCGATCAATGATGAGCTTAATCAGTCTCGAACAGTATTACAGCTTAGCTGTTCTTCAGCTGCATACAAAGTCAAATCCATGACCAAACACACACAGACAAACACAAGAGTGCAAATAAAGAAAATACCGGAAATGCAATTAAAAAAACAATCAGGCAAACCAAGTCAAAAAGATATGGGAAATAACCTCAAATTGCAAACGAGGTCAGATTACTATACCAATCGGAAGTCGTTACCGCAGGCGGCGGATTCATTCCCAGGGGCAGCTCTCGAAACGTCATCTCCGACGGTGAGTGACGACAGCAACAAGAAAATCCCCAATTGGAATGCAACAACTGAACTCGAATACCGCGGAAATCCTGCAGCCATACTTCAAATTAGGGATTCTGCTAATTACCGGCCGAAGTTATGATGCGTATCATCACTATGTAAATCAGCTTGTGAGTTTTCAGTGCCGATGAATTGCAAGTAAAGAATCAAAAGATTGAAATGGAGAAGAACAGTTGGCGAAAATTGGAATATCTTGGTATATTGACCATTTGCACCCTCTAATTACGTTTGTGGGCGATTTGCATCTTTAGAATTGAATAATTGCCTTTTGGCACCCGATTACCAGTAAGTAGCTTATTTCACCCTTTTGTCAACTGTTGACTAGTTAGTAGTTAGTAATTTAATTTAAGTATTTATCTATTAATTTATTATAATTAAAACAGTTTACTTTTATTTTATCTTGAGTTGAAGTTAAACACACATTTTATGTGATTGTTTAACGAGATTTTATTTGTTTAGGTGTACAAGTGATGGAGGAATTAGTAAGCTTTCTGAATTTGTATGCACATTTCTGAAAGCATATAAATAAACCTATCAAATTTTCTAGAAGCCTATCAAATTGTAAAGAGATTACCGAAGGCCATGTACATCAACTAAAAATTAGTATTAGATTAGATAGATCTCATGCTTCCATCTCAAAGGTGGAGACTATGTGAGACATTTAGAAATTAGAATAGATCATGTCATCACTGAACGACTGTGCAACCATCCTAATTCTTATTTCATTATACGACCTCTATTCAAATGAACCAGCAAACTTGGATGGTCATAACATTCATATTTTACCAATTTGATGTGGTCTCCTTTTGTTGAAGGACAACATAAGAATGATTAATTGAAAATAACAATTAAAAAATTTCTAAAAATGTTACTTAATATCAATTGAGTCATTGAGGCCCTATAATCAGAAATAGCAATGAAATTAAGAACGGACTCTGTCCTATAGAAAGTGTCTCTTTTTCTATATCGGGCCGTCCCATAAAACATGTACTCTTTCCGAAAATAAAAATGTTTAACACTTTAATCTTCTAATTAACTAATCTAATTATCTTACCATATAATCTAATTCTCTCTCTCTCTTGTCCACTTACGATTGTCTCTCTCTTCTCCAAGTTACTCTCTCTTCTCACAAACTAGGGTTTGTGAGTGAGCTCCAAATCACGCCGCCCCCTTCGTTGAGAAAAACCTAGTTCTCCGACTCACCTCTCCGCTGCCATGAAATCCTAAACGTGGACCTCTCTCACCGCCTCAGATTTCTACAATTATGAGGCTAAGCTCTGATTCCACCTACTTCCGCTCCATTAGTGGTTGTGAAGAAGGAAGAGATCTCTTACTTGAGTTACGGAGAACTAGGACCCGACCTCCCCGCCGTGATGAAAAATTGTGGTTCCTTGTCGTCAGCTACAGAAGACACACCGTCCCTTACGCTGCCGACAGTGTGCCCTGAAGAAGATACTACGACCGACTGTCCCTTGCTAAGTCGGTGGCCAGATCTGAGCGGGAGTGGCGTCGAAGATGACGACGAAGAGGAGATAGCGAGGCTACTTCCACTACCGTTTTCGAGAAACATGATGGGATTCAACTATGACATTCCACCTGCTCCGATTTGGGAGACGGATTGGTGTTCCCGGTACCTAGCTATGACTCCGGGGGGAAAAAGAACTTGATAAAATGATGCGTATTCTCATTCCTTGCGGTTATATTCGGGTCAGACCTTTCCTATATTTATATCTATTCTCTTTTCGGTTGTTTGTATTGTGATGGGCTAATGTTTGCAAGAGCACTATGTGTGATGTGATGTCAATTTGTCTAAAATGATAAAAATGTGTTCGCACTTGTTTTATTTCAAAGCACATCTATGATTGAATTGTTCATGATATGAGGTATGTGTACCTTTCGGTTGTGGTTCTTTAATCACTGGGAGTATTTGTTGATGAATGCTTATGTTGCCTGATTTATGGTTCTCTACTTGCTGCACTTGTTGTGCTGTAAATTGGATGGTGTGGTTGATATTGGTGGATGATGGTTTAATGCATAACTGATTCATGCTTGTCAGTTGATGCTTGTTGTCCTGTTTGTTCATAATGTAACTAAGAAACTAAGAACATTAATGCACAGAAAGTAACTAAGAAACATGGCTGCATTTTTAAAGGCTATGATCCAGCCTTGAATTGTAGCTTAATGCTTATAACAAAAAATATCTTACTCCACTTATCTACACTTATCTAACATTACCTATGCTATAATCAGAAACTAGGAACTTCTATTTACAAACAAAACATTCTCTAGCCATCTCAAAAGCCCAACATATTCTTTAGTTCTTGTACCTCTTCAATAATTCCATTTTCAAGCATGTAGACAAAATATTCTCTTATCAATTGAACTAGCACTTCCAGATTTTGTGGAAGTGCATTTTGTCTAATCAAAGCATCTTTTTTGTAATGAGGAATCCTATAGTTGTTATGGCCCCTCACCTTCATAATCTCCATCATGCAGCCTTGTAGTGACATAAAGACTTTGTTGAGTGTAACTAGTGACAAATCTTGAAAGCTTTTGCAAAATGTTGTAACCAAATCATCTACTTTGTAGCATTCAGACTCTATTTCTCTAGCCAGAACACCGATGTAACTTTGCATTTGAGTAGCAGCATGTCCAAAAGGTTATCCCAAATCATTAAATTGAACATCTTTCTTAATACCTTGAACTCTTTCCATTGCTAGACAATGCATTTGGGTTTTCCCTCTTTTAGATCTTGTAGATTGGGAGCTCTTTGGACCCGATGTCAACGTTTCACAATCCATACCATAATTCTCATCTACTAAACTCTCTTTACATCTTTCTTCCACTTGCACTTTCTCATTAGCATCAGTCGAGTCTACTGCTTCTTTTTCACCACTAGTTTTCTCTTTGTCGTCATTAATGTTCTGAAAAGAAGATTATAGAAGACAAAATTAATTTGATATATTTAAAATTAGATAAGAATACAAACTACAATATAAAACTCTACGGCAGTATGACTAAAATTATTTGAATAAGTCCCCTCACAATTTATTTGTTAGCATGTATCAATCCACGTCCCATCACATTCTTCTCGGACATAGGGTGGTTCATTATCATCATTTGAATCGTCATATTGTTTGGGCAACTCCTTAGAAAAACAAGGGTGGTGGATCACAGTCTCTTTAAGTTCTCTATCACTTATGTGTTCAAAATATTCTCTACTTGGTGTCGCAAGAACAACATACCATTCTTTATTCATAGGATCTTCAACATAGAAAACTTGTTTTGCTTGATTTGCCAAAATGAAAGGATCTGTTTGATATCCATTTGTATCAGAGTATTAAAAATGTGTGTTGCCTAATACATTGAAAAGCAAAAAATCTTCAAGAAACCCTAATGTTACCAATATTTTTGATAGATTAGTAACGGATTCAATTCTAGAAAAAAAAAGATTCATAAATTTAGATAATTGAACAATTCCGTTTTCGATTTAATACTAATGTTCCCAATTACTCTCACAACAATTGTAACAACTAAATTAGTAGAACAATTAATTTTAACAAAAATGATTGAACAACTTGCAAGTTTATCTAAAAGCCTAGAAAAATACAATTGCATTACATATATAAAGTATTTATGAAAAAAAAATTACATATTGCCAGCTCACAAAGATGTTTGCCAATTGCAATATAGCCAACACCTTTTAATGATTCTACAACATATAAATTTAGATCCTCAACTGCAAGTAAAGATGTCAACAAGATCAATCAAATTGAGAAAATATTTGGGAATAAGAAAATAATAATGAAAAACGAGAGTAATAAGTAATTAATAAATAAAAATAAATAAATGAGTCAAACGTGGCATAGAAAGAAGCACATTAGATGGCGAAACATGGCAACTACTTACAAAACAAACACCATTAAGGTTCTCCAGGAATTACATTAGGTTGGTAAAGAATCAAGTTATTTCTAGATATTATCATTTGTCTGGTTGGTTCTTCATACTCCTAGACTGTATTAACTAGGATCTTAAAAACAAATGCTAAATGTTATCAAATAAAGATAACATTTAGCATTTGGAAACTACATAATATGCTATTAAGTGCATAACTCTGATTTTTTTTTTAAATATTGTATTTGAAGTCACATCCATTCACATCCATTTGGAAATTAGAAGTCAAACGACATGCAAATACAATTCAAAATAAAACTCAAATTACAACAACAAGCAATTTCGCCACTCAGGAGCTTGGTTTCTTAAAACTCAATTGGTATTCTCTGTAATATATACTTATATCCCAACTTGGTTTATTAAAACAACTACAAGCTATTTATGTCATTAATATGATTACTTCTCAATATCAAATAATTGGAGACAAAATGAGAAAATTCAACTGTGCAGAACAAATGGAAAAAAATGAAAAATGTGGATCCAATATATACTTAACGCCAAATGTCACTAATCAAAATGTATTAGGAGGCCATAATCATCAAATAGAAGGCATAATTAGATAATTTTGTAATATTGTATTTTGCTTGTGGGATCCGAGACTTTCGATTTTGCTTACTCCTAATAAGCACAAGTAAGTTTTCCTACTTAAATAACTAGAACTATTACCTAATAGCAAGGTGAAGTTTTCCTCAACTTGTCTAATTAGATCATCTAATTATATGTCGAGAAGGAGAAGAAAAGGAAACTAGTAACACTGCATTTACTAACAACTGCCTAAAACCTTCCCACTTTATTGACCAAATTTACAGTTTGAAAAGGTAAAATATAATTATTATGGATTTATGGTGGAAGGACGGACTTGGCTGCAACTAATCGAATGAAGGCCTCATCTCGTTCACTGAAAACCATATACAAATGATGCTTATTGCAGAGGAAAGGTAAGAGAGGGCTCAAAACACCCATATTAATGACTTTCACAAAGATTTATGTACTTAACTAATCCATAGATAACAGAAAATTCACGAAGATGCAGTAAATGTTACCACAATAATAAGTAAACTGAACAGCCACAAATGCAAAATACGAAAAAGGTAAAATATAATTATTATGGATTTATGGTGTTAAAAGAGCCTAATGAAACAAGTCTGCCCAAAAAAAAATCAACCAACTCCTAGGTAGATAGAGTTTAAGCATAGTGAGCTGATCAGTAGAGCCCTAAAATTTGGTCCCTGGAGTCCACCAAATTTATTGCTTTACTATGACCAACATTGTTCTTAAAAAAACTATCAGGTGGAATCAAACAATCACAGTGCAGACTCCTCGCTCTCTTCCACTAGTAAAAGCATTGAGCAAAAGCATACATTCGGCGTGGACGTCATGGACAATGAGTTGAAACTCTTGCAGTTGCTCCATGACCGGTCGGGAGTCCACCATTTTGTAGTCCAAAAACTTGGCGACTACAAATTTCTTGGTACCTGCATCGTCATTACAATATTTCCTTTCAAGTGTCTCCCAAATTATCTTGGAGGTCTTTACATTTGCATAAACACTATATAGATTATCATCTAGTCCACTAAGTAGGAAGTTTTTACAGAAATAATCTGAAGTAAGCCAATTTTCATAGGCTATGCGGACTTCCATATTCTCTTCGGTTTCACTTGGAGGAGCAGACGCATTTTCCCTCAACACGGTAGTGAACCCCAATGTTGTCAAATAGAACATCTTTTGTTGTCATCTTTTGAAGTTGGTTCCACCAAACTTCGTCGGCTTCTCGGCAGTGGGCAACACTCTAAATGAGTTTAAAGGTGCCGTCAAGGTCGAGGTTGAGCCTCCCACCACTCTAAGGTGGTTCACACTCCCAAAATGGACATTTTTCTGCAAGGCAGAAGACATAACATTGAAGTTAAATGCCGAGTTAGTGACATTGACATGGTTAAGTGCGATTCTTGTGTCAGTGGCGGCAGAAATGATAGCAAACGTAGGATTTGACACCATGGAGTAGGGCACTCCAAAAGTTGGAGTTGGAGTACGGACAGAAACCGGTGGGACGATATTGTCGGAGGAGGCAATGACGTCGGAAACAACGGCGGTGGTGGCTGAGACATCGGAGGTGGCGGAGGCGGTAGCAGTTGCGGCATTGGTGGCAGTGGCGGAAGCGTCGGAGGTGGCAGCAGATGAGGAAAACATGTTGCAGTTTTGTTCGTTTTTCGGTTAACTCCAAGCAGCTTAGTTAAAGTAAGATTATTTCGTCTTGCGATTGTTGTTTACAAGCTGCTATTACATCCAAACCGGTAAGTCGGAAAACAAAATAAAACAGAGAACAAAAAAGGAAACTTCGTCGAGTCAAGGATGACCTCTATCCGCAAGACGGAATACGCCCCGGGTAGTGCTCTTGGATCTGACGTATCGTCCCCAAAGATGAAACGACGACGTCTCGAAGTATTGCAGCACCGCAGAACAACGAGCTCCAGCGATTTGGACTTCCGGCAAGGACATAACTGCTGGACAACTAGAGCTAAGATGCGAGAGAATGCTTGAATGTGGTGTGTGAAATGCATTTCTAAACAACCTATTTATAAGCTCTTCCGCGCCAGGTGAAAAGTTGTTGGAGCCTTTATCCCTGCCAATTATGGCAAATGGAGTAGTGGGAAGGAAAGTGGAGAGGTGGAGTGTTCTCAACAGTCTCAGACTTCCGAAAAGAAGTAATCAGGTGCAGGATGAGACTGCACCACGAGCTGGGCCTGCCCATAAGTAGCCCACCAAGTCTATTAGCCAAAGTTCAACGGACAAGCCCACGAACCACCCAAAGAACCAATTGTCAAGATCCAAGTCCAAGTTCAAGGACATAGACCGGAACCGGAACCGGAGCCGGGGCTAGGGCTGGGCACGGTTTGACACGGCGTGCCGCGCCGTGTGTGTGGCGGTCGGCGAAAAGGCTCGCGCGCATGAACATGTGTGACCCAAGTCCACCATATGTCACTTTGTTATCTCCTACAAAGTGGTAGAGAATTAAATACCACTATAATCTTTATTCATTAATCAATGTGGGACATTGATTAATGTTTTAAATTTTCAAAACCCGAAAAATGTAAGTTTGTCCACTTTAGGTAACATTTTAATTTTGTCCCCCAAACTTTGAGCTGCTATTTGTCAAAAATCAGAATCGAGAAATTAAGTACACTACAATTATCTACTCGAAACGTAGATTGACGCTATATATCTTAATTCGTAAATTGGATATGTATCGAGGCTCGAAAATGCGATCATACGGGCTGAATTTTACCCAAGTCAAAATAGCATTAAATGCTAACACAATTTCCATAATATCCACTTTATATTATATATATATACTCGATTTTCCAACACATTATATTCTCCTGCAGGGGCAAATCTACAGTCGGGTCAGGTGGGTCGATCGACCCCCCGGCCGCCGTGTTTTTGTAGGGTATAGCATACGTTATTGTTAACATAGGTGAGGTAGTAACTATAACTCATAAATGTCCTTAGCTTAGTGGTAAGTGTCTCAGCTTATTTAGCATAACCAACATGGATCGAATCCTGCTAAGGCCATTTTAAATATATAATTTTTCCCCTTGCTTGTAAGCTTTTATTTTTACTTCACTTTCTTATCTTAAATTTTTATATTTTCTTATTGGATTACTTCTTTTAAACTCTTTTCTTATTCTTTTTTCCTTATGCATATTGGGGTTTCACTATTTCCTTTATAAACTTTCTTATTGATGTTGTATTTTTCCCTTATTCGTTTCATTTTTTACTTTTTATAATTACTTTTTTATCGCAATTAATTTGGACTATCTTGTTTTATTTATTTATTTAGTAGTAGTTTAATTTTTCTTAATTTCATTTTACTTCCAATTTCAATACAACTATAATTCTCTCTTTTTCTTATTTCGATTTTCATAATTTTTTCACCATAATTCTTAATTTTTAGCCAAACTTTTTTATGTTTGTTTTTATTTTCGCCATATTTTTTTCACCCAGTTCTATTTTTCGTTGATATCCATATATAAACTTTCCTTCATACTTTATTCTCTTGAATTTATATGCATTATCATTCACATTTTGCAAGTACCTTGTTGGTATAATATAATTTTGGCCCCGAAGAGTTACATGCATATCTCTTATAATGTGTTTGAATTCGAATCAGTTTAATCTGCTTTTTTTCCTTGCTCCACACCAGTATCTATGGTCGCTTTTGTTTCTCTACTTCGACCCCCCGACGAAAAATTTTCTGGTTCTGCCATTGTTCTCCTGTTGTAATAAATCTCAAAACATAAACCTTATTCATTAGCATAACTGAAGGAAAAGGAGCTTTCTAAATGTTAGTTTGATATAAGTTACTACTTACTTTAGTAAGATATCCAATCTTATTTTAAGAGTTTAAGTTTAAATAAGTACATTGATATGTTATAAGCTATTGGATATCCTTGATACTCTCTTAAGTCTTGAAACTTGCTTATGATATGTAGGTAGAACGTGTTTATAACGCGTTTTTTATGTTGCTGGAAATGGAATACAGTGAAAGAGAGGTATAGGGGGGACAGGGGCATGGCGAAGCATTGCTGAAAGTGGCTATGGAGAAATGCAAAACTAGAAAGATCCACCGCATCTCACTTCGTGTAGATCCCTTGAGGATTGCAGCCATGAATCTCTACAAGAAGGTCGGTTTCCAAGTGGATAGTTTAGTACAAAGCTACTCTTCAGATAGAGATGCCTTTTTTGAATGGAAACATGATGTTGTAATATTGTCGTAAGAATAATAAAGAATTTGATGCTCGATTTCATACGATCGACTTTTCAAAATTAAAAAATGTTGCTGCCCAGGATCGAACTGGGGACCTTTAGTGTGTAAGACTAACGTGATAACCACTACACCACAGCAACTCACGTTTTATAAATTTTGTATAATATCTATATATAATAAAATATAACTACCGTGAAATTGGGAAAACCGACAAAAATAGACGCTCTTTTTTCAAAAAACGTGTGTTACTTTTGGACCTCTGTTTCTCCCGTCCTATCAATATCCGCCTAACCCTGACTTTGATTTCTCAAGTTAGGGTTTCTTTCTCCGACGCGGCTCCCGATTTCCGATTGTTTGATCGTCCATTAATTCTTCGGGAGCTGTCTGAACCGCAAATCTCGAAGAATTTGTTGAAGAAAATGGGTCGAGCAGCACGCAGTTTCGTTCAATCTCTCCTAAAGCTGGTCAATTGTGGCCTGGGAATGGTGGGGATCGCGATGATCGTCTACTCGCTTTGGATGTTCAGAGTTTGGCATCGTAATGACGAATCCATCGCAGCTCCCGTCCCGTGGTAAGTTAATATCGATTGAATAGATTTAGATTCAATTGATAAATAGTTTTTATCTGCGCTTGGTTATATTTGTGGTCGAATTCGTGGATGTTTTTGGGGAAGGAGTAGTTTTATGCTTTTTGCTGATTATGTTTGAAAATAATTGGCGATGTTTACTTTTTTGTGTAATGAGAATTGCAATACAGGTTTATATACACATTTCTGGGCCTTGGTGCTATTCTGTGCGTGATCACGTGCTCCGGTCACATTGCTGCCGAGACTGCTAATGGTTGTTGCTTATTCATCGTATCCTCCGGCTTTGTTTTGTTTATGGTTGAGATTTTTGATCTTATAATATACTAGAGTTTAGGTATAAAATGACTGGCTGGGATTTAGATGGAAGTACCTTTTGCTTGACTTTGAGTTCTTGTTTTATGCATTGTTGTTTTGCCTTTTCTTCTTAAGGATCAACTGTATTAGTAATTTTGTTAATGGTGGTTAATATCACGTACACGATATCCTGTGGTTATGTTAACCAAAGTGTGCATATCAGATTTCTTTTGTTGGCCTTAACTATTATAGTACATGGGGTTTGTCTTTATCCTTTTTGTGCTGGAAGCTGCTGTTACGGCAGATGTATTCTTGAACCATGATTGGCAAGAGGTACTGCACACTAATCATTTTTCTAGTAATACCGAAAGGAACAGTTTGTAATTTTAGAAATGGTTCGATCCTAACTTAAATGTTTATTAGGACTTCCCGCAAGACGCAACTGGAAATCTTGATCAGTTGAAGGACTTTGTCAAGGACAACTTTGATATTTGCAAATGGATTGGCTTGACAGTGGTGGCTGTACAGGTCTGCATATGCTCACCCCCGCGCGCTGTTATATGTGCTTGTGTGTATATGCATTGCTTAATTACATTAAACTTCTCTTCATCTATTTGCATTTTAATCTTGTGCTCAAAAGACCGTGGGGAATAGTTGGTTTTGTTTTAATATTATTGATCACCAATTATATTTTCCTTAATCGTTATTGCTGCTTATGATATTGTCAGGGTATTGTCTTATTTTTTCCTGTGAAGTCCTCTTATGAAATAATTTATAAGATATAATTTCACGAACATGCAATTTATACAGAAAAATCAAGTTGTGATTTGTTGTGTTGCGCCTTTGATATACTGCAATATTACTATTCTGATTTCACATTTTGAAGGCAATGAAGAAACATAGTTCTAGTTGATTACAAAATAAGAGTACTTTATTAGTTTCACATTTTGTATCTGAAAAACAGCAATATGAGGTTTAGCAAAAGTTAGCATTTATCACAATGCTGCAACATAAAGCTATTAGTTTCAGCTATTTCCCTGTTGATTTAATCCTGTATTACATGGTCGGTTATCCTTTCTTATTAATATAATAACTTTTGCATGCAGGGACTAAGTATGTTATTGGCTATAATCCTCAAAGCTTTAGGTCCACATTCTGAGAGATACTATGAAAGTGATGATGAATATCTCCCAGATAGGGTGCCCTTGCTGAAGAATTACGTCGCTCCACAACCCTATGTTGTTACTGATCCGGCTTATGGGGTGAAAAATGATTCTTGGAATATAAGAACCAACAGTAAGGTACGTTCACTTATGGTTTGAAGTTCTCATCACTCTTGCATGACTAGTATGTAAATTTGTTCATAAATTCACGTAACTTCATTCTCATGGTCTGGTCTTGACAACATCCACTTTTCATAGTTTTAGCAATTGCTTTTCCATTAAATGCCTAACTTTGAAAATTTTAAGGTTACCCATTTTGATTGAAGAATCTCAATAGGAGGATGATTTAGTAACATGGATTTACACATTCAACAAGAGAAATTTAGAAATACACTTGGTCTTGGATATATACAACTGAACCCCCACCCCAACATATTCAGAGGGGCAGAATAATCAATTGACTGTTTGTTAAATTAATAACTATCAAAGAGAAGTGATGACTGATGAACTACTACTTCCCTCAAATTAAAGAGTGAGGGAATGTTGGTATATTGCTAGTTGATTCGAGGCAGTTGAATTAACCTATTATTTGGGTCAGTTGTGCACATATTTGTTCAAGTTGAAATCGAAAGTTCCCCTCCTATGTTTAATTGTCTTTGCAAGATCTTCTTAACTGCACCAACTGCAACTCTTATCTATTGATTTATTTTACCCATTCGAGATTTTTTTGCTGATTTATTCTTCTCCTATCCAGACTAGCAGGTAAAGAAATTACAACGGAGTACATGCAGACGAAGATTAGGCTAAGGTTATTGCATCTCAAAACATCAGTTCTACTAGTTTCTAGTTCAATAGTCTTCTTGTGCTTCAATTGGTCTACTTGCTTTTTCTCCAAATGGCACATATATACTATAGACTTTAAATTTTATTCCACTTGTGTAAATATCGTTATATATCGACCGTTGTAGTAGTGTTGATTGTCTTCTTGTAATTTGTAGGTCTCATTGAAAAGGGATCAAAGTTGGGATATTGTTGTGAAACCATTCAACTGTTCTGTTATAATTGTATATTAAATCTATGTATAAAGTAGGGTAAATTTTGTGACCGACAATTTAGGGATGTGGGAATATTCAAAGTTAGCCAAAGTTAAGTTAAATACAAAAATGGCCTTCCTTATATTTCTCTATACAAAATAACCACTTCGAATAAAGTGTTACTACTACTTTTTCTCAGTCAAACCTTGCAAATTTCTAGTTTCAATCATTTTTCTATTGTGACATTATAACAAAAATAGGATTTGATTCTGATCAGTCCTTACCAGTCAGAATTGGTAAGAACCGCTGCATAAAAGATTTTGAATATTTCGTCCTTTTTTCAAATTGGTTCTAGTAGGTTCGAACCGTCCAACATTGAACAAGTCAAAACCTCTTGTCCTGATTGCTACATGTTTTCACTAGTTCTGATCGAGCATGACTATAGTTGTTTAAAAAAAAATGTTGAATTATGCAATGAAATTGAAGCATGTTTGTTTTTTTTTTAATTTTGTATGAAAGATGCTTACATGTTGAGTTCTCATACATAGCCGATAATATGGTGTGAATTTCTTGAAATTTGACGTAATTTACCCGAATTTGTGAATTTCCGACGTGCAAGGTGGATCATAACTCCCTATCAAAACCAAAGGTTCTTCACCGGAATGATGATTTGATGAGCGCTCCTTATTTGCTTCTGTTCTCTGCTCACGCGGTTCTGATCGGTTAGAACCGTTCTATTCTCTTCATAAATATTTTTGGATGAATTTGTTTAATAAATATCCTCTTAATTGATGATTGAGATATTTAAACAAGTATTCACTTGATTTGTTGAACTAAAGAAAATATTTAACTGAATTAATATATTCTTGGAATTGATATTATATATGTATATATTTATTAAGATTAAAATCTTTCGAAAAAAATTGAAGATATATACACTATAATTAAGGATTAGAATTAAAACCTTTTTCAATCTTATTATATTTTATTCTCTTAATAAAAATCTTTATATTTGACTTAATTAATAACTATTGTCTGCGATTGATTTAGAGGTTAAATAATTGATATATTTGTCTTTATTTTATTTTGTCAAATCTTTTAATTTTATATTCATTTTCTTAAATTGATAGTTTGACTTAATTAGTAGTACTTGATTGACTTAATTAAAAGATGATTTAAATAATTGAATGGATTTACGATAATTATATCTATATACTTTATACTCCCTCTGTTTCACTTCATTAGTCCACTTTTCCTTTTTGGGTCGTTCCACTCCATTAGTCCACTTTCTCTTTTTAACTCAAAATAATACTCTAATATATTCAAGTGAACCACACTACTTTATCTATTTTACACACAACAAACAACTTTCTTAATCTCCGTGCCGAAAAGAAAGTGGACTAATGAAGTGGAACGGAGGGAGTATTACTTTTAAACATGTTTGTGTTTGAATTATTTATTAATTTATTGTTTGATTATTTCATTTTTTGCAAAATACCAATATATAGAATATTTCATGCAACCTAATTTTAAGAGGCTACCTCTTAAGAATTTATCCCCGAAAATTAGCATGGTTTGGAAGTAAATTGCCCGAAATAATTGAATCCAAATTATATGATCATGGAGGAAATACATTGATAGACCGTTTTAAGTTAGGTCAATTCGCCACACGCTTAGGTGGCAGTTTGGTAATAGTGTCGTACAAGCACTCCATTAGTTAATGTGATACGAGTTGCACCACGATTGACCTCGTGAGTTATGATTTCATATAGCCAGATAGAACATTCGGCCCTCACATCAAGAGTATGCATTGGTGATTAGGTTGATGTTTGGAGAGAGTAGTTTATCTAGTTCCCTTCTCTATACATCTAACCGAACCTTATTGTCATAAGCTTAGAATCTGAAGGAGTTCATTCTTGAATTGTTCTTATTATAAGAATTCTTTCTTAATTGGAGAAAACACTCAAACCTTCGTGTTTGAAACAATTGTAAAGCCACTAGGACTATAACTAGTCAAAATCTATCATGTGAACAGATCGACTGAGACTTGCTCAATATAATATAATCCCGAAAGAAAGTGGATGTATGATCTTGTGTATCTGAATCACTCTAAAAATTTGTGTGTTCTTACTACTCCCTCCGTCCCTATTTTATATGCCCATTTGTTTTTTTCACATAAATTAAGAAAAAATTTAATGATATGAAAATTAGATAAATGTTGGTGTTGGAATTTGAGTAAATTAAAGTAAATTACTAAATAGTTAATGTCATAATTGTGTTTGCTATTATAAAAGTTAGATAAAATAGTCTTTTTCTATATTATCACATTAATTAGATCTATAAAAGTTGGTGAAAGATTTAATAAGATACAAAAAAATTGTTAATAGGCATATAGATTTGGGACAGACGAAAAAAAAGTAGGCATATATATTTGGGACGGAGGGAGTATTTCATTGCATTACTGTTCTTCTGCATAAAAACTTATTTGCAAATTCATACAAGATAGGATTTTCAGTAAACTTTTCTAAGACAACCTTAACTGAAACAGTTTTTCAGTAATAAACGTTTTTCAAAAGAGAGGATAAAATCCGACTTGAATTTCTGTACCAATTCTTGTACTGGACTACTTGTCTACTGACCTCAATCAGTAAACAATACTGAGTATACTAAATCACTCAGTCACGGGATTAGAAAGCTTACTTGGCGAGCTGGATTTATTTAGCAAGCAAAATCAGTAGATACTGACTTTCGTATTTGGGTTTGAAACTTGGACCTTCATACAAGATTTCCCCATAATGTCCATGAACAGTTGCTCCTGGAGTGGCCAAATAAGATACCTGAAGACTCGTCTCTAGACCAACAAATAATTAATTAATGTATCAGGTCTTCCTCTTCATCAGATGAATTGTCGAGATGAGTTTCATTATCTTCATCACTCTCGACATAACCCTCCAATTCGATGGCACTATCGCTTGGATTGCTTCCACTACTATGCTCCGAAAACCAATTACCACCGCCAAAATATTGATATATCTCCGGGCAATTGATAGGACTGGACAAATGATTGATTTCGAACTTCATCACTTTCCTTGCCACCAGAATTATTGGTCTACACTGGAAACACCGTCGACTTGATTTCGGTAGTGCCTAGACAAATAATATCCATATCATTGTCGATAGTGGACTTAATAATCCTTTAACTTTACGTGAAACTGTTGTATGGTAGAACAGATAGTTGGACGGAAGTGAGTACACATCAAACACGTATTGGATGTACTATAGTAGGACTGCAAGGTAAATACTATTAGCTGAAATGTAAACAATGTGTTCCTTACAACCAACATAATTACATTGATTGTCAAATGGGCAGTTGAAGTACACAATAACAGATCACCAATTCTCCATGTTATGTATTTTTTTAGGGATGAAATTAATTACCGAAATTTTCTAGTAGGATGGAAACACCAATAATGAAAAATTGGATCTTTTCTCGTGTTTATGTGTAAATCGGAGCCATTCATGAAATTATTGGACCACTATGTTCTGGATTGTCATTTCATTCTGAAAAGGTGGTTAGAACCATAGTTAGTACCGATCGGAACCAAGGTCAGAACTGATGTTCTTTTCACTAAAACTTCAATCCAATTTTCAAATGAATCTGCAAAAGTAGTTTAGAATCGATCAGATCCGGCTAGATCCGGTCAGAACCGATCAGAAGAAGAAAAATTAAGTGTGGTTCAAGCGCTGGAAAATAAATTGGTGGAGGCTTGGTAAGAACCTGTTAAGAACTTTGTAGGGACTTGGTTAGAACCAAAAATATGGAAAATGATTATTTTAAGTTTCAATTCCACTTTTATTTTGCCGATCAGAATCATTTACGAAGGGTCAGAACTGAAGGTAAGAACTGGTCAAAACAAAATTATTTTCTGAAACATAATGTTCTCATGATTGATAAATCACTGTTGCACAAGTTTTTGGGAATACACCCGAGTCAGACGAATTTCAGACCTGCAATCTGAAAAAGTTATGTAATTTTTCTTACTGTGCTTACTTTTGGAATATATTTATAAAAGTGGCTATTTATGTCTTTATCTTAATAATAAAGGCTACATTAAGAACTTCCCCATTTAATATTCTCTCTCCTCCCTCTTCTGTCTCCCTAGTCTTTGGTTACATTATATGATATCACATGAAGTCACTACAAACCAAATATATTAGGTCACGTTCTGTTGGGTATGAGATTCAGTACGATAAGATTTGAAGATCCCAAAACCCCTAGCTAAATAATGAACCTAATAATGTAATAGTTTAGTTGAATTCATCATGTTAGGAACTCAGTAGGCTAGCTAGAGTTCAGTAGTTGATAGGTTCAGTATAACATCTCTTGTCAGTCAGAAGGACTCAACACTGAGGAATTCAGTTGGGTGTTTCAGAACCTACTGAATTAGTAAAGAAAATCGAGTCAAGTACTGAATATATTAGAAGAATGTCATTAGAAGATATCTCAGTAAAAACGTTCGAGGAATTTGATGAAGTCAACTCAGTACCCGTGTTGGAGTTTGAACAAACCTCACCAACTATTTAACCTCTACCAATGAGGAGCTACCAACACTGTACCTACTATGACATAAAGCTGCTCTTTAGACTGAAAAAGGGAAATCCCTACAGTAACATTCAAAACTTAAGATGGTAGTTTTCTTGTCGTTTTCGACACGTGTCTAGACCTTTTCCAATGGATTTATTCATCAGTCGAGACTATAGATAAAGAAGTCTTCATGCAGAGAAGAAGTGAAGAAGGGAATCAAAAAGCATTAAAGTATTCAAACACTCTAGCGATAACAAAACTTACATAGAGAAGAATGCATAGACAGAGAGATATAATTAGTTCTTCACTCTAGAGATCTATTGTTCTCATTCTCTATTCTAAGCAATTCTTGTAATATCTTAAGCTTAGAAAGTTCGAAGCAGTTCAACTTATTGAACTGTTCTTATTGTAAGAACTCCTTCTTAGTTTGCGAAAATCAAACCTCGTGTTTGAATCTGTAAAGTCACTAAGACTATAACTAGAGTATCTGTCCAGCGTACAAAAGCATTAAGTCCCAACTGACAGCACCGGGTACGTCTTTTAAGGAAAAGGGTTATAGAGTCTTTCCAAGTTGAACTATTTTCAACTTGCGAATCCTACTTGGAAGGTAAGATGGTGACTTGGCCTTTTAAGCAAAGGGTTATAGAGCCACATAAGCATTAAGTTTGATACATTCTGACTTGTGTGGGCCTATATCTACACAAGCTCGTGGAGGGTATGAGTACTTCGTCACATTTACTGATGATTACTCGAGGTATGGATACCTTCTTCGCTACAAGTCGGATTGCTTTGAAACCTTTAAGGAATTCAAGGCAGAAGTGGAGAAGAAGTTAGGTAAAGAAATCAAAACACTCGATCTGATCGTGGTGGGGAATACCTATCCAATGAGTTCAAGGACTACTTGATAGAATGTGGGATTACATCCCAACTGACAGCACCGGACACGCCTCAGCAGAATGGTGTGTCAGAGAGAAGGAACCGAACTCTCTTAGAGATGGTTCGGTCCATGATGAGTTATGCAACTTTGCCAGTTTCCTTTTGGGGATATGCCCTAGAGACTACAACGCATACTTGTTGAACCGTGTGCCATCCAAGTCGGTTAACATGACTCCAGTCAAGTAGTGAAGCGAGCACAAGCCCAATATGCACCACATAAAGATTTGGGGGTGTCCTGCTTATGTGTTGAATAAACAGGGCCAACAGGTTGGATCCACGTTCAGAGGTTATGTTGTTCATAGGATATCCGAAGGAAACGAAGGGTAGTTATTTTTATGATCCTAAAGAACAAAAGATTGTTGTCAGCACCAACGCTCGGTTCTTAAAGGAGGATTATATTAGTAATCACAAGTCTCGAGTCGAGATCATCCTTGAGGAATTACAAGGTGATCGAAATCCATAGAGCCAATTGTGCAAGATAAAGCTCCATGAGCAACTACACAATCTATTAACATAGCTCCTGACACTCTTCAACGTAGTGAGAGGGTGATATTTACACCTGATCGGTATATGTTCATTAGGGAGACGTCTGACCATCTCCCAGCAGATGAACAAGACACCGTGGATCCCTGGACTTACAACGAAGCAGTGGGAGATGTAGATGCAGATTCATGGCGAATCGCCATGGACTCGGAATTTAAGTCCATAACTGATATGGATGTATACGAGATCACTGAACTACCTGAGGGCTGCAAGGCCATTGGTAGTAAGTGTGTATACAAGAGAAAGAGAGGACCGAATGGATAGATCATGACATTTAAGGCCAGGCTAGTGGCGAAGGGTTTTACCCAGAAAGAAGGTATCGATTATGAAGAGACCTTCTCGCCCGTAGCAATGATCAAGTCTATTAGGATTCTCCTTGCCATAGCACCTTACATGAACCTAGAGATCTGGCAAATGGATGTCAAGACCGCATTCTTAAACGGTCACCTTGAAAAAGGTAGAGACATCTTTATGAAACAACCAGATGGTTATGTGAAGGAGGGCGAAGAGCATCAAGTTTGGAAGCTTAAGAAGTCTATTTATGGACTTAAGCAAGCTTCTCGGTTATGGCACCAGCGTTTTGACGAGGTAGTCAAATCCTATGGTTTTGTATCCTGTCCTAACGAGGTGTGCGTGTACCGTATCTGTGTTAATGGAACAGTGGTGTTTCTTGCACTTTACGTAGATGACATCCTTCTCATTGGGAACAATGTTGAAGTGTTATCAGATGTAAAGACATGGTTATCCGAGCAGTTTCAAATGAAGGACTCAGGTGAAACTGCTTACATCCTTGGGATCAAGGTTATCCGAGATCGCCATAAAAGGATGTTGAGCTTGTCACAAACGTCATACATTGATACTGTTATTGCTCGTTTCAGCATGCAAAATGCCAAGAGAGGTTCAGTACCTTTCAGACATGACATTTTTCTATCTAAGAATCAGTGCCCTAAAACGCCTGAAGAGATAGAAAGTATGAGGCTAGTACCATATGCTTCCGTTGTCGGTAGTCTCATGTATGCAATGCTTTGTACGAGACCATATATCTCATATGCTGTAGGCATGGTCTCAAGATATCAGTCTAATCCTGGACAAGCGCACTGGACTGCGGTCAAAAATATTCTCAAGTACCTTAAACGGACTAGGGATTATAAAATTGTTTACCAGTCAGACAGTCTAGTGCCTTTGGGTTATACGGACTCAGATTTCCAAGCTGACAGAGATGAGAAGAAGTCGACCTCGGGCTATGTGTTTACCTTGGGAGGTGGAGTCATTTCATGAGGAGTGCAAAGCAAAAATACATTGCGGACTCAACCATGGAAGTAGAGTATCTGGCTGCTTCAGAAGCTTCGAAAGAGGCAATTTGGCTCAAGAATTTTCTCATAGATCTTGATATTGTTCAGAATTTGCCTAAGGCAATCACGATTTATTGTGATAATGCGGGTGCAATGGCAAATTCTAATGTACCTAGATCTCACAAGACGTCTATTACATAGACAGGAAGTACCACATTATACGAGAATTCGTAAATCAAGGCGACATACTCATAGAAAAGATCGGAACTGAAGACAACCTAGCTGATCCATTCATAAAGAGTTTACCAATTCCGGCTTACGAGAAGCATGTTCGTGGCTTAGGATTGGTAGAGATGCCCCCCACTTAGGACTGCAGAAACTTTTGTATAAGTGGGAGAAGAGGAGTGATAGATAGGATATATAGCTAAATACTGTTTGTACCTAGAACTGACACATTGTATACTAAAAGTTTGCTTTAGTATAAGTGGGAGAATTGTTGGGATTTTGTATAATGGAAGCAATTTTTATGCTTGTATATAATGTGTTTTTGTCCTTACCACTATTTTATTCTCCATAAATATATATATATTTGCACATGTTATCCTTTATCTTGTATAAAAGTTAGATTTGTGTAGTGTGTCGGGTATCACAGAAGACAACACAAATTGGTTGAACTTACAAGATATAAACAGTTATCACAGCTGAGACAACTTAAGGATAAGTTGTCGGTTTAAGCTGCAGTTTAGATAATAAGTGGCTTGTCTTGGCTGCTTGTCTTTATTGGTATAATTAAGGTGGTGTACTGATGGATCACAGTGAGATGTGTACTCCTAACTGACCTTAGTGGAGAACCAAGATCTCGGTGACTTAGCTGGTCTTAAGCTTGGTAAGACTTCAGCTGAGTGCATTTGGCTATGTATCACTTTGACCTACTATGGTGAACGTCATCGCGACCGGATCTACGTATCTTGGGTGTTAGTAGTTATTTGTGGCTCAGGCTGGTTGTCTGTATCTTGCAACTGAATCCTAGTAAAATGGGTTGATAATATCCCCTGAGGAACTCGAAAGGATTAGCACACTAAACTCGGCCGGTTGATTAGGTTCAGGTGTGTTAAGAAGGTCGAGTGGTACTACTCAGGAATATAAAATGTTAATTAATTTAAGCTGTCAGTGAGCTTAATTAATTAACAGATATTTCTATCTTAAATACGGAGATCGATTAAGTCTAAAATACAAGCCGTTGCTCAATTTGGGATAAAGGGGTAAGTCAGCACGGATTCTCTAGTGGAATGAATATGTGTTTATTAATTAATTTTGCTCTGGGCTGAGCATAGATAATTAATTAATTTGAGGTCCTGCTTTATTTCTTGTATTAGATCCCTGATCTGGCCCAATTAGTTGCCTAGTTATTTATTGTCTCTCAGAAATCATTATTAATAGATTAATGTAATTTTACATTATTTAATAATGTTATTTATCTTGAATTAATTGACCAGGTCAATTAATTGATAAATATTAGTAGCCCAATGGATTAATTAATTATATTATGGGCTAATTATGTAGAAGTCCATTAGGAATATAATTAAATTAATAAGCTACAAATCTTAATATTATATTGGTTTTTTAAGCCTATATATATTACTCCCTCCGTCCCAAAATTCTTGTCCGCTATTCCATTTTGGGTTGTCCCAAAATTCTTGTCCACTTTCCTTTTTTAGTAAATTATTACACAACTTTTTTGTAGGACCCACAACTTTATATCAATCTACACACAACTAACACCTCTCCTTAAAAACCGTGCAAAAAGCAAATTGGAGAAGAATTTTGGGACAGAGGGAGTAGTATTCTGTTCATAAACAGAAGACACACACATTATTATACACACGCCGTGCGTGAGTCTTAGAGAGACAGTAATCTTATTTTCTCTGACCACCCAGAGGAAGAAAAAGGCCGGGACATAGATCAAAAATCTGACACACAAGCAACAATCAAAGCTGCAACAACATACGAAGGAGGAAGGTATCGTTCTTAACCTCTATTTTCCTTCAATTGGTATCAGAACCTGGTTTAGGCTCTGATTGTTGCTGTTAGGAGCATGATTAGGGTTTATTTCCATCGTTATCGGGCTAATTTCGTGTTTGGGGCGGCATGCGAGCCACTGTTTTAACCCCATTGTAACGTTTTTCTCGTGTGAACATCCACGAGTAAATCATAGGACCTATATGTTATGTGATTGTACTATTTTTGTAATGTAATTGGTCTGGGAGGCATGAAAAACGAGACGAAGACGAAGCCCTAATTTTCGCCGAAAACCCTAGTTTTCTAGGGTTCAGCCGCACTTTGCAGCGGAGATTCCCGACGCGTCCAGTGTCCGATCGACGATCGGCTTGAACCTATGGATTCCTCATCTCATGAGCTTTGCATCGATAGGTCGTATGGGGTCATCCGATCCTGGATGCGATCGGAATTGATGTCTGAAGTTTGTTGCTCCTCTGTTAGATCTTCTGATCTCGGTCGAAATCCATTACACGGTGGTCGTGAGTGTTCCAATTACATTTACCCTCTTTCAATAGATTGAATCGCGGTTCGGAAAGGGTGAATTTTGGTGGCGAATATAGCGGGGCGGGAGGCGCGATTTTTCGCGTGTGAACTTCGCGGCGGCGGCTCCAGGCGGCAGCTCTGCACGGATCCGACGTCTGGGTGATGTCGGGAGGCTGTGGAGACGGTGGAGGAGGGATGGGGATGGCCGGGGAAGGTGCGGCGGCAGTCGCGCCGCACGTAGGTGCAGATCTGCACCGCCGCCTTTGGGGATTCCAGTTCCTGGTTCGCCGTCGTCCGGCGCTCCCCTGGGTGCAGGCGGCCGGCCGGGAAATGGCCTGGAGCGGCGGCGGCGGCGGTCTGATGGAGGAAGAAGATGATGACGTGGCGCTCCACGTCAGCCATTGCTGACACGTGTCTGCCACGTGGCAGACCCCCTGATGACGTGGCCCGAGACAGTTTTTGATGCAGTTTCCAAATTCAAAGTTTTTGAAGATCGAAGAGCTGTATTATGATCGGGCTATGTAATAGTTAGGAATTACGTATTTTAAAGTCCGATAACAACGTTGTAAATTTCCTATTTGCACATTTATTTATTATTATGCTTTAGCATGCAATTATGTGATTAATTGCGCTTAGAAAATCATGTAAATAGGATTTATGTCGTTATTAAGCATGTTTTAATTTTTGCGAGCACGTTTTATTATGTGCGTTTAGAAATTGCATGCTTAAGGAATTATGTGATGATGAATGATTCGTAACAAAGCTTTTGAATAAAAAAAAAGACTAAGCAACTTTAAATTAAATGTTTAATTAGATTCCATTAATTTGAATATTAAACACTTAAATGGACCTCCATTAATTAGACTCTACACAAAAGTAGTATGAGTATGTGAGTAAACGTCCACCTGCGTGGCTTGCTTGCATCTTTGAGCTACAAGTTTTGTGAGATGAGTTTTCCAAAACAATATTTGATTATTATTGAGTAGTGGGAGCGAAGCTGTAAACGTCCACCTGCGTGGCTTGCGTGCCTAGTAAACAAGAGTACTCTAGAAGATAATAATTAAATAGGATGACTAATTAGATCAAATTGAATGCGGCATGGTTGGAGTAAGTATGTCAATTTCGAGAATTTGATTCTATTTTGATCAAATTAATGGTCAATGCTTTGATGTCACCGCAGGTACAATTCACTTCCCTCGAAGTCCCTTCCCGCGTTTTTAAATAGTGACATGGTCTAGGGTAAATAGACGTGGATTGAAATTAAAGAGCTATTAATTCTATTCGTCCTAAGAACCTAGACGTGGATTGGAATTAAAGAGCTTGGTAAATAGCTTGGTTTATGGTTACGCTAGTAAACGTCCGCCTGCGTGACTTGCTTGTGGAATTCCTAGAGCTGTTCGAGGTTTTTAACATCATTGTTTTTCAAAAGGTTACAATAGTCGTTAATTACGAATTATGTGCAAATTTAAATTTTTTCTTACATGCTTTATTTTTAAACATTTTTTTAGATATGTCTGTTCAAGCAATTGTTAACGGTCTTTTGAGCAGATCCTTAAAGGGTATTGACAACTATAAAGAGTGGAGGAGAAACCTTAGACTAATATTCCAAAATGAGAAAATCTTGTATGTTCTCAGTACCCCTGAGCCTGAACTCCCCGAAGAAGGGGCGACTGAGGAGCAGATAAGGGAATCTGAAATTGGGTAGAGGATAATGACAAGACTCGTTTTGTCATTCTATCCACCATGGTTGATTCTCTTGCTTCACAGTATGAAAACACGCCCCATGCGGGGGTGATATGGGATTCCATGGCAGAAAAGTTCGGTGAGACCGATAGATCTCAGAGATTTCATCTCCTGAGGCAGGTTACTACCTGCAAAATGGCTGAAGGTGCATCCGTGCAAGATTGTTGGGAGATGATTCAGTCGCTCCTCAACTCATTGGGAGATAACTCAGCAGCCCAGCTTTCTAAATAGTGGCTGAAGATTTGAAGATCCCAAAACCCTACTTTGACTGATGAACCATTGAGTTGTAATGTGTTGTTCTGTCTCTGAGGTTTCAGACTCAGTAGACACTCTTCATTTGGTTCAGGCGCTCAGTAGATTACCAGCCTCAGTACTAGAAGAAGAAGACTCAGTGATCTTGGACTCGGCGGGAGCAAGATATGCGAAAGGAGTCGATGGGCCGAACTCAGTAGGAGTAGTTCACTGAACTCAGAGTTGAACTTCAGTAGAGCTGACTCAGCAGGAGCATGCTATTGAATATAGATCAGACTCAGCAACGGTTGGACAGTCTTCTAACTGTCGGAATTTACTAAGTCAAATCAGCAGAGTCATACGAGGAAGAGAGAAGTCAGCTTCATATCTACCTTGAAGTCTGTTCTATCTCACCTACTTTCTTCATCCTCGACCAATGACGAGCGGCCAACTGTCTACTTTCTGATTAAAGCTGCAAGTCAACAACTTTCCAAAAATGGAGGGAAAGTACTCTGCCACCATTCTTTGAAAGAGCCGTTAGCTACCCAAAAGAGAGAGACACAAGGATCGTCGTCTCCAACGGATCTATCCTTGTCTCTTCTCTATAAATAGAGGGATACAATTCAAATTGAAGCTCACCTACGAACATAGAGAAATCCAAGAACACAAGAGCATTCACGAGCAACTCTAAACGACCTAAGTCTTCCGCAAGAAGTTCAAAGAGAAATCTCCGGCGAAAGATGACATACCTGCTCATAGGGAACCAAACTGAACCCGAGTATAAAGCCTCTAGTATCCAAGCGACTGAATACGAACCCAAGTCTATACTTAAACTGTTCATCGCTCTAGAAGCCACCTTCTCGTTCCCTATCCCTCTAACCTAAGCTCAGGAGATCTTATCCATAGCTTAGACGAAGGAGTTCATATCTGAACTGATCCTTATTGTAAAGGACTCCTTCATAGTTGGAGAGTTTGTCAAACACTTTAGTTTGATCCTTTGTAAACTGAAACTTGCTCAGTATAAATCTCAAGATGTGTGTTTGTCCAGCATACAAACCGACTGAGACTGTCTCAGTGTAATACATAGCTTCCTGATCTTTCGGGACAGTGGACGTAGGATTGTTGGATCCGAACCACTTTAAAAACTGCCTGTGTTATGTGTGTTTTTCTGTTTTAACTGTTGCATTGATTATTGTGCATACTGAAAGAATTTCTGAAATCATTCAACTAAGTTTCAGCAAAGCTTAATCGATCGCACTAACGTACTGAAACTGTTTCAATAAAAATGTTTTCTAAATTCAACTGAATTTGGGCCTACACATTTCTACACTATACTGAACTTCTGCTGAACGGTACTGAATTCTGACTCAAGTCAGCTAGTAGACCTCAGTGAAGTCAGCCACTCTGCCAAACGATCCAGAACAACTTATTTGGTCTACTGAACTTGTTCAGTATGACACTCTCCTAAAAAGGATTGTTCGTGTTTAAAGTTGAGAAATTGTTTTCAGGTGTATTCACCCCCCCCCTCTACACCTGAACGTTTAATCTCGGGACCAACAATTGGTATCAGAGCAGGAGTTCTTTAAGACTCTTGTTATTCTAAAATTGGTCTACTTGAACAGATCCAGAAAATGTTTTCACTGCATATCATTCTTCATTAATATCATTATCTACTATGTCTGATATGTCAGGAATCAGGATGGTACCCATGTTCTTAGTAGAGAACTACGGGGTATGGCGGGTCAGAATAGAGGAACATTTGACTTCCCTCTACTATAGCATGATAAAGGTACTGGAGGACGGACCTATCGTTCCAATGGTTGATAGTGTCGTAACTCAGGACCCAGCACAAGGAGGAGGAATGGTGACCGGGAAGAAGATTCCTAAAGACAGAAGTCTCTTCACCCCTGAGGAGAAGAAGCTTCACAACGTAGACCGGGTCGCCAGAAACGTCATACTGACCACTCTGAGCGATTCTTATCTCGGGAGAGTTCAGGACTGCAAGTCCGCGAAGGAACTCTGGGATGCTCTAGCGCTACTGAGTCGAGGGACTCAGAAGATCAAAGCCAACAAGCTGGCGCTGGAACTTCAGAAGCTGGAGAGACTGTTTCTCATGCCTGGTGATTCCATTGAAGATCTCAACGTCAGATTCACGGATCTGATGAACTCTATGAACGGGCTGGGAAAGACGTTCTCCAACCGAGAGATGAATCTCAAGATTTTGAGGGCACTGCCAAACGGTCATTGGACTCCCTTTGCTACTTTACTGAGATATTTTGATTTAGATATTGTTACTCCTGACCATATCTTTTCAGAACTTAAAGCTGAGGAGTTCGAGTTTGGTCTACCTCAAAGGAAGCAGCGAGCTGAAGCTGACACCCAAGTCGACCATGCCTTCAAAGCATCAGTCAACACAGCAGCTACAACCTCTTGCAAGGCTGAACCTTCACTCAGTGATTTACAAGAAGGAAACCTGGCTAAGAAGTACGCACTGCTTGCCATGAAGTATCAAAAGGAGAAGGAGAGGCGCAGAAAACTCTCAAGAGTCGTCAGAGACTCCAAGGGTAAGGCTGAGTATACACCTAAGCACACTCCTGACTCACATACTTCTGAATGCAGGAAACAGGAGGACTCAGCTCAGTCGAAAGACAGCGAAAGCAAAGAAGAGAGAGTCATTACTTGCTACAACTGCAAGAAGCCAGGACACTAACAGTATGATTGTCCTGAGCTCAGTACTGCTGAGAGAGCAGCACGCAACGCTCGAAGGGAGAAGTTCATCAAGAAACGTCAAGCATATATAGCTGGTGAACTCTCAGACGACTCAAATGAAATCGATTCCTTCATGGATTCATCCGACGATAAAGCGGCATTTATGGCCGTAGAGCTTGAAGAAGACGCTGAAAAGTGTCTCATAGCAGGAGAAGAGGATGAGGTAAACTCTCACGCTCCATTTAACTCCTCTTCACACTGCACACACGATACTATTTCAGGTGCAGATGAGAATCTGGACGTCGCAATCGCATATGAAGAACTACTCGACGAGCAGATTCAGATGAGTCTGCAGCTCAGTAAGACTCTTCAGGAGTTGGATACCCTGAAAGTGGAGAATCAGAGACTTTCTCAGGAGAGTCAGGTTGCTATTGAGTCAGAAGGACTTGTATTGAGACTCAGGCAGGAGATAAACTCTCTGATGGCCAAGTCTCAGCATCAAGAAGATCAGATCTCAGTACTGACCAATGACTTGACTCAGAAAGATACTGAACTGAGTCTACTGAAGCAAGAATTGTCAGGACTTCAGACCGAGCATGAACTGCTGAAGAAGAGTGATGATGTCTGCAGGAACTTGATGACAGAGCGGTACATGGGCGCTGAAAAGAAGCTTGAGGCGATGCTAGCAAGCAAGCCTAAGCACTGCAAGGAGGGACTTGGATTCAGCCATGGAGCCTCCTCATCTGCCCCTGTACGCTTAGAAAACCGGCTAGCTGATAGATTTGTTCAATGGGAGACCATCAACGCAGAGATTCTGAACCCCCTAGCCAAGAACAAACAAAAGATGAAAGCACCTCATCTTAGCTATTAGCATTCTGACAAGAAGATCAGTTCCAAATCACCCCAGTTCAGTCAAGGGGGAACTAGCAAAGCTAAGTGGGCTGATCAGTATGGACCTCCGCAGTTGACACATCCAGCTCAGTATGGGTCATATTACTATGATCCTATAGTCAGGAGAGGACCTAAAAGTCAGAAGAAGAAGAAGAAAGCCGTGCAGAAGGCAAAGGTCAGCAATCCACCTACTTAGAAGATCAGGACTCCTGAACCTGTAAAGCCTCAGAAGTCAGCATCGACCAGTCCAGTGGTCAAGTATGTTGATCAAAGTGGGAAGAAACTATCTGAGACCACCAGGGTCGTAAGACAGATCTGGGTTTCCAAAACTAACATCTAAGGACCCAAAATCAAAAATAAAGGGTACCTAAATATAATTCTGTTATGCAGGTGCACAAGGACCCTTGGTATGTGGACAGCGGATGCTCAAGACATATGACATACCAAAAGGACCTACTGAAGAGTTATGCTACTGAAGAAGGACCCCGAATCGAGTTTGGAGACAACGCAAAAGGCTATACCAGAGGCTATGGAACACTCAGCATTGTAACCGCAACAGTTCGAAGAGTATCATATGTTGAAGGACTTCCGCATAATCTTCTCTCTGTTAGTCAATTTTGTGATAACTCGAATAGAGTGATTTTTTACGCTGGTTTCTGTGATGTCATTGATAAATCTATAGGGAAAACAGTGTTGTCAGGTTCGTGCAAAAAGAATATTTACGTAGCTGACTGGAGCTCAGCTGAACCTGAAGCTTGTTTGTTGGCAAAGAACGACAACAGAACGGGGTGGCTCTGGCACAGAAGACTCAGCCATCTCAATTTCAAGATGCTTAACAAGCTAGCTAGAAACACTCTAGCAAGAGGACTGTCGAATGAAGTATTCAGCAAAGACACTCAATGTGAAGCATGCCTGAAGGAAAAGCAAACAAGGAATCAAAATCCTCATGTTCCATCTCCTTCCACTGATGGAATCCTTCAGCTGCTACATAAGGATTTATTCGGTCCAGTCTCTCCGGTGACGATCAGAGGCAAAAAGTATGCTTTAGTGGTCATTGATGACTACTCGCGCTACATATGGGTCATATTTATTGCCAACAAGTCTGACGTCAAAATACTGTTACCAACGCTTCTGAAAAGGCTCAGTGTCGAGAAGAACACCAAGATCATCAAGATACGTTCAGACAGAGGAACTGAGTTCCTTAATTTTATGGTGGAGGAGTTCTGCAAAGCTGAAGGCATAGAGCATGAGATGTCTGCCGCGCGCACGCCTCAACAAAATGGGGTTGCTGAAAGGAAGAATAGAACACTCAAAGAAGCAGCAAGAACCCTGCTCGCAGACTCAGGACTCCCAACCAAATTCTGGGCAGAAGCTACTGACACTGCATGTTACACTCACAATAGATATCTACTGACAAAGCAGCATAAAAGACACCATATGAATTATGGAATGGCAGGAAGCCTTCTTTATCTTATTTCCATATTTTTGGGTGTTCGTGCTTTACCACAATAATGGGAAGGATCAGTTGAAGACTTTTGATAGCAAGTCAGACCAGGGAGTCTTCTTAGGATACTCCCGGGTCAGCAAAGCCTTCAGAGTCTTTAACTATCGGACCCTTTGCGTGGAGGAAAGCCCTTATGTTGGTTTTAATGAGTTAGCTACTGAAGACAGGAGCAGGAACTCTAAACTAGAGTCTGAGGACATCAGTAAGCAGCTACATGATCTGAGCTTAAAGGATAAAGTTGAAAAGATCCAGCTGTGTTGGGATGATGATTCAGATGAAGAAACTGAAGATAAGTCTACTGAATCTCAGCTAGCAGCAGAAGTAGCTGAACAGATTGACTCTACTGAACAGAGTCAATCCCAGGTAACTCAGGTCGATGAAGAAACCCAAGTGGTAACTGAGACCTCTACTGAGGATAATAATTCAGGGGGAACAAATGAAGTTCCTAAGCTAAATGCCCCTGAACCTGGTGACTCAGTAGACCCAACTCTAGTAACTGAATTGCTTCAATCTCAAAATAGTACGACTGAAATGCCTAACTCACGTACTATCTGTGTTGAAAAAATCTCAGATGAAGAGTTGAAACATCATAGATCGTGGCTGGACGCTCACACTTCTGATTTGATTATTGGAGATCCTTCAGCAAGCGTAAAGACAAGATCCAGATTCTGTCAGGGAGAAAGCGCATTATATTCCTGCTTCTTGTCTACTGAAGAACCTCAGTCAGTTAAGGATGCACTTAAGGACGCTGATTGGATCATATCCATGCAGGAGGAGCTGAATCAGTTCACGAGAAACGAAGTATGGGAGCTTGTTGACAGACCCCGGCATCAACATGTGATTGGAACTAAATGGGTCTTCAAGAACAAGCGAGATGAAAACAACGTTATAGTAAGAAACAAAGCAAGACTCGTGGCAAAAGGCCACTGTCAAGCTGAAGGAATAGATTTCGATGAAACTTTCGCTCCAGTTGCAAGATTGGAGGCAATCAGACTATTCCTAGCCTACGCAACACATCATAGATTCAGAGTTTATCAAATGGATGTGAAGTCTGCGTTCCTGAACGGCGTGCTGAAAGAAGAAGTCTATGTAGAACAGCCTCCCGGCTTTCAGCAGGGACATCAGATCTACAGACTCAGAAATGCTCTGTACGGGTTAAAACAAGCACCCAGGGCTTGGTACGATACCCTGTCTGAGTTTCTTCTTCAAAAAGGTTTTCAGAAAGGCACAGTAGACCGCACATTATTCAGCATTCGACTGGAAGACGATATCCTACTTGTGCAGATCTACGTAGATGACATAATCTTTGAATCGAAGAACGTCATCATGTGTCAGCAGTTTGAGAAAATGATGAAGGATAAATTCGAGATGTCAATGATGGGCGAGATGAATTATTTCCTCAGTTTTCAAGTCAAATGATGGGAGAGATGAATTTGAGAAGGGAACATTCATCAATCAAGGCAAATACACTCGAGACCTCATCAAGAAGTTTGGTTGCACATCCGGCAAACCAATCAAGATCCCGATGAACACAAACATGAAAATCGATCTTGATAAAGAGGGAGTATCAGTAGACCATACTGAATTTCATGCTATTATTGGTTTATTATTATATCTAACAGCTACTCGACCTGACATAACTTATGCTATAGGTGTCTGTGCTCGTTTTCAGGCGAATCCTAAGCAGAGTCACATGGACTCAGCAAAGAGGATTCTCTGCTATCTCAGAGGAACACCTGACACGGCTTTATGGTATCCAGCTGATGATAATATTTAACTAACTGGTTATTCTGATGCTGACTATGCAGGATGTAGAATTGACCGAAAGTCAACTTCTGGAACGTGTCAGTTTCTTGGTAGTAAGCTGATTTCATGGTTTTCAAAGAAACAACATTCAGTAGCAATGTCAACTACTGAGCTGAATATATGGCTGCCGGAGGTTGCTGCGCCCAAATCCTTTGGCTGAGACAGCAGCTACGCGACTATGATGTTATTCAGAATGAAGTGCCGATCTTCTGCGACAGCACCAGTGCAATTGCAATCACTCAGAATCCTGTACTTCATACAAGATGCAAGCACGTGGACATCAGACATCACTTCATTCGTGATCATGTCGAAAAGAAGGATATCAGGATGGAAAAGATCCATACTGACCATCAAAGGGCAGATATTCTGACCAAGCCTCTAGCTGAAGCCAGATTCAAAGAACTTTCAGTAGAGCTAGGTCTGCTGGACCCTACTGACTCCAGTCAGTAAGTGGATTCAGGAGAGGAGCATTCAGCTAGGGGGAATGTTCACTCTCAGTACTGAGTAAATTTAAGTATGTAAAGACTCGGTAACCATCTACACGAGGTATCAGCTGACTACGATGTTCAGCTGACAGGTTTGCGTATCTCTACTCAATAGCCAATGAAATATTATGTGCATTTATGACTCAGATTCAGCTTCGTATTCAATGCCTTAGAAAATATCATTTAATATAACGGTTTACATTAAATACACGACGTTCTATGTAAAGCATGTTGAACTCTGTGGCGCATTAAATGCATGTCGTATCAAGTTACTTCTTTGGCTATTTACAACTGTATTTTGACTTAGGCGGCTAAATTGATCATTACCTAGTTTATAGCATTAAATCCTAGCCGTCCATCTCAAAAGTTATTTCAAACTGAACCGTGGATTTATTAACTGTTCATCTTCTTTAACATATATAAACACGTTCAAACTTAGAAACTGCCATTTTCACTCTGCAATCTTTATGAACCCTAGTTTTCTGAGAAAAAGCCTTTGTTTCCTTGCAAACTCATTCTCAAATATCTCAGAATCTCTTTGGTAATTCTTTCATGATCATTCAGCATCGTATATGATATTTCTTTAATATTTTTCATTCGATGCCGATTTTTTGTCTTTGCAGATTATAAAATATGGCAGGAAGAGATGTTATGGGACCGGTGAACATGAAAGAGATCCTCGAGAAGGATAGTGTATGGTTCGAGCCATTGATGGAGTTCGACTCCTGCGATCTAGATTTCATGGAGGAAATCTTTGATTCGCTGAGGGCGACTGGTTTGGAGAAGTTTCTGTCTAGGAAGCCGTCATACTTCCTCCCTCGACAGATAGCTGAGTTATATCTGAACTCAGGGTCAGTAGAAGGGGACATCCGATGCAGATTTGTCACCCATATTCTTGGAGCCCCCGCCCGCATCATTCCTGAAATCAAGATGATGTCAATCAAGGAAGCACTTCAGCGAAGCTTCCAACTTCCGAGCGAAGGCTTCACTACAGTGGGCTATAAGGATGATCACATGGACGAGTATCTGGAAGTATTCTGCGGGAAGCCTACAACATTCAGAGCTGCCTTCCCAAAGAATGCTATGCTTCCCCAGTATAGAGCTCTTGCATACATAGTGACTCAGATACTGACGAGTAAGGCCGGCTCGTTTGACCAAGTATCGCGACCGAAGATTCAGCTTATGATGGCCATTCACGATCATGAAAATATTAACTGGGCTAGATTATTCCTGAAGGAGTTTATGACTCAGGCTGCGAAGTTCGATCATTCAGACAACTGCCTGTCAGTCAAGGGAAAATTACTATACGGCACAAAGCTATCTGTTATGATAGAAGACCTCTGCGGAGCTGACAATGTGGTGTATGCTGACAAGCTATATTTCAACCCAAAGAAAGTCAAATTCCAGAGCAGGGCAGCGACCCTTCAGCAGATTGGATCTGGGCCTACTGATCCCAAGACCGGAGCACAGAAGACCTCCACTCCTACGAAGAAGAGGTCGCCTCCCAAGTCTACTCCCAAGATGCCGACCAAGAGACTGAAGAAAGTCAATGAGGTCGTTCCAGAGGTTGTTGATGAACCACCTCTGCAGTTGAGGGACGAGGCTGAGTCCTCAGAGAAAAATCAGTCAGTGGAGAAGGCCGTCTCCACTGAACGAGATGAGACAGTGGACCAAGGGGTCGAAGCTGTACAGATTCCTACGACTGAGAGCCCCTTGGATATTCCTCCACTTAGCAGCATTCCGTGTGTTGAGAAGCAACAGTCTCCGATTGAAGTCGAAGATTTCGAGACTGCTTCTGAGTCAGAATTGATCGGGATAGAGGCATCTGCTCTGCAATCAAGAGCCTCCCGAGAGATTGCTGAAAATATCCCGGAGATAGCCAGCCACACTGACCTTATCATACTGGCAAGGCAGGCTAGACTCCATATGTTGATCAGGTTCCAGGAGTGGTCTACCCTGAATAAGCTGATCAAACACCACTCCTGTGAACAGCTCCACGAGGAGGAGCTGATGATAAGGAACAAGATTAGCTACTCAGAGCCATCTGACATATGTTCCTTAGATGACTTGAGGGCTGCCATGCTAGCCTTGCTGAATGATCGCCAACCAACCTCAGCAACGACACCCTCAGATGGGTCTGACCCAGATGGTTAGGACCCACCCCGTGATTCAGGCCCTAAGAATCCTGATGAGGGTACTCAACTGGACAAGGATGCTCCAACTTCTACTGCTGAACCTCCTCTCAGCATCCTTGGACCAGGTCAGTCGGAGGTTGGTACCTCGAAGTCTGCAGAACCAGCTCAGCTTCTTCTTGAGTCTGCGTTTGAGGTAGCGCCCAGCCCTAAAAGCCGACGATTGAAGTCAGTGGCTAGGGCCCTGAGGATTCAAGGAACTCAAAACCGACTCCTCGCCCATGCCGTCCACAAGACGTGGAGGCAGACCACTCAGGCTCAGAGTGAGATCAAGGAGCTCAGAACTTCTATTGAAAACACGCCTGCCCCCGACTTCTCAACAATCCTGACTGAAGCACTCGCCACTCAATGAGCCAACTTCGAAGAGCAACTGAGGTTGATGGAGGCTGGCCAAGAGAAACTTCTGGAAGAATACAAGGCCGCCCAGTCAGCTCACACTGCATCCGTCTCTTCTATCTCTTAGGCCACCGAACTCAGAATCCAAACACTTCAGAAGGCTATGGAAGATAAAGTGGATCAGAAGTTGCAAGATATTCAGACAGCAGTAGACGCCTCTCATAAGAAGTACATCGAACAACTAACTGATGAGAGAAACGAACTGCATGAGAGACTCACAAAGCTGCAGTACGCATTGGATGATCTTTGAGCAGCCTATAAGAGTCTAGATAAGAAGGTGCAGATTCCCACCCCTGGCTTATTTGCTAATGCCAAAAAGGGGGAAGGAAAGCTGAAGATTACTGAAGGGAAAGAGAAGGTACCGAGAGTACCTAAAGGAGTAAGAACAGTGACTGGAGCAACTCAGATTCAGCAATCTGCTCCCACTGGTTCCTCTACTGAGACTGCACAAGGCGAGGCCCAGGGTGTCTCAGCAGCAGGAGATGTAGTGCCTGTTGAGACTGGCCCAAGTGGCTCAGACACCCAGTGATATAATCAAGGAGATTGCTGAGTATGCAGCGGAGGACTCAGAAGAGGAAGAGGTTCCTCTGCCTCCTCCAATGCAAGGAAAGGGCAAGAAAGTCCTGAAGCTTCCCACTCCTCCCTCGAAGAAAACTAAAAGATACATCACTCCTAAGGAAGAAGCTTAGATAGTTGCAGAAGAAAAGCTTGCCAGAGAGATTGCCGAGGCTGAGGCTGCCAACAAGCCAAAGAAAAAGCCAGCCAAAGGCAAGACTAAGGCCCCAGCAGGAGGTAGGAAGCCTGGGACAAGGCTGCCCCCAAGGAAACTAAAGCTGAGCGATGAAGCTAATAAAGAGAAAGAGAAGGAACAGCAGCAGCAGAAATATGGTCAGCATGGAACTTCAAAAGAAAAATCATCTACTCCTGCTGATTCAGAAGAAGAAGAGCATGTACCCTCCTATGTTCCCTCAAAGAAACAAGAGCTTGAAATGCAAGAGATATGGGATCAGATGGAGAGGTATCTAGACAGAGGAACTGAAGCAATGCAAATAGAAGCAGCAAGAGAAAGACTCAGATTAGCAGATCTAGAAGCTCTGAGGCTGAAGGCTGAGAAGGAACCAAGCCAAAGGATTCCTGAGAAGGCAGATATCCCTTATAAATACAGAAGACTCAGGAAGCCTACTGACCTTAAGATTCACAGATGGCCCAGAGTGGATGAATGGATGCCATGGGAACGGACACCGAGGTGGGAGTCACTAAAGGCAGACTAAATTAAGCGATACTACTTCTGGAGATACTGGCCTGAAATGCACAAGTCCATCACATTTGTTTAATGGCTTCTGAAGACTGACCCAGAGATATTTGCTAGAGTTCATAAGGCCATAGCAGATAAAATTGATGTCAGGGTCCCAGCTCCAAGGATCATGCCTCCCCCACTGAAGCTTGATGACTCTGTTCATTATGGGTTGATTGAGAAAGAGATTAAAGATGTTGCCCAAGCAAGATATTTAGATGAAGAGCCTGCTGATTTGCCAGAGATATTGAAGCTAAGGAAGATCACTTACAGAATGTATGGACTGCCACTTCCTGAATCAAAATCAAAGGACTTCAAAGACAGGATTCAGCAGTTCAGATGATAGATAGCTTTTGTATTTCTTCTATTTTCTGTTCTGCTTTCTTAGAATAGCAGTCTGATGTATCTGTACTGAATTTCATTATATATAAAACATCACAGTTATTTGGCCCTGACAATTCCTTATTGTCTATATGGCCTTGTTTATCTTTATGCTTAACACACAGAATCACTCAAGTGATTACTGACTCACACACTCACTGAATATATTTATTCCGTCAGTTTTTACCTTGTTAGATTCTAGTCTGTTAGATTGCTTGTAGATGAGGGAAAATGTTGTTAAAAAGGGAGAAATTGCTGATTAGTCTTTTGTATAGATTCTGACATTTCTTCCATGATTCCCTCAGTAGTCTAGAACTTGAAGAACAACTCCACTGATTCTACTTGTAATACTTGTAAGGAGCTCTGTTTCTGATTGTCATAGTGTTAGGTTTTGGCATCATCAAATAGGGGGAAAATGTTGGGAGATGATTCAGTCGCTCCTCAACTCATTGGGAGATAACTCAGCAGCCCAGCGCTCTAAATAGTTGGTGAAGATTTGAAGATCGCAAAACCCTACTTTGACTGATGAACCATTCAGTTGTAATGTGTTGTTCTGTCTCTGAGGTACCAGCCTCAGTACCAGAAGAAAAAGACTCAGTGATACTGGACTCGGCGGGAGCAAGATATGCGAAAGGAGTCAGTGGAACTGAACTCAGCAGGAGTAGTTCACTGAACTCAGAGTTGATCTTTAGTAGAGCTGACTCAACAGGAGCATGCTACTGAATATAGATTAGACTCAGCAACGGCTGGACAGTCTTCTAACTGTCGGAATTTACTAAGTCAAATCAGTAGAGTCATATGAGGAAGAGAGAAGTCAGCTTCATATCTACCTTGAAGCCTGTTCTGTCTCACCTACTTTCTTCATCCTCGACCAATGACGAGCGGTCAGCTGTCTACTTTCTGATTAAAGCCGCAAGTCAACAACTTTCCAGAAATGGAGGGAAAGTACTCTGCCACCATTCTTTGAAAGAGCCGTTAGCTACCCAAAAGAGAGAGACACAAGGATCGTCGTCTCCAACGGATCTATCCTTGTCTCTGCTCTATAAATAGAGGGATACAATTCAAATTGAAGCTCACCTACGAACACAGAGAAATCCAAGAACACAAGAGCATTCACGAGCAACTCTAAACGACCTAAGTCTTCTACAAGAAATTCAAAGAGAAATATCCGACGAAAGACGACATACCTGCTCATAGGGAACCAAGCTGAACCCGAGTATAAAGCCTCTAGTATCCAAGCGACTGAATACGAACCCAAGTCCATACTTAAACTATTCATCGCTCTAGAAGCCACCTTCTCGTTCCCTATCCCTCTAACCTAAGCTCAGCATATCTTATCCATAGCTTAGACGAAGGAGTTCATATCTGAACTGATCCTTATTGTAAAGGACTCCTTCATAGTTGGAGAGTTTGTCAAACGCTTTAGTTTGATCCTTTGTAAAGTGAGACTTGCTCAGTATAAATCTCAAGACGTGTGTTTATCCAGCGTACAAACCGACTGAGACTATCTCAGTATAATACATAGCTTCCTGATCTTTTGGGACAGTGGACGTAGGATTGTTGGATCCGAACCACTTTAAAAACTGCCCGTGTTATGTGTGTTTTTCTGTTTTAACTGTTGCACTGATTACTGTGCATACTGAAAGAATTTCTAAAATCATTCAACTAAGTTTCAGCAAAGCTTAATCGATCGCACTAACATGCTAAAATTGTTTCATTGAAAACGTTTTCTAAATTCAACTGAATTTGGGCCTACACATTTCTGCACTATGCTGAACTTCAGCTGAACGGTACTGAATTCTGACTCAAGTCAGCTAGCAGACTTCAGTGAAGTCAGCCACTCTGCCAAACGATCCAGAACAACTTATTTGGTCTACTGAACTTGTTCAGTATGGCACTCTCCTAAAAAGGACTGTTCGTGTTTAAAGTTGAGAAATTGTTTTCAGGTGTATTCACACCCCCCCCCTCTACACCTGAACATTTAATCTCGGGACCAACAAGGATCATGTTTTATATATGATCGAGCTGCTAGATCGACTTGCAAATGTTGGTGGTGTCTTGGATCGTGGCATCAAGATAGATATCAATCTACATTCACTACCTAAGTCATATGAGAATTTATGCCTAAATGTAGTTATGTCAAAGAAAAGCTACACTCCGAATGAACTTTCGAGTGAGTTAATTACTGCAGAAGGAATCATGGGTCAGACTAAAGGTAAGGGAACCCAAATCTTGAACACTACTAGCAGCTCAAGGAACCCTCCGAAAGGTGGATTCCAGAAAAAGGGCAAGAAGGGTACAAATGTCAAGAAGAATAGTGGGAGCACGAAGTTACACCTACCGGAGGGGTTCAAAAACCTAAGGGGAAGTGTTTCAAGTGTGGTAAGGTTGGACATTGGAAGACTGAATGTCCTGACTTCAAGGCAAAACAGAAAGGTACACGCATAGCCTTAGTAACTGAAATTGTTCTTGTTTTCACATCTACCCATGAATGGGTAGTAGATTCCGGAGCAACTGATCATGTTTGTTACACCTTGCAGGGGTTTCTGCAGAAAATGGTTCTGGCTAATGGCGAGGTGGTGGTTTCCATGGGCAACGGATCGCGAGTTCCAACAGTTGCCATAGGAGATTTACATTTATCTGTTTTAGACTCTAGTTTAGTATTGAGAGATGTTTTATTGGTGCCTGAGTTTAGGCGAAACATTATTTCCGTTTCAAAACTTTTTATTGTGGATGGTTATAGATCTGTTTTTTATGATCAAATTTCGATTTCAAAAGGGAAAGATCTTATCGGCAATGGGTCTTTAAATGGATCTCTATATACTATTACGTCTAATCTATGTACATCTGTTAATGTTGCTTCCTCATCATCAAATCATAAGAAGAGGAAAGAATCTTCTAAGGTAAACCAAACTTATCTATGGCACTTATGACTAGGTCACATCAATCTTAATAGGATCCAAAGGTTGGTGAAATGTGGATCATTGGAGTCTCTCCAAGTTGAACCATTTTCAACTTGTGAATCCTGCTTGAAAGGTAAGATGGTGACTAAGCCTTTTAAGGCAAAGGGTTATAGAGCCACAGAAGCATTAAGTTTGATACATTCTGACTTGTGTGGACCTATGTCTACACAAACTTCTGGAGGGTATGAGTACTTCGTCACATTTACTAATGATTACTCGAGGTATGGATATGTTTACCTTCTTCGCCACAAGTCGGATTACTTTGAAACCTTTAAGGAATTCAAGGCAGAAGTGGAGAAGAAGTTAGGTAAAGAAATCAAAACACTGCGATCTGATCGTGGTGGGGAATTCCTATCCAATGAGTTCAAGGACTACTTGACAGAATGTGGAATTACATCCCAACTGACAGCACAAGGCACGCCTCAGCAGAATGGCGTGTCAGAGAGAAGGAACCGAACTCTCTTAGAGATGGTTCGGTCCATGATGAGTTATGCAACTTTGCCAGTTTCCTTTTGGGGATATGCCCTAGAGACTGCAGCGTACTTGCTGAACCGTGTGCCATCCAAGTCGGTTAACACGACTCCAGTCGAGTTGTGGAGCGGGCACAAGCCCAGTATGCACCACATAGAGATTTGGGGGTGTCCTACTTATGTGTTGAATAAAAAGGCCGACAAGTTGGATCTACGTTCAGAGGTTATGTTGTTGATAGGATATCTGAAGGAAACGAAGGGTGGTTATTTTTATGATCCTAAAGAACTGAAGTTCGTTGTCAGCACCAACGCTCGGTTCTTAGAGGAGGATTATATTAGTAATCACAAGTCTCGAGTCGAGATCATCCTCGAGGAATTACAAGGTGATCGAAATCCATAGAGCCAATTGTGCAAGATAGAGCTCCACGAGCAACTGCACAATCTATTAACATAGCTCCTGACACTCTTCGACGTAGTGGGATGGTGATATTTACACCTGATCGGTATATGTTCACTGGGGAGACGTCTGACCATCTCCCAGCAGATGAACAAGACACCGTGGATCCCTGGACTTACAACGAAGCAGTGGGAGATGTAGATGCAGATTCATAGCGAATCGCCATAGACTCGGAATTTAAGTCCATACCTGATATGGATGTATACGAGATCACTGAACTACTTGAGGGCTGCAAGGCCATTGGTAGTAAGTGGTTATACAAGAGAAAGAGAGGACCGAATGTAGAGATCATGGCATTTAAGGCCAGGCTAGTGGCGAAGGGTTTTACCCAGAAAGAAGGTATCGATTATGAAGAGACATTCTCGCCCGTAGCAATGATCAAGTCTATTAGGATTCTCGTTGAGCATCTAGTTTGAAAGCTTAAGAAGTCTATTTATGTGAAGGAGGGCGAAGAGCATCTAGTTTGAAAGCTTAAGAAGTCTATTTATGGACTTAAGCAAGCTTCCCGGTTATGGCTCCGTCGTTTTGACGAGGTAGTCAAATCCTATGGTTTTGTATCATGTCCTAACGTGTGTGCGTGTACCGTATCTGTGTTAATGGAACAGTGGTGTTTCTTGCACTTTACGTAGATGACATCCTTCTCATTCGGAACAATGTTTAAGTGTTATCAGATGTAAAGACATGGTTATCAGAGCAGTTTCAAATGAAGGACTTAGGTGAAGCTGCTTACATCCTTGGGATCAAGGTTATCCGAGATCGCAAAAAAGGATGTTGAGCTTGTCACAAGCGTCCTACATTGATACTGTTATTGCTCGTTTCAGCATGCGAAATGCCAAGAGAGGTTCAGTACCTTTCAGACATAGCATTTTTCTATCTAAGAATCAGTGCCCTAAAACGCCTGAAGAGATAGAAAGTATGAGGCTAGTACTATAAGCTTTCGCTGTCGGTAGTCTCATGTATGTAATGCTTTGTACGAGACCAGATATCTCATATGTTGTAGGCATGGTCTCAAGGTATCAGTCTAATCCTGGACAAGCGCATTGGACTGCGGTCAAAAATATTCTCAAGTACCTTAAATGGACTAGGGATTATAGAATTGTTTACCAGTCAGACAGTCTAGTGCCTTTGCGTTATACGGACTCGGATTTCCAGGCTGACAGAGATGAGAAGATGTCGACCTCGGGCTATGTGTTTACCTTGGGAGGTGGAGCCATTTCATGGAGGAGTGCAAAGTAGAAATGCATTGCAAACTCAACCATGGCAGCAAAGTATGTGGCTGCTTCAGAAGCTTCGAAAGAGGCAATTTGGCTCAAGAATTTTCTCCTAGATCTTGATATTGTTCCGAATTTGCCTAAGGCAATCACGATATATTGCGATAATGCAGGTGCAGTGGCAAATTCTAAGGAACCTAGATCTCACAAGGCGTCTAAACACATAGACAGGAAGTACCACATTATACGAGAATTCGTAAATCGAGGCAACGTACTCATAGAAAAGATCGGAACTGAAGACAACCTAGTTGATCCATTCACAAAGAGCTTACCAATTCCGGCGTACGAGAAGCATGTTCGTGGCTTAGGATTGGTAGAGATGCCCCCCACTTAGGACTGCAGACACTTTTGTATAAGTGGGAGAAGAGGAGTGATAGATAGGATATATAGCTAAATACTAGTTTGTACCTAGAACTGACACATTGTATACTAAAAGTTTGATTTAGTATAAGTGGGTGAATTGTTGGGATTTTGTATACTAGAAGCAGTTTTTATGCTTGTATACAATGTGTTTTTATCCTTACCACTATTTTATTCTCCTATCTGATAAATATATATATTTGCACATGTTATCCTTTATCTTGTATAAAAGTTAGATTTGTGTAGTTTGTCGGGTATCACAGAAGACAACACAAATTGGTTGAACTTACAAGATATAAACAGTTACCACAGGTGAGACAACTTAAGGATAAGTTGTCGGTTTAAGCTGCAGTTTAGATAAGAAGTGGCTTGTCTTGGCTGCTTCTCTTTACTGGTACACTTAAGGTGGTGTACTGATGGATCATAGTGAGATGTGTTCTCCTAACTGATCCTAGTGGAGAACCAAGATCTCGGTGACTTAGCTGGTCTTAAGCTTGGTAAGACTTCGGCTGAGTGCATTTGGCTATGTAACTTTGACCTACTATGGTGAACGTCATCGCGACCGGATCTACGTATCTTGGGTGTTAGTAGTTATTTGTGGCTCAGGCTGGTTGTCTGTATCTTGCAACCGAATCCTAGTAAAATGGGTTGATAATATCCCATGAGGAACTCGAAAGGATTAACACACTAAACCCGACAGGTTGATTAAGTTCAGGTGTGTTAATAAGGTCGAGTGGTACTACTCAGGAATATAAGATGTTAATTAATTTAAGCTGTCAGTGAGCTTAATTAATTAACGAATATTTCTATCTTAAATATTGAGATCGATTAAGTCTAAAATACAAGCCCTTGCTCAATTTGGGATAAAGGGGTAAGTCAGCACGGATTCTCTAGTGGGATGAATCTTTGTTTATTAATTAATTTTGCTCTGGGCTGAGCATAGATAATTAATTAATTTGAGGCCCTAATTTATTTCTTGTATTAGATCCTTGATCTGGTTCAATTAGTTGCCTAGTTATTTATTGTCTCTTAGAAATCATTATTAATAGATTAACGTAATTTTACATTAGTTAATAATGTTATTTATCTGGAATTAATTGGCCAAACCAATTAATTGATAAATATTAGTAGCCCAATGGATTAATTAATTATATTATGGGCTAATTATGTGGAAGACCATTAGGAATTTAATTAAATTAATGGGCTACAAATATTAATATTATATTAGTTTTTGAAACCTATATATATTAGTATTATGTTCATAAACAAAAGACACACACATTATTATACACATGCCGTGCGTGAGTCTTAGAGAGACAGTAATCTTATTTTCTCTGACCACCCAGAGGAAGAAAAAGGCCGGGACACAGATCAGAAGATCTGACACACGAGCAACAATCAAAGCTGCAACAACATACGAAGGAGGAAGGTATCGTTCTTAACCTCTATTTTCCTTCAACCTTGACTGCGTCGCATGAAATGCAATACTGGCTACACTTAGTGATTCATACATCGGAAGAATGCACGACTGCAAAACTGCAAAGGCGCTTTGGGATGCTCTCACTGTACTGAGTCAAACAACTCCACAGATTAGGAGAACAAGCTGGAGTTGGAGCTACAGAAGCTCGAAGCCTTTGCAATGATTCCCGGAGAGTTAATTGATGATTTCAGCGTCAGATTCACAAATCAAATCCACATCATCAATGGACTCAGGAAAACCTTCGACAATAAGGAGATAAATATCAAAATTTTGAGGTCTCTTACTCGGCCTAAGTGGTACTCCTTTGCTACAGTTTGCGAAGAACTGACTTAAGTGTTGGTACTCTTAACTATATTTTTTCGGAATTAAAACTGAGGAGTTTGAGTTCAATTTTCCGCATATTTCATGTGCTGACAATGATATGCCAATGTATCACGCCTATAAAGTAATGGTCAGCACACCTGGAGCAAGTCCCTCAGTCACTAGTCAATCAGCTGGAAGCTCACTAACAATCCCAACTACTGATAGTCTAGCTAAAAAGTATGCCTTCCTTGCTGTAAAGTATCAAAAGGAGAAGGACAAGCTTAGGAAGATAAAAAGAGCTTCGAAAAACTACCAAGGTAAGAGAGAAAACAATTACCCGAAAGGTGAATCTAATTCTCTACCTGAATGCAGGAACACTAAGACTGCCTCCACTGGAAACAATGAGACACTAAGAAAGGAAGGCAAGAGCTGAAAGGCAAGCCAGAAGAAACAATATGAATGTCCAGAGCTCACGGCTCCTGAAAGAGCTGAAAGGCAAGCCAGAAGAAACAAATTTATTAAAAAAAAGGCAAACCTATATAGCCGAAGAACTATCCAATTGCACGAGTAATGAAAAACTCTTCATGGAATCATCAGATGATGAAGCCGCATTCATGGCAATCGAAGCTGAAGAAGAGATTTAATCGTGTCTCATGGCTGGAGAAGAGTCTGAGGTAAATTCTAATCCTAACATATGCCCTTCTTAACCTTGCACACACGACAAATGCTCTGTTCTAGTAGAACAATTAGATGTGGTTGTAGCCAATTATAATCCTAACATATGCCCTTCTTCATCTTCTAAAGGAAAAAAATACAGATGAGCACTCAGTTCAGCAAGACACTTCAGGAGCTGGAACTCCTGAAAGCTAAAAATGAGAGACTTTCAGTGAGTAGTCAGGTATCTACTGAGTCAGAAGGACTTGTCTTGAGATAGAAGGAAGAGATCAATTCTCTCATGACTAAGTCTCAATTACAAGAATCTCATATCTCAGTTCTAATCAATGACAACTTTGAGAAAGATACTAAAATTCCAGTCTGAAAGAAAAGCTTGAACAATCCAGAGTTGAATATGAAGCTCTGAGAAAAAGTGATGAGGTTTGGAGAACCTTGATGACTGAGCAATACCTAGGAGCTAAAGAGAAGTTTAAAAAATTGCTAAGATCATAAAGACCAGACCATCCTCCACAAAGGAAGGACTTGGATATACATATGAAGCATCAACTTCAGAACAGAAAGCTCAGTATGCCGAATCTATAACCCCTCAGACAAAGAACAAACATAAAATGAAAGCATCTCGGTATAGCTACCAAAAATTGACTAGAGGCTCAAGCCCCAGAACACCCAGATCAAACTCAGGGGGAACCAAGAAGGTCAGATGGGCCGAATAGCATGGCTATCCTCGGTGGAGCCATCCAGCTCAGTATGGATCATACTACTATGAGCCCAGAATCAGTAGCCCCAAGGTTCAGAAGAAGAAGACACCTGAACGTCAGAATACAAAGAAGTCAACATCTCTCAGTCCAGTAGTGAGACTTGTTGACAGCAATGGCAAGAAATTATCTGAAACCACCAGGGTTGTCAGACATATTTGGGTTCTAGAGTCTACTAATCTCTAAGGACCCAACCTGAATCCAAAGGGCACCTGAATTTGTTTTTATTTTTTAGGTGCATAAGGACCCTTGGATCGTGGACAGTTGATGCTCAAGACACATGACGCATCAAAAGAATCTATTGACCAACTATGTTCAACAAGAAGGAGCCAAAATTGAGTTTGGTGACAACCCTAAAGGATATACAAGGGGATATGGAACATTGAGAATATGAACTGCTATAGTTCCCAGAGTAGCATATGTTAAAGGACTTCAACACAATCTCCTTTCAGTCATTCAAGTTTTTGATAACTCTAATAAAGTGACTTTTGACGCAGGTTTTTTTGATATTCTTGATAAAACTACAGGAAAAACTGTGTTATCAGGTTCGCGGAGAAGAAACATCTATTATGCAGATTTGAATACCGTTGAACCTAAAACTTGCTTGCTAGCACAAACAAAGTCAGATGACAAAACAAGGTCGATATAGCATAGAAGACTAAGTCATCTGAACTTCAAAACAATGGACAAACTAGTAAGAGATGCTAAAGTTAGAGGACTGCCCAATGAAGTCTTCAAAAGAAATAAGAATTGTGAAGCATGCATGAAGGAAAAGTAGACCAAATCCAGCAATCCTCCAATTCCATCACCTTCTACTGATGGAATCCTTCAGCTGTTCCACATGGACCTATTCGGGCCGGTGTCTCCAGTGACGATCAGAGGCAAGAAACATGCACTTGTAGTCATAGATGACTATTCAAGATACACTTGGGTGATCTTCATCACGAACAAGTCTGACGTCAAAACTGAAATGCAGAAACTACTAAAAAGACTGAGCGTTAAAAAGGATATCAATATATAAAGGATACACTCAGATCGAGGAACATATTTTCTGAATTCAATGATGAAAGAATACTGCGAAGTTGAAGGAATCCAGCACGAAACCTCAGTGACACGCACGCCTCAACAAAATGGCCTTACTGAAAGAAAGAACAGAATACTTAAAGAAGCTGCAAGAACGTTACTCGCAGACTCAGGTCTACCATCAAAGTTTTGGGTAGAAGCTACTGACATAGCCTATTACACTCGAAGTCGCTCATTACTAACTCAACTGCACATGAAGACACATTGTGAACTATGGAAAGGGAGAACGCCTTCTATTTTGCATTTCCATATTTTTTGGTTGCTCATGTTTTATCCACAATAATGGAAAGAATCAGTTAAAGGTCTTCGATAGAAAGTCAGACCAATGAGTACTCTTAGGATACTCCAGGGTCATCAAAGCTTTCAAGGTTTTTAACTACCAGACAATTTGTGTGGATGAAAGCCCTCATGTTGTATTTAATGAGTTTGCTACTAAGTACATGAAACGAAGCTCTCAGCAAGATACTGAAGAGGTCAGCAGAAAGCTACATGATCTAAACATAAACGATGATATAGAAAAGATCCAGCATTGTTGGGATGATGAAGTACAGAACCAACCAACAAGCAATGTAGCTGAACCAATTTATTCTCCTGAACATAATCGATCCTAGGTAACTCAGGTCGATGAAGAATAACAACTCAGGGGGAACTACTAATGTTCATGAGCTGAATGCCCCTGAACCTGGTGAGTCAGTAGACCCTCATCTTGTTATTGAACTACTTCAATCACAAAATACTACTGAAATTCCACACAATCCGACTATTTGTGCAGAATTAACTTCAGAAGAAGTAACAAGAAGACGTCGTTCATGGTTAGATGCTCTACTTCAGATCTTATTATCAGAGATCCATAAGCAAGCTTTAAGACAAGATCCAGATTTTGTCAAGGAGAAAGCGCACTAGACTCATGCTTCTTGTCTACTGAAGAACCTCAGTCGATTGAGGATGCACTGAATGATGCTGACTGGATTACTGTCATGAAAGAGCTCAACCAGTTTACTAGAATTGACGTTTGGGAGCTAGTAGATAGACCCAAATATCAACATGTGATTGGAACCAAATGGGTATTCAAGAACAAGCGACATGAAAACAACACCATCCTCAAAAATAAAGCTCGACTAGTTGCCAAAGGATATTGTCAAGTAGAAGGAATAGATTTTGACGAAACGTTCGCTCCAATTACAAGACTGGAAGCAATTCGCCTATTCTTGACATTTGCAACTCATCAACAGTAAATTACTATCTATCAGATGGATATAAAGTCAGTTTTCCTGAACGACGTACTGAAGGAAGAAGTCTATATAGAAAAACCGTCTGGCTTTCAGTAGAGACATCAAGTATACAGACTCAAGAAAGCTTTGTATGGGTTGAAACAAACAACCAGGGCTTGGTATGATACCCTTTTAGACTTTCTACTTCAGAAAGGTTTTCAAAAGGGAACTGTAGATCGCACCCTATTCAGCATCAAGTCAAATAGTGATAACTTACTAGTGCAGATCTAACTGAAAAGGCTATGTCTACAGAAAAATCTTCAGAAGCTCAAAAGTCTAAGTCAACTGAACCTAGTAAAGCTGAAGCTTATACTAAAGTCGAGCAAAACATTCCCACTACAAAGTCGTCCAAAGAACAAGAAGCTGAATGAAGGCTATATGGGATGCCTGCGAGAGAGGCTTAGATATAACTGCAGAGGCCAGACAAATTCAAGCTGCAAAAGAAAGAGTCACTCAAGCAGAGGACAGAGAAGGAAACTAGGGAAAGGGTCCCTGAGAAGGATCCGAGCATACCGACTAAGTCCAAATTCTTCAGACGCAAAGAGCAGAACAATAACATCAAGGAGATCATTCATCCGAGGACTTACAAATGGGTGCCTTAGAAAATCAATCAGAATTGGGAGGAGATCAAGGTCGACTTCATTAAAAGCTGCTATATCTGGAAGACAATGAATGAGTCATCAGAACCAGACGTGCTATTTAGAGAATTCTTGATGATCTAGTATATGAAGAAATTCTTACTGCTCTTCAACAATCAGGTCTCCCTCTCAAAACACCTGAATTCAGAACTCTTCCTCCTCCTTGCACTTTAAAAGGAAACATCTACACAAAGGAGATCGAGGATGAGATAAAATTCGCGATGGAGAGAAAGGGGCTTGAACTGAATGATCCTGACGATAAACAAGAAATCAAAGAGCTGAGGAACAGAGTCCACTCTTCATATGGACTTGATCTACCGGAAAAGAAGTCAACTGACTTCAAGGCCAAATTGCAGCAATTCAGGAAGACCAGCTAATTCTCATCTCTCCTTCTAGCTTTGATAGAAATATAATCAATGTACTTGTAATCTCTATCATCATATTTGAAATTCTATTTTATTTGGCCAAAGAAAAGTACTCATTATCACGTGGCTATTTGTATCTTTCAACACATCCTATCACCTTAGTGATCGAAACACACACTCACCTATTGCTTATCAATTTGTGTTTTTCCCTTAGTTCTTTAAGTCTGTATCTTTCTGATCTGTGTCATAGAGGGAAATTGTGTTGTAAATGTTTTGGCATCATCAAATAGGGGAAAATTGTTGGGTATGAGATTTAGTATGATAAGATTTGAAAATCTCAAAACCCCTAGCTGAATGATGAACGTAATAATGTAATAGCTTAGTTGAGTTCAGCATGTTAGGAACTCAGTAGGCTAGTTAGAGTTCAGTAGCTGATAGGTTCAGTAGAACATCTCTTGTTAGTCGGAAGGACTCAGCCCTGAGGAATTCAGTTGGGAGTTTCAGAGCCCAGTGAATTAGTAAAGAAAATCGAGTCAAGTACTGAATATCCCATTAGAATGTCAGTAGAAGATATCTCAGTAAAAGCGTTCAAGGAATTTGAGGAAGTCAACTCAGTACCCGGAGGGGAAATCCCTACAGTGACATTCAAAACTTAAGATGGTCGTTTTCTTGTCGTTTTCGACACGTGTCTAGACCTTTTCCAACGGATCTATTCATGAGTCGAGATTATAAATAGAGAAGTCTTCATGCAGAGAAGATGTGAAGAAGGGAACCAAAAAGCATTAAAGCATTCAAATGCTCTAGCAATCAAAAAGCTTACACAAACGAAACTGATACACAAAGAGATATAATTAGTTCTTCACTTTAGAGATCTATTGTTTCCATTCTTTGTTCTAAGCAATTCTTGTAATATCTTAAACTTAGAAAATTCGAAGGAGTTCAGCTTATTGAAATGTTCTTATTGTAAGAACTCCTTCTTAGTTGGAGAAAATCAAAACTCGTGTTTGAATCTGTAAAGTCACTAAGACTATAACTAGAGTATCTGTTCAGCGTATAGATCGACTAAGACTTGCTCAATATAAGTAATCAAGAACTCCTGCTTTGTTCAGGACAATGGACGTAGGATCCAGAGTATCCGATGTAACACCCCGAAATTTTCGATATAAAATGCACTGCATATCTATTCATGCATGTTATCAAGTGTTTCAGTTCTGTAAGTCGCGCCTTAGAAATTTAAATGAAAACTAAAGCATCTATCTTGTTTGTCATTAAATCATTTTTATTATGTAAATTTATTTTGAACTTTGAATGTGTTTATTTATATCATATTATGATTATATTGTTTATTATTGAGATAGAAATCATGATCGAATTATGAGATAAGTATAATATTTATTCATTTCGGTTTTCCTAAACCTACTAGGATTCATGAAAGGATATAATATTTTATATTATATTAAGTTATTAGGAGATAATTTTATATTATGTTTTATGATTGAGATAGATATTTTATTTGGGATATATATTTGTTTTAGGATCAAATCTAATTGTGTCTAACCAAATCCTAATCTATCAATAATTGAATCTCTTATGTCGTAAGTGATAGAATAAATTCTATATAAAATATAAAAGGACGAAAATAATTATGAATAAAATATATTTGATACCTTTTATGATTAGGGATCATTATATAATTTAATCTAGGGCTATAAATACCCCTTAGTCGCTCATAATATTGCATCCCATAAAATTTTTGAAAATTTGTCAGCATATCTGCAAACTGTTTCAAGAATTAGTTACACATCTTCTCGTCATCATATCCTCGTGAAAATTTAGGATCGACTTCCTCGGTATGTCTAGTATACTATATTATGTTTTTAGAATTTTAAAAGCATGATAAATATTTATTAAAATTTGTTATTCGTAATCTGCCAATTTTTGACAGCATGTTCATGAGCTTGATAGGAAAATTATTTTTCATGTTTTCTTTATGTTGTTTTAGACCATGATGAATTTTAATGGGATATAATATATGTTAGGTCATTCATGTTAAAAAATATAGAATTTTTAGGATACGTTTACTATTTATTTGTTAATTTATTTCTTTGTGTGCCAGATTCTTTTGTCAATGTACATATATATTGAAAAACAAAAATTTTCATGTTACTACTAAATGAATTCTTCATCATGATAAGTTTTATTGTGATGGAATAGGTAATATGTTGTTAATTTTAGAAATCTATGATTTTTAGGACAATACTTTTATGATTTTATTCATTTATTTGATGAGTTGCCGAATTACTCAATGCATAAATGAATTATCAATAGAAGTAAGATTATGTTTAATATACTTAAGTTTATTACTATATGAAATCATTAAAATTGCATGTTAATAAATGGATTATGTATAATATACATTGTTTGATTATTATGATCTATTTGTATTTATGAATTATTGAAATTGTTGGTGCATGCATGACATTCCATGTAGAGTCATTAAGATAAATTTTCATGTATAGGATCGGCGCACAGGACTTAAACATCTGATATCCAAAAAATTTCATCAAATCAAGGTTAAGGTGGGAAAGTATTCTTACACTACATTTATCCTTATTATATTTTATGCTCGATATTTATGAGTTAATGTCAGGCATGAAAAGGAAGGATCGAAGTTGATCCGCGATCGGAGTTGATCGGTATAAAGGTTTATGGTCGAAGTTGATCCGTTTAAATGTTAGAGTCGAAGTTGACTCGGTGGTCTGTGTGACTACGTAATTCTTACATGTTCTAATTTTCCATAATATATTGGTATAATATATAGTTTGGATAAGTATATCCCCCACTGAGTAGTCACACTCATCCCTATCATTTTAACATTTTTCAGGAAATGGCTCGGTCGATGCGTAGAGGTGTTGGTGGTGATGGTCACGAGGATAATTTATCGTATTTCAATTATTGCCTTTAGTTTATGATTTTTTCGTTGTTTCTTTTTGAAATGTTAGACATGGTAATTTTTTATTTAATACTTCCGCTGAGTATGAAAATAACCGGAGTTTTGCAATGATTTTTTTTCCTTGAAAATGTTTTGAAAGAGTTGAAATATGCATGTTAAGTATGAAGTAGCGTTCCTTGTTAAGTTATGAAAATTGGGGCGTTACATCCTAACCACTTTAAAAACTACTTGTGTTGATTTAATGTTTCATTGATTATTTGTTTATACTGTATACAACTGATCTTTAAAAATCACACTCTACATAAAATGTATTTTCAAACTGAGATGAAATTTATTTAGGCCTACACTTCCACACTCTATATTATATTGAATTACTATTCACTGACTGGAGTCAGTAGATAGGACTCAGTAGACAGATACCCTCTGCCCACGCGATCGAGAAAGCTTATTTGGTTAACGACTTGTTCAATAGCACAATTCAGTAGATACTGACTTTCGCGTTTGAGTTAAAATTTGCACTCAGGTGTATTCACCCCCTCCCCCACCCCCCGTTCTACACTTGAAGGCTCGTCTCTGGACCAACATATTCCATTTTTCTATATTTTATTGATAGAATGGTCCACTTACTCACTTGTTAGATAAGGTCCATAGTTATATGGGCCACAAACTATATCTCTAATGTGTATTTTACTTCACTACTTCATTCCGTTTTCTATTATACCAACTTAACTGTATTTTATTTCCCTAGGTTCACTTTTTTTTCAATTCGTAGGCTGAAAAACAATATTCTGAATTTAAAATAATATTTTTGAATAAAAAGCTCAATTACAATTAAACCTCTCTAAATTAATACGTGAGATTTTATTAATTTAGAGAGAGATTAATTTATTTATAAATTAATATTTATTGATTTAGAGAGTGTTTTCGAACTTTAATGGAATCGAATCTTAATTAGATGAATATAGAAGTTATAAGTTTATCGGTATATCATATTTAATATCATTTTGCTATTTACTATCTAAAAACAATGAATTATACTCCCTATGTCCTGTTATTCTTGTCTTAGTTTCCTTTTCGGTTGTTCCGATATTCTTGTCTTTGTCCCAAAAAAGAAAACAACTTGCGGACCACAATCAATTAAAGAGTGGAGCCCACCACTTTAACATACTTTCCACCCACTTTTTTAAACTCCGCGCCGAACACAATTAAGATAAGAAAAGCGGGACGGATGGAGTATTAATTTGTTAAGAAATAATGAATTCATTCATTTAAAAAATAAGTTCAATGGTATAGTTAACATTCACTTACAATCAACATTAAAAAACACTAAAGATAATACAATTCCTTTGCAACTAATTACGGGCAGGAAGCACTTTGCGTCTAGGATTTTTCATAATTTTATAGTTCAGTTCAAGAAAACAACACTGGAATTTTTTTATGCAATTAGAAAATTTTGGATATGAAATTCAATTCTATTTAAGTTTTAAGAAAAGAAAATAGGCAACACTAGAAACAAGTATTTCACAAAATTGTCCTAGTGTTGTTATTTGTGATTTTGAATAATTATGATATTGACGGGACCATATATTTACACTGGAGTTTTCTAAAAATTATTATCTTATCGAATTTGATGATTTTTTACACTGGCCCGAGTTGAAACCGAAGAAAAATATTATCTTAGAGAGATTATTAATTTACTGAGTATGAAATTATGGAGTTTCTACTGTAGTTAAAACTCGAAAATTGCATAAATATTTTTAAGATGTATTTATGATTGGGTTCAAAAGTTTGTTAGGTGCCACAATGTGGGGATGATGTATCTATTGTAGTATATTTTGAAATAAAATAATACTTCGAAATCTTTCAAAAGTTGAGCACATAATTAAGGTACTAGTGAGAAACTCTACTTTGATAGAGTGATAAGCAAACAAAAGTAGCAGCCAATGATGATTTTGGCTGCTACTCGTTCATGATAAATAGATGTGGACAGTGAGTTTATCAAAGAAGAGACAAGAATCATAAGCCTATACGGAATCAGTTCGGATCCTCCGTCTCACTTTCTCGTATCCTACTAACATTTCATCTGTAAATACCTAATTGATTACGTAACCCTAAATTTCATATTGTAACCACCTGAATGTTTAGGGTTGAAAATGTTAGTGGGACACGTGTGAGACACGAAAAAGTGGAACAGAGGATCATATGAGCTACAGAACACCAGGTACCACAAAAATGGATATAAAATAGAGATACCATACGACACAGTTATGAAAAAACAACATTTAAAAGAAGCAAAATACTGATCCATCAAAATACGATTTCCATAAAGGGGTAAATTGGATTAATCTCGACCGTCCATCTTCTATAGAAGGCATGATCTAAATGCTTAATCTAGAGTTTAAATCAGATTAATCTTGACCGCCCATTATTTGAATTTTCAGGTTTGAGAGTTTCTTTATAAATCACTCTAAGTTTATATTTACTTAGTAAAATAAATTATTTTCAAAATCAATGACAGATAAATTTTTTATATGTATCATAGGTGTACTGCTGGTACATATTCTCTAAGCTGACAAAAACGTCCTTAATAACACTTGTCTTTTAGTATCCACTAGCCGAAATGGAAATCAAAAGTAAAAATTTAATGTGATCTTTATAAAAATTTAATTGAACTATACTTTATAGTACACCTTTGAATTTAGGAATATTTTGGATTTTGACCTCCCTTCGTGTTCTCGGAAAAAAAATCAGTTGATCAGACAACATAAAACTTCTACCAGCAAATGGATAAACTTTAAACTAAAGACATTTGAAATGGATGTCTTCCCCTTTTTTTTCTCAAACATTTATCTTATAAATAATGACAAGGTTTCATCTATATTTGACACCATTTATTTCGAACATACATTGCGGCTTCTATTCACACATTCTAGCTTTCCTTTTTTTTTTTTCTAGTGTATGAGCTCTCTCCGTTATCCACCTCCAAATTCCTCTTATATCCGTGCTTATACTTGAATTACAACACTATCTCAATCTATTGCAACTTCTTAATATCAGCAATTACTTCAAACTATACTAACCACTCCAACCAAATTCTTTGCATAACTATGTGGGTTTTTCATGTTTTGTGAACTGAGCCCCAATCACTCCAATTCCAATCAATTTGGTCTTGATATGATTCTATGTTGTCTTGAATCGAATGATCGTTGAGATTAAAGAGATCATTCATCTCATTAAGAGTCACCCTCACCTCCATTGAATGTGAAGTCTTATAACATTGATCCCATTTATTGACGTGCATGTCTGTTTAGGTGATCAATGCAGCTTGAATTAGTTAACTTGCATATTTTGTACTCCCTCCGTCCCATTATTAATGTTCCACTTGCTTTTTTGATTGTCCCATTATTTATGTTCCATACCAAATAAGGAAATAAATGCGTGGACCACAATTAATCTAAGCAAGTGGACCCCACTCCTTTATACTTGTAAACCACAACTTTACACATTTACCTCCACTATCTTAATTACCGTGCTCAGTTCCAATGGGACATAAATAATGGGACGGAGGGAGTACTACATAACAGAATTTATACCAGATATTCTTAGGTGGTGTTTGGAATAGTTTTTGAGTGTTTGGAACACCCAACTTTTAACAGAAATTCCCTACCAAATATAGCCAAGATAGAGAAGCTGCTTAAGCTGCTATGACCCAGCTTTCAGCTACAACTTACAGCTTATCTAATTTATTGGATTATTTTATCCTTTAAATATTTCTCTAATTCTAAAAAATCGTTAATTTTAAAATTAATATTTTCTTATTTACAAATTTAATTATAATTATATTGTAATATATTAGTTAGTAATTTGATAAAAAAATATTTTATATTTATATTTATAAATTCTTCAAGTTTAATGAAATTATTATTATTAAAATTAAATATAATTAATTATATATTAATTAAAAATAGTGGATTCTGAAAATTTTGAATTTTAAATTAATACTTTTTTTTATTTAATGATAATTATTTTTTAGCTACGTAATTATTAAAATTATATAAAAATATTCTAATTATGAATTTAAGCAAATAAATAATATTTAAAATATAATAGTATGATATGTTTATGTTAATATGATATATTATAAATTTGTATAATATAAAAATTAATTTAATTTAATATTTATTTATTTATTATGAATTATAATTAGTTAATAACATTGAGGGTAAAACAAAAATTTTATTTAAAAATTTTAAATAAGCTACTGATATCAGCAGTTTTTCAAATACTATTTTTTCACTTTTAGTTGCTTTCAGCAGTTATTTTCAAGTGCCTACAAATTCTCAAATCAGCAGCTTTCGGTCGCTTTCAATACTTATCAATAAGATTCAGCTACTTCAAACACCCACTTAATATCATGGGCCACCTTCCCAAATATCATTAAATATATCAAAGACTAGTAGTGTATTGGTTTTATTGCTATTATCTTGTTGTTTAGGTGGAACCCTTTGACCAGTTAATTTAGCATGTAAAACTTATTTCTTAATTGTTCTTATGATTGTTTATTAAACCTATTTTTTACATTTGTTTATTTAATTATGTGTGCATAAAGGTAAATACATATTAAGTATAGTAAATTGGCGACGACAGTTTAGGATTCTCTCCACTCTCTCTCTAGGTGTTGGCTATATTATATGATGTCACAACAAGTCACTAAAAACCAAATAGGTAATAAGTTAGGTCATCTTCCATTTTATTCATAAATGGTCCACTTTCTTACATGATAGATGAGGTCCATAGTTATATGGGCCACAAACCATATACCTATTTTGTATTTTACTTCACTACTTTTTGCCCTTTTCAACTGTATTTTATTTTTATTTTAATTTCCCTGTTCTTTCTCAACTTATGTTGAATTTGTTCACATTACCCTTAAAATGTATTATACAAAAGAGGTTATCCATATTTATAGTAATGAAACATGATTAATCTCAAGTTGAATGGGGATAATAAGGAAATTTCAACATACTGCTCATATGTGTACCGCCCCAAAATTTTCAATATAAAATGCACTGCATATCTATTCAGGCATGTTATCAAGTGTTTTAGTTTTGTAAGTCACGCCCTAGAAACTTAAATGAAAATTAAAGCATCTATCATATTTGTCATTAAATTGTTATGTATATTTATTTTGAACTTTGAATGTGTTTATTTATATCATATTATGATTATATTATTTATTGTTGAGATAGAAATCATGTTAGAATTATGAAATAAGAATAATATTTATTTATTTTGGATTTCCTAAACCTATTAGGATTCATAAAAGGATATAATATTTATTATTATTTTAATTTATTAGGAGAAAAATTTATATTATTTCTTATGATTAAAATAGATATTTTATGTGTGATATTCAAGTTTTAGATCAACTTTAATTGTATCAATAACCTAATTCAACAATGATTGAATCTCTTAAGTAGTAAGTGATAGGAATAAATTCTATATAAAAGATAGAAGGACGAAAATAATTACGGATAAAATATATTTGATACCTTTTATGATTATGGATCTTTAGATAATTTATTCTAAGCCTATAAATACCCTTAGTAGCTCATAATATAGCATCCCGTAAATTTTTTGAAAATCTGTCAGCATTTCTGCGAACTGTAACAAGAATTATTTACACATCTTTATGTCATCATCTCATTGTGAAAATTTAGGATCGTCTTCCTCGGTATGTCTAGTATACTCTATTATTTTTGTAGAATTTATAACTATTTTTTTTAAAATTGTTATTCGTAACCTACCACTTTTTGACAACATGTTCATGAGCTTGATAAGAAAATTGATTTTCATATTTTCTTTATAATGTTTTCGACCATTCTGGATTTTAATGGTATCTACTACATGTTAGGCCATTCATGTTAAAAATGCAGATTTTTTAGGATACGTTTACTATTTATTTGTTAATTTGTTACTTGATGTGCCAAATTCTTTTGTCAACATGTAGATTGAAAAACAAAAGTTCTCATGTTACTATTAAATTAATTCTTGATCATGATAAGTTTTATTGTGATAGAATATGTATTATGTTGTTCATGTTAGAGATCTATAATTTTTAGGACAATACTTTTATGATTTTATTAATTTATTTTATGAATTGTCGATTTACTCAATGCATGAATGAATTTTCAATAGAAATAAGATTGTGTTTAATTTACTTAAGATTATAACTATGTGAAATCGTTAAAAATGCATGTTAATAAGTAGATTATGTATAATATGCATTGTTTGATTATTAGCATCTATTTGTATTTATGAATTATTGAAATTGTTGGTGCATGCATTACATTCCATATAGATCATTAAAATATATTTCCATGTATAGGATCGGCGCGCAGGACTTAAACATTGATATCCATTATTTTTCATTTACTCAGAAGGTTAAGGTGGATTTTTTATTTTATCTTTATTATACACTATACATTTTTTCTCATGCGTTATTCAATACAGGCAGAGCCTTCTGGCAATTCACGCAGTAAAACCTTCGAGTTTCGGGCAATTCACGCAGTAAAACCTTCGGGTTAGCCTTCGGGCAATTCACGCAGTAAAACCTTCGAGTTAACCCTCGGGCATTCAAGCAGTAAAACCTTCTGGTTAAGCCTCCGAGCTAGCATGTCTAATTTCTCATGTTAAATTCTTTATAGTTTATAATTTGGATAATATTTGATCCCACTGAGTAGTCGTACTCACCCCCTTATACATTCACATTTTCAGATCATGTACCGATAGATGCTTGAGGTGGCTGATGGTGATGGTCACACAGAATAAAATGAATTATGAAACTTTTTACATTGTTAATTTAGTTTTATCATGAACTAAGCACTTTCTTTCCATTGCATTTTCCAAAAACTAGTAGTCGCATGTGCTTTATTTTTTTTAATACTTCCGCTGTTTATTAAATTTTGCACTGAACTATTCTTTTATGAAAAGATTTATTAAAATTAAAAATTAAATTTAATGACAAAGTTTATGCATGTGGTGACGTCCCCTTAAAAAGTATATGAAAATTTGGGGCATTACAATGTGTATGCCACTATCGTTCACATGACCAAACACCAATATATAAGTCAACTAAACCATTATATTAAGCTTGCTTTACCATCATGTTAAATTGTACTACACCTCCTTAAAATACCTTCTAAGAAGAAGGGTTATCCGAACTTAGAAACTCAAAAACAATATTCAGAACTTAAAATCATTTTTTTGAATAAGGAGCTCAATCAACTCGAGGATTGCATTAATTTTTTTATATGGATCTCCATTAATTTAAATTCTTAATCAGTCTGAAAGATCCAACTATTAACAATAATAATAATAATAATTAGAACGTTGACGAATTCAAAATCCATACAACTTAATAATGTTTGGCACTGGTTATACAGTTCGCGTCATTACGCAATCCATCAGTTAGAAAGTGTCCATTATTTAGTCATCGTGCAAGAAACACAAGTAATGCACTTCTATAGTCATGGGAAAAATAAAATATAATCACGATTTTAGAATAATGAAGTAAAATATATCTAAAAATCTAATTCATACTATAATATCATTGCATAATTTAGAAATAGTGCATAATGGTAGCTTATTAAATATATTAATTGATTATCGGCCACAACCCCGCCACTAATCTCCAATTAAAATGAACTATCCTTGATTCAACAATTGGACAATTTCATGAATGTAACGTGACATGATCATATAATTAACTATTAATAAAAATCATCATTATTATAAATTAAAAGAATTAAATTTCATAATTTTAAGATATAAGGGACGAAATAAATTCTAAGAAAACACTAAAAATCAATGTTCGGCATGATTAGAGACGACGAATTTCTTTAATCCATGAATCATTATTATAATAATAAGAAGGAATTACTTATACCGCCAATGAGAAAGTGTGAACAAAATGAGTGAAGTCGACTTTGGCAGAGGACTGCGTTTGTAGAATCACTTTCAACGTTTGTGGCCACCTTTTTCACATTATAAATAATTAAATATTGTTTTATTAATGAGATAAATCTTACCACAATCAAGAATTCACTATTTTGAAGAACTTATGTAAACCAAATTTTCAAAAAGATGATTTTTTTTAATCATATGTTAAATTTTGTGATTAGTCATGTATAGATAAAGTAGTGATAGAATAATGCATTAGACAAGAATTGAATCAATATAAAAGTTAAAGGAAGGATTAGTGACTGATTTCTTGATTACTGAGATGCTTTTGGTGCTTAAAGTTAATAATTCTCGGATTTTACCAAAAATATAGTATGTTCTTTAAAATCAATTCCAATCACTCACGGCCTCATTTTGCATAAAAACAATTATTTTCAACTTTAAGCAAAAGCAAATAAAAAATGCTTATAATAAGCAGTTGCAAACACACCCTAAGCAACTGAACTATACCGACAAACTGATTTTTTCGTTGCAGTGAATCTTTGTATTAATATGTACATATGTTTATGATTAAATCATGCACATAATCATCCCCATTAGACTAATTTATACACTAATCTTACCTCCTCACGTTTGCATGAAACCAAATTATGCATACTTGTATTGCAAACTTGTTCAATATTTGCTACCCGACACCGACCCTACTGATTCTAAAACAATATACGAATTGTTCCAGAAAGGTTAAGAATTAGAGAGCAAAGTTTATAATTACGGGAGACGGAAGAATTTAGAATTTAATAGGAGAAAATCATAAAATTTTAAAAAATATATAAAAAATACAGAATTCTGCACGATTTAGGTGGACAGATCATGTCCACCTCTAGAGTTTTTCTAGTTGTGGAGTCAAGTCTTGTCGTATAACGTTTACATATATGCATCATCCCCATAGTGGCAAAATTTGACCTCAAGAGTCCCCTTGGGATGACATAGCGGTGAAGGTGGGTGGTTCGGAACCGATAGGTCATGGGTTCAATTCCCACTGGACACGCTATGTGTGAGCCTGTCACCCTGTCACATTAAGGGTGGTTTAACTCTTCTGTGTGGTTTGCAGGCTATTGCACAGGAGCGAGGTTTACCCTGTGCGCACCAAAGGTAGCGGCTGCGGGTTCCTCATCAAAAAAAAAAAAAAAAACCTCAAGAATTGTATATTTTTACCCAAATTTATTTTTTATATATTTTTAAATATTTAGTTTTGCTATCGTATCGTAAATCAACTGTTTGACATCTTTATATTTTTAGTGGTAATGTCCACTGTTAGCCAAAATGAAAAAAAAAATACACAAATATAGCCTAAAAGTTAAACAAAACACAAAAGTAGCCATTTTGTCTTTATCCGGCGGGGCCGATGGGAGGGCCGATGGGTCCATCGGCCCTTCATATTTTTTTATTGTTTTTTTTTCACTAAGGGCCGAGGCCCTCCCCTCATTCATTCATTTTTTTTGTTTTTTTTCCTTTCTTCTTGAGGGCCTTCGGCCCTCCTTCATTTCATTTTTTTTTTTTTTTTCACTTAGGCCCTTAGTGATTATTTTTTTTTTCTTTCTTCTTTGAGGGCCATCGGCCCTCCTTCTCAGTAATTTTTTTTTTTTAAAATTGAATACACATGAGGGCCGATAAGAAAAAAATAATGAAAAAAAAAATTACTATGTCCACGATGCCTTCACGTAAGGGCCATCGGCCATCGGCTCTCACACTTTTTTTTAATACACATGAGGGCCGATGCCCTTTCAATTTTTTTTTAATTTTTTTTTAATTTTTTATGGAGGGCCTATGGACTCCATCGGCCCTCCATCGGCCCTGCGCCGTATAAGGACAAAATGGCTATATTTGTGTTTTTTTTTTTTGTGATGGGCTATATATGTATGTATATATCTATTATATGGCTACTGTTGCAAATGCCTCTTATATTTACATCCTGAATTCGCCCCAGATTTCTTTTTATATCATAATCAACATCTAATCAAGAAAGATTAAATACCAAATCATATAAAGATTTACTTCACAAATTTTGTCACTTTCCTCACGTCTTCCAACACATCCCAATAAAATAAATAAACAAATCATAAAGCAAAGCAATAACATAACGGTAGAATGTTGCAAGGTCGTCTTTTAGCGAAATGACTAAGCTAACCCTCCCACCATCGCCTCCGATCCAACACGTGGATACTGCCTTGCGGATTTAACGCCTTAACTGTCGTCGGGCCCCACTAAAAAGCCCGTGGCACCACCGTGATTAAAACTAACATCATTACCAAATCCACACTTTAACTATCCTTATATACGGAAAAAGATCTTGGGGAATCCTTATTTTTCTCTCTCCAACGGTCCCTTATCCACTACACAAAAATGAGGGAAGGCAAAAATTTCTCCTTCGTATAGGGGAAAATCTCCCCTCCCCTATCGCTTTCGGTATAATTTTTGCAGCAATTTCCTTTTTTTTTGATAGTATCTTGTAGAAAAATCAAGAATAAGAAGAAATTAAGAGAAGATCAGAGGACTACTGCTGGAGATGGAGATGGAAAATCGAGTTTCCGCCGGAGACAAGAGATCGGCGGCGCTCCGCTCTTCCGATCGATGGTCGGCTCTTTCGATTGAGGCTCGCTGTCTCACGATCTGTGTCTCCGTCTGAAAGCATACGGAGAAGAGAAGAGAGCGAGAGGGAAGAGTGAGACAGAAGAGAAGAGAGCGAGAAGGAGATGAATGAGAGAGAAGAGTGACAGAAGAGATGCAAGCCAGAGGGAGATGAATGAGAGAGAAGAGTGAGACAAAAGAGATAATATATCGTTTTTAATTTTAGAAAATATTCTTGAATAATATATTCATTTCAAATTTTATTTTTTCTAGCAAGAGAAGTATTTTTAATAATAGTATATCATTTTCAATTTAATAATATTATTTTTAATAATAGTATAATTGCATTTAAAAGTGATTTGTAAAATTAAAAAATAAAAATATTATGAAATATTTTTTTTTAGGAGAGAAATAGGAGAAAATTGTTGGAGACAAAACACTGTTTCTACACAAAAATACGGATAGGGCTCCCCTAATATACAGGAAACACTTGGAGGTGGTCTTATATACTCACACAAACTCTACCAGAAGTTTATCAGTTCGCCAACTCAGTGAGTCAGTTCAGAACAGTGCTTCCAACTATCGTCAGACGAAAAACCCCACCTCGATTCACACGCGCCGCCGCTAAGGGAGGCGCCGCCGGACCCACATTATGGATTCCCTCCATCATCTCCTCTTCCTCTTCATGCTGTTCGGTTCCGCCGCCGCCAAGGGCGGCGTCGTCGCGGACCCGCATTGGCTCCCCGCCACCGCCACGTGGTACGGCAGCCCCGAAGGCGACGGCAGCAACGGAGGCGCGTGCGGCTAAGGCTCGCTGGTCGACGTGAAGCCGTTCCGGGCCCGCGTCGGCGCCGTCAGCCCGGTGCTGTTCAAGGCCGGCGAGGGCTGCGGCGCGTGCTACAAAGTGCGGTGCTTGGACCGCTCGATTTGCTCGCGGAGGGCGGTGACGGTTATCATCACCGACGAGTGCCCCGGCGGGTACTGCTCCGGTGGGAAGACGCATTTCGACCACAGCGGCGCCGCCTTCGGGAGAATGGCCCTCGCCGGCAATGGCGGCCAGCTCCGCAACCGCGGCGAAATCCCGGTCATATACCGCAGGTAGTGAGTGTGTTTTTTAGTACATAATTTTTAATTTAGTGTTTTTAACGGTCTAGTTCTGTTCTGTCATAATATGATTAGGTGTTAGTTAATTAGTTAATTCATGTTTAAGCCTTTAAGGACATGTTTAACTGCTAAGTGTTAGCTAACACTTGTTGTTCTTTTAGGTGGATTTTTCTAATATTTCTTAAACAATTAGCTATTATTTTGAGAATGTAAACAACTACAGCTATATCCTTATGAGCATTTATTTGGTAATAGGATTTTATAATATAAAATTAGTAATTTACTCACTTAATTCTCATTCTAAATCTTAAAAGATTCTCTAACTCGAATCTCAATCTAAATTACTACAAAACAAGCTTCGCTATATTTTTACAATAAAAGGAAAGTTGACTGGAGAATTCTCAAACTTGTAGGGCCCAAACTACTACTATTGAAAGCAAAATTATTAGCATATCTTAAAAATGACCCACACTATCAAAATAATTTTTGTATGTTTACTTTCAATTTGGTAAATTTTCGTCGTTAATTTATGATTAATAAAAGAAGTGGGAAATTTAATATCTACTTTATTTATTAATTTCAGACACTCGTGAAGAAGACACACGCACACATGTCTGTACTTTTTTGGTCAAATTTTTACACCCTCTCTCCTTTGAAACTGACCAAAGTCCTTACACACTAGTCCGAATCTTTATTATTTTCTTACTACAATAATATTATAGTATAAAATTTAGTTATTTAATATAAAGTTTGGTTTATTAAATATTTTTGCAGGACACCATGCAAATACCCGGGAAAAAACATTGCTTTCCATGTCAATGAAGGATCCACTGATTATTGGCTCTCCTTGTTAGTTGAGTTTGAGGATGGAGATGGTGATGTTGGATCCATGCACATAAGAGAGGTATGTAAATTCCCGTATTTTAATCTCGTATTTTATTATACGAAATTTCCATTAATAAATTTTTGTCCTAATGTGATGGAACCCGACTTTTTTGGTTGATTTATTACCATAGTCAAAAGACAATTCCCTCTTTCTAGATGGATTTTCTTTCCAAAAGTTCCCACTCCCGCACCTCTCTATGTAAGAACCATGTATGAAAAATCAAGAAAAAGTAAGTACTTCATAATTTTTTATTGTCACATTTTTTGACTTTAAAATTATAGAAGAATATATTTTCGGAGCTTGAGATCTCTACAATCACGTGCCCCTGGCAGTCACGTGTCTCTTACATTTGAAAAGAGATCGACTATAGCTAACTTTAGCTACTATTATTATGTGGGAATTTGTTTTTTTTGATAATTTGCCTTTAAATGTTAGGTCATAACCCTAAGTGCACGTACACATACCACCCCACTTCGTTTTCATCTCGTATTTCACTATTATCAACATTTTATATACAAGCAGGTTAATTCGAACCAGTGGCTAGAGACGACGCACATATGGGGCGCGACTTGGTGTATCATCGCCGGACCACTAAAAGGGCCGTTTTCCGTCAGACTGACCACCCTGTCCACCGGAAAAACCCTATCGGCGCGCGACGTGATTCCCCGGAATTGGGCTCCCAAAGCCACCTACACCTCCCGCCTCAACTTCAAATCTGACCTATAAGTAAAGTTTATAGCAATTATAAAGTAAAGTCTTTATTTAATATATAAAGTGTAATTCTTTTTCTCTAGTGGTTAGAGAAAGTTGCGACCCCTATGGCCAACTTTTTCTTTTTTGCCTACCCGTAGGCAGGCAGTTGGAGCCTCTATTCCATATCGTGTTCGAGTCTCGTGTTTTATTTTATCGAATATATCACGAGATCGAAAGGAATAGAGGGTCACGTATCATGTCGTAAAAGTTTATTTCCCCCCTACTATATCTAGTGTGTAAAGCATTGTAAGTGTTAGTGTTTGTAGCCCTCTCCAAAGGAGAGAGTGCGGTTGGAAATGGGGTTTTAGGTATAATCTTGTTTTGTGAGTGGTCTTTGCTTATTGCATAGACAAGTTGTGATTGTATCTTGTTTTATGCAATATAATATATATAGTGATATATGTTTTTATTTAAAGTAAGTTGTCGATAGATGATTACGAATTACTCTCACCGTTACAGATTATCAGTATATTTAATGTATAATGCTTTTATTTAAAAGGAAGTTGTCGATATTTAGCCGACTACAATTTCTTTCATTGTTCGGAAAATGTTGAGGATTGGGTTGTGTACAACTCTATGGCCCATACTTGTCAGGAGATATTAATGCAACAAAAGTGAAGTTAAATTCAAGTCTCACATGCAATGCAGGGCAACCAATCGAGTTGTTGGCTCCAACGGCCAGATATTGATTTTTTAAATGAAGAAATTGCATATAAGAAACCAAAAAACACAAAATGAGAATTTTTTTTCCCAATAATTCAAGAATCTGCATGTGAGCACCCAGCAAAGAGGCCCACAAGATATGGTTAAGATCCCACCTCCATGTGATATAGTGGGGATTCAGATTTTTTGTGATAGAATCTTAGCCTATTTGCATATTATTCCTTATTTCTTCTCCTCATTTAGATTTTTATATCCCAAATTGTCATGTATTTGAATTCGTCAGTCGTGACCAATATTATCGGGCCGTACATCCAAGCCTAGAACTAGAATGAACAATAATACTATTAACTGCCTCATCAGTCAACTATAATATGGTGGAAATACCCACTGTTAGCCAAAACGAAAAAAAAAAAAAAAACAAATGTAGCCTGAAACTTAAACAAAACACAAAGTAGCTATTTTGTCTTTATCCGGCGGAGGGCCGATGGGAGGGCCGATGAGGGGAGTCCATAGGCCCTCCATCGGCGGAGGGCCGATGGGAGGGCCGATGGGGGGCCGATGAACTCCCCCCTTGGAGGGCCTAAGGAGGGCCTAAGGAAGGCCTAATGCCTTATGCCATAAAAATGTGTGTTGATTGAGGCCATCGGCCATCAGCCAAAATTATAAAAAAAAATTATGATCAATGGCCTAAATTGAAAAGAAAAAAATGTTTACTAACTGATGGCCGATGGCCATCGGCCAAAATAATTTTTTTTTTTTTTTTGATGATCAACGGAAAAAAAAAAAAAAAAATTACTGACTGATGGTCGATGGCTAACTGCCAAAATTTGAATTTTTTTTTAGGGCCGATGGCCCTCCTGCTTAACACATTTTTTGAGGGCCCTCTTAATATGTTGAGGGCCGATGGAGATCGGCCCTCCATCGGCCTTCGGCCCTGGTAATTGTTTCTGATTTTTTTCTTTAGGGCCGATGGACTCCATCGGCCCTCCGCCGGATAAAGATAAAATGACTACTTTTGTGTTTTATTTTAGTAGTGGGCTACATTTGTTTTTAATTTTTACTGTTTGGCTAATAGTAAAAATTCCTCATATTTATGTCATATATACTAGTACTATACTAGTTTTCATTATTGACTAATTTGAAGAACGAGAGAGAGAATGCAATATGTATAATTACACATTACTAGAAAAGTAAAAATGCAACACTTGTTACAACAATATTGGCTTAAGACCTAGTACTACGTCGTTTTGGAAGGAGCCGCATTCACCTGATTAATCAGCTCCAAGAACGACCCCTCAACAAAGCATTAATTAGTAACCATTCTTACCAAGAGCTAGCCCACTTGGTGATTCCTCATGAATCCTGGGAAAAATAGACCAAAGAAAAGGTCCGATGTCTTGTAGTAACATCTAATTGTTGCTTAACCTATCATGCTTAGTGATAACACCTAAATTTTCAAAAGGTCTTGCGTATAATAAATTTAAACAATCAAAATGAACTCGGGAGAGGCCGTCCACTATTGGAGAGTGAATATATCGTAATATTAAAAACATAATCACATTGTTTCTCTAATAAATTATTTTCGTTATAACATTGATATCACAGATTGCAACGTATAACGTTCTACTAGAAACAAATAAACTTTTCCATAAACGAAGAATTCCAGTCGTTCGTTTAGAAGGGTTCAGGTTTGACACTAGTTCATTTTTCACAACTACAAGTTCAATTCCTCAGTTGCAACATTATTTGCTCCCTCCAGTGCGGCATCCTCCGCCACGGCATTTTCTAGCACTTTCGGGCCGGGCCAGCATTTTTCGGATCTTCGGGTACGGCAACTTCGGGTCCTGAGAATGAAATGATTTGATTTGTGTTTTAACGTGATGACCACCTCAGTTTTTGAGGCACACTTCCGTGCGCCGGATGTATGTACATCCGGATCGCATGAAAGATCCATTTTAACCCCGGCCGTTGGATCATTTAAAAAAAATTAAAACATAAAAATAAAAACCTACTCTCTCTCTCTCATTCTGCTCTCATCATCTCTGCATCCTCTCTCATTCTCTGCTTCTCTCTCTCTCGTCTCTTCGCCTACGCTCTCTTATTCTCTGCCTCTCTCTCCGAAATCTATCGCATCTCGCAGCTCTCTCTCCTACAGGTCTAAAGGCCGGATTTTTTCAATATTCAACCGTTGCTTCAAAATAAGGCGGACATCACATTCGACCCTTCTTCGATGAAGGTTTGGTCAAACTCTAGTTCGGTCTTTGATTTTATTTTTGGCCTAAGCTAGTGGATATGTATGTAGAATTGTAGATAGTTGTTGTATTTGATTTGAGTTGTGATGTTTGACTTACTAAAGAATTTTAGAACTATTTGAGAAGAATATTTATTATGTTATCAATATATTTGATGTAACTATGTGATTTCATATGATTGACACATTTCGTAGTTATAATTGACACTTTACTTCACTATTATTGACACTATGAGATAAAATAACACTTTTATTTGTTGCAATTGACATATACAAATGACACGCTATGAAAATTCTCTCCTCCGAGACAATTGACACTTTTTGTTTATTACAATTAACACTTTGAGATTAATAACACTTTAGTTCGTTGCAATTGACACATTTATTCGTTACAAATGACACTCTCCTCCGAGACGATCGACACTTTTGTTTACTACGATTGACACTTTGAGTAACATTTTTTATAACTATGATGATCGTATTTTGTCGACTAAATCATTGAACGTTTGTTTCATGCGCTTATTGGATTAAAGTGACACATGCCTTAATTATGATTGAAACTTTACTTCAGTATGATTCACACTTTTGAGATAAATAACACATTTATTCACACCAATCAACACTTCTTTTCTAAACAAATACATTGTATTTGAAGCAAATGATATTCTACAAATGACACTTTTCTTCAAAAAAAATGACACTTTTTAGGTAGAGTTAATAACAGAAAAAAATAAAATAAAAAACGTTTTAGAAAAAGCAAAAAGTGTTAAAGAAAGAAAAACGTTAAAAGAATAAAATTAAAAATAATTAAAAAATCAAACAATAATTTTTGTTAAATAAAAAAATGAATTTAAAAAAAATGCAGTTGAACAGACTTAAGACCTCTTAGTTGATGGAATAATGAGCTTATCGTTAGGCTATGAAGCATTATTTTTATAAGTACTTGATTTTAAATAAAAACTAATTATGATATAGTCAAATTTTCATTTATAACTAAAAATCAAAATTAAAAGGGATTTATAAAATTATGAACCTAAGTAATTGAAGATCTAATATAATAAATAATAAATATAAACCCAAATTAAATACTATATCAAACATTTTCTTGTCACTGATACAAGTGAAAGTGGTAAAATGATGGTATCTTTGTGAATTTCGAAAGAGAAAAGGGGCGAAATTGTGAGGAGGCAAATTAAATGTATATTAATAAAAAAAGGAAAATTAGCAAAAATAGTCTTCAAACTTCACATTTTTGCGAATTTTTTGTTTTTGTTTTTTTGACCCTCAACTCTTTGTTTTTTTGACCTTCAACTCCTTGTTTTTGCGATTCTAATTCTACTAGGATTTTAGTCCGATTTTGCCCTTTCAATTTTTATTTAAAAAAAAAATTAATTAACTGTTAACGGTAGGACTAAAATAGCTAAAACAAGGAGTTGAAGGTCAAAAAAAAAGAAAAAATTGAGGACAAAATTCGCAAAAACGTAAAGTTTGATAATTATTTTTGCCAATTTGCCATAAAAAACCTCAAAAAATAGACTAAAAGAATCAGGCTTTCGCATGATTGAAGGCATAATATAAAATTTATGAACGAATTTTACTCAAACAATAGAGTTTATTCGACGTATCTTGATCTAACTATACTCATATAATCTCTTTTCACTTCAAATTCATACAAAAACAACACTTTCTCTTGTCTAGTTCAGACAGTAGTAACCTCTGCAACTAAAAAAAGAATATGTGATCACTCTTTCTGCACCAAATGCTGAGCATCTTCAAGCTGAACTTCACTCCCTTCCACTCCATAGCCATCTTGGAACAGCAGTTCGATCTGCTCGAGCGATTTCCCCTTGGTTTCGGGTATGTATTTGTAGACAAACGCAACCGAAACTGCAGATAGCGCCGAGAACAAAAAGAAAGCCCCACCAAAGGTTATAGCATGAGCAACCGAGAGGAATGACATGGCGACAAACCCGCTGCAGAGCCTGTTCCCGACGGCCCCAAGCGCGGATGCTTGAGCACGGACACGAAGAGGGAAGATCTCCGACGTAATAACCCAACACACCGGACCGATCCCAACTGAAAAGAAAGCCACATTGCCACAAACACCCAAGATTGCAAGTGTGATGGAAAGTGAGCCTGTTCCGAAGAAGGAGAGTGTTGCTCCCACACTGAATAAACACAGAGTCATCCCAATCGTGCTTACGTAGAGCAGAGGCTTCCGCCCTACTCTATCGATAAGGAGAATGGCTATGAGGATAAAAAGAGTCTTTGTCACTCCAACAGCAACAGTTGCTGCAAGAAGGTTTGATTTATCACCAATCCCAGCTGCTTGGAAGATCTTCGGACTGTAATAAACTGTAGCATCTATCCCGGTAATCTGTTGGAACGATTGGATTCCAAAACCCGCGATTAGCATCTTTGCAAGGGCCGGAGAAGGGCTTAAAAGCTCGCGCCAAACGGCCTTCTTCTCAACTTTGTCATCATTACCTAATCCAGCTGCTAACAGTATCTCAGCTAGCCTCTCTTCCACTTCGGTTTCATTATCGTTTGTCTTTTGGAGCACGTATTTTGCTTCATCAATGCGGTTCTGCATCACCAGCCATCTTGGGGACTCGGGAATTATGCACAAGGCGAACACTATGAAGACGGATGGGAGGATTCCAACGGCAAGCATGACTCTCCAGTTAGTGTGAGGGGAGAGGCCGGAAAACGCGTAGTTTGAGACGTAACCTAAGAGTATACCGAGGTTTATGAAGATTTCCGGGAATGAGGTTAGTGAGCCTCTTGAGACGGTTGGGGAGATCTCGGCTATGTAGACTGGGGCGATCATGACACCGAAGCCTATCCCGATTCCACTCAAGATTCTTCCCAACATCAAGATTTTGAAGGAGGGGGCGAAGGTCATTACGAGTGCACCGAGCTGGAAGACAATGGCGGCTAGGCCCATTGTCCATTTTCTGCCGATGGAGTCGGATGTTCTGCCTCCGGCTAGGCTGCCTATGAGAGACATCACGCTTAGGATGCCGATGAGGACTTCTTGTTGGACCTCGGTTATGTTTAAGTCTTCTTGGATGAAGAGGATTGCTCCACTCATTACTCCCACATCTGCAAATGCACAGCAAAACTTGCTTAAGTCAAGAATGTAAGAGAATGGAAGTATGAAGCATGAATCAATCAAACAATAGCAACCCTCTTTCCTTCTCTAGCTAGATTAACATCTTGATTGACTATGTATGAAGAAATTGCAATAGAATTGCAAGTTTGAACCATGAATTACTCAAGCAATAGCAACCGTCTTTCATTCTATAGCTAGATTAACTTTTGATTTACTATGCACAAACAAATTGCAAGAGAAATTCAACTTTGAACCATGAACCATGAACCAATCAAGCAATAGCAACCTTTCTTTCATTCTATAGCTAGATTAACTTCTTGAATGACTATGCATGAACTCTCTTGCAAGAGAAATCCATTACATTCTAAAATATGTTGCATTAATCACTCCATAAATTCAAGACAAATTATCGAAATTGACTTCTTAGTTCTTATTACAGCATTACTTCATAGCAACACTTCAATTACATTAACATTATTACCCTCAAATTAACATGGAATCAAACCCAAGGTTATCACACTATCAAAAGCATAGCATGCCCACTAAAGAATATCAAATGCTACATCCACAAATATACTAAACAACCAACTTTGACTAACACCTTATCCCTACATTATCTCTCAATCCTAACCTTAACAAACTAGAACAAGACACCTAATAAACAAAGACAGAGCATTGATCTCATATAAAACAAAATGTGTAAGAACCAAGATTTGTACCATATCCAAGAAGCACACTATTGAGAGAAGCAAAAACAGAGCAGGCAAACACATATTTCCTAGTCGTCTTCGCCCTCTCCATCTGTCGGTGGTGATCTGCAGCATCATAATCATCGCCAAAATCATCACTACTTCTCAGCTCAGAATCATCCATCCTTGTGTACTTGTTCTTGGATCCCAACGGCAAACCCATCTCGATAACGCCATTTTCTTGACCACTTTTCAGACCCATCTCCCCAAACCGCCGATTGCAACTGAAAAAACCGAGCTTTCCAACCGTTTCAAGAATTCAGGCAAGATTCTTGAAACTGTAGGTGGGTGCAGGATTGGGGGAGAAATGGGTTGTTTCAGATCTGAAATTGGGAGTGAAGAAGACTTTCATTGACAAGTGGGAGTTTCTTTTTGGTTCAAGTAAGCAAACGACATTGTTTTTTATATATCATTTTTTTTAAAAGTCTGTGAATGATATCACACGTTCTTGACTTCTTACTAGTCCAAGGTTTCATGGAGCTTTCCAAGCAACAACAGCTGGGGCCTCCTGGGCACTCACCATAAATTCTGAAATCGGATTGATTCGGTCTTATTCGGTTCAATTCTAATGAAATCTGGTCTTATTTTGAGGATTTTAACAAGATCGCATTTTTAACTTTAGGGTTTCATCTCGGTTAAATCAAATTAGTCGAATTACCTTTGTCATTAGGAGAATTTTTTTACATTGTCTAAAACATGAACAAAATGCGTTAAAAACCTGCAATATTATGAATATTCTTATCAAAGTAGTAATTATTTTTATCCAAATTGGTTGTTTTTAATCTTATCACAAAGTAATAATAGTACAATGGTAGTGATTCTCGTGTGAATAGTCCTTATTGTGTGTATAAGTGAATACTGCACTTTTAAGATAGTTGTACTGCACTTTCAAATCAAACATATTGCACTTTATTTGTCAGATTACAAAATGCTCCTTAAGTGCAGTTTGATCATTTTGAAAGTGCAGTACTTGAAGTATAATATTATCAATTTAGGGGTGTAAGTGGTTCCGGTCCGAACCACGAAACCGACGGAACCGAACCGAACCAAACCGAAAAATATGCTTCGGTTCGGTTTCGTGGTTCGGTTTGGTTTATATTTTCCGAAACCGTTTACAATCGATTCGGTTCACGGTTCCAAAGGTTTAGAAACCGCTCAAACCGAACCGAACCAATGGAACCGAATGAAATATATAGATTTTTGTTAATACTACATACTATTTACTTACTAGGTAGTATACTAATATGTGATTACTCGGGGTATAGTAGGTAATTGATACATATGTAAATATGTAATTAAAAAAATTAAAAAAGAGATGTTAATATTACTATTACACTAGGGCAGTAGGGCACGCCGCACAACTGAGTCCTGACTACACCACTCTTCTGTCTTCTCAATTCTCATTTCCATCTTCATTCTCATTTCTCAATTCATTCTCAATACTATTTTCACTTTTTCTACCAAAACGTAAAAGTTGAACAACAAATCCTCCATCCGTAGGAATTTTTTCTGGGAGTTCTTAGTTCATCCGTTTACGTGGAGTCATGAAATTGTTTCATTTTACTACTGCCTATGTGGATTGTGGAGTCATGAATTTGTTTCCCCTAGTTGGAGATTAACTATTGTAGTTATGTTTAGTATATTTATATTTTGTTAATATTTTGGAGTTGTCGTGCTTGGATTTCATTCACGTTAAGCATGTATGGAATATTATGATTCAAAAAAATCTATTTAGGATTTAAAAAGGTAGAACCGATGAACCGAACCAAACCGAACCATTTCTAAGCGGTTCGGTTCGGTTCGGTTCCAAAAGTAAAGTACACCTTAAACTGAATCGAACCAAACCACTTTCATATGTTCGGTTCGGTTCCTAAATTGTACTAAAAACCGAACCGAACCTTTACACTCCTAATTATCATTTATAAAGTGTGGTACATTTGTTTTTAAAGTGCAGTGTTCACACATTCACACGATAAAAATATATTCATATATGAACCTCCCTCGTAATACAATTATATCTTTATCGTATAAATCTAATTATGATATTTAATCCCTATCGCGTGGAATAGTCAGTTATATAGAAAAAAGAAGAGTATAACATAGTTGACTATGTACCGGACCATTATGTATTCCAAATTTCTAACGGAAGATGTGGCAAAAGGGGCAGGCGGGTCGGCCCAGTCACGGGTTTATCGGGCCAATTTAATTTTTGAACCCGCCCGAGCTCGCCCAATATTTTTATTGAATCGTGATTTATAAAGCCTAACTCGATTTCGGATTTTCGAGCCCACTAATTTTTTTAATATATATTTATTGTATAAAAATAAAATTAATATATACTCTCTTTGTCCCATAGATCTTGTCCTGATTTCCTAATTAAGGTGTCTCAGATATCTTGTCTTGTTTCTTAGAATGTCAAGATTGTGTGGCTAGAATTCACCAACAATTTAAGAGATCAACCACTACCCACACAGCTAACAATTCTTCTAAAAGTTCGTGCCCAAAAGAAATATGACAAAATTTATGGGATGAAGGTAATATAATTTAAACTAAATATGCTAATATTGAATAAAGTCTAAATTATGAAGTAATTAAATAAATTAAATATATTATATTATAAATTTATTTACAAATAAATATCAAAATTCAAAGTCGGATATAAATAAACATCACAAAAATTATAACTAAGACAATAAACAATTTAAAATCGCCAAGTTTCAACATATATTAATTGCATTTTGAAACTTGCTTTGATAAGTTTTTATCTCCCATCTTTTTTTCATTTATATTAATATTAATATTATCTAATAATTATTTATTTTTTTTCGGACGAACTTTTTAGCCCCAAAAACCCGGGCTTTTTAGCCCAAAGTCCATAGAGTCAGTTTTTTTTTGGGCGGACTTTTTAGGCCCAACACACATTCAGGCTTCTAATTTCATAGTCCAACCCAATCATTTTTCCAAGTACCCCAGGCCGGCTCATAGGATCGGGCTCATATTACTGGCTCTAGGAAAGGATCACATAGTTGTTATTAATTCTCATTTAATTTTATTTTTCTTATGTAAAAATAATAAAAACATTATTCTGATAATTTTACATATATGACAATTAAGGTATCTTGTGTTGATTAACATTTACATGTTCAAATATATGCATAAGAATATAGTATACGTGCTCTTTAATTTGATAACAGTTAAGGTACTTAACTTATAATCAAATATTACGAGTTCAAAATTTTTAAAAAATTTATTATGTATGAATCCGTCATTTATAATTATCGAATTATATATATCATTAATGTAATCTAGGATTAGATTGATTACAACAAATTACATTTCCTAAATTAATGCTCTAATTGATACGGTCAATACTGATGTTTTACAAATTTATCCTACTTATATCTAAATTTCACTATTTATCAAATCGAAATCTAAATTGATTCAGAATTCTATTTATGACCGAGATTAATTGTGTAGATAGATTCTCATACTAACCCAAACCTATATATATACATCCTCTCCCAATTACAGCCCTCACGTACGCCAGAACTCCCTCCATCTCCGGCGAGTCAATCCCCTTCAACAAAACCCTAACCGTAAATCTCAATCCTTCCACCACAATTGATCATCAAAGTCTCTACTTCGACGCCGTGCTGCTGTCCGATTTGAGAATTTCCCCAAATTCAACTGAAATAAGCCGTAGCTTATTTGCCGCGAGAGTAGTTGTAGATCGATTCCAAACTGTAATACTTGCAATACTGCAATTGTTTTCCCAGATCTGGATCTGGAGTATAGTGAATTGAGAGCTTGAGTGAGAGAGAAAGGGAGAGCACGAGGAAAGGGTTGAGAAGAAGAGAGAGAGAAACTGATTTTCACGCATAACCCACTACTTCCATTCCACTATTATTTAATAACATCCGATAACTAAACAACTGTAAATAAAGGATTAACAACTAATATGATTATACTACTAATAAGATAGACACGTGGAATCTCGGATGTCGTCCACGTTCCGCAATCTTCCTCCTGCTAGTCAACGCTAGCTACTTTCCATCTCAACCGTCCAATGCCCCCCTTCTTCATCAACGGTCGTGAACTGATCCAGAGCATCACAAAAAGCCATTTCCTCTTCCTCGATCCCATTCTCCTCTGTCTCCAAGAATATGATGTACAGTAAACCCTCGATCTTTTCCTCCAAAGCTTCCCCCCTTTTCGCCATAGAAATCTCTTCTTCTGCCCTTTGTTCGTTGTTAGTGTCATGGTCCTGTTGGGTCATGACAATACCCCTTCCTTTTTCAAAACCTTGTCCCCAAGATAGTAGATCTGGGTATTCGCTCTTGAGATACGTCTCCTCAACCCAACTCTCCACCTTTAGTCCTTCGTATACCCACTCAATCAAGAATGAGTGGACTTCTCTTCCTCGTCGGTTCATCTTACTCCGTCTGCCTTTTATTGCAGGAACCCAAGGAACTTGGCCGTCGTCGGTGAAGTTTGGGAAACTCGAAGACTAGATCTTTTGGGGCGGTACAGAGCGCTTCAGTAGTGACACGTGAAATACAGGCCACACCTTGGCTCCCGGCGGCAATTAAAGATGGTAAGTGACTTCACCCAGCTTTTCTAGAATATGATAGGGTCCGTAGTACCTAGGTGAAAGCTTCTGGCTTTTACGCAGTACTACAAGCTTTCACGCAGTACTACACTGCTCTGCCGGAAAGGCTGGAGCTTTAGAAACACCTTTTCGCCGACGGCGAAGCTTCTATCTGTTTTGCTTGCTCCTTCATCTTTTCTTGTGCTGAAATAAGGTTTTCTCGAAACCTTTGTTGTATCTTAAGCCGCTCCTCTGCTAGATACAGGGAGTCCACTGAGTAAGTATAGGGGAATGGCCCAATAGAGAACATAGGTGGACTATAACCGTATAATGCCTCAAAAGGAGTGAGCTTTAGGACGGAGTGGTAGTTAGTATTATACCAAAACTCTGCTAAAGCTAACCACTTAAACCACTGTTTTGGGGTTTGTTTAACCAGACATCGGAGATAAGTCTCCAGGCACTGGTTAACCCTTTCAGACTGGCCATCTGCTTGGGGGTGATAAGCAGAGGTCATGTCTAATCTTGTTCCCAGTAACTTGAATAACTCTGACCAGAAGATACTGGTAAAAATTGGGTCCCTGTCTGTTACCAAACTCAGGGGCTGCCCATGCAGTTTAACAATATTATCCAGATACACCTGAGCTACAGTAGATGTTGTGTAGGGGTGTGTTAGCCCAAGGAAGTGGATGTATTTAGTCAGCCTATCCACTACCACCAAAATAACAGTCATGCCCTGTGATTTGGGCAGGCCTTCAATAAAGTCCATTGTGACATGAGTCCAGGCCTGGGTAGGAATAGCTAGGGGCTGCAACAGGCCAGGACTGGGAACTCCAGTCTTGTTCTGTGAACAGGTAGAACAGGCTTTAACCATTTCCAAAACTTGTGCCTTAAGCCCTTTCCAGGTAAAATACTTCCTCACCCTTTGATAGGTACCACCTCCCCTGAATGACCTCCCAAGGTAGAGTCATGCAGCTCCTGTATAATAGTTGCCCTGAGTCTGTCATCATTCCCAATCATAATTCTGCCCTCCTGTCTCAACAATCCTCCATTTAAGCTAATCTCAGGGTAAGAGGTGGTGTCAATAGCCTTAGCTGCTAGTACCTTAGACAAGTAGGGATCCTTAGTGTAGCTATTAGTTACCTTCTATACCCAAAGAGGAACAGTTGTGCTGATAGCTTGGCAGTGGTATGATGCCTTCCTGGATAAGGCATCTGCTACTAGATTCTCTTTACCCCTATTGTAAGTTACAGAATAATCATATCCCAACAACTTTGGGATCCATTTTTGTTGGAGGGGTGTGGTGATCTTCTGATCCAGCAGGTGTTTCAAGGCCTGCTGATCAGTTCTGATGGTGAAATGATGACCTTGTAGATAGTTCTTCCATTTTTGAACTGCTAAGAGAATAGCCAAAAATTCCTTTTCATAGATAGAGAGATTTAAGTTCTTACCAATCAAAACCTTACTCAGGAATGCAATGGGCCTTCCCTCTTGCATCAGAACAGCCCCCACTCCTGTTCCACTTGCATCAGTCTCCAAGACAAATTCCTTTTCAAAATTGGGTAGGGCTAAGACTGGAGTTGTAGTCATAGCTGCCTTTAGTTGTTGAAAGGCCTTCTCAGCTTCTATATCCCAGTGAAAGGCCCCCTTCTTCAGTAGGTTGGTTAGGGGTTTACTTATTAATCCATATCCCTTCACTAACTTCCTATAGTATCCTGTCAGCCCCAAGAATCCCCTCAGCCCTTTAAGATTCCTAGGTGATGCCCAGTCCACCATAGCTGCCACCTTATCAGGGTCTGTAGCCACACCTTCTTGAGAGATGATGTGGCCTAGGTAGGCCACTGATTCCTTGCCAAATTCACATTTGCTCCTTTTGGCAAAAAGCTTGTGACTCCTCAGAATACCCAGAACCTCCTCAACATGTTTTAAATACAATTCCCAGGTAGGACTGTATATTAGAATGTCATCAAAGAAAACTAGGACATTTTTCCTCAGTTGCTGCCTGAAAACTTGGTTTATTAGTGACTGAAATGTGGCTGGTGCATTGCACAGTCCAAAGGGCATGACAAGGTACTCATAATGTCCATTATGAGTCCTAAATGCTGTAAGATACCTTGAGTCAGAATCCATAAGGATCTGAAAATACCCTGATCTGAGATCAATTTTGGAGAAAAATCTTGCTCATTTCAACTCATCCAGTAACTCATCTATCACAGGTATAGGGTAATCATGTTTAACAGTGAGTTTGTTGAGGTACCTGTAATCCACACACATTCTCCAGGTGTTGTCTTTCTTCTTGACCAGTAGCACTGGAGAAGAAAAAAGACTTTTACTTAGCTGAATCTTTCCAGAAGCTAGTAGAGCCTCTACTGTCTTTTCAATCTCAGCTTTTTGAGCATGAGACACCCTATATGGGTACTGCTGTTTGGGCAGATTGCCTGGCTGCAGCAGTATCTTACGATCAATTCCCCTACTGGGGGGTAATCCACTGGGTATCTCAAAAACATCCTCATAGGATTTGAGTAGTGTCTCCATCATAGGGTGGGTCTGTTCTCCTCCCTTAGTTTGGGACATAAGTAGGAAGTGCCCTGGAGTAGTGTACCTCTTCTGTAGTAGTTGGTACACAGCTGCCCCAGTAGCAGGTGGGGTTTTCTTTTGGCCCTTTGTAGCATATATACACACCCTCTCCCCCTTGTGTTGAACAGAGAAAAAACATTTGGTTATAGTCAAGGAGAATAGGGGATCCTTTCTTGAGCCAATCACTTCCCAAGATAAGGTCATAACCAGTTGTAGGCAACAACCTTATGTCATACTCAAACTGGATATTCTGCATCTTCCAGTTGAAACCCTTAAACCTTCTGTTGCTGACCATCACATCACCATTGGCCACCAACACATTCAGGGGAACCACTGGTTCCTCAGTCCCTTGCAATGACTTCTCCATGTCTGAGTTTAAGAAACTCAGGGAGCTTCCTGTATCAACTAGGATCCTTAGTTTTCTGGCTCCAGACTCCCCAATCAGCCGCATGATATGTTTTCCGGAATCTTCTGCCATGGACCCCAAACTGACCATGGCCATTCCCAGCTCTTCCTTGGCATCACCAAACTCTTCCTCATCATCAACCACCTCTAAACTATTTAAGAATTCCCCCTGCTCCTCCACACTCATCACTATAAAGTTTATCTTATTTTTGCATCTATGCCCCGGGGAAAATAGCTCATCACAATTGTAGCAGAGGCCCTTGGCCCTCCTCTGGTCCATTTCCAAGGGGGTGAGGAGCTTGAAACCAGGCTTGTTCACAGGGGCTGCCCTAGGGGATGGTTTCTAGAAGACTTTGCTCTCAGTTTTCCTAGGGTAGGCAGTGTGTCCAACCCCCTTTGTATACTCTTTAATTTTCCTGAGGAAAGACTCATTTAGGTGTACTTGTTGTCTCCTTAAATGGATAGCTGACTCTAGGGAGGGTGTAACATATCCAACCCAGCCTAGATATCCTTATCCAACCCACTAATAAAAGCTGCTACCCAATACTGTTCATCGAATTCCCCACATCTACTGTGTATAATAAAGGATTTTAACTCCTCAAATCTTAACACATACTCATCATAACTCCCCGCATGCACCAGTTTGTGCAACTCTGCTACAGCCTTGCTGGTTTGTAAGTCCTGAAATCTGGTAGAGATCATTCTCACAAACTGTGCCCATACTAGATCTTCCCCCTTAAGGGGAAGATTATCATACCAGTCTAGGGCTTTGCCCTCAAAATGCATTGAGGCAAAAGCCACCTTCTGCTCCTCGGGAATAGTATTCACCATAGAGAAATAGCTTTGACATCTCATTAGCCAAGACCTAGATCGAGTCCCATCAAACTTAGGAAAATTAATTTTAGCAACCGTGGGCATTACCCCAGAATTTGTGTACCCAGAGTTACCAGACACATGCCTAGATCCACTCTCCCGTAGAGTTCTCCCACTATTTCCAGCATAGGGATGAGAAGAAACCCCATACAGATTGGGATTTAGACCCACACTCCTTCCACCCTCTCTTCCCAGTTCCCCTCCGTCCTCCATTCCAGAGCTACCCACAAAATCTTCAATGCCCTTCCCAGACTGCCGAAACCCCGGAGGAGTTCGTGGGGAGAATTTAGTTGGGCATTTGCATAATGGGGGGTAGGGGGCAAGGGAGAAAATGAGGGTCCAGATTTGACCCCGTGCATAGCTTGAGACTCCAACAATTCTAAGCGGTTAGAGAGGTTACCTATTAAACTGGTAAACGTGTTGGTGAGGGTGCGGTTATTCATAGCCATCTGCTGATAAATGTTGTGTGTAATGGTGTCTGACATTGACTGAGTATTTGCATCCATCTATGCAGGTTGCAGCACAGGTTCCTCATCTTCGACATGCCCGTCCTCCGGTATGGGAGACAGCCCAGAGGTGGCCATGGATCTTGCTCTGATACCACTGTAATAAGCCGTAGCTTATTTGCCGCGAGAGTAGTTGTAGATCGATTCCAAACTGTAATACTTGCAATACTGCAATTGTTTTCCCAGATCTGGATTTGGAGTATAGTGAATTGAGAGCTTGAGTGAGAGAGAAAGGGAGAGCACGAGGAAAGGGTTGAGAAGAAGAGAGAGAAACTGATTTTCACGCATAACCCACTACTTCCATTCCACTACTATTTAATAACATCCGATAACTAAACTATTGGGTGATGATTCTATCCTCAGCACTGTTTCACTCAGTGGGAAGTGATTCGGTCTTAGACACTGATCTTAAGCTCAGTAGCCTTGTGCTCTGTACTTGTCTAAAGATTTAAAGATCCCAAAACCCTATCTGAATGATGAACCATTCCCTTGTATCTGTTTTGTCTCTGAGGTTTCAGACTCAGTAGACACTCTGCTCTGGTCAAGGCGCTCGGAGCTTATCCGCCTCCGCGCCCGTGCCGAAGACTCCGTGATACTTGGACTTAGCAGGAGCAAGATATGCGAGAGAGTCGGTTGAACCGAACTCGGCAGGGAGTAGTTCACTGGACTCGGAGCCGATCTTCGATAGACTTATCTCGGCGGTCTATCTACCGAATACAAGGTCGGACTCAAGCAACGGCGGATAGTCTTCGGGATGTCGAGAATCTTTTGAAAGACAATCAGCATTGTCATGTACGAGGAAGAGAGAAGTCAGCTTCAGTCTGTCTCGAAGTTTGTGCTGTCTCAACCACTCCATCCACCTCGACGAATGACAAGCATACACGTGTCTTCTCACCTGCTAAAGCTGCAGACAACCTTTTACCTAAAAAGGTAGGAAAGTACACTGTTACCTACACCAAAAGAGCCGTTTGCTACCAAAAAGAGAGAGAGAGAAGAAGATCGTCTCCAACGGATCTATTTCAATCTCTGCTCTATAAATAGAGGGATCATTCAAGATTTGAAAAACGCCTAGAACACGAGAGAGCGCGAAAAAGAGCGAATTCCAAAGAACAAAGTCTTAGCAAGAACTTGAAGAACAATCTCCGGCGAAAGACTACATTCTAGCTCATAGGGAATCAAGCTATACCGACATATAAAGCCTCTAGTATCCAAATCGACGTTACACGAACTCAAAGCTTACCTTCAGCTGTTCGTCGATCTAGAAGCTACTCTCATATTCCCTATCCCTCTAACCCTAAGCTCAACCGTTCTTATCTATAGCTTAGACGAAGGAGTTCACATTTGAACCCAATCCTTATTGTATAAGGACTCCTTCACTGTTGGAGAAGTTTGTCAAACACTTTAAGTTTGATAGTGTTGTAAACTGAGACTTGGATCACTATAAAAACCAAGACGCGGCTTTGCCCAGTGTGCAAGCTGACTGAGACTAACTCAGGATAATAAATAGCCTCCTGATCATTCGGGACAGTGGACGTAGGATTTGAGCGATATCCGAACCACTTTAAAAATCCTGTGTCTCTTACTGCTTTCTTAACTGTTGCATTGATTTTACTATTCATACTGAACATCATATTTAAAATCAATCAACTGTCTCAGCATACTGAACTTTTAATCTACTGAACTGAGACTTAAAACGTTTTCTCACAAAAACTGATTTGGGCCTACACTATTCCGCGCACTGAACTCTTAATGTAGATACTGAATTCGACCTAGTCCGTTTAGCAGATCTCAGCTGAGTCAGTACTCTTAGCCTTTAACTCGATTCGAACGGTTATGCAGTGCTCTGGCCGAACTAGTTCGATCGGACACCATCCCGAATAGGGCTGTTCGAGTTCGAAGTTGAGAAATCGAATCAGGTGTATTCACCCCCCCCCCTCTACACCTGACCGTACACTCGGGACCAACAATTGGTATCAGAGCAGGAGTTCTTTAAGACTCTTGTCTCTTTGAGACTAGTCTATTCGAACGGATCCGGAGGAAAACGTTTTCACTGCATATCACTCTACATTCATATCTATATTCTTCATGGCTGATATGTCAGGTATAAGGATGGTACCCATGTTCTCGGTGGAGAATTATGGAGTATGGCGAGTCGAATGGAAGCACATCCGACATCCCTCCATGACAAGATGATGGTAAGTGCTTGAAGATGGACCTATCGTTCCCATGATCGATAATGTCGTAACTCAGGACCAAGCTCAAGGAGGAGGAATGGTGACTGGGAAGAAGATTCCCAAAGACAGAAGTCTCTTCACTCCTGAGGAGAAGAAGCTTCACAACTTAGACCGTGTTGCCAGAAACGCTATACTGACCACCCTTAGTGGTTCTTATCTTGGCAGGGTTCAGGAATGCAAGACTGCAAAAGAACTCTGGGACGCTCTAGCGCTACTGAGTCGAGGGACTCAGAAGATTAAAGCGAATAAACTAGCACTGGAACTCCAAAAGCTGGAAAGCTTGTCTCTCATGCCCGGTGATAAAATCGAAGATCTGAACGTCAGATTTACCAATCTGATGAACTCTATCAATGGGCTGGGAAAGACATTTAGCAACCGAGAGATGAATCTGAAGATTCTGAGGGCACTGCCGGACGGACACTGGACACCTTTTGCCACTCTATTGCGACATTCTGACTTAGATGTTGTGTCTCCTGACCATATCTTTTCAGAATTACAGGCAGAGGAGTTTGAGTTCGACAGACCTCAAAGAAAGCGGAGAGCCGAAGCCGACACAAAAATCGACCATGCTTTCAAAGCATCGGTCGAGCCAAAGATCTCCGGCCGACGAGCAAAACGACGAGTAAGACTGAGCCTTCACTCAATGATCTACAAGAAGGAAGTCTCGCTCAGAAGTATGCGCTGCTCGCTGTAAAGTATCAGAAGGAGAAGGAGCGACGCAGAAAAGTGACTAAAGCCTATCGGGAAACGAAAGGTAAGTCAAATTATATGTCGAAACACACTCCTGACTCACAATCTTCTGAATACAGAAAGAAGGATGACTCAGAACCGTTAAAGAATAGCGAAAGCAAAGAAGAAAAAGTCATCACTTGCTATAATTGCAAAAAGCCGGGACATTATCAGTATGATTGTCCCGAGCTCTCAGTAGTGCTGAACGCGCGGCACGTAAGGCAAGGAGAGAGAAATTTGCCCAGAAAAGACAAGCTTATATTGCAGGCGAAATCTCAGACGACTCAGAAGAAGTCGACTCCTTTATGGATTCATCTGACGATGAAGCAGCCTTCCTGGCCTTAGAGCATGAAGCAGATGAATCAGCTGAAAAGTGCATGATGGCAGGCGAAGAGGATGAGGTAGATTCTCATGAACCACTTAACTCCTCTTCACACTGCACACACGACACTATTTCAGGTGCAGATGAGAATTTGGACGTCGCGACCGCATACGAAGAACTGCTCGACGAACAAATTCAGATGAGTCTGCAGCTCAGCAAGACTCTTCAGGAGTTGGATACCCTGAAAGTAGAGAATCAGAGACTTTCTCAGGAAAGTCAGGTTGCTACTGAGGTCGAAGGACTTGTGTTGAGACTCAGGGAGGAGATAAACTCTCTGATGGCCAAGTCTCAGCATCAAGAAGATCGGATTTCAGTTTTGACCAATGACTTGACTCAGAAAGATACTGAAGTGAGTCTACTGAAGCAAGAAATGTCAGGACTTCAGATCGAGCTCGACACACTGAAGAAAAGTGATGATATCCGGAGGAACTACGATGGTAGAGGTACAAGGGTGCCGAGAAGAAATTAGAGGCTATGCTAGCAAGCAATAAGCCAAAGCACTGCAAGGAAGGACTTGGATTCAGCCAGGGAGCTTCCTCATCTGCCCCAGTACACTCAGAAGTACGGCTTGCTGATAGGTTTGTTCAAGGGGAGACTATGAACGCAAATATACTGAACCCCCTAGCAAAGAACAACAGAAGATGAAAGCACCTCATCCCACACATCAACATTCTGACAAGAAGATCAGTGCCAAGAAACCCCAGTTCAGTCAAGGGGGAACCAAGAAATCAAAGTTGGCGGATCGGTATGGACCTCCAAAGGCGACACATCCAAATTCGGTATGGGTCATATTATTATGAACCTATAGTCAGAAGGGGCTCCAAAGGTTAGAAGAAAAAGAAAGCCACACAGAAGGCTAAGGTCAGCAGTCCACCAGCTCAGAAGATTAGGACTCCTGAACCTCAGAAGCCTCAGAAGTCACCTATGACCAGTCCATTGGTCAGATATGTTGACTCTAGTGGAAAGAAGATGTCTGAAACCACCAGGGTTGTTAGACAGATTTGGGTTATGAAAACTAACATCTAAGGACCCAAAATAAAAAATAAAGGGTACCTGAATATAATTGCGTTTTGCGGGTGCGCGAGAGACCCATGGTATGTGGACAGCGGATGCTCAAGACATATGACATACCAAAGGAGTCTACTAAAGAATTATGTTACTGAAGATGGACCCAGAATTGAGTTTGGAGATAATGCCAAAGGCTACACGAAAGGATACGGCACACTCAGCATAGGAACTGCCAAAGTTCCAAGAGTATCCTATGTTGAAGGACTTCAGCATAATCTTCTCTCTGTTAGTCAATTTTGTGATAACTCGAATAGAGTGATTTTTTACGCTGGTTTCTGTGATGTTATTCGTAAATCTACAGGGAAAACAGCGTTATCAGGTTCGCGCAAAAAGAACATATACGTGGCTGACTGGAACTCAGCTGAACCTGAAGCTTGTTTGCTGGCGAAGAATGAAAACAGAACGGGGTGGCTATGGCATAGAAGGCTCAGTCATCTCAACTTTAAGACGCTCAACAAGCTAGCAAGAAACACTCTAGCAAGGGGACTGCCGAATGAAGTATTCAGCAAAGACACTCAGTGTGAAGCATATCTGAAGGGAAAGCAAACAAAGAAAGAAAATCCACCTGTTCCATCTCCGTCCACTGATGGAATCCTTCAGCTGCTACATATGGATTTGTTCGGTCCAGTCTCCCCAGTGACGATCAGAGGCAGAAAATATGCATTAGTGGTCATAGATGACTACTCGCGCTACACATGGGTCATATTCATTGCCAACAAGTCTGACGTCAAAACAGAGTTACCAACGCTTCTGAAAAAGCTCAGTGTCGAGAAGAACACCAAGATCAGAAAAATACGTTCAGATAGAGGAACTGAGTTCCTTAATTCCATGGTAGAGGAGTTCCGCAGCGTAAGGAATAGAGCATGAGACTTCACCGCACGCACACCTCGGCGAGAATGGAGTTGCTTGAACGAAAGAACGAGAACTCTAAAAGAGGCGGCTAGGACTCTACTCGCGAGCTCGAACTCCCAACCAAATTCAGGGCGGAAGCTACCGATACCGCATGTTACACTCGAATCGATCTTTACTGACAAAGCAAGATAAGAGAACACCATATGAACTATGGAACGGCGGGAAGCCTTCTCTATCTTATTTCCATATCTTTGGTTGTTCATGCTTTATCCACAATAATGGGAAAGATCAGCGAAGACTTTTGATAGCAAGTCGGATCGTGGAGTGTTCTTAGGATACTCTCGGGTCAAGCAAAGCTTTCGAGTATTCAACTATCGGACCCTTTGCGTGGAGGAAAGCCCTCATGTTGTGTTTAACGAGTTTGCTGCGAAGACGGGAGCAATAACTCAAATTCCGAATCCGAGGACATCGGTAGACGGCTACGGGATCTAAGCGTAAAGGACAAATCTAAAAAGATTCGGCTATGTTGGGATGATGATTCGGACGAAGAAACCGAAGACAAATCTACCGAATCTCAACCAGCGAGCAAGTAGGCGAAGCGATTGATTCTCCCGAACGTAATCAATCCCGGGTAACTCAGGTCGATGAGGAAACCGTAGAGGTAATCGAGACCACTACCGAGAATAACAATTCGGGGGGGAACATCTAGTAATGTTCCCGAGCCGAATGCCCCCGAACCCGGTGACTCGGTAGATCATACTCTTATCACCGAAATTCTTCAATCTCGAATAGTACAACCGAAATGCCTAACTCACCTACTATCCGTGTTGAACAAATTTCGGATGAAGAGCTAAAACATCGTAGATCGTGGCTCGGATGCTCACACTCCTAATTTGATCATTGGAGATCCTTCGGCTAATGTCAAGACAAGATCCAGATTGCGTCAAGGAGAAAGCGCATTATTTTCCCCGCTTCTTGTCTCCGAAGAGCCTCGAACATTGAGGATGCATTAAAGGATGCTGGCCGGATCATAGCTATGCGGGAGGAGCTGAATCGGTTCACGAGAAACGAAGTATGGGAGCTTGTAGACGAGACCCGGCATCAACATGTCATTGGTACCAAATGGGTCTTCAAAAACAAGCGAGATGAAAACAACGTTATAGTCAGGAACAAAGCAAGGCTCGTGGCTAAAGGCTACTGTCAAGCTAAAGGAATAGATTTCGATGAAACTTTCGCTCCAGTTGCAAGATTGGAGGCAATTAGACTATTCCTAGCCTACGCAACACATCAAAGATTCGAGTTTATCAAATGGATGTGAAGTCTGCGTTCTCGAACGGCGTCTTGAAAGAAGAAGTCTATGTGGAACAACCGCCCGGCTTTCAGCAGGGACATCAAGTATATAGACTCAGAAAGGCTCTGTACGGGTTAAAACAAGCACCCAGGGCTTGGTACGATACCCTGTCTGAGTTTCTTCTTCAGAAAGGTTTTCAGAAGGGCACAGTAGATCGCACGTTGTTCAGCATTCGACTGGAAGACGACCTATTACTCGTGCAGATCTATGTGGATGACATTATCTTTGGTTTGAAGAATGTTATTATGTGTCAGCAGTTTGAAAGAATGATGAAGGACAAGTTCGAGATGTCGATGATGGGAGAAATGAACTACTTCCTTGGTTTTCAAGTCAAGCAATCTGAAAAGGGAACGTTCATCAACCAAGGCAAATACACTCGAGACCTCATCAAAAGATTTGGCTGCACATCCGGTAAACCCATCAAGATCCCGATGAACACGAATATGAAGATAGATCTTGATAAAGAGGGAGTATCAGTAGACCAAACTGAATACCGTGCTATAATTGGTTCTTTATTATATTTAACGACTACCCGCCCGACATAACTTATGCTTTGTAGGTGTGCTTCGTGCTCGATTTCGTGGCGAATCCCAAGCGAGCCATATGGACTCAACCAAGAAGATTCTCTCGCTATCTCCGAGGAACACCCGACATGGGTTTATGGTATCTAGGCCGATGATAATATTGAACTAACCGGCTATTCTGATGCTGACTATGCAGGATGTAGAATTGACCGAAAATCAACTTCGGGAACATGTCGGTTCCTTGGCGGCAAGCGATCTCATGGTTCTCAAAGAAACGGCACTCGGTAGCTACGTCGACTACCGAAGCCGAATACATGGCTCTTTGGAAGTTGTTGCGCCCAAATCCTTTGGGCCGAGACAAGCGGTGAGAGACTATGACGTCATTCGGAATGAAGTGCCAATCTTCTCGCGATAGTACCGGTGCCATTGCAATCACTCGAGAATCCTCGTACTACACACGAGATGCAAGCACGTGGACATCGAACATCACTTCATTCGTGACCATGTCGAAAAGAAGGATATCGGGATGGAAAAGATCCATACCGGCAAACAAAGGGCGATATACCGACCAAGCCTCTAGGCGAATCCGTATTCGAGAACTTTCGGTAGAGCTAGGTCTCTGTTGAACCCTACCGACCCCGGTCGAGTAGAGGTTTCGGGAGAGAGACATTTCGGTAAGGGGGAATGTTCACTCTCGATCGAATGTATTTAGTACGTAGAGATTCGAAACCATCTACACGAGGTATCGGTGACTAATATGTTCAGCTGACAGGTTTGCGTATCTCTACTCAGTAGTAACTTGTATTTCAGAACTTTGCATTTATGTCAAAGATTCAGCATGATATTTAATATCTTTTGGTTTGTCTTTATTATTAACGAATTTCATTTATTGCACGACATTCCATACATAAGTTTGCTGAACTCTGCGCGCATTTAATGCATGTCTTTTCGCAGTTACTACTTAGGTTATTTTACAACTGTCTTTTGACTTAGGCGGCTTATGCGATCATTGCCTATTATATAACGTCTAATCTTGACCGTCCTTTCTAAAAGCAGTTTTAAACTCAGCCTTTTGATCAAATAACTGTTCGTCTTCTCGTTAGATATATATATATTTGATCATATCCTAGAAACCGCCATTAGCATACAAATCTTTCAAGTCCGAGAAATCTGAAGCATCTTTTAGAACGAATCTCATCCGTATTTCGCATTAGATTTCTCACTGGTATGCATATTAGAACTGTTACGATAGCTTATTTTATTATTTAGAATCGATATATATATTATATATATATACTGTTCTATCCAAGAATCGGTACTGATAAAGTTCTTGTAACAGTTACGATGGCTGGTATCTCTGTAACCGTTCCTGACAAGATAGAGGAGATCCTCAGCAAAGGCCATGTCTGGTGCGAACCAGTCATGGAGTTCGATGCTTGCGAGCTCGAATACATGGAGGAAGTATTCACGTACCTCCGAGTGTCTGGACTAGAAGAGTTCTTATCGAGGAAGCCTACTTTCTTCCTTCCTCGACAAGTGGCAGAGCTGTATCTGAACTCCACCTCCGTCAAAGGCGATATTATGGCAAGTTTCGATGTTCACGCGATTGGCGACGCCTCGAAGATTCTGAAGCAGATGTCGATAAAGCAAGCCCTGTAGAAAAGCTTCAATCTTCCATCCGAAGGTATCAGCACGATAGGCTACAACGACGATTCAGTAGATGAATACCTGACGGTATTCTGTGGCAAGCCGACTACCTTCAGAGCTGCCTTCCCGAAGAACGCAATGCTCCCCCGATGCGAGCATTGGCCTATATCGTCACGCAGTGGCGACGAGCCAGCCGGGATCGTTCGATCAGGTCTCGCGAACTAAGATCCACCTGATGATGGCCATATATGACTGCGCCAAGGTCAACTGGACTGAGTTCTTCATTCGGGAGTTCATGATCCAAGCAGCTAAATTTGACAAGCCCACGCGCACGCTGAGCGCAAAAGGAAAGCTACTCTACGGGCTCAAACTGTCAGTGATGATTGAAGACTATTGTGGCTCTGAGCAGATCACATATGACGCCAAGGAGTACTTCAATGTCAAGAAGATTCGGTTTCATAACCGAACTGCGGCCCTTCAAAGAAATCGGGTCGGGTCCTTCGGCGAGATCGAATCTCGAAGGCTACTCCACGTAAGAGGAGAACGCCTCCAAGCAAAAACCCCGAAGGCACCGGCTAAGAAACCGAAGAAAGCCGTCGAGGTGCTCGCTCGAACCCGAGGCCCCTGCCGAACAGGCCACCCGGCGAGAATACTCGGCCCCGGAGGGCGATAGATGAGTCAGAGTCTTCTGAGAAGACTCAATCAGTGGAGAAGATCGTCTCCACTGAAGCATCTGAAGAGATGGAACAAGAGGAGGCTACCGAAGCTCAAAGTGAAGAAGTTCGGCGCCTTGACGGCCCCCTCACGGTTCCTCCACTCGGCGGTGTGGCACTCGCTGAGACTCGAGGCGTCTCCACCAATTGACGAATCCGAGACGGCGTCGAAGAAGAAACAATCGGGATGGAAGCTTCAGTGATTATATCCGAGCATCCCGAGAGATTCTTCAACTGGTTTTGGAGCTTGCTGACTACTCAGAATTGTTGCTCATCGCCAAGTCGGCAAGGCTCCACATGTTGCTTTGCGACATCGGGAGTGGCCTCGTCTACGACGCCTTGTCCTCCACTACTCCGTCGGCGAGTGCATGAAGAGGAATTGAGACCGAGAGAGGAGATAGGCTATTCGAGCACGAAGACCTCGGCTCAATGGACAATCCCGAGGGCTGCGATGCTGGCCATGATTCATGATCGACAGCTCACCTCCGGCCCAGCACCCTCAGATGGGTCAGACCATGACGACCCACCCAGTGATTCAGGCCCTGGAAAGCCTGATGAGGGAACTCCCAGGACAAGGATACACAAATTACTGAAGAACCTCAGCGTCCACTCAGTATCCTTGGTTCTGAGAAGTCGACGGCTGGTACCTCATCAACGAGCACCGCTCGGCTCTTGTTGAAATCAGATTTCGAGGTAGCGCCCAACCCGCATCGTCGACGCTCCAAGTCTGTGGCGAAGGCTCTACAAAGCCAAGGCACTCAGAACCGTGCCCTCGCCAAGGCCGTCCACAGAGCTTGGAAGAAGGCTGCTGAAGCCACAGCTACTGAGCTTCGAGGGCCGAAATCCTCAATGTCCCAATCGGCCGCCCACGATGTCTCCGAAATTGTCACTCAAGCATTGGCTCAGGCGACAGACCAACTTTGAATCTCGGCTCGGGATCTTTCGGGAGAGCCAAGCCAAACTACTTCAAGATTTTCGAGGCTTCTAAACCGGCTCATACTGCAGGCTATTCTTTGAACAAGCCCGAGCCACCGAGATCGAGATTAGACAACATTCAACCGGTCCTCGGAGGATAAGATCGCCGAGAAGCCGAAAGACTTCAAGGAAGCGGTGACCTCTCTCACAAGCGATACAAGGCGGACCTTACCATGGAGAGGAACCGGTTGCATGAGGCTCTGACTAAGCTCCACCATCGTCTTGATGAGCTGTCAACCTCCTACAAAAGTCTGAAGAAGTTAGTCCTAGTCCCTACCCCGGTGCTCATTGATGATGCCAAAAAGGGGGAAAGTGAAGGAAAAAGGGAAGGAAAGAGAACTCAAGAAAGAGAAGGAAAGAAGAGTACCGAGAAGCCGACCTCCACCAAAAGTCCAAAATCTAAGGGGGAAGCTACACCGAAGTCATCCCGGACTCGAGACTCGGACTCGAAAGGGTGAGGCCCGGGGTGTCCCAGGTGCGAGCACAGCTGCGACCGGCCCAAGTGGCTCGGGATCCCGAGCTACTCATGCAACCCGGACTCCCATTGATATCATCAAGGAGGTTGCGAGTATCTTTGAACGAAAAGAGGACTCGGAGGACTCGAGATGATGATGAAGAAGTCCCTCTACCTCCACTGTTCAAGGCAAAGGTAAGAAAATTCCGAAACTCCCGACCCCTCCAGCAAAGATAACCCAACAGATACATCTCAGCTGAGGAGGAGGCTCAGATTGCCCCTGATGAGAAGCTGGCAAGGGAGATCGCCGATGTTGAAGCTGCCAACAAACCAAAGTCTAAGCCTTCGCTAAAGGAAAGACTAAGGCACCAAAGCACGCGGTGGAAAAAAGAAGGCGCCCGCTAGATTGCCTCCCAGAAAACTCAGAATTGAAGATGATGAAGATAGGGAGAGGCAATAGCAAAAAGGCACTGAGCAGTAAGGTACATCCAAAACCAAATCCAGTACCTCTGCCGACTCACGAACAAGCTCCTCGAAGCCTCAAGAGCAAGATGCGAAAATTGAAGAAATCTTCGCTCGAGATGGATAGATATCTCTACGAGGAGAGGAAGCTAGACAGATAGAGGCTGCCGAGCGAGAGGATATATTTGGCGAGACCTTGAGGCACTCGGGAAGCGTGCTGAACAAGAGGCCAGCGAGAGTCCCTTCGAAAGCGACATTCCTTATCAATACGAGCCAAACGATCCGAAAACATATAGATGGCCGAGATCAGACGAATGGATGCCTATTCAGTTCAATCCAGAGATGGGAATCGGCCAAGATAGAGTTTATCAAGAGAAATTATTTCTGGCGATTCGGCCTGAAATGTCTAAGGCTGATGCCTATGTCGAGTGGATGACCATTACTGAACCTGATCTTTACCCATATATGCACAGAGCAGTAACTGAAGGGGTAGTAGTAAGCGTTCCTGAAGCAAGGATCATTCCTCCACCCAGAAGACAAGACGACTCAGTACATCTCGGAATGATTGAACAAGAAGTGAAGAATCTTTGCATTGAACGAGGTCTAGAACACGATGAACCGGCGAGACTTCGCCGAATACACGAGGCGAGGAAGAACACGTTCAGAATGTATGGAGTCCCACTGCCTGAAGATAAATCCCAAGGTTTCATGAATAGGATTCAGCAGTTTAAGGGTTCTCCTTCTTAGTTCTCTTCTTAGCTTAGCAAGATTTGTAATGTACTGAACTGTTTATCATATATATACAAATCTTCTTTTGGCTCTGACAACTACTTGTTGTCTAAATAGCCGTGTTTGCTTTATGCTTTAACACTCAGAATCACTGAAGTGATTACTGACACCCACACACTTTATTTATTTACTTGTCAGTTTTTGCTTGGTTAGATCTCTAATAGACTAGACTTTCGTAGAATTATTATTTCTCTTAGGGGGAAATTGTTGCATGGGGGAAATTATTGTAAAGGGGGAAATTGTTCTGCCCTGTCTCCCTCAGTAGTCTAGCACTTACCAGACAACTCCACTGATCCTACTTGTAATATTTGTAAGGAGCTCTGTTTCTGAGTAAGTTAGTGTTTAACATAGTTGATAGGACATAGATGATAGGATTTGGCATCATCAAATAGGGGGAAATTGTTGGGTGATGATTCCATCCTCAGCACTGTTTCACTCAGTGGGAAGTGATTCGGCCTTAGACACTGATCTTAAGCTCAGTATCCTTGTGCTCTGTACTTGTTTAAAGATTTGAAGATCCCAAAACCCTATCTGAATGATGAACCATTCCCTTGTATCTGTTTTGTCTCTGAGGTTTCAGACTCAGTAGACACTCTGCTCTGGTCAAGGCGCTCAGTAGCTTATGCGCCTCGGCACCGGTGCGAGAAGACTCGGTGATACTTGGACTTAGCGGGAGCAAGATATGCGAGAGAGTCGGTTGAACCGAACTCGGCGGGAGTAGTTCACTGGACTCGGAGCCGATCTTCGATAGACTTATCTCGGCGAGCCTATCTACCGAATACAAGGTCGGACTCGGCAACGGCGGATAGTCTTCGGGGTCGTCGAGAATCTTTTGAAAGACAATCGGCATTGTCATATACGAGGAAGAGAGAAGTCGGCTTCGATGCGTCTCGAAGTTTGTCTTTGTCTCAACCACTCCATCCACCTCGACGAATGACAAGCATACACGTGTCTTCTCACCGCTAAAGCTGCAGACAACCTTTTACCCGAAAAGGTGGGAAAGTACACTGTTACCTACACCAAAAGAGCCGTTTGCTACCAAAAAGAGAGAGAGAGAAGAAGATCGTCTCCAACGGATCTATTTCAATCTACGCTCTATAAATAGAGGGATCATTCAAGATTTGAAAAACGCCTAGAACACGAGAGAGCGCGAAAAAGAGCGAATTCCAAAGAACAAAGTCTTAGCAAGAACTTGAAGAACAATCTCCGGTGAAAGACTACATTCTAGCTCATAGGGAATCAAGCTATACCGACATATAAAGCCTCTAGTATCCAAATCGACGTTACACGAACTCAAAGCTTACCTTCAGCTGTTCGTCGATCTAGAAGCTACTCTCATATTCCCTATCCCTCTAACCCTAAGCTCAACCGTTCTTATCTGTAGCTTAGACGAAGGAGTTCACATTTGAACCCAATCCTTATTGTATAAGGACTCCTTCACTGTTGGAGAAGTTTGTCAAACACTTTAAGTTTGATAGTGTTGTAAACTGAGAGTTGGATCAATATAAAAACCAAGAGGCGGCTTTGCCCAGTGTGCAAGCTAACTGAGACTAACTCAGGATAATAAATAGCCTCCTGATCATTCGGGACAGTGGACGTAGGATTTGAGCGATATCCGAACCACTTTAAAAATCCTGTGTCTCTTACTGCTTTCTTAACTGTTGCATTGATTTTACTATTCATACTGAACATCATATTTAAAATCAATCAACTGTCTCAGCATACTGAACTTTTAATCTACTGAACTGAGACTTTAAACGTTTTCTCACAAAAACTGATTTGGGCCTACACTATTCCGCGCACTGAACTCTTACTGTAGATACTGAATTCTGACCTAGTCAGTTAGCAGATCTCAGTCGAGTCGATACTCTTAGCCTTTGACTCGATTCGAAACGGTTGTGCAGTACTGGCTCGAATCGATCGAGACACCATCCTGAATAGGACTGTTCGAGTTCGAAGTTGAGAAATCGAATCAGGTGTATTCACCCCCCCCCCTCTACACCTGACCGTACACTCGGGACCAACATAAACAACTGTAAATAAAGGATTAACAACTAATATGATTATACTACTAATAAGATAGACACGTGGAATCTCGGATGCCGTCTACGTTCCGCAATCTTCCTCCCGCTAGTCAACGCTAGCCACTTTCCATCTCAACCGTCCAATGCCCCCCTTCTTCATCAACGGTCGTGAACTGATCCAGAGCATCATAAAAAGCCATTTCCTCTTCCTCGATCCCATTCTCCTCTGTCTCCAAGAATATGATGTACAATAAACCCTCGATCTTTTCCTCCAAAGCTTCCCCCCTTTTCGCCATAGAAATCTCTTCTTCTGCCCTTTGTTCGTTGTTAGTGTCATGGTCCTGTTGGGTCATGACATCAACCCTCACCCTTCACGTCCCCCTTCCTCGGCGGCATGCCAGCGCCTGTTGCTCCCAGAATCAGGACTGACTTCCTATACACGAGGTCGCCTCCAAATGACGTGGTCAGGCTGGGCCGTGGAGCCACCGGTTTCACTACCCGCTCGATATCAGTCCGGCACGAGCCGCGCCTAACTTTCAGAATAGATCCGCCACTGATATTGGTGCTTCTGATCCTCCTTCCGCTGGCCGCGGCTGTGGTGAGGAGGACGAGGAGGAAGAGAATGAGGAGAATCAGAAGTTTGATGAGTTCGAGGGGAACGACGTTGGATTGTTTGCTTCAGCGGAGTACGATGACGAGGATAAGGAAGCCGATGCAGTGTGGGAGGCAATTGATCAGAGGATGGCTTCCCCGCGGAGGAAGGATCGAAGGGAATCGAGGCTGAAGGAAGAGATCGAGAAGTACAGAGAGTCAAATCCAAAGATTACGGAACAGTTCGCCGATTTGAAGAGGAAGTTGAACTCTATATCAACTGATGATTGGGATAGCATACCGGATATTGTGGATTATTCGTTCAGAAACAAGAGGAAGAGATTCGAGAGTTTCGTTCCGGTTCCTGATACTCTTTTGGAGAGGGCGAGATAAGAGATGGAGCATGTGAATGCTTTGGACCCAAGGAGCAGGGCAGCTGGTGGAACTGATACCCTAGTTACAGATCTGACTGTTGTTGGTGAAGGGAGAGGGACTATGTTATCATTAAACCTTGATAGATTATCTTATTCTGTTTCTGGTATGACAGTGGTGGATCCTAAGGGTTATTTGACTGACTTGAATAGTATGAATAATACTAGTAATGCAGGGGTTTCTGTTAGCAATAAGGTTAGGTTGCTATGCAAATCTGCAACACGGATAAATCCAAAGGACCCTAATGGTTGGATAGAAGCAGCTAGGTCAGAGGAGAGGGCAAGAAAGCCCCACGCTGCTAAGAAGTTGATAAGAAAAGGATGTGAAGAGTGTCCGAAAGCGAAGATGTTTGGCTTGAGGCATGCCGTTTGGCCTCCCCTGCTGATGCTAAGGCTGTCATTGCAAGGGGAGTGAAGGCGAACCCTAATTCGGTCAACTTGTGGATGCAAGCAGCAAAGCTTGACAAGGATGAAGGGAATAAGAGTAGAGTGTTGAGAAAAGGGCTTGAGAATGTTCCGAATTCTCTAAGGCTTTGGAAGGCGGTTGTGGAGCTTGCTAATGAGGAAGATGCTAAACTTTTGCAGCAGAGAGCTGTGGAATGCTGCCCATTGCATGTGGAGTTGTGGACGAAACTTGCTAGACTAGAAACTTATGAGAATGCTAAGAAGGTGCTGAATAAAGCTAGGGAGAAGCTTTCTAAGGAGCCGGCTATATGGACTACTGCAGCCAAGTTGGAAGAAGCTAATGCTAATACTAGCATGGTTGGGAAGATTATAGAGAGGGGTATTCAAGCTTTGCAAAGAGAAGGCGTTCAAATCGATAGAGTAACGGGGATGAAAGGGCAGAGCGAGCTGAGAGAGGTGGTTATGTTGTTACTTGTCAAGCTATAATTCACAACACCATTGAAGTTGGGATGGAAGAAGAAGATAGGAAGAGGACTTGGGTTGCTGATGCAGAGGAGTGCAAGGAGAAGGGTTCTATTGAGACTGCAAGGGCTATCTAATTATCTATGCACATACACTTACAGTCTTATTGACAGAACAGAGTATATGGCTTAAATCTACTCAGCTTGAGAAGAGCCATGGCACCCGGGATTCGCTAGATGCATTGCTCTAAAAGGCGGTTACTTACATCCCACATGCTGAAGTTTTATGGCTAATGGGTGCTAAAGAGAAGTGGCTTGCTGGAAATGTACCTTCTGCAAGGGAGATTGTTGAAGAAGCGTACGCTGCAATACCTAATTCTGAGATCTGGCTTGCTGCATTCAAGCTTGAGTTTGAGAATCAAGAACCGGAGAGAGCAAGAAAGCTTCTCGCAAAGGCTAGAGAGAGGAGGGAGGGGAAGAGTGTGGATGAAGCCTGCAATTGTTGAGAGAGAGTTCAGCAACACTGAAGAGGAGAGGAGGTTGTTAAATGAAGGCTTACAACACTTCCCTTCATTCTTTAAGCTCTGGCTGATGCTTGGGCAGTTAGAGGAGCGTCTTAACAACTTAGACCGCATGAAAGAAACGTATAAACTAGGGTTAAATCAGTGTCCAAACTGCATCCCTTTAAGGCTCTCACTTGCCTACTTGGAGGAGAAAGTGAATGGTTTAAGTAAAGCCCGGGCAGTTCTCACCAGGGCTAGGAAGAGGAACCCTCAAACCCAGAACTCTGGCTTGCTGCAGTAAGAGCGGAGTTTCGTAATGGTTATAAGAAAGAAGGTGATAAAGTGATGGCGAAGGCATTGCAGGAATGTCCCACTAGCGGTTTTCTCTGGGCGGCTTATATAGACTCTGCTCCTCGGCCTCAGAAGAGAATGAGGAGCAGAGATGCAATCAAGAAATGTGGGGATGATGATCCGTACATCCTTGGTGCTTTGGGGAAGTTATTTTGGAATCATAGGCAGGCTGATAAAGCTAGGTCATTGTTCAACAGGGCTGTCACATTTGCTCCGGATATTGGAGATTTTTGGGCATTGTACAACAAATTCGAACTACAATACGGTGATGAGGAGACTCTGACGGATGTGTTGGAGAGGTGTGTAGCTGTGGATCCGAAGCACGGTGAGAAGTGGCAAGAGGTGTCTAAAGCCGTGGAGAATTCGCATCAACCGACGGAATTCATCATGAAGAAGGTGGTTCTTGAGATACGAGAAAGAAGATGATGCATCTGAAAATGGTATAAACTAGTTTATGTAAATATTTCTTTTATCATCTATTCTTCTAGCTTTAAATTCTATATTTTCTTGTTCTAGTGTAGTGGCTTTTATATTCATTTAGTACTAGAGTTTTTGGAATCCTTTTGAACAATTAGGTTTATAACATTCATGAAATAGGGAGAGATAGAAAGAACGAGAGAGATTCTCTACTATTTGCAAGAGTTGTGCTCAAAACTCAAGATTGTAATTCATTAGTACCACAAAAACCATTGATCTAAAACATGAATTCTTGATCTTGTAGGCTATGAATGATGACGCCTTGTTCATCAAGCCAGTCCGACGAGTTTCTCGCTCACCTCCCATAGTTTACGCGCCTTGTCCGCATCACTGGCTTCTTTTGACAGCTGGTTCTCGAATGAGGCAGAGGTCTTGTTCCAGCTCCAGTACACACCCGATTTTGATAGACTCGGATCACTCACCACCTTAAAAAACATACAAAAACACTTACACTTTGAAGAACAAGAATGAGAAAGAGAATCGTCAGTGACAACTCGTGACTCACCTGTGCAAGCCGGTCCCCGGCTTCTTGCTCGGAGACATACCCTTTTGTGATGAACTTCTGAAAGGGCGGAAACAGAGCCCTAAACAGAGGAATGTGGTTTCTGAAGAGGCCCGTCTCAGCTATACAGCCAGGGTAGAGTGAAGCAAAGCTAATCCCAGTTTCTTCGTGGTAACGTCTGTGGAATTCTTGCATAGTAAGCATGTTGCAGACCTTGCTGTCTTTGTAGGCTTTGGCCCCATCGAATTCGCCACCGTCGATCATCGGAGCGCTTCCCACACTGTTCAGTCCGGCGGCGAGTCCCCTCAGATCGCCAAGATTAGCCTTTGGAGGCACATTCCCAGCCAAGGTGTTGGTGTTTCCTGCAAACATCACAACCGGTTCAACTCTTCAAGAGCCCATTTTATTCGAAAGGGAAGGTGCGTATACTGGAACGCGACTAGGATTTTCACCTTGTTCCCCGCTTGTTTTACCCAAACCCGAGTCACATACCAACATACGTAGCTTCTCTCGGGAACTGGGTTAACGACATTTTTCGACTTGTAGAAACTAACGTGGAAGACTAGACAATTACCTGTGATGGATCCAACAATAATGAGGCGTTTCTGTGGATGGTCAGACTTGTTCAAATCCTCCAACAGCAACCGAGCAAGCAAGAAATGGCCCAAATGATTAGTCCCCACACTCAGCTCAAACCCTTCAGCAGTAAAAGTTGGCTCCTTGGCTGTAGGCAGATAAACAGCAGCATTGCAGACTAAAACATCCAGCGGCCGTTGGGAGCGTCGGAACGTCTCGATGAACTGGCGGACGCTGTCGAGGGAGGCGAGGTCGAGGTGCATCACGGTGTAGTTCTCCTTCGCCATGCCGACGGACTTGGCCGCCTGCTTGGCCTTGAGGAAGTTGCGGCACGCCATGATCACGTGCCACTTACCCGTCTCCGCCAGAGACTTGGCCGTGGCCAGGCCCAGCCCCGACGAGGCGCCGGTGATGATCACGCTCCCCTTTCGGAGCGTTTTCTTCTCGTCGGAGGAGGCTTGGTTGATGGCCTGAGATGTGGCTGCAGTTTGTGCCTTGATCGCTCCATTTGATAGCTTTTTCCTCAACTCCTAAATCAAGAAATTACACCTAAAAATCACTATACTTGCCTAGCTAACAATATTGCATTATCATTACAAGAAAAATGAGCTTTAGCGACGCTTGCTAAGTTCGATAAGGTGCGTACTGGACGGTGGCAACTGAACACCATATTTTTTGATATATAATAACTCTAGTTTTTCGAAACTTATGCATCTCAAAAAATTATAAAATTCTAAATTTTCTCCTCAATAATAAATTCTGAATCCGCATCTGAAAACTATGTTTGGCGTTGAGAAAAGCTGCCTAAGGCTAATTCCAAAATGCTGCAAATTATTTACCGATAAGGCCCACTTCTTTTGTTGTGATTACATTCTATGCGGAGAAAATGTAATTTTCTTTCAATTTGATGCAAATGAGAACAACAAATCTAAACAATAACGTTTCTATTATACAATTTCCTACTTAATAATAACAAAACAGAAGCTTAATTTAATGGGGAAGACGAAAATGGAGTAAATTGGTAATTACCTTGTTGAAAGATGGGGTAAATTCAGCTCTAATCGCAGCTCCAAAGAATGATGTCTCTTTTATTGCAAAACCCCTGTTCTAACAACGTTAAAAAGAAACAAAATTAGAGCCTCACAACCATGAAACAAGATTGTCGAGCTTCAATTAACTGCAGCATTCACCTCTTTTGAAATGTGAAGAGAAGAGGGAAGCAACGCAGCTGCTTGGAGAGCCATGGGTGCAATTCCTTCAAAGCACAAATTATATAATTTTGTGGAATTGGGGGATTTTTTTTTCCCTTTCTGGTAAAAGAGTTGATGTTGTGATTGAAGGGAAAATATGAGCGGGAAGGGATAAGGAGATAATTGGATTAAGGATGGAGGCGCACAACTTCTAACCAATCAGAGACCGAGTTCGGATTCTCTCTCTTAGGAGTGGGCAAAACGAACAGGCATCCGTCCCTGTACTCGTCTCGTTCGGGTATTAATCGTTCGGGTCGGGAAAAGCGGATATGGATACTCGTTTCACGGATGCCCGCAATTTTACTATCGGATCAGATACGGGTATGGATATTATTTTTCATTATCCGTTCTCGTTCGGATACCCGTATTATATATATACATACATACTCATCCCGATATAAGTTTCCACCTTTTCCGATTGGCATGTCTCAATAAAAGTGGTCACTTTCCGAATTTGACAAATAATTATCATCATTTCTTCTATTTTATCATCTCATCTCTCCTACTTTTTTATTATCTCGATGACTCGATCATCTTCTCTCTCCTACTTTATCATTTACTTATCTCTCTTATACTTTATCATGTATTCACTTAATTCACGTGCCGAAAAAAATATAGCCACAAATAATGGGACGGAGGGAGTATAAAATATATATTTATAAAATGTAAATAAATATGTAATGTTAATGTGTTTAGAAACTTAGTGATATACAACAAATTAAATTTTGAATGTTTGTGGTTGTTTTTTGAGGAATTATACTTAGATATTAGATGTTGAGAAATTATGGTTGGGTGTTAGATTAAATTTGAAGGTTTGTGGTTGTTTTTTTTGTAAAAAATAGTATTTATTTGAATATTATATAAATAGGTGGTAATTCCGCGGATACACCCGTTCCGGGAAAATTCTATCCTAGACCCGGTCTTGTAGACCTGTGGTGTAGGATTAGAGTTGTGTGTTTTTTGAATTTTTTTATTTTTGCAACATCTTATGTGGCATGTTTTATAACCACCGGGTCCACAACTTAAGTTGTGGACCGGGTCTAGGATAGAATTTTCCCCCGTTCCGTACCCGTGTGAATACCCACATGCTTGTATCCGCTCTATGCGGGTACAGATTCGGGTAGTAGTGGTATCATACAGTTGTACACTTTGAACAAATAGTGATACGTTACGCGGAGAGAATAGAATAGAAAATGAATTCTTGTATAGCGTTTGTTAGTACTGTCCATAATGGAGAACCAAACAATGATTATACTTGTCAGGATCAGATGTTTTAGTAACAACGAATTGGGTTTTATAAGGAAATTTGTAAAGTAGTTGGTATCGGCACCGCTTGTGGATTTGCAGCAGAATTCATCTGTCATTCTCTCTCTAGATTTCTCTCTCCCTATCGCTACGGTACAAAGCTTGTCACAAATTTCAGGTGAGTGAATATATTTGTTGGGTTTTTTGGTTTTGTTCGCTTTCTTTCTCAACCCCATGAGTTTTTTTTTTTTTTTTATATTTTGGATCTTGTATTTGCTGGGATCCCTTTTTCTTGTCTGTCCTACAATGGTGATTGGTTATTTCGTTTGCGTTTTTTTGCTAGTCTGTAGGTGGTGAGCAACAAAGCATCTGAGAACTCTTGACATTTTTCTTCTTTGGAGAAGTTGCAAAATGTCGAATGTCTCACTGCATTCATGAGCATGACATACAATAAATACATGCTTTCTGTATTCAGTTCGTTCTGTCAGAATCCCTTACTCAATGTAGGCGTAAGAATTCAATTATTAAGTTGAATACAAATGTAATCCTAAAATTTATGATGTCTGGTCAAGCTACCATATGCATTCATGTAAATTTTTCTTCAGAAATGCTTCAAGCAGGTGTGAATAATCATACTCATTTCTCTTTCACCAACCATAATGATGCAAGTTGCTGTTAAAATGCCGGAAAACATGTTATTAGCTCAGAACCCCAACTCAGGCATCGTGCAAGGAATGAACGGAGTAATGGTTAAATCTCAAAAAGAATCTTACGAGACAAGCTACAAGGGCCCTGTTCGTAGGGCACGATCTAGATCCGCAATCAAGTCGTTAACATCCTCGATTCCTACTGATATACGCACGAGATCCTCAGTTAGGCCCCGGCTCTCTCGTACTGTTGCAGGTATGCTTGCATGAGACATGAAGCAGGGCAAACTGATAAGGGACTTGACACTTCCTGCAAGTTCAAAAAACGAGTTTAAATTACATGAGTTGACTCAGAGCTTTGCTGTGAACTCACCAAAGCTCACGGTTATGCTGAAATACTTGGTCGCCTCGACTACGTGCTTGGACAGTGCAAGCGATCCGGTCAAGAAACTGAGAACTGATCCAGCACCCTTTGCCTACAGATCAGCCACATCAGTATGTAGTGTTTTAACTATACGCTTTGAAATGGTTTATAGTTATATACCTGAGAGTAATGTAAATCTCGTCCCGGATGATCAGGAAGACCGGCGTAATTGACCCTTATCACGCGAGGATGAGAAGAGAGGAACTCAGCAATCTTTTGAGCATTTTCCTGCAGATTTGGCGTTACCGAGTTACAACTCGTCTACACCTCGTGACTCAGTAGTAGTAGATATGGTACCTGTTGCTTTTCAACACGCAGGGCCATGGTTTTGATGCCTCTCAAACATAGCCAGCAGTCGAACGGAGCTAAACCCGATCCCTCCGCATTCTGTAGGAAGTATAGGTCTTTCGACAAGCTAACAAATGATCGAATGAGGCGAATATGAGTAACTCAAACATTTCATAGGATAATGCAAAGGAATCTATTTTCACCTTTCTCCTTTAATAGCAAGCACCCCAGCCATGAGGTCGCTGTGACCAGCAATGAATTTCGTAGCGGAGTGCATCACAATATCTGAAAAATCGGTTAAGGTTCATACATCGTTCATCTCATATTTAGTGTTTCGTTTTCCAACTAAAAAGATAGGGCTAATACATTAAACTCCATAAATTATTAGTTTTTTACACTGTACCCCTGAACTTTGAAACTGTGCAATTTGCTCCCTAGACTATTAGATTTTTGTCTTGCCCTCTGAACTATAAAAATTTGCAATTCACACCTTGATCTATCCAAGATATTACCCTATCTTTGGACGCAGTCTCTTTTGCAACAAATAGATAGTTAAGGGGGCAAAATGCACAAAGTTAATAGTTCAGGGGTCAAGTGGCAAAGAGTACAAAACTAATAGTTAGGGGATTTAATGCATTTAACCTTAAAAAGGTTACTAAACAACTAACATTACCAGCTCCGAGCTCTATAGGTTGGGATAGTACGGGGGACATGATACTGTTATCGACCAACACGAGGGCACCTTGAGCGTGTGCAAGCTCGGCTATTTTCTGAGCAAATATGAAGAAGTAAGTGATGTGAAGAAGAACAAGTTGAAAATGAAGTTTGTAGTTGAAGCTACTTACTCGAATATCAGAGATCTGCTGGCGGGGGTTGGTAGGACTCTCCAGCCACACGAGCTTCGTGCGGTGGCTGATTGTAGAAGCAACCTCTTCTAAATTTGTTGTATTCACGCGCCTGAGCAACTTATATATCTTAGACTTGCAATCAAATGGCTGAAACATGAGTTAATTTATAGGTAAAAGCATTATATTAACTTGACCACAACTCCAGATTTTGGAGCTACTTGTGACAACAAGCGATCAGAACCACCGTAGATGTCGTCGCCAGCAACAATCTCCTCACCTACCAACCAAAAATGAAAAGAATACTCTTGAAATGTTCAGCAAAAATAAAACATGATAAAAGCTGAGTATGAAGAAATCTTGAAATTGCAATAGAGAGCAAAGACATGTTGAATTAGTGTATATGCTAATGTAACTGTATAAAAGATCAAAAGAAGTGAAGTACCCGATCCAACAAGATGAGTAACCGCTGATAAAGCGGCCATTCCACTCGTGAAACATAATGCGTGATCAGTTTTGTCAAGCTTTGCAAGAAGTCTGTTGATTGACAAAGAATGATTTAAGGCCATTGATCTTTGCAGTAAACTGAGCAGAATAAGCATATCATAAAGGTAGAGACCTTTCTAGGAGATCCCGAGTAGGATTTCCACTTCTCGTATAATCATAAGTTCCATTTTCAGTAGCTGAAGGCTGTAGAAAGCCAAGTCAGTTCCACTTTCAGAGAATTTTCATGATTCATTAGACAACATAAAAAAGGCACAAACTTAAGAAATTATGTTTTTCTTCTTATGGAAAAACCTAAGTACATTTTGTGCCGCTCGTCTCAAGTCTTGCAGATAGATATTGCTACTTGTTTTCCACTATCACGTTAACGAGAAACAAAAGACTCTTAGAATTTACCTGCTTGAAAGTTGCTGTTTGATACAGAGGCGTGCTCAAAGCCTCATAAGGATCAAATTCATTAGAGAAATTCATCAACATCGTGGAAACACTAGGCTCATCCTGGTCAATTGTCTGTATGATCTCTTCTGCATAAGCTTATGCAAATCACAACTTTACCAAATTTAACATGTCATGCTCAACTTGCACGAATCACTGTATCACTGTTAAGGATATAAATGCACATCTTTTTCTGAAAATAGCTTGAGAATAGATATATTTCCGCGCAATAGCTTGAAAATCCAATAAACAATTACCATTTGTGCATTCAGCAACTCCGTCAACCATAGCAGATGTGCTCATATCCATCCCGTTGTATCTCAAGCAATTCAATTTAAGACTCCGTTCACCCACAACAAAGTTCCCCTTCCACAATGATAACTTTTTGTGCTCGTGAAACAATGGGAGATTACCATTGAGTAAACCCTAAAGACCAATCGAGATGTGTTAGAGTTAAAAGCCAAGAGAAACTCAGAAGAAGGAATAAGAACCAAAGTCAGATGATATAATATGAAAGCATTTGTCACATTTTACTGGTTAAGGTAGCATCAAATATTCAGTTTCCCGCACCATAAACGCTTACCTGAGTCTGTAGTTGTGTCTGCAACAAGTTCATCACTAAAATGGCTAACCTTTACATGACTTGGGATTAGCCGACTATACACGAATTTTATTTCAATTGCGGCACTACTTTCCATCCAATGTCTATTTACTTTACATTTTCTTGTCAATTCCTAATAAACTAAGCAAATGAAGCCACTATATAAAGCTAAGAATCAGGCAACGCATTATCAACATCAGGAATTAACTTCACTATTCTAATTCTCCAGAAAGACCAGTTATTTACTATTCTAAACAACTCAAACATCTCCATATAAGATCCCAATCATTTGTCTGAAGCCCTAAAATCAGTAAACAACCTATTTCAACTTTCTTCTTCTCAATTTTGGAGAAATCCCACAACTTGGAGGCAAACTATTCATACACTATAGCAAGGTCCCTCCTTTTGTAATCCCCATTACAAAATAGAGAAAAAAGAACGAAAGATGAAGACGAGGACCAAGATTAACACACAAGCACCATCAACTGACGCCTCAAACGATGAGAAACCACATTAACGATGAGAAAGCACCATCAAACGATGAATCTCATAAAAATACTTACACCTCGATCAGTCTGATTTCTTTGAAGAGTAGGAGAGAGTGATCTTAGAGATAAAGCTGCCGCCGCCATAGTCGTCACTGCAGAGAGAATTGAGCTAAATAGTTATAATACTCCAGCACAGCCAGATACATTATTACAGCTAAATAGTTAAACTAAATATCCTTGTCCAATTACCTTTTTTTTTTAAACTAAAAAATAATGAAAAACTACCTAATTCTGATTCCTAATCTGATACTCCGGCTCTTTAGGGCTTGCTTCAGCTCCGGCTCGATTGCGAAGACGGGAGCGGGTCCTGCAGTGCCGGAGATTGATCGGGAATCGACGGGCTTGGGATTTGTCGAAGGCGGTTCGAACGTGGATCGTGATCGGAGCGCATCAATTTGGAGGAGAATTTGTCGGAGAGAAACTGCAATTAGTAGTCCCGGCGGTTGGGCGGCGGCTTTTTCTGTGGGGTTTCAAGGAAAAAAAAAAATCTGTATTAAATTAATTAAATTAAAAGGGGATGTGCATGTGCATATCAAACATCCAAAAATACAAAAATATACATAAAATTTCCAAAATACAAAAATATATATTTATATCATTTTAAATCTATAAAATACCCTATATTCTAGTCTCCTACTACTACAATCATCAATTCTTTCTCTTCTCTTACATTTTGTAGGAAAAAGTACGAGGTGGTGTGATGAGTTGGATATACATACAAGTATCAATTTTCGTGTCTCTCTCTTCTATTATTTAAATTTTTGTACCTCTCTCTCTTTACATAACATGCATGCAATGTAAAGCAATTAATTCTTTCAATTATTTACGTAAATGCATGCAATCTAAGGCAATTACATGCAATAATAATTCCTTAAATTATTTACGTAAAATGCATGATCTTCAGGTAATTAATTCTATCACTTATATTTAATATTTTTTAAATATTTGTTTACATACATAATATGTACTACCCCGCCCCGCTATTTCTGGCACACTTTATAATTTGGAAATAACTATCATCTCTATCATACTTTACTATTTTATCTCTCCTACTTTTTATTACTTTATCATCTTCTCTCTCTCACTTTACCGTCTTCTCTCTCTTACTTCATCATCTACTCTTACTCATCTTCTCTTTCCTACTTTATCATCTACCCATATCTCATTCTTAATCATCTACTTTCTTAATTTCCGTGCAGAAATGAAGTGTGCCGGAAATAGCAGGACGGATGTAAGTATTAATAATATGAAGGAAGAGCTCAGGTGGTAGGTCAGACAGGTGAGAGGGAAACTCTTAAGGGGGAAAGTTCAGCACAGGCTGGAACAAGCTCCGTCCCCCCTCCCCAAGTCCAAATCCCTCAGGTCCAAAGTCAGTCAGAGGCGCAGCCCTCTGAAGCTCAGCTGCCCGAGCCGGTCGGAGGATCAAGAGAAGGATCCTCGGCTCAGGCGCAGCACATTGAGGATATAGCTCAGTTCCTTGATCAGGAGGAGGAGCCCCTGCCCACTCAAAGGCCCGGGAAGGAGAAAGCCACTGAAAGCAATTCACCTCCTTCCCCGACGCCCAAATTCAAAACTCAAGCAGAGCAGGAAGAACATGATAAGAGGGTGGCTCAGCTCATCCAAGATCAACTGGACTATGATATGAGGCTAGAAGAAGAGGCTCAGAAGCCTAAGAAGAAGAAGAAGAGGTTGACAGTTGCCAGGATGTCCAAGAGTCAGGCTAAGCTGATTCTGGATCAGCAAAAAAAAGCAGGCTCAGCAATCTGCTACTAATGAGCCTGACTCAGAAACGGACACCATACCACTTACTCAGAGGATGAAGAAGATCTCAACACTTACACCTGAGCAGGAGGCAGAAGACAAGGCAACTTGGGAGACTACGCAGCAAGGGCTAAATCTCAGGACTAGAGATAAGAGAGCTGCAGCCTTAAGGGAGAAGAAAAGACCTGAAGACTTGGCTAAGATTATAGAGCTTACTGACAAAATCGCCAGAGAGCCAATCTTCGACAAGAGTAAACAGATCCCGATGACATCTAAGTTCTTCCGGCGAGGTGTCCAAAAGGCTTATCTCAAGAAGACTCCGCACCGCCGCGTAGACAGATGGATTCCTTGGAATCTGAACGAGGAGTGGGAGGAGCTGAAGATAGACTTCATCAAGGCATATTATGTATGGCAGTGCTATCCTGCTGAAGTTTCGCCGGCTGATCTTTTTGATGAATTCATCTATCAATACAATGCGAACTTCAGGGCGAAGGTCAAGCTGCTACTATTCAAGGAGAAGCTGCCCTTCACCGCTCCTGCCTACCGCCAGCTGACTCCTCCCATGACGATCCGAGGAGTGATATGTACGAAGGAGATAGAGGACGAGGTCGAGACTGCTTTGCATCCAAACCCTCAGAGAAAGGATTTACAAATCTTATGGGTTGGAGCCTCCAACTGCTAAGTCTGCAGAATTCAAGTACAGACGTTAGTAGTAGCTGCACCTTATCTTTTGTTGTATAGAGCATAGACTGTTCTAATTCAACTTCCCATATATAATACATCAGTTCTTTGCTTGGCCAGACAACTACTCATTGTCTTGTGGCTGTGTTTACTATTTATCACAACTGATTACTGAAGTGATCTGACACACACACATGTAACCTATCTTTCTCTGATATGCTTATCCTTTATTTGCCGATTAACCTGTTTTCACTACTCAGTTTTTACTGAAGTCTCTTGGGTCAGTAGTTTTGTACTTAGTGGTTTTAGCATCATCAATTAGTGGGAAATTGTTGGGTTATGAGTCAGTGATTGATTAGATCATCACTTAGAGGGTACTTTGTATTATCATCAGTAGTTCTTGTATTAGGACTTGCTTATTTTGGTAATGGGGGAAATCATAGTGATTTATTGCTATGGAATTGAAGATCCCAAAACCTATCTTGTACCCTTAGTGTGTTGTCATTCGGACTAGATGATGTAATAGGCTAGATTGTTCTTATTTTCGTTATCTGTTTTTGTCTAAGTCCTGTAAGGGGTAATTGTTGGTCTGAACTTGAGTAGGAAGTTGAATTCTAGAACCCCACGTCATCAGTATGTAAGAGCTCATGTTCTCAGGTCTCCAACTGACCCATCAGCAGAAGATTATTCATCACCTGACCTCTAGTAAAGAACACAGTATAAAGCTCAGTACCTTCAGAGTCATCAGCTGACTGCACTCAGTAGAAAACCTGTTATCAGCCGACTCAGACGAAGAAGACAATATGATCGTGCCAGACCTACTGTATCCGACAGGAAACGACCCGACTTTTAATGAGATTCGAAGTCAGCAGAAGATCATACGAGGATAAGTGAGAGTCAACTCAGATGAAGACTGATGTCTGACAAGTCTTACCTACCACAAACCTCGAGAAGCGGTCTAAGCCTTACCTGCTCTGACCAACTAAAGTTACTCTCATGCACAGTAACCAAGTACTCTGCGACACTATTTTGAAACATATGGCCATTTTCCTTGGACATTTGTGACACGTGGAATCGTCTTCTCCAACGGACAAATGCTTGGGTCACGACTATAAATAGAGAAGCCTTTCCAAGCTCAACGCACGAGATATCAAAGGGATTACATGCTCAAGCATTCAAACTCTCTAGCGCATTCAAGAAGATCCAACGAAGAACTTGCCTAGTTGAATATCTTTAGTTCTTCTCTTTAGAGTTTCTTTAGATCCCTCTTCTCTATCTAAGCTCCACTGTTATATCTATAGCTTAGAATCTTCGAAGGAGTTCACTTTTTGTGATTTTTCTTATTATAAGAACTCCTTCATAGTTGGAGAAAATCCCTTCCCCTTCAAACTTCATTTCGATTTGTAAAGTCGCTAAGGACTATAACTTAGAAGGGTCTGTCCAGTGCACAGACACCTTGCTGAGGCTTGCTCAGATTTATCAATAAGACCTCATGTTCAGCTGGACCGTGGACGTAGGATCTTGCGTATCCGAACCACGTTAAAAATTGCTTGTGTTATTTACTGTTTTATTGCATTGTTCTTAAACCATTTTACAAACTCATACTTTGCATAAAACGTATTTAAAAATGCACTAGCCAAAACTGTTTTGGTTTGCGAAAACACGTTTTCAAATCGAGACAAAGTCTATCGGGACCTACACTTATTGTTGGGAGATGATTCAGTCTTCTCACAATCAGTTGAGACATAACTCAGTAGCCCTGTGCTCTGAATATTTGCTGAAGATTTGAAGATCCCAAAACCCTATCTTGACTAATGAACCATTCAGTTGTAATGTGTTATGTTTTGTCTCTGAGGTTTTAGACTCAGTAGGCACTCCTCATCTGGTTCAAGCGTTCAGTAGATTACCTGCCATAGTACCGTAAGAAGACTCGTATCTTGGACTCGGCGGGAGCAAGATATGCGAAAGGAGTCGGTGGAACCGAACTCGGCGAGTAGTTCACCGAACTCGAGTTGATCTTCGGAAAGCCGACTCGGCGGGAGCATGCTATCGAATAGAGATCGAACTCGGCAACGGCCGGACAGATCTTCGGCGTCGGGATCCTCTAAAGTCAAATCAGCAGAGTCAATACGAGGAAGAGAGAAGTCAGCTTCAGATCTCATTGAAGTCTGTTATGTCTCACCTACTTTCCTGTACCTCGACCAATGACAAGCAGGCAACTGTCCATATTCTGATTAAAGCTGCAAGTCAACAACTCTCCAGAAATAGAGGGAAATGACACTCCAACCATGCTTTGAAAGAGCCGTTAGCTACCCAAAAGAGAGAGACACAAGGATCGTCGTCTCCAACGGATCTATCCTTGCCTCTGCTCTATAAATAGAGGGATACAATTCAAATTGAAACTCACGAGTGAATCTACGACGAAAAACGAAGAACACGAGCATTCACGAGCAACTCAAAACGTTCTAAGTCTTCCGCAAGAAGTTCGTAGAAGTAATCTCCGACGAAAGATGACATACTCGCTCATAGGGAACCAAGCTGAACCAGAATTATAAAGCCTCTAGTATCCAAGCGACTGAACACGAACCCAAGTCTATACTTAACCGTTCATCGCTCTAGAAGCTATTTTCTCGTTCCCTATCCCTCTAACCTAAGCTCAGCTGATCATATCTATAGCTTAGACGAAGGAGTTCATATCTGAACTGATCCTTATTGTAAAGGACTCCTTCATAGTTGGAGAGTTTTTCAAACACTTAGTTTGATACCTTGTAAACTGAGACTTGCACAGTATAAATCTCAAGACCAGTGTTTGTCCAGCGTACAAACCAAATGAGACTATCTCAGTATAATACATAGCTTCCTGATCTTTCGGGATAGTGTAATTGTTGGATCCGAACCACTTTAAAAACTGCTTGTGTTTTATGTTCGTTTTTCTGTTTTAACTGTTGCATTGATTACTGTGCATACTAAAAATATCTTTAAAATCATACAACTGAGTTTCAGCAAGCTTAATCGAATGCACTAACATACTGAAACTATTTTGTTAAAAACGTTTTCGAAACTCAACTGAATTTGGGCCTACACTTTTTCGCACTACTGAACTTTATCTGAACGGTACTGAATTATGACTCTAGTCAGCTAGCAGGCCTCAGTAAAGTCAGTCACTCAGCCACGCGATTCAGAATGGACTGTTCACGTTTAAAGTTGAGAAATCTATTGTTGGGTGATGATTCTATCCTCAGCAGTATTAGATGTAGTGGGAAATGATTTTATCTTCTGTACTGACCTATACTCAGTAGCCTTGTGCTCTGAATGAGTCTGAAGATTTGAAGATCCCAAAACCCTATCTTGATCGGTGAACCTTTATATTGTAACCTGTTTGTCTCTGAGGTTTCAGACTCAGCAGACCCTCTGCTCTGGTTAAGGCATTCAGCTGTATATTCACCTCAGCACTAGATCTAGAAGACTCAGTATATACTGGACTCGGTAGGAGCAGTATACTGAACAGAGTCAGTGGAACTGAACTCAGTAGGAGTAGTTCACTGTACTCAGAGCTGATCGTCAGTAGAACCAACTCAGGAGTAGTTCACTACTGAATCGAGATCGACTCGGCGCGACGACGACATCTTACCGAACCGTCGAGATCTTTTGAAAATCAATCAGTATAGTCAAATACGAGGAAGAGAGAAGTCAGCTTCAGATCTCCTTGAAGTCTGTTCTGTCTCAACCACTTTCTTAACCTCGACCAATATCAAGCAGACACCTGCCCTACACCTACTAAAGCTGCAAGTCAACAACTTTCCAGAAAAGGAGGGAAAGGACACTGTCACTCTACTTCAAAAGAGCCGTTAGCTACCCAAAAGAGAGAGACAAAGGATCATCGTCTCCAACGGATCTTTCCTAGTCTCTTCTCTATAAATAGAGGGATAAATCGAAATTTGAAGCTCACGAGCCTAAACGAGCCAACATACGAACACACAAGAACACACAGAGCATTCAAAACGAGCAAATCCAAAAAGCCCAAGTCTTCCGCAAGAAACTCGAAGAATCTATCTCCGGCGAAAGACTTCATTGTAAGCTCTTAGGGAACCAAGCTGAACCGATCAATACAGCCTCTAGTATCCAAATGACGTTACACGAACCCAAAGCTATACTCAGTTGTTCGTCGTTCTAGAAGCTAATTTCTCGTTCCCTATCCCTCTAACCTAAGCTCAATAGAATATATCTATAGCTTAGATGAAGGAGTTCATCCTTGAACTAATCCTTATTGTAAAAGGACTCCTTCACAGTTGGAGAGTTTTTCAAACACTAAGTTTGATAACCTTGTAAACGGAGACTTGCTCAGTATAAATTCCAAGACTCGGTTCTGTCCAGCGTACAAGCCGACTGAGACCAACAGTGGACGTAGGATTTTTGTGTCCGAACCACTTTAAAAATCTCTGTGTCTCGTGTTCGTGTTCCTTTTTACTGTTGCATTGATTTACTGTTCATACTAAAAACTATCTTTAAATCATTCAACTGAGTTTCAGCAAACTTAAGAGATTGCATTAATCTACTGAAACTGTTTTATTAAAAACGTTTTTCAACTCAACTGAATTGGGCCTACACTATTCCGCACCACTGAACTCTATCTGCAAGATACTGAATTCTGACTTTCAGTCAGCTAGCAGATCTCAGTGGAGTCAGTCACTCTGCCAACACGATTCATAATAGCTATCTGGTCTGCTGAATTGATTCAGTACGACATCATCCTGAAAAGGACTGTTCGTGTTTAAGTTGACAAAATCGATTTCAAGTGTATTCACCCCCCCCTCTACACCTGAACGTGCTCTCGGGACCAACATCTATTTTTCGGTGTATTCACCCCCCCTCTACACCTGAACGTTTACTCTCGGGACCAACACTTATCCGCACTAACTATCCGCCTGAGGTTTTAATACTGACAAAAGTCAGTAGAAGAAACTTAGTAGTTGAGTCACTCTGACCCGCGATCAGAAGGCTACTATTTAACACTGTTCATCAGTCGCAACCTACAGCTCAACTGTCCTTTGCGTTTGAGAAAAGAAACTTGTACTCAGGTGTATTCACCCCCCCCCCCACACACACACCTGACACTCGTCTCTGGGCCAACAACAGCAGAATCAGCCATTTTTCAATCTTTGCCTTTCTCTCTTTTCTTTTTTTGACAGTGTAGTACTGATGTATATGTAACTCTTTCCATCAATGAAATCAGTATTTCACTTGGCCAGACAACCACTCATTGTCTTATGGCTATGTCGTTCATTATCACGACTGATCACTGAAGTGATCAACACAGACTCACTGGACTTAATTTATTCTGATGTGCCCTTGTGTAACTATTAATCTGTGCAGTAATATTTTCAGTTGTTAGTGGTTAATGGTTTTGGCATCATCAATTAGGGGGAAATTGTTGGGTTATGAGACAGTGGACACGGGGGAAATTTTTAGGAGATGATTCAGTACCTCTGATACTGAGTAATTGTTGTATGAATATTTTAAGGAGGAATTGAAGATCCCAAAACTCCTGAGTGTGTGATGAACCGACATGATGTAATAGGCTAGACCTGCTTTGATCTTTCTAGATTAGTTTGTCTATGTCATGTAAGGGGTAAATTGTTTGGGCTGAACTTCAATTGAGAAGTTAAGGTTCCAAAACCCCCATGTGTGTCATCGGTTCAGTAGAGCTCTGTCTGTATAATAGCTCAGTAGTTTGTCTTCGAGTCCATAGCTGGAAGCACTCAATAGAATATCACTCTTCAGCCGACTCAGAAAGATGACTCAGTATGATCATCCTTGATCTACTGAATGAGCTACAAATTAGTTGCAGACAGTACAAGGGAAATCGACAACCTGACTTTATCAGTCAGATGTCAGTAGAGGGACACTTAGTATTCGAAGTTCAGAGGAAGTCAGCTCAGCTAGAAGAATGATGTCTGACAAGTCTCACCTACGCACTCGCCATACCTTGACCAATGAGAAGTAAGCAAAGCTTACCTGCTCTGACACAAAAGCTGCTCTCATGCACAGAAAGCCAACCACCTTCTGCCGCGACATACTAATTATATGGTCGTTTTCCTTGGAGTCTTGTGACACGTGGCATGGTCCCCTCCAACGGTTCTACGCAGGAGTCACAACTATAGAAAGAGATTATCTTCAAATTGAAGAATACACGAATGCGGGGAACAGAGAAGCAAGAAATTCACGAACACATACTCAAGCACTCTAGCGAGCTTAACTGTTACATCAAGCGAAGAACTAGAAATCTTAGAGATATCCTTATAGTTCTTCACTCTAGAGTTGTTCCCGATCTCTTTTTGTTGGGATAAGGATTCAGTAGATGCATTTATAGATTTGAAGATCCGAAAACCCCTAGCTGAATGATATACCTTCATTCTGTAATAGCTTAGTTTGAGTTTAGTTTTTAGGAACTCAGTAGTCTAGAGTTCAGTAGCTGCAGAGTTCAGTAGAAGACCTTAGACTCAGCTGATGAACTCAGGATCGAAGAAGTCAGTTGGTCAGCCGACCACCAACTGAATCTGCACAGGAATTCATGTCCATGCTCTTATAGTCAGAAGAACGTCAGTAGGAAGTCACTTCAGTTGAAGGTCCGACGATTCAGAGGAAGTCAACCTTGATGTTTGACAAGTCTCACCTACCAATCTACCTCGACCAATAAGGAGCCGACAACGACTTATCTTCTCTGACAAAAGCTGCTCCCAAACTGAAAAAGAGGCGAATCTCTACAGTGCACCTACTCATCAATGTTCAAAATTAAGGAGCCGTTTTCCCGGTCGTTTTGACACGTGGCTTGACCTCCCTCCAACGGATCTATTCACCATGGATGACTATATAAGAGAAGTCTTCATGCAGAGATACTACCGGGAACCCAAGGTATCTACGCACAAAACTCTTAATACTCTCAATCGAAGAATCCAGTGAAGAACTAGCATTCATAGAAGAACCCTTTAGTTCATCACTTAGAGTTATATTTGTTCCCCTTCTCTTATCTAAGCAAGCCCTATTGTAATATCTTTATCTTAGAAACCTCGAGGAAGTTCACATCTTTGCGAAACTGTTCTTATTATAAGAGCTTCCTCTTAGTTGGAGAAGACTCAAATTTAAGTTTGAAACCCTTATAAAAGTCATTACGACTATAAGTAGAGAATTTGTCCTGCGTACAGATCACTAAGAACTTACTCAGTATAAGCTTCAAGTTGTATCTGTCTTGAGAACAGATCACTAAGACTTGCTCAGTGCAAATACAACAAGTATCCTGCTTTGGTCAGGACAGTGGACGTAGGACCCAGTGTGTCCGAACCACTTTAAAAATCTGCTGTGTTGATTTATTGTATTCCTTTATTGATCATATTGCATTAAAACTATATTTCATCAAACCCAACATAAAATCGGTTTTCTAACCGAGACGTTTGATAGGGCCTACACTTCCGCACACAACTCTGATACTGAATGACTGTTCGACTGACTTAAGTCAGTAGAGTTTAACTCAGTAAAAGAATTTCTTGCCCACGCGATATGAATTTATATTTAGTTATCCGACTCAGTTCACTAGCAAACTCAGCTAGAGTTGACTTTCGCGTTTGAGAAACGAATTTGTATTCAAGTATATTCACCCCCCCCCTCTACACCTAAACCACGTCTCAGGACCAACAATTGGTATTAGAGCACAGTGTTCTTAGCTGATCATTATTTTTTGAAACTGGTCTATCTCGAACAAAGATCCTAGAAAACCCGTTTTCACTGCATCTTGCATCTCTTCATTGCATCATATATCCTATCTTTCAATGGCTGATATTTTAGGGATTAGTACGGTACCCATGTTCTCAACAGAGAACTATGTGGTATGGCGAGTGAGGATGGAGGCACATTTAACCTCGCTGCACGATAGCATGACCGACGTACTGGAGAAAGGTCCTATTGTTCTGATGGTCGACTTAGTCGTACTTGTATTAGACGGAGCAGAAGGTGCCCGTACCGGTCCGAAAGTCGCTAAGGACAAAAGCCTCTTCACTCCTGAAGAGAAGAAACTACACAACCTCGATCGAGTTGCTCGTAACGCAATACTGATGACACTCAGTGACTCATATCTCGGAAGAGTACATGACTGCAAGACTGCAAAGGAGCTATGGGATGATCTCGTGGTGCTGAGCCAAGGAACTCCACAGATCAAAGAAAACAAACTGGAGTTAGAGCTGCAGAAACTCGAGGAATTTTCTATGCTTCCTGGGGAGTGCATAGATGATTTCAGTGCTCGATTCACAAATCAGATCAACAACATCAACGGACTGGGGAAAACGTTCCACAACGAGGAGACCAACACAAAGATTCTAAGGGCTCTCAGCAGCCCTAGTGGTATTCTTTTGCTACGCGTATGAGGAGATCTGACTTGAATTATTTTACTCCTGATTATGTATTTTCAGAGCTTAAAGCAGATGAGTTCGAATTCAACCTCCCACACACCCCCGGTGCTGAAGCTGAAGTGCCAATGAATCACGCTTATAAGGCATCAGCTAGCACTCCCGGTGCAAGTCCCTCAGCAACAAGTCAGTCAGCTGGAAGCTTAGTGACCATACCTACTGCTGACAACTTGGCTGAGAAGTATGCTCTCCTCACTGTGAAATACCAGAAGGACAAGGAGATGTTCAGAAGGAAGATGAAAAAGGCTTCCCAAAAGTATCAAGGTAAGAGAGATCATCAACGCACGAAAACTGAAACTAAATCTCCACCTGATTGCAGGAATACTGAAGCTGCCCCAGTGGAAAAAAAAGAAACATCTAGAAGGGATGGCAGAACCTCAGTATGTTACAACTGCAAGATGCCAGGATACTACCAGTACGAATGTTCTGAACTCTCAACAGCTGAAAGAGCTGAAAGGCAAGCCCGACGCAACAAGTTCGTGAAGAAGAGGCAAGCCAACATAGCTAGAGAGTTGTCCGATTGCTCAAGCGATGAGGAATTGTTTATAGAATCGTATGACGATGATGCCACATTCATGGCAATCGAGATAGAAGATGTTGAACCGTGTATAATGGCCAGAGAAGAGGCTGAGGTACATTCTGAACCCATTATATGCCCCTCTTCACCTTGCACACACGACACAAGCTCTGGTGCAGGAGAACCGCTGGATGTGGTTCTTATATACAAAGATCTATTTGAAGAGCAAATCCAGATGAGCCAGCAGTTCAGTAAGACAATTCAGGAGATTGATATCCTGAAAGCAAAGAATCAGAGACTTTCAAAGAGAAGTCAGGACTCTCCTGAGTCTGAAGGACTTGTTCTGAGATTGAAGGAAGAGATTAATTCTCTGATGACTAAGTCACAAGACCAAGAAGCACAGATTTTAGTACTGTCCAAAGACATCTCTGAGAAAGAGACTAAAATTGCTAATCTTAAGGAAACTCTCACATATACCAAAACAGAATATGAAGCTCTAAGAAAGAGTGATGAGGTGTGGAGAACCTTGATGACAAAGCAATACATTGGAGCAAAGGAGAAGTCAGAGAAGCTATTACGAGCGCAAAGACCACATGCCACCAAAGAAGGACTTGGTTATACATGTGAAGCCTCCACTTCAGGACAGAAGAGCTCCACCAAGATGAGTGATAGGTTTGTCCAGGGGGTAACTCAACATGCAGAATTTACATCCCCTCAAACAAAGAACAAGCAGAAGATTCAAGCACCCCAGTCTAGCAACAAGAAGGTGACCTATGGTTCTAGTCCCAAGACACCAAGAGCAAACTCTAGGGAAACCAAGAAGGTCAGGTGGGCTGAACAGTATGGCCACCAACTACTGACTCATCCAGCTCAGTACGGACCGTACTACTATGAGCCAAGAGTCAAAAGTCCTAAGGTTTAAAAGAAGAAGAAAGCTGAACCTCAGAAGACAAAGAAGTCAGCTACTCCAAGTTCAGTGGAGCAGACTACTGCAACAAGGGAAAGAAGAAGTCTGAAGTCATCAGGGCTGTCAGACAAGTTTGGATCCTTAAATCTAACCATTAAGGACCCAAGCTGAACCCAAAGGGTACCTGAATCTGTTTTTGTTTTGCAGGTGCTACAGGACCCTTGGATTGTCGACAATGGATGCTCAAGACATATGACGCATCAAAAGAGCCTACTGACCGACTACGTTCAACAACATAGAACCAGAATTGAGTTCGGTGACAACTCCAAAGGCTACACAAGGGGATACGACACACTGAAAATAGGAAATGCAATAGTTCCTAGGGTATCTTATGTTGAAGGACTTCAACATAATCTCCTTTCTGTCAGTCAATTCTGTGATAACTCCAATAAAGTGGCTTTTGACTCAGGTTTTTGTGATGTTCTTGATAATTCTACAGGAAAACTATGTTATCAGGGTTACGGCGAAGAAACATATACTATGCTGAATGGAATACCGTCAAACCTGAATCTTGCCTGCTAGCACACACGAGGTCAGATGACAAAACAGCATGGCAGTGCCACAGACGACTGAGTCATCCGATCTTCAAGACAATGAACAAGCTAGCACTTGATGCTAAAGTCAAAGGACTGCCCAAAAAAGTATTCAATAGACATAAAAATTGTAAAGCATGTATGAAGGGGAAGCAAAGAAAGTCAAGCAATCCGCCCATTCCGTCACCTTCCACTGATGGAATCCTTCAACTGCTGCACATGGATTTATTTGGGCTAGTCAATCTAGTGATGATTAGAGGAAAGAAATACGCTCTTGTAGTCATTGATGACTATTCAAGATATACTTGGGTGATATTCATCGCCAACAAATCTGACGTCAAACTTGAGCTGCCGAAACTACTGAAGCAACTGAGTGTCGAGAAAGATATCAAGATTAAAAGAATACGCTCAGATCGTGGAACTGAGTTTCTGAACTCGATGGTAAGAGACTTCTGTGAGGCTGAAGGCATTGAACACGAAACCTCAGCGGCACGTACGCCTCAGCAAAACGGACTTGCTGAAAGGATGAACAAAACGCTTAAAGAAGCAGCAATGACGTTGCTTGTAGATTCAGGTCTTCCATTGAATTTTTGGACAAAAGCTACTGACACTGCCTGCTACACTCAGAACCTATCTCTACTGACTCAGATGCACATGAAGACGCCTTACGAACTATGGAAAGGGAGAATTCCTTCTATTTTGCATTTCCATATTTTTGGCTATCTGTGTTTTATCCACAACAATGAAAAGGACCAGTTAAAGGTTTCGAAAGTAAGTCAGACCAATGAGTCTTCTTAGGATACTCCAGGGTCAGCAAAGCTTTCAGGGTCTTTAACTACCGGACCCTTTTCATGGAGGAAAGCCCTCATGTTGTATTTGATGAATTTATTTCTGAATTCAGGAAGTCAAAGGCTCAGCCAGAAGCTGAAGAGATCAGGAGCAATCTACAGGATCTAAGCTTAAAAGACACCACTGAAAAGATCCAGCATTGTTGGGATAATGATTCAGATGATGAAATTCAGAATCCAACAACAAGCAATGTAGCTAAGGAGATTGATTCTACCAAACATAATCAATCTCAGGTAATTCTGGTCGATGAGGAAACCGATATGGTAACTGAGACCTCTACTGAGAATAATAACTCAGGGGGAACTATTAATGTTCTTGAGCTAAATGCCCCTGAGCCTGGTGACTCAGTAGATCCAACCCTTGTTACTGAATTACGTCAAACACAGAACAACACAACTGAAATTCCTAACACTCCTACTGTTTGTGTTGAATCAATTCCAGATGAAGTAACAAGACGTCGTCGCTCGTGGTTAGATACTCACTCTTCAGATCTTGTCATTAGAGATCCTTCAGCTAGTATCAAGACAAGATCCAGATTCTATCAAGGAGAAAGTGCTTTATATTCATGCTTCTTGTCGACTGAAGAACCTCAAACAATCGAGGATGCGTTGAATGATGTTGATTGGATCACTGCCATGCAAGAAGAGCTGAATCAGTTCACGCGAAACGACGTATGGGAGCTTGTTGACAGACCTAGACATCAACACGTGATAGGAACAAAGTGGGTCTTCAAGAACAAGCGCGATGAAAACAACGTCATTGTCAGGAACAAAGCTCGACTCATTGCCAAAGGTTATTATCAATCGAAAGGAATAGATTTTGACGAAACATTTACCCCAGTTGCAAGATTGGAAGCTATTCGTTTATTCCTAGTTTATGCAACACATCAGCAGTTCACAGTCTAACAAATGGATGTGAAGTGAGCTTTCCTGAACGGCGTACTGAAGGAAAAAGTCTATGTTGAACAACCACCCGGCTTTTAGTAGGGACATCAGGTTTATAGACTTAAGAAAACTATGTACTGGTTAAAACAAGCACTCAGGGCTTTTAGCAGGGACATCAGGTTTACAGACTTAACAAAGCTCTGTACTGGTTAAAACAAGCACCTAGGGCTTGGTACGATACCCTCTCAGACTCTCTACTTCATAAAGGTTTTCAAAAAGGAACAGTGGATCGCACCCTATTCAGTATCAAGTCAAGAGAAGACATTTTACTGGTGCAGATCTATGTAGACGACAACATCTTTGGATCAAGGAATCTGACTATGTGTCATAAATTCAAGCAGATGATGAAAATAAAATTTGAAATGTCGATGATGGGAGAGATGAACTATTTCCTTGGACTTATCAAAGAAGGGAATATTCATCAATCAAGCCAAATATACAAGAGATCTCATCAAGAAGTTCGGCTGCGAATCCAGCAAGTCAGTAAAGATACCCATGAACACCAATCTCAATATTATCTTGACAAAGAGGGAGTATCTGTTAACTCAATTGACTATCGTGCTATTATCGGCTCTTTATTATATCTTACAACAAGCAGACTTGACATAACTTATGCTGTAGGTGTATGCACGAGATTTCAAGCGAATCCCAAGAAGAGTCATATAGATTCAGCGAAGAGAATTCTTCGTTACCAGAAGGGAACACCTGATGTTGGATTATGGTATCCTGCTGATGATAACCTTGAACTAACTGGTTATTCTGATGCTAACTATGTAGGTTGCCGAATCGACAGAAAATCAACCTCAGGAAAATTGTCATTTCTTCGGTAGCAAGCTCATATCGTGGCTCTAAAAGAAACAGCATTTAGTAGCAACATCCACTACTAAAGCTGAGTATATGGCTTCCGGAAGCTGTTGTGCACAGATATTGTAGCTTCGACAACAGCTGAGAGACTACGACATCCATCAAGATGAAGTGCCAATTTACTGCGACAGTATTAGTGCTATTGCAATCACTCAGAACCCAGTTCTACATACAAGGTGCAAGCACGTGGACATCCGTCATCACTTCATCAGAGATCATGTCGAGAAAAAGGATATCAGAATGGAGAAGATCCACACAGATAAGCAAAGAGCTGATATCCTGACCAAACCTCTAGCTGAGACCAGATTCAACGATCTCTCAGCAGAACTAGGTCTTTTGGATCCTACTGATACGATTCAGTAAATGATCCAGGAAATACTGAGTAAGGGGGAACTTAATTTCAATACAACTGAATATTCAGATTCGTCAAACGTGGTATCAGCCGACTACGATGTTCAGTTGACAGGTTATGAATATTAAATTCAGCATTTAGTGATTCAGCATGTCATAACATTTATTTCCCACCTTTAATGTTCAACGTATTGCATTGAGTATGTCGTATTCATTAAACTCACGACATTCCGTAAAACTAACTGCGGCGCATTAAATGCATGTCATTTCACCTTACCATTTAGGCGATAGAGATAAGTATGTGAGATTATAGGCGGCACAGTAATCATAACCTATTATAACATCCAATCTGAGCCGTCTATATATTAAAACCTGATTAATCTCAACCGCATGATTAAAACCGCCTCATATTAAAAATCTGAATATATATACGCATGTCATCTCTAAACCGTCTCACTTTTCCGCCATTAACAAAGAACTTGTGCTCTGCATTTGCTCAAAAACTTGCATCAGACTTCTATTGCATTTTTAGCACATTTACTTCGGTAAGATTTCCTTAAACTAAATCTTCTACTAATTTACTCGATTTTCAATTTCTAACATCTGTTTTGCAGATTTCAGTTATTAAATATGGCACAATTCGTTCCCATCAGTGATGTTACAATCCTGGAGGATATTGAGGAGATTATTTTTGGGAAGAGGGTTCTCTTTGAACCCGTTCTGTCCGTCAGGACGTCTGGTGTGGAATACATGACACGAGTGTTTGATCCTCCTACCGATCCTCTCTCACTCTTCGCGTCATCATCTTCCCCGCCAAGTCACGGAATTCTTCCTGAACTTCCGTCAGGATGACAACTCAAATGATGTAGCTTCAATCATTTCGAGGCGTGCGGTCCGTCCCAATCAGTGGGAGGACAGAGCCACACAAATGGACGTGGCCAGGTGTCTGCGAGTCAGCTTCGAGTTGGAAGACGAAGGGACTCCAATCGCCAGGTACAAGGAGTCTGAGATAGACAAGTACCTGTGCCGATTCAGCGGTCAGCAGGACATAGTCTTCAAGGCTGCTTTTCTTAAGGGTCAGCTGTTGCCGCAGTACAGGGGATTGGCATATATCGTTAATCATATTTTGACGCGGGATCGTATGATCAACTTTCCAGCATCCGCATCCAAATCATGATGGCGATAGTAGATGCGGCACCCATCAACTGGAACGCGTTCTTCAGAGCTGAATTTAAAGTGACAAAATTTTGTGGACACTGAAGACGGCATGAAGCTCATTCCAAAAGGAAAGCTTTTGTATGGGACTAAAGTATCCATGATGATCGAGGAAGACCTTCCTGATAAAGTCTCCTACGTTGACGCTTACTACTTCGATCAGAGGCTGCTGAAGTACGCTAATGCAGCTGCTTGGAGATCACGCATGATCCCCTCCCTACTCAGTCGAAGAAGCAAAAGACGTTGAAGAAGCCAACTTCAGTCGTCTCTCCTCCTTCACCAATAGCTGTCGAGGATTCGGGGTCAGGAAAACATGACGTGACCCTGAAAGAAAAGGTGAAGAGAGTGCTATCAGAGGAAACACAGTCGGAGGCCCCCGCTGAAACTCAGGCTACTGAGATTTCCTCCCTCCCGACTTCAGTGTTGAACGCTCAACAGAAAGCAGCTGATAAAGTCGCAGCTGAGATTCCAGAGATCAGTGCACATGCTGATCTCATGGACATAGCGGTCCGCGCCCGAGTCCAGATGCGCCTTAGATTCATGGAATGGGATCTACTGGAAGAGGCCATCCGAACTCAGTCGATAACGAACAATAGTTGAAAGAGGAGATTGGCTATGAGGAGCCGTCTGACATCGCCTCAATAGAAGACTTAAAGGTCGTAATGCTCATGTTGCTCAGTGATAGAACGCAAGGAGCTGGGCCTTCCTCCACTCAGCCTCCGCCATCTCCTCCTCCATCTCCTCCACGTGATGGATCACCCAAGGATGCAGACCAGAGATGATCTGCTGAGGGTAAAACTCCCACAGATGATCATCCATCTCCTCCTCCTACATCTGGCCAAATCATCCAGACTCCATCCTTGACTCAGTCTCAAGCCAAAAGCCGATATCAGGCTGTTGAGATCAAGGATCTCACTACAGAGTCAATTAATAAGGTGATCAAGCGTCAAGCACACAAGAACCGGAACCTTGTCGATGATGTGAACACTAAGTGGAGCAAGTTCACTTAGGTACAGACGAAGACGCTGACCAACCTTACTATTGAAGTGCAGAGGATCAGCACTCCAACCGCTATTAATGCTGAAGAGATCCTCACGAAGGCACTTGAGGCACAGAAGACTGACTTGACTGCTCAGTTCCAGAATATATTGCAGTCGCAGCCAAGCTTTTCTCAGAAGAAGTGGTGGCTGCAACAAGTTGAGTCCAGAAGACAGTTGAGGACGGATACAAGTTCACAACTGACAGTGTCTCTAAAGTACTGACTCAGCAACACGAATCCTGCCAGGAGATCAAGAAAGCTGCCTCAGACGCTGATGAAGACTACCTCACCAGATTTGACAAATCCAAGGATGCTCTACTCAAAGCTATCAATCTAGATCATGAGCATAGGTGAGAGTCTTACACTAACGCAGCGACTGACATTGCCTCAGGCATGACTACGGTCAAGGCCTCAATAGAATCGCTGACAAAGAAGGTTACTGTCCTAGCAACGCTAATTGATGATGCCAAAAAGGGGGAAAAGTCCAGATCAGCTCACCTCAGAGCCCTCCTTAAGGCAGAAGATCAGCAGGGAGAACCTAGTTCAGCAGCGTAGGAGGAAGTTCCTGTTGAAGGAACTACTGACTCAGCTGTAGCTGAGGCGGCCACATACTTGGAAAATCTTCCCACTGAAGACTCGCCACCTCCAGCTCCTAAGAAAGCTGACAAGGGCAAGGCTCCGGCTGACCCTAATCCGCCCAAAGAGAAGAACCTGAAGTTCAAATCTCGCGAAGAGCAAATTGCCTTCGATGAGAAGCTTACCAAAGAATTAGCTGAACATGATACCAAGAAGAAGCCTGCAGCAAAGAAAGGGGTACAGATCCAATCTCTAGCGCCTTCACGCACTCGATCTAGTATCCCCAGGCAATCCAAATCTTCAGCAGCAGCTTCAGTATCTGCAGCCAGATCCCAACAGTCCAAACTCGGACAACCAAAGTCTGAGAAGTAAGGCGCGTCTGCATCTAAATCAAAATCCGCATCGCCTGCTGAATCAGAAGAGCACCATGTTCCCTCAACGGTCCCGTCTAAAGAACAAGAGAGAGAAATGAAAGAGATTTTGGACGCGTGTGAGCGAGCACTTGATCGTACAGCTGAGGCAAGGAAAATCAGAGAGGCGAGAGAGAGAATTCGCCTAGCCGACTTAGAAGCCCTCAGCCGAGAACATAAAAAGAAGCAAGGGAGAGGGAGCCTGAAAAGATAGAAGCACACCCACCTCTTCCAGATACTTTAGGAGAAGGGAACTAGTCAGTGAGATGAAGAGGATTGTATTCAAAAGAACTGACGACTGGGTACCTCTCAAGCTGAATCAGCAATGGGAGAAGCTGAAGATGGACTTCATAAAAAGATTCTACATCTGGAAAGTCGGAAGTGAAGATTCTGATGCTGATACATTCTTCAAGGACTTTCTGACAGCTGCGAATCCATCCCTCCTCGCTGAGATTCAGACATTGCTAGATCAAACAGGCCAAGCGTTGAAGGCTCCTCCTTTCAGAATTATTCCTCCTCCTAGGACTCATCAAGACAATCTTTGCAAGAAGGAGATGCAAGAAGAAATAAAGGAAGCCATCATCAACAGACACTGCGGAAAGATGATGAAGAAGACTTGGCGAAGATCAAGGCCCTGAGAAGCAGAGTATACGCAGGATATGGCTTTGAGCTTCCGGAGAAGAAGTCTGCTGACTTCCGCACTCGCATGCAGCAGTTTAAGAAGAAGCCGAGCTGACCTCTCTCTCTCTCCTTAGTCTAGCTTCGTAGTGATAGCAAGTCATGTATTGTAATTCTCATTCATCTATGACAGTTATCACTTTTAGCCTCGACAATTACTCATTGTCTTTACGGTTTTATTTACTTTTCAGCAAGACTGATCACCTAAATGATCAAATATCTATCTGACCCTATGTGACTTATATGCTTATCTGCCTTAGAATTATTTTCTACTGATTATTTGTGTTTGCTCTAATCTTCTCTGATACCTGCTAGTACTTAGGGGGAAGGGCTCTTATACATGCATATAAGGGGAAATATTTTCATAGGGGGAACCTGCCTTATAGGGACATTATTGATAACTGCTGAATTTACCTTTGATGATTAGCTACTAAGAAGTATGATCTATTCTGAGCTTTGATTGTTATATCTGTATCGGCCTTGATATCTTGTGAATGTGCTAAACTTGCCTTCTAGCTCTGATACATGTCAGTAGAATCCCTGATAACTTCAGCATGCTATAACTATGTTAATTGTATTAATTTCTACAAGTTCTGATACATTCAGCATTCCACAACTGTTTTGGTTTTTAACTTGGCTCTCATACATTACTTGATATCATAAGATAGCTCTAATATTCTTTTAACTTGTGACTGCTCTGATTCTTTCTTTTCATTATCTTAGTCAACTTTGATATGTTGACTAGAACATTCCTTTGTAATACACCTTTACTCAGTAGTGGTAGCTCTTAACCTTAGCATATTTCTTGATAGAAGATGTAATAGGTTTTGGCAACATCAAATAGGGAGAAATTGTTGGGATAAGGATTCAGTAGATGCATTTATAGATTTGAAGATCCCAAAACCCCTAGCTGAATGATGTACCTTCGTTCTGTAATAGCTTAGTTTGAGTTCAGTTGTTAGGAACTCAGTAGGCTAGAGTTCAGTAGTTGCAGAGTTCAGTAGAAGACCTTACACTCAGCTGATGAACTCAGGACCGAAGAAGTCAGTTGGTCAGCCAACCACCAACTGAATCTGAACAGGAATTCATGCCCATGCTCTTATACTCAGAAGAACGTCAGTAGGAAGTCACTTCAGTTGAAGGTCCGACGATTCAGAGGAAGTCAACCTTGATGTTTGACAAGTCTCACCTACCAATCTACCTCGACCAATAATAAGCCGACATCGACTTATCGTTTCTGACAAAAGTTCTTCCCAGACTGAAAAAGAGGCGAATCTCTATAGTGCACCTACTTATCAACGTTGAAAATTAAGGAGTCGTTTTCCTTGTCGTTTTGACACGTGGCTAGACCTCCCTCCAACAATACTATTCATCATCGACGACTATATAAGAGAAGTCTTCATGCAGAGACAATATCGGGAACCCAAGCTATCTACGCACAAAACTCTTAACACTCTCAATTGAAGAATCCAGTGAAGAACTAGCATTCATAGAAAAACCCTGTAGTTCATCACTTAGAGTTATATTTGTTCCCCTTCTCTTAAATAAGCAAGCCTTATTGTAATATCTTTAGCTTAGAAACCTCGAGGAAGTTCACATCTTTGTGAAACTATTCTTATTGTAAGAACTTCCTCTTAGTTGGAGAAGACTCAAACTCTTTAAGTTTGAAATCCTTGTAAAAGTCATTACGACTATAAGTAGAGAATCCGTCTTGCGTACAGATCACAGAGAACTTGCTCAGTATAAGCTTCAAGTTGTATCTGTCTTGAGAACAGATCACTGAGACTTGCTCAGTATAAATATAACAAGTATCCTGCTTTGGTAATCTTGTTAGATCTTAAGCTTAGACACTTGAAGGAGGTCACTTCTAGTGATACGTTCTTAATGTAAGAACTCCCTCCTTATTGGAAACAAAACACTTTAAATTGATCTTGTAAAGTCGCTAAGGACTATAACTTAGAAGGTTCAATCTAGGGTACAGAATATTGCTGAGGCTTGCTCAAATTAATTAACAAGAACTCCTGTTCAGCAAGACCGTGGATTTAGGATATTGCGTATCCGAACTACGTTAAAAATTGCTCGTGTCATTTACTATTTTATTGCATCTGTTTGTCAATTGTTTGCAAAATCATATTTTCAGTAAAACAGATTTAAAACTGCACTAGCCAACTGATTTGGTCTGCATTAAAAATATTTTTCAAAGAGATAAACTTAAATCGGGCCTACACTATTCTGCACTTATTCATCTACCGAATTTCTCAGTACTGCCATCAGTCAGTAGAAATGATTCAGTCGTTGAATCACTCTACCCCGCGATCAGAAGGCAAGCGTCAGATTCTAATGACGTGCTCAACCTCGATGTGGTCGACACTCTTTCGTATCGCCTAACTGATCTTCCCCCTCTCACTATACCTGAATTCCATCAGCTCACGGCTATCCATTCGGTCGATGATATGCTAGAAGAGCCCTCTGATGCTGAAGATGTGCCTTCAGAGACTGACGAAGATACTCATAACCTTGGGACGAAGCTGCTAACCCCGGTTCGGAGTGATGTGTTCGATAAGGTTCTGGCCTTGATTCCAGAATTGTCTGAACTCAAGGATGTGTTAGACATTGTTGCTCGCGCACAAATGATGCTCACTGGACTGAAGAGAAGAAGGCCATTTTCAGAACCTACTCAGCATAAGGATTCATCAGGGAAGAATGGCTTCTCCAGTCTCTCCTCCTCTTCACTTCTCATGATGACCTTCGCAATGAGGAGCACTTTAAAACATCCATCAGGATTCTGATATCCAAGAAAACTAGAACTTCCTCTGTGATTGCAGCTGCTCGGAACGATTTAGATCGTGATAACTCGTCGAATAATGACTTCCAGCGTCCTCCGCTCGCGATCATTGAATCAGCTCCTTCGGTGCCAACTTCTTCAACGCCAGCCTCATCTGTTCCTAATCTGACTCTGCACCAGATTGATTCTACCCATAAGCGAGTAAAGAGGTTAGAAGTGCTTCAGCTTCACAAGCATCTCTCGGATGTCAATGTGACGATGAAGTAAATGGAGCTAGAGATGTCTCACTGCTATGAAGGCCTGACAGGCATGCGGAATAATGTCTAGGATAATACTCAGGTGACTGATCACAATTTCAGCAAACTGATCAGCGTAGTGAACAAATTCCCTCAAGTCGTGGTCAGTATATCAAATGAAGCTACTCAGAAGCGGCTCAACGTTCAATTTGATCAATGCCACTCTCTCATCAAGGTTAGAAAATCGTTTCTTGAGCTGACTCAAAACAATGTTGAGGCATCAATCATCACTACTCTCCAATCCTTCCAAAACAATATTGCAATGATTCGACACACATCTCACTTAGCTCTGTGAGTCATAGGCTCAGATCGACGTGCGAAACTCTTTGATCTCAGAACAACAAGCAGCCTTCAAGCCTCTGACTGATAGGCTTCTCCCGGGCCTTGTTGTTGATGCCAAAAAGGGGAAAGAAGTCAGCATTACTCGAACTGAGAAACAAACTCAGATCGCTTCCCTCTGATGATGAAATCATGGAGTTACAATTTTAAGGGGGAGCAAGCGTCTGAAAAGGAAAAAAGAATACAACATCAGTCTGCAGGGCATAGAGACATAAACGTTTGATGTTATCGAACAGATGAGAAAAGCAGATGATGAGGCCCATCTAAAAGAAGAATAAGCAGTCCGACTGAAAGCAGAAGCAGAACACGTTGATTTTGTGCGGATTGAAATTCAACTCGCGATATATATGGACAAAATCTTCGGTGCTATCAATGATGAACTCAGCCGAGATGAAGCTGAGAAAATTCAGAAAGAAGAAGAACTTGAAAAAAAAAGAGCTGAAGATGCCCGTCAGAAGTAGATCGAAGAAGATAATATGAAGGCAATTTTGCTTCAGAAACAGATTGATGAGGCTGAAGAAGGGAAAAGAAAGAGACTCAAATTCTCAGTAATTACTCTAGAGCAAGAGGACATTCAAGTTGAGGAAATATGGAAACTCTGGGAGTACATTGATCATCTAGGTCAGAAGATCATTTATGATGAGATGAAAAGAAGAGAAGAACAAGTCTGGAATGAGCTCAAACAAAACCACCTCAGACTCAAAGAAGATGATGAGAGATTGGAACGCATGGCGAATAGCATGAAGAGAACCCAGAATACAAGAATAAGAGGAAGTCCAATGTGCTGAAAGCCATAGCTGCTGAGAGGAAGCCCAAGGTCGAGTCTGAAAACAATCTTCTCTATCCATGGTGCGACAGATGGGTTCCTATGGAGCTATCAAATGATTGGGAACAGATCAAGGTGGACTTCATCAATAGGGTTTCTACAAGAGGATTAGGAATCAGGATCAGATCTTCACTGAATTCTTCAGGTGACACTCCTTCAAGCCATATCTATTGATTCATGATCTAGTTGAGAAAGCAAATCAATCAATCAATGTCCAGAGCCTAGATTCACGAAGCAACCCACCGCATAGTAGAATCTAGAATTCAAAGTTGATCTTACCAAGATTGAAACTGAATTTATCAAAGCTTGCAACGAGAAGAAATACACAGATGTCTCAATGAACTATGTGAAGAGATTGAAGCCGAGAACACTCATGTATTATGCATATGAGCTGAAACCAGATGATGTATCAGATGAGTAGTTCAGAGAGATCATGCAAAAGCTGCATAGAACTCGTATGACTAATGAGGAGTTTGAGAGGAAATACCGCACCAAGCCTGAACTCGGTTAGATAGAATTTTAATGAAGTTATTGTTGCTCCTTTTGATTTGATGACAATAACTCTTTGTTCGGGGTCACTTTTATTTACTTGTCTGAACTTTTTATACCCTTTATTTTTCTATCCCAACCTGTGTTGGATGAACTTAGCTTGAGTCTATTCTCAAGTTAGAATAGGGTTTTGGCATCATCAAAAAGGGGGAAATTATTAGGAAATAATTTAAATTTTGAATGATATCAAACCCCTATTTATTGATGAATCAGTCTAATGTAATTTGATAGGTTTCTCTCAGCCCGTATCTGTATAGTCAGGCTGATAGTTTCTCTTAGATTAGGTTGTTCAGTTTGTTAGTTCATCTAGTAGAACCGATTGATTCTTTCTTCTAAGCTTACATCTCCAGGCTGAACCGATCTCTTATTAGTATCTTCACCAAACCGCATTGAAGTATTCAAATATGAAGATAATACAAGGTACAAGGCGCGATATTCTAAGTAGATGGTCAACGGAGGAAGACGACATAACAGATTCAACATTGACCAATCTCAGGTCGCCATATCAGCCCTAGTCAAAGGGGACAGAACAATACTTCGTACAGAATCCGCAGAACCAAGTGGAGCGCAACACGTGTCCATGCATTAGACCGTTGTCAATACGGAGCCAATCGGAGATCGATCTTGTTCAACAAATCTTTCTCCTAGATCGTCTATAAATAGCAGAAGACCTCTCATTAAGATGTTATTGAATTTCAAAGAAGCTCAAGTACTCTAAAGCAAAGAACAAGCCTTACTCTCGAGATCCAAAGTTCTATTGCCAAGAAATCTCATCTACTGTTCATACTCCAAGTATTCATAACTTACTTATCTTAAGCTTGGAGTAGAGATTGTTTTATACTCTCTTTGTTGAACAAATCAAACTAAACCCCATACTCTGTTAGAAAGAAGCATTGTGTTAGATTGATAGATAGTTGGTTAGATTGATAGATTATTTGTTGTTTGTATTGATTTGTGCTCATCATCTACGAGTATCCTAGTGATTCCTGCTGAGAAAGCAAAATAGTAGATGTAGGATCTTGTGAATCCGAACCACTATAAAATCTGTGTCACTTACTATTTGATTACACTCAACGTACTGTTCATATTCATTATTACTAATTTACTGTTGCATTCTAGAAAAGCATTTCTCTAGGCCTAACATATTTCTACACTCTCTCTGACTGACTCACTATCAGTCTGTTGCTCTGATATGAAAAAGGCAAAATTTGACATAAGGTGTTCCCCCTATACTTGAAATCTTATCGGAACCAACATGGAATGTTAGCGATTAATCAACACGATTTAATTAGATTGGATCCATAATATTTGGCTTGATTGTTGTTGTAATATCTTGTACCATTATTATTTCATTTGTTTCCTTTTATCTCTAGGATTATGTATCTCCTCCTGTAATGATACACGTTTGTCTTGCCTTTGGGAATACGACAACTTTTACGATCAATATTGTATCTTCATTATCCCTTTTATCAAGCACGGTTGGATACATTATTATAGCTAAATAGATAAATTAAATATCCTTGTCCAATTACTTTCTTTTAACTAAAAATAATGAAAAACTACTTAATTCTGATTCTTAATCTGATATTCCAGCGGCACAGTGAGATTAAGAGGCGCGGCGGTGTCGCCCTTTAGGGCTTGCTTCAGCTCCGGCTCGATTGGGAAGACAGGGGGCGGGTCCTGCAGTGCCGGAGATTGATCTCTCAATGTGATGATTGAGGTTGATCGGGAATCGACGGGCTTGAGATTTGTCGACGGCGGTTCGAGCGTTGATCGTGATAGGAGCGCATCAATTTGGAGGAGAATTTGTCGGAGAAAAACTGTAATAGTAGTCCCGGCAGTTGGGCGGCAGCGTTTTCTGTGGGGTTTCAAGAAAAAAAAATCTATATTAAATCAATTAAATTAAAATGTATAAAGGCTGAAAAATATAAATGAAAGTTTGTTGATGTAGGGTTTCAATCATAAGCCCCAATTATGGGCACATATCTCTCCCAAAATTATTTTCTTCAATTTAGATATTTTTGTAGCAGTAAAATCGATACCCTAGAAAATGCTGATTTTTTTTTTTTTGTATAAAAAACATTTGGAATTGCGAGTCTAGCTTAGGGCGGTGTTTCAAACATTTTAAATAAGCTATTTTTCGGTATTTTTTTTACTACATAATCACTTTTTTTTTTGTTTTTGTTTTTGGAATATATGTTTTTGCCTTTTTGTGTTAAAATAAGCAAAAGTCCATAAGCTAGTCAGGAGTGCTTTTTAAAAGCAGAAGCCAAAAAAAAACTAAAAAGCAATTTATGATAGTGTTTGCAAATTTTCTTTCTCTAAAATTAAACTATTTTTTTCTAATATTGCAAACACTAACATCAAAACAACTTTAAGCATAAACAACTAAAATTGGTTATATAAGTTATTTCAAACACTACCTTAGTAATTTAAGTACGTTAATGATAATAATAGATATTTTTTAAGGGACCTACCATACTAATGTCTAGTATGCAAATTTTGATATTACGGGTGAAACGTTGCTCCTTCAGTTGTTCAGTTTATAAGTATTAACATTTAATTGTAAGGAATAGTTCATATAAGAAGACTTCTTAAAGTATAAAATAAGAAGCAATCTATCATTTATCATTGGATTTTTTGATTTAGATGTTGTTGGTCCTAAGACGTGGTTCAGGTGTGGGGGGGGGGGGGGGATTGAATACACATGAATACAAATTCATTTCTCAAACGCGAAAGTCAGCTCTATCTGAGTTTGCTACTGAACTTAGTCAGATAGCCAAATATACTTTCAGATCGCTTGGGCAAGAAATTATTCAACTGAGTTCAGCTCTACTGACTTGAGTCAGTCGAACAGTCATTCAGTATCAGATTTGTGTGCGGAAGTGTAGGCCCTATGAAACGTCTCGGTTCGAAAATCGATTTTATGTTGAGTTTGATGAAATACAGTTTTAATGCGATATGATCAGTAAAAGAAAACAGTAAATCAGCACAACAGATTTTGAAAGTGGTTCGGACACACTGGGTCCTACGTCCACTGTCTTGACCAAAGCAGGATACTTGTTATATTTATACTGAGCAAGTCTCAGTGATCTATTCTCAAGACAGATACAACTTGAAGCTTATACTGAGCAAGTTCTCAGTGATCTGTTCTCAAGACAAATTCTCTACTTATAGTCGTAGTGACTTTTACAGGGGTTTTAAACTTAAAGAGTTTGAGTCTTCTCCAACTAAGAGGAAGTTCTTACAATAAGAACAGTTTTACAACAATGTGAGCTTCCCCGGGGTTTCTAACCTATAGATATTACAATAAGGCTTGCTTAGATAAGAAGAGGGGAACAAGGATAACTCTAAGTGATGAACTAAAAGGTTCTTATAAGAAAGCTAGTTCTTCACTGGATTCTTCGATTGAGAGCGCGTAAGAGTTTTGTGCGTAGATAGCTTGGGTTCCCGGTAGTGTCTCTTCATGAAGACTTCTCTTATATAGTCGTCGATTTTGAATAGATCCGTTGGAGGGAGGTCTAGCCACGTGTCAAAACGACAAGAAAAATGGCTCCTTAAATTTGAACGTTGATGAGTAGGTGCACTGTAGAGATACGCCTCTTTTTCAGTCTGAGAGCAGCTTTTGTCAGAAAAGATAAGTTGTTGTTGGTTCCTTATTGGTCGAGGTAGATTGGTAGGTGAGACTTGTCAAACATCAAGGTTGACTTCCTCTGAATCCTCGGACCTTCAACTGAAGTGACTTCCTACTGACTTTCTTCTGAGTATAAGTGCATGGGCAAGAATTCCTGTGCAGATTCAGTTGGTGGTCGGCTGACCAACTGACTTCTTCGATCGTGAGTCCATCAGTTGAGTGTAAGGTCTTCTACTAAACTCTGCAGCAACTGAATTCTAGCCTACTAAGTTCCTAACAACTGAACTCAAACTAAGCTATTACAGAAACGAAGGTACATCATTCAGCTAGGGTTTTGGGATCTTCAAATCTATAAATATGTCATACGGAATCCTTTTCCCAACAGATGTGCTCTAGAATATTCATATGTATTTTCAGTATACCTTTTATGAATAATCGCAAAAAATGTAAATGTTACAAGATTTATGCATTAAAAAAATGAATATGCATAAAACATATAAATAGTATGCATACTTTCTATCGGATTTATACCCTATAATTGTAATAGCACATATTACAATTGTAAAAATCTAGCATTTTGGAGTGCTAGTTGCTTCTCCTAGCATCAAAAAAACTGTTTATTATTATTTTTTTTTAAGAGTACGTTGTGGTAAGATATTTATCATGTTTGTTACACTCAATATCAAAGTGGATAACTTACAACTTGATATTAAAGTTTACGAGATCAAACGTATATAGAGGATGGGCCTCACGAAGCTATGAGCCTATAAGCTTTTAATATTGCCATTAGTGTTAGTTAATTGGATTAGTTAATGAAAACCAATCAAATTTATTACCTAGATCGAAAATTAAAGTGCAATTAACCAAGATTAGACGGCACTAACATTAATTATCCTCTAAGTTCGATACATTAAATGGAGTTTCTCTACACTACAAAAGCATAATTCACTTTGACTTTGTATCGTTAATAATTAATTAAGTAGTTTTGTCTATGAGAATTGAGATAAGCTTCTTGATGGGAAGTGATTGTCAATAATTGAAATCCATCACAAAGGATATGAGCTTCATGTACATAGTTGTTGTCAAATAAGATCCAAAAGTTGATAATAGGGTGAATTTAAATTTATGGCGATTGGTTGAATTTTTTTTAGTTGAACTACATGTTAATTTAACACATGACATATAACACACAGAAAAAAATCCCAATACAACTCACTAATATATCCGTCTGAGGTTGTGACGGTTGTCGTCCCGAAGTGGCGGATCCAGGTCTATGAGAGTCATCATATCAAAATTATGTGTTTAACATGGATTTTATTTCTTTATATTTTTTTGAAAAAATTCTACTTTTTATTTTCTAATTCGCATATTTGCACCGCCAAAGTTACAAATTCCATTCCCTAATTATCAATTCCTAAAATATATTTCATCCCCTAACTATAAATTTTGAAATATCTATAGTAAGGGGCGGATATAAAAAACGTGTGCGGTCACGCACCCCAAATTACAAATTGCACTTAAAATTGTATATTTCGTCATTTAATTTTAATAAATGATGAATCAGCCCCTAGTCGTCACAACTCACAACCCCTACATGTTTTGGTGTTTATTAACTAAAAAATCATCGGACGACTAGGGTTCTTCTTGAAATAAAGGAGAGAAATATTATATTCGTAAGTTTGTGTTTAAAACATTATCCCATTCATAAACAACATACTTACTCAATCCAAAAACAAGTTAATATTATCCTCCACAAAGTGAGGGATTAATTAAAACGAGAACAGGCAGCGGCGGCACCCCCCATGATATCAATGTTGGACGTGATTAGGTCAAAGAAAAAGACCCAAAACTATATATTTATTACAAATTATTTTAAATAGTGTGTGTAATCATATGATTATGTTAAGCATCCAATTTAGACGGCTTGACGTCGCAATTAAGAAATTAAGATGATCTCATGGGCCGGTTGTGGGCCCCACCCTCAGCACACCCATAAGATTTTTTAACACTAAATTGAAGGATTAACAAACTAATTATGTCTGCCTAATATGTATTTTTGTGGTTTATAATTGATAGCTACGGGTAGATAGATATTTATTATGTTAAACTCCCGATGCTTATTCTTGTCATTTATGTTAAGATGTGGCTCAAATCATAATCCTTAAACGAAATTGAGTCATGTCCCACATCATGAAGTTTATCATTAATTTCACATATAAATAGATAGGTTCTCTAATTGCTTTAAGTGTGCTTCTACGCATCATAGTCCACATGTTATGAGATTAGTTAGTTGGACTAATTGACCTTTTTTGTGGGTATGTGTTTTTGGGTCTAGGACCATATTCCGAGGCTCATTTTGTATTATCCTCTTTATTAGTGGATTATTTATCTGCCGCCCGTGGATGTAGGTCGATTAACCGAATCACGTTAAATTTTATGTGCCTATTTCTTTTTCTCATTGTGTTATTCTTTGTTATTGTTTGTGTTGGGTTTCCAAGAACCCGTTCGTCACATTTTGAGGGTCCGAAGATCCTAACAAGTGGTATCAGAACCTAAAAAGGTGGTATCAGAGCCAAGGTTTGACTCATGTTGTGACATTGGCAATAACAAAGATTGTAGTCGAGAAATTTGAAGGCAAGGTTTGGCTCATGTTGTGACATTGGTAATAACAAAGATTGTAGTCAGGAAATTTGAAGGCTTTTGAAGGATGTGGAGCATGTTTGAGGAGGAAACACCATGATGTGAAGTTTAATGTTATCGGGGTTACCGTTTTGCCAAGGAAGATTTCAGTTCTGAAGATTTAAATGATGGATGATCCTTGTTCGAGGGACGCTGCGACCTTGTTGGTATTCTGATTTAGGTTATGCCCATTGAGGCTTTTGCGGAGGCGGTGGAGCAAGATCATTCTGTGTTCGTAATTGGAGTTTTGGTCGATGTGAAGATTTGTTATGTTGGATTGGATATTGGAGTTTTCGCCCCGGTGGAGATTGTTAAGATATGGCTCAAATCCTAATCCTTAAAGAAAATTGAGTCATATCCCACATCGGATAATTAATGAAGTTTATCATTAATTTCACATATAAATAGATAGGTTCTCTAATTGTTTTAAGTGTGTTTCTACGCATCATAGCTCACATGTTATAAGATTAGTTAGTTGGACTAATTAACCATGTTTTTGTGGGTATTTGTTTCGGGTCTAGGACCATATTTCGAGACTCATTTTGTATTATCCTCTTTATTAGTAGATTGTTTATCTACCGCCCGTGGATGTAGGTCGATTGACCGAACCACGTTAAATTTTCTGTGCCTATTTCTTTTTCTCCTTGTGTTATTCTCTATTATTGTCTGTATTGGGTTTCCAAGAACCCGTTCATCACAAGTCCTAACAGTTTATATAAAATCTATCTAGACATTTGAATTATTGTGACAAAAGCTTTAAACTCGTGGATCATTGTATTTGTGAGATTTATTTTATAGACTTTAAAATTTTTACAGATAACCTGAGGATTATCTAATCTACTGCCAAATATGCTTCTCGAAAAAGTTATATGACAAATTTTTATCCATGAGATGGATTCATATTCATTTGAACATCACAAAAACACCTGAATTTTTCCTCAGCCTTCAATCAGTTCATTTATTTGCAATCAGTCTAAGGAAGAATAACAAATAGTGAGGTGTTTTTACTTTATTTCGCACAGCTGGTTGGCGATTGTAATTTATTTTATCAGAACTTTATTCACGTTCAAGATAGCAAATTGCACAAATACAATAATTGTAGAGTCTAAAATGTTTATCCTTAAATTAAATGGACAAGTATGACATGTACTAGGAACAAATCGAACATTTTTTTTCCCGTCTCAACTCTCAAGTTTAATTTGATACTAGTACGTTAGATAGGATATGGAATATGCCGCGGTTTATCAACTAGATTTTATGATAGAATATGAAAAATATTGGACGGATCTAGGACAATATTTCTCTTAGATTATGTACAAACTCGAATTTTATTTAATTTTTTTGAAGTTTTTTTAATCTATCCTTTTCAAATTTACATACTCCATCCTCTAAATTTATTTAATTAACCCCCTAAGCCGAAATAGCAAAATTGTCTCCCTCAAAATCCTCAATTTGCCCCTAATTGCGAGACAGCAATGTTGATATTTTGATTAATGATTTTTAATTATAATGTATATACAAGCAAAATCTTGAAATACAACCATGACTGTATTGAGTAGAAAGCAAAGCATGATGAAAGCAAAAGTGGCATACCAAATATATGTAAAATGTACAAAAGCAGTGATTAAATCTCGATCTATGTAGATCAGGAATAAAAACATATCTAATGAATAATGATGGACAAACAGATCACACTACTAAGGAGAACACTAAAACGTCTCCAAACTTCAAATTACACAAAATGAAGCCCTAAAATCCCATGCAGATAGGCCTATAATACGCAGCCCTCTGCAAGAGAGAGATAGAGAGAGAGAGAGAGAGAGAGAGAATGAGGATGGGAATGGGAATGAGAATGAGAAGAACAAAAGGAGATAACCTAAAAGATGTTCTCCTTTTCTTGTTCATCAAGTGTTATGCAAGTTTAGGGAGAGAAAGAGGGAGGAGAGTTAGTCCTGATCCTTCCAAGAGAAGGAAGAGAAAGATGAAGAGGAAGGATGATTGCTCTGTTTCTGCTCTGCAGAATCATTTGCAGAGTCTTGTTGCTTACCATTCCCAAATGGAAGAAGATTTGGAGGTAGAAAACAATTATTATTCGCTTCCAAATTATCCCAAACGGCGCTTCCCGGGCCCCACCCGGCCGGAATTGAATCGAACCACGCCTCATTCATGTCGCCCCACACCAACTCCGACAACGGCGATGCGCCGGAGCTCTCCGCATTGCTCTCAATTCGCTCCGCTCCTGACTCTTCCGTGGATGGAAGGAGGTCTTCATCCGTAGCGGCCATTTCCGGCGGCGGCGGATCGGAGGAGGAGGATTCCTCCGCAGCCGACGGCTGCGCTTCTCTGTTTTTTCCGATGAAGAGCTCGGGGAAGTTAAGCCTCGCATTCTCGCCGCGCAATTTGAAGGCCTCCCTGTCATAGGCTAGGGCGGCATCCTCCGCCGTGTCGAAGGTGCCGAGCCAGAGTCGAGTGCGGTTGCGCGGCAGTCGGATTTCCGCCACCCATTTCCCCCAGTGGCGCTGCCGCACGCCGCGGTAGAGCTTCGTCGCCGAGAGTGGCTGCAGCGGCGGCGGCCGGATGAAAGCCCTACCGTGCTGCCCTAATCTGCTCATCATCATCATCCTCCCCCTCGGACTCAGATTCAACGTCTCGCTCCAATACTGCAGCAGCTGATTCTGCAGTGGCGACGACGCGGCGGCGGCCGCCTCGCCTGCAAAATATGGCGGGAACAGCGGCGGCGGCGCAAAGGAGATCATCTGCTGCCGCTGACGGTACAATTGCTGCTGCGGATTCGGAGAATTCTCCAAGGAGAAAGGAAATACGAGGCCGGGATACGGCGGCGGAAACGTCGTACGGGGAAGCGGCGGCGACGAGGAAGAAGACGACGAATTCACGCGGCGGTCGGGGCTTCGAACCTTCTTAAAAGGCCGATTCGAAGTGGAATTTTCATTAAAACCAGAGTTCCATTTTTGTCTCTCGAGATTTTGATTTTCATCTCTCTCCCAATCCACCGAGACCCCCTTTCCACTCATCTTCTCCTTCCCAGAATCCATAGAAATTTATCAAACAACAAATAAATTGTTTTAAAATCCCTCTGTTTTAGGCCGCTCGCTCTATGAAATCAAAAGATAATTTACCTAAAAAGAATTGGGGGAAATTTAAGAAACTGAAAAACCCCAGATGCTAAAACTCACTGGGTTGCAGACTGTTTGAAGAGAGAGAATTTTAAACGATGAAACGAAAGAAGTAAGCATTTGAAGGAGTTAGGGCGCAGATGACGTAAATTTGGTTTAAGAGAGCGAGCGGCTTGTGGGAAATCAAATACGAGTTGTAAAATGAGGGTGTTGTTTCTACTGTGGAGATGAAGATTTGGAGAGAGAGAGAGAGAGAGAGCGCTAGAGAGTTGCAGAGATGATTGTAGTTGTGAGGGAGAGAAAGAGAGGAAATTAGAGGGGTTTATAAGAGAAGAGGAAAAGATCTTGTAGAAGCGTGGTTGGTCTATTGCTGCTCCGTTGGGTCCCACGCGGATTCCTTTTTTTTTTATTCTTTTTTTTTCTTTTACGTGTATAGATAAAATTTCATAATCACTATATGAATTACGTGCTAAAAGTAAATTAACATAGAACTATCATTTCCTGTGTAGAGATAAAATTTCATAACCGCTATTTGAATTACTTGTTAAAAGTAAATTTACGACAGACTCAAGCTAGGAAGAGATATATAGGCTGTTTTTATTTTGCTTGTACTTCACCCTTTTTTTTTTTTTTTTTTTTTTGACGAGGAACCCGCAGCCGCTACTTTTGGTGCGCACAGGGTAAACCTCGCTCCTGTGCAATAGCCTGCAAACCACACAGAAGAGTTAAACCACCCTTAACCACACAGAAGAGTTAAACCACCCTTAATGTGACAGGGTGACAGGCTCACACATAACGTGTCCAGTGGGAATTGAACTCATGACCTATCGGTCACGGGCCACCCACCTTCACCGCTATGCCATCCCATGGGGACAACTTGTACTTCACCCTTCTTACTTTACTTTGTGATTCACGAATTGATCAAATTGGTCCGTCAAAAGTTTTATTTCAAAACTATTCTTATCATATATTTTTTTTAAAATCACCATTTAACTAACAGAAAAATCGATGAAATGATCAATTTGGCGAAAAATTTTAAATTGGAGACATATTTGACCAAAATCAAATATTTAGAAGCATATAAGCCATTGAAAAATCTATTTTTTACTATCCACATGAAAAAATCAACTTCTAAAACTTTGGTTAATTTTAATTTTACAAATTGGTGTGACCGTGTTTATCGATTAAATTTGCTAAATTTATCTTACTTCGATTTTCCAAAATGACTCGTGATAAAGACGACTTTGGTAATTGTATGTTATATGTAAATAATTGAGATATTTGTCTTATGGTCCAAGTTCATAAATTTCATCTTCTATATAATTTCCAGATTTTACAGACAAACAAAATTTATTCAGTACACACTTCAAATATCAATGATGTGTTTCTTCCTTAAAATAAATGACATCTAACTAACATATACTTTATATAGTTTATACTATCTTACAAGATGATTCATAATTAGATAGGTAATTTGAGAATTTTAATCTCTTAAATTACTTTATCACTTTTAGTCGGGACAAATTTCTTACGCTAAACAACAAACGTGGGTGGCAACAACATACAAAAAAAAATAGTGGATTTTTTAAATAACTATGGATTTAACTACATTTTTTTTTGTCCCTTTGGCATTATATAATGATAAAGGTGAGTAGCATGTAGTCAGAAGATCATGAGAGCCCGTTATGTATGAGTCTGTCATCTATGATTAGCCTTGGGTAATCTAGGGTGGTTAAACCCTCTTATGTTTTTTGCAGACTAAAACATAAAAACGGAGTTTATTCAATGTACAGTAACGACTGCAGGTTGCCCTCGCCGTTAAAAAAAATATATATGTAACAGCTGCAAGTAATAATAGTGGCCAATCTGAGACCACAACTCTGGCCGTGGACGGCGGCACTGTTGCACAACCTTCTGACCAGCCTTTGTTCCGTACGAGGTGGTGGCTCAATCTAATTGGTTCATTACTCCGTTAATTAGTAGTATAATTATTTCATTTAATTAAAAGTCAAACTCAAAGACAAACGCCTTCGTTTCCTGGGAATTGGCTGCCGTATCCAAAAGCCTAGGACGATGTTTAAATTCTTTATATGATTTATAAATTATTATTGTTAAATATGAGCCAAATTATTTGGATGCATTTAGAATAGCTGCAGATTTTTTACGTTGTTTGTATTATTTTTGTATATTAAACTAATTATCCATTCTAAATTAAAGAGGCCCCTACTGATTTATGAGTCTCAATCCATGCACAAAATTCTGCCAACGCTACATAACTTCTAACACCTAAAAATTTAAGATTGTAGGTTAAGGGCCTTTATTTTCAACACGTTATAATTAATTGGAAAGTTCCATGCTCTACGTGATAAAAGAAATTGTCCATTGTAAATTAGTTATACTCGCTTTTCACTAATCGAATTCGCTCTCAATCAAGAAAACTCGAGAATTTAAGGTGTTTTTAGTATAATATGCTAATACGGGTATCTAGATTTAGATTGGAAACCAACCAAATGTATGGTTATCCTTGTCGATGGGATTAGATATAGGTACTGAATTTGAGTTTTATTTGTATTTTGTTATTTCGTCCCCATTTTCATGAATCATAAATTTACACTCTTAATTTGTCCTTTAATTCTAGATTTTTGATCTGCCCCTATTGATGACATCGATAATTTAATAAAAATATGATGAAATTGAAACTTCTCATTGGTAGACAAGTTTGGTCAGCACTAAAGATGATTTGAAAGGTTTGTTATTTATTTTATACCTATTGCAATTACAATTCTAAGCCATCACGTAAGTTTTAAATAAATTAATTAATTAATAAAAGTTAAGAATCAACCACCAATCCCAAATAATATTCTTAAATTCGAACTCAAAGTCAATATCAAATAATTAAACGACTCATTGAAATCTTCGTAAGTAGATTTTGCATCACATTTTAACCTATATATTGTATAAATTGCGATGATAGCATATTATTATAGTCAAACATTAAATATTTGTATATGAAAATATCAAAAGACTCATAAGTTTATTCCAAAATAAAAAAATATATAAACATTACAAAAAGACACGTTAGTTTCACTTTCGGTGGTGAAATGGAAAAAATAGGAAGATATTTTGTTTATGGGGCAGAAATCACCCAAAAGGAAAGTCAACCAACATAACTGTGTCTGTGGAAGTCGGTTTGAATCGGCACGTGTCGGTGGTCCACTCGTCACATCAACTCATCATCACATTCTTAATCTATAATTTATTTAGAGGCATTTTCACTATTAGCCAAATAGTAAACATTAAAACACAAATGTAGCCAATCACTAAAACAAAACACAAAAGTAAATTTTTTTGCTTTATCCCATGGAGGCCGATGGGAGGGCCGATGGAGGGCCTATGGAGTCCATCGGCCCTAAAGGAAAAAAATCGGAATAATTACTGGGCCGAGGCCGATGGAGGCCGATCTCCATCGGCCCTCAACATATTAAAAAAAAAAAAATTTAAGAGGGCATCGGCCCCGAAAAAAAAAAAAAAAAAAAAAAAGGGAAGCGAGAGGGCCATCGGCCCTCAAAAAAATTCAAATTTTGGGGCCATCGGCCCTCCAAAAAAAAATTCAAATATTTAAGTTTTAAATATATATATTCAAAATTATTAAATTTATTATATTAAGTTTTATAAAATATATTTTTTATATAAATATTTTTATAAATGTATTATATATTTATATTTAATTGAATATTTTCGAATATCGAATCGAATATCATAATTTTGTATTCGTATTTGAATACTAATCGAATCGAATCAAATATTTATATTGGAACTTGAATATTAAAAATTCGAATACGAATATCAATATTCGAATAGAAATACCGAAGGGGGAATTCATCGGCCCCCATCGACCCTCCCCGATGGAGGGCCTATGAACTCCCCCCATCGGCCCTCCCATAGGCCCTCCGCCGATGGAGGGCCTATGGACTCCCCCATCGGCCCCCATCGGCCTCCCATCGGCCCTCCGCCGATGGAGGGCCTATGGACTCCCCCATCGGCCCTCATCGGCCCTCCCATCGGCCCCGCCTAATAAAAGACAAAATGCTATTCTTTTGTGTTTTATTTAAGTTGCAGGCCATATTTGTATTTTTTTTTTCGGTTTTGGTCAACAGAGGGTATTACCACATTTATTTAACATCAAATTTATAAATATCTGCAACACAAGTGAAATGTAGAATCTTGAATGTTTTCTCTACATATAATCAATCAATTATTGTAGTGATTCAAAAAAAATTATGTATCTCAAATCGTAGAAGAATGCATGATGATTATAATTGTGACATATAAGAATATAAATTGTGGAATATATAAACTTTTTCGGTATTAATATATAGAAGTATCTTATTTGACATATAAAGTATGGTAATTTGCCATTACACAATATTTTCTTTTTTCTTAGAAAAGTCTAAAGAAACTTAGATATGGATGAATGATATAATTCAACATCAAAGTTGTTACAAGTATATCCATGATCTAGGGACGTGTGAAAAAACTCCTAAAATTAACTAAATTTTGAGTATATTTTTTAATTCTTTTAAAAAATTGTTTTCCCACGGCTATAAAATTACATATTCAGCCCTTAATTATAAATAGGTCCCTCTTTATAATTAAAATGGAAACCATGGCGAAAACATTTCCCTTAATTAATTGGGTTAGCATGGAAGTCATCATTGATTATTAGTACTACTAATCAAAATGGAAAATTCTACGGATTGGACAAAGTGAAACAAAGATTTTTGGACCGAGTCCCAGTCGATTTATTTGTGGCCACGTGTCGCCGTCCTGCGGTTTTATCAAGGTCGAATTATTAAATCATACAAACCGCAAATGGAAACAACTCTCTTGATTGATTTGTGTTCATTTGTTGACAAAAGTGGAAAGTCCCCGAATGACTTCCAACAAATAAAATTCTTGCATTTACGCTTGTCTCGTTCTCCAGATGGAGGAAGGCTTTCCATTCGATTATATTTTTGCAACGGTGGATCGAATTGGAGGGGGGTTTGTCGGATTCCCGACTAAATTCCCACGGTCAAATTCGGTAAACCCTCTTCATCCCCAAATTCATTGAGGATTTTTTATGCGAATAAAATAGATATCGTTTATGTATAATAACTCGTAAAAATCATAGAGATAAATTATTAGTATCATGTTATTCATGTATAATAAATTAGAAATATTGTTAAAACTCAAATTATCATGACATACACCTTTCTAGTGTACATTAAATCTCAATAAATTAATGCTCGATAAAATAATAATCTCGAATAGATAATATTTTTTTCCGGTTCCAATTTGCATTAATGAATTTAACTAGTATTTGATAAAGTAATAATCTCGTTAAATGAATATTTCTTTCCGATCCCAAAATTATTATTTTGAAGAAGTTTAACAGTTTATGCACTATACCTCTTAGATCTTTATTTTCTGTTTTTTTTAGTGATTTAATTTTTACAATTATTTTTATGAAGTCACTTTGATCTCTCAAACAATTGACGCGTATATCTGTAGCATATACTAACTTTTATGATATTATGGAAAAAAACATGAGAAAAAACCTTATTCTCTCGCGTATGGCCTAACTAGGAGTATCAATTCAGTTAAACCGAACTGAATTGTCGGTTAATCAAAATTTTGGTTCTCTATGTTGTAAAATTAAATATCGAACTGAGATTTTTTGATTTATTTCGATTTTTAACTAAAAATTCTGATTCAATTATGTTTGGTTTTGTTATAACTAAAATTTAAAAAAAAAAGGCGAGGAAAACATTAAAAAATTATAAATTGATTTTCGAATATAAATGTAATAGAAAAAGATTAATCCTTTTTATAAAATAATTATTTTAATATCAAAATAATTGGGAAAATTAATATTTTAATATTACAAATTTCAATATATTCGGTTGGATTAACCATTTCGTTAAGCCAAAAATAACCAAAAACTGAAAATTTTAAAAAATGAAAATAAAAAATCGAATCGGAAATTTTTGGTTACCGAATCGATTTGACAAACCTAGGTTTAACATTACTGGCTTAAGCATTAAAATCGAATCCCACATTAAATATCTCATCCTTATACCTTAAAATAAGTTGCATTAATTAAACAATTATGATGCATTAATTGCGTACACACAAAATCAGCCTCTCAATTAAATTACAGTCACGTAAAAGCGCGACTTTGCCTAGGCAGCAAATTCACCATTATCACCACTCTCTACTAATTCCTTTCATGTGATGTTTCATATCTCTACTCATTTCTGTGACTTGCTTCAATACTATTTCTTCCCACCCCTTCTATTTATACACTTCCCTCATATTCTGTCTAGAGCTTCACAGTTTTTCCATAAAAAATTCGAGCCTGAGAGTGAAGGAAAAGAGCAAAAATCGATCGTGTGTAAGATGAAGAACGGATCAAGATTCCCGCTCCTTGTTCTCATGTTGCTTCTAGTGATCGTACATGCAAGCAGTGACGTAGCCAGGAAATCGAGCTAGTGGGGGCCAATTTACAATAATTATATAAACACATGAGAAGATAAAAAATAAAATATTTATCTTAATATAAACGATCATAGCACAATTTACATCACATTACAAACCCTACCAATTCAAAACCAAGCAAAAGATTTTCACAACATTTCCCTTATGTTCTTAATAACAAATTTGCGTTTTCTATTTCCTTCTATTTTTTTATGAGAATACATCATTTCGTGGTTGACATGTACATTTTAATAATTAAAATCCGCGCACCTGCTCTATTAAGTTAGGAGGATAACTTCTTATTGGAGGTCATAGTCCTGGATCACTTGGAAGATTTTCTAAATCAACTTCCTCCAATGATGCTTGAGGTTGATGATCAACTCCAGCATTTACTTTCTCCGATGATGGCTCAGGTGGAATAATTTAGGATTATTAGTTGTTGAAGAATAAGCATCCTTCTCTTTTGCTACCAGATTAAAGTAGCGTTTCATTTTTCTGAAAAATAATTAGACAAAGTAGCTCTATTAGCATATTACCCTCTGTGTGTCTGCTACATACCAAGAAGAAAAAAAAAATTCAAAGTAATAGTCAATAATCTAGACTAAAGAGTCAAGAGTAGCATTAAGTCAAAAATTGATAATTATAATTTATAAATTCCCAAATTCGCAGACTACCCGATGTGCTCATAATCATATTCGTGGAACGTGGAAAATCGTTTCTAAAGTAGAAATCTTCAAGCAAATACACCAAATTCTAAGAGCTTAAAGCTAATGTTTTACGAAATTCAACTATCAGAGGAGCAACTATTCTAGATTCCTAGTAAATTCAGTAAATCATTCACCATATGATCCATACCAAAAGTAAATTACTTGCACACAAAATCAAAATGAAGATTAGGATTTATGATTCTTACATACCTGTTCTGCTGCCGACGAGAGAAAATAATCAATTAGTGTTCGTGACTGAGAGTTGATTGAAAGAACAAGAAGAGGATTTAGGGCGGAACGAAGCGGGAGAGAGACTAACTTATCTAATCTCGTTTCCTTTTCTTTTGGAAATTATATATAATAAAAAATTCCTTTTCTTTTTCCTTTAACATGTTGTGAGACATATATTTAAAATATTAAATATTTTAGTAAATCTTATAATTAATTAAAAAATTACTAAATAACCCCTTAAAAAATCTCAAATTTCAGTGGGGGCAGTGGCCCCCACTGCCCCCTATTGCCTACGCCACTGCATGCAAGGCGCATTAATTTACATCTATGTACGTATAACTTTTACATCTTTATTCTGATTTTTAATAAATAGAAAAATTATTTATATAGGTAAAAAAAAATTGCAGATCATGGTTGTGAAACTCAATTACGATACACCGAGAAGAACATAAGGGTGAAAGACGAATACCACCGGGTTGATCCGAACCGATTGAAGCGTAAACGGGCTGATACGCTGCAGGTAGCCGGGTCGAGCTTGTCGGATTGTACCCACGCTTGTGGATCTTGTACCCCATGCCGGCTAGTGATGGTCAGCTTCGTTTGTTCATCCATTGAAGATGCTGAGACTTGCCCTATGGCTTATAAATGCATATGTCACAATAAATCATATCATATTCCAGAAAGATTAAAACCTCTCAAATTTTGTATGATTTAATGTGAGATTTGATTTACCTCCGATCGCGTATATAAGTCGTCTTGCGATTGTTCATTTTACGTAAGTTTTGTCATTTTAGAGGATGTTCGACATTCGCCACTATAATTGTGATCTTTTTTTGTTACATGATAATATTTTCGTTAATTTTTCCCTAATTTGAATAGGATATCAACTTGTAAATCAAATATTTGAAGGCAAAGACTTATGTGGAAGATCCAATTCCATGATTTTAACCCAGTTGGATCATGTTTGACCCGGTCCACTAATTTAAAAAAAATTAAAATAAGAAAAAGAAAAAAAACCGTGCGTTCAGTTTCTTCCCAAACGTGGGTTTTGTTCTCAAACGTGAATTTTCTCCTCGATCGTGGGTGGTACTGCTCCTCTTCATCCATTTCAACTTCATTGTTGCATTAATTTTCGAGAGATGTTCTTATTGTTTCGTCTATTTGCCGATTTTCGAGCTCAATTATTTAGTTCCACGCTATTTTCCCGTAGAGGATTTGTGTTTGAGGATTTGTGTTCAGTTATCCAGTTTCGCGCTATAGATTCAGGTAATAGCGTTATTTAATGCTTTTATTTGGTTATGCGATTTGGTATACACAATGTTTGAACTGTTTGAGTGTTAGTTTTAGAGTGATTCATTCAGTGTGTTTCAATCTAGGGTTATTGGTACTTTTAGTTCATACAAATGACACATATCTTGGGGAATTGTTTTGCAATCTGAATATACCCAATGTTTTAAACTGTTTTGAGTGTTAGTTTAGAGTGATTCATTCAATGTGTTTCAAACTATGGTTATTGGTACTTTTAGTTCACACAAATGACACATATACTTGATAAATTGACACGCGGTCATAATTGTTTGTACAATTTGAATGTACCCATTGAGTCTGTGTATGCCTTTAGAACAATTGGTACTATTACTCACACTAATTGACACATTTACCCTGCACATTGACACTATGTGTTTCATACGTATATTGTGTGCGCGATAAGTGAAAATGCCAATGAGTAGAGGTCGTGGAGGTGTTAAAGATGTTGATAGTGGTGTATCATAAATTAATGTACCTTGAGACGATGTTCCTATTGTGCAGAGCCTCTCACTATACTCCCACCACCTGAACTTTCGGTGGTAACCGCTAGGAGAAGACGAGCACCGACAACGCCCTGTGCAGTTCCTATACGAAAGAAGAGGGCAACCGTCAATGTTGCAGTTCAGACACAATCTAAAGTTTAGCGTACAACTGCTAAAGTTCAGCCTACAGCTGCTGAACCCGAAGCTACATTTGATGTCCCAGTCCAGAGACAATATGAAGTTCAGCCTACAACTGCTGAACTAGAAGCTACATTTGATTTACCAGTCCAGAGACAATATGAAGTTAAGCCTACAGCTACTGAACCCGAAGCTACATTTGATGTACCTGATGCCCAGCCTACAACTGCTGAACTTGAAGCTACATCCGATGTACCAGTTCAGAAACAATCTGAAGCACACCCCACAGCTGTTGAACCTAAAGTTGTAGCTTCTGGTCCAGTTCAAAAACCATCTGAATCCATACGTCGTGTTTCCGAAGTTGATGAATTAAATGAAGCACGTTTGGGGGTTCATATTCTTGCCTCAGCTGCAATAGAGATATTGAATTCAAAGAAAGTTGCAGAAAACGGCACAAAAAATCCTGCTTCCTACGATTGTGAACTACCTAAAAGGAATAAGAAGTCAAAGATTGCAAGAGATGTTGCCTCACCTTCTCAACCTAGCCAACCCAAAAGAAACCAAGCATCACTTGAAGTACAAAAAGGGACCAAGAAGACCATTTCTGAGCTGAGTGATCCTTAAAAAGCAAAAGAGTAAGTAATTTATACTTATGATCAAACTACCGTAAAAAAATTATATCTAATACCTCCCTTTGTTTTATGTATATTTATGTAGTGCTCCAAATACGTTGGGATGAGTGTATATGATAAGATTTAAAGATCCCAAAACCCTAGCTGAATGATGGGCCTTGATATTTAATAGCTTAGTTGAGTTCAGCTGTTAGATCTCAGTAGGCTAGAGTTCAGTAGTTGTGGATTCAGTAGAAGATTTCGTACTCAGCCGAAGAACTTAGTATCGAGAAAGTCAGTTGGTCAGCCATCGGCCAACTAAATCTGCAACCGAAATCGAGCCAGCGAACTGAATTGTTCAGACGAATGTCAATAGAGGAACATCAGGTGAAGATCCGAGGATTTAGAGGAAGTCAACTCATCGTATTTTGAGTTTGAATGAGCCTCACCAACTCTCATAAACCTCGACCAATAAGGAACCGACAACGCCTTACCTGTTCTGCCATAAAGCTGCTCCTAGCCGGAAAAAGAGGAAATCTCTACCGTGCCTCTACTCAACGTTCAAATTATTTATGGCCGTTTTCTCGTATTATTCGACACGTGTCTAGAATCCCTCCAACGGATCTATTCACAAATCGAAGACTATAAATAGAGAAGAGTCTTCATGCAGAAAGACACCGAGGAACCAAAGCAATCAAAGCTCAAACACTCTAGCGAACTTATAGCGACATTCAAGCAAATAACTTGCCCTTAGACTTAGATATTCTTAGTTCTTCTCTCTAGAGAATCATTGTTCCCTTTTGCCTATCTAAGCGTGCTTATTGTAATACTCAATAGCTTAGAACCTCGAAGGAGTTCATTTTATTGAACTGTTCTTATTGTAATAACTCCTTCTTAGTTGGAGAAATTCTAAGCTGTAAAGGTTAAGATCAGTACAGTCACTACGACTATAAGTAGATATCTGTCTTGCGTACAGATTGACTGAGGCTTGCTCAGTATAAGCAAACAAGTTAGAATATGTCCTGCTAACAGATCAACTGAGGCTTGCTCAGTGTAATTAATACAAGATCTCCTGCTTAGTTCAGGACAGTGGACGTAGGACCCTGTGTGTCCGAACCACTTTAAAAATTGCTCTGTTGATTTTTTTTATTGTTGCATTGATTTAACTGTTCATTCAGCATCCAACTGAGTCTTAATCAAACAAGCATAAAAACGGATTTTCAACTTAGACGCATATTTTAAGGGCCTACACTTCCGCACACAACTCTTGTACTTAAAATCTCTGCCCCCGCGATCGAGAAAGCATATCTGGCTAATTGACAAAGTTCAGGAGCAACTTTCAGCTAAAGCTGACTTTCGCGTTCTGACTTTTAGAATTTGCATTCAGGTATATTCACCCCCTGACAGAAATTAGAGGAGAAGAACGATATACCTTCCTTCTTCGTATGTTGTTGCAGGTCTGATTGTTGCTCCCGATCAGATCTTCTAATCTGTGTCCCGACCATTTCCTTCCTCCTTGTGGACAGAGATCTGAAGGAAATGAAAATTATGTTCTCTCTGTAACTCACGTTCTTTTCTTGCGTGAATGATTTTGTGTGTAGATCATAATGAACGTGTTTCATCATATATATATATATATATATATATATATATGTATATATATATATGATTGAAGTTCATAAAGAAAAATATAAATTTTTACATATTGGAATGGTCCAAATTGGAATTAAGCCATTAACAAGAGAGGGATTAAATGTTTGTGCTTTAATTATGGTCAGAGATCAAAGGCATTTAAATTTAGAAGATTCTCTTCTAAGACGTCTGGGTATAAAATGAAAGAAGAATCGGAGAATATAGTTCTAATTTATAGAATTTATTACAAAGTAATGAATACAACAATTTCAAGATTTAATGTTAATTCTCAACAACTCTGTTCAAAGAAAGGAGAAACTACTCTCTTCTTAACAGACATTACTAAAAGTAATATTGTTGTTCCTAAAACTATATTATGGAGTCAAATAAGTCTCCCAGAAACATGGAAATTAGAAAATGTTTCTCCACCAACTAAACAAGAAAATATAAAGTTGGAACGTATAATACAATACGTTGATGGAGATGCTGAGATTAAATTTGTTTCTCAAAGAAGATTTAGGATTAAGATGGATGAAGAAGCTAGAAGCTCTACATCCTCTGTTCCTTATACTGATTATGAAAAAAAGAGTGTTTCTGGAATTAATATAACTCCAGAACAAGTTTCTCAGCCTGAATACAAGGTTGAAATACCTAAAAGCCAAAGTTCCAGAAACCTGGATCACCAACCTTTTCAGATTTCGGATACAATGTATTCATGATAAAAGAAAATTTTATTTCAAAAACAATTCAAAAAAGTTTAAAGAAAAGCGAGAATGTTTATAAAAGAAAATGGTTTCTGTGTAATCTTTCGTCTAAACAAAGATCTTTGTATTCAAAAAGATATGAAGAATGGCAACAAAAGATTACTTTTAAAATGGATTTCTTTATTTGGCTTGAAAATATTTATTTTCCTGCTAGAAAAAAGGAATTTCCAAATTTCTCAAATAAAGAATTTATTGCTGTTCTTGAAAATAATTATAAAATTTTTATTCATGAAACAGGAGAAGAATCTAAAGAGATTCATCCCCCTTTCTCGACTTTACAAATTAAAAAAGGAGGAAAATATATTTATGCTGTTCCTATTAAATCTGAAACAGGGAAAGGAGATTTTGATCATATTTTGCAACAAAATAATTTTACTAATTTAGCGTTGCATACTATTGGAAATCAAACCAATAGAATAGAAGAAATTTTCTCCTAAAAAGAATGAACTAAAATGTTCAGATACAATTATGATAAAACCACCTCCTAATTTAAAAAAGGAAAAATTCCATCCAAATTCAAAAAAGGATGGAGAATTCCTTGAAGGTCTTATTACGAGGCTTCAAAAGATAAATATTAAATCAGAAGCTTCTAGTTCAGGAGAAATTATCTCAACAATCTCTAAAGAGAGTAATTCAGAAATATCTGAAGATGAGATTCAAGTTAATAAACTTGAAAATGTCTCAGTAATTAAACCATTTTATAAACGACCTACACCATTTGATCTTCAAATTGAAGAAGAAAAACAATTGGTAAATTACAGTGGAGAATCTATCACTGAATGGAATCTCGATGGAAGATCTGAATATCAGATTAAAATCATGGCAAAGCAAATGCTTATTTATTCGTCAGCTGCAAAGCTTAAAGACAATATTTTCCTACTTTTGTGTCTATATAAGTGTGCTTGTATTTCATTCGAAGGATCATCGAATTCTAGTTAAAAAATCTCTCTCTCTAGAAATATTGTATTCTCTATAACTTAGCGTGAAGAAGTGAAGAAGTTTATGAATGTAAGTTTTTATTTAAGTTTTTCTTATACTTTTCATTTCATAATTCATGAATGAATGGTATGTTGGTAGTTCTTTTCTAAGACGCCTTAGATTAAACGAAGAAGTCTGGGATCCTCGTTTGGATTATATACTTACTCGTAATTCAACTTATAAACAAAAATTAAGACATAAGGTTAAATTGATTAATATTTTAATCAATCATCTAAAAGAGCAGATAGCTGATCAAGAAATTCTTGACTCAGTAAAAGAAATATATTATCAACCTCAATTGAAGAGGGCCTTGAGAAGCTTAAGAGCTTTCGAAAATCAAGGTACTATATTTTTAGCGTAAAACGCTAACTCTTGAAATATCGATCCGCGTCAAAGTGGTATCAGAGCCAGTAAAGGCCAAGAGAAAATTTCTCTATTAAGAGTCTGAAACAATTGCTTCTTGAGATCCTGAAGCTCTACACGAGCCCTGCTCCAAGTCGAGTATCCGTAAAGCCTGTAAGTCCTTGTGTGAAGGCAAAAGGTAGGAGTAAAGCTTTGACAGTATCTTTAGATCTAATGAAGAAATTGTTCCATACTCTTTCAATGGAGAAATCTTCCAAAAATGTTCTTAATAAGAACAAAGAAATTGTTTATTCTGAAAACTTCGATAAAAGTCTTCAAGACTAGAAATTACCAGAAGTTTCAAAATTTAAAGTTTACAAAAAAGGAAGCTTTGAATTTCAAAGCGATTATGTTATAAAAACAATTGAAGAAACTATTCCTCTAAAAGGAGGATATGATTCTCGATCACTTCTTTCAAAAAATATGATTGAAATTCATAAAGAAAAATATAAATTTTTACATATTGGAATGGTCCAAATTGGAATTAAGCCATTAACAAGAGAGGGATTAAATGCTTGTGCTTTAATTATGGTAGAGATCAAAGGCATTTAAATTTAGAAGATTCTCTTCTTGGAATAATTGAGTCCACACTCTGTGAAGGACCAATATATTTCAGTTGTTTTCCAAATTATCATTTATCTCTCTCTCTCTCTCTCTCTCTCTCTCTCTCTATATATATATATATATATATATATATATATATATATATAAGTAATGTATAAAACATTATATTATAATTGTGGCACATTAGTAATTATAATGCTAATGGGCTTCTAATAATAAATTAATATTCAACCCATAATATAATTAATAATAATTGGGTCACTTATTTATCAATTAATTGATCCAGCCAATTAATTCCAGATAAATAATTTTATATTATTAAATAATATATAAATACATTAATCTATTAATAATAATTTTCGAGATAGCAGAATAAATACTGGGCAGCTAATTGGGCCAGACCAGTGATGCAATACAAGAAATAAAGTCAGGCCTCAAATTAATTAATTATCTATGCTCAGCCCAGAGCAAAATTAATTAATATACACAAATTCATTCCACTAGAGAATACGTGCTGACTTACCCCTTATTAACACACCTGAACTTAATCAACCAGCCGGGTTTAGTGAGCTAATCCTTACGAGTTCCTCAGGGGATATTTTACTAGGATACGGTTGCAAGATACAGACAACCAGCTTGAGCCACAAATAACTACTAACACCCAAGATATGTAGATCCGGTCGCGATGACGTTCATCATAGTAGGTCAAAGTGATAGATAGCCAAATGTGCCCAGCTGAAGTCTTATCAAGCTTAAGAACAACTAAGTCACCAAGATCTTAGTTCTCCACTAAGGTCAGTTAGGAGAACATATCTCACTGTGATCCATCAATACACCACCTTAAGTGTACCAGTAAAGACAAGCAGCCAAGACAAGTTATTTCTTATCTAAACTGCAGCTTAAACCGACAACTTATCCTTAAGTTGTGTCAGCTGTGATAACTGTTTATAACTTATGAGTTCAACCAATTTATGTTGTCTTCAGTGATACCCGACACACTATACAAATCTAACTTTTATACAAGATAAAGGATTACATGTGCAAATATATATTTATTAGATAGGAGAATAAAATAGTGGTAAGGATAAAACACATTGTATACAAGCATAAAATTTGCTTCCAGTATACAAAATCCAGCAATTTTCCCACTTATACTAAAGTAAACTTTTAGTATACAATGTGTAAGTTCTAGGTACAAACAAGTACTCAGCTATCTATCCTATCTATCACTGCATCTTATCCCCCTAATACAAAAGTTTTTGTAGTCCTAAGTGGGGGGCATCTCTACCACTCTTAGGCCACGAACATGTTTTTCCTAAGCCAGAACTGGTAAGCTCTTCGTGAAAGGATCAGCTAGGTTGTCTTCAGTTCCAATTTTCTAAATCACCACGTCTCCTCGATGTACGAATTTTCGTATGATATGACACTTCCTGTCTATGTGTTTAGACGCCTTGAGGGATCTAGGTTCCTTTGAATTTGCCACTGTACCCGCATTATCACAACAAATTGTGATTGCCTTTGGCAAATTCGGAACAATAACAAGATCCACGAGGAAGTTCTTGAGCCAAATTGCCTCTTTAGAGGCTTCTGAAGCAGCCACATACTCTGCTTCCATGGTTGAGTCCGCAATGGATTTCTGCTTTGCACTCCTCCATAAGATGGCTCCAACTCTCAAGGTAAACACATAACCCGAGGTAGACTTCTTCTCGTCTCTGTCAGCCTAGAAATCTGAGTCTGTAAACCCATAGGCACTAGACTGTCGGACTGGTAAACAAGCCTATAATCTCTAGTCATTTTAAGGTACTTTTGAATGTGCTTTACCGCAGTCCAGTGCTCTTGTCCAGGGTTAGACTGATATCTTGAGAACATTCCTACAGCATATGAGATATCCGGTCTCGTACAAAGCATTGCATATATGAGGCTACCGACAGCGGAAGCATATGGTACTAGCCTCATACTTTCTATCTCTTCAAGCATTTTAGGGCACTGATTCTTTGATGGAAAAATATCATGTATGAAAGGTACTGAACCTCTCTTGGCTTTTTGCATGCTAAAACGAGCAATAACAGTATCAATGTAGGACGCTTGTGATAAGCTTAACATCCTATTCTGGCGATCTCGGATAACCTTGATCCTAAGGATGTAAGCAGCTTCACCTAAGTCCTTCATTTGAAACTGCTCGGATAACCACGTCTTTACGTCTGATAACACTTCAACATTATTACCAATGAGAAGGATGTCATCTACGTAAAGTGCAAGAAACACCACTGATCCCTTAACACAGATACGGTACACACACACCTCGTTAGGACAGGATACAAATCCATAGGATTTGACTACCTCGTCGAAACGCTGGTGCCATAATCGGGAAGCTTGCTTAAGTCCATAAATAGACTTCTTAAGCTTCCAAGCTAGATGTTCTTCGCCTCCTTCACATAACCTTCTGGATGTTTCATGTAGATGTCTCTTCCTTTTTCAAGGTGACCGTTTAAGAATGCAATTTTGACATCCATTTGCAATATTTCTAGGTTTATGTGACCTGTTATGGAAAGAAGAATCCGAATGGACTTAATCATTGCTACAGGCGAGAAGGTCTCTTCATAATCGATACATTCTTTCTGGGTAAAACCCTTCACCACTAGCCTGGCCTTAAAAGCCATGATCTCTCCATTCGGTCCTCTCTTTCTCTTCTATACCCACTTACTACCAATAGCTTTGCAGCCCTCATGTAGTTCAGTGATCTCATGTACATCCATATCAGTTATGGACTTAAATTCTGAGTCCATGGCGATTCGCCAGGAATCTGCATCTATATCTCCCACTGCTTCGTAGTAGGTCCAGGGATCAACGGTATCTTGTTCATCAGCCGGGAGTTGATCAGACGTCTCTCTAGTGAACATATACCAATCAGGTGTAAATATCACTCTCCCACTACGTCGAACAGCGTCAGGCGCTGTGTTAACATATTGTGCAGTTACTCGTGGAGTACTATCTTGCACAACTGGCTGTTCAAGTGGAACTCGCCACCTTGTAATTCCTCAAGGACGATCTCGACTCGAGACTTATGGTTACTAATGTAATCCTCTTCAAAGAACCGAGCGTTAGTGCTAATAACGATCTTCTGTTCTTTAGGATTATAAAAGTATCCACCCTTCGTTTCTTACGGATACCTTATGACTAACATCACTTCTGAACGTGATTCCAATTTGTCGGCTTGCCTATTTAGCACATAAGCAGGACAACCCTGAATCCTTAAGTGGTGCAAACTAGGCTTATGCCCATTCCACAACTCAAAAGGGGTCTTTTGTACCGACTTGGAAGGCACACGGTTCACCAAGTATGCTGCAGTCTCTAGAGGCATATCCCCAAAAGGAAACTGGTAAAGTTGCATAACTCATCATGGACCGAACCATCTCTAAGAGTGTTTGGTTCCTTCTCTCTGACACATCATTCTGCTGAGGCATGCCCGGTGCTGTCAGCTAGGATGTAATCCCACATTCTGTCAAGTAGTCCTTGAACTCATTGGATAGGAATTCCCTACCACGATCAGATCGTAATGTTTTGATTTCTTTACCTAACTTCTTCTCCACTTCTGCCTTGAATTCCTTAAAGGTTTCAAAACAATCCGACTTGTAGCGAAGAAGGTAAACATATCCATACCTCGAGTAATCATCTGTAAATGTGACGAACTCATTCCTTGAGCTACTGGTGATGTTCAAGACTTGATCACCCCTTACTCTTTCATATAACCTCTTTAACCACTACTAAAAAATTGAGTAACTTACTCAGGGTAATCTCAATCTTAGACATAGTGGTCATAAAACAGAAGTTCTTATAGGACCTTGCAAGAGCATTTATTGGGACGGTACGATATCTCTTCCACTTTGTGAAATTATTTAAACCCGTTAGGGCTTGGTTGGTGAGACTGTTTAGAAACTCAAAAAATTTTCGAACAAACATATCTGAAAAAATATAATAAAAACTTGTAAGGAAGTTATATTTGCACATAATTCGTATAACCATCATTGTAACCTTTTGAAAAACTTATGATGTTAAATAATCGAATAGTCCTAGAGATCACACTCGTAAGCCACTTAGGTGGATGTTTACTCGTGTACCCCTAGACCAAGCTATATACCTAGCTCTTTAATTCCAATCCACGCCTAGGTTCTTAAGATGAATGAAATTAATAATCCGATATCTCTGGACGATGTCACTATTAATATCAAAATGCGGGAAGGGACTTTTCAGGAAGTTGTACCAGCGGTGACATCTAAGCTTTGATCATTAATTTGACCGAATTAACATCAAATTCTCGAAATTGGCATACTTACGCGAACCATACCGCATTCAATTTGATTTAATTGGCCATCTTAATTATTATCTGCTAGAGTACTCGTGTTTACTAGGCATGTAAGCCACTCAGGTGGACGTTTACGGCTTCGCTCCCACTACTCAATAATAATTAAATATTACATTAGAAAACCCATCTCACAAAACTCGTGGTTCAAAAATACAAGCAAGCCACTCAGGTGGACAAATACTTATATAATTATTCCACTTTTGTGTAGGGTCCAATTGACGGAGGTCCGGTTAAATATTTAATTTCCAATTTAAATGGAATCCAATTAAAATATGTAACTTAATATATGCTTAGTCTTTTTCTTCAAAAGGTTCGTTGAATCATGCATTCACCGCATAATTCCTAAAGTATGCAATTTCTAATCGCACATAATAAAATGTGCTCGCGAAAAGTAAACATGCTTTAATACGACGTAATTCCTATTTTCATGCTTTTCTAAGCGCAGTTAATCACATAATCGCATGCTAAAGCATAAGAATAAATAAATACGAAAATAGAAAAGTGTAAACGTCGTTATCGGGCTTAAAAAAATGAAATTCCTAACTATTACATTGCCCGATCAAAATACAACTCTTCGATCTTCAAAATCTTTGAATCTGGAGCTGTCTGCGTCAAAATTACTTCGGAAAACTGCCTCGAAAAAAATTCCACATTAGCAGGGGTAGTTGCCATGTGACAGACATGTGGACGCCACGTGTGCAAGCCACATCAGCGAGGGCTGACGTCAGCAAGGCCAGGGCTGACGTCGGCCCGTCTTCTTCACCAAGAAATCGCATCGCCGCCGCCCTGTCTGGCCCCGCCGCAGCCCGCCATTTATAGGGGGAGTCTTCCGCGGCCTTACCGCCCGTCCTCGCCCACGCCGTCACCGGAAACACGTTGGGAGCGCGCACGGCAGCCGCTACCTCCTACCGCTGCTTCCGGCTTCCTCCGTCATCTCCGTCCCTTCCAGAGATCTCACAGACGTCTGGGCTGTGAAGAACAGCCGCCAATCGCCGATGTTACGACCTGGAGTTGCGAAATTCCACAGTTCCTCATCGGCGACCTCCGCCGCTCGAAATTGAAGCCTTTCCGAGCCGTGATTTGTTCAATTGATTCATGGGAAACGTTCATCGGATGATTTTAGGCCACAATGAACGGATTCCGGCCAAAAATGTCCAGTAATTTCCCTCACGTTTGAGCAATATCGTCGGAAAAATCAAATTCCGACAGCTAATTTTAGACGCTGATTCCGGCTGCATCCAGGATCGAATGATCCCATATGACCTATCGACGCGAAGCTGGTGAGACATGGAATCTAACGAGGCAAGCCGATCACCGATCAGACACCGGACGTGCTGGAAATTGCAGCCACAATATGCGGCGGAACCCTAGAAAACTAGGGTTCTCCGGCAAAAATAGGGATTTCTTATGTGTCTCGTTTTTCTTGCTCGTCGAACCAATTACAGTAAAAATAAATCACATTGGCCCTATTATCTACTCGTGGATTTTCTCACGAGAAAAAACGGTACAAAGGTGTCAAAACAATGGCTCGTAGGCCGCCCCAAACACGAAAAATAACCCGATAACAAAGGAAATAAACCCTAATCATGCTCCTAAAAACAACAATCAGAGCCTAAATCAATCTCTGATACCAATTGATAGAAATTAGAGGGGAAGAACGATATGCCTTCCTCCTTCGTATGTTGCTGCAGGTCTGATTGTTGCTCCCGATTAGATCTTCTGATCTGTGTCCCGACCCTTTCCTTCGTCCGTGTGGACAGAGATCTGAAGGAAATAAAAATTATGTTCTCTTTGTAACTCACGTTCTTTTCTTGCGTGAATGATTTTGTGCGTAAATCATAATGAACGTGGTTCATCATATATATACATAATGTATAAAACATTATATTATAATTGTGGCCCATTAGTAATTATAATGCTAATGGGCTTCTAATAATAAATTAATATTCAGCCCATAATATAATTAATAATAACTGGGTCACTTATTTATCAATTAATTGACCCAGTCAATTAATTCTAGATAAATAATTTTAAATTATTAAGTAATGTATAAATACATTAATCTATTAATAATAATTTATGAGAGAGCAAAATAAATATTGGGCAGCTAATTGGGCCAGACCAGAGATCAAATACAAGAAATAAAGCCGGGCCTCAAATTAATTAATTATCTATGCTCAGCCTGGAGCAAAATTAATTAATATACACAGATTCATTCCACTAGAGAATCCGTGCTGACTTACCCCTTTATCCCAAATTGAGCAAGGGCTTGTATGTTATTTAGGCTCAATCAATCCCCGTATTTAAGATAAAAATATTCGTTAATTAATTAAGCTGACTGACAGCTTAAATTAATTAACATCTTATTATATTCCTGAGAAGTACCACTCGACCTTATTAACATAACTGAACTTAATCAACCGGCCGGGTTTAGTGTGCTAATCTTTACGAGTTCCTCAGTGGATATTTTACTAGGATATGGTTGCAAGATACAGACAACCAGCTTGAGCCACAAATAAATACTAACACCCAAGATACGAAGATTCGGTCGCAATGACGTTCACCATAGTAGGTCAAAGTGATAGATAGTCAAATGTGCTCAGCTAAAGTCTTATCAAGCTTAAGAACAACTAAGTCACTGAGATCTTGGTTCTCCACTAAGGTCAGTTAGGAGAACACATCTCACTGTGATCCATCAATACACCACCTTAAGTGTACCAGTAAAGACAAGCAGCCAAGACAAGCCAATTCTTATCTAAACTGTAGCTTAACCGACAACTTATATTCTTAAGTTTTCTCAGCTATGATAACTGTTTAAATCTTGTCAGTTTAACCAATTTGTGTAGTCTTATGTGATACCCGACACACTATACAAATCTAACTTTTATACAAAATAAATGATTACATGTGCAAATATATATTTATCAGATAGGAGAATAAAATAGTGGTAAGGATAAAACACATTGTATACAAGCATAAAATTTGCTTCCAGTATACAAAATCCCAACAATTATCCCACTTATACTAAAGTAAACTTTTTGTATACAATGTGTCAGTTCTAGGTACAAACTAGTACTCAGCTATTTATCCTATCTATCACTGCATCTTCTCCCACTTACACAAAAGTTCATGTAGTTCTAAGTGGGGGGCATGTCTACCACTCCTAGGCCATAAACATGCTTTTCGTAAGCCGAAACTAGTAAGCTCTTCATGAAAGGATCAGCTAGGTTGTCTTTAGTTCCAATTTTGTCAATCACCACGTCTCCTCGATGTACGAATTCTTGTATGATATGGTACTTCCTGTATATGTGTTTAGACGCCTTGTGGATCTGGGTTCCTTTGAATTTGCCACTACACCCGCATTCTCACAATAAATTGTGATTGCCTTAGGCAAATTCGGAAAAATATCAAGATCCAGGAGGAAATTCTTAAACCAAACTGCCTCTTTAGAGGCTTATGACGCAGCCACATACTCTGCTTCCATTGTTGAGTCCGCAATGCATTTCTGCTTTGCACTCCTCCATGAGATGGCTCCACCTCCCAAGGTAAACACATAACCCAATGTAGACTTCTTCTCGTCTCTGTCAGCCTGGAAATCTGAGTCTGTATAACCCATAGGCACTAGACTGTGTGGCTAGTAAACAAGCCAATAATCTCTAGTCCTTTTAAGGTACTTAAGAATGTGCTTTACCGCAGTCCAGTGCTCTTGTCTAGGGTTAGAGTGATATCTTGAGACCATGCCTACAACATATGAGATATCTGGTCTTGTACAAAGCATTGCTTTGCATACATGAGACTACCAACAACGGAAGAATATGGTACTAGCCTCATACTTTCTATCTCTTAAGGCGTTTTAGGGTACTGATTCTTGGATAGAAAAATGTCATGTCTTAAAGGTACTGAACCTCTCTTGGCATTTTTTGCATGCTAAAATGAGCAATAACAGTATCAATGTAGGACGCTTGTGATAAGCTTAACATCCTTTTCTGGCGATCTCGGATACCTTGATCCTAAGGATGTAATCAGCTTCACCTAAGTCCTTCATTTGAAACTGCTCGGATAACCACGTCTTTACGTCTGATAACACTTCAATATTGTTGCCAATGAGAATGATGTCATCTACGTAAAGTGCAAGAAACACCACTGATCCATTAACACAGATACGGTACACACACACCTCGTTAGGACATGATACAAATCTAAAAGATTTAACTACCTCATCGAAATGCTAGTGCTATAATCGGAAAGCTTGCTTAAGTCCATAAATAGACTTCTTAAGCTTCCAAACTCGATGCTATTCGCCCTCCTTCACATAACCTTCTGGTTGTGTCATGTAGATGTCTCTTCCTTTTTCAAGGTGGCCGTTTAAGAATGCATTTTTGACATCCATTTGCCAGATTTCTAGGTTCATGTGAGCTGCTATGGAAATAAGAATCCGAATGAACTTGATCATTGCTACAGGCGAGAAGGTCTCTTCATAATCGATACCTTCTTTCTGGGTGAAATCCATCGCCACTAGCCTGGCCTTAAACGCCATGATCTCTCCATTCGGTCCTCTCTTTCTCTTCTATACCCACTTACTACCAATAGCCTTGCAGCCCTCAGGTAGTTCAGTGATCTCGTATACGTCCGTATCAGTTATGGACTTAAATTCTGAGTCCATGGCGATTCGCCAGGAATCTGCATCTGTATCTCCCACTACTTCGTAGTAGGTCCAGGGATCAACGATATCGTGTTCATCTGTCGGGAGATGATCAGATGTCTCCCCAGTGAACATATACCGATTAGGTGTAAATATCACACTCCCACTACGTCGAACAGTGTCAGGCGATGTGTTAACAGATTGTCCAGTTACTTGTGGAGTACTATCTTGCACAACTGGCTGTTCAAGTAGAACTCGACCACCTTGTAATTCCTCACGGACAATGTCGACTCGAGACTTATGGTTACTAATGTAATCCTCTTCTAAGAACTGAGCGTTAGTGCTAATAAAGATCTTTTGTTCTTTAGGATCATAAAAGTATCCACCATTCATTTCCTTCCGATACCCTATAAACAACATCACTTCTGAACGTGATTTCAATTTGTCGGCTTGCCTATTTAGCACACAAGCACGACAACCTCAAATCCTCAAGTGGTGCAAACTAGGCTTATGCCCATTCCACAACTCAAAAGGGGTCTTTTGTACCGACTTGGAAGGCACGCGGTTCAGCAAGTATGCTGCAGTCTCTAGGGTATATCCCCAAAAGGAAACTGGAAAAGTTGCATAACTCATCATGGACCGAACCATCTCTAAGAGAGTTCGGTTCCTTCTCTCTGACACACCATTCTGCTGAGGCGTGCCCGGTGTTGTCAGCTAGGATGTAATCCCACATTCTGTCAAGTAGTCCTTGAACTCATTGGATCGCAGTGTTTTGATTTCTTTACCTAACTTCTTCTCCACTTCTGCCTTGAATTCCTTAAAGGTTTCAAAACAATCCGACTTGTGGCGAAGAAGGTAAACATATCCATACCTCGAGTAATCATTAGTAAATGTGACGAAGTACTCATACCCTACACGAGCTTGTGTAGACATAGGCCCACACAAGTCATAATGTATCAAACTTAATGCTTCTGTGGCTCTATAACCATTTACCTTTAAAGGCCTAGTCACCATCTTTCCTTCTAAGCAGGGGTGTTCGCAAGTTGGAAATGGTTCAACATGGAGAGACTTCAATGATCCATATTCCACCAACCTTTGAATCCTATTTAGATTGATGTGACCTGGTCTTAATTGCCACATATAAGTTTTGTTTACCTTAGAAGATTCTTTCCTCTTCTTAGGATTTGATGATGAGGAAGCAACATTAATACAATTACGCGGATTACAAGTAATAGTATATAAAGATCCGTTTAATGGCCCACCACAGATAAAATCATCGTCTTTCATGATAGAAACTTCACTATCAAAACTTGATTTATTACCATCCATGATGTAGAGTTTTGAAATAGAAATTATGTTTCGCCGAAACTCAGACACATAAAAAACATCTTTTAAGTACTAAAACATAACTATCAAAAAATAGATGTAAATCTCCAATGACAATTGCAGGAACCCTCGATCAATTGCCCATTGAGACTACCACCTCGCCATCGCTCAATCGCCTTTTCTGCAAGAAACCTTGCAATGTGTAACAAACATGATCAATTGCCCCCGAATCCACTACCCATTCGTGGGTAGAAGAGGAAACCAGAACAGTTTTCAGTTACAAGAGCGACTCGCGTCTCTCTGTTTTTCCTTGACATCTAGATTATAATTCTTTCTGTATCCTTTCTTACCACTCTTGAAGAACCTTCCTTTCTCCTTTGACATTCGCATGTCGCCTGTAAGGACCGTCTTCTTACTCCCACTGCTCTTCTTGAAATGTCCACCCTTTACGCTCTTTTTCTGGTTTTCGCCTTTCGGAGGATTCCTTGAGCTACTGGTGATGTTCAAGACTTGAGCACCCTTACTCTTTCCTATAACCTCTTTAACCACTACTAAATAATTGAGTAACTTACTCAGGGTAATCTCAATCTTAGATATAGTGGTCATAAAACAGAAGTTCTTATGGGACCTTGTAAGAGCATTTATTGAGACGGTAAGATATCTCTTCCACTTTGTGAAATTATTTAAACCCGTTAGGACTTGGTTGGTGAGACTGTTTAGAAACTCGAAATTTTTTCGAACAAACATATCTGAAAAAATATAATAAAAACATGTAAGAAAGTTATATTTGCACATAATTTATAAGTAACCATCATTGTAACCTTTTGAAAAACCAGTGATGTTAAATACTCGAATAACCCTATAGATCACACTCGTAAACCACTCAGGTGGACGTTTACTCGTGTACCCCTAGACCACACCTATGTTCTTAAGATGAATGGGATTAATAATCCGATATCTCTGGACCATGTCACTATTCATATTAAAATGCGAGAAAGGACTTCTCGGGAAGTTGTACCCGCGGTGACATCTAAGCTTTGACCATTAATTTGACCGAATTAACATCAAATTCTCGAAATTGGCATACTTACGCGAACCATACCGCATTCAATTTGATTTAATTGGCCATCTTATTTAATTATCATCTGCTAGAGTACTCGTGTTTACTAGTCACGTAAGCCACTCAGGTGGTCATTTAAGGCTTCGCTCCCACTACTCAATAATAATTAAATATTACATTAGAAAACCCATCTCAGAAAACTCGTGGTTCAAAAATACAAGCAAGCCACTCAAGTGGACGTTTACTTATATAATTGTTCCACTTTTGTGTGGGGTCCAAATAACAGAGGTCGAGTTAAATATTTAATTTCCAATTTAAATGGAATCCAATTAAATATGTAATTTATTATTTGCTTAGTCTTTTTCTTCAAAAGGTTCGTTGAATCGTGTATTCACCACATAATTTCTAAAGCATACAATTTCTAAGCGCACATAATAAAATGTGCTCTTGAAAAATTAACATGCTTTAATACGACGTAAATCCTATTTTCATGTTTTTCTATGTGCAATTAATCACATAATCGCATGCTAAAGTATAAGAATAAATAAATGCGAAAATAGGAAATTGTAAACGTCGTTATCGGGCTTAAAAAACACAAAATTCCTAACTATTACTTTACCCGATCAAAATACAGCTCTTCGATCTTCAAAATCTTTGAATCTGGAGCTGTCTGCATCAAAATTACTTTGGAAAACTGCCTCGGAAAAAAATCCACATCAGCAAGGGTAGCTGCCACGTGACAGACACGTGGACACCACGTGTGCAAGCCACATCAGCGAGGGCTGACGTCAACAAGGCCATGGCTGACGTCAGCCCATCATCTTCACCACGAAATTGCACCGCCGCCGCCCCTTCTGGCCCCGCCGCAGCCCGCTGTTCACAGGGGGAGTCTTATGCGGCCTTGCCCCCCGTCCTCGCCCGAGCCGTCGCCGGAACGCGGCCCGGGAGCGCGCGCGGCTGCGCGTTTCTGCGCCTGTCGCCTGCGCGCGGCAGCCGCTGCCTCTTCCGGATTCCTCCATCATCTATGTCCCTTCCAGGCGTCTCAAAAACATCTGGGCTGTGAATAACAGCCGCCAATCGCCGACGTTACGACCTGGAGTTGCGCAATTCCGTAGTTCCTCGTCGGCGACCTCCGCCGCTCGAAATTGAAGCCTTTCTGAGCCGTGAACGGATTCCGGCCAATCATCGGACAATTTTAGGCCACCATGAACGGATTCCGACCAAAAACGTCCAACAATTTCCCTCCATTTTGAGCAATATCGCCGAAAAAATCAAATTCGGGCAGCAAATTTCAGACGCTGATTCTGGCCGCATCCGAGATCGGATGATCCCATACGACCTGTCGACGCGAAGCTAGTGAGACGAGGAATCTAACGATGCAAGCTGATCACCGATCGGACACCGGACACACCAAAAATCGCAGCCACAATATGCGGCGGAACCCTAGAAAACTAGGGTTTTCCGGCGAAAATAGCGCTTTCTTATCCGTCTCGTTTTTCGTGCCCGCTAAACCAATTACAGTACAAATAAATCAAATTGGCCCTATTATCTACTCGTGGATTTTCTCACGAAATAAAACGGTACAAAGGGGTCAAAATAGTGGCTCGCAGGCCGCCCCAAACACGAAAAATAACCCGATAACGAGGGAAATAAACCCTAATCATGCTCCTAAAAACAACAATCAGAACCTAAACCAGACTCTGATACCAATTGATAAAAATTAGGGGGAAGAACGATATACCTTCCTCCTTCGTATGTTGTTGCTGCAGGTCTGATTATTGCTTCCGGTCTGATCTTCTAATCTCTGTCCCGACCCTTTCCTTCCTCCGTGTGGACAGAGATCTGAAGGAAATGAAAATTTTGTTCTCTGTAACTCACGTTCTTTTCTTGCGTGAATGATTTTGTGTGTAAATCATAATGAACATGTTTCATTATATATATAATGTATAAAACATTATATTATAATTGTGGCCCATTAGTAATTATAATACTAATGGGCTTCTAATAATAAATTAATATTCAGCGCATAATATAATTAATAATAATTGGGTCACTTATTTATCAATTAATTGACCCAGCCAATTAATTCCAGATAAATAATTTATATTATTAAATAATGTATAAATACATTAATCTATTAATAATAATTTCCGAGAAAGCAGAATAAATATTGGGCAGCTAATTGGGCCAGACCAGGGATCCAATACAAGAAATAAAGTCGGGCCTCAAATTAATTAATTATCTATGCTCAGCCCAGAGCAAAATTAATTAATAAACACATATTCATTCCACTAGAGAATCCGTGTTGACTTACCCATTTATCCCAAATTGAGCAAGGGCTTGTATTTTAGACTTAATCGATCCTCGTATTTAGGATAAAATTATCCGTTAATTAATTAAGCTCACTGACAGCTTAAATTAATTAGCATCTTATTATATTCCTGAGAAGTACCACTCGACCTTATTAACACCCCTGAACTTAATCAATCGGTCGGGTTTAGTGTGCTAATCCTTACGAGTTCCTCAAGGGATATTATCAACCCATTTTACTAGGATATGTTGCAAGATAAAGACAACCAGCTTGAGCCACAAATAACTACTAACACCCAAGATACGTAGATCCGGTCGCGATGACGTTCACCATAGTAGGTCAATGTGATAGATAGTCAAATGTGCTCAGCTGAAGTCTTATCAAGCTTAAGAACAACTAAGTCATCGAGATCTTGGTTCTCCACTTAGGTCAATCAGGAGAACACATCTCACTGTGATCCGTCAATACACCACCTTAAGTGTACCAGTAAAGACAAGCAGCCAAGACAAGCCATTTCTTATCTAAACTGCAGCTTAAACCGACAACTTATCCTTAAGTGGTCTCAGCTGGGATAATTGTTTATATCTTGTCAGTTCAACCAATTTGTGTAGTCTTCTGTGATACCCGACACACTACACAAATCTAACTTTTATACAAGATAAAGGATTACATGTGCAAATATATATTTATCAGATAGGAGAATAAAATAGTGGTAAGTATAAAACACATTGTATACAAGCATAAAATTTGCTTCCAGTATACAAAATCCCAACACCCACCCACCCCCCACCCCAACCCCCACACCTGAAGCTCGTCTCTAAACCAACAAAATACTTTTACTGTAAAGTGTAGGCCTGTTCGACTATGCCAGATCATTTCCGAGATGAGTGATCCTAAAAAAGCAGCCCTTAAGAAATAGAGTTTGATGGTCTTCTTTCTATGCAAGGGTTTAAGTATATACAATGGAGTTTTGATGTCTTGGTTCAATAGAAATTTTAATCCCATTAGTCTAACAACAAGACTATTGTCTATACGACAAGACTATTGTCTATACGACAAATGATGTTAGGGATTTATTTCTACTACCTCAAAATGAGGGCAATAAGGTTTTGTTAAATGATGAAGAGAATGACTATCTTGAATGATTTTAAGAGTAGACATGGGCTAAATAAGAGAGAGGTGAATCAGTCTATGTTAGGTGATATGTTAAGTTGGTCTAGTTTAAGAGATGGAGGTGATGATTTCAAATGATTGTTTGTCCTCTATAGTCTGTCAAGTTTTATTGCCCCTACCAAGAATCAAACAATTGATTTTTTTTTTTCATTTTTAAGTTATTGATTGATATATCTAGTATTGATAGGTTTGACTGGTGCTCATTTGTTATTGAACGATTGTGTAAATGCATTCAATCCCTTAAGAATTTCAATGGATGTCTTTTAATACTCCCCCTCGTTTATTTTCACCGGTTCATGTGGTTGGGTAAAGCTAAGAGTAGTAGCTTGCCCTAGATTAAGCGATTAGATCTATGAACTTTAAAGAGAGATTAGATCTAGAGTTTGTTGCTTGGGAGTTTGGCAGGGGTATATGGGTAGAAGACATATATCCAATCAGCCTGAAGAAGAAGGATCGGAAATCTGAATCATGCCCAGTTAAAGTGGATGTTGAAGATCAAGTTTTGCCAGATCCCCCTTCAAAAGCAAACCAAGTTGATAATCGAGTGATTATGTGTAATCTACCTGTCAGTGAGAAGACTGACAAGGAGATTAAAGCTATGACAAATGATGTAAGTATTTTTTTCTAACTGATATTGTTTCTTATGCCAAGTGTCAATTGTGTTAAATAAAAGTGTCAATGTTTGTTATGGAAAGTGCTAATTATCTTTGTATTTTACAGGGCTTGAATGAGACACTACTGCTATTGCAAAGTGTCATTGTTTGTTATGAAAAGTTGTGAATTGTGTTCCATAAATGTGTCAATCCCGTTGAATAAAAGTGTCAATGTTTGTTATCATTATCATAAAAGTGTGTCATTCATGTTCAATAAAAGTGTCAATCATGTTGATTATCTTTGTATTTTCTATAGGGCTTGAATGAGACACTCGTACTTTTGCAAAGGGATTTGAGAGTAATTTCTAGTGTTCATCTGGAAAGATTGAAGAAATTAATTGTAAAGGATGCTGAAGAGTTTGAAGGAGATGTTCCCCAGCCTTCTCAAGGCATTATAGATAATGATCTTGATGATTTTTTTCAGAATCCAGAATTTCATTCTCACATTGATATAGTAGTTGAACAATTCCTCAATATGAAGAAATGTTCAAAGCAACCAGGTAATTAACAGCAATCATTCTTATGTTATTTTGACATTTTGTAATAGACACGTGTTTCATCTTTTTTTTTAGTGGGTAAGGCTGATAAAAACACTGACGAAGAGGTTGGGGATCATGCACTTCCAAACTTCAGCCTCTTATCATAAAGCACAGCGGGTGAAAAGAGTCAAGAACAAACTGATTAAGGTGTTGAAAAAGATGATTATGAAAATCTTGATTCTCTGATTACCAGAATAGGAGAAATGGCAGCTGATGAAGGTCTTTACATATTCTCTGATAATGTACTGATTACCAAAATCGACACTCTGATAAAATAATAACTGACACTCTACAATAAACAGTTCCTGGTTTCACTAATTTTGTACTAATTCTGATATATGCTTGAAAAAACTGATTCATGGCAATTATACAATGTTGATTGGATTGTTAGATGAGATCATTGTACGTATACTTCCTATTTCATGAAGAAATATATAAAACAGTTGTCAGATCTTACACAACTGGAGAATAATGTTGTTGATTACTTTTTCCACACACATCGACCAAAAATTGAGTAAGTATTTATAGTTTCTTGGTTTTCGAATATTTTTCTTTAATTATTAAATGTGGTTAACATATTTTTCTACAAATAGAGAGATTGTTTTTGCACATGCCGACAAATTCTATGTGTCTTTTTGTGTTATGAACAGCATGACAGATTCCACTTTTATCGACATCAGTGTAATTGACATTTAGAGTCCGTTGCTGAACAAAGTAGAGAAATACCGAGCTCGTATTCATTCAAAAAATATTGAGAAGTTCTATTTTAATTCTCAATTCTCGGTAAAAAAAATTGTTATTTCTCATTTTTTTAATTAATTTGATCTATTGTTATAATTTCTTTTTCTCATAGAACTTTCTCCAAGTTTGCCCAACTGAAAAAGATTCCACAAAGAAAGAGGAAAGTGAAGACGCGGTCATAAACTGTTGGATGTATTGGATGAGACGCATGGAGGAAAATACTTATCTTATGAAGGAAAATCTGGTAAGAAATAAATATCATTGCTTTTTTTCATTGTAATATAGATATAAAATGTGCTGAAATATAATTCTGATATTCTTTCATTGTAATATAGATATACTTTCCGATATGTTTCAATACTCATTTTTTTTGAAGTTGTAATTGACTTTAATATGAGAACAGTGCACTACACTGTCAATGTGAAGTCAAATTCAAAGGAAAATTCAGATTTCATGAGACTTGTTACAGAAATGGTATGTATTTAGTCAATTCTGTATATTAATCTGATTAAAGTGTCAATTTAATTCATTGTACGTGTTAGTTTTATTGATCTAAAGTGTCATCGTATGTTTTCCGAAAAAAAAAAAATTGGGAGATTACTCAACTTGTTGCATCACCCCAAAGCTGCCGAGTTTTTGAATATTTCATTGAAAACACAACTTTTTCATAGCAGAATGATAGAACCAATGTTGACTGCGGTGTATTTCTAATGAATCATTTGGAAAACTTTGTAGGGGTTCCTTACAAGTGTGATGATTTATTGCAGGTATGATTTCATATGCGTTGTATCTGCTTATTTTCTAAAAATTATCTAATGCGGTTTTTTTTACTTATATTCAAGGTTGGGAGAAGAAAAATGCTTCGAGCAAAATATTGCATGAGGATTATTCACTCAAGTACCACCGAGTTAAGGGAAGCTAATTTGGAGGCAGTTCGAAAATTTGCGTTAAAATCATGATTTAGTGGATTTATTGATGTTTATGAGTCAAGGGAAGAATTACTCAGGTTGATTTCTTTAGATCCATTTGTTGGTGATTTGTTGATGTTTAGATACATTTTGAATATTAATGATGTAGTTTTTAAGGTGTTGCTAAATGTTCGAACAACTTTTATTTCGTAATGTAGTAGAATTTTCTAGTGTCAATTTATATGATCTTCGTGTCAATCATGCCAAAAGAACGTTTCAAAGATGAACAAAGTGCATGTTTAAGCCATAATTCATAGTAGAGAGCAGAGTGTCAATTTTGTATGTTGTTGGTGTCAATCACGATAAAAAAACGTGTCAATGATGAGCAGAGTGTATGTTTAAGCCATAATTCACAGCACAGAACATAGTGTCACTTTCATATGTTGATTGTGTCAATCACGATAAAAGAACTTGTCAATGATGAGTAGAGTGCCTGTTTAATCCATAAGTACCGAAGAAAGTGTAAATTATCTAAAAGTGTCAAGTTTTCCTTTCAGCATACTAAAGAAAAGTGTCAGTCATACATGATAAAAGTACCAATTCTTACCAATAATCATAAGATGAATATAAAAAACGATCATGTCAATTGTTTAAGCTATTCGTATTATTTGTAACCGAAAAATGTGTCAATGATGAGCAGAGTGTTAGTTTAAGCCATAATTCAAAGTACAAAACAGAGTGTCAATTATCTTTGTTGTGCTGTCAATCATGATAAAAGAACATGTCAAATGATAAGCAGAGTGTCTGCTTAAGCTTTAATTCACAGTAGAGAGCCGAGTGTCAATTGTCTCCTGTTGTGCGTGTCAATCACTATAAAAGAACGTGTCAGTATTACTAAACAAAAGGGTCAATTGTTACCAATAATACCAGAAGCTAAAATAATCTTAGGTTACGAGTACCGAACTCCTTTGTCGGTTTTGAAGATGAAGTATCATTTACTGTTCTTCTCTTCACTTTCTTTCTTTCTGGATTACTCTTTATCCTTTGCTACTTCCTCCCTTTTGTGACTGCATGAGACGAATCCAAGACTTGATGTTGGGATGAAGATTCAGTAGACCATATTTATAGATTTGAAGACCCTAAAACCCCTAGCTGAATGATGAACCTTCATTTTTGTAATAGCTTAGTTTGAGTTCAGCATTTAGGAACTCAGTAGGCTAGAGTTCAGTAGCTGCAGAGTTCAGTAGAAGACCTTGCACTCAGCTGAAGGACTCAGGATCGAAGACGTTAGTTGGTCAGCCAACCACCAACTGAATCTGCACATGAATTCGTGCTCATGCACAGAATGCTTAGAAGAACGTCAGTAGGAAGTCACTTCAGTTGAAGGTCCGAGGATTCAAAGGAAGTCAACCTTGATGTTTGACAAGTCTCACCTACCAATTTACCTCGACAAATAAGGAGCCGACAGTGCTTTATCTTTTCTGACAAAAGTTACTCCAAGACTGAAAAAGAGGCGTATTGTTGGTCCCGAGTGTACGGTCAGGTGTAGAGGGGAGGGGGTGAATACACCTGATTCGATTTCTCAACTTCGAACACGAACAGTCCTATTCAGGATGGTGTCGGATCAAAGCAGTTCGGCGAGACCAAACAATGCTCCGAATCGTGTGCGGCAAAGAGTCTGACTCTACTGAGACCTGCTAGCTGACTGAGTCAGAAATTCAGTATCTACAGTAAGAGTTCAGCGTGCGGAAATGTGTGTAGGCCCAAATCAGTTGAGTGGTGAAAACGTTTTATGAAAGTCTCAGTTCAGCAGATATTCAGTTCAGTATGCTGAGACAGTTAATTGATTTTAAGAAATGATGTTCAGTATGCACAGTAAAATCAATGTAACAGTAAGTAAACGCCACATATTTTTAAAGTGGTTCGGATATCGCTCAAATCCTACGTCCACTGTCCCGAAAGATCAGGAGGCTATTATTTATCCTGAGTTAGTCTCAGTCAGCTTGCGCACTGGGCAAAGCCACGTCTTGGTTTTTATACTGATCCAAGTCTCAGTTTACAACGATCAAACTTAGAAGTGTTTGACAAACTTTCTCCAACAGTGAAGGAGTCCTTATACAATAAGGATCAGGTTCAAAGATGAACTCCTTCGTCTAAGCTATAGATAAGAACAGTTGAGCTTAGGGTTAGAGGGATAGGGAATATGAGAGAGTAGCTTCTAGATCGACGAACAGCTGAAGGTAAGCTTTGAGTTCGTGTAACGTCGATTTGGATACTAGAGGCTTTATATGTCGGTTTAGCTTGATTCCCTATGAGCTAGAATGTAGTCTTTCGCCGGAAGATTGTTCTTCAAGTTCTTGCTAAGACTTTGTTCTTTGGGTTCTTTGCTCGTTGACTGCTTTCTGGATTTTGGCTCTGTGGTTCGTGCATTCGGTGCATTCTTCTTGAATAATCCCTCTATTTATAGAGCAGAGATTGAAATAGATCCGTTGGAGACGATCTTCTTCTCTCTCTCTCTTTTGGTAGCAAACGGCTCTTTTTGACGTAGGTAACAGTGCCTTTTCCTCCTTTTCCGGAAAGTGTTGACTCGCAGCTTTAGTAGGTAGGATGACACGTGTATGCTTGTCATTTGTCGAGGTGAATAAAATGGTTGAGATAGAACAGACTTCGAGGCTAATTGAAGCTGACTTCTCCCTTCCTCGTATATGACTATGCTGATTGCATTTCAAAAAGATCTGACAGTTCAGAAGATTGTCTGACCTTGTATTCAGTAGATAGACAGCTGAGATGAGTCTACTGAAGATCAGCTCTGAGTCCAGTGAACTACTCCTGGCGAGTTCGGTTCGGCTCGACTCTCTCGCATATCTTGCTCTGCGGAGTCCAGTATCACTGAGTCTTCTACACTGGTGCTGAGGCAAATAAGCTACTGAGCGCCTTGACCAGAACAGAGTGTCTACTGAGTCTGAAACCTCAGAGACAAACAACATATACAACGGAATGGTTCACCAATCAGATAGGGTTTTGGGATCTTCAATTCTTCAGACAAGTACAGAGCACAAGGCTACTGAGCTTAAGATCAGTGTCTAAGACCGAATCATTTCCCACTAAGAGTAACAGTGCTGAGGATGGAATCATCACCCAACACGTATCTTTACAGTGCACCTACTCATCAATGTTCAAATTTGAAGGAGCCGTTTCCTTTGTCGTTTAGACACATAGCTAGACCCCTCTCCAACGGATCTATTTACAATCGACGACTATATATAGAGGAGAGTCTTCATGCAGAAAGACGACCGGGAACCAAAAGCTTTCAACACACAACAATCTCTAGCAAACTTACTGCATACTCAGCGAAGAACTTTGACATAGATTAGCTTTCTTTCAGTTCTTCTCTCTAGAGAATATTTGTTCCCCTTCTCTAATCTAAGCAAGCTACATTGTAATACTCAGAGCTTAGAAACCTTGAGGGAGTTCACATTCTTGTGAAAACGTTCTTATTGTAAGAACTTCCTCATAGTTGGAGAAGCCTCAAACTCTTTAAGTTTGAAACACTTTTAAAGTCACTACGACGACTATAAGTAGAGAATCTGTCATGTGAATAGATCACTGAGAACTTGCTCAGTATAAGCATCAAGTTTGTATCTGTCTTGAGAACAGATCACTGAGACTTGCTCAGTATAAATATAACAAGTATCCTACTTTGGTCAAGACAGTGGACGTAGGACCCAGTATGTCCGAACCACTTTAAAATTTGTTTTGTTGATTTACTGTTTTCCTTAACTGATCATATTGCATTAAAACTGTATTTCATCAAACTCAGCATAAAACCAATTTTCCAACCGAGACATTTAATAGGGCCTACACTTCCGCACACAACACTGATACTAAAAGACTGTTCGATTGACTCAAGTCAGTAGAGCTGAACTCAGTAGAAGAAATCTTTGCCCACGCAATCTGAAAGTATATCAGGCTATCTGACTCAGTTCAGTAGCAAACTCAGCTAGGGCTGACTTTCGCATTTGAGAAAAGAATTTGTATTCAGGTGTATTCACAACCCCCCCCCTACACCTGAAGCATGTCTCAGCACCAACAATTGGTATCAGAGCGGTGTTCTTACTGATCATCGTGTTTTTGAAACTGGTCTATCTCGAACAAAGATCCTAAGAAAACCCGTTTTCACTGCATCTTGCATCTCTTCATTGCATCATATATCCTATCTTTTCAATGGGTGATATTTTAGGGATTATGACGGTACCCATGTTCTCAACTGAAAACTACGCGGTATGGCGAGTGAGGATGGAGGCACATTTAACCTCGCTGCATGACAGCATGACCGATGTCCTGGAGAAATGACCTATTGTTTTGATGGTCGACTCAGTCGAACTTGCATTGGACGGAACAGCAGATGCCAGAACCGGCCCGAAGTTTGCCAAGGACAAGAGCCTCTTCACTCCTGAGGAGAAGAAACTGCATAATCTCCATTGAGTCGCTCAAAATGCAATACTGATGACACTCAGTGACTCATATTTCGGGAGAGTACATGATTGCAAGACTGCAAATGAGCTATGGGATACTCTCACAGTACTGAGCCAAGGAACTCCACATATCAAAGAGAACAAACTGGAGTTAGAGATGCAGAAACTCGAGCCATTCGCTATGCTTTCTCGGGAGTCCATAGATGATTTCAGTGCTCGATTCACAAACCAGATCAACATCATCAACGGACTGGGGGAAACTTTCAGCAACAAGTGGACCAACACAAAGATTCTAAGGGCTCTTAGCAGGCTCAAGTGGTATTCTTTTGCTACATGTATGAGGAGATCTTACTTGAATTCTTTTACTCCTGATTATGTGTTTTCAGAGCTAAAAGCAGAGGAGTTCGAATTCAACCTCCCACACACCCCCGGTGCTGAAGCCGAAGTGCCAATGGATCATGAATATAAGGCATCAGCTAGCACTCCCGGAGCAAGTGCCTCAGCAACAAGCCAGTCAGCTGGAACCTCAGTAACAATACCTACTGGTGACAACTTGGCTGAGAAGTATGCTCTCCTTGTTGTGAAATACCAGAATGAGAAAGAGATGTTCAAAAGGAAGATGAAAAAGGCTTCCCAAAAATATCAAGGTAAGAGAGATCATAATCGCTCGAAAAGTGAAACTAAATCTCTACCTGATTACAGGAACATTGAAGCTGCCACCGTCGAACAAAAAGACACATCTAGAAGGGATAGCAGAAGCTCAGTATGTTACAACTGTAAAAAGTCAGGACACTTTCAGTACGAATGTCATGAACTCTCAGCAACTAAAAGAGTTGAAAGGCAAGCCCGACACGATAAGTTCGTCAAGAAAAGGCAAGCCTACATAGCTGGAGAGTTGTCCGATTGCTCAAGCGATGAGGAACTATTTATGGAATCGTTTGATAACGATGCTGCATTCATGGCAATCGACACAGAAGATGTTAAACCGTGTCTGATGGTTGGAGAAGCGGCTGAGGTAAATTCTGAACCCATTATATGCCCCTCTTCACCTTGCATACAAGACACAAGCTCTACTACAGGAGAACCGCTGGATGTGGTTCTTGCGTACGAAGATTGCCTTTAAGAGCAAATTCAGATGAGCCAGCATTTCAACAAGATGATTCAGGAGATGGATATCCTGAAAGCAGAAAATCAGAGACTTTCAAGAAGTCAGGACTCTACTAAGTCTGAAGGACTTGTTCTGAGACTTAAGGAAGAGATTAACTCTCTAATGACTAAGTCTCGAGATCAAGAAGCACAAATCTCAGTATTGACCAAAAACGTATCTGAGAAAAAGACTGAAATTGCTAATCTCAAGGAAAAACTCACACAGGCCAGAACAGAATATGAAGCTCGAAGAGTGATGAAGTGTGGAGAACCTTGATGACCGAGCAATACATTGGAGCCAAGGAGAATTTGGAGAAGTTGTTACAATCTCAAAGACCATGCTCCACTAAGGAAGGACTTGGTTATCCCTTTATAACCTCCACTTCAGGACAGAAGAGCTCCACCAAACAGGCTGATAGGTTTGTCCAAGGGGTAACTCAGCATGCATACTACACAACCCCTCAAGCAAAGAACAAGCAGAAGATTCAAGCACTCTAGCCTAGCAACAAGAAGATGACCTATGGTTCTAGCCCCAGGACACCATGAGCAAATTCAAGGGAAACCAAGAAGGTTAGGTGGGCCGAGCAGTATGGCCACCAACAGTTGACTCATCCAGCTCAGTACGGTTCGTACTACTATGAGCCAAGAGTCAAAAGCCCTAAGGTTCAGAAGAAGAAGAAAGCTTAACCTCAAAAGACTACGAAGTCGGCTACTCCAAGTTCAGTGGAGAAGGTTACTGACAACAAGGGCAACAAGAAGTCTGAAGCCATCAAGGCTGTCAGACAAGTTTGGATCCTAAAATCTAACAATTAAGGACCCAAGCTAAACCCAAAGGGTGCCTGAAACTATTTTTATTTTGCAGGTGCTAAAGGGCCCTTGGATTGTCGACAATGGATGCTCAAGACACATGACACATCAAAAGAGCCTACTGGCCGACTACGTTCAGCAAGATGGAGCCAGAATTGAGTTCGGTGACAACTCCAAAGGCTACACAAGGGGATACGAAACATTGAAAATAGGGACTGCAACAGTTCCTAGAGTATCTTATGTTAAAGGACTTCACATAATCTCCTTTCTGTCAGTCAATTCTGTGATAACTCCAATAAAGTGACTTTTGACGTAGGTTTTTGTGATGTTCTTGATAAATCTACAGGAAAAACTGTGTTATCAGGGTCGCGGCGAAGGAACATAAACTATGCTAAATGGAATATCGCCGAATTTGAAGCTTGTCTGCTAGCACATACGAGGTCAGATGACAAAACAACATGGTTGTGGCACAGACAAATGAGCCATCTGAACTTCAAGACAATGAACAAGCTAGCACGTGATGCTAAAGTCAGAGGACTGCCCAACGAAGTATTCAAAAGATATAAGAATTGTGAAGCATGTCTGAAGGGGAAGCAAACAAAGTCAAGTAATCCGCCAACTCCGTCACCTTCCACAGATGGAATTCTTCAGCTGCTGCACATGGACTTATTTGGGCATATCAATCCAGTCACAATCAAAGGAAAGAAATACGATCTTGTAGTCATTAATTACTATTCAAGATATACTTGGGTGATATTCATTGCCAATAAATTTGACGTCAAACTTGAGCTGCCGAAACTACTGAAGCGGCTGAGCGTCGAGAAAGATATCAAGATCCAAAGGATACGCTCAGATCGTGGAACTGAGTTTTTGAACTCGATGGTGAAAGACTTTTGTGAAGCTGAAGGCATTGAACACGAAACCTCAGCGGCACGTACGCTTCAGCAGAACGGACTTGCTGAAAGGAAAAACAGAACGCTTAAAGAAGCAGCAAGGACGTTACTCACAGATTCAGGTCTACCATTGAAGTTCTTGGCAAAACCGGTCTCTATTGACTCAGATGCACATGAAGACGCCTTACGAACTATGCAAAGGGAGAACACCTTCTATTTCGCATTTCCATATTTTTGGTTGTCCGTGCTTTATCCACAATAACAGAAAGGGCCAGTTAAAGGTCTTTGATAGCAAGTCAGACCAAGGAGTTTTCTTAGGATACTCCAGATTCAGCAAAGCTTTCAGGGTTTTTAACTACCGGACCCTTTGCGTGGAGGAAATCCCTCATGTTGTATTTGATGAATTTATTTATGAGTTCAGGAAGTCAAACTCTCAGCCAGAAGCTGAAGAGGTCAGGAGCAAGCTACATGATCTAAGCTTAAAAGATAGCATTGAAAAGATCCAGCATTGTTGGGATGATGATTCAGACGATGAGATTCAAAATCAACCAACAAGCAGTGTAGCTGAGGAAATTGATTCTACCAAACTGAATCAATCTCAGGTAATTCAGGTCGATGAGGAAACCCATGTGGTAACTGAGACCTCTACTGAAAATAACAACTCATGGGGAACTATTGATGTTCCTGAGCTAAATGTCCCTGAACCTGGTGACTCGGTAGACCCAACCCTTGTTACTGAATTGCTTCAATCTCAGAATAGTATAACTGAAAGTCCTAACACTCCTACTGTCTGTATTGAACCAGTTCCAGATGAAGTAACAAGACGTCGTCATTCGTGGCTAGATGCCCATTCTTCAGATCTTATAATTGGAGATCCCTCTGCTAGTGTCAAGACAAGATCCAGATTCTGTCAAGGAGAGAGCGTTTTATACTCCTGTTTCTTGTCGACTGAAGAACCTCAAACAATTGAGGACACGCTAAATGATGCTGATTGGATCACCGCCATGCAAGAAGAGTTGAATCAGTTCACGCGAAACGATGTATGGGAACTTGTTGACAGACCTTGACATCAACACGTAATAGGAACGAAGTGGGTCTTCAAGAACAAATGTGATGAAAACAACGTCATTGTCAAGAATAAAGCTCGACTCGTTGCCAAAGGATATTGCCAATCTGAAGGAATAGATTTCGACGAAACATTCGCCCCAGTCGCAAGATTAGAAGCCATTCGACTATTCCTAGCCTATGCAACACATCAGCAGTTCAAAGTCTATCAGATGGATGTGAAGTCAGCTTTCCTGAACGGCGTGCTGAAGGAAGAAGTCTATGTTGAACAACCGCCCGGGTTTCAGTAGGGACATCAGGTTTACAGACTTAAGAAAGTTTTGTACGGGTTTAAACAAGCACCCAAGACTTTGTATGATACCCTCTCAGACATTCTGACGACATCATCTTTGAATCAAGGAATCTGGCTATGTGTCAGAAATTCGAGCAGATGATGAAAGAGAAGTTTGAAATGTCGATGATGGGAGAGATGAACTATTTCCTTGGACTTCAAGTCAAACAATCAAAGAAGAGAATATTTATTAATAAAGCCAAAATATACAAGAGATCTCATCAAGAAATTCGGCTGCGAATCCAGCAAGTCAGTAAAGATACCCATGAACACCAATCTCAATATTGATCTTGACAAAGAGGGAGTATCTGTTAACTCAACTGACTATCATGCTATTATCGGTTCTTTGTTATATCTTACAACAAGCAGACCTGACATAACTTATGTTGTAGGTGCATGCGCGAGATTTCAGGCAAATCCCAAGAAGAGCCATATAGATTCAGCGAAGAGAATTCTTCGTTACTTGAAGGGAACACCTGATGTTGGATTATGGTATCCTGCTGATGATAACCTTGAACTAACCAGTTATTCTGATGCTGATTATGCAGGTTGCCGAATCGACAGAAAGTCTACCTCAGGAACTTGTCAGTTCTTCGGCAGTAAGCTCATATCATGGTTTTCAAAGAAACAGCATTTAATAGCGACGTCCACTACTGAAGCTGAGTATATGGCTGTCGAAAGTTGTTGCGCACAGATATTGTAGCTTCGACAACAGCTGAGAGACTACGACATTCATCAAGATGAAGTGTCGATCTACTGCGACAGTACTAGTGCTATTGCAATCACTCATAACCCAGATCTACATACAAGGTGCAAGCACGTGGACATTTATCAGAGATCATATCGAGAAAAAGGATATCAGAATGGAGAAGATCCACAATGATAAGCAAAGAGCTGATATCCTTACCAAACCTCTAGCTGAGACTAGATTCAATGAACTCTCAGTAGAACTAGGTCTTTTGGATCCTACTGATACGATTCAGTAAATGATCCAGGAAGTACTGAGTAAGGAGGAACTTACTCTCAGTACAGCTAAAATACTCAGTATCGTCAAACGTGGTATCAGCTGACTACGATGTTCAGCTGGTTATGAGTATTAACTTCAGCATTTGGTGATTCAGCATGTCATAACATTTATTTTCGTCCTTTAATGTTGATCGTACTGCATTGAGTATGTCGTTTTCATTAAACTCACGACATTCCATAAAACTGATTGTGGCGCATTAAATGCATGTCATTTCACCTTACCATTTAGGCGTAGAGATAAGTAGGTCAATGTTATAAGCGGCATTGCAATCCTATCCTATTGTAACATCTAATCTGAGTCGTCCACCTCTTAAAACTGATTAATCTCTACCGCATGATACTAAACCGTTCATATTCAAATCTGAATATATATACGCATGTTATCTCTCACTTCTCATCTTTCCGCCATTTTCGAAGAATTGTACTACCTGCAACTACTTTCTTGCTTAAGACTTTTACTGCATTTCTAGCACTCTTCATTCGGTAATTAACTCTTAAACTAAATCTGCTTTGCTCACTAACTCTATTTTCAAGTGCTAACGCTCCTTTTTGCAGATTTCAGTGATATAAGATGGCAACAACTGTTCCCACAAGAGACGTACTGATTCCTAAAGATATTCAGGAGATCGTCTCGGGGAAGAGGGTTCTTTTCGAACCCGTCTTGTCTTTCAGGACTTGCGGAGTGGAGTGTATGACTCCGATCTTCGATGCGCTGGAGAATTCGGTCCTTCTACCGATTCTCTCTAGGGCTCCGCATCTGAGCCTGCCCCGCCAGGTTGCCGAGTTCTTCTTGAACTTCCGAGAGGATGATGATCAGTGTCAGATTTCCTCCATCCTCTCCAGGCACGAGGTCCGACCAAATCAGTGGGAGGACCAGGGCACCCAGATTGATGTTGCGACTCATCATCATCGTAGCTTTGATCATGAAGACGAAGGGATTCCCCTTGCTTGATACAAGGAATCCTCCGTGGATGAATATCTCTGCCATTTTAGCGCTCATGAGCACATCGTCTTCAAAGCTGCCTTTCCTAAGAGTCAGCTACTACCTCAGTATCGTGGTTTGGCGTATATAGTCAACCATATCTTGACAAGCTCAGTGGGCTCCTACGACCAACTTTCCCGCATCCGTGTCTTGATCATGATGGCGATCATGGACGGAGCCTCTGCGAACTGGAATACCTTCTTCCGTTCAAAGTCCAAGGCGCATCTCTGAAATTCATTTATTCTGAGGAAGGCATGCAGCTGATACCAAAAGGCAAACTCCTCTACGGCACTAAAGCCAGTATACTAATCGAAGATAACTGCCCAGAGAGAGCATCATTCGCTGATGCCTACTACTTCAATCAGAAGCTGGTGAAGTTTCTTAACTCAGCATCCGCTGAGAAGTTTATAGGGCGAGGACTTGCTTCTAAACATCCTCTGGAGATTTCTCAGGATCCTCGCCCTACTCAGTAGGCTCAGCAGAAGAAGCGCAAGACACTGAAGAAATCAGAGTCTTCAGTCGCTCCAACATCCATCTTCATAGAAGATTCAGGGTCTGGTAAAGAGAATATGACCCTGAAGGAGAAGGTGAAGAGAGTGAACTCAGAGGACATTCAGCCAGAGACTCAAGCTGAACCGACCCCATTTGCTGAGGTCTCCTCTTCCATCCCAACCTCCATTCTTCTGGCTAAGAGCAGAGCCACTGAAGAGGTTGCTGATGAGATCCCAGAAATCCAAGCCCAGCAGGATATTGTGGATTTAGCTATCCGGGCTCGCGTGTAGATGCATCTGAGGTTCCTTGAGTGGGACTAGCTTGAAGAGACAATCCGCCAGCAGACAGTAGTTGAGTTGGCTCAGGAGGAATAACGCCTTCAGATGGAAATTGGCTATGGCGAGCCAGCCGATATTTCCTCTCTAGAGGATCTCAGGGTTGCCATGCTGATGCTCCTTCGCATCAGGACTCAGGGCGAGTCATCATCTCAGACTCAGCCGCCGCCGCCGCCTCCTCCTCCTCCTCCAACTAATACACCCAAAGATGCAGACCTAGGAGGATCTGCTGAGGGTAACACTCCCAAGGATGATCAGCCACCACCTCTTCCAGAATCTAGCATGATCATCCCGACTTCGTCCAAGACTCAGCCAAAGAAACAGAGCAGATATCACGCTGCTGAGCTCAGGACATCAAAACGGAGTCAATCAACAAGGTTATCAAGCGTCAAGCACATAAGAACGGATCACTTGCCGATAATGTGAACACTAAGTGGAGTAAGTTCACTGAGGCTCAGACGAAGACGCTAACTAACCTTACTACTGAAGTGCAGAGGACCAGCACCCCAAAATCTATTAATGCTGAAGAGATCCTCACCAAAGCACTTGAGGTACAGAAGACAGACCTGACTGCTCAATTCCAAAATATATTGCAGTCGCAAGCCAAGATGTTCTTTGAAGAAATGACTGTTGCAACAGGTCGTGTCCAGAAGGTAGTCGAGGATCGTTAAAAGTTTATGTCTGAAAGTTTTTCTAAAGCACTGACTAATCAACACGACTCCTGCCAAGAGATTAAGAAGGTTGCTTCTGATGCTGTGGAAGACTATCTCAAACGATTTGACAATTCTAAAGTTGCTCTGCTGAATGCTAATAATCAAGAGAACAACTAGAGATGGGATTTTTACACAGATGTGGCCTCATATATTGGCTCAGGTCTAACGACTGTGAAGACCTCAGTAGAAGAGCTGAAAAACAAGGTTACTGCCCTGGCTACGCTGATTGATGATGCCAAAAAGGGGGGAAAGGGTATATTTGCTCAGCTCAGAGCCCTCCTCAAGGCAGAAGAACAATAGGGTGCAGGACCGAGTTCAGCTATTATCCAGGCTGGACCTAGCTCAGGAGAAGCTAACATTGGGGAAGATGCAAGTAATAGGGAAGCCCCTACTGATAAGTCTACGGATGCGGATGTGGCTGAGGTAGCCAAGTTCATTGAAGGCCTATAGACTGAAGAGTCGCCACCTCCCGCCAAGAAATCTGACAAAGGCAAGGGTAAGATCCCTGCTGACCCCAGTCCACCTGGCAGAAGAAACTCAAGTTCATGTCAAAAGAGGAAAAAATTGCTTTTGATGCTAAGCTGGCCAGAGAACTTGAAGAGCATGATGCTAAGAAGAAGCTGACAACCATGAAGGGAGTACAGATCCGTACTTCAGCGCCGACTCGGACTAGATCTATTTATTCCAAACAGACTAGATCTTCAGCAGCTGCTTAGTCCAAACAGTCCAAGACTGAGAAGCAAGGCGCACCTGAATATATATCCAAATCTTCGTCGCCTGCTGACTCAGAAGATTAACATGTGCCCTCCAATGTCCCCTCCAAGGAGCAAGAGCTTGAGATGAAGGAGATATGGGACACAGTCGAGCATGCACTGGACATGACAGCTGAGGCCAGGCAGATTAGAGAAGCTAGGGAACGGATTTGTCCAGCTGATCTAGAGGCCCTCAAGCTGCGGACTGAGAAAGAAGCAAGGGAGAGGGTCCCCGTGAAGGACATAAGTATACCTACTTCTTCTAGGGGAACCAGTCAGTGAAGTGAAGAGGATCGTTTTCAAAAGGACTGATGACTGGGTACCTCTCAAACTGAATCAGAAATGGGAACAACTGAAAATGGACTTCATTAAAAGATTTTATATCTTGAAAGTTGGCAATGAAGATTCTACTCATGCTGACACGTTCTTCAAAGACTTTCTAACAGTTGCAAACCCACCCCTCCTTGCCGAGATTCAGACGTTGCTTGATCAATCCGGCAAATCGCTTAAGGCACCTCCGTTCAGGATCCTTCCTCCTCCGCTCACTCATCAAGGAAATCTATACAAGAAGGAGATAAAAGAAGAGATCAAGGATGCCATCACGAGCAAAGCTCTGAACAAAGATGACGCATGAGACTTAATGGATATTAAGGCCTTGTGGAGCAAAGTATATTCAAGTTATGGCCTTGAACTTCCGGTGAAGAAGTCTGCTGACTTTCGTGCTCGCATGCAACAATTCAAGAAGAAGCCGAGCTGACCTCTCTTTTTCCTAGTCTAGTTTCTAGTGATAGTATGTCTTGTATTGTAAACTCTAATCTCATTTATGATATATATCACTTTGAACCTTGACAACTACTCATTGTCTTAACGGTTGTTGCTTTTCTTTCAACACTACTGATCACTTCAGTGATCAGATATCATACTATCACACACTATCTGACCCTATGTGATTTATATGCTTATCTGCCTTAGGATTTTTCCCTGCTGATTATTTGTTTTTGCTCTGATCTTCTCTGATACCTTGCTAGTATTTAGGGGGAAAGGGCTCTTATATATGAATAGGGGGAAATTGTTTCTTAGGGGGAACTTGCTTTATAGGGATACTTGCTTTTCATATATTGTTAGGAACTGAATTTTTTTTTCCGGTATTACTTAGATGATTAGCAACTAAGAAGTATGATCCATTCTAAGCTCTGATTATCTTTAGCTGTATTGGCCCTGATATCTCTTGAATGTGTTAACTTGTTATTTAGCTCTGATATATTTCAGTAGAATCTCTGATATCTTCAGTATGCTATAACTATGTCAAAGTATTAAGTTCTGTAAGTTCTGATACATTTGGCAGTCTAAAACTGTGTTAATTTGATGTGGCCCTAATACACTACTTGATAGCATAAGATAGCACTGATATCTTCTTACTTGTGATTGCTCTGATTCTTTCTTTTCATTATTTAGTCAGCTCTCATATGTTGGCTGGAGCATTCCTTGTAATAGATCTTTACTCAGTAGCAGTAGCTCTTAACCTTAGCATGTTTCTTTGATAGAAGATGTAAAAGGTTTTGGTATCATCAAATAGGGGGAAATTGTTGGGATGAAGATTCAGTAGACCATAGTTATAGATATGAAGATCCCAAAACCCCTAGATGAATGATGAACCTTCATTTTGGTAATAGCTTAGTTTGAGTTCAGCATGTTAGGAACTCAGTAGGCTAGAATTCAGTAGCTGCAGAGTTCAGTAGAAGACCTTGCACTCTGCTGATGGACTCAGGATCAAAGAAGTCAGTTGGTCAGCCGACCACCAACTAAATCTACACAGCAATTCGTGCCCATGCACTGAACGCTCAGAAGAACGTCAGTAGGAAGTCACTTCAGTTGAAGGTCCAAAGATTCAGAGGAAGTCAACGTTGATGTTTGACAAGTCTCACCTACCAATTTACCACAACCAATAAGGAGTTGACAGAGCTTTTATCTTTTCTGACAAAAGTTGCTCCAAGACTGAAAAAGAGGCGTATCTCTACAGTGCACCTACTCATCAAGGTTCAAATATGAAGGAGCCGTTTCCTTTGTCGTTTTGACACGTGGCTAGACCTCTCTCCAACGGATCTACTCACAATCGACGACTATATATAGAGGAGAGTCTTCATGCAGAAAGACGACCGGGAACCAAAAGCTTTCAACGCACAACAATCTCTAGCGAACTTACTGCATACACAGCGAAGAACTGGGACATAGATTAGATTTCTTTTAGTTCTTCTCTCTAAAGAATATTTGTTCCCCTTCTATAATCTAAGCAATCTACATTGTAATACTCATAGCTTCGAAACCTTGAGGGAGTTCACATTCTTGTGAAAACGTTCTTATTGTAAGAACTTCCTCATAGTTGGAGAAGCCTCAAACTCTTTAAGTTTAAAACCCTTGTAAAGTCACTACGACTATAAGTAGAGAATCTGTCCTGTGAACAGATCACTGAGAACTTGCTCAGTATAAGCATCAAGTTTGTATCTGTCTTGAGAACAGATCACTGAGACTTGCTCAGTATAAATATAACAAGTATCCTGCTTTGGTCAGGACAGTGGACATAGGACCCAGTGTGTCCGAACCACTTTAAAAATTTGTTGTGTTGATTTACTGCTTTCCTTAACTGAACATATTGCATTAAAATTGTATTTCATCAAACTCAGCATAAAACCGATTTTCCAACCTAGACGTTTAATAGGGTCTACACTTCTGTACACAACTCTGATACTGAAAGACTGTTCGACTGACTCAAGTCAGTCGAGCTGAACTCAGGAGAAGAAATCTTTGCCCACGCGATCTGAAAGCATATATGGCTATCTGACTCAGTTCAGTAGCAAACTCAGCTAGAGCTGACTTTCGCGTTTGAGAAAAGAATTTGTATTCAGGTGTATTCACCCCCCCCCCCCCCCCCCACCCACCTGAAGCACGTCTAAGGACCAACACTTAATTTGATGAACTTGAAATACCAATGTCATCAATGCTGTTTTCCTTTGCAGCAATCAATGCATCGACATTTGAAATCGCATCATTAAGCCCATCTTCAACAGTTTTGCACATCACTCCACTTTCTTGTGCTTGTAGAATAAGATTATGATACTTTCTCATCATTTGGCTTCTCCAATAGCTCTTTTGCAACTTTCAAATATAATATTTGTCTCAGCAACTTTATCCCATATCTCTTGCTTGACAAATTTTGTCCATCTCTTCTTGATGTAGGAATCTGGTATTTGAGTCACACATTGGACATGTAATATTCTCAAATAATGATAACATAACAACCCATATTCTTCAAATTTTTGCAGGAGCAGCCTACCAAAGATCCCAAAGCATAAAAACTGACATATTGATGCGTACTGCTTATTGGGATAAGGATTCAGTAGATGAATTGATAGATTTGATAGATCCCAAAACCCTAGTTGAATATTGTACCTTCGTATCTGTAATAGCTTAGTCGAGTTCAGTTGTTAGAACTCAATAGGCTAGAGTTCAGTAGCTGCTTAGTTTAGTAGAAGATCTTGCACTCAGTTGTTGTACTCAGGATCGAAGAAGTCAGTTGGTCAGCCAACCACCAACTGAATCTGCACAGGAATTTGTGCCAATGCACTGAATGCTCAGAGAAGAACGTCAGTAGGAAGTCACTTCAGTTGAAGGTCCGAGGACTCAGAGGAAGTCAACCTTGATGTTTGACAAATCTCACCTACCAATCTACCTCGACCAATAAGGAGCCGACAGCGACCTATCTTTTCTGACAAAAGCTGCTCCCAGACTGAAAAAAGAGGAGAATCTCTACAGTGCACCTACTCACCAACGTTCAAAATAAAGGAGCCATTTTCCTTGTCGTTTCGACATGTGGCTAGACCTCCCTCCAACGGATCTATTCACCATCGACGACTATATAAGAGAAGTCTTCATGTAGAGACATTACCGGGAACCAAAGCTATCTACGCACAAACTCTTAACACTCTCAACAAAGAATCCAATGAAGAACTAGCATCCATAGAAGAACCTCTTTAGTTCATCACTTAGAGTTATATTTGTTCCCCTTCTCTTATCTAAGCAATACTCATTGTAATATCCTTAGCTTTGAAACTCGAGGAAGTTCACATCCTTGTGAAACAGTTCTTATTATAAGAACTTCCTGTTAGTTGGAGAAGACTCAAACTCTTAAAGTTTGAAACCCTTGTAAAAGTCACTACGGCTATAAGTAGAGAATCTATCCAGCGCACAGATCACTGAGAACGTGCTCAGCATAAGCTTCAAGTTGTATCTGTCTTGAGAATAGATCACTGAGACTTGCTCAGTATAAAAATAACAAGTATCATGTTTTGGTCAGGATAGTGGACGTAGGACCCAGTGTGTTCGAACTACTTTAAAAATTTACTGTGTTGATTTACTGTTTTCTCTAACTGTCCATATTGCATTGAAATTGTATTTCATCAAACTCGGCATAAAACTGGTTTTTTAATCGAGACGTTTAATAGGGCCTACACTTCCGCACACACTCTAATACTGAACGACAGTTCGACTGACTAAAGTCAGTAGAGCTGAACTCAGTAGAAGAATTTCTTGCCCACGCGTGTGAAGCATATTTGGCTGTCTGACTCAGTCAGTAGCAAACTCAGTTAGAGCTGACTTCACGTTTGAGAACGAAATTTGTATTCAGGTGTATTCACCCCCCCCCCCCCCCCTTCTACACCTGAACCACGTCTCAGGACCAACAATTGGTATCAGAGCTCAGTGTTCTTAACTGATCATAGTTCTTTGAAACTGGTGTATCTCGAACAAAGATATTAGAAAACCCATTTTCACTGCATCTTGCATCTCTTCATTGCATCATATATCCTATCTTTCAATGGCTGATATTTCAGGGATTTAGGATTGTGCCAATGTTCTCAACTGAAAACTATGCGGTATGGCGCGTAAGGATAGAGGCATATTTGACCTCGCTGCACGACAGCATGACCGACGTTCTGGAGAAAGGCCCCATTGTTCCGATGGTCGACTCAGTTGTACTTGCAACTGACGAAGCAGAAGGTGCCCGAACCGGACCAAAAGTCGTGAAGGACAAAAGCCTCTTCACTCCTGAAGAGAAGAAACTGCACAACCTCAACCGAGTTGCTCGCAACGCTATACTGATGACACTCAGTGACTCTTATCTCGGAAGAGTACATGACTGCAAGACTGCAAAGGAGCTATGGGATGCTCTCGCGGTGTTGAGCCAAGGAACTCCACAGATCAAAGAAAACAAACTTGAGTTAGAGCTGCAGAAACTCGAGGCATTCACTATGCTTCCTGGGGAGTCCATAGATGATTTCAGCGCTCGATTCACAAATCAGATCAACATCATCAACGGACTGGGGAAAACGTTCAGCAATAAGGAGGGGAAAACGTTCAGCAATAAGGAGACCAACACCAAAATTCTACGGGCTCTCAGCAAGGCCCAAGTGGTATTCTTTTGCTACGTGTATGAGGAGAACTGACCTAAATTCTTTTACTCCTGAATTATATATTTTCATAACTTAAAGCTGAGGAGTTCGAATTCAACCTCCCACACACCCCCGGTGCTGAAGCTGAAGTGTGAATGGATCATGCTTATAAGGCATCAGTTAGCACTCCGTGAGCAAGTCCCTCAGCAACAAGCCAATCAAATGGAAGCTCAGTGACCAACACTGCTACTCTCATCAGTAACCCGATAAATCTTCACATTATCTTGTTCACTTATAAATATGAATGTGGTCTCATCAGTAACCCGATAAATCTTCACATTATCTTGTTCACTTATAAATATGAATGTGGTGGAAATTGATGTCAAGATTTCCTTCTCAAGTTTTTAAAAAAATGTAAGAGTATATGCCTCATAAGCAAGCTTGAGTATTCCCCATAGTGGCAAGCAGGATACAGGTCGGGCTACCGAACATTAGAATTCCCCATAGTGGTAGTCCTCCATTGTGCAACTGTTTTCTGAAAGATTTTATAGAAATCATTCAAACTAGTTGTCTTTTTTGCACCAAATCACAATGCATTATTCGTGCTCTCACTTCTTTGTGAAGATAAAATCCCGGCCGAGAAGAAGTTCTTGTTATAGGCAGTGCTCCATTTTTCTCTCAGTACATACAGCCTGCTAAACCATTCTTGATCTTGCAACTCATACGATGAAATCATTAAGTTCCAACAATCCTCAAATTCATCTTGATTTGAACAACTTGTCAAACAGTTGTTAAATGCGTCGTTGAATCCCTTATCAGAATTCAATCTTCCAAATCTACTTATTGCATTTTGATATAAATGTCATATACACAGTCTATGCTTTGCTGTTGGGAATACCGTCTCTAATCCATTTGCAATGGCTTTGTCCTGATTTGTGTAAATACTAACTAGACTTTTATTCCCCACTGACATCTTCAACACCTCAAATAACCATTTAAAAGAATCCTCTTGCTCATTTCAGAGAAATGCACATCGAAACATAACATTTTTATAATGGTTATTCAAACCAACGAAAGGTGAAAAAATTAAGTTGTACCTATTTATTATGTATGTAGTGTCATGAGGATGTTTCCGTATATTATATAGTCTTCTCTATCCATGGAGTCTCTCCAAAATACATTACAGAATCTACCGTCATCATCAAGCCTTACGCGAAAAAAGAAGTCTGGGTCTTCAGCATTTTGTTGGTGAAGAATGTCGATCAAGCTTTGTGCATCGCCACCTTCTACTGCTAGCATTTTTAATTTTTTCACAAAGTTCAAATGATCCTTCTTCGTGTGACCAAGGACTTGCTCGCTGCCTGCAGCTTGGGACATGAATCAGAATGAGTCTACAGCCTTTATCCTAGATGAGATCATATCTTCAATAAGCGCAACTTTCTCACTTATAATTGTGCGTTCTGAACGATGCATGTAGCCCAACTCTTTCTTTCCTACAAAGCGTACGGTTGTGTTCCGTGACATGTTGAGTACCTTCATACATTCCATCATTTGTCAACTTAATCTTCAACATTTGCACTCGTCCGTGTTATGTATTTTCTAGAACCTTTTTCTTTATTACCCAAATATGCGGTTGTATTGCTTTGCACTCCTTCAGATGAGCAGAGAAAAACCTTTGCAACAATAACACCAGCAACATTTTGTTTTGAATTTGATTTTCTCACGCTAAATCCAACTTCAGCAACATGGGTACAATATGCTTGATACATAGCCTCAATGTTGTCACCCTTTAAACCAAGCAAAGAACCCGAGAAATCTGTAACATTATCTACAACAAGATCAATAGATAGAGTGTCAATTTTAATAACCATAAGTGTCAATCTTGAAAAACAAAAGTGTCATAATTAAAATGATAACATAATTAAGAAACATAATGAATGTAACGCTTTTATGTAATAAACATTTTGAATACCTTTCTCTGCGTGAATATGATGACTAGAATGATTAAAAAGAATTGAAACACTTTAATTTGTTTGACTATCTTCAACCTCTGATCTGCTACTTTCTGATAGATTGACATTTTTTCTTATACAGATTAAAAGGAGAATCACATAAGTTGACACTTCTCATTATAAACACAGTTTATAATATGCCCTTTTTTACCTTGTGAATCATTTGGCACCACACATTCTATATTTGTAGCGTGAATAACATCACTATCGTTATTGATGTTTGCTTCGAGTCCAGATTCTGCAAGAAAGTTTCAATTGTAATGGGGCATAGTATTATCCTGTGAAGGTGTCAATCATATCCAAGAAACGTGTCAATTATTATTACAGGGGGTGTCAATTTAATTTTATAATCATATTAAACTTTAACACACTGAGTAGAATCAGAACAATATTAAAAAATAATAATTAAACTAACCTTCCAATCATGCTGAATTTTAAGTGTCACTTATACTCAAGTAAAGTGTCAATTACAACTATAGAAAGTGTCAATTACGACTACAGAAGCTGCGACCTTAATTCAATAATCATACTGAACTTTTTTTAAAACAGAATTGGAGCATAAAAACAATCAGCAACATTAATTAAAGCTTCAATCATTTTAAACAGAGTCGTATTACCTTCAGCACTCGATTGAATTTCCCATTCAAATTCCATTTTTCAAAATTTCGGTCCAAAAATTGGTACTAGATTTGATGCCAAGCAACGTCCTTAACCTTTCACAGCGCCGTTTGAAAGAATTTTGACGAAATTCGTGGTAATTTTCGCAGTTTCTGCATCGCTATCTATGTCGTCGCGTCTCTACGCCACCACACGGATAATATACACGGCTTCTACTCCACCTTGATTGACGAAGCCACATAATCCGACGATTGAAGCTCTCTCTTCTTCAATAAATGTCGTGCTGTCATTTTATTTGAGCTGAGGGTTTAATTATATATATATATATATATATATAGTCTTCCGGGTCAAACTCGGTCAAATCAGGGTCAAAATCATGGAATTGAATCATGTTGCATACTCAACATATTCTACCCTAGTCATCTCATACGTGAATCTTATAGAAATCTCTACAATACAAATAATGTTAAATATCTAAAAATGGTAACAGCTTAATGAATGATTAATAATTTTAGATTTCTAAAACAAAAGGAATATATATATATATATATATATCGGAAGCTGAGAGGCCAGAGAAAGCTCTATCTCTTGTTGACCTAAGAGCTCCTTCTTTCGGCCTGTGCAAGTCTAGTTCTTAATCTCCTGAGTTCCCGCGCTGACCATTCCTTATGAAGTAATGGACGTAGCCACTGCTAATAAATTCTTATGCGTATATATAATATACTTGCGCCATCCCAAATTAACCTTTTCCCACAATTACTTTTATCTTCTCTTTCCTCTTTCAAACTCAGGTTCCACGCATTCAAACACCATAGAGATGGACTACTGGCATCAAGAGTTCCTCTCCGTCATCTTCGATTGAGATTTCTCCTACCGATCTCTCAAGCTACTTGCCTCCAAACGCTCCGATTGAGATTGCCGCCAATGGTTAATCAATGCCTCAATTGCAATTATGGAAGCTTCGTCAAGAGTGAGTAATTAAAGTTTGGACTTGCGGTGATGATTCGTCTCCGTGAGCATTCAAGTTTTTTTTTATATGAAACATAATTAATTTTTTATTCGGTATACGATCAGCTCTCATTTATATCCATATTTGTCAGCGAGTTAATCAATTGAACTATTAATTTTCCGATAGCATACTGCGAAACTCAAAAAATTCATTACTATATCCTTGCGAATTGATCTACTCGTTAATGGAGCGCAATTTATGCTTTCTTTGTGTTGCAGAAACTCATTGTTCCCCAAAGCTATGGGCTTATTGGTTAACTAATTTATTGAAGTGTTATTTCTTGTAACATAAAATGTCATTTGTTTTGAAAAATTGTGTCATTATTTAAAACAACTCATATTAAAAAATGACATTTTTAATCAAAATAATTGACATTTTTTTCATGAATAAATGTCACATTTATGTATTGCAAGACACCTTGAGTAACATTTCTGGTTATTATGATGATCATATTTTGTTGACGAAATCATTGAACGGTGGTTTCATATGATTACTGGATTAAAGGGACACGTTCTTTAATTATAATTAACACTTTACTTCAGTGTGATTGACACTTTGAGATATATGATACATTTGTTCGTTGCAATTGACACATTATGAGAATGTGACACTCTCCTTTGAGATAATTGACACTTTTGTTTATTACGTTTTACACTTTGAGCAATATTTTTGGTTATTATGATGATCGTATTTTGTTGACTAAATCATTGAACGGTGGTTTCGTATGATTATTGGATTAAAATGACACGTTCATTAATTATAATTGACACTTTACTTCATTGTGATTGACATTCTGAGATAAATGATACTTTTGTTCATTGCAATTGACACATTATGAGAATGTGACACTCTCCTTCGAGACAATTAACAGTTTTGTTTATTACGATTGATACTTTGGGTAATATTTCTAGTTATTATGCTTCATATTTTATTGTGTGATTATTGGATTAAAATGACATGTTCCTTAAATCTGATTGACACTTTGAGATAAAATGACACTTGTGGTTTTGTATAATAATGGATTAAAGTGACACATTCCTTAATTTGATAGTTTACTTCATTGTGATTGACACTCTGAGATAAATGACACTTTTGTTCGTTGCAATTAACACATTTATTCATTACAAATGACACTCAGGATGTGATACTTTTGTTTAAAACAAATGACATTTCTGTCAATATGGTAAAATGGCGTCCGTAAAATGGCGTCCCAAACAAAAATGACACTTTTGTTTTGAAATAAATGATACTCGAGAAATGACACTTTTGTTTATAACAAATGACACATTTATTCATTACAAATGACACGTCTTCTCTTATCAAAAAAATTAAAAAAAAAATACTCCCTCTTATTTTTAATGTAAGATGTTTTAGATTTTTAACACTTTGCTAAATGTATGATGTTTTATAATTTATTACCTTATTTACCCCTGTTCATTTAATAATTTCTCTTTATTTATTTGTTGAATAGATTTTATGGATGATCTCTTTCTCATTTATTCATCATTAATTAAGGTTAGTTTAGGAATAATTTTTTTTTATTAATTAGTGTGCAAATTGGTAAAACATCATACAATAAAAATAGGAGGGAGTACAAAATAAAAACTTTTGTTTAATTAGAACAAACGACATTTTTGTTCACAACGAATGACACGCTCATTCTTACAATAAGGGGAAAACGAAAAAAAAGAAAAAAAATAAATAAAAGGAAAAAATGAAAAATGAAAAATAAAATAAAATAAAACAAAATAAAATAATGACATCATGCTAACATTAGTGAGTTAAACGCGGGTCAAAATTAGATAATTAAATCATGTTGCATGTAGAATATGATGCTCACAAGTTTTTGCCAACGCCATAAGGAAAAAAAACTACAAATCTTGGTAATGTTATTGCAACATGGCTTATTCACGAAATATATGACATCACCTTAACCATTTTTCCCCGTCAAGGATTTTAATTGATTCTTTCCGACTCAAGAAGCAGTGATATAGAATTTTTTCCCCACAAACTCAAGATTCTTTTATTTGATTTTCTAATTAAATAACCTCCAGGTACTAGTTTATTCCCTTGCGAATTTTGTACATTAATTTGTTGATTAGTTGTAATAATATGTTTTGCCTATTCGTTTTGTCGGAATTCTATCATGCAGATATGGCAATATAATGTGCATGTATTAAAAAGATTAGTCTTTTCCCCATTCTTGAACTTTTTAGGGTTGCAGGGTTGCTATGGTTCTTGAGGATTGTTTGAGGAAGCGGATGGTTTATTTGATAGAAGATATAGAGGGGGAGGAGGGAAATTATGAGGGTTTGAAACATGGGCTGGGGTAATTATTGGGGCAAATCTGTATTTCCAAAACTTTTCATTATTATCATTATTGTTATTATTATTTCACCCTTGCAACTGATGAGAAATAATCTGTTATGTTGTTGTTCATGTAAATTGTTCTAGGTTTGTTCAATGCTATTTGCTTCCATTCCTTTTCTTTTCTCTTGTCATTTTTTACCCTCTTTTTAGAAGTTATGATAATCGGAGTATTCGTAAACTTTGTTTGGTTGATGATGTTTTCAAATACTGAACCTCTGTTTCAAGCTGCGAATGTAACTTAACATGGTAGTTTTCAGTAGTTTATATTTACTACGCTCTCTCTTTATATAATGCATACATACGTATCTGGTAGTTCCTTATGTTTTGTCTATGATTGTTATAGTTTCACTATGTAGATGAGTGTGTTCTAAATAATAAATTGCTTATTGATCTACTTTATTACAGGTTAAGTATGATGTTTTCCAGTTATGTCTTTTAATTTCTTGTTAAGGTTGATGAAGATGAGCTGTATTGGAACGGAAAGAAACGCGACAATGAATCAGCATGGCCACATAGTTCTGCTCAGATACTATCACAATTAGCGAGTAGCGATTGTTTAGGTTGATGTATGAATATCAGGTGATTCATTTGATTGAATATTTTTCTGTCTTCTTCTTCTTCTTCTTCTTCTATTTTCATGTCATTCCTGGTTCGGTTGTAGCTAATGCTATGGTTGGACCACGAGCATGGGTATCAAAATATTTGGAACTGACAAATTTATCAACTACACTTTGGCTCCTATTCAGGTGTCCTACTAAACCACGTTTTTCGTATAGTATGTATTTGAGGGAACAAACACAAATGGTGGTTTGCTTATACGCATAAGATGGCGTATGTATTTCACTGATTTCTCCCAGGAAGAAAGACTGCAAAGACTTAAAGATCGTTTTGCACTACCTTACGATGAGGAACGGCCCGAACATCAAGTATGCTTTTTGCAAATCTCTCATTCTTCTCTCAATAATCAACTTTTTCATTGGTATAAGAAAAAAAACAAATAAAAAATTACCAGGAAGCTCTTAAAGCTTTGTGGGATGCTGCCTTCCCGGATATCGAGCTTAAAGGTTTGATATCTGAGCAGTGGAAAGATATGGGCTGGCAAGGAGCAAATCCATTGACCGATTTTAGGTAGAATTCCATCCCTACTTCTTTCCTCTTCAAAATTGATGTGTAATTGTTCTTGTTATGTTTCTCGGCTTGCACTCGAGAACTTACTGTATTTCGCCCAAACATACCCGGTATGTTTGTTAACTCTCGAATGAATTATTGCAGTTGGTATAATTTCCACTAATACCAAACATTTGAAGGCTTCTTTTAGTAGGCTACTTCTCAAGCAAGCTGGACAACGCTCTGAATGGGAGTACCCTTTCGCTGTTGCTGGCATCAACGTCTCGTTCATGCTCATTCAGATGCTCGACCTACATTTAGGTGTGTCGAGTAATGCACCTTGTCTCACATTCTTTCTCGATTCATGTCATTTTTTTTTGCAGATAAACCAAGATCCCTTCCTGGGTATAACTTTCTCAGATTGTTAGGAGGTCAAAAACCAAAAAACTCGATTTTTCGCTCTATTTTCGCTTTTTGAGGCTTTGGATGACAAGAGCTGTTGATCAAAGTGCAGATGATGAAGATGCATTTGATATACTCTATTGTATAGCTTTCACTATGATGGATGCACAGTGGCTTGCCATGCATGCTTCATACATGCAGTTCAATGTATTACTCTCTCTCTCTCTCTCTCCTTCTCTATCATTGGCTAACAATATTTATTATGCTTCATTTGTTCAGGAAGTACTACTAGTAACAAGAACACAATTGGAAAGAGAGTTGTCTTTGGAAGATGTTAAGAGAATACAAGATTTGCCAGCTTATAACTTTTTGTTTCTCTAGTTATATGCATACTTATTCTTCCTTCATTAGGTCAATTTTATCGAATCGAACATATCTTGCCTAGATGAGTTTTTTCGTGTTAACTGTAGATGTAAATGTTGTATTTCATTTGTTGTAGCATCTAGAAGATCGAAACATCTTAGCCTCCCTATTACTGTGTTGCCTATGCTACAGTTGTCTATGCCCACTATAACAAGTCTAAACTTTCTCACATTCTCTTCTTGTTTGACTTGGTGAGAAAATTTTGATTTTGGTCTTCTATTACGGCATGTGCTTGTTTGTTGTCCTATAATGTAAGTTATTTGTCACGTAATGTACAAAATAATCCATTTTTTATCCTCCTGACACTACCAGAAATTTGTTTATTAGTGACGGAGTTTTCCGTCACTATCCACAAATATTCCGTCACTATTTCTCTGTAGTGACGGACTAGTGACGGATTATGTCCGTCAAAATAATTTCGTCACTAAATATGTGGTGACGGAATATAGCTTCCGTCACCGATTGGTGACGGACATAACGACGGAACATCCGTCACCGAGGTCACGTTGTCCGTCACGCCCCGCGTCTATGGGTGACGGTATGGTGACGGACAGTCCGTCACTAAATAGTGACGGATTTGGTCCGTCGCCCTTTAGTGACGGACATTTCGTCACTATTTGCTCAGACGTATTGGAGAAAAATTATTTTTGTTGTGACGGAATATTCGTCACCAGTTTGTTACAGATAGTTTCTGTCACCATTCCGTTACCAATTTACTACATTTTTTTTTACTTTTTTCCGTCACTATTCCGTCACTATTTCTTAGAATTATTAGTAGAATATATTTTGTTTTCTAATTCCCTAATTCCATAAAAGCACAAAACACAATATTGAACGAAACCATTAAGACAATACACACCTGAAAGCAATTTACGTACCAATGACATCAATTTTTAGTAGATGTGAAGATAATAGTAGAAGTTTTCTAAACAACAAAGTTAAATATAAAAATATGCATGTGCTCATAATGCTAGTGTATCAAAAAATACTAATAATCAACCATGTGAGGAGGAGGTGTCATCTCTCGTCTATGCTGGTTCGCAATCAGCTGTTGGAGTGTTGCCATGTTTGTCCGCGTGTTGCTAGTGTTTCTCGTCTATGCTAGTGTTTCTGTGGAATATGTTAAAGAGAGAAGACGCTCCCGTGTTGCCATGTTTGTTCGCGTTGTGCATTATTATTATATTTTACCCTTATATATAAGGGAATACATGGTCTACTATTACCACAAACAGTAGAATTCTCCTACCTTGACTACTGTTTCTATGCACAGTACTACACACCACCTCAATTCTTCCATATGAATAGTAGTGGCATTTTCGTAAATTACCCTTATATATAAGGGAATACATGGTCTACTGTTACCACAAACAGTAGAATTCTCCTACCTTGACTACTGTTTCTATGCACAGTACTACATACCACCTCAATTCTTCCATATGAATAGTAGTGGCATTTTCGTAAATACAACTAAAATTTTAGCTTATTAAATAGAGAAAATCAATTTGCTAGGCAGTTTCTGGATTCCATGAGAGTATTATTACAATGGAAGATGACAAAAAATTGGAAAAATGATAAAACTTGCCTCCTTCAAACGCACGCTAACCAACGTTGTTGCCGTTTCATGCTTTTTCTCTCAGGCGGCCTGCTTAGTGTCCAAAACCAAAAGAATTTTGGGCTTCCCACAATTTCTGCAAGATGCCCTAAAATCAATTTCATCTCATTGATCGTGATTGTTTGTCGAGGTACATTTTATTTTGATGTATTTTTTATTTTCGACATTTTTTTGTTTGTTTCTTCTCAAGATCCGACTTTTAACTTTTTCGCCTCCTCCGATTTTTCATTTTTGTTGAGTGTAGTTTCAATCAGATTTAGTTATGAGCAATTTATGATTGATTAGTCGAGAATTTGTTTCCCTTTTTCAATTGGGTGAAGTAGGACCCATTGGTAGGTTAGGAAGTTGAGAAAATTTGGAGAAATTTGATAATTACTTGCATACATTTTTGTTTTTATTTTTTATCATAAGAATCAATCTCCGTGTATAGCGTTCAACCAAGATTGCGTTAGGGTGTGAATTTGTGTTTTCCTTGCTGGCAAAGTTGGAGTCTTGTGCTGGGAATAATTTAGCTTCATTCCTTTCTACAATAAGAACGCGACTGTTCCTATCTACAGTAACAACACGAAAGTCTGGGTTTACTCACTGGGCTACTGCTCCCAGAAATAGTGTCGATGCAACGCTATCCACCAGATTCTGTTGTTAAGATTGATTGTAGGTAGGAAGCAGTTGAATTGTAATGTATTAATTCTTGTAAGACCGCTGAAGATTGATTAAGAGAACGAGAAAGTGTGAGATCGAGAGAGAAAGAGAGGAAGAGAACAGTAGAAGAAAGAGGGAGAGGCGGAACTATTTTTCTATCTCATAAAACATAACAAACTTTGTCTTATAAAGGCTACACGCGATTACCTAGATATTAGGACATATAAGAGTAATTAAAAGGTACTTAATTAAAGATTAAGATAACACGTGGAATAATCTGGGTCGTCCACGCGCGCCCTCTGTTCCCGAGATCTGCATCCTAGCCACTCGTTGATTCAATGGTCTGGATTTCTCCTCCCAAAGTCAAAAGGTTATTAGATCTCACTGGATAACATTCTAGATTCATTTCCTTCGTTCCCAATTCCAACTCGAAACCCTCCTCCTCCAATCTCCTCACCTTCCCTTCTCCGATGACCTTCTCTCCGTCCTCCGGCCATGGCGTAACATGTCCCCCTTCTTCAGAACAACCTTGTCCCCAAGGTTGTAGAGTCGGATAGTGTTGCTTCAGGTACGTCTCACTTACCCAAGATTCAAGCTTTTCCCCTTGAAAATCCCATTCCATTAAAAATGAATGGATGATTCTTCCTCTCCTTGTTAGCTTACTCCTTTTTCCCTTGACTGCAGGTGTGAAAGCCACAGATCCATCTTCTTCCAAATTTGGTAGGGAGGCCGAGTGAAACCGATTAGGTTTCACAGACCTCTTAAGCAACGATACGTGGAACACTGGCCACACTTTGGACCCAGCTGGAAAATCTAAGCAATAAGTAACTTCCCCAACTTTTTCTGTGATAGTATAGGGTCCGTAGTAACGTGGTGATAATTTATGATTGTGTCAGATAACCACACTAGACTGTCGGAAAGGTTGTAACTTTAAATAAACTTTCTCGCCTACACTGAACTGCCTCGCAGTTCGGTGTTTATTAGCATTTTTAGCCATTCTTTCTTGAGCCTTCAACAGATTCTCCTTGAGTTTTTGTTGGAGATGTAGTCTCTCTTCAGCGAGCTGCAGACTGTCAAGAGAGTCGGTTCGCGGATATGGTCCTATAGTAAATATAGGAGGACTATAACCGTAGAGGGCTTCAAAAGGAGTTGTCCTTAGGCTGGAATGAAAGTTGGTGTTATACCAATATTCAGCCAGGGACAACCATTTATGCCATTGTCTGGGGTTATGTCTCACCATACATCTGAGATATGTTTCCAGGCACTGGTTCACCCTCTCAGTCTGTCCATCTGATTGAGGGTGATAGGAAGAAGTCATGTCTAGTTTTGTGCCCAATAGCTTAAACAACTCAGACCAAAACACACTAGTGAACGCAGGATCCCTATCAGTGACAATGCTGAGTGGTTGTCCATGAAGCTTTACTATATTATCCAAGAAAATCTGGGCTATGGAAAGGGCATTGTAGGGGTGGCTTAACCCAATAAAATGACTGTACTTAGTCAATCTGTCCACCACTACTAGGATTACTGACCTGCCCTGTGATTTAGGTAAGCCTTCAACAACGTCCATGGAGACATGTGTCGAAGCCTGGGTAGGTATAGGTAAGGGCTCAATCAGCCCTTGACTGGGGCACCTCTCAGACTTACTCTCTGAACATGTAGAGCATGAACTCACCCAGTCAATGACCTCTTTTCTCATTCCCTTCTAAACAAAATATCTTTTCACCCTTTGATAGGTTCCTTCCTCTCCAGAGTGCCCCTCTATGGCAGAATTGTGCAATTCCCTGATTATATCCCTCTTTAATTCTTCAAAGTTTCCAATCACTATCTTACCCTGTTTCCTCAAAACATCTCCAGAATAGGTATAATCAGGGTTTGTGGTGGGATCAATCATCTTGGCTGAAATAATTGAGGTCAAATGTGAATCCCCCACATAACTCTCAGCCACTCTTTTAATCCACAATGGTATAGCACTAGTCATAGCTAGACACTGATTAGTGTCTCTTCTGGACAGTGCATCTGCTGCTACGTTTTCCTTCCCCTTCTTATATTGTATTGAATAGTCATATCCCAAAAGTTTTGGGATCCACTTTTGTTGGAGTGGGGTAGTAATTTTCTGATCCAACAAGTTGGTCAGTTTTGATGATGAAATGATTACCCTGCAAATAACTCTTCCACTTCTGAACTGCTAAGAGAATAGCTAGGAATTCCTTTTCATATATAAATAGTGCTTGATTTTTCTGGTTCAATATCTTGCTAAGATAGGCAATGGGCTTGCCCTCTTGCATAAGCACAGCCCCCACACCTGTTCCACATGCATCAGTCTCCAGAATAAAATCCTTCTTGAAGTCAGGTAAAGCCAATACAGGTGAAGTAACCATAGCTTCCTTTAATTTCTGAAAAGCCCCTTCAGCCTTCTGCCCCCATTCAAAAGCTCCTTTCTTTAATAGATCAGTTAGTGGCTTGCTGAGTATTCCATATCCTTTAATGAATCTTCTGTAATACCCAGTCAGACCTAAGAAGCCTCTCAGTCCCTTCAAATTAATAGGGCTCTTCCATTCCATCATTTTAGTAATTTTGTCTGGGTCAGTAGCCACCCCATGTTGTGAAATAATGTGTCCCAGATAAGACACGGACTTCTTTCCAAATTCACACTTGCTCATCTTTGCATACAACTTATGTTCCCTCATTATCTCCACCACCTCTCTCACATGCTGTAAATGTTTTTCCCAAGAGTCACTATAAACAAGTATATCATCAAAGAAGACCAAAACATTCTTCCTCAACCTCCCCTTAAAGACCTGATTCATTAGTGATTGGAAGGTAGCTGGAGCATTACACAAGCCAAAAGGCATGACTAAATATTCATAGTGACCATGATGGGTCCTGAAAGCAGTGAGATATCTGGAATCTGGATCCATAAGGATCTGGAAGTATCCAGATCTCAGATCAATTTTACTGAAATATCTAGCACCATGTAACTCATCTAACAACTCATCAATGATAGGTATAGGATAATCATGCTTCACAGTTAAGTTGTTAAGATACTTGTAATCAACACACATTCTCCAAGTCCCATCCTTCTTCTTCACCAGTAATACTGGAGAAGAAAAGGGGATTTTGCTAGGCTGGATCTCCCCAGATTCCAATAGATCAACCACTGCTTTTTCAATTTCTGCTTTTTGTGCATGAGAAACTCTGTATGGGTACTGTTGTTTGGGTGTGCTGCCAGGTTGCAAGATAATTTTATGCTCTATTCCTCTGCTGGGTGGCAATCCTTTAGGTGTCTCAAAGACATCCTGATAGGATTGTAACAGTGGATCCATTAGAGGAATGTTTTGATCCTTTCCCTCCCCCATAGCCAACAACAGGAACACCTCTTCCTTCTGGTGTGGTAGAGTTCTGCTGCAGCAGTTGATACACAGCTGCTGCAATGGTAGACACTAGGAACACCTCTTCCTTTTGCTGTGTTTACATAAACCCTCTCACCATTGTGCATAATGGAAAAGAATTTGTTGTCATAATCCAGTATGATAGGAGACCCTTTCTTTAACCAATCACTTCCTAAGATCAAGTCATACCCAGCAGTAGGTAATAACCTGATGTCATATATGAAGTCATACTCCTGCATCCTCCACTTTAATCCCTTAATCTTTTTGTCACTCACCATAAGATTCCCATTAGCTACCAAAACCTTGAGAGGTCTAGCTGGCTCAAAATTTCTTCCCAGTTTAGAGGCTAAGTCTGAATTGAGGAAACTAAGGGAACTTAATGTGTCTACTAGGATTCTTAGTTTCTGTCCCCCAGAACTTCTCATAAGCCTCATAATGGTCTTACCAGATTCCTCCTCCATAGACCCCAAAGTTACCATGGACATGCCTAGCTCATCACTTGCATCCCCATAATCCTCCTCATCAGACTCCACTTCAATTCTATTTAAGAAATCCCCTTGTTCTTCAACTGTCATAACCATGAAATTAATCTTGCTCTTACACCTGTGGCCAGGGGCAAACTGCTCATCACAGTTATAGCAGAGCCCCTGAGCCCTTCTCTGATCCATTTCTGCTGGAGTAAGCAGTTTGAATCCGGGTTTAGGATGCTGATTAGCCTTCTGATGCAGCTTCTGTGTAGGTTTTGGCTCTTGTTTCCTGGGTTGACTGTTGACAGTTATGCCTCTTGTATATTCTTTGAGTTTCCTCAGTAGGGAGTCATTCAAATGCACCTGTTGTCTGCCTAGATGAATGGCAGACTCTAGTGAGTTAGGGTTGAGCATTTCCAAACCAGCTTGTATGTCCTTGTCCAGTCCACTCACAAAAGCAGCAATCCAGTAGTCTTCATCAAATTCTCCACACTTGATGTGGACAATAAAAGCATTTAATTCCTCAAACCTAGAGACATACTCCTCATATGTTCCTGTGTGTCTCAGCTTATGTAACTCTCCAGTTGCCTTATTAGCTTGTAAATCTTGAAACCGGCTATAAATCAGCCTTACAAATTATGCCCAAATGAGTTCTTCACCCTTAAAAGGCAAATTATCATACCACTCCAAAGCTTTCCCTTCAAAGTGCATAGAAGCAAAAGTAACTTTTTGCTCTTCGGGTATCTGAACCATAGAAAAGTAGCTATGACACCTCATTAGCCATGATCTAGATCGATTCCCATCAAATTTAGGGAAATTGATCTTTTCTACAGTAGGTAACACCCCTGCTGCATTCCCAGAGTTACCAGTGTGTGATCTAATCTCATTCCCTCGGTTACTGACCCCCATAGAGTTTGAGTAGTTGAACTGAGAGTTATAGCCTTGTTTCAAGCCACTACCCAATATAGAGGGCCTCATCTCCTCATTAAATCGGGGAGTTTCCATATTCATTCCACCACCAGTCCTGGGCCCCTCCATGAACACCGATCCACTTCCTTCATCCACCCCTTTCCCATGCGGCTTAAACCCAGGGGGAGATCTGGGGTTTACTCGTATTGTGGGGTTAGCATAGTGTGGTGTTGATGGCCTAACATGCGGTATTTCCGGTCTAGATCCGGTATGAAGTTGTGATTCCACCAGATCCAAACGATCAGCCAAGTTGCGTATCTGACTCGATAAATTGTTGTTGAGAGTGCGTGTGTTTTGATTAAGTATGTCGATTAATACCAGTGTTTTTTCATCCATATTTGCAGGCTGTAGAACTGAGTCTTCTTCATCTTCTACAAGACCATCCTCGAGGATGGGAGGCAGATTGGAAGCGGCCATAGATCGTGCCGCTCTGATACCACTGCAACGCTATCCACCAGATTCTGATGTTAAGATTGATTGTAGGTAGGAAGCAGTTGAACTGTAATGTATTAATTCTTGTAAGACCGCTGAAGATTGATTAAGAGAACGAGAGTGTGAGATCGAGAGAGAAAGAGAGGAATAGAACAGTAGAAGAAAGAGGGAGAGGCGGAACTCTTTTTCTATCTCATAAAACATAACAAACTTTGTCTTATAAAAGCTACACGCGATTACCTAGATATTAGGACATATAAGAGTAATTAAAAGGTACTTAATTAAAGACTAAGATAACACGTGGAATAATCTGGGTCGTCCACGCGCGCCACTGTTCCCGAGATCTGCATCCTAGCCACTCGTTGATTCAATGGTCCGGATTTCTCCTCCCAAAGTCAAAAGGTTATTAGATCTCACTGGATAACATTCTAGATACATTTCCTTCGTTCCCAATTCCAACTCGAAACCCTCCTCCAATCTCCTCACCTTCCCTTCTCCGATGACCTTCTCTCCGTCCTCCGGCCGTGGCGTAACAGCCGATTTCAGGGGTAAAAGTAGGGCAATTTCATCAGCTTGTAATTAGATTTCCACCTCTTCCTCTGATCCTCTCCCGTTGATAATTTCATCAGCTCTGCCGTTAGATTTTCGTTTCTTCCTCTGATCCTCTCCCGCCCAATAAATTGTCGATGAATTGCCGCAACGCCACTCGCTCCACCGGCGCGCCGCCACCGTCGTTCGTAGCCGTTCAATCGAAGTTCTTGAGGATCGTATGCCGCCACGAGTAGCTCAAAGTGTCCTTCGATCAGCTGCGATCTCAGATAGGAACTGGTTTGCTCGAGGTATAGTTTAGTCGCCTCGTTTCACCGATTTCGTTTGCCTTTTTTACCTAATTAGAAGCTAGGTTTATGGATATCGGTAGGCGGAAGATGTGTTTGTGTCGCTGATTTTACAGCTTATGAAATTGGTAGGACTGAAGACGGCTGCAATGGCTGAAGAGAGTAGATTCAACACAATAGTCACTTTTTTTGAGTGTTCGCAATCGCAGGTAATTTGCAGAATAATGCTTCAAACCGATCTATCAATTAGGATTAGGATTTCGTATTTGTGTGCGCGCTTACATTTATAGTCATCATAATTTGCTCAAATCGAGTTTGCAGATGTTGGACATTGTTGTGTGTGCGTGCAGGTGCTTTCTCCGAGGAATACATAATAGTTTGTTGTTATTCCTATTCTATATGCCTTAGCATTTAGTTGATGTGGAGGTGGTTTTTGGTCCTTCATTTAGTGTTTGTGTATGTTAAAAGTTTTGGAGATTTGTAAGTTGGATCGGTGGAATTTGGAGCTGCTAGAGCATAACTAATTCAAAACTTGTGATTTGATGTTAGATTACCACTCAAGTAAATGGAACATGACTATGAAGAAGCTATGAAAATGTTAAGATCCATGCTCGAGCTTGTAGATGAAGAATTGGAAGTCAAAATTATTGAACTAATACTATTAGCTGTTTGTTCTGAGTCAAAGAAGTTTCTTCTCTGCCTTTTATGATAGTTTCTTTTTAAATTACCCTTATATATAGTAATTACCCTTATTACCGTTATTAACCTAATAAACCAATTCCCTTGAACAACAATCGAGTAGCTGCATGATTAATCTTTTAATATCTCCATGTGCTTAATTTTTGGGATGAAGTTCCTAAATTATTTTGTTGCAAAAGTAGTGGATGATTGCTTATTTAGATTTGAATTTTGTTCGTACATTTATTTGTTGAGATCTAGGAAGAAAAAATTACTTTGATATTTAGGAGGTTTATAGTAGAAGAAGTATGTTTTTTTTATATTTTTCTGGTTTTGGTTCATTGTTTATATATGTTTTTTTTAGTATAACATGTATGGTATCGACCAGTTCCTGATACTTTGGGTGTTGTGATGTGATACCCCTTTTATAGTACAGTACAGAATACAAAGTAAATCTATTAATTACAGTTAAATGGTTTTAGGTATAGATGAAGTAGAAACATGGCTCTCTCATTAGCAGTCAATATGAGTATATGCCTTCTCTTGAAATTGAGTTGAAATGAAACAGTTGTCCAAGTGTTAAAGAGAGTGTTGTTGGTCTTTTGCAACTCCTTTTGGCTCCTCATTTGCAGTGACATGTATTGACTAGTTTCTTGATATTGTGGGTGTTATGATGTGATGCTCCTTTTATAGTCCAGTACATAGTACAAAGACATTTTGTGCAAGTGTTGAAGATAGTGTTGTTGCAAGTTGCAACTCCTTTTGGATTCTAATTTGCACTGTACATGTATTAATCCATTCTTGATAATGTCTGTGTTGTAATGTAATGTGATGCTCCTCTCATTAGTTCAGTTGACTGTACAAAGATTAATGGGAAATGAACTGTTGTTCCCTCTCAAGTCTTAATATTAACTCACCATCTTTGCCCTCAATTCTGCAGGTTACATTTGGTGTACTATTCAGTGATGACAGGTGTGCAAACATCTTTGAAGCTCTGGTTGGAACTCTACGTGCAGCGAAAGATTGTAACATACGATGGTGAGTTGTTGTTGCAGGGAGTCCATGACAATGCCGCAATCAAACTCAAACCAGAAGCAACAACAAGTGCTTCAAAATAACTACAAGAATCTTCATGTTTGCCTGCTTTGTGAAATCTATGTTGTATTTTCCATGATGTAAAATGGATCTTATGAATGCCATGTTCGCATTCTTGTTTGATGTATTTCAAATTTCTGGATTCAACAATGCATATGTTTATGTACTTCCCATGATGTAAGATTCTCATTTCTATACTGATCAGTCATGAAAGAAGTTTGCATTTGTATTTATGCACAAGAAATGACTTATTATTGGTGAGACATTACCACTTAAGATGGATGGTTATGTGTATCGGAAACCTACTCAACTAAAATGGTGGTTTTTCTAAACACAACCATGCAATATCATGCTATATATATACCAGTAAGATGTAATCTGTTGAACTTATTCCAGTTACATGTTTCTCTACTGATGTAGTATGAATAACTTTTGTCATGTATAAAATGTTATACAATATGACATTCGTATGAGTATATATAACATGCATGCTTCCCTCCAAAAAATGAATTATATAAAAATAATATTACATGTATGCAGATCATCAAATTAATCTACATGAGGCAGCCATCTCTGACTTTCTAAAACCCTGAAGGAGACAAACAAGGTAATGGGCCTAATGACCATCTATATTATAAAGTCAATTTTTGTGTGGTATAAATTATTGAAATAAATATAGTCACAAGGTTTATTATTTCTTGTTTTGCACTTTGTTAGTTTAATTTTAACTCCTGCTTGTTAGATTCTAATTTTGATGATAGAAGTTGAAGTTTTTTTGGATGTTGCTTAAGAGCATTTGTTGGAATCATTTACCTGCTTTCTCAAGCTTGAAATATCCACTAATACATTTTTAAATCTGGCCATATGTTCTACGAGTCAGGCAAATATCAAATTTTTATGTCTTGATCACTGGAAATGTAGAAATAGAAATTAAATATAGATTCAATTTGACGAATCTTTAATTTTATTAAAAATAGTAATTATTACAATTTTTTAATAATAATTCAAATAGCTTTCATCTAATAGTGATTAATTCAGCCTAATGAAAGTACATGATATTAATTTGATTTCAAATTTAGCAATTATTAGTTAATAAGTAAAATATCATATAAGTAAAATTCACCTTTGGACTCACTATTTAATTATGCTAAAAATTTGAAAAAATATACTCCCTCTATCCCACCGAGTTTGTCCAGTATTTCTTTTCAAGCTGTCCCGGCAAACTTGTCCAATTTCTAAAAAATAAAAGTAATTAGACAATGTTAATTATTTTTATCTAATTTAATTATACCATTAAATCTCTCTCTCTCTCTCTCTCTCTCTCTCTCTCTCTCTCTCTCTCTCTCTTTTCCATTTAATTTGCAAACCCTACCCTCCCCACTAAATCTCTCTCTCTCTCTCTTCAAGAAAACTCTCAGTGGTGCATCTCCTTCTTTATACTCTTCTCTACATCGAAGATCAAACGCCGTTTATCGTAGGTGACTGCTATTAAAAATATAGTAAGGCCTCCTCTAAAAGAGAACTCCAATGATATTTGTACATTATGTATAAAAATCAAGGGCACTTATCTTCATCGGATTATAGCGTACAACCAAGCAATTACTAATGATCGTTGTCGGGTTTAGCCTCAGTTCTTTATTTATCTACCGGTTTTTATTGAGTTTAAGAAATTTAACTTTTGTGTATAAGTGATATGTGATTTTTTTGTAATTTGTAGTGTTATTTTATTTTTTTAATGAAAAGGAGATAATATGAGTAGGACAAGAAAGTATGAATGGGACGAAGAGAGTATAATTTATTTGTAAACTATTTGAATCAAATTTGGCCTACCTATGCATTACGGAAACAATAAAGAACTATTAAAAACTTATTTTCCGGTTGGATTCATTTTTCAACAAACTTAAAATGTGCACGACAAAAAAAATGTAAATTTTTTTTTAATAATATTTTAAAAAATCACAATTTAATTAACGTTTATCTAGCCAGGCACCGCGCTAGCGCGGTGAATAATTTCTAGTATAAAATAAAAAATATTAACAAAATGATCATTGACTAATCATTATTATTTTAAAAATATGATTTTGTTATTTTATTATTATTTTAAATATCATTGATTAATCATTAACTAAAATTAAAAGTTAACAAAATGATCAATTCAGTTAAATTTTAATAATTGAGGGACTTAAAAACTAAAAAAAATTAAGGATTCGAACAAAGCTATATAATTTGGAGACAATATTGTCCAAATTTGCCTCTGAACAATTATAAAATTCTTCCACGCTTTACTATTTAACTACCTACTACAACTTTTAATTAATGAGTGAAAAGGAAACATTGTGGAAAAACATCATTTATTATAATTAAAATATATATAGGTGAATATGCACTAAAAACACTAGGAAACTGTCATCTTGTATTATATTCCTACAAGAAAATAATAATTAATCTAGAGACAATACACACACATACACACAAAGTATGACGAAATCTTGAATTTTGTAAAAAAAAAAAATTAATTTTTCTATGGTGACTTAGAAAAATCCAACAATGAGAAAGTAATTTTATACTCTCTAAGGATAAATAAGATTATATCATGGTGCTATTGAAATAGTGACGAATATATATGTCACTAAAATACTCTTTAATGAAATTAAAAAATCGATATTTTACTTAGTGACGGATATAGCCGTCACTATTCAATCATAATAGAACTATTATTTTGACATGTATTAATTTGTGATGGATGACTCCGTCACTACGAATTTCTTTTAAAAAACAAAATTGATATTTTAGATGGTGACAGATATATCCGATACTATGCAAGCGTAGCCTGCTTCAATAAATTGGTGACGGATATATTCCGTCACGAGGAAAAAAGAATAAGATAAAATTATTTTGGTGACGGAATATGTCCGTCATTAACATTAGTGACTAATATTTCCGTAACTAATCTGTCTCTATTTCTTAATTAAAAAATCCGTCACAAATTTGTCACCAATTAGTGACCCGTATTAAAATCCGTCACTAAGTCCATCACTAAATTAATGATTTGTTGTAGTGTGAAGAAAGTGTAGTTAATGTACCTTTTTTTCGTTCTCGAGTATGTTATCGACTAGTGACACGTGTGTCTAACATTGTCTACCTTAATAAATCACTGGTAAATCAAGCAACAAAAAGTAAGTGCATGAGTATACTTTTGGCCATAGGACTTAAAACCGATTTGACCATATTACACGACCGAAACTAAATGCAAACTAATTACGAGATCAAAATTGCAATTTTCACTTATCATGACATATCCGGACCATGAAATGTCATCCTCTTTCTCATGACATGCGTAACATTGATGTTACACTAGCTAGTGAGCCATAATAAATCCCAATAATTGCTTTTTCTTCTAAGTGGAATTATCACGCATGGATAGCAAAGAAAGCATTGAACTCTCTAGATTCTTTAGTGGCATACAATTAACTCTCTCAATATTTTTCTATTTTTATCGTGTTTTAATTTATTACATAAGATTCATTAATGAAATAAAATACTGAGTTTGAAATGGTAATAGAAATAAATTCTCATGCAATATTTGGAGTATCCCACACAACCAAATAATCCAACCTTGTTGACAATTGTATTTATTTAATTGTAAGTTGGTTGTTGCACTTGCACTTGTGATTAATGTGACATCGCATATTGTCAAGATAAGAAAGTATAACAATAAATATTTTATTTCAAGTGGGTCACTACAAAAAATAGGTCAAATTAATACCAGATTTCCAAAGTCAAGGAGAAAAAAGTCAATTTCAATTTCCAACCTCCAACCAAGAGCAGTGGCAAGTGTTGGATAAGATGCACTTGAATTAATTATATTACATAAATATTCTTTTTCTACCTCCGCGTCTTCATCATTTTATAAATCGCATTAGAAAAGTTGTGTCTATGTAGATTTTTTCGATCTACAAAGATATTTCACCCGAATTAATTCCACTATGAATTTCTTGCGTGTTGGTTAACTATTTATTAGGTTATAACGACTGTCTGAAATAGCTTATAATAAATGCATACATCTTTAATTAAAAGATGCCTTCATTTGGGAAATCGTGGGAACTTTTCATTTCTGAATTATATATAATCCCGATGTAGTAATAATTTAGGCCCCGTTTGGTTGGGGTGAAGGAATGGAATGAGGAATCAAATTAAAGGAATCATTCCATTCTCGGTGTTTGGTTCGTTAAATTTCGGAAATGAATAGAATCGGAAACCCCTCCTCATCCCCCTCTTGGGATCATTCCTTCCATTCTATTCCTTCAGGTTTGATTCCTGATTCCGATTTCATTCCTTTCTGTGAACCAAACGGGGCCTTAAAGAAACGAATACAATGATGTATATAACAATTAGGTAAGTATTCAAAAGTTTATATAGAATTTACCAACTAGATTATCTCATTTTCCGCGAAATGTAAAATTTCGGTAAATTATTAGTTTTGTACAAAATTAATAATTTAGGATGATATGATCCATAACTTTACACGTAGTTGGAAATATTTATTGAAATGTTATTCCATGTAAAAAATATTAGGTAGTTCAGATTGTAATTACATTTCATAATTTAGGAAATAAGTGCATAACTAATGTGTTGATCCCGAGAGCACGTTCAGGTGTAGAGGGGGGGGGGTGAATACACCTAAAACCGATTTTTCAACTTGAAACACGAACAGTCCTATTCAGGATGGTGTCGTACTTAATGAATTCAGCAGACCAGACAGCTGTTCTGAATCGTGTTATGCAAAGAGATATTGACTCTACTGAGACCTGCTAACTGACTGAGTCAGAATTCAATATCTTCAGTTGGAGTTCAGTGGTGCGGAAATGTGTAGGCCCAAAACAGTTGAGTGGAAAACGTTTTATCAAAACAGTTTCAGTTCAGAAGAATAAGCAGTTAAGATCGTTGAAACTTAGTTGAATGATTTTAAAGGATAATTTTTCAGTATGAACAGTTAAAATCAATGCAACAGTAAATAAGAGAACAAGCGAGAGACACAGAGATTTTTAAAGTGGTTCGGATACACAGGATCCTACGTCCACTGTCCCGAAAGATCAGGAGGCTATTTATTATACTGAGTTAGTCTCAGTCAGCTTGTACACAGGACAAAGCCGCGTCTTGAAATTTATACTGAGCAAGTCTCAGTTTACAAAGGTATCAAACTGAAGCGTTTGACTAACTCTCCAACTATGAAGGAGTCATTTTACAATAAGGATCAGGTTCAAGGATGAACTCCTTCGTCTAAGCCATGGATATAATCGGTTGAGCTTAGGGTTAGAGGGATAGGGAACGAGAGTGTTGCTTCTAGAACGACGAACAGCTGAGTTAAGCTTTAAGTTCGTGTAACGTCGTTTGGATACTAGAGGCTTTGTATATCGGTTCAATTTGGTTCCCTAAGAGCTAGATTGTAGTCTTTCGCCGGAGAAGTGTTCTTCGAGTTCTTGCGGAAGACTTAAGCTTTTCGGTTTTGCTCGTTTGAATGCTCGTGTGTTCGTTCTCTTGCTTGTATGCGTTCTCGTGTTTTCGTTGTTGAGCTTCAAATCTTGAATCATCCCTCTATTTATAGAGAAGAGATTAGGAAAGATCCGTTGGAGACGATGATCCCTTTATCTCACTCTTTTGGTAGCTAACGGCTCTTTTTGAAATATGGTGACAGTGTCCTTTCCCTCCTTTTCTGGAAGGTTGTTGACTTGCAGCTTTAGTAGGTATAGGACAGGTGTCTGCTTGTCATTCGTCGAGGTTTACAAAGCAGTTGAGACAGAACAAACTTCGAGGCATACTGAAGTTGACTTCTCTCTTCCTCGTATTTGACTATGCTGATTGTCATTCAAAAGATCTGACAGCTCAGAAGACTGTCTGGCCGTTGCTGAGTCTGATCTTCGATTCGATAGCAAATATGCTGAGATTGCTTTGCGAAGATCGGCTCCGAGTACGATGAACTACTCTCGCCGAGTTCGGTTCTACTCGAATCTATTCGATATCTTGCTCTCGCTGAGTCCTGTATCTACTGAGTCTTCTACATCTGGTGCTGAGGCTGATAATCTACTGAACGCCTGAACCAGAGCAGAGTGTCTACTGAGTCTGAACCCTCACAGACAAAAACAATTACAACGAAATGGTTCACCAATCAAGATAGGGTTTTGGGATCTTCAAATCTTCATAGATTCACTCAGAGCATAAGCCTACTGAGCGCATATCAGTACGGAAGATAGAATCATTTCCCACTAAGTATTACAGTGCTGAGGATAGAATCATCCCCCAACATAATGATCTAAAGACAAATTGCATGTTCTCATTATTTAAAAACAAAACGTGCAAATCTAATAGTTGGAGAAATTTAAGCTTTTAACGAATAATTAAAGGCAAATTGGCATAAATAGTCCCCAATGTTTGTTACTTTGGATGAATTGGTCCCTAATCTTTTCTTTTTAGTTTATTGGTCCCCAATGTTTACTAATTTAGATATGGTCATTCTGTTAAATTTTAAGTTAATTAAGTGTTAATCATAGGGGTATTTATGGAATAAAAGTTTCAGGGACCAATTCATCCAATTTTTAAATTAAACTTGAATTTTTTTTAAATTTTTTTATTTGTTAAAATTATGATCTTTTTTCGAAAACAAATTTTTTTTTAAATTATTTTTTTTCAACTAATTTTTTTTCTTTTTTTTCAAATAATTTTTTTGGTAAACGAAAAAAATTAATTAATAATAATTTTAGGGACCAATTCATCTAAATAATTTTTTGAATTAATTTTTTTTCAAATTTCTTTAAAAAAATCAAATTTAATTTAAAAAAATTGGATGAATTGGTCCTCCAAGTCGTCCAACTGCTCCTCTCCTCGAAGAACATAACACATTCCCCAACCGTTGTATTGACTCGCTCCCCTCCTTCACCGTCAAACGCAAAATTATTAGTTAATCTAAATTTACTTAATTTTTATTTAAATAAAAAAATTTGAAAAAAAATAATTTAGATAAATTGGTCCCTAAAATTATTATTAATTGATTTTTTTCGTTTACCAAAAAAATTATTTTGAAAAAAAAAGCGAAATAAAATTAGTTGAAAAAAATTAATTTTTTTAAAAAAATTATTTGAAAAATTAATTTGTTTTCGAAAAAAGATCATAATTTAAAAAAAATATAAAAAAAAATCAAGTTTAATTTAAAAATTGGATGAATTGGTTCCTGAAACTTTTATTCCATAAATACCCCTATGATTAACACTTAATTAACTTGAAATTTAACAGAATGACCAATTTATTCAAATTAGCAAACATTAGGGACCAATAAACTAAAAAAAAATTAGGGACCAATTCATCCAAAGTATCAAACATTGGGGACCATTTATACCAATTTACCATAATTAAAATAGAAAACTATCAATATGCAGATGGGGCAGCGCTTTTGGAAACACGCTTTTGCAACTCAACTGAAATTAAAAGCTCACGAAACATGTGATTTTGGTCCCCCTTGGAGTCGGGTTTTGATCGTGACAACGTTTATATATTCATTGACTTTGATTCATTAACATGTGAGGCAATCATGTTATTTTTTTGGAAATATCTTTTTTTTGTATTATTTAAAAAATTTGCACTTATCAATAAGATAACAATAATAGTAATAGTATTATTGTATTGAAAATTAGTAATTTTATTGAGTGTGTGTGATGTTTTGCTTAATTAATGACATTATTAATATATATATATATATATATAAATATATATATATAACACATATTAAATGAATATATCTACTATTTCTATTTATAAAACTAAATGCTAATATACATTTTAAATGCTAGTAGTATATATAATTTGACAGTTAATTTGGTACACATAAAATAAAATTCGTAGTAAGTTAATTATGTATTATTTGATTAAGGCAAATTGACATAAATGGTCCCCAATATTTGCTACTTTTGATGAATTGGTCCCTAATCTTTTTTTATAGATTATTGATCCCCAATATTTGCTAATTTGAATAAATTGGTTCTGTTAAATTCTAAGTTAATTAAGTATTAATCATAGGGGTCAAGGACCAATTCATTCAATTTTTAAATTAAACTTGAATTTTTTTTTAATTTTTTTTAAAATTATGATCTTTTTTCGAAAACAAATTAATTTTTCAAATAAAATTTTCTTTAAAAATTAATTTTTTTCAACTAATTTTTTTTCATTTTTTTTCAAATAATTTTTTTGGTAAACGAAAAAAATTAATTAATAATAATTTTAGGGACCAATTCATCTAAATAATTTTTTGAATTAATTTTTTTTAAATTTTTTTATTTAAATAAAAATTAAGTAAATTTAGATTAACTAATATTTTTGCATTTGACGGTGAAGGAGGGGAGCAGGTCAATACAATGGTTGGTGTGTTATGTTCTTCGAGGAGGGGAGTAGCTGGACGACTTGGAGGACCAATTCATCCAATTTTTTAAATTAAATTTGATTTTTTTTAAAGATATTTTTTTAAAATTTTAATATTTTTCAAAAAAAAAAAATTTTATCAATTTTTTTTCTTAAAAGATTCATAATGAAAAAATTTATTAAAAAATTAACTATTAGTACTAGTTTTATGGACCAATTCATCCAATTTTTAAATTATTTTTTAACTATTTTTTTCAATTAATTTTTTGAATTAACTTTTTTTCTTTTTTTTATACTGAAAATCTAAATTAAGTAATAATTTTGCGTCTCATGGGGAGGAGGGGAGGGGGTCGACACAACAGTTGGGGAATGTGTTATGTTCTTCGTGTTCTTCGAGGTCGAAGATGTCGTGAGAGAGGAGTCTCTCACCTCCAAGTCGTCCAGCTGCTCCTCTCCTCGAAGAACATAACACATTCCCCAACTGTTGTGTTGACCCGCTCTTCTCCTTCACCGTAAAACGCAAAATTATTAGTTAATTTAAATTTACTTAATTTTTTTTAAACAAAGAAATTTGAAAAAAAAAAATTAATTCAAAAAATTATTTAGATGAATTGGTCCTAAAAGTATTATTAATTAATTTTTTTCTTTTACCAAAAAAATTATTTGAAAAAAAATAAAAAAAAATTAGTTGAAAAAAAATTAATTTTTTAAAAAAAACTTATTTGTTTTCCAAAAAGATTATAATTTTAAAAAAATTTAAAAAAATCAAGGTTAATTTAAAAATTGGATGAATTGGTCCCTGAAACTTTTATTTCATAAATACCCCTATGATTAACACTTAATTAACTTAAAATTTAATAAAAGGACCAATTTATTCAAATTAGCAAACATTGGGATCAATAAACTAAAAATAAAAAATAAAAACCAATTCATCCAAAGTAACAAACATTAGAGACTATTTATATTAATTTGCCTTTGATTAATACAAAATGACTATTTTCCGATGTACTATGAATGAAATGACAAAAGTGACCCTCTGCAGGACCACAGTTGAGTGTGAACACGAACGCATCTAAATTAGAAAAATGTGGCAATTTGTCGAGCCCCGGGGGCCCATCTTTCTTATGGTGTGACATACTTATCCGCAAGACTTTTCTTTTTAACTTTTAAGTTTAATTATAATATAATTTCTCACCGACTGCGATTTTTACTCATTTAAATGACTTGAAGAAAAAGAAATTTCAATTTGATGCTCAACGCAAGTTTATGAAACTTCAGTAACCAAAGAAAAAGTGCAAAGCCATTATATTACGAATTTCTCTCTTCATATGACAATAAAAAAAATTACGGGAAAGGAAATGCTCATTTCTTGTACAAAGCAAGTTTATGAAACTTGAATAACCAAAGAAAAAGTGCAAAAGGCATTATAGTACAAAACACATTGTTATAAACTATGTCACAGTCAGAAGCTCCAACAACTCCCCTCTCCCCCAACCCAAGCCTCTTACAAAACTCAAGAAGGGCAACAACGTTAGCCAGCCTCACCTTTGTCCTAAAACTACCACGAAAAACAAGCTACAATAACCCGATTTCAACGCCTCGGTTCCTAATCTCGCGGAGCTTCATTAGAGACGGATTTAGGGGGGTGTTAGCACGCACTAGCCATGCCTCGCTCCCATGAAGTAGTTGAAATCATGGTGTTGGACCCGTAATTGCTTTAGCCACGAATCAGCCACGCTCAACAACGACACTATTCGTTCATGGTCCCGACCGTTCTTGTCTAATAACCACATGTCTCCTTGCATTTTGTAAGAGGACAAGCCGAACGGAGGGAGGGGGATGATCTCCCCCTCCTTCCTCTTCCTCTTGAAGTTGTCTACGTCGTCTTCTAAGTCCAAATCTATTACATTTCGATGCATTTAACCACATCACAGTATATTGATCCGACTTCTGAAAAGAGATGATGATAGATTAGGTTCGTACCTTGGAAAGAAGAGGAGAGCGTGTGGTACGTGAGGAAACACGTTTGCAAGTCTCTAATGGTTCTACCCATCGGAATGTGGTAAATTGGGTACCTAACACGAGCAAATCCGAACATTTGTTGATTCGATATTAATTCAAAGAATAGTTTGATGAGATTCATATGAGAATAGAGATGCTAACCAAGCAACCGCCATCCAACTAGCCGGTGAAAGATCTACACTTCTTAACGACATTAATCCCGGGTGTCTTTGTGCTAAACTACTAATCTGAGAAGCAAATCATACAACTTCAATCATATATGCCTTCAAATTTGATTCATTCATATCATATCCATATACTCTTTTCTCCTATTGCCTCATCGGGTTAAGATACACGAAAATGTTGTTTAAAAAGGGCTTACCTTGTCCGTAAGGGGGACTCTTCCATAAGGGGATGATCTCTCAAAGTATTGAAGGTAAAGATTGCCTAATCTTTCATTCTGCTGCCACAAGCTATCATGTTCGCATACCCCTTCCTCGGACGAGCATCCATCCCACCTCGACAACTTCTCACTCTCGTTCTCATCGCTAAACGAATCACTAAACGAGTCCCTTGTCTCACTCACGGAATCAGTCTCTTCCCTAAACCAAATTCATCATCAAATCAAACCATATACTAATACACCCATATTAATCTTAGCTTTACTAAACCTCACAAGAAACTCAAATCAACATAAATTCACATCAAATTCGAGTTGAGAAACAGAGCATGTGCAACATATGAACCAAAAGGGGCTTAAACATCAAGAGTCCATTCAAACATGATCAAGAAAATGATAGATCTAACAACCCATTACCTCAAACAGTTTGAAGATGAATTGCTAGTGAAGATTTGGATTGCAGAAAGGTAAGGGACGAAGTATTGGATTAGGTTTTGGCCGTCATCGGAGACGATGGGGATTCCGGCGCCATAAGCACTCCATTCATCAAAGCTCTTCCAAAGATCAGCAAGGACAAAATAGTCAATCTTTTCCCTCTCACATGGATGCCATAGCCTATTAAGCTTCCTTGCCTCACTCTGTCAAGAAACCAAAACAAACAAGAATTTAAAAAAACAAAACCATGGAAAAAGGGAAAGAAGAAAAAAAACCCATCAATCAATAGGAAAGATAGAATCAAATAAGTAAATGATAAACAATATCATTGCAAATGATGATAAAATTATGACTTTGGGAAAGGAAAAGAACCTTCGAGAGGAACTGAGATGGCACCATGGGGGTTGTCCGATCCAAAAAACTTTCGAGGTTTGTCTGCATTGAAACCTTATCAAAGATCAACATGATTTACGAGGTAGATAGAGAGAGAGAAAGTGGTGGAGGATTAGGTCGGATTTCTCTCTCTTGACTCGTTTTGAAGTTGGCAACACAAGGGAGGAAGAAAAACAGAGGAAGAGAAAAACGAAAGGATTTTACGAGGAGAGGAAGAGAGAAATTGACGGGATTTTTTTTTTCTTTCTATGAGAGAGAGGGAGAGAGAGAGGGAGACTATAGATGGGAGAAATGGTATAAAAAAACAAAGATTACTAGCCTTTGACGTTTGTACAAACCACAGGCAAAAACCGCAAGTCTTCCTCAATTCAACCTTAATTCTATTCTTCCCACAAAATTCAAGATTTCCGATCGCCGGAAAAACCGGACTACGATAAAAGATTTCAGCTAAAACCCAAAATCCCAAACTCAAGAAAATGATCGCCCATCAATTAGTACTACATGAAAAGCCGAACCCACAAACCCAAAATCCAATTCAAGATCAAAAACAGCTCATATTAATACCATTCAAATTTTCACTTTTTTCACTTGAAAACATGCACCGTGTTTCCAAATTTCCAAGAACAAAAAAAAAGGCTTTTTTTGTGTGTGAAAGCAAACGGTAAAAACTTAAGAGGAGAAGAAGTTCTGATTAAAACCCACCCAGAAAACGTTCGATTCACGCGGATTAACGATAAGGGCAGGCGTTATATGAGCCAAGAAATGGGAAAAATTGAATCTTTTTATCTTTTTTTAACTCGCAATCAACGGAAATTCATGGTTGTTCTTCTCCCTTTTTCTTTTGTGATAAAAAGGGAATCAACTTTTGTTTAAAAAGCGGAACCGAACTGACATAATTATGTTGCCTCTATATCAACTTCGAAAACCAGAATTTTGGTCACCATTGGTAAAGCAGATGCCAGAATGCGTGTGCTCTGTGAGAGAAAGAGGGGGGAGAGAGCGCGTGTGAAATATATGCTTCTATTTAATTCTGAGATTTATGTTCTTTTTATATTGGTTTAGACCTTAATTAGCTAATTTAATTTATTGTGTAATAATTAAGTGGAAGTATTAATTAAAACGTATTAATTAATCGGCCATAACGCTCAAAACTCATCGGTTTGTGTGTATCACAATTTGGTATTTTTGTGTGTACCACACCACTAAAGTGTATGTGGCATATGTGGCCCATTATTTCGCCACATGTCGATACCCTTATAATGTGGTACAATAAGAGTACACAATTGTGGTTCGCCTAAACCTTTATGCTCATAATCTAATTGTCTTTTGCGGTTGCGGGTTTATTTTATTATAGAGAAAAAGGAAATTATTCATTATTTCTTAAACTAATTCAATTTTTTAATACTCAATTACAATTACTTTGAAAGTATTTATCAAACTAATCATATTTAAAGCAATTTTGCCAATATGTTTAGATAGAATTATTTAGTAATGACGTCAATCTTATCTCAAACATTATCCGAAATTAAAGAATAAATATGGATTTTGTAATGTTAACAAATCGAATTGAATGAAATTGTTATGAACTCAATTTTCTTTAATCAATCCCCAAATTGGGCAAATGGCAATAAGTTGTGAGCAAACTAATATATAGGCTATTTAAATCGGATTTTCTTTTCAATTTTTTCGTATTCAATATGTATTTAATTTATGTTTGCAAGTGAAATAGTATATGCTTCTTCATTCAACAAAAATTACCTAAAATAATGCATTTATAATATACTCCATCCGTCCCATTTAACATGAAACTTTTTTTTTGCACGAAAATTAAGAAATTGGATGATAAAGTATGAGAGAGGGGTAAATGATAAAGTATGAGAGAGAAGATGAATGCGTTTGTGAGAGAGTAATGATAAGGTATGAGGAATAAATGAAAAAATAAGAGAAAAAAATTAAAAATTAAAAGTTTATTTAATGGAATATTTTTTAAATTATTTCTTTTTAAGGAAACATGTCATTTTAAGTGAAAAATCCTGAAAAGGAAAACTTATCATTTTAAATATGAATAGACTTTGGTGTCACACAATTATTAATTATAGCATGTTTTGCTAGTGATTAACATAAATTGAATGGGTGATGTGCGCTCATCTAAATCATGACATTTAATTTGCAAGAATTATTAATCAAATTGAGTGTAGTAATTATGCATAAATGCTAATAAATTAGCACAAATTATTTACCTTTAAGATTTTAAGACGAACTATTGAATGTATTGGGAGTTTATCCATGCAGATTTTCTTGGCCCAGAAATTAATGTCCAACTTGGGCTTATTTTCCAATACATTTGACTATTTGCAACTACTGCAAATTACAATTATTGCGTCGGGAAAGAAGATAAAATGAGAAACATTTTCCATTCGTCATTTTATTACTTTAGTAGTATTTTCAGAATTACTGATAGCTTGTAATAATTTAATGTAATATGTTGTAATTAGTAACACAATATAGTAATATGTACTATGAGTATAAATACTATTAATTTTAGATTTTCAAAGTAAATATTGAAATTCAATTTGCCATAAATGGAATAATCATTTTCTATTTCCAATTTTGTTCATGTTCATCTTACCTGTATTTTCAATTTTAATTAACTTTGGCCTTCTTTCTGCGAACGGGAAAGTCAAAGTAAATGAAAATGCCGAGTAAAATTCCATAACGCTATATTAACTAATGCTATATGAAGTGTATAATGTGTAAATCATATATTAATTCGTGTTTAGTATGAATTTCTATCGACATAGTAAATACTCCGTATAATTAATAATAGAACATCGAGATGGACTAGTGTGCATCATGTTGCACATGCAACATGATCCAATTGCCCAATTTTGACCATGTTTGACCCGTTGACCGGCTTTGACTCATGTGTTGACCTTTTTTTTCGTATTTGTTTTTTTTCATTTTTTTTTTGCTTTTTTTTCTTTTTTTTCTTTTTTTCATTTTTTTTAAATTTTTTTGTTTTTTCCTTTTTTTTATCTTTTTCTTTTTTTCATCTTTTTTGTTTTTTCAACTTTTTCGTTTTTTCGTCTTTTTTCATTTTTTGGCATTTTTCGCCTTTTTCGTTTTTTCGTCTTTTTTCATTTTTTCGTCTTTTTCGTTTTTTCCGTATTTTTCACCTTTTTCGTTTTTTTTTGTCTTTTTCGTCTTTTTTCGCTTTTTTTCCCCTTTTTCGTTTTTCCGTCTTTTTTCGCTTTTTTCGTCTTTTTCGTTTTTTCATTTTTTTTCGTCTTTTCGGAAATACAAAGAATGACACGACACTTTTTTTCGTTTTGAAATACAAAAAATATTTTTTGTTTTTTCTCCTTTATTATAAGGACGAGAGTGTCACTCTTTGTATACAAAAGTGTCGTTTGTTCTAAAGAATGACACTTTCATTCGGGACAATTGACACTTTTGTTTATTACGATTGACACTTTGGGTAACATTTCTGGTTATTATGTTTCATATTGATTAGTAGATGAAAGTGACACGTTCCTTAATTCTTAGTGTCAATTTACTTCAGTGTGATTGACACTTTAAGATAAATGTCACTTTCGTTCGTTGTAATTGACACTTTTTTTCATAAACAAATGATATTTTTTTTCTAAACAAATCGCATTTTAAAAAAAAAATAATTGATATTCAATAAATGATATAAATGACACTTTATTCAAATACAAATGACACTTTTGTTTGTTACGATTGATACTTTGGATAAGTAACAAATGACGTATTTCTTCATTACAAATGACACGCCTTCCTTATCAAAAAAATTGGAAAAAAAAAATTATTTGTTACGATTGACACTTTTGTTTGTTACGATTGACACTTTCATATGCAAAGAGTGACACGTGCGTCCTTAAAATAAAGGGAAAAAAATGAAAAAAAATTTGTTTGTTGCGATTGATACTTTTGTTTGTTACGATTGACACTTTCGTATGCAAAGAGTGACACATCCGTCCTTAAAATAAAGGGGGAAAATGTATTAAAAAAAATTGTAAAAAAAATGATGTCATGCTGACGTCGCGGGTCAAACACTGATCAATGCGGGTCAACGGGTCAAAGCGGGTTAAAATTGGATAATTGAATCATGTTCCATGTGCAACATGATGCACACAAGTTTTTGCCTAGAACATCTATATCGAATATTAATAAGATATTAGTTAAAATCAGTGGGCGGAATAATATTTCATATTCCTTGTATGAATATCATCAGACAAGTAAATAAGGATATATTTATTTCGAATCAATAATCTTAAAATTACATATGAAATGCTAATGGAATGTTTAACCATCATTAAGTACGTATGTTTTGAATTTCCAACGGATGTTTATCATAAAAATGTTTATTTACCTGTTTGAAAATTTTTAATATTGTAGCCATATTGAAGTTGCGATATCAGATAATATCAGGTTATAATAACATTACAATATTTAAAAATAATAATAATTTAAAAGGCACAATATTTGAATATTATTAGTAAAAAATCAGAAAATTTGTGGGAAATTCTGAAAAAAAATGTTTGACGTGGCTTTTAGAAAAGTTAATAAACTATTTACAATAAAAAGAAATTCCTTAAGAATATTCCGGGAGGAGAAGAATATTCCTTGGACGACTTGGTCTCACCCATAATAGGAAATATTCGACGTGGACCCCTCGTCATACTCATATTTTTCAAATTCGATCCCCATAAATAAAGAAAGAATAATTTTATGTGTCTTTTACTCGCATATTACAAATCCTATTACAAATCCTAATGATGCATATTACAAACATTAAGTTGTTCTATTTTAGGCAAAATATATATATATATATATATATATAGGAGGAGGTTCAAATGTGAACAGCCTTTTATCGTGTGAACGTGTGACACTGCACTTTAAAGACAAATGTACTGCACTTTAAAGGCAAATATATTGAATTTTAAAGTGCAATACTTAAAGTGCAGTACGTTGTCCTTAAGTGCAGTACATAAAGTGCAGTATTAAAGTGCAGTATATTTACCTTGAAAGTGCAATACGTTTGTCTTTAAAGTGCAGTGTTCACACGTTCACACGATAAGGGCTGTTCACACGGGAACCACTCCCTATATATATATATATATATATGTTGTACTTGACCTTTTTAGATTCAATAATCCCGCCTCTCTCCATTTTAATGCGAGTGTAAATCGTAATTAATTACAATGGCTACAAATTATATATACCATGCTCGACTCAGTCTATAGACGACCCGATAATATTAGAATTTGTATTTTAAAGTGAGCAATTCTAGTCTTTTTATGTTGGTAGGACGATTGGGCCTTATCTTATCATCAAAAAAAAATATAATTTGTGATCATGTAAAGGCATTTTAAACTAGGCCACACACCACCATCATTTTTTCATGTTTTAAAACACAAGAAAGAGTGTTGGAATTAATCCATTTTTCTTGAGAGATGTCATGGGTTCAAATATGCTCAAAACCCAACAAGAACCAGACTTTTCTTTTTTGTCCTCCAAAATTTGGGTCCCTTATCAAATTAACCATTTTATTTATAAATTGGTCTAATTAAATTTGTCGAAATTCACTAGGTTTAGTTAGGCTCAAAATCAATTAAGAAGCAAAGTGCAAATTATATTGGGCTTTAGGCCCACTAAGCAGCTGTAGAATGAGATCAAATAGTTTCAAGGAAAGCTGAAATCGGGCTGAAAGCGGCATTTTATTGAAAAAATATGAATTGATTTGAGTTTATTAAGTTAAAGCAGTCGCGTGCTTTCCCTCGTTGGTGATGGATGATTTGCCTCCGGCATTTGTGTCCCAGCCGCATTCGGGCGGCGCGTTTATACCACTTCCCTACAGTTGACTTTTGTTCTCGGTCTTCTGACGTACCCCAACCACATACAATATGTTTTGATGTCATTCCACTTTCATTTAAATACTTCCATATAGTAATATATATCTAGAATTGAGAAATTACTTGATCCTATTATGCAATATAGTTTATTAGTACTATTTGATTGTGTCATTTAAAAATAATGTCTTAATATTCCAGCAAATGTTCCTTAATTTATTTGGAAATTGGTTTGTAGTGGTGGCAAAATGGGAGGGCGAGACGGCCCAACCCTTGGCCTATTGGGCCAATTCAATTTTTTGAGCTGTCCAAGCTTGCCTGACATCTTATGGTGCCATGATATATGAAGTTCAATTTAATTTTGGGCGTTTGACTTATTAATTATTTTTTAATTTTTTTTTGTTGTATAAAAATAGAATAAATTATGAAGTAATCAAACAATTTAAATTATCATATTATAATTTATGTTTAACTAAATATCAAAGTTCAAAGTCTTACTCAAATAAACATTAGAAGATTTAAACTAAAACATAAAATAACTTTAAACCCTCAAGTTTCGTCATATATTGATTGAAGTTGAATCTTTATTTCATAACTTTTCTATTCCATATTTCTTTCAGGGAATGGAGCATTTAAGAAGACTGCTTAAAATAAGAAATAAGAAAAAAAATCTACATCCTTCATTTCATCATGGTTTGAATTGAATATGCTCTAAAATATTCTTTATGCATATTCCTTATATGTTTTATGCATAAGGGTAAAAATGTAAAAATTACAAGATTTATGCAAAAATTTAAAAAATATATATAAAACATATAAGGAATATGCATATTTCCTATCCTCTAAATAACTATGCTTTCTCACTGGATTCATATCCTTTTTCATTTATATTTATAAAATAATACTCCTAATATATGTACTGTTTTGCGCGGGCTTTTAGCCCCAAAACTCAGAGCCTTTTTACCACAAAGCCCATTGATCCCGAATTTTTTGGGTGGACTTTTGAGACCCAATACAATTTCGGACTTCTAATTTCTGAGCCCAATCCGACCTTTTTTTTTCGGGTATCCAAGCTGGCCCACCACGGCGGCCACTTTTTACCTACTTGTAATGTTGCATGTGTATTTGAGCAATTGCCCAGATTTATCTTATTACTCTCTTTCTCCCATTATTGTCGTCTTGTATTCCTTTTCAAGTTTTCCCATAATTGTTGTCTTGTTTGTTAAATTAGAAATAATTTGTGGATTACAACCACTTTAAATAAGTGGAACCCACCACTTTAACATACTTTCAGTCTTTAACTTATTTTCTTAATCTCTATGCCAAAAAGAATCAAGCCAATAATAATAAGACGAAGGGAGTACATAGTATGTACTTTATACATTCATTATCCGTTTGACATATTTCCATTAGTGGCACAATTGCCTAATTTTTAAGTATCCTCTTTGTCGGGTGAGAGAAAACGACAATTTGCTAAAAATGTTGCACGAACACTTAAAAAATCTTAGCGTATCGTGTTGGATATGTGGCGGGCACTACGACACGTCATGACACCCTTCCATTTGCCATGTTCGACATATTTAAGGACATTTTAAACCTAATTCTAATAGAAGCAATACAAAATTAATTTATTTTAATCTGATTATACACTTTTCTATATATTAATGCCAGTTTCATATCATAAATTTTCTATAAAAAATAGGCAAATTGGCATGAATGGTCCACAAATTATGTGTCCATAATCTTTATTTTTTATTTAATTGGTCCTAAAAATATTCTAGTTCAGATTAATTAGTCCTTTCGTTAGTTGACCATTAGTCAACGAAAATTTTAAAATAATATTAAAATAATATAAGCGCTTTTCTGAAATAATTTTTTGCGGACCAATTTGGCCAACTATTGAAAAACAATTTTAAAACAATAAAATAAATATTCAAAATTTAAAAACTAGTGGAAATAATTTATTATTTCTAAATAAGTTTTTAAAAATAATAAAATTGAATCAATAAATAAATAAATAAATAGTTTTCCAAAATAAATTTATAAGAAAAACAATTAAATAAAACTTTAAAAAATGGACAAATAAATTTTATTGGAATTGAAATTTAGGAGCCAAAATCTTAAACTCTAAAATTATTTTTAAATCTTAATTATAAAATTTCAAAAAAAAAAATTAAATCCATTTTTAATTAGATTTTGAAATGTTATTTTTAAAAGATTATACAATTTCAAAATTTATATTATTTTTTAAATTAATAACACAATTTATCGATATTTTATTCTCAATTATTTCTAAATTTTCTTTTGTTATTTTAATATATGAAATAAAATTCATTCCAATAGTTGGACAAATTGGTCTCTAATCTTTCAGTTTTAGGTCGTAAATTTTTTTTAATAATATCATTGAATACGATTAAATTTTGATTAAAATAACTTAATAGAAAATATTAAATTAACAATTTTGTTATAAACTAAATGGAATAAGAGAATAATAGAGAAGACGAAAAATAAATATGTATTATTATGAGGGTGGAGACCTCTATTTATAGAGTACAAGATTGACTCATGGGCTTTAGGGTTTACATGGTCATCACAATATATGGTAAATCTATATATAATATATTTACAACACTCCCCCTTGATTGACCATCTCTAAAAGAGATTGCTGCCTCGTTAAAACTTTGTCAGAAAAACCCATTGGGATAAAAACTGGTCGGAGGAAAAAGAGTACAGCTGCTCCACCTCAATATAGTCATTCTTGATCCTTGAGTCGGTGCATATCGATCTTGTGTAACAACTTCTTGAATGTTGACGTTGGTAATGGATTTGTAAAATAATCTGCTAGATTGTCACTTGAACGAATATGTTGGATGTTGATGCCGCCACTCTTTTGAAGATCATGTGTTGCATTGACTCTTTTATGAATCAATCTCAGTGACTCATTTACTCGTGTGTTGCATTGGATGCCTCGTTAAAAACCTTAACTAAGAAAACCCTTTGGGAAAAACTTAGAAAGAAAAAAAGAGTACAACCATTTGACCTTCAGGGTCATTTGACCTTTAGGAGTCAGTCTAATCTTCAGGATTATTTACAATTTGTTACTCCCCCTTAAGATAACAATCTTTAAGTTATCTTCAAGGTCTACACTAATATGTGCAACACAAGTTTAATTATTCTCATAGAGAATAGCATGAAATATTTCAATATATCATTACTCTCATAAATAGACCAATATCATATTTGTCTCGAAAATAACAAAGGATGGTCAATACAATTTCAAATTCTCCAATTGCACATAATTAAGGAACTTCTGGTCCTCATCTTTGTTATCTTCTATAGGTCTAAATGAGTCTCTATCCACTTTAAGTGATTGAATCAACCATTAGATAGACATGTGGATGCGATACAATAAAATCTCTTTAAAGACCTTTCAGGTAGGTCGATTAGCGTAACTCCATCAGGGAGATGCTCAATCTACAGGCCAAGACAATTATTAGTTCAACCCAAGTCTTTTGATTCTAACTCCGTCTTTAGGTATGGGTTGATTTCATCAAGTACTTTTGTACATAATGATTCACTTATCCTCTTCAGGAGGAATTTGGAGTGATGTGTTCTAATTTTGTATTCCACGGACTTCTTATCTCTTAGCACCAATAAATCTCTCACGCTTCTGGCGTCAATGAGAATTAATTGATTTATTTTGCCTATGAGAAACTTCAGTTATTCCATGGTGCATATACAACGGGTATACGAGATTTTAGTCACTCCTTTTGCACTAAATAATTTGATGAACTTCTAGTTCATAGTGCGTGAATCTAAATAATTAATCCAACGAGATATTTGCGGCATTCTATCATTTATGTTTCATATCTCCCCCTAATACCGACAAGGATGTGAGTTGAATTATAAAATCAACATATTAATGAATAAAATAATCCATAATGATTTGCTCTATGTAAGTCATTAGGACGGAGTATATATATAAATATTATCCTCTTCAGGAGTTTCAATCAAACTCAAGTCATCATTTTTGTACCATTCTGTCAAAGGGATACTTCAAAGGGATACTCGTCGTTCTTATTACATCATATACGATTGTACTATTTCAGCCCTAACAATGACTTTTGAGTCTAATTGAAAATATCTTTTTGAGTTACATGCTTTGAACAAGTTAAATCCTTCAGGGATCTTTATATATATGTCACTATCTAGTTAATCATATTAATAGATATTTACTACATCCATAAGGTGCATATCAAGCCTTTTGTGACATAAACAGATTAATCAAATTCTAAAATACAACGACGTCTATTATGGGAGAGTACTTAATTAATTCCCGATCTTTGAGAGAAATATTGTGTTACGAGTATTGCCCTATATCTCGTAATTTTTTATTTCTCTTTGTAACAAAGACACATTTGTATCATTCGGGGATATATTTTCCGGATTTTGGAACTACAGGTCCAAATATTTCCGGCTTTCTAGGAAATATTAATTCACCTTATATGACTTCCTTCCTCTTTGGCCAATTATTTCAATCTTGACAATCTCTTATAGATCGTCGTTGAGGATCCTCTTTTTTCATTTCAAGAGTCATATTAAAGGCGAATATATCGTCATGCGTCCACGACGATACTTGATCTCTCCAATATATTGAGATCTCATTAATTAGACGATGGCCGTTCTCTTGGAACTTTTATTTGATTGATTAATCATTATCGTCATTTTTTGGTTCATATGTCGTGCCCCTTTTCTTAGAAACAAAATTTCTTTTAGAACCAATTGGTCGACCATATTTTTGACGAATTTATATTCATTTGCTACCTGTTGGTCCGGAGAAGATAGTCAGGTGTAGAGGGGGGGGGTGAATACACCTGATCACAGTTTCTTTTTCTCAGAACGCGAAGGACAGCTGAGCTGTAGGTTGCAACTGATGAACAGTGCCAAATAGTAACCTTCGATCGCGGGTCAGAAGTGTGCCAACTACTGAGCTCTCCTAGTGACTTTTGTCAGTACTTGAAACTCAGTCGGAGACGTTGTGCGGATAAGAGTGTGGGGCCCGGAGATTCGTCTCAGTTTGAAAACGTGATTTTCACAAATCAAGTAATTTGGCTAGTGCGCTTTGAGAATACGTTTTATGCAAATATATGATTTTAATCAGTTTGTATGCAATGCAATAAAATAGTTAATAACACAAGCAATTTTTAACGTGGTTCAGATACGCAAGATCCTACGTCCACGGTCCTACCGAACAGGAGTTCTTGTTGATTTATCCGAGCAAGTCTCAGCAAGGAATCTGTGCACTGGACAGACCCTTCTAAGTTATAGTCCTTAGCGACTTTACAAATCAAACCGAAGTTTGAAAGGGAGGGGATAATCTCCAACTAGGAAGGAGTTCTTACAATAAGAACAATCACTAAAAGTGAACTCCTTCGAATTTCTAAGCTATAAATTTGGCAATGAGCTTAGCTAGAGAAGAGGGATTTAAAGAACTCTAGAGAGAAGAACTAATGATATTCTATTGGGCAAGTTCTTCGCTGGATTGATCTTGAATGCGCTAGAGTTGTTTGAAAGCTTGAGCGTTTTTCCCTTGATATCCCGTGCGTGAAGCTCGGATTTCTTCTCTATTTATAGTTGTGAGCAGGCATATGTCCGTTGGAGAAGACGATGCCACATGTCACAAGCTTCCAAAGAAAACGACCATAAATTCGAATTGTTGCAGCAGAGTTGTTGGGCACTGTACATGAGAGCAGCTTTAGTTGGTCATAGTAGATAAAGCGTTGTCGGCTTCTCATTGGTCGAGGTTTGTGGTAGGTGAGATTGTGTCAGACATCGGAGTTGACTCTCTCTAATCCTCGTATGTCTTCTACTGACTTTCGAAATGACTTTAGCGGCTAAGTCATTTTCTGTCGGATATAGTAGACTTTAAGCAGTCTCTGTCTTCTTCGTCTGAGTCGGCTGACAAGAGATATTCTCTTGAGTATGGTCAGCTGATGACTGCGAAGGTACTGAGCTTGCATAGAGTTCTTCTCGCGATGTACGTCGGTGATGAGATGTCTTCTACTGAGGCGAAGATCAGCTGATGACTTAAGAACGCAAGCAATTACACTGATGACGTGGGGTTTTGGAAAGTAACTTCGTCAGAAGATCAATCCAACAATTTACCCCGTACAGGACTTAGACAAAAGATAGATAATAAAAACAGTCTAGCCTATACATCATCTAGTCCTATCAAGACACTACACTACTGATATCAGCTGGGTTTTGGGATCTTCAATTCCATAGTACTACTATGATTTCCCCCAATATTATTTTAACCACTAACAACTGAATACCATCTACTGACTCATAACCCAACACTACCATTTGTATTGTCCTTCATTGACATTTATTCTTGCAGGGGTATTTGCAGCAAATGTATGACATTGTCACTTCTTATATATACAAAACTTAAAAGCATCAAGAAGTTGGTTTGCAATCTTTTGCAAGTGAGTCTTTCGACTTCTTGTTCACATTGATTACTTCGGAAATCCAAATGTGACTAGTTTTTTCTTGTGTTTTTGTTGGATGTAGATTTCACATTGATTACTTTATGAATCCAAAGGTGAACAATCTTCTTGTGAGACTCATATTCGTATGAACAAAAACTATTTTTAGTAGGGTCATGAGCAACTAATTGTTTAATCTCAATCCCAAAACCAAATGACATTAAATCATCTTCAAGAGGAACTTAGAGTTTAATAAACGCATTAGCTTTATCAAGATAAATCTGCTTCAGGGAATTGAGCTCATTGTTTTTGAACTAGTAGTACTAATACGTTCTACATTTCTTCTAGAAATCGAACATTCATGGAAATTAAGAGATTCTTCCGGATCTCTCTACAGCGCCAATATGAATTTTCAATTATGTTGCGCATCAAAGTTGCTTGCAGATGTCTAAACTCATCATGTCAAAGCATAGAGCTCTTTTGAACTTCCGGTTCATGACATGTTTTGTCTCACTTATTTTTATGAATGTGTAATATATTCAAGGTGGTAGTGTAATACATTTAGCTTATGGCTAAATACAAAAGAATTACTACATTTATATATTATGTCAGTATGGTATCCATTGCAGCGGATATCCTTAAAACTTAGTGAGTTCCTTCTAGACTTACTAGAGTAAATGGCAAACTCAATAGTTGATTTCGTATCATTTGATAGAATGACACATGCTCTTCTGGAGCCTTCAATAATTTCGATGCACTAGATTTGAAAAACTTGCAATTTAGGATGCGTATACTCGTATCGAGTTTTAGGGAGGACAATCAATTATATCTTTAAGCAATCCTACTGGGATGCTTCATTTCTATTGTCTCTCTCATGCCCTCTTATTGGCAGATGAACATCGATATCAAGAGTGGATTAATGTCAACAAGACATAAATAATGTTTTTCATTCAAGAATAACATATATCATCGAAAATGCGAGTTGCTATTTAAAAGTTAAATATTCTTCTGGATTATAAATGATGCTACTTCAGGAGCAAAAGTTAAATAGTATGTAAAATACTATATTTGAAGCATTTCCACAAACATGTGATAGTAATGTTACTATCACAATATGGTCATTCTTCAGGAATGTAATTGTGCTACTTCAAGAGCAACAATTTAGTTTCATGATAAGCGAAATCAATGAATTGCAAATTTTGAGATCTACCGGATCTCACATCTATTATTGAAAAGAAATTAAGATGAAATAGGATATTGGAAATGCAATTGTCATTCAAAGAGGAGCTCTTGCTACCACTCTATATAATTAGGTAATTTTTTAAATTACAACATATCTTTAGATATACATTGTTCTTTAGGTACATGTAATATTCATCAAGAAGCCAGATTCAGAGAACTTTCAGTAGAGCTAGGTCTGCTGGACCCTACTGACTCCAGTCAGTAAGAGGATTCAGGAGAGGAGCATTCAGTAAGGGGGAATGTTCACTCTTAGTACTGAGTAAAATCAGTACGTAGAGACTCAGCAACCATCTACACGAGGTATCAGCTGACTACAATATTCAGCTGACAGGTTTGCGTATCTCTATTCAGTAGCCAATAGAACAGTTCTGTGCATTTTTGAATCAGATTCAGCATCGTATTTAATACCTTAGAAAATGTCATTTAAGATTAATGATTTATATTTAATACACGACATTCTATGTAAAAGCATGTTGAACTCTGCAACGCATTAAATGCATGTCGTATCAAGTTACTACTTAAGCTATACACAACTGTCTTTTGTCTTAGACGGCTAATATGATCATTACCTATTTTATAAAACTTAATCCTAGTCGTCCATCTCAAAAAGCGCGTTCAAACTGGACCCTTGATATTTAACTGTTTATCTTCTCTAAGATATATATATGCATTCAAATGTTTGAAACCGCCATTTCAACTCTGCAAATATCTTAAAACTTCTGAGAATATCTCTTACTTCGTTACAAAAAATTCTATCCTTTAAAACTCCTTAGAGAATCTTTTTGGTAACTTTCAATGATCTTTCAGTATCATAGGATCTTTCAATGATTTTTCTTATATCTCATCGGATACTAACAAGCACTGTGTTTGCAGATTATTTAAATGACAGGAAACGTTGTCGTTTCTCCATCTGATATGCAAGAGATCCTTGAAAAGGATCGAGTCTGGTGTGAACCAGTTATGGAGTTCGACGCGTGCGATTTGGACTATATGGAAGAGATTTTCTTCGCCCTCAGGGAGACAGGGCTTGAAGGGTTCTTGACGAGGAAGCCAACTTTCTTCCTGCCGCGTCAAGTCGCTGAGATCTACCTGAATTCCGACTCAGTAGACGGAGACATCAGATGCCGATTCGTCGTTCACTCAGTAGGCGATCCCTCGCGTACCGCTATAGAAGTTAAGCAGATGTCTATCCGTGAAGCTCTGCAGAAAAGCTTCAACTTGCCGAACGAAGGATTCACGATGGTGTCATACAAAGATGATCTGATGGACGAATACCTTACGAAATTCTGTGGGAAGCCGACGACTTTTAGAGCAGCATTTCCCAAAAATGCCATGCTCCCACAATATCGAGCTCTAGCCTACGTCGTGACTCAATTGCTGAAGAGTCAGGCAGACTCCTTCGATCAAGTCTCGAGGCCGAAGATTCAGCTGATGATGGCCATCCATGATAGAGCAAAGATCAACTGGACGAAATTCTTTCTTAGGGAATTCATGACGCAATCAGCCAAATTCGACAAAACATCCAAAAGGCTGAGCGTCAAAGGAAAGCTTCTGTATGGCCTGAAGCTTTCCGTTATGATCGAAGACTTCTGCAAATCTGACAGCATCACCTTTGCCGACAAGCAATACTTCAATGTGAAGAAAGTCAGATTCCAGAATAGGGCAGCAGCCCTTCAGCAAATAGGGTCAGGGCCCGCTGACTCAAGGACCGGAACTCAGAAGACCTCCACGCAACTAAGAAGAGGTCCCCTCCCAAGTCAACTCCTAAGGCGCCGACCAAGAAGGTGAAGAGAGTCAGTGAGGTTGTGCAGGAGGCAGAGCCAGAGGCTGTGGTTGCTGAGCCTCCTCTGCAGCTGAGGAATGAGCCCGAGTCTTCCGAGAAGACACAGACAGTGGAGAAGGCCGTCTCCACTGAGCATGGTGAAACCGTAGACCAAGGGGTCCAAGCAGAAGAAGTCCAAGCTGAAGAGATTCAGACCTTAGAAAGCCCCTTGGACGTCCCACCACTCAGCAGCATCTCGTCTGCTGAGAAACAGGCGTCTCCTATTGAAGTAGAGGATTCGGAGACCGCCTCAAAATCAGAGTCAATCGGGATGGAGGCCGCAACTCTCAAATCTAGAGCCTCCCGAGAGATATCTGAAGCAATTCCGGAGATCGCCAGCCACAACGATCTTGTCTTACTTGCAAGGCAGGCGAGGCTCCACATGCTGATAAGGTTTCAGGAGTGGCACAACCTGAAGAGACTCATCATCCACCACTCCTGCGAACAGCTTCACAAAGAAGAGCTGCTGATCAGGGGGAAGATTGGCTATTCAGAACCATCTGACCTCGGCACGCTCGAAGACCTGAGGGCAGCAATGCTCGTGATGCTGAACGACAGACAACCGGTCTCAGCATCTGCGCCCTCAGATGGGTCTGACCCCGATGGTCAGGACCCACCCCGTGATTCAGGCCCTGAGAAGCCTGATGAGGGATCTCAACCGGACAAGGATGCCACTACATCAACTGCTGAACCTCCACTCAGCATCCTTGGTCCCGGGCAGTCGGTGGCCGGTACGTCGAAGGCAGCTGAACCTTCCCAGCTACTTCTTGAATCTGCTTTCGAGGCAGTGCCCAGCCCAAAGAGCCGTTGATCGAAAACAGTGGCCAGGGCGCTGAGGAACCAAGGCACACAAAATCGCCTTCTCGCCTGCACCGTCCACAAAACATGGCGGCAAACTACTGAAGCTTAGAGCGCAGAACTCCAGGGACTCATAACCGCAATTTCAACATCTCCAGCCCCTGACTTCTCCAGCATTCTGAAGATTGCCCTCGCTGCACAGAGAGCTGAATTTGAAGAACAACTGAAGACGATTCAGGCAGGCCAAGCCCAATTGCTGAATGATTACAAGGCTGCACAGACTGCTCATACTGAATCTGTCACCGCCATCTCTCAAGCCGCTGATCTTAGATTGCAAACTATCCAGAAGGCAATTGAGGAGAAGGTGGAGAAACAGCAAAGGAATTTCATGCAGCAGCTGATCTCTCTCACAAGAAGTACAGCATTCAGCTCACAGATGAGAGAAACGAGCTGCATGAGAAGCTGACAAAGCTGCACAACACTTTGGATGATCTATCTGAAGCCTACAAGAGCCTGAACAACAAAGTATCAGTTCAGCCCCCTACCCGATTTGCTGATGCCAAAAAGGGGGAAGGAATTATAGAGAAAGGAACCAAGGAGCTGATACTGAAAGCTCCGAAGAAAGCAAGGACAGTGGCAGGGGCATCTCAGACTCAGTCATCTGATACTGCAAGCTCCGAAGAAAGCAAGGAATATGGATTGTGCTACTTCAGGAGCAACAATTGTGATTTAACATAAAGTAAATAAAAAAATAAGTAAAAGCATATATACATGTAGAAATATTAATTGTAAATGCTCTTCAAAAGCATGCAATATTCTGCAGGAATATTGATTGTGCTACTTCAGGAGCAACAATTTAGGATAATATAATCATAAAAATAAATACATTTGAAATGCTCTTCTGGAGCATGTAATATTCTTCAGGAATATCATTGTGCTGCTTCGGGAGCAACAATTAAAGTAGTATATAAATATAGTATATAGATTATAAGATCTAAGGGATCTTATATCATTTCTCAAAAATAAATTAAGTCACGAGTCATGCTCTTCAAGAGCATCTAGTATCTTTCGAGAATATTACTTATGAAAAATAACATAGTATTTCACATATGAAATTACACCATGAATGACATAAAATTAATCGATTAGTTATGCATGGGTAAGGCTTTCATGCCACTAATAAAAAAAATATGATTTGGGACACACGATATCCCTTGATAAGTTCTAGGATCTCATATTTTTCCAAAAAAATATATATATATAAATTTCTTGCTTCATCTTTAAATCAATTACTCAAAAGGGAATAATGTGATATACCTTTTTCCTTTTTTTTTTCATGTGGCCGGTTGGTAGTGTTTTTGTTGGGTGATGATTCAGTTCCCAACAACAGCACTAAATAGTGGGAAATGATTCAGTCTTCTCAGTTGACATTAACTCAGTAGCCTTGTGCTCTGAAAACTTACTGAAGATTTGAAGATCCCAAAACCCTATCTTGATTGGTGAACCATTCCATTGTAATCTGTTTTTGTCTCTGAGGTTTCAGACTCAGCAGACACTCTGCTCTGGTTCAGGCACTCAGTAGACTATCTGCCTCAGCACCAGATGTAGAAGACTCAGTGATACTGGACTCAGCAGGAGCAATATACTGAAAGGAGTCAGTGGAAGTGAACTCAGCAGGAGTAGTTCACTGAACTCAGAGCTGATCTTCAGTAGAGCCGACTCAGCAGGAGCATGCTACTGAATCAAAGATCAGACTCAGCAACGGCCAGACAGTCTTCTAACTGCCAGGATCTTTAAAAGTCAAATTAGTAGAGTCAATACGAGGAAGAGAGAAGTCAGCTTCAGATCTCCTTGAAGTCTGTTCTGTCTCAACCACTTTCTGAACTTCGACCAATGACAAGCAGCCACCTGTCCTATATCTGTTAAAGCTGCAAGTCAACAACTTTTCAGAAATGGAGGGAAAGGACACTGCTACCATACTTCGAAAGAGCCGTTAGCTACCCAAAAGAGAGAGACAAAGGATCGTCGTCTCCAACGGATCTATCATAATCTCTTCTCTATAAATAGAGGGATAAATCAAATTGAAGCTCACCTAGAACTCACGAGAAAACAAGAACGCGAGAGAACACACAGAGCATTCAACGAGCAAATCATAATTGCTTAAGTCTTCCGCAAGAAGTTCGAAAAATCAATCTCCGGCGAAAGACTACACTTCTGCTCATAGGGAACCAAGCTGAATTGAATTATACAACCTCTAGTATCCAAACGAGGTTACACGAACCTAAAGCTTATACTCAGCTGTTCGTCGTTCTAGAAGCCACCTTCTTGTTCCCTATCCCTCTAACCTAAGCTCAACCGTTTAAATCCATAGCTTAGACGAACACATTACAAATCCAGATAAAATTATCCCATAAAATTCAATCAAAGGAGCCACATGCCATATTGGCACATTATAGGATTAAAATCCAAATTACGTTTGTACAATTCAATCAACACAAAACTTGTGTGAGCCAGATGTATATACATTCGGTCTAATTTGAGATTCAATTTGTGGCCCATTTAGACACACTACTCGGATCCCGCATGCTGACGTCATTATTCCATTTTTTTTATTTTTTTTTACTTTTTTTACGTTTTCTTAACAATTTTTTTTTCAATTATTGTAAGGATGGACATGTCATTGTTGTGAAGAAGAGTGTCATTTATTGTGTATAATTTGTTTCAAAATAAAAGTATTATTTTTTTTGAACACTTTCTACTGTCACTTACGAAAGTATCATTTGTAGAGTATCAATTGCTTCGAACAAAAGTGTCATTTGCGTTGAATAAAAATGTCATTTGTAAAATATCATTGTTTGAATACAAAAGTGTTATTTGGTTTTGAAGAAAAAATGTCATTTGTAGAGTATCATTTGCTTGAAACAAAAGTGTCAGTTGCGTTGAACAAAAGTATCATTTGTCTTGGAGGAGAGTGTTACATTCTTATATAGTGTCATTTGTATTGAATAAATGTGTCAACTACAACGAACAAAAGTACTATTTTATCTCAAAGTGTCAATCGTAATAAACAAAATTATCAATTGTCTCGGAGAAGAGTGACACATTCTCATAGAGGGTCATTTGCAATTAATAATTGTGTCAATTGCAGCGAACAAAAATTTATTTATCTTAGAGTGTCAATTACATTAAAGTAAAGTGTCAACTATAATTACGTTACGTGTCATTCATATCAAACCACAGAATTACATCAAAGATGCTGACAACAAAATAAGTATTCTTCTCAAATAATTCCACAATTCTTTACACACAAAATTAGCAAGTTAAACATCTCAACTAAGATCAAATACATCAACCATCTAGAATTCTATATGCATATCCACTAGCTCGGACAAAAAATAAAATTAAAGAGCAAAACCAGAGTTTGAATAAATCTTCACTGAAATAGGGTAGAAGGTGATGTCCGTCTTATTCTGAAGCAAATGTTGAATATTTGAAAATCTGACCTTTAAATCCATAGGAGAGAAAGGCAAAAGACGCGAGAAATTTTGGTGAGAGAGGGGGAGAGGGGCAGAGAATAAGAGAACGGATAGCTAATAAGAGAGTGCGGATAAACTAGGGGAGTCAGAGATAAAAAGAGCGGAGAATGCGTTTGGATAGGATTTTTAATTTTTTTTAATGTTGGCCTGTGACCCGGTTTGTGGTCAAAATTGGATATCTGTGCAACCTGAATTAGGGGTTTGCAAAAAAACCGTAAACCGCCACCCGCCCGCTTAAACCGCCCGTTCCAACCCGTACCCGCCGGTTGAGATTTTTTAAAATGAACCGCAATTTAAAATTTAAACAAACCGCCACTTGGCGGGTGGGTGACGGTTACGAGTTGAGGGCACCCGATCCGCCCGCCTCCTATTTATCTTAATTTTTTATGCTAAAATATAATATTTAAATACACAAATAATAAATATATAATCTAGTGTATGTTTCTTTAGAATTGAGAGAAATTGGTTCATTCTTGTTATCTTTCTTCCTCTTCCATTCTATGTTCTAACTTTTTAAAATTCATTCATCGCCTTCAATTCAAGTCAATTTTCTATTCTTTTTCGAAGTTTCTTTTCTTTCTATGTTCGATAGGTTGCATAATATAATTTCCAAATTACTTGAAGGACTTTAATTTTCAAGTTTTAGGATTTTAATTATGTTCATCAATTTTTGCTAAAGTGATATCATATTTATTCTTTATTATTATTTTATTTTCCGCATTGGACATCTCTTATTGATATGAAATGATTAATTTTATTTGCATGATTTAGAGAAGTAACAATTCGCCAAACCGCCCGCAACCGCCCGCCTACACGCTTACCCGACCCGCTACGATTTCGGAAAAAAACTAAACCGCTACGATTTATATTTCTCATAACCCGCCTATATATAGGTAGGTCAATTTTTACGTCTAAACCCACTCAAACCCGCCCGCGCACACCCCTAACGTGAATCCCTCTTCAATCAAAGGCGGCGCGTGAAGAGAGAAGGTGTGGGTCCTGCCTCATGGAAAACAACAGTAAAGTAAGAAAAGGGAGCAGCAAAAGAAGATATGTCCATCTCCTCCATCATCATTTTAGCCGGGCAACTTTGCTCTTTCAATCCGCCCCCTATTTCTCTCTCTTGCCAACTCATTCCCTTCTCTCTCCCACTCATACACACCCTTTTCATGCATTTGCAATTAATACAACCATCTTCACCCCCAACCACAACCTCTCTGCTCCACTGCTTTCTTCCCCCTCTTTGCCGATTTCTACATGCAGAAATTGAAGCTTGAATCAACAAGGTAAAATTCTCATCTTTCTCTATCTAAAAAATCTAAATGCCCATTTCATTGAGGCTGTTGCTAAGTGGTAAAGATTCAATTTTTTTCTTTGATTTTTAGAATTCCAAAAACTTCACTTCTTCCATACTCTGTTTTTTCCCTTCTATCTAAAAGATTCTTTAGATTTATGTTATTTTCTTGTGTTTAGACATTTTTTCTTGCTTTATTTTCTAGTGATAGAGTTGATTAATCTGCTGCTAGCTTTTGCTTCTTGGAATTCAATTTTGGAGGATTCTATGTTGACAATTTAACCGATTTTTCGACTCCCTTTTCTACTTTTATTATCCCATAATATTCAAGAGAACAAAATCCCAAACTTTGAATAAATGCATCTTTCTTCATTGCCCTTCTTCCTATTTCCCCTTTTTTATTTAATTTTGGTTTAGTATCATAAAGGGATATAGAATGTATCCGAAGATAGATCTTGTTTGTCTATGTTTGCTTTCTGTATCTTACCTTCTTTTAGATCTATGGCTGCCAAGAAAAGTTTTCCAATTTTAGCTGGTTTGCAGTAAAGTATTAGTCTTTCTATTGGGAGTTTAATTCCTTAATTGGTCAATTCAGTCATTGATTGAGAGGAGTTTATGATGCCAAAGAATTCATAAGAAATCCAAATGGTCAACTAATTTGGATCCCCTTAAAGGCTTATCTTGTTTTATGCTTGTGTTTTAGTGGTGATAAATGTGACGACTATTTCAAGATGACCCTATGCTTCTGTCTCCAATTTAATATTGGATAAGGGTTGTAAATTGTAGTAGCATGAAATCTTTCAACGTAATTAAAATAATGAGAGATTCCCATCAAAGGACAAACAGTTAGGACAGCCTTGTCATAGTTTTATATTCACACTTCACATGCCAACTCTTTGATTAGTGTTTTTTTTTTAAGTCTTGGAGTTTACTTTCTTGCAGCCATTGCATATTCTTCCGTTGATATGCTAACTCAACAAACTCCATTGATTAATGTCTTGCTTACTCTTTTTAGCTGGCTTGGTTATCGCTCCACGTCTTTATCACCGTATTTGACTTTTGATTGAGGACAAAGGAACCTAGTTTCTTGATTTAGTCCTCAAGGTGGGCTGGTCTGAGTTTACAATCTAGCGATTCCCAATTGTCTTTTGCTTGATTACCAAGAACGGTTGTGATTGTGTGTGATCGAAAGAAGGTTGTTTCTTTGATCTAATTCGGATGGTACTGCTCTTGGTCTGAGATAATGGGGGGTTGTGTCTCAATTAGTAGTCATAGTACTTGCAGTAGCCGGAGTAATGGAGAGAGGATATCTCCGTCGTGTTTGTGGGTCGATATGTTTCGTCCCACGAAAAGCAGAAGAACCTTTTCCGACCATGTCACTACCTTGCAACACCTATCCTCTGTTCCTAACCGGATAATCACCAACGCAAGAAGCACCACTTCTTGCATATTCACTCAGCAAGGCCGGAAAGGGATAAACCAAGATGCCATGATCGTGTGGGAAGTAAGTCTCTTATTTCTATCAAAACCGTCTCTCTATTTCATAATATTATCTAATCTATTTGTTGTGAAGGATTTTCTGGCGGAAGATGTTATGTTTTGTGGGGTCTTCGATGGCCACGGTCCTCACGGACATATGGTGGCTCGGAAAGTTAGAGACATGTTGCCACTAAAACTCTCCTCTTTTATGAACTCTTCCGACCCTAGGAAGAATGGTTCAAGTGCAAATTGCTGTAATGGGAATGCACAATCCGATATAGTAGATCCCGTGAAGGAAGTACCCATAGAGGAGGGAGTGGAGTCATCGTGGAGAGAAGCTTTTCTCAAAGCATACAAAGCCATGGACAAAGAATTAAGGTCTCATCCTAATCTTGATTGCTTTTGCAGTGGTAGCACTGCTGTAACTATTATAAAGCAGGTATTTTAACGTATATTTTTTATCTCGAGTCCTTGACACTTTTTTGATTCGTTTATATACTTAGCTTCCTTCCAATTCTTGAAGGATCAAAATCTTTTCATTGGAAATATTGGTGATTCAAGAGCTATATTGGGATCTAAAGATAGTAATGATTCAATGGTGGCAATTCAATTGACGGTTGACCTAAAGCCGGATCTGCCGAGTATGTTATTGCCTTTTTTACTCTTTTATTGAAGTGGTTTGAGTTAAATTCATTAGGTCGTGATATTGGGTTTGAAATAGGGGAGGCGGAGAGGATAAAACGGTGTAAAGGTCGAGTCTTTGCTCTACAAGATGAGCCAGAAGTGCAGAGAGTTTGGCTCCCATTCGATGATGCCCCTGGTTTGGCTATGGCTCGAGCTTTTGGCGATTTTTGCTTGAAGGATTATGGAGTCATCTCCATCCCGGACTTCTCTCACCGAACTCTTGATGATCGGGATAAGTTTGTTGTTCTTGCTTCAGATGGGGTACGTTTACTCATACTTCTTAGTTTATGAATAATAGGTTAGATCATAGTCTCCCTAAGGTTGTCTTTCTGAAATAGTCACTTGGGATAACGAAATCATAAAAATAACCACTTTCGTAGTAACATTTAATTGTTAGCCGAATGACTAAAATGCCCTTGCGTCCCCATGTTTTTTAGTGTTTTTTGTATGATTAGTGAATAGAAGGAAGTACCGATGATAGGTAGCCGTGATCTCACAATCATGATCATATGCCAGTAGTCCTGGTTAGTCACAATCGAGTTGCGACCATTAGAAGAAAAAAATCGAATAGGTCTCTTTAGGGTAAAATGGTAGTTCACCCGCACCTTATATAACGGATATCCTTATACTGTATTTGGAGGAAATGCCGATTTTGTTCTTATAATTTCAGTCTCATAACTTTTTATGTGGCGATTTTGGTCTCATAACTTTCATTTACTTGCAACAATTTCGCTCCCGTAACTTTTTATGCGGCGATTCTCTTTAGGTTTGGGATGTCGTAAGCAATGAAGAAGTGGTGGAGATAGTCTCATCTTCCCCGACGAGGCCATCCGCAGCTCGGCTCGTGGTCGAATCCGCCGCTCGCGAATGGCGAGCCAAGTATCCCACGTCGAAGATGGACGACTGCGCCGTGGTGATCTTATTCCTCGACGGGAAGATGGAGTCGGAGTCCGACTGCGACGAGCAAGGCTTCTCATCGGCGACCAACCACTCCGGAAACGCCATGGAGTCGGATGATGGTCAGCATTCCGAGCCGTGCCTCCAGCGGAACTTCACTGTCCGATCATCAGAGGAGCACGAACACTACGTCAAGGTGGTTGACGGCGGAGAGAATGGCGGCGGGAGTGAGGATCAGAACTGGTCCGGTTTGGAAGGTGTGACGAGAGTTAACTCTCTTGTTCAACTTCCTAGATTCTCTGAAGAGAAGACGAGGCCTTGACGACGCCGTTTTGTACGTTTGAAACGTTAAGTCTCATGTTGTCTGAAAAATACAACAAAATGTGTCTTTTCTTTTTTTATTTATCAAAAATCGTGTTCATATTGCTTTCTGCATATTTGGTTTCGGTTTGTAATTTATTTGAGTTTATCTTTCTTGAGGATTAAGGTAGTACATAACAAAGTTTTTGGCTCTTTAATTACTTTTAGGAATAAGTAATTCTTTTGTACTTGATGTGCTAACAATATTAATAACTCCTAATCAAGTTTTACATACTTACGTGAGGTGATATATGTGGTAGACTGGTAGCTACTTTTCATGCACAAATGACAAATCCGTTGATAATATGACTAAAATTATTCAAAAAACTTTTTCATTTTTTTTTACTTATCCAATTTATACTAATCAATATAGACATTCATTATTTCGAATATATATATATTTATCATATTTAGTTAGTTATTAATTAAAAAAAATTGTAAATGATTGGAGTTCAGACTTGATAAGTTTAAAAGGTAAAAAAGTTGTTTCTAATAATTTTTGTTATATTGTAAATGTTATTATGAAAGTTATATTGTAAATGTTATTATGAAAGTGACTATTTTTATGTTTATACTATGTAAGTTACTATTGTTGAATAGTACCACATTGATATCTTACTTTGTAGCCAATTGTATAATAATTTCCATTAGATATAATTAAACTTAATTATTCAATCTAACCTAGAATTCACCCCAAAGTGCAGCATACAATCCCCTATTCAAAATTATTTACATGTCACTATACTAAATATAAAGTTATTACTATAAAAACAATTGTTATAGTAGCAAGAGATGTCTCCATCAATCATGCTACCAAACAGAGTTGGCTTTTTAATAAACCCTATTGGTAATAAGATAATAGCATATTGTTTAGCAATTTGCCAATATTAAAAATAATGGATCTTGTCCTTAATCTTGGGGATTAGCTACACTATAGAGACAAATGATTTCAACAAATAATGAAACTAGAATCACTAATCTATCCATAGTCGTACTGCTTGCTCGATCATACATCCTCCACCAAATGAAATACGTCGACATCAATGAATGCCACTCGGGCTAAGCTAGAGAAGCCCTTTATTTTATTAGCCGTTCAACCACTTTATTTCCCCCTAAAATGCATGAAAACAACATTTTACGTAGTAGCGACTATGAATTTCTTCTCGATTAAAACAAAGAATCCTTTCATATTAGGATTTTGCATGCTAATAAGTCCTTTAAATCACCGCCAAAAATTTGCCATGAAAATCACCTATAAATCCCTTGCAAATCTAAACTTTCATCATCACCAACCAAACCTTCATCTCTCTCTCTCCCTCTCTCATTCATTTCCACATTCTAAGAGAATGACTTCCACCCTTCAAACCTCTTTCTTCTTCTTCCTCTTCCTCCTTGTGGTGTCTCTAGCCCGAGACATCCCAACCGACACCAAAGTGCAGCCGGAGGTAGCCTTCGATGGCACGGTCTTGGTTCCGGGCCTTGGCCGTTACATGCTCCCGAAGAAAGGAACCAAGTCTTTGGACTACAACCCCATCACCGGAGCTCCGGGAGGGAACGGTGTCTCCATCCCCGGGATTACGGGTTCAAGCGGTCCCCACAACTATATCCCCGGTGGAGACGACACTACCTTGCCCAACCCCATCGGTGGAGGGATCCCTGCACCCTCCGGACCTTGAGCTTCTTCATCTAAAAGCCAAATGTGTGAGAATGGTGTGTGAATCTGTGGCTTGCAAGCATTTGATGTTTAGATCTTCAAGATTGTAGCTTTAACATGTTTGCAGTCAATAAAAAGTGTGTGTTTCTCTACCTCTAGCCAAAACTCTAATACTACATATAATAAACATTTAAACATGAGACAAACTGCAATACAAAGGCAATGACATATATACAAGAATCAGTTCTATCAAACAATAAATCATACTGAAACTCAGATTTTCTTCATATGAGTAAAATGGATTAAACAAGAGATGAATTAGTATTGTACTTCAATCTAAGCTAATATATGTCAACAAAGTGCATCATTTGTAAAATGCACTTCTTACACTTTCTTCCAATGTAAAACCAAAAGGCATAAAAGTGATAAAAACCAGTATCAGATAATTTAATCAAACAAGAAACTTAACAGAAATGGAAAAACTCAAAGAAGTAGCATCAGCCAATGGATTCATTCTACCCAAAATTGCTCATGTGTGTAAATATCCTGCAAAATGATACAAATAAAATACGAAAACAGTTCAGAGAAAGTCATAGTTTGTCAATCTCATTAATACATGCTAACTTAATCCTACAATGAAAGAATAAGAAAACAACTAAAATCTTTCAATTCTATGTTCTCTAAACTACTTTTCATTATAAGGAGGAACTCTAGACATTGACGGGAGGGAAATTTCGCCTTTGTAGGGGTTGAAAGTCCTTGTTCCGCCCTTGTTTTTTTCCCGGCCGGCATGATTTCTTCCTTGTTTCTATTTCGACCCTCAGACTAAAAGTCCTAGTTCCGCTATATTTACTAATTAAAAGCTACTTTTTCTGCTTTCGGTAGTGGAGGATGGTCCAGATGAGAAGCAAGTACATTGTGCAATTCTGAGAACAACCATAATTGGATTTCAACATTAAATTCATGTAACTAAACTACCAAAATAGTTGGCCACCAACCTTAGCACAAAACAAATTAACAATCTTTTTGGGAAATTTTACTTGGGAGGCTGGTAAAACCTCAAGATTCCAGCTCCAACAACCAAACAACAACAATTAAGTCAATCATGAATGCTGTCTGCCAAGTAGAATGAAATCTACTCCTAGTAAAAACTAGGATAGCCTTCTAAATCCCTAACATGAATTAAACCCTAAACAATACAATTCCTTCATTACAATCTAAATCACTCTTTACTTCTAGTCCTAGATAAAGATTCAATGTTTTTTCCACCCCACAAAAAGATTCAATTTTTTTTTTAAGAATCTGTAATCTACAATTTCCATACAATGTCCACCGTCCTACTAACAGACACTACTAAATCATAAAAACAGAGCGAACTAATTTATTTCAAGAAAAACACAAGATTAGGAATGAAAAGGAGAAGGTGGGACTTAAAAAGTGTTACCTTTTTTAATCAAAATCCGACAATCTTAAGCACGAAGAAGAAGAGGAAGAGGAAGAAAATGGCCAAGAAGAGATAGTCTACGAAGACGAAGAAAGATGTGGATCCATGGTTTCTTTTGGCGGCTGTTTTCTTCTTCGTCTGATGCTGCAATGTCGGTTCTGCCTCTTCAAGCTTCGCCATTATCTTCTCCGATGTAATGAAGAAGCAAATCGCTATTCCTCTTCACCAGATTTGAGGGCTTTTTTTTTCGTTTGTTGTCTTCTTCTGCTGTCGATCTGTTTCAGCAATTTGGTGAATTATGAATTCGGATGGCATTTGTTTTTTGAAAATTGTGTTATTTATTTATTAATGTTTTATTCGAATTAGTAATTTTCGGTAAGAAGACGAATAAATACCTTGACCTATAGTCGGGTATATCACGTGAAATAGTGAAAAAAAAATCAATTTTGATCTAATGTGGCATTTGTTTTTTTTATCCTTTAGTGTTGTAACGTTCCATTTTGATCATATCATTTTAAAAAAAATGTTTGATTTTAGTTTTATAATTTTATAAAGTGTTCAATTTTGATTTTATAATGAAAATTGTCGTCAACTATACTCTTTCTTGGAGGGCTAAAAAATAAATAAATTATGATATAACAAAATGAAAAAAGAATACTGTTAAAAGTTACGTAATATAGAACGAACATAGGATTCATTCTAGTACATAAAATGAGTTAGATTGTGGTCTTGCAACGTAGAATCTGTTTGTTTTGGGTCTCGTAACTTTTTTAAGTGTTCATTATACTATATGTCCTGTAAATTTTAATCCCCAACAAAGAGTGTAGTTCATGCTTTATTTTTTATTTGACTATATTTCTTTAGGGACCAAAATAAAAAATCTGTAAAATCATAAAATTAAAATGAACAATTTTGAAAGTTATATGATCGAAATCGTACAATTAGAAAATTAAAAAGGAATACAAACCACGTTAGAAGAGGAATATTTTCCATGTGAAAGAAGGGAAAAATTGCAAGCCAATAGAAAATTAAATAACTAATCCAAACGTTAACTACCACATAAATTATAGGAAAAAATTGTACAAATAAACAAATAATTCCCATTTTTTGTTTTCACTTTCACAAGATCAGAAAATGGCGGCTACTGTGAAGAGTTTGTTCTTCCCATCTTCACAGCTGATCCAATCTAAGAAGCAATTCGGCCTCTCAAATTATCCACCTTATCCCCTTTCCTCCCCTTCCAAGCCTTTCTTAAACCCTAATCTTGCTGCAAAAATTCGACCCTTTTGGCCGGTGAGCGCCGTCACGGAGGAGAAAGAAATTGGTGCAGAAACCGGCCATCAAGATGATGAAAAGGCTGAGATTTCGAGTAAAGTGGACGAAATTAAGGAGTTTGCTTCTTCTGAGAGATTGCTTAATGCTGCTATTGTTCTTGGTGCTGGAAGTCTTGCCATCACCAAATTGCTCACCATTGATCAAGATTATTGGCACGTAAGTCTTTTAGTTGCATATTTTCTTGATATTTCTTCTTGAGAAAGAATTAATCTTTGGTATGTGTAAACAGCAAATTCTTGGATGGGTGTAACTTTCATGAGTTTGTTATAATGCTAAATTATTTCAGTTCTGTTGGTGATTGTGAATGCTTTTCTTGATTTGTGTTTATGTGTTTGATGCTTACTTATTAGTACAATCAAGAATTGATAATTTGAACCAAATTGCTCACCATTGATTAAGATTATTGGCATGTGAGTCTTTCAATTAAGTCTTTTGTTGATGTTTCTCGGTGTAAAAATGTAATCTTTTAGTGTATATGAACATTAAATTCTTGGATGGATAAGTTTCATGAGTCTGTTTTGGCTAATTTTTTTCAGTTCTGTTGGTGATTATTACTATTAATTTCAATTCGTGTTTTTATGTTTCGATGCTTTATTGTTATAATCAAGAACTGAGAATTTGAGTCACCTTTTCTATTGTGAAATCTCTTTAATTTGTGATGCAATTTTAGGGATGGACATTCTACGAGGTATTGAGATATGCACCCGAGCACAACTGGATTGCATATGAAGAAGCCCTCAAAACACATCCCGTGTTGTCGAAAATGGCGATAAGTGGAGTAGTTTACTCTGTAGGAGATTGGATTGCTCAAGTAATTATCTTTATACTCCTTTCTGTTTATAATTATGTAACATAATTGAATGATATCCCTTTGTGCTTGCAAATCTTGCAGTGCTACGAAGGGAAGCCCTTGTTCGAGTTTGACCGAGCACGTACGTTTAGGTCCGGCCTCGTTGGATTCACACTCCACGGATCACTTTCCCATTACTACTACCAATTCTGTGAGGTGATTGTTTGTGGCTCAAAATCGAACTTAGCTTTGTGATTTTGTTGCTTGTGAAGTGCATGATGAAGTTGCTTGTTTCTACAGTCTCTATTTCCCTTCGAGGATTGGTGGGTAGTCCCTGCGAAAGTCGCATTTGATCAAACTGTGTGGTCGGCTGTGTGGAACAGCATCTACTATGTAGTCTTAGGATTCTTGCGTCAAGAATCCCCTCAAAACACTTTGAAAGAACTGAAATCAACATTTTGGCCTTTGCTAACTGTAAGAATTCGTCCCAACTTCTCAACTAATCCCTTTTTTCCTTCTCTACTAGACTTATTGTGGAAATTTGTAGCAAGAATAAGGGCAATAATCATGCAATTAAAGGTCAATCAAAATCATTTCTCATTAGTCCTATTACATACTTAGAATCTTGCATCATAGTTCAATTACAAAGAAGGGCTTATGATGAACAACATATATAATGTAATATGGTGTGTTAAGTGATTATGTTTGTTCTATCTGATGTAGGCTGGTTGGAAGCTTTGGCCTTTTGCTCATTTGATCACCTATGGAGTTGTTCCAGTTGAGCAGAGGCTTTTGTGGGTGGATTGTGTAGAGCTGATATGGGTTACTATACTCTCAACGTAAGCATCTTGATCTAATCGAGCCCATATGAAACTGTATAGAAACCCAATCTTGAGCTTCTCCATAGTCAGTTTAACTATGAGAGAATTGAGATGCTTTGGCTTGTTCCATCTTCACTAGCTATGTTTGTTGAGTCCGGCTTCTCTATTTCAGTTACTCGAACGAGCAATCAGAAGTGCGGTTATCTGAGGCATCCGAAGCCAGTCCAAGCACTGAGTCTTCAAAGGTAAAAGAACTTCACTTTCTTCACTACTTAACAAACTTCTTGTCATTCTTCTAGGTATGCATGTTTCACAATGCTAGCAACTATTTGTATCAACGCGTACTCACACACATATTACGCGTTCAATATTTATAACTAGCCCTACCACTGCAGAAGAGCAAGCTTTTTATGGTTTATGTGGTTCAATTTGCAGGAGTAAAGGTGTGTCACCACTTCAAATACTCATATAGTGTTTCCAGAAAGCCAAGAATCCGAGCTATACACATACTTAACTTCTGCAGTCTCGTAGATGCTTGATGCTTCTTCCTGGATATTGAAGGTTCTTGTATAACGGATTACTGCTCTTGTTATACTTGTATGGTAATGTATATTTGTAATATTTTTGGCTCTTTTACTCAACTTGTAAGGAAAATTGTAACTCATGTATGTAGCAAGTTCAGTTATTTACAAAAATCTAATCATTCTGCACCAACATTAAATGCAAAGCGGCTGCAGAATTACGATTGGAGAATATCTCCCTCGATTGTATTAAAATAAAATTCAACAAATTTATACAAGAGGTCCCACCGACCATGGGACCTTGCTGCTTGCTAAAATGCATTATTATCTCAATTTATTTCACATTTATTATTTTAGACATTTTACCACACATAAAATTTTATATAATTTGTTAGGATCGACTTAATCTAATTTTTTTCCTATTATTTCCCTTCATAGATAATTTATAGCTTTAGATTCTTCGCAGCTTGGAATCAGATTCAGGATGATTCCCTCTAATTTCGGAATGAACTGAATCATTACAATATACTTCCTCCGTTCCACTCCATTAATCCACTTTCTTTTCGGCTAAGAAAGTTGTTTATTGTGTGTAAAGTAGTACTCCCTCCGTCCCATTATTAATGTTTCATTTGCCTTTTTTGGTTGTCTCATTATTTATGTCACATACCAAATAAGGAAATAAATGAATGGACCAAAATCAATCTAAGCAAGTGGACCCCACCCCTTTATACTTTTACACCACAACTTTACACATTTACCTCCACTATCTTAATTACCGCGCCCAGTCTCAATAGGACATAAATAATGGGACGAATGGAGTATAAAGTAGTGGGGTCCACTAGAATATATAAGAGTGTCATTTTAAGTCAAAAAAGGAAAGTGGGCTAATGGAGTGGAACAACCCGAAAAGGAATACTGGACTAATAGAGTGAAACGGAAGGAGTATCTGTTTGGATTAATTTTTCGGATTTAGAATCATTAATTTGTATGTATTTCATATAATTTCTTTATTTTACCCTTAACTTGTGGAGTATAAAATATAAAAACATTAAAAAGTAATAATTAAAATTAAAATTAAAAAATAAGAATAAAAATGAATAATGAAGAAAGAAAAATAAAATAATAAAATAAAGAAAAGATGAAAGAATTTAAAAAAATAGAAATGAAAAGAAATGCAAAATAAATATTGAGAAAATTAAAAAATTGAGTTTTTAAAAATGGTATGGAATCAAACCCACCAAGTATTAGGAAATTGTGGATTCCTACATTTTTTGATATCATTCCAAAATTTTAATTTCGATAGTTTTAATCCAAACACTATTTTTAAGTTTCATACCGATACTTGATTTTAAATCCCTTTTACCAACCGCCTCTTAAATGCTCTCTCCGTCATATTATTACTTTTATGGTTTTCTAATGGGGTTATCCCGTTATATTAAAAGAAATTATATATATCCTGCATAATTATATTAGGGGTGAGTTAAATTTAAAAGCAATGAAAAAGAAAAAGGATTTTTTTTATAACAAACATGTGGTATTTGACGTACTAATTTTTGACGAACAAGAGATACATTTTTTTAACTTTTCTTTTCCGATTACTTTCAAAGTTTATATGTGAAAATAATAAAACAAATTTTATTTAAACATACTCCATATTTATATTTTAACTATTTAAGACACAGCAATGGCCGCAAAGTTCCTTCACCCCTTCTTCCTCCACCGGCTCCATGCTCCGCCACTCGCCGCCGTTCGCGGCGGTGTCGAAAACGTGAACCACCGTTTCCAGCACCAAGGAAGCCTCCCCGGGCTTCCTGTATCCGGCGAGGAAGTACAGCTGGTTCCCAATCGGAGCCATCGTGAGGTAACATCTCCCCGTCGCCGCCTCCCCCGCCGCCGCGGACGCCGGCGACATACAATTGAAGCGCGATCCGCTCACCACCTTCCAGATCTTATCTTCCTTGTCGTACGACTCGATGTGGCCCTTCCACGACTGGAGGCAGTCGCCGGAGCTGAAGAGCTTGCCGTTGACCGCTACGATCTGCCGCGGCGGCACGTCGAGGTCCCACATTCTGGCCACGTAGATCCACTCGTTTTTATCGGCGTCGTAGACTTCGGCGGAGCTCCGGGCGGTTTGGTCGTAAGGGCCGAAATTCTCGCCGCCGACGAAGCCGCCGACCACGTGGGCCCGACCTTTCCACGTCACGCCCACGCACTTGTATCTGTCGAAAAAATCAAGAATTAGTTAATTAATTGTTTGACGTAATTAAAGACCTTAAAAATCACATAATTCATAATTAATGCAATCCATATATTCCTATTGTTGTACATGGAGATTGTATAACGAAGTCAAAAATCTTGTGAATTGGGGTAAAAAAAAATTCAAGACGCGATAAGAAAAAAATAAATAAAATTGTGAAACATTAGACTAAATGTAACTTTACTGCATATATCGTCGGTTATGGACCATAAGTCCATATTAATATAACAGATAGATACACCCTTTATATTCAATTCAGTCCTAACAAATAGAAAAATTAGTTAAATAATACCCACACAATTAATTTCATGATAGTTATATACTCAATTAATCGAAAATAAAACAAATACCATACCACTTTAATTGATTTTTTTTTTCTGGTTAAGTTGCACATATTTTTATCCAATTATATTTTGACTTTTTAGGTAAATGACATTTTTCCTAATATTTTAAGCCAAAAATTAGGTAATCATATATATACTTCAATTTAAAATCAATCATACCTCATTCTGCGCATGTTAGCAATAGATCTCCACTGGTCCAACGCCGGATCATAAACTTCCGACGACGATATCCCCCTCGCCCGCCCCAACGCCGTTTGCCCCCCAGCGACGAATATCCTCCCACCACACACCGTACAAGCAAAGCTGAATCTCGCCTCCGACATCGGCGCGCACATCTCCCAACTATCCTCTCCGACGTCGTACCGCCGGACCCACGCCACCGCCCTAGGCTTGATCTCCCCATCTCCGGCGGTGGCGGAATCGGAGTCTTCCTCCACCGGCCTACGGCAGATGCGGCCGCCCAGCACGTAAATATGCCGGCCGACCGCTACCATTGAAAAATCCTTCAAAATAAGGTTTTCGCCGTACGCTGGGAGAGACGTCACGCGGTGCCACGTGTTTGTGCGAGGGGTGTAGCAGTCGATGAAGGTGGCGGCGTTGGTGGAATTTGCATTCCGGTCGCAGAACGGGACGTAGATTCGGTGGTTGTTCGCGGTGGCGAAATTTCGGTCTATCGAGCCCATTTTGGGCGGCGGCGGATAGGTGGTGATGGTTGTGACTTGTGGGCGGTTATTGAGTCGACGCAGTCGAAAGCGGAGAAGCTCGAAGAGAGGTGTAGGAGTTAGTTAATATAGTGAGGACGGAAAAAACTAAGGATGTAATAAAACGGAGGTCTTTTAGGCCTTTAATTTTGAAAATATAGTATAGAGTGATATGAACAAGACTCGTATTGTTAAATCCTATGAATTTTCTTGTTGTCGAGGTTGTTATTTATTTTTTTTTATTTTTTTTGATGATTTATAGGAGGAGATAGAATTGTCTAAGGAGTACAAAGAAGTTGCCATAGGCCCATAGATTTTGGATACATATTGTTTGTAGTATTAATTTTAATATCATGGTTAAGCTAGAGATTGCATTTGTTTAGGATAAATTACGTGTCATATCATAAAGTAAACCAAAGTACAACGCGCAGAAAAGCCCAAAAGTGACATTTTCCTGAATGAACAACCAAAGCAAAATTAAATATGAAAAGGCCTAAATAGATAGCCAACAATGAACAAAAAAGTCTAACAAATCATAGAAATCTCAGAAGCCACTAAATGAATAGTGCATCCTGATGTCAAGGGAGACGATATCGGAATCTGAAGTTAGGATATCTAAGCTGATTCATCCTAACCAAAGACTGCAAATATCTCGGTGTTGTCGAAGAATAAAAAAGCGTAAGTTCTGCTGCCCGATTGAGCCCCTAAAGAGTCAAATAATCCGTTGGCTTGTTCCACTCTTTGTGAATATGAGAAAACAAACACAAAAACCACTAAGTATAAGTTGAATCCTTGCTAAAGTTTGCCTCATGACCTCAGGGTCATGATGTCCTATAGAAAGCAAAGTGATCACTGCAGCCGCATCCATCTCAATCCAAATATCAAAAGAGAACTGAACTACTAGCAAGATGCCCTGATGTAATGCTAGTAACTCAGCCTCAAAGCTAATGTAGCCACCACCGGTAGACAAAACACTATGAGTAGCTGGCTAGTGTGATCCCTGACCAACCCACCATCTGTTGCCAATCCTGTTTGCGTCTCAAAAGAGCCATCCATATCCAACTTCACCTAAGGTGCCTCAGGGAGTATCCACCGGACCATCATATAACGTAAAGTTCGAGTGATAGGAGGATCCCGTGGAATAAAGGAACCATATGCAAAGCACCCGCCCACTGCTCCAGAAGTATGGTCTTGGCCTCCACAAGTAACCATAAGGGGACGAATGACAATGATGTAAAATCTCACCTTGTTCTGCTTCAGGAATGCAGCGGCGAATTACTTGATCTACTCCCATCTTCCACAAAACTGGAGAGTCCCAAAAGTAGTGTTTGCACTCACTCTTCAATCTCATCCTTTGGGCATGTATAAAGTCAGAAGGAAGCTGTTTTGAAGTCAAGTAATTAACTATGTCAGCAAACCTAGGGAGTTTAGAAAGTTTACCCATGACATTAAGCCATTCTGAGCAGTATCGGTCGTTTTGGCCAACTGGAGCAGTGGTTGATCGCATACTGAAAAGCACTGAGCAGGGGAAAGTCTAGCCAGACTGGAGACAGTTTCTGGAATTGCATATAAATGCTCTTCGGGAAATGACTCCTTGATTGGCTCTTCATCTTCTACTAAGAGAAAACGACTTAGATGATCCGCTATATAATTTTCTGCTCCCTTCTTGTCTTTAACTTCCCAATCGAACTCTTGAAGCAAAAGAATCCACCGGATCAAACGAGGTTTGGTCTCCTTCTTAGATAGAAGTTGACTGCTGCATGGTCCGTATAAACCACTATTTTCGAATCAAGCAAGTAAGACCAGTACTTGTCAAATGCGAAGACAATAGCCAACAACTCCTTCTCCGTGATAGAGTAATTGCATTAAGCTTGGTTTAATGTCTTCGAGGCATAATAGATCACATGACTCTCTTTTCTGATTTTCTGCCCCATAACTGCTCTGATTACACTGTCGGACGCATCACACATAATCTCAAACGGCTTATTCCAATCGGGTGGCGGCATAATCAATGTTGTGGTAAGCTTCTTGTTAAGGAGGTCAAAGGCCTCCTTACAATGATCATCAAAACACGAACTCAACTTCTTGTTGTAGAAGCCTTGTGAGCGGTTAAGCTATCTTCGCGAAGTCTTTAATGAAACACCGATAAAATCCGACATGTCCTAAGAAGCCTCGAATCTCCTTCGCTGATGTAGGGTTCGACAATTTGGCGATCAAGTCAACTTTAGCTTTGTCCACTTCAATCCCTCGATTTGAAACCACGTGGCCAAGTACAATCCCCTCAGTTACCATAAAATGACACTTCTCGTAGTTAAGCACCAAGATTTTCTCCACACACCGGGCAAGGACCTTGTCTAAATTCTTTAGAAATTTTGTGTAAGAATTTTCATAAACCGTGAAGTCATCCATAAAGACTTCAATGCAAATCTCGATTAAGTCTGAGAAAATACTCATCATACACCTTTGAAAGGTGCCCGGTGCATTGCAAAGCCCAAATGACATACGTCGATATGCAAAGGTGCCGAAGGGACAAGTAAATATGGTCTTGTATTGATCTTTCTCCTTCACAAAGATCTGGAAGTACCCGCTATAGCCATCCAAAAAACTGAAATAAGCTTGCCCCGCAAGTCTCTCCAACATCTGATCAATAAAGGGTAATGGAAAGTGATCTTTCCGTGTAGCTTCATTCAACTTTCTTTAGTCGATGCACATGCGTCATCCCGTCACCAAACGTATTAGGTTATGAGTCAGTGGTCGTTTAGATCATTGATAGGGGGTACTTAGAACTGACGTCAGCAGTTCATGTACTTAGGACTTATTGTTATATTTCGGTAATGGGGGAAATTGTAGTGATTTTCATCGCTGTAGAATTAAAGATCCCAAAACCTATCCTGAACTCGTTGTGTGTTTCAAACTTGATGATGTAATAGGCTAGACATGGTCTTATATTCCTTGATTTTTTTGTCTAAGTCCTGTAAGGGGTGTTGTTGGTCTGAACTTCAGTAGAGAAGTTAAATTCCAGAACCCCATGTCATCAGTTTGTAGAGCTCGTGTCTTTAGGTCCTCCAGCTGATTGTTCTCAGTAGAAGATTCTTATCAGCAGACCTCCGTTAAAGACTCAGTACGATCATTATCTACTGAATGTGAGAAGAGCTCAGTACCTTTAGAGTCACCAGCTGACTGCTCTCGGTAGAAGATTTTTATCAGCAGACTTAGATGAAGAAGTCAGTATGATCGATCCAGATCTACTGAACGCATGCAACTCAGTTGCAGATCCGACAAGGAAACAACTGCCCGACTATTCTCATTCGAAGTCAGCAGAGTTTATTTAATACGAGGATCAGTGAGAGTCAACTCAGATGAAGACTGATGTCTGACAAGTCTCACCTACCACAAACCTCGGCCAATGAGAAGCAACCAAGCCTTACCTGCTCTGACGATTAAAGCTGCTCTCATGTACAGAAGCCAACCACTCTGCGGCGCTGGTTCGAAAACTTATGGCCGTTTTCCTTGGAAGTTTGTGACACGTGGCATCGTCCTCTCTAACGGACACATGCCTGGGTCACGACTATAAATAGAGAAGAGTCTCCAATCTCAACACACGGGACATCAAAGGGAATACAAGCTCATTGCATACAAACTCTCTAGCGCATTCAAGCCGATCCAGCGAAGAACTTGCTTAGTTGAAAATCTGTAGTTCTTCTCTCTAGAGATTCTTTAGTTCCCTCTTCTCTATCCAAGCTCCACTGTTATATCTATAGCTTAGAACCTTCGAAGGAGTTCACTTTTCTGTGAATTGTTTTTATTGTAAGAACTCCTTCATTGTTGGAGAAAATCCCCTCCCCTTCAAACTTCGGTTTGATTTGTAAAGTCGCTAAGGACTATAACTTAGAAGGGTTTGTCCAGCGTACATATTCCTTGCTGAGGCTTGCTCAGATTAATCAACAAGAACTCTTGTTCTGTAGGATCGTGGACGTAGGATCTTGCGTACCCGAACCATGTTAAAAACTGCTTGTGTTATTTACTGTTTTATTGCATTGTTCTCAAACCAATTTACAAATTCATACTTTGCATAAAACGTATTTAAAAGTGCACCAGCCAAAGCAACTTTGGTTTACTAAAACACGTTTTCAAAAGAGATGAAGTACAATGGCCCCACACTTATCCACGCTGAAACTCTCCGACTGAACTCTCTATACTGACAGAAGTCAGTAGAACAGACTCAGTAGTTGAGACACTCTGACCCGCGATCAGAAGGTTATTATTTGGCACTGTTTATCAGTCGCACTTATCAGCTCAGCTGACCTTCGCGTTTGAGGAAAAACTTGTACTCAGGTGTATTCACCACCACCCTCTACACCTGACACTTGTCTCTGGACCTACAATTGGTATCAGAGCGGTGTTCTCCTGAAAACTACTGGTCTACTCGAACAAATCCTCAAAACGTTTTCATTGCACAATCATCTGCTCATATATCCTTATACTCTCACCTATAATGTCTGATATGTTAGGTATTCGGATGGTACCTATGTTCTCGGTGGAGAACTATACGGTATGGCGCGTGAGAATGGAGGCGCACCTTACATCGCTGCACGACAGCATGACAGACGTTCTTGAAACAGGACCTATCATTCCCATCATTGACAGTGTCCAATATGCCGCTGTGGGAGGTGTAGGAGCATAAACTGGTGCAAAGGTCCCCAAAGACAAATCTGCCTTCACGCCTGAAGTGAAGAAATTGCACAACCTTGACCGAGTAGCGCAAAATGTAATCCTGACAATGCTCAGTGATTCACACCTCGGGAGAGTGCAAGACTGCAAGACGGCAAAGGAACTTTGGGATGCCCTGGCTGTACTGAGCTAAGGAACCCCGCAGATCAAGGAAAATAAGCTCGAGCTAGAGCTTCAAAAGTTTGACAACTTTGCTATGGAGCCCAGTGAAACCATTAACGAGCTTAGCGTCAGATTCACCAATCAAATCAATGTGATCAATGGGCTAGGGAGAACGTTCACCAACAAAGAGATGAACACCAAGATCTTAAGAGCGCTACCTCAACTGAAGTGGCTTCCTTTTGCTAATTATTTACGTCGCTCTGATCTTAATGCTTTAACTCCTGATGTTATCTTTTCAGAACTAAAGACTGAGGAGTTCGAGACTAGTCTACCCCAACGGTGCATTATCACTCCAGCTGACACTCAAATTGATCATGATTTCAAAGCAACAGTCAGCACTTCAGGAGCCAACCCCGGTTCTGCTAGCAAAACAGTAGCTGCATCAGAAGCAAAATCTACGGAGACCCCTGCTACTGAGCGTCTTGTACTTATGGTTCTCAAATATCAATGGGAGAAGGAGAGAGTCAGAAAGCTAAAGAAATATCATAGAGATTCTCCCTCAGGTAAGAAAGATAATCATAAAATGGAAGGATCTAAACCTTCTCCTGATTGCAGGAACACAGAACCTGCTGCTAGTCAATCCAACAACTCAACTAGAAAAGGTGGCAGAGTTACTGTGTTCTACAACTGCAAAAAGGAAGGACATTTCCAGTACGAATGTCCTGAGCTCTCAGCTGCCCAGCGAGCAGAACGGCAGGCCAGAAGAGAAAAATTTGCCCGAAGAAGGCAGGCCTACATTGCCGGAGAGCTATCCGATGACTCAATAGAGGAAGACACATTCATGTATTCTTCTGAAGATGAAGCTGCATTTATTGCTGTTGAGGTCGGAGAAACAGATCCTAAAACATCAACTGAACATTGTCTGATGGCCGGAGAAGAGGCTGAGGTAAATTCTAAACTTATTATAACATCCTCTTCACGAGCACACACGACACGTGCTCAGCTACAGATGAACCTCTAGACATGATACAAGCATACGACGATCTACTAGAGGAGCAGATTCAGTTGAGCAGAGAGTTCAATAGAACTGTTCAGGAACTGGAACAGGTAAAGGCTGAAAATCAGAGACTTGCTTCTGATTGTCAGGTCTCTACTGATTCAGAGAATCTCGTTGCGAGACTCAAGGAAGAGATTGAATCTCTTATGACTAAGTCTCAGCTTCAAGAAACTCATATATCAGTTCTGACTAAGGACAATTCTGATAAAGATACTGAGATAGCCAGACTCAGTCAGAAGCTCGCAGAAGTTGAAAAGGATTATGAATCACTTAGGAAAAGTGATGAAGTTTGGCGAGGACTGATGACTGAACAATACCTGGGAGCCAAGGAGAAGTTGGAAAGCATGCTTAAAGCTCAAAGGCCAGTCGTCATGAAAGAAGGACTTGGCTATACTCACTAAGCTTCAACATCTACCTCAAAAAGCTCAGAAATGCTGGCGGATAGGTTCGTCAGAGGAAAAGTTCAAATCACTGAACCTACAACTAAGGCGAAAAACAAAGAGAAGATCATCGCACCTCATCCAAGCAGAAAGAAACTGAACATGAGTTCTAGCCCCAGAACACCACGATCAAATTCAGGGGGAACTAAGAAGGTCAGATGGGCAGAGCAGTATGACGAGCCACTGTATGAGCATCCAACACAATTTGGTTCGTACTATTATGAGCCCAGGGTCAGGAAGAGCACAAAATCTCAGAAGAAGAAAGCTCCTAAATCCAAAGCTGCTAGAAAGTCAGTATCTCCAAGTTCAGTGGAGAAGAAGACTGATAAGGTTCAGAAAAAGAAGGTGTCTGAGACTCCTAAGGTCTCCAGACAGATTTGGGTCGTGAAACCATCGGCTAACGCTTAAGGACCCAAACTAAACCAAAGGGTACCTAAAATTGTTTCTGTTTTGCAGATGCATAAGCACCCTTGGATCGTGGACAGTGGCTACTCGAGACACATGACCTATCAAAAGAGTCTGCTGACCAATTACGTACAAGAAGATGGTCCCAGAATTGAGTTTGGTGACAACTCGAAAGGCTATACAAGGGGATATGGAACACTGAACATTGGGACTGCTTCAGTTCCAAGAGTTACATATGTTGAAGGACTTCAACAAAATCTCCTTTTTGTCAGTCAATTTTGTGATAATCTTAATAGAGTTACCTTTGACGCTGGTTTCTGTGATGTTATTGATAAATCTACAGGGAAAATAGTGTTATCAGGTTCGCGGTAGAAGAACATCTACGTTGCTAACTGGAACACCGCTGAACCTGAGGCTTGCTTGCTTGCCCAGACGAAATCAAGTGATAAAACAGGATGGTTGTGGCATAAGAGGCTCAGTCACCTGAACTTCAAGGCAATGATCAAGCTAGCTAAGGACTCAAGAGTCAGAGGACTTCCCAATGAAGCCTTCATCAAAGACAAAAACTATGAAGCGTGATTGAAGGGAAAGCAGACAAAGGAAAGTAATCCTCTAATTCCGTCACCTTCTACTGATGGAATCCTTCAACTGCTCCACATGGACTTGTTTGGGCCAGTCTCTCCAGTGACTATAAGAGGCAAGAAGTATGCCCTCGTCGTTATTGACAATTATTCAAGATATACGTGGGTCATCTTCATAGCCAACAAATCTGATGTCAAGACTGAGTTGCCGATACTGCTGAAGAAACTCAACGTGGAAAAAGACATCAAGATTCAGAGAATTCGCTCAGATAGAGGGACTGAATTTCTCAACTCAGTCATAAAAGAGTACTGCGACACATAGGAGATTTTGCACGAGACTTCAGCAGCTCGCACTCCCCAGCAGAACGGTCTTGCTAAACGAAAGAATAGAACATTGAAAGAAGCTAGCAAGAATGCTCCTAGCAGACTCTGGACTACCCTCAAAGTTCTGGGCTAATGCTACTGACACCGACTGTTACACTCAGAACCGCTCACTAATTACAAAGCAGCACATGAAGACACCATACGAACTATGGAAAGGGAGAATTCCTTCTATTTCTCATTTTCATATCTTTGGTTGTCCTTGTTTTATCCACAATAACGGGAAAGATCAGTTAAAGGTCTTTGATAGCAAATTTGATCAAGGAGTGTTCTTAGGATACTCTTGAGTCAGTAAATCCTTCAGGGTCTTTAACTACCGGACCCTTTGTGTGGAAGAAAGCCCTCATATTATTTTTGATGAGTTTGTTAATGAGGACATGAAACCTAAGAAGACAATTACTGAAGATGTCAGCAGCAAGCTACAGGATCTCACACTGAATAATAAAACCGAAAATATTCAGCATTGTTGGGATGATGAGTCAGACGAAGAAGAAATCCAGACCCATCCCGCAAGCACTGTAGCTGACCTGATTCTACTAAACAGAATCAACATCAGGTAACAATGGTTGATGAGGAAGCCCCAGTGGTAACTGAGACCTCTACTGAGAATATAAACTCCGGGGGAACGATTGATGTTCATGAGCTAAATGCCCCTGAACCTGAAAACTCAGTAGATCCTGACCTTCTTACTGAATTGCTTCAATCACAGAATAGCACTACTAAAATGCCTAACACTCATGTTGAGTGTACAGAAGTAATCTCAGAAGAAGAAGCCAAACTCAGAAGTTCATGGCTAGACGCTCACTCTTCTGATCTAATCATCGGAGATCCATCAGCAGTAGTAAGGACAAGATCTAGATTAAGTCAAGGAGAAAGCGCTCTCTACTTCTGTTTCTTGTCTACTGAAGAACCTCAGTCAATAGAGGACGCTCTCAAAGATGCTGACTGGATCATTGCCATGCTAGAGGAGCTGCATCAGTTTGTCCGAAACAAAGTTTAAGAGCTTGTTGACAGACCTAGACACCAACACGTAATCGGTACTAAGTGGGTCTTCAAAAACAAGCGAGATGAAAACAACGTCATAGTAAGAAACAAAGCTCGACTTGTTGCCAAGGGATATTGTCAAGCAGAGGGAATAGACTTTGACGAAACGTTCACTCCAGTCGCCAGATTGGAAGCCATTCATCTATTCCTGGCCTATGCAACACATCAAAGATTCAAAGTATATCAGATGGATGTTAAGTCACCGTTTCTGAACGGCGTACTGAAGGAAGAAGTCTACGTGGAACAACCGCCCGACTTTCAACAGGGACATCAGGTCTATAAACTTTGGAAAGCTCTGTATGGGTTAAAACAAGCACCCATGGCTTGGTACGATACCATATCTGACTTTCTTCTTCATAAAGGTTTTTAGAAGGGAACAGTAGATCGCACTCTGTTCAGCATTAAGTCAGGCGATGAAATTCTACTAGTGCAAATCTACGTGGACGACATTATTTTCGGTTGCAAGAACGTGACTATATGTCAACAATTCGAGAAAAAAATGAAGGAGAAGTTCGAGATGTCCATGATGGGAGAGTTGAACTACTTCCTCGGTTTTCAAGTGAAGGAATCACCTGAAGGAATATTCATCAACCAAGCCAAGTACACTCGAGATCTCCTGAAAAGATTTGGCTGCGACTTATGCAAGCCTGTCAAGATCCCCATGAACACGAATTTTAAAATCGATCTTCTAGAGCTCCGCCATGCTCTATCTTCTAGAGCTCAGGTCCTCACCCTCGCCTGCCAGAGGCCCTTCGCCGCCAGATCATCATGATGGTGGTGATGATGACAAGACACCCAAGGATGCAGAGAAGGGAGACTCTGCTGAGGGAAAGACTCCCAGCAAGCAGGGCGATTCACCACCTCCTCCTCCGGAATCAGGTGTTGCCCTAGTTGTGTCGTCGTCTAGACAACAACAGCTCACTGCCTCTGAGCAGAGGCTCGGTACCTCCTCTTATCAGATCAAGCCAATAGGTATCGTGTCCTCAAAGTCAGTCAACCGAGCGATCAGAAAGCAAGGAGACAAGAATCGTCTCCTGACTAAAGATGTGCACCTGAAGTGGGCACAATACACAAAAGCTCAAACCGAGAAGGTTGACTCACTGACTGGCGCAGTCAAGAAGATCTCAGACGCTCCTCCTCCTAACTTTTAGGAGATCGTCGAGACTGCACTGGCAGCTCAGAAGGCGGACATGGCCGCTCAATGTCAGCAATTGCTGGAAGCTCAACAGAAGAAATTCTCAGAGCAACTGACTGTGACCCTGGCCAGTGTCCAGACTACAATGGATGAGAGGAACAGGCTTGCCACCTCAAGTGTCTCCGCAGCTATTGAAACTCAGGCGGCAGCCCTGAAACTCATTCAGAAGGAAATGACCGACTCCTCAATGCATCGCTTCTACAACATCGTAATCAGACAGATGCCCAAATCCGACAAATCCGAAAGGATCAGGAGGATGACTGGGTGCATTACTGTGATGCAGTCGGGGATTTCAACACCACTTCTACACAAATCAAGTCAGTTGTCTACGCCCTCCAGCGGGAAGTAACAACAATCAAGGCTCTCCTAACCTCGGCAGATGATGCCAAAAAGGGGGAAGGAAGGATGAAGGAAGTGTTGATAGAGTCAGCCGAGAGGGAACAAATTAAGGGGGAAGGTTCAATTCAAGCTGGAACCAGCTCTATCCCCCCTCCCTTAGTCGATACAGAGGCTCAGCCCATTGCTCCTGAAGCAGGGCCTTCTGAGCCTCAGTAGCAGCAGACAGCTCAGGCTGGAGGATCGGGTGAAGAATCCTCAACCCAGGCGCATATCGATGATGTGGCCCATTTTGTCGAAGGCTCTGATGAGGAAGAGGAGCCCCTGCCAACCCAAAGGCCCGCAAAGGAGATTGCTACTGAGAGCACTCCCCCTCCTTCTCCGTCGCCTAAGTTTAAATGTCGAGAAGAGCAGGAAGAGCAGGACAAAAGGGTGGCACAACAGCTGCAAGACAAGCTTTATTACGAAGTCAGGATGGAGGAAGAAGCCAAGCTGAAGAGAAAGAAGAAAGTTCCCATGTCTAGTACGTCGAAGAGTAAAGCAAAACTGATATTGGCTCAGCGGAAGAAGCAAGCACAATCTGCTCCTGAGCCTACTAAAGACTCTGATACCGACAACCTGCCTCTTGCTCAAAGGCTAAAAAATCTTCCCAAACTCATAGCTGAGCAGGAAGCAGAGGACAAAGCCACGTGGGACGCAGTGCAGAAAGGCCTCAACTTCCGAACCAGAGACAGACGTGCTGCTGAGATGAGAGAGAAGAAGAGACATGCTGATCTGGCTAAGATCATTGAGCTGACTGAACAAGCAGCCAGAGAGCCTATCCTAGATCGCAGCAAGCAGGTTCCAAGGACATCCAAATTCTTCAAGCGCGGTGCTCAGAAGACACACTTAAAGAAAACTACGCATCGCCGCGTCGACAAGTGGATTCCGTGGAACTTGAACGAGGAGTGGGAAGAACTGAAGGACGACTTCATCAAGGAATAATATGTATGGCAGTGCTATCCTCCAGAAGTTTCGGTGGTCGATCTATTTGATCAATATCTATATCATCACGACCCCAACTTCAGAGCTCAGATAAAGCTCCTGCTGTTCAAAGACAAGCTGCCATTCACAGCCCCTGCCTATTGCCCACTGAATCCTCCGAGGACTGTTCAAGGGGTCGTCTGCACGAAGGAAATTGAAGAGGAGGTAGAGATACCTGTCCGTCACAACAATCTCGATATCTTGACGACGGATGATCTCGTTCCCATCCAGGCCCTGAGGGAGAGGATCTACAAATGTTACGGGTTGGATGCTCTTGCTGCCAAGTTTGCTGCCTTCAAAGCCAAGATCAAGAAATTCAGGCGTTAGCAACTTCAGCTTTTCTTCATTCTTTTTGTAATAGCTTAGACTGATGTACTCTCTTGTCATATATTAATATATCAGTTTTTGCTGTTAGCCAGACCACTACTCATTGCCTTAGGCTGTGTTATCTTTCATTTAACACTTTCTGATCACTGAAGTGATCTGACACACACTCACATAACCATATTTCTTCTGATGTGCCTATCTCTTATGAGTTGTTAACCTTGTTATCATTGTTCAGTTGTTACTGAATCTTCTTGGGTTAGTACTTTAGTACTTAGTGGTTTTGGCATCATCAATTAGGTGGAAATTGTTGAGTTATGAGTCAGTGGTCGTTTAGATCATTAATAGGTGGTACTTAGAACTGACGTCAGCAGTTCATGTACTTAGGACTTATTGTTATATTTCGGTAATGGGGGAAATTGTAGTGATTTTCATCGCTATAGAATTGAAGATCCCAAAACCTGTCCTGAACCCGTTGTGTGTTTCGAACTTGATGATGTAATAGGCTAGACATGTTCTTATATTCCTTGATTCTTTTGTCTAAGTCCTGTAAGGGGTGTTGTTGGTCTGAACTTCAGTAGAGAAGTTAAATTCCAGAACCCCATGCAATCAGTTTGTAGTGTCTTCAGGTCCTCCAGCTGATTGTTCTCAATAGAAGATTCTTATTAGCAGACCTCCGTTGAAGACTCAGTACGATCCTTATCTACTAAATGTGAGAAGAGCTCAGTACCTTCAGAGTCACCAGCTGACTGCTCTCAGGAGAAGATTTTTATCAGCAGACTCAGATGAAGAAGTCAGTATGATCGATCCAGATCTACTGAACGCATGCAACTCAGTTGCAGATCCGACAAGGAAACAACTGCCCGACTATTATCATTCGAAGTCAGTAGAGTTTATTCAATACGAGGATCAGTGAGAGTCAATTCGGATAAAGACTGATGTCTAACAAGTCTCACCTACCACAAACCTCGGCCAATGAGAACCAACCAAGTCTTACCTGCTCTAACGATTAAAGCAGCTCTCATGTACAGAAGCCAACCACTCTACGGCGCTCGTTCGAAAACTTATGGCCGTTTTCCTTGGAAGTTTGTGATGTGGCATCGTCCTCTCCAACAGACACATGCCTGGGTCACGACTATAAATAGAGAAGAGTCTCCAAGCTCAACACACGGGACATCAAAGGGAATACAAGCTCATTGCATACAAACTCTCTAGCGCATTCAAGCCGATCCAGCGAAGAACTTGCTTAGTTGAAAATCCGTAGTTCTTCTCTCTAGAGATTCTTTAGTTCCCTCTTCTCTATCTAAGCTCCACTGTTATATCCATAGCTTAGAACCTTCGAAGGAGTTCACTTTTCTGTGAATTGTTCTTATTGTAAGAACTCTTTCATTGTTGGAGAAAATCCCCTCCCCTTCAAACTTCAGTTTGATTTGTAAAGTCACTAAGGACTATAACGTAGAAGGGTATGTCCAGCATACAGATTCCTTGATAAGGCTTGCACAGATTAATCAACAGGAACTCCTGTTCTGCAGGACCGTGGACGTAGGATCTTGCGTATCCGAACCACGTTAAAAACTGCTTGTGTTATTTACTGTTTTATTGCATTGTTCTCAAACCAATTTACAAACTCATACTTTGCATAAAATGTATTTAAAAGTGCACCAGCTAAAGCAACTTTGGTTTACGAAAACACATTTTCAAATGTGACGAAGTTCAACGGGCCCCACACTTATCCGCACTGAAACTCTCCGACTGAACTCTCTATACTGACAGAAGTCAGTAGAACAGACTCAGTAGTTGAGACACTCTGACCCACGATCAGAAGGTTATTATTTGGCACTATTCATCAGTCGCACTTATCAGCTTAGCTGACCTTCGCGTTTGAGGAAAAACTTGTACTCATGTGTATTCACCCCCCCCCTTCTACACCTTACACTCGTCTGCGGACCAACAAAACGCATTGGCACCAACTCGTTCTTTTCATTCTTCACAACTTAGAAACTGGACTTCTTTGGCACCACACTGGACTCACCCATTTTTTATCGGATATAGGATATATAATCCCCATAGAAAGAAGTTTCAGCACCTCCTTAACCACAACCTCTCGCATGTTTGGATTGAGTTTTCGTTGATGATCACGGAACGGCTTGCTATCAGACTCCATATTAAAACAGTGAATGTAGATGTCGGGACTTATGCCGGTGATGTCGGCTAAAGTCCATCCAATTGCCTGCTTGTGCCTCTTCAAGACTTCCAATAACGCCTCCTCTTGAAGTTTGGTTAAAGCCTTGTTAATGATGATTGTCAGCGTCTCATCTTCTCCAAGATAGGCGTACATCAAGTGTGTTGAAAGTTGCTTTAGTTCCAGAACTGGTGGCTTTACCAACGAGGGCAGGATTCTGTCAGAATCGACCTGTCTGTGCAATAGGGCGATACTGCCGACGGTTGCAAATTCGGGAGATGCATAAAGTGCCATGATGCTCTCCTTATTTTCTTCATCCCTCATGTCGTTGGCAACCAAATCAGTGAATCCCTTCGTAAGAGTGAGCTCTTGCATCAAATGCGTCTCAAGATATTCTTGGACTAGGCTCTCAATCTCGTTAGTAGAAAATACAACTTCATTCTTATGATAATAAGGTTTCCTAAGTGCATTTGCTATATGATGAACATAAATCTCATTATGATACCTCACACTTATAGAACCTACATCAACATCAATCACAATAACAGTTTTCAAAAATGGTCTACCTAACAAAACACACGCAGTACTCTCAACTTGTCTATCATTTGTATCTATAACATAGAAATCAGCAGAATAGACAAAATTGTTAATTCTAACGAGGATATTTTCTAGTGAGCCTATTGATGCAATGCATGACCTATCTGCAAGTTGTATAATCACCCTAGTATCTACTAACTTAACTCCAGTTAATTGATTATACACAGATAATGGCATAACACTTATAGACGCACCTAAATCACACATAGTCTGTTTAATCATCACATTACCCATAAAACAAGGTAAAGTGAACATACCTGGATCCACGCACTTGGCTGGTAGCATCTTCTGGATGATAGTCGATACCGAAGTATCCATCAACACCTTCCCAGACTGTTGGATTTTTTCCGCTATGAAGTCTTTGACAAATTTCCCAAATTTAGGTATTTTAACAGCCTCTAAGAAGGGTATATTGATTCCTAGCTTCCCAAACAACTTCATACAATCCATGTATTCTTTGTTCGGTGTCCGTTTCCTCGCCAAAGCTTCCGAAAGTGGAGGTGGAATTACTGCTTTAGGCTCTGACTGGGCAGGTTGGCCCTCGCTGTCAGACTGTTCAATCTGCTCTTCAGCTTCAAGATTCTGTCATGCTGAAGACTCTGCTGGACTGCTCTGCCTGGAGCAGTCTGCCCTGTTCCAGTTTGATTATTTTGGTGGCGCTCACCTTCGGTATTGGCTCAGGTAATTTCTTCCCACTCCTCAGCATGATGTTACTACAATTATGGGAGTTCGGATTTGGCTGGGTTTGAGAAGGTAATTGCTATTGACTTCCTTTTATCTCTTGAATTAAAGAATTCAACTTGGAAATTTGTTGAGACAAATTCTCGAAGGTGCTTTGGTTATCCCTCTTGGTCTGATTAATCTCTTCCTGCATCTGTTGTTGATATGCAATAGCATTCTTTTGAGAAGAAATCATATCTACCATCATTTTCTCCAATGAACTACTCTGGTCTGTCTAGCCAGACGGCTGACTCTGCTGCTGAAATTGCCTTTGATGCGGGGGCTTGTAGGGTTGTTGATACCTTTGCTGTGGATGTGGCTGAAATTGTTGATGCTGATATGTTGGCTGCTGGTATGTTTGTGGAGGAGGAATTCTCAACTGTTGCGGTATCCTCTTATCTCCATCTTATGTTAGGATTATTCATTTGTTGTCCGTTCCAATTACCTACTGCATTAGCATCTTCACCATGACATTGCAATGAAGTATGTCCTTTATGACCGCATGCTCGACATGTGTGGTCAGCCATCGTGTGTGATGATGAAGAAGAAAAGGAGTTCTTCTCCTTGAACAAACGATCTAACTTGTCTTCGAGTTAGCTGAACTTCTCTTCCTTTTTTAGCCCAACCTTCATATCAAGATCGTCTAGAAAGTTTCCACTCGACAGGTTGACTGATCTTCTTTGCATCCTTGGACCTTTATCTTGTGATATGGACTCGGCAAGGCCTTCAATGATAGCATTGGCATCATTATAGTAACCATTACCAAAGTTACCCTTCAACCCAACATTCACCATAGTTTTGGACTCATCTGTCATCCCTTGGTAAAAACACTGTAGCAAATCCACATTAGGTGATTTGGACAACTATCAACTAGATTTCCAAAGCGCTCCCAATATGCTCCAAAGGACTCATCAAGTTCTTGAGCAATTCCCGAAATCTCTTTTTTAAGAACATTGGTCTTTGATTGAGGGCAGTACTTGTCCAAGAATGTCTGACGCATCTAAGCCCATGTAGTAATCGACCTAGTCGAAGATCATAAAATCATGCACGAGCTCCGTCTTGAAGAGTGAAGGGAAATGCTTTAAGTTTTAAAGCATCCAAATTCCCTGCCTATGCAAGTAGCAAACTTGATTAAATTCCTCCAAGAAAGAGAAAGGATTCTCGTTCAGCTTCCCATAGAATTTTGGACATGCTGCGACTAAATTCAATTTCACGCCGATCTGCTTAGTAGTGGTTATGTGAATTGGTCCAGGCAAGTCCTCTCCCAAGTTTCTCGAACCTGCGTTCATATTTGGGTTGGTTGCCTCCTCGTTGGCCATGATTCCTTCTTCAGATTATGAACTATTTTCGTCAGAAAGGTGCTCTGTTTGGTCAGTCAGAGCAGTTTCAGCTTCTGTTTCGCTGGTTCCGTCACCAGCTTCTGTTCTGTCCTCCGTCTGGGCAGTTGAAGCAGTTACTGGCTGCGACAGAACTCGTTGCTTTCGCAGCTTTCCCTACTTCCTATGCTTTTTTGCTGTCTTTTCGATGATCAAATTCTAGGATAGGGTGAGAAGACCTGCTCATGCTACACTCAAAAAGCACAAAAGATCAATGGGAAAATAAGCTAAAAATAACACCGTTCCCCGGCAACGGCGCCAATTTGGTGATCATTGTTTTAACCAAATAAATCCTGCAAATATGTTAGAACTTAAATCAGTATAGCAAAAAGGTATCGAACACAGGGAACAGAGATTTTAAACATTAAATTCCTATTAATCTATGGGGTTGGTTAGCGACCACGCAAATTTCGGAGTTTTCTAAATCCTAAAACAAGAAAGTAAAAAGTAGGAATAAATATTCGAATAAAAATTTGCAATAAATGGGTCCAGCAAGATGATTCACTCACACAAAATCGATCATCGACACTAAAGATAAATTAATTCCTATAAATTAATTAGTTGTAGAACGCCGTAATTAAACTGACACATCCCCTATTCCCCCTTAATTATTCGATAGTCTCCATGGTGGACATTGAAGCAACTACTTCTCTAAGTTAGATGCAATCTACGTTGGTGGGCAATCAATAGATTTAACACCTAATCAACTTTAAGAACTAAGGGAACCCAATTTAGGAGCCTACTCGTATGGTGGGCATCTAATAGTCTCCTACCAAATTAATCATATTGTTCTAAGGATAATTATGCTACTTATTTAGCTTAATCTCACGAGAAACGATGGAAGTACTAAATTAGCTACGAATTAAACTAACAGAGGGTGATCAACCCTAGATTAACTAACCCTATTAATTAACCAAGATTAATTTGAAACCTAAGTAATTAATTATTAAAACTTAAGTCTCACGAAAACATTAAAGTGTGTGCTTCACATCTCGCCGCCCTTAAGAATTTAGCTACGCATACTGGTCCGGCTGGGCAGACAGACGACTTAACTGGGCAGAAAATAAAACATGCTTGAACTCGGAAATAACATGCACGAAATGTAAATCAAGAAACTGTAACGAACTGAAACACGACGAAGAACGAAAACGAAAACTGAAATATTAAAAAACATTGAATGATAGAAATCGAGTATCCAAATCCAAAGCAATAAGAACAATCTCCAAAGAAAAACTAGAAATATGAAAAGTAGTGTTTGTTTCTTCCTAATCTATAGACTAAAGTGCACGGTCTTCTTCCTTCTCGGTTGTTGTCCTTCTTGCTGATCTTGGGGTGAATAATGGATGATAAAAAAAATGTAATTTTCGTTCACCCCTTGGGTTATATATGGCTGCTGTCTTAATCCTTGTAGAAGTAGGGTTTTGTCCTTCATTATGGAAATATTTTAGTTAGATATAGAATATTTAAATCTTTTCATATCTTCTCTTCCCTTATCTTCAACCTTCCTTCTTTGATATTTTGTCCAAAAACACTCATTAAGCCTTCAAAACGCGTATGCCAGCTCTGCACCTTGTCATTCGCCAAATCAGCCTAAAAATCTACAAGACAACTCAGAAAATACGGTCCAACTGCCCAGGTGGGCGCCAAAACAAACAGAATTTGCATAGTACGAATTAGACTCATCACCGATAGAGGGCCAATGGACGGCCTCCTTTGGCCCTCTGCATTTCAAACGAAAAAAAACCATATTGGCATAAATTTCTACAACACAAAACATTCAATGATTGAAGAGATGTAATGAAGGACAAAAAAAAATCTAAATGGCAAAAATTGTGTTTTGTTTTAGTGGTAGGGTATATTTACTTTTTCACATAGTGTATAGGGTTAGTAGTGCAAAGGGGGGAATTGCAAAGTAGGCAATTCAAATAATCCTAATTGCAAAAATAGGCACTTTTATTTAAAATTACATCCAGTAGGCACTTTGATTATTTTAATTTTGAAATTCATATGTTTGTGTGCAATGTATAGTAGATCATTGATGGGTAGTATAAATATTGTTAGAAGATAGAGAACTAAAGTTATTATTTAGAATTTTCTGGTTAGTTTATATAGAAATATTAGCTTTAGTTCTCAATATTTTCTCTTAAATTTTGACAATTAACTTTAGTTCTACATTATAGTGAGAGTATTTGTTGGTCCGGAGACGATAAGTCAGGTGTAGAGGGGGGGGGTGAATACACCTGAGCTCAGTTTCTTTTTCTCGATAAAGGTCAGCTGAGCTGATGATTGCAACTGATGAACAGTGCCAAATAAGCCTTCGATCGCGGGACAGAGTGAGTCAGCTACTGAGCTCTCTCCTACTGACTTTTGTCAGTACTTTGAGAATCAGTCGGAGACTGTTGTGCGGAAAGTGTGGGGCCCGAAATTCGTCTCTTTTGAAAACACGTTTTAGCAAGTTAAATCTTTTGGCTGTGCGCTTTATAAATTACGTTTTATGCAAGCTTATGATTTTCAAGTCAGTTTGAATGCTATGCAATAAAACAGTAAAAGAACACAAGCGATTTAACGTGGTTCGGATACGCAAGATCCTACGTCCACGGTCCTGAACAAGGCAGGAGAACTTGTTGATTATTCTGAGCAAGCCTCGAGCGGGGATACTGCGTGCGCTGGACAGTTCCCTCTAAGTTATAGTCCTTAGCGACTTTACAATCCAAACCTAAGTCTGAAAGGGAAGGGAATTTTCTCCAATTGAGAAGGAGTTCTTACAATAAGAACAATTCACTAAATGTGAACTCTTTCGAATCTAAGCTATAAATATGACAATGAGCTTAGTCTAGAGAAGAAAGGGATGTAAGAACTCTAGAGAGAAAAACTGAGAAATCTTCTAAGTATGCAAGTTTTCCTCTGGATGATCTTTGAGTGTTCTAGATCGTTTATGAACTTGAGCTTGTCCCTTTGAAATTCCGTTCTTCGGAGCTTCAAAAACTTCTCTATTTATAGTTGTGAGTTATGGCATATGTCCGTTGGAGACGACGATGCCACGTGTCACAAGCTTCCAAGAAAAACGGCCATTAATTCGAACTTGTTGCAGCAGGGCAGTTAATGCACTGTTCATGAGAGCAGCTTTACTGTATAGAGTAGGTAAGCGTTGTCGGCTTCTCATTGGTCGGGATTTGTAGTTGGTGAGAATATCAGAGTTGACCGTTCAACAACCTCGTATGTCTTCTGCTGAACTTTTCGAAAAGACTTGAATAGCCGGGTCGCTTTCCGTAGGATACAGTAGACTGAAAAAGTCTCTGTCTTCTTCAGCTGAGTCGGCTGACACGGCATCTACTGAGTAGGTCAGCTGTCGACTGCGAAGGTACTGTGCTTGTTTCTCGTTCTTCCTGCGATGACTATCAGCGGGAGTAGTCTTCTGCGATGATTTGTCGGTGATGCGCCGTCTTCGGCCGAGTGGAAGATCAGTGGCCGATCGAAGAACACAAGCGATTACACTGATGACGTGGGGTTCTGAAAAGTATCTTCGACAGAAGATCAGTTCAACAATTACCCCGTACATGACTTAGACAAAAATAATAATCAATACATCAAGTCTAACGTATACATCAGCTAATCCTAACGACACACTAATCTACTGATATCAGCTAGGTTTTGGGATCTTCAATTCCATAGTACTACTATGATTTCCCCCAATTTTCTTTTAACCGAACAACAGCTGAGTATCATCTACTGACTCATATCCAACAATTTCCCCCTAATTGATGATGCCAAAACCTCTACCTCTACCTCTTAAACTTCTCAAGTCTATAAAAGATGCTATCCTACTGACAGCAATTTCCCCCTTACAACATTCTGAGGAAAAAAATAAAGGAATTTCAAAACTTCAGTAGGTGGGAGATAGGCAAAATCAGAGAAACTGACTATGAGTGTGTGTCAGATCACTTAGTGATCAGTCGTGAAAAACACGATGCAAAGAGCTGGAAGACAATGATTAATTATCTAAAAAGCAATAGGAACTGATATATATATAATCAATGATGTACAAGCTCCTACAGCTATTACAACAGAAATCAAAAAGAAGGAGAAATCACTGCTGACGCTTGAAGCGTTTAGTCCTTTTCTTGAAATTAGCAGACTTCTCAGCATGAGGATCCAGGTAATAATACTTGTAAACTCTGATCCTGATCTCCTGGATTTCTTCGTTGTCAAGAGGATTGTCAGGCAGCAAACCCAGATGGAATGCAGCTTCCTCTATCTCTCTCTCAATGTCCTTCGTGCACATCAGTCCACTAGCAGTTCTTGGCGGAGGAATACGTCGGAAAGCTGGGGTACTGAAGGGAATATTCTGTTCTTCCATAATCTGTCTCAGCTGATCTCTGAATGAGATATCAAATCTCGAGATTAGTTCGTCGAATAACTGATCAGCTGGACAGTTGAGAGGATAAATGCGCCATACAAAATAGCCTTTAATAAAATCCTCTTTCAGCCTTTCCCAATGGACGTTCATATCAGCCGGCACCCATTTATCCACATGCGGGATATGAATATTCTTAACATATGGGCCCCTGATGAACTTGGATCCTCTTGGGATCTGCCTCCTCGGATCAGCTGTTGGCTTGAGAGATAAGCTACGCATTTTCGCCAAGTCAGCTATCCTTTTCTTTTCGCGGAGTGCGGCTGCTCTACTGTCTCCTCGCCTGAGACTTAAACCTTGCAGCATCGCCTCCCAGGTCGCTTGATCTTCCGCTATCTGCTCAGGTGTTAGAGTAGAAGTGGGAATACTCTGAGCAGTAGGTTGGATCTCAGTCGGAAGAGCCTTAGCAAAATCTGCTTGGGCTTTCTTCTTCTGCTCTTCGACCGACCCGACCTTTTTCTTGCCTTTGCCCCTAACAGCTTTGCCCTTGGGATTCTTTGCTGCTTCTGCTGCCTCTTCAAGCTGACGCTCATGGTCGAGCTTATCCTGCAGCTGTTGGGCAATTTTGAGGTCATAAGCCTCTTGCTCCGCTTTTGATTTGAACTTATGGACCGGGGAGGAAGGAGGAGTAGATACAGTTGCAATCTCCTTCCCCGGCCTCTGCGGTGGCAATTGTTCAGGCTCAAGCTCTTCTTCTTCTGTCTCCTGCTCAATAAATTTTGCTACTTCTTCAATGTGAGCAGCAGAAGAGGAGATGGGGGTTGGCTGAAGTGGAAATTCTAGGAGAAGGACCTCAGAAGAGTTCTTATCCTGAGTAGTAGAGGGTCCTTCCTCCTGAGCCCTTTCCCCCTGAGTCTGTGCGGGTTCTTCAGCTGTGGAGGGTCTCTCCTCCTGAACTATTTCCCTGATAATCTGTACATCAGCTGTATCCGTTTCAGGTTCATCTTTTATTATACCTTCCCCCTTTTTGGCATCAGCAGCCTTATCGAGGTTGGTACGGATAGCTGTGACTTCTTTCTCAAGCTTGTATACTGAGTCCTTGATCTGAGTAACTGTAGAGTCGAAGTCCTTGACCAAGTCACAGTATTTCTCCCAGTCCTTCTCTTGATCTGCCCTAGATCGATTGAGATGAGCAACTGACTCCTGGCGGAGTTTCAGCAGGGCTAGATCATTAGATTCCTTCATCTCCTTCTGAATCTCGTTCAAGGCCGCAGCCTGTTGCTTAATAACAGTCTGGAGGCTGCTTGTAGCCAACTTGTTTCGCTCATCCATTTGAGCTTGGACTGTTGTGAGAGCATGAGTCAGCTGCTCAGTAAATGTTTTGTGCTGAGCTTGGAGCAGCAAATGACTCTGTGCAGATAGATCTGCTTTCTACGCTATCAAAACCTGCTCGATCATCTCCTTAAAATCAGGCTGCGAAGGAGCCTCTTGAGGAGTGGAGATGCCAGCGGCTAGCTTATTCAGGCTATCAGTCTGCGCCTTCGTATACTTCTCCCATTTGATATGGACGTCTTTGGCGAGAAGTCTGTTTTTAGTTCCTTGGCGTCTGATTGCCTTATTCACTGATTTGGAGGACACGGAACTAATGGGTTGAATCTGGTAAGAGCTTGTTCCGAGCCTTTGATCAGAAAACACGAGGAGCCCTCCCGACCGTACCCGGAGCGCCCTGAGCCTCACCTGATGTACCAGGGGGTGGTGATTGGCTCTTCTCATGGGGAGTTGGTCTCTCAGCAGAGCCTCCCAACTCTGCATCCTTGGGGTTGCCTTCCATCTCCTGATCTTGTTCTTGGTCATCACCCTCATCAGCAGGAGGAGATGGAGGCGGAGCATTAGCGAGCGAGGAGGCGTGGTACGCGAGCTAAGAAGATAGAGCATAGCAGCTCGAAGATCCTCGAAGGACGCCAAATCAGTTAGCTCCCCGAATCCGATCTCTGCCTGTAAATCTTGCTCCTCTGTTAGTAGTTCGATGGCTGACTGAGTTTTTGCAAAATCTATCAGAATATCCCAATTTAAGAACCTCAGTAGCATCTGAACTCTTGCCCTGATGGCAATGTCAACCAAGTCTTCATGCTCAGCTATCTCTGGAATCTGATCGTGAATCTCAGCTGTAGCACGTAGACGAATGGTATGAGTTGTTGTCCATTCAGTCTCTTCAGTTGGCTCTCGAATGTCCGACTGAGTGTCATCGGAGCTGATGACTTGAGCTTTCTCCTTAAGGGTGGCTCCTTCCATCCCTATATCGGAGTCCAAAGTTTGCTCATCTTGAGGTGGAGGAGGAGCCTGTTCTATGACAGTTATCGGCTGAGCCACAGTGACCTCAGCTGGTCGTGGCTTGATAAGCCTCCTCCTTTTGGGTACATCAGCGGGAGATGGCAGGGCAGGAGCAGCTCTCTTCTGCTCAGGTGGCCCTTTGCCAATTGACTTCTCCGTCACTTCTTTAGTCTTAAACTTTATCAGCTTAGTGTTGTACAGCTTTGAGTCATCAAAAGCTGAGTTCCTCTGTACAACACTCTCTATTAGGACAGACATCTTAGTCCCGAATAGAAGCTTACCCGTACTGGCCAACCTCCTCTCGCCAGTGGGTATAGTAGTGAACTTCTGGGCCTGGGCTTTCATCTGAGTCGTGTAATAGTCAGCCCAGTTCACTTCTACTCCGTCGTCAATAGCCATCATCAGCTGAATCCTAGGTTTGGACAGTTGATCATACGATCCAGCTGAGCTTGTCAGTATGTGCGAGACCACATACGCTAAACCTCTGTACTGAGGTAGCAAGAGATTCCTCGGGAGAGCTGTCTTGAACGTCAGATCACTGCGTACACAGAACTTTTGCACATAAGCGTTAATCTCCTTCTCCTTATATCCGATAGGGGAGATTCCAGAAGTAGGAAGCTGAAACGCAAGGACTAGAGCCTCTCGGATGTTGAAGGTGAGCTGAGTCGGCTTCCACTTGTTCGGAGTTTTTTCTCTCATGTATGAGAAGGAAGCTTCTTCTCCTCCAGCAGCCACTGAGTTCCAGTTGAAATACACTTCTGCCACTTGCCTTGGCAGATGGGCACGCGGATGCTTGGTCACGAGGGTCTCCAACCCTGACCTCTCCAGAGCATCGAACAATGGCTCCAGATATGGGATGTCCACCTGGCGGAAAGCCATTGTGGGTTCGAACTGAATCCGGATGGCCATGATCTCCACTATTGGTTCAGGAGTCTGTACGATCGCCATAGAAATCTGCAAAACACATGTTAACACTTGAAAATAGAGTAAGTCAGTAGTTGTCAGCAGATTTGAATACATTACCGAGTATGAGAGCTTGAGAGATGCACAAGCAAAGCAGTTATAAGAAGTTTGAGATGGAAACTTATTTGCGATAAAAGCTCTTAGGATTTGATAATGGCGAAAAGTGAGGAAAAAGATAGAAGATGAAAGATTTTGTATATATTGGCTTGATTGCAAGTTTCAATCCAACGACTGAGTTTTAATCTTCCAAAAACTATGAACGGCTAAGATTTAATGTTATAAAAGGAATGATTACAAAAGCCGCCTAAAATATAGATCGACGTAATAAAGGTAAGTGAGAAGACATGCATTAAATGCGCGACAGACAGCATTAATTACTCAGTTTATGCAAATGAAAAGGTTTCCTACTGACCTTTCCTTAAACTATTAATGGCGGGAAATGAATGCACATTAACTACTGAGTGTGAGCGACTGATGCAATAAATGCGAGCATGCTTCAAAAAAAATAAGTACACAAAATTACGCAAACCTCTTCAACTTGAACTTATCACCTGGTTACTGAACCTCTTCAGCTGAACTTATCAGTGGTTACCGTTATGTATAAGGAGAATGGTTGTCATGTTGATGACTATGTTCCCCCTTGCTGTGTACAGTGTGACTTTCCCAACTGAGTCACTGTACTTAGTTATCTGACCTGTTGTACTGATTCCTTATGCTGATACCAATTGTTACCAATTGTTGGGCAATGATGTTCTCGGTAGTCGGCATCTACCGACGCATCTCGAGGGATCCGGTGAGACCTAGCTCAACCGATAGTTCTCCGAACTTCTTCTCGAGCTAGTGGTTTGGTCGGTATATCGCGCCCTTTGCTTGTCGGTATGGATCTTCTCCATCCTGATATCCTTCTTTTCGACATGGTCTCTGATGAAGTGGTGTCGGATATTCACGTGCTTGCATCTGGTATGTAGAACTGGGTTCTGAGTTATGGCAATTGCACTTGTGGAGTCGCAGTAGATGGGCACTTCATCCTGAGTTATACCATAATCTCTAAGTTGTTGTCGAAGCCAAAGGATGCGGGCACGAAGCAACTTCCTCGCAGCCATGTACTCGGCTTCGGTAGTGGACGTTGCTGCGAATGCTGCTTCTTTGAAAACCAAGAAATCGGCTTGCTGCCCGTGAACCGACAAGTTCCGGAAGTTGACTTTCGATCTATCCCGCATCCCGCATAATCGGCATCGAAATAACTCCGTTAGTATTAAGTTATCATCGGCGAGGATACCATAACCCAACATCAGGTGTTCCTCTTAAATAGCGCAGAATCTTCTTCGCTGAGTCTAAATGACTTCGCTTGGGATCCGCTTGGAATCTTGCGCATACACCTACAGCATAAGTTATGTCAGGACGGCTAGCTGTTAAATAAAGTAAAGAGCCTATAATAGCTCTATAGTCAGTAGAGTTAACAGAACTCTTTGTCTAGATCGATTTTAAAGTTCGTGTTCATGGGGATTTTGACTGGCTTGCTGGAGTCGCAGCCGAATCTCTTAAGAAGATCTCGAGTGTATTTGGCTTGATTGATGAAGATTCCTTCAGGTGATTGCTTCACTTGAAATCCAAGGAAATAATTCATCTCTCCCATCATGGACATCTCGAATTTCTCTTTCATCATCTTCTCGAACTGCCGACATATGACTTCGTTTCTACGTACCGAAAATGATGTCGTCCACGTAGATCCGCACCGGTAGAATGTCATCTCCCGACTTTATGTTGAATAGGGTGCGATCTATCGTCCCCTTCGAAAACCTTTACAAGTAGAAAGTCCGATAGGGTATCATACCAAGCCCCGGGTGCTTGTTTTAACCCATACTGAGCTTTCCTAAGTGCAGTACACTCGATGTCCCTGCGCGAAAGCCGGGCGGTTGTTCCACGTAGACTTCTTCCTTCGATGCGCCGTTCGGAAAAGCTGACTTCACATCCATCCGATATACCTTAAATCCCCGATGTGTTGCATAAGCTAGGAAAAGACGAATGGCTTCCAATCTAGCGGCCCGGAGCGAACGTTTCATCAAAGTCAATTCCCTCTCGCTCGATTGTATCCTTTAGCAACTAGTCGAGCTTTATTTCCGACAATGACAATGTTTTCATCTCGCTTGTTCTTGAAGACCCACTTAGTTCCAATCACGTGCTGATGTCTAGGTGCGTCGACAAGCTCCCAAACTTCATTTCGACGAACCGGTTCAGCTCTTCTTGCATAGCCATGACCCGGTCGGCATCTTTAAGTGCGTCCTCTATCGATCGAGGTTCTTACGTAGACGAGAAAACAAGAGTAAAGTGAGCTTTCTCCTTGACTTAATCTTGATCTCGTCCTTATAGTTGCTGATGGATCTCCAATGATAAGATCCGAAGAATGAGCATCGAGCCACGAACGCCCGAGTCGGGCTTCTTCTTCGATACTACTTCGCACGGTCGGTAGGTGTATTAGGCATTTCGAGTAGTGCGTTGTGCGATCGTAAGCGGTTCGAGTAAGAAGGTTAGGATCTACCGAGTTTCCGTGGTTCGGGGGCATTTAGCTCGGGAACATTAATCGTTCCCCCCCGAGTTTATATTCTCGGTAGAGGTCTCAGTTACCACAGGGGCTTCCTCATCGACCGATGTTACCTGTTGTTGATTCGGTTCGATAGAATCAACTAGGTCAGCTACATTGCTTGTTGGCTGAGTCTGAATTTCTTCATCGTCTGACTCATCATCCCAACAATGCTTTGGATCTTTTCGGCTTTATCATTCATCCAGATAGAATCAACTAGGTCGGCTACATTCTTTGCGACATCTTCGATTTGACTTTGTATCTTTCCTCGTTCTCGGTAACAAATTCATCAAAAACAACATGAGGGCTTTCCTCCACGCAAAGGGTCCGATAGTTAAAGACTCTGAATGCTTTGCTGACTCGAGAGTATCCTAAGAATACTCCTTGATCAGATTTGCTATCAAAGACCTTCAACTGATCTTTCCCATTATTGTGGATAAAGCAAGGACAAATAAAACAGAAAAATGAGAAATAGAAGGAATTCTCCCTTTCCACGGTTCGTAAGGCGTCTTCATGTGTTGCTTTGTGTCGATAGTGAGCGATTCCGAGTGTAACGGGCGGTGTCGGTAGCATCGGCCCCAAAACTTTGAGGGTAGTCCGAGAATCTGCGAGGAGCGTTCTTGCTTTGCTTCTTTGAGTGTTCTGTTCTTACGTTCGGCAAGTCCGTTCTACTCGAGGGGGTGCGCGCACCGATGTCTCGTGCTGAATTCCCTCTTTATCGCAAATGACACTTTAACTACTGAGTTTAGAAACTATGTTCCTCTCGTACGAGCGTATCTTCTTAATCTTGATGTTATTTTCCACACCGAGTTTCTTCGATAGATTAGGTAACTCGGTCCGAACATCGATTTGTTGGCGATGAAGATGACCCAAGTATATCTCGAGTAGTCGTCAATGACGACGAGGGCATACTTCTTGCCTCTTATAGTCACTGGAGAGACGGCCCGAATAAGTCCATGTGAAGCGGTGAAGGATTCCATCGGTGGAAGGTGACGGAATAGGTGGATTGCTACTCTTTGTTTGCTTTCCCTTCGGGCACGCTTCACAATTTCGTCTTTGATAAACGATTCGTTGGGCGGTCCTCGACTTTAGAGTTCTTGACAAGCTTGTTCATGGTCTTGAAGTTCGGTGTGGCCGAGTCTCTTGTGCCATAGCCACTGACTTGTCACCCGATTTAGTACGTGCGAGCAAGCAAGCCTCGGGTTACTGCGGTATTCCGGTTTGCAACATAGATGTTCTTCCTCCGCAAACCCGATAACACTGTTTTCCCCTGTAGATTTGTCAACAATATCACGAAACCAAGATCAAAGATTACTCGTTAAGATTATCACGAAATTGATTGATCGAAAGGAGATTATGTTGAAGTCCTTCAACATATGTTACTCTTGAACCGTGGCGGTCCCAATGTTCGGCGTTCCGTATCCCCTTGTGTAGCCTTTTGAGTTGTCACCGAATTCAATTTTGGGACCATCTTCTTGTACGTAGTTGGTCGGCGAGGCTCTTACCGGTAAGTCATGTGTCTCGAGCGGCCGCCGTCCACTATCCATGGGTCCTTATGCACCCGCAAAACAGAGGCATTTTTAGGTACCCTTTGGTTCGATTGGGTCCTTCTTGGTTAGTGGGTGATTTTGGAGCCCAGATCTGTCTCGGGACCTTAGGAGTCCTAGACTTCTTCTTCTGAACCTTGTCAGCTTTCTTCTCCACAGGACTTGGAGATACTGACTTTCTCGGCGATGATTTTGGGTTCGGGCGCTTTCTTCTTCTCGAGTCTTAGCGCTTCTCCCGACCACGGGCTCATAGTAGTACGAGCCGTCTCGAGCCGGGTGCTCATACTGATGGCTCCTTGTATCGTTCTCGCCCATCCGACCTTCTTGGTTCCCCCCCGAATTTGATCGCGGTGTCCTGGGGCTGGAACCTTTGGTCACCGCTTGTTGCTACTCGGGCGAGGTGCAATCATTTTCTCGTTTGTTCTTCGCTCGAGGTGTGGTGTCGGCGGCTTGCACCTTTCCTCCGACGAACCTATCGGCTAGAGTTCTTTGAGCTTTTGGAGGTGGAAGCTTCGTGGGTATAGCCAAGGCCTTCTTTCACGGCGGTTGGCCGTTGTGCTCTAAGCATGCTTTCAAGCTTCTCCTTCGCTCCCAGTATTGTTCGGTCATCAAACCTCTCCGGACCTCGTCACTCCTTCCGAGTGAGTCATAGTCATTCCGCACGTCCGTGAGCTTCCGACCGAGCCGGGCTATTTCGGTCTCTTTCTCGAAATTGTCCTTGGTCGGGCCGAGATCCGAGTCTCTTGAAGCCGAGACTTAGTCATAAGAGATTCAATCTCTTCCTTGAGTCTCGCAACTAGATCCACTGACTCAGTAGAGAGACCGACAATCGAAGAAAGTCTCCGATTCTCGGCCTTTACTGTTCAAGTTCCTCGGATGGTTCTGCTTGAACTCTCTGCTCAGCTGAATCTGTTCCTCTAGTAGATCGTCGTAGGCTTGTACCACATCTAGAGGATCATCTGTGACCGAGCACGTGTCTTGTGTGCTTTGTGTGAAGAAGAGGTAATAATGTGTTTAGAATTTACCTCGGCCTCTTCTCCGGCCATCGACATTATTCGGCTGACTCATCAGGAACTGTCTCTGCGACCTCAATTGCGACGAATGTGGCTTCGTCTTCAGAAGAATACATGAATGTATCCTCCTCAATTGAGTTGTCGGATATCTCTCCGGCTATATAGGTCTCGCCGTCTCTCGGCGAATTTCTTTTTCCGGCTCTTGCCGTTCGCTCTTTGAGCGGTGAGAGTTCGGGACAATCGTGCGATAGTGTCCCTCCTTCTTGCGGTTGTAGCGGTGGATGTTCTGCTTTGCTCTTACCACCGAGTCTTTAGACGGATCGGCGAGCGGACTCCGATTTCCCGCATTCGGTAGAAGGATTAGATTCTTCTTTCTTATGATAGTCTTTCTTACCTCGAAGAAGAATCTCGGTTGTATTTCCTCGACTTTCGACTATCTCCTTTTCCCTCCGATATTTGAGAGCCATCGGTGCTAGGCCGGTCGGGGCTCGAAGTCTCGGAAGACTTTGCTATTGATGTGGCCACGGCTTTGCTTGAGGAAATAGGCTTGGCTCCGGTATTCTTGGCCGTAGCCTTGAAGGCGTGGTCGAACCGTGTGTCAGTTGGAGCGCTTAAGCACTTTTGGGGTAGGCTATGCTCGAATTCCTCCGATTTTAATTACGAAAATATAACATCGGGAGTTAGAGCATTTAGATCGAGCGACGTAAATAAGTAGCAAATGGAAGCCACTTACGTCGGGGCAACGCTCTCAAGATCTTGGTGTTCATCTCCTTGTTGGTGAACGACCGCCCGGCCCATTGATGACATTGACTTGATTGGTGAATCGACACTCGGCTCGTCAATGGTTTCGAATAGGCTCCATTGCAAAGGCGTCGAACTTCGAAGCTCTAGCTCGAGCTTATTTTCTTTGATCCGAGGGGTTCCATGGCTCGATGTACGGCCAAGGCGTCCCATAACTCTTTCGCCGTCTTGCAATCCTGTACCCTTCCGAGGTGTGAGTCACTGAGCGTAGTAAGTATGGCATTACGTGCAACTCGGTCAAGGTTGTGCGGCTTCTTTTCTTCGGGCGTGAAGGCGGATTTGTCTTTGGGAACCTTAGCACCGGTTTGTGCTCCCACGCCTCCTCCAAAGAAAATACTACGCGTCGATCATGGGAATGATCGGTCCCGACTCTAGGACATCCGACATGCGGTCATGGAGTGACGTTAGGTGTGCCTCCCGGACGTACGCGCCCATACCGTGTAGTTCTCTATTGAGAACATCGGTACCATCCTAATACCGACATATCGAGCATTGTAAGAGTAAGAGTATAAGGATGCTTGAAAAGATGCTTATGCGGTGAAAACGGTTTTCGGGATCGGTTCGAGAGGACCAAGTATTTCGAACCGGCGATCGGTTGAACACCGTGAGCTCGATACCAATTGTTGGTCCGGAGACGATAAGTCGGTGTAGAGGGGGGGGTGAATACACCGAGCTCGGTTTCTTTTTCTCGATGAAGGTCACCGAGGCGATGATTGCAACCGATGAACGAGTGCCAAATAAGCCTTCGATCGCGGGACGAGTGAGTCGGCCATCGAGCTCTCTCCTACCGACTTTTGTCGATACTTTGAGAATCGATCGGAGACTGTTGTGCGGAAAGTGTGGGGCCCGAAATTCGTCTCTTTTGAAAACACGTTTTAGCAAGTTAAATCTTTTGGTACATGCGCTTTATAAATTACGTTTTATGCAAGCTTATGATTTTCAAGTCGGTTTGAATGCTATGCAATAAAACAAGAAAAAGAACACAAGCGATTTAACGTGGTTCGGATACGCAAGATCCTACGTCCACGGTCCCGAACAAGGCGGGGAGAACTTGTTGATTATTCTCGAGCAAGCCTCGGCGGGGATCTTGTCTGTTTGGACGGTTCCCTCTAAGTTATAGTCCTTAGCGACTTTACAATCCAAACCTAAGTCTGAAAGGGAAGGGAATTTTCTCCAATTGAGAAGGAGTTCTTACAATAAGAACAATTCACTAAATGTGAACTCTTTCGAATCTAAGCTATAAATATGACAATGAGCTTAGTCTAGAGAAGAAAGGGATGTAAGAACTCTAGAGAGAAAAACTGAGAAATCTTCTAAGTATGCAAGTTTTCCTCTGGATGATCTTTGAGTGTTCTAGATCGTTTATGAACTTGAGCTTGTCCCTTTGAAATTCCGTTCTTCGGAGCTTCAAAAACTTCTCTATTTATAGTTGTGAGTTATGGCATATGTCCGTTGGAGACGACGATGCCACGTGTCACAAGCTTCCAAGAAAAACGGCCATTAATTCGAACTTGTTGCAGCAGGGCAGTTAATGCACTGTTCATGAGAGCAGCTTTACTGTATAGAGTAGGTAAGCGTTGTCGGCTTCTCATTGGTCGGGGTTTGTAGTTGGTGAGAATATCAGAGTTGACCGTTCAACAACCTCGTATGTCTTCTGCTGAACTTTTCGAAAAGACTTGAATAGCTGGGTCGCTTTCCGTAGGATACGATGGGCGAAAAAGTCTCTGTCTTCTTCGACTAAGTCGGTCGACACGGCATCTACCGAGTAGGTCAGTGTCGACTGCGAAGGTGCGTGCTTGTTTACGTTCTTCTGCGATGACTATCAGCGGGAGTAGTCTTCTACGATGATTTGTCGGTGATGCGCCGTCTTCGGCCGAGTGGAAGATCAGCGCCGATCGAAGAACACAAGCGATTACACGATGACGTGGGGTTCTGAAAAGTATCTTCGACAGAAGATCAGTTCAACAATTACCCCGTACAGGACTTAGACAAAAATAATAATCAATATATCAAGTCTAACCTATACATCAGCTAATCCTAACGACACACTAATCTACTGATATCAGCTAGGTTTTGGGATCTTCAATTCCATAGTACTACTATGATTTCCCCCAATTTTCTTTTAACCGAACAACATCTGAGTATCATCTACTGACTCATATCCAACAGTATTTTTAGAACTAAAGTATTTATTTTATGTATTCTTTCATTTAAATGTTGAACTAGAGTATTATGTGAACTAAAGTATTATGTAAATTTTGACAATTAACTTTAGTTCTACATAAAAAAAAATCTTGGGAGTCAAAAAATCTTTTTTCTCCAACAATCTATCAAAATGTTAGTATAGCACCTGCCAAATAAAATTAATATAAAATAAAATATTCATTTGTACAATTTATTATAAAAATGCCTAATTTTATAATGGGCGAAAATTAAAAATAGACAAATTTTAAACCCTAAATGCAAAAATAGGCACACCATGCCAAATATGCATGGTATAGGCACTTCTCACTTTTTTTCATTATTTTCATTTCTTTTCCCAACATCAAGATCCACGTGTCTTATTCTTTACTTCTTGATTAGTTGATGTTGATTGATGTAAATATAGATATATATACATAAATTTATTTATTATAATGTAATGATAATGAATTGTTTATACTATGACATATCTAGCAGTGTACTGCATCACGAGAAAACCCCAAGGATATACCCTATATTATGTTTTACGAAGACATTTTCTAGATGTTTCAAGAGAGTATTTTCCCAATATCTGAATATTAATGCACATAATGATCTCCAGTTACATAATTAAAATGCTCATAGAATTGATATTCAATCCTTACCCGTGAATATAAAGACACTAAAGCTGCCACTTTGACTTTTGAAGGGAACATATTCATTACCTATAGACAGTCTATAAGTTTTGAAATTGGTGTAAAATGAAACATTACCTATTTTTCATATATTTTGCATACAATGCCTATTTTTGCATTTAAGATACAAAATTTCCCCATTTTTACCTATTTCACTTTTATAATTTTAATTACTATATTGCCTATTTATTAAATTGCCCATGCCCCTTAAATAAAGAATGTCGTCTGTAGTTTGTGCTGAGCGCCACTTGCTCTTCATCAACATAAGCTCAAAAACCCTCTCTTTCTCTATTTCTCTCTCTCTCGATTAATTTTTGAAGTCTGTGAAGAGTGAAGAAAAACTACCCTAAATTCCTCGAGATTTGAATCTCTCACCACCATTTTCTTGACTCCTCCGTCTTCCCTCTCTGCTGTCTTTGAAACCCAAGCGCATTTATGTACTAAATGTTAATTCTCTCCATTGACCAAAGCAAGACTGAGCCTTTTTCTGTTTCTTGTCTTCTTGCAGCGAAGAAACTCAAATGCCCATTTCTCCATGGCTACAAAACCAAAAACCCATGAATAAAAACCAAATCTTGAAAATGGGTTTTGTGTAATCTCTCTGTTTTTGTGCAATCTCTCTGTTTTTCTTGATTGGTGATGAGAGAGAGAAATAGTACGGAGAGAGATATTCTTGCGGTAAAATGGGGAGGGGTGGTGTGGGTTTTGGCGGAGCAACAGCATTTGTGCCGAGGGCGGCGCCGGAAGCTGTGAGCGGCGGCGGCGGCGTTGTGGAAAGGGAGGATCAATGGAGAAGCTTTGACAACTCTGTGAATGCGGTGTCGTTTGGGTTCGTCGCCACCGCTATTCTCATCTCCATGTTTCTTATATTGGCGATTTTAGAGAAGTTTCTCCGGCCGAGACCGTCGGACGCCGCCGCGGGCGGCGACGCAAATGTGAGAAAATTGGACTTCCCTTCTCCCAAGGTACACCCTTTTCTCCATTTGTTCAAGGGAACTATTTCTTGAAATTAATTATGTGTTTTATAAGTACAAAATTCTTGATTTGGGTATTTTGATTCAAAATTGGTTATAATTTGGTTTATATGATACTACTTGCTAGCTGTTATCAACCTTCTTTACTACGAAACCAGCGATGATTTATGTGTAATAAATAGTCTGCAAACTATTTACTTTACATCTTCGTAATCTTAATAGTGATTTTTACTATGAAAAATTCAAGTTATATAGTTTAATATCGAATAATTATGCATTTTACTAGAGAAGATTTCACCTTTATAGATGGGATTTTGTTCTTGAAGCTCAAAACATATGTTAGACAAAATAAGGGCCCCTTTTATTCTACATTATTACAAAAGCCATCTAAATCGCCACTCTTCATGTTGGCTTGTCCAATTATGTGCAAATTAAGTTATATCAATCTTTTTTAAAGAAAAGATTGTACTTTTCATGTCTTGTAGAGTTATGGAATTTCAACTTTATGGATATTAATCCAGAGGCATATATTATCAGAACTTTTGAAGTTAATTATCACATCCACCGCAAATAGTCTTGTTTGAAGAAAAACCTCCCTTGATCATCTCCTACCCCTTTAATTTCTTCAATGTTGAATGATGGCAAATGATGGCTTTCTTTATTTGAGAGAATATAGTGTTGAAATATATTGCATGGTATCATGTTGAGTGGATAATGAATTACTACTCTAATAGGGTTAAGTCTAAAGTTGAGGCATTTGAGTTATGTTGCATTTGAAATATGCATCAACATCCACTATTCACATATGAATCTTTTCGGGTTATTTGCGATTAGTTCGGATCTCATCAACATATCGTGAATACTAATAATATTATGACAAGCTTCATGTATTAGTACATTATGGTATTTGCTTTTATTGGTTTTTGCTTTGTGGTAATGGGACCCTTCTTTATAACAACCATGTGATTTTGTCCATCATCTTAAACAATCATATTGCTAACTTTTAACCCATTCAGTGCCGAAGATTGTTTATATTTATATCAAATAACAAATTTTAGAAAATTAAGTATCGTTCCGATTTACTTTGATATAAGTGTCGTTTTGATTTATTCATTAATTAGAAGATAAGTATGGTTCTGATTTACTTTGATTTAGTAATTACTTTATTTAATGTGAACTGCTGTTACATAAGCTTAGTAATTAGAAAATAAGTGTCGTTCTTAATTTATATGCCAATTACAAAAACTACCCTTATTTTAAATAGGATGGATCATAATGCTTGTGAATCTGCAGATGACTGTGTATCGAAAGGGAGTATCAGTGTTGATGCCGGGCGAGACGACGCCTACTTTCATCGCTCATCCGGCCCCAGCTCCGTGCCCTCGCGAACCCACCTTCTCGGACATTTTTGTTTTTTGTAACGAGGAAAACCCGTAATTTAAGAGTCGTTCTTCTTTTTATGATCTTTGAGGGACTTTCTTGCTTAATGTATATAGTTTTTCGAGTTGAAATCGGCCTTGATTTTTATCGTATCATCGACTTGATTCTACATATAACGAACGATCACCCGAGATTCTTTTTTTTTTTTTTTTTTTTTTTTTTTGACGAGGAACCCGCAGCCGCTACCTTTGGTGCGCACAGGGTAAACCTCGCTCCTGTGCAATAGCTTGCAAACCTCGCTCCTGTGCAATAGCCTACATATAACGAACGATCACCCGAGATTCTTTTTTTTTTTTTTTTTTTTTTTGTTGACCAGGAACCCGCAGCCGCTACCTTTGGTGCGCACAGGGTAAACCTCGCTCCTGTGCAATAGCCTGCAAACCACACAGAAGAGTTAAATCACCTTTAATGTGACAGGGTGACAGACTCACACATAGCGTGTCCAGTGGGAATTGAACCCATGACCTATCGGTCCCGGGCCACCCACCTTCACCGCTATGCCATCCCAAGGGGACAATCACCCGAGATTCTTTATTCTTATTGTGTTTGTTATTGTGATTTGGTCCTAAATTGAAGTACTATTAAACATAATTTTAAGGTTAGGTGTTTTTATGCGATGCAAGAGAAAGAAGTAGAATCCAATGCTTGTCCCACAAATCACAAATCTCAATAGAAGTCTACAACCAATCTCAAGAAACTTTATTACTTTAGTTAAAAACTACAAGCACATATATTTATGTAGTGTAAATAGGTGGTCAACAATTCTTTTTTTTTTTTTTTTTGATTTGAGGAACCCGCAACCGCTACTTTCGGTGCGCTCTGGATAAACCTCAACTCCTTGTGCGATAGCGCACCAAATCACACAGGGAGGTTCAACCACACTAAGGTGACGGCTCACATTGCAGAATGGGCTTGAGGATTGAGCCCATGCACCGTCTGGCCCCGCCACCTCACCTTAACCACTCCGCCATCCCCTAGGGGACAGGTGGTCAACAATTCTTGTCTTTTACCCTAAAGTCCCAAAAGCAATTGGGATTGTTACATTTTTTTTCCCTATTTTTATAATCAGAATTTATTTTATAGAATTAGTCTAATACAGTTTATATATTTTTATGAATGGCAAATTATTATACAAGAATAAGTAGATATGGGAACAAATTTTCCTAATCTTATTGCATGTAACTGATATTAAGTAATTCAATTTATATTTTTTACTATTGTGCAAGTAGTTGATTTAGAATTAAAACCCGAATTGAGGATAGAATTAAAATTAGCAATAATTTTATGGCGTGAAATGCGAAAATATAATATTTCCATAAAACATTTTTAACTTAAATTTACAAGAAAAGCAAATCTTAGTGTTTACAACAAATACAGTAGAGGCCGAAAATCCCTCACAAGAAAATAAAGCACTCTAACGAAACAACAGGATTCTCGAGCGTCTCCGCTTCCTCCGCCAATACGCCGCCCTTCGGCGGCGCCGCATTCTTCCGATCATTCTCATTCTGCGGCGGCGCCGCATCCTCCCGTCTCACCGGCGACCTCGATCTCCTTTTAGAACCCTCCACAAGATCCTTCCTCATCACACTCACATTTTCCTCCGCCGCATTAAGCGGCTGCGCCGCCACCGCCCTCCCAAGAACCGGACCCCTCTTATCCGGCAACCTCCTCGCGACCACCCTCGCGCCCCTCCCCCTTCCTCCGCCGCTCGCCCTCCTCTTCCTCGGCGGAGACCGCTGATCAACCACGCCGTCGTCGACGTTGTCGCCGCCTTTCTCCGCCGCAGTCGACAAACTCTCGCTGTAATTGCTACACACTTCCGATATCTCAGTAACCTCCGGCACATCTTCTACGCCGCCGTATTTACCATTAGTCTCCGCCGCTGGTCCCTTCAATTCTTGATTTGGCGGCGGCGTTGCTTTGATCTTCTCTTCGGATTTGGGCGCCACCGGCGTCTCTAGCAGCATTTCTTTAACTGCCTCCACTTCAAGAGTCACCGGTGGAGAGGTTGGTGGCTCTCCATAGATGGAGCCGCCGTGCTCCGCCTCAAGATTCCGACCTCCGGCGCTAAGACAGCAGCCCATTTCACTTCTAGAATAGCTCCAAGTAAATGCTTCCAAATGGGGAATTGAGGACAGAGGTGATTTCAATGGTGGGATGTGTGTGTGACACACAGAGAGAGAGAGACAGGGGTCTTAAAAAAGAGAGAGAGAGAGAGTGGTGGAGTTCCCGCGTGTTTGTTCAACTTTTTGATAATTTTGCATGTTCTATACGTAGCCCACATACCTTCCCTCCTCAATCATTAAACTTATACATTAATGTTTTTAAGATTACTCTAAATTCTTATCATGTAATAATAGATTTATTATTATCTAAGATTATGGCTAGTCAAAGCTCCTTCATTAGCAATAGATTAATTTCTTAAAAAGACTGCAATAATAAAACTGCAATAATAAAACTATTGTTATAAACTAAATAGAACAAGAGAATAATAGAAAGAATGAGAAATAGATGTGTATTATTATGAGGGTGGAGACCTCTATTTATAGATTACAAGATGAGCTCATGGGCTTTTAGGGTTTACATGGTCATCACAATATATGGTAAGTATATATATAAAATATATTTACAACACTCCCCCTTGATTGACCATCCCTAAAAGAAACTGTTGTCTTGTTAAAACCTTACCAGAAAAACTCATTGGGATAAAAACTGGACCAAGGAAAAAGAGTACAATTGTTCCATCTCAATATAGTCATTCTTGATCCTTGAGTCGGCGCATATCGATCTTGTGTAACAACTTCTTGAATGTTGACGTTGGTAATGTCTTTGTAAAAGAATCCGCTAGATTGTCACTTGAGCGAATTTACTGGATGTTGATGTTGCCACTCTTTTGGAGATCATATGTTGCATTTGCTCTTTTATGAATCAATCTCAATGACTCATTTTCTCGTTTGTTGCATTGGATGTTTCGTTAAAAACCTTAACTAAGAAAACTCTTTGGGAAAAACTTAGAAAGAAAAAAAGAGTACAACCATTTGGCCTTCAGGGTCATTTGACCTTTATGAGTCAGTCTAATCTTCAGGATTATTAACAATTTGTTACTCCCCCCTCAAGATAACAATCTTTAAGGTTATCTTTAAGGTCTACACTAATATGTGCAACGAAGTTTAATTATCAGCATAGATAATAGCATGAAATATGTCAATAAATCATTACTCTCATAAATAGACAAATATCATATTTGTCTCGAAAATAACGAAGGATGGTCAATACCATTTCAAATTCTCCAATTCCACATAATTAAGGAACTTCTGGTCCTCATCTTTGTTATCTTCTATAGGTCTAAATGAGTCTCTATCCTCTTTAAGTGATTGAATCAACCATTAGATAGACATGTGAATGCGATGCAATAAAATCTCTTTAAGACCTTTCAGGTAGGTCGACTAGCGTAACTCCATCAGGAAGATGCTCAATCTATAGGTCGAGACAATTATTAGTTCAACCCAAGTCTTTTGATTCTAACTCCGTCTTTAGGCATGAGTTGATTTCATCAAGTACTTTTGTATATAATGATTCACTTATCCTCTTCAGGAGGAATTTGGAGTGATGTGTTCTAATTTTGTATTCCGCGGACTTTGTATCTCTTAGCACCAATAAATCTCTCACGCTTCTGGCGTTAATGAAAATTAATTGATTTATTTTGTCTATGAAAAACTTCAGTTCTTTCATGGTGCATATACAACAGCTATATGAGATTTTAGTCACTCTTTTTGCACTAAATAATTTGATGAACTTCTAGTTCATAGTGCGTGAATCTAAATAATTAATCCAACGAGATATTTGCGGTATTCTATCATTTATGTTTCAAATCTCCCCTAGTGCCGACAAGGATGCGAGTTGGATTATAAAATCAACATATCAATGAATAAAATAGTCCATAATGATTTGCACTATGTAAGTCATTTAGACGGAGCATACATATAAGTATTATGTTCTTCAGGAGTTTCAATCAAACTCAAGTCATCATTTCTGTACCCGCCTGTCAAGGAATACTCGTCGTTCTTATTATATCATATACGGCTATACTATTTCAGCCCTTACAATGACTTTTGTAGTCTAATTGAAAACATCTTTTTGATTTACATGCTTTGAGCAAGTAAAAATCCTTTAGGGATCTTCATATATATGTTACTATCTAGTGAATCATATCATATCGATAAATATTTACTACATCCATAAGGCACATAGCAAACATTTTGTGACATAAGTAGATTAATCAAATTCTAATATACAACGGCGTCTATTATGGGAGAGTACATAATTAATTCCCGGTCTTGAGAGAAACATTGTGTTACGAGTATTGCCCTATATCTCGTAATTTCATTTCTCTTTGTAATAAAGACACATTTATATCTTTCGGGGATATACTTTCCGAATTTTGGAACTACACGTCCAAATATTTCCGGCATACTAGGGAATATTAATTCACCTTATATGACTTCGTTCCTCTTTTGCCAATTATTTTAATCTTGACAATCTCTTATAGATCGTCGTTGAGGATCCTCTTTTTTCATTTCAAGAGTCATATTAAAGGCGAATATATCGTCATGCGTCCACGACGATACTTAATCTCTCCAATATATTGAGATCTCATTAATTAGATGTTGTCAGTTCTTCAGGAATTTTTATTTGATTGGTTAATCATTATCGTCATTTTTTGGTTCATATGTTGTGCCACTTTTCTTAGACACAAAATTTCTTTTAGAACCAATTGGTCGACCATATTTTTGACGAATTTTATATTTATTTGCTACCATTTGTACTTGTCCTTCAGGGACATTTATTCATCGGGGGTATTTATAGCAAATGTATAACATTGTCACTTCTTCTATATACAAACTAAAACATCAAGAAGTTGATTTGCAATATTTTGCAAATGAATCTTTCGACTTCTTGTTCACATTGGTTACTTTTGAAATCCAAATGTGACTAATTTGTTCTTGTGTTTTTTGTTGGATGTAGATTTTACATTGATTACTTCAGGAATCCAAATGAGACATATGTTCCTCCTAATGTTGGGAACATTATTTCATCATAATAACAATGTTCTTGTGAGACTCATATTTGTACGAACAAAAATCATTTTGAGTATGGTCATGAGCAACTATTTTTTTTAATCTCAATCCCAAAGTCAAATAATATTAAATCCTCTTCATGAGGAACTTGGAGTTTCATAAACTCACTTTTCTTGATGGAATTGAGCTCTTTATTTTTGAAATTGTAGTTTTATCAAGTGCTACATTTCTTATAGAAATCGAGCATTCATGGAAATTAAGAGATTCTTCAGGATCTCTCTGCAGCGCCCATATGAATTTCAATTATGTTGCGCATCATAGTTGCTTGCAGATGTCCAAACTTATCATGTCAAAGCATAAAACTCTTTTGAACTTCCGGTTCATGACATGTTTTGTCTCACTTGTTTTTATGAATGTGTAATACATTCAAGGTGGTAGTGTGATAACTTTTCTTTTGTTAGCTTCTGGGTAAATACAAAAGAATCACTACCTTTGTATATTATTTCAGTAAGGTATCCATTGCAGCAGATATCCTTAAAACTTAGTAAATTCCTTCTAGACTTATTAGAGTAAAGGGCAAACTCAATAGTTGATTTCGTATCGTTTGATAGAATGACACATGCTCTTTTGGAGCCGTCAATAATTTCTATGCACTGGATTTGAAAATCTCGCAATTTAGGATGCATATATTCGTATCGAGCTTTAGGGAGGACAATCAATTATATCTTTAAGCAATCCTACTGGGATGCTTCATTTCTATTGTCTCTCTCATGCCCTCTTATTGACGATATCAAGAGTGCATTAATGTCAACAAGACATAAATAATGTTTTTCATTCGGGAATAACATATATCACACAAAATACGACTTGCTCTATAAGAACATTTAATATTCTTCTAGAATATAAATGATGCTACTTCATGAGCAAAAGTTTAATAGTATATAAATGTATTATATTGCAGGTATTTCAACAAACATGTCTTAGTAATGTTACTATCACAATATAACCATTCTTCAGGAATTTAATTGTGCTACTTCCAGAGCAATAATTTAATGTTATTAAAGAGAAATAAAATCAGTAAAATGCGAATTGTGAGATCTTCTAGATCGCACATAATTACTTGAAAATATATTAAACTGTAATGGAATATTATGAATCTATTTATCAACCATATAGGAACTCTGCTACCAATTATATATTAGGGCATGAATTAAATTAGAATACCCCATAAAGTATGATTGTTCTTCAGGAACATGTAATATTTTCCAATTAATTATGTTACTTTAGGAGCAACAAATTTGAGTACAATCTTGTGTTACATGATTCCAAAATGATAAATTGAATTGTTCTTCAAGAACATGTAGAGTTAATTGTGCTACTTCAAGAGCAACAATTAGAATTATGAACATATAGCATTTGCCAAAAACAAGAGCTTGAATTTCTTCAAGAACATGTAGTATTCTTCAGACTACAAATTGTGCTACTTCAGGAGCAACAATTTTGTATATATTAAACTACTTCAGGCAAAAGGCTAATATTTTTTAGAAACTCAATGGCTCTGTAGGAACATATAGTGCTCTTTGGGGATATCAATTGTGCTACTTCAGGAGCAACAAAAATAACAATTCAAGAACCAAGATTCGCCCAACAATAAGACATATTATATAAATTATTTATCAAAAGTACATAATAATCTCAAGGAATATTAATTGCGTGCTGCTTCAGGAGCACCAAATTAAGATTGTATGTATACATAGATATAAATATTATACAGTATGCATGAGAAAAAAAACTGAGGTATATAGTAAATACATAGATAATATTGATTGTAAATGCTCTTCAAGAGAATGTAATTTACTTCAAAACATTGATTGTGCTACTTTTGGAGCAACAATTTAAATTAAAAAGGTGGTTTTGAATTGCTCTTCCAGAGCATTAATATTCTTCATGAATATGAATTGTGCTACTTCAGGAGCAACAATTGTTATTTAACATTAGATAAACAAACAAACAAATAACTAAATAAATAAATAAATAAAAATGTAAAGTAAAAGATCTTCAAGAGCATGTAATATTCTTCAGAAATATTGATTGTGCTACTTCTAGAGCAACAAATCAAATTGAAAATATGTTTTGAAATTGCTCTTTAAGAGCATATAATATTCTTCAAAAGTATAAATATAACATACTTTCTTTTATAGATTATGGGATCTACGGGATCTCATATCATTTCTTGAAAAGAAATCAAGTCATTAGACATGTTCTTCAAGGACATGTGATATTCTTCTGGAATATTCATGTATTGTGCCACTTCTTGGGCAACAACTATAACAATATATGAAATCGAATATCTCTTAATGAAAACGGACCATAATAGATATACTGTCGTATCCGGATCGAAGTGGTTACGTTGTCGCACTCACAAAAAAATAACTTCATCATGCCACTACTTACTTTTTTTTAATAAAAAAAATCGTAATAATTACAAACAAGTTTTGATATTGAGTATCTAATTTTAAAAAAATTGGAAAAGGGTACAATACCTTTGTTTTAGATTTAGATCTAATAGTCACATGGAGGCTTCGGTAGCAACTCAGCGGAATCCTTTTGTGAGGAGAGCTTTTTCGTGCTGATAACGTGTTATAAACTAAATAGAACAAGAGAGTTAGAGAGAATGAGAAATAGATGTGTATTATTATGAGGGTGAAGAACTCTATTTATAGATTACAAGATGAACCCATGGGCTTTTGAGTTTACATGGTCATCACAATATATGGTAAGTATATATATAAAATATATTTACAACAACTATCTACTTATTGTACAATAATTCAAAATTCAAGAATCGAGTCATATTATTATAGATTAATTAACCGTTAAAATCGGTTCCTTAATATGGTCGTTGATAACTTAAATTTTATTTCCATTTTAATAATAATTTTTCAATTTTTTTTTAAGAGTTAATAAAGAACTATACGACCGTTACATTGATATAATTACCTAAGTTATCGTCGAAATTTATTACTCAGACCAACTTCTTAGTCAAAATCTATAACTCAATTCGTTATATTTCCTAATACCATAATCTACCGATGAATACCGAAAATTCGGTAATAATGGCACACCAATATCACTAAAAAATGAAATGTTGTAGGTTGCATATCCCAAATTTCAATTATAATATATGGTTTAACAAAAAAAATAAAAATAGGAATGCCATATAATCATCTAAGAATTCTTTTAGACTGGAGCCTTGAATGGCAAGGTGAAATAAAGGGTTTTCCAACATGTTAATAAAAATGGATATACACGGCCTTGAAACATCCCATTTGAAGAAAAGGAAAGGTGGTAGAACGAACCTCAAGTAGATAGCATCCTTCCTAGTTTCAGTGTTTAAGGAGTTGAAGAAGGTGTGAAGAATCAACAATCACCAGATGCTGCTCGATCAGATTCTATCATGGACTTGATGTAGTATTCACCGGCCTTGTATGAGGACCTAACCATTGGGCCAGATGCTACATATCGAAATCCCTGCCATAAACATCGGTATATAATCACAATGCTTCTATCTAATATCAGCAAAATTTGTCCTACTGCTAGTGTAGGATACTGAATCATACAAGGGTTGAAGATACAAACGCTCCCCGAATAAAAGACTGCCTAAGACAAGGGTTTGAAGGAAGTCACCACTCAGAAAGGCAGGAGATCACACTGTTTCTGCCATCTTTGTTTGATTCCAAATCAAGAAGAGTTTTTATGTATCTAAGTCAGGTCGCTCCTTCATCTACCAAACATTCTATATTGGAGCATCTTATATTCTTGTTACTAATCCATTCACACAACTAGTTTCCTGAGAGAAAATTGAGTTATTTAAGTCATGAATGACTAACATGGCAAACTATTAGTTTCCATATTCAAGATATCCATCCTAATCACTATACATAGTGCAAAAACATTTCTAAAGGCGGAATCACAATTCAAGTAGTCTATTACCATTATGTTAACAAAAGAAAGCAAACAGTTCTGGATGGGTAAAATAGAGTGGAGAAATGAACCATTTCCATGCCTAGGAGTCGATACTTCTCAAAAGCCTCAGGAGTTATATACTCAGAGGCTGGCATGTGCTTCTTCGATGGTCTCATGTACTGACCAAATGTCATTACGTCGACACCAGCTGCCCGTACTTTCTCCATAGTTGACACTGCTTGGTCGGGGGTTTCTCCACACCCTAACATTACTGAAGTTTTGGTGAGCATTCCTGGGGGGGCATACTCTTTTGCCTTCACTAGAACGTCCAGAGACTGCTTAAAGTTAGCACGGTGATCACGGACTACACTCTGGAGCTCCTCCACAGTTTCAATGTTGTGCGCGAAAACGTCTAATCCAGATTTGGCAACTTTCTCTACACAGCCAGCGTCTCCTCGGAAGTCAGGAACTGCAATTTGAGAGCAATACCAACAAGAAAAGATTTAAATCTAAAAACGTTGATGTACTCATCACCATCATTAACTATCATGAATCACTGTGGTAGCTCAGTTTCTTATGTTCAATCATACACATTCGGCATATAAATAAAATATTACCTAATGCTTCTATAAGCATAGATGGCTTCAACGCCTTCAATTTTTGCACTGTCTCAGCAAAATGACCACTTCCTTGATCAGGCATATCGTCCCGATCCACACTAGTAATCACCACATAATCCAAACCCCATGATGCTATAGCCTCAGCCACATTCGTGGGCTCATTAGGATCAGGAGGAGGTGGAGTGCGTGATGTCTTTACATTGCAAAATCTGAAAATATGAACAACCCGAATAAAGAATACTCGATTTCATTTCAACCACAAAACACAAATGCTCTTACTTCTTAGTCATTAGAATCTCGAAATAGAAACTTTTTTGTAGCATTGAACTTGATTTAGATAACATTACCGAATACAGCTTATATTTTTGAAATCATTATTAAGGGCATTGATTAAATATTGTTTATAGTAACACGAGAATAGAGACACACTGATCAAAATATCTAAGCCATTTATCCATGATCGAACAGATAACCATCTCCCTTGAGTTGTATTCATTGATTTATTATCCATTACTTACATAGATTGATATACCATCATCTTTGTCTCAATATCTAGCAAAGCCTAATCCATACTCACATTATCCCATAAGAAATCAATACTGAATTAAAAAAACAAACAAGGAAATTAGGTCAAAACCTAAAAAACACATTCCAAATCAATCATCACCTGCAGCCACGAGTACAAGTGTCGCCCAGAATCATAATCGTGGCAGTAGCAGTCCCCGTTTCGCCTCCCGACCAGCACTCCCCCAAATTAGGGCACTTCGCCTCCTCACAAACAGTGTGCAATTTCAATTCCCTCAGTTTCTTCTTAATATGCGTGTACTTCTCCCCGCCGGGGATCGATTCCTTCATCCATTTAGGCTTCGGCAACGGTTTCTTCTTCGTTCCCACCTCCACCGAATAACTGTGGTCCAATTGAAGCTTGATGAAGTCTCCCAGCGACGGCGATTCATCGGCGAGCCTGCGACGGAGGCCGTCGAGGGTGGGTGGGTAGTTCTGGAAATCGGGGTGCGGCGAAGAATGCTGCGTCGTGGTTGTGGAGAACAATTGGGTGAATCTAGAGAGCGTGGAGATGGTGGATTTGGATTTTAGGGATCGAGCAGCGATTGAATTCATTTTGCTTCCGACCTCTCTCCTTGTTTTCCTTTTTCGATAGTTGATTCCTGTTTCTAAAAAGAACAAATAATATGTAAATTAAAATTAATAATTTAAAAATCAAATAGTATATAGTATATACTATATACTATATAATATAAATTGTTTTTTTTAGAATTTTGTTGGCTATGTACTCACTCCTAATCGCTATTAACACTTTCTTTTTAATGGAAGTTAATAAATTTTATTTAAGTGTATAGTTTATGAATTTAATTATATTAAAAAGTAAAATAAATTTTCAAAAATAGTTGGTAATAATGTTGCTCTTTGCAATGAGCTTAATAGTTGATTAAGCAAATTGTAATTTTTCATAATTCAGGGGTAAAATGAAAAATTTCATAGGATAGAAATCTAATATATTTAAATCTTTTTTAATAGTAATTTAAGGGTGTATATATATATATATATATAAAATCTTGTAGATTTTCAGATTGATCCAAATTAGGGGAAAATGTGTACATGAACCTTAAACACACAATTATTACTTCTCAAATAATTGTCTCCTTGAAATAGCATAGCGGTTCATCCAAAAAAAAATCATAGATTCACATCTCACTAAGGGGCTAATCTAGAATATTGAATTAGGAGGAGTTTTTTTTTTTTTAAAAATGGGGTTGAACTCTGCAATTTTAAGGGTAAGGGGTAAATCAGTAATATGGAGATGAAATAGAAAACTGTTGAAAAAATTAAAAATAAAATAAAATACTCAACAAACAGTGGTAGGTATGACTTATGAGCTTGTTTCACTTAATTAGCAAGTTTGTTTTGTATCATAAGTGCACCCTCGAATAGCTGACATATTTCCCTCGTGAATAAAATAAAAACAAAAGAGTTACAAATACACACTTTAGTTTGTGGGACAAAAAATAAGTAGCAATAATAAATATTTTTTCCTAGTCATCACTTTGGGCCCCAAAAGTAATTTTCCTACTAAGAGTATTAGTCCGTAACTGGGCGTGAGGACCCCTAAAGCCCATTTCTCCAAACACACAAATCATTTACATATTTAAAACTTATATATAGCTAAGAAAAACAGACAAAACTTTGCTGTCACGAGCAGTTTATGCCAACGTCTCTACTTGGCCATTCTAACAAAAAATATTTTTAATTTTTTATTACACATTCGCAATACATTTGTATAATAAGGGTTACATCTCGTAAAGTAAAACTAAAGGGGCTCCACTATATCCCACCTAACATTATAACTTGTAAGTAATAGGCCATAAAGTGATTTTGATTTGTTAACAAAGTTAGGATAAGGTTGAGGCATCTTACAAAGTCTCCTCCAATCTTCTTAATTCTTAAGCTTCTTCAAAGATATTCCTTCCTTTTTCTCTTCTCTCTCCTTTCTTTTAAATTTTTTGAACCGCACAAGAAATATCATCCTATAGTTGTATATATTGCTCGTGTATTTTTTATAGGATTGTCTAGTGTTCAAACCAACATAATCTAATGAACCAATCTCATTTTTCGGGTGAGGCTAGACCGACCCATAAATAATCAAACTGTTAAAGACCCATCACACCCGTCCAAACCAACTTACGTAATGAATTATATATTTCTTCACATAAATGGACTAGTCCACTTTTATTTGTGAGAAGTATTGAGTTCAAATATGCTTAATAGTAACATTTTAGTTTTTTTGGCCTGAATTGAGTGAGAAATATAAATTAGCAAACGGATTAAAATATATCGAGCTTACGAACCATCGAGCTAGTGCGCTCGAGTTTTGGACCCTCCAAAATTTTAACTCAATCAACCCTAACTACGAGCAGGTCGGGTCAGCCCATCGCACCGGGCTATTTTGAACCAATTATATGTAATAATGTTACATTAATAAAACTCTCTTTCAATTAATTGGTGACGTCCCATATTACCTTTAATTTGTCTAGGACTAGATTGGCTTGTTGGAACAACTCCAACACAACGCATAAGCAAAGGATAAAGACAACGTTATCATATTATTTCATTGGAGAAAAATGTTGACGTCATTTCTGTTAGACTAGGTTTTATTTAGTTCTAATTTGTGGATGATTTTAGTTTTGAAAACATGCCTTAAATTTGTCTTATTTTTGTCGGTCAATTAAGTAACGTAGACGGGTCTAAATTCGGGCTAATCACGGTTCTAAATTTACACGTAGTTAAATTATAAATATAAAAAAAATTATATATAAAAAAAAATAATCCATCAGAACCTATAATTCAATCGAACTATTTTTTTGAATGGTTCGAATTTGCTTTTAACTTTTGGATCAATTGAATTGTAACCGCTAAAATCTAGTTGGTTCATTGGGTTCAAGTTTTTGACTCTGCCATTATATATATAATGCATTATATAATTACTTCTAATTATGTCATAACGTTACATGTTTTTATAAGAGTCAACTTCCGAAGTGCTAATGTAATAAATTTACAAACAAAAAAGGACAGTACTAAAATAAAAATAATAATAATAAAAGTTTCCAATTGGGCACATGCTATGGGCCTACAAGAATCAATTCCATGTGGAAATTTCGTCCTTTTCTGATTAAGATTGATTTTTCCACTTCTGTGACTCTGTCCACATTAACCGTTCACACTATCTTTTTTTACCTATACTCAATATTTTTATTTTCAATTTAACCTATTGATTAATAAAAAAAAGAACATAAATTTAATATATATTAATATGAAATGTTATTTAGATAATTAATTTTGTTAGAGTTAAAATCCAATGCCCCAATATAAACGAATTAAGGGTAAAGAAAAGAAAAGCTGGGAATGCTGCAAAAAAGCTTGCAATGGAAATAACTTTTGGACCTTCGAATCCTCAACCTTTGTCTTTTTGGGTAAAATATTTTAATTTTTTAATATGCATATATACATATATATTTTTGTCCGTGACATACTAATATATTATTGTGACAAGGAAACATAAAAACATCCTATGCACTACATATATAATTAGTAATAATAAGTATAAAAATGAATAATGTCATTAGAAGTCTAGGCTGGTCCAAAGTCTGCAAAATAAATAGAGACGATAATGTACAACGTCTTATTATTTTGACTAAAATGGATTTAAATTAATTTGTCCACTCATATTTATATATTTTAATTAAAAAGTCGAAAGTCATTAAATTGAAAGATACTTGACATCAGACAACATCTCACCAACCTTTAAATTAAATAAACAAAGTCTATTATCAAATGGTATGTTGTAACTTGTAACTGGTCAATCAATCTAATTTATTTAATATAATAACTCTTCAAAAAAAAACAAGAATTTATCAATTTGGATAGAGAAGTTTCAAATTTATACCCATCTCCATAAAAATTGAGGTGGTTAAAGGGGACAACTAAATTTCATACTACCTCCATCCCAAGATAATAGAATATTTTCTTTTCAGCAAGAGAATTAAGATAATGAATGATAAAATATGAGAGATAAGTAGATGATAAAGTAGGAGATAAAAGATGAGTGATAGTAAATAATAAAGTAAAAGAGAAAATATGATAAAGTAGGAAATAGATAATAAAGTAGGTGAGCTATATTAATCTATGTTATTAAAACCGGCCCGGTCATTGATCCGGAAAAATTAATTTTAGTGGTTCAACCGGTAGAACCGGTCGAATCGGTGGGTCAACCCGGTGTAATATAATAAATATTAAATATCTTTTAATAATACAAATAAATAAAATAAATAACTTAAAAATATAAAAAACCTAATATTAATATAATTTGAAGTCAAAAATTAACCTAGTATTTTTCATGTCCAAACTTCATAAATAGAATTAGTACATTAGAGATTTAAAATTTAAATTTAATTTTTTTTAATTAATATTACCGGGTCAACCGATTACCGGTTACCGAGTCAACCGGCCGGTTCTGCCGGGTCGTACCGGGTCAAAGGCCAAAACCGATTTTTTATTAGCCTGGCCCAGATTTTTCACCGGGTCACGGTTGAACCGGGTCAACCGGCCGGGCCGGGTTTAATAACATAAATATTAATTATTTGCGAAAAGTGGTCAATTATAGTTGGACATGGAAAAATGTGGCCTATTATAATAGAATGGAGGTAATATTTTTTTTTAGTAATGAGGAAAATTTATCACTACTGAAATATTAGTAGATGATGGATTCACACGCATTTCAAACATTATATAATTAAAGATGACAACTAAATCCATTTTTAATTGATAAATTTATACTTTACGACTTTTGGAGGAAGATAAAGTAAAAATATACACCCTTTTTCAACGCTTTTTAATCTTGAAAGAGAGATGCTCCCTTTTTCTGTCTATATTGCATCTTTACCTTGGAACTGATTTATTTAATTAATTCGAGATTAATCTATCAAAGCTAATTCAGCTTCAAACATTAGAAAAAAAGTCAAATATAATTTGAACACTATGGAGAAATATTAAATGGAAAATAAATAGTCCAGGAAATGTCTGGTAAGTTCCTGACAGAACTGCCCCTAGTTTAATATTGGTATAATACTCTCCACTTAAATGAAATAAATTATTCACAACATTATTTAAGATTTAACTATACAAAATCAATTTGGCAACTACACATAAATGTTGATTACGTGTTGTAAATAAATATGAAATCTAGTGTATATCCACACCATCGTTTACAATGTGTCACTTTTGTAATCTTGATATTTTGAGGTGGTTGGGTTATCGAATGTCATACGTTATAATTCTACTAATTAAGTTACTATCTATTGTCCGACATAGATTATATTCCATGATTAATTTTATAAAATATCAATTATATTTTTTATATAACTTTACTGATTATTATAAATAATAGAAATTTATTCAATGCATATATTGGTGGTGACTTTAAATTTTCGTAAATAAAAACAAATTTATATCCGGACGATCGTTTTTAACGTGTTACATTTTGTAATGATAAACCCGAACTCTGACAACTTTAAAATATAAATTTGAATTTTTAAAAATAAATACAGATTTTAGTATTTTACTAGAATTCTCGAGCCAGCATAGTGAAGGGCAATACTGTCATTTCTATCAGCATATACACTACTAATTATACAAATTATAAATACGTATCTCGTACGTATTTGAATATCGACAAAAACGTATTTAATAAAATAATAAAACTGTTTTATGACAGATGGAATACTAGATGCATGAGAGTTAGAATTTCCAAAATTTAACTTTAAAAAATAATTATTAATTTATTTTTTAATATAAAAAGCCGCGAACACAGAAATTCACAGCATATGGGTCTACGCTTTAGGCAGGATAACTATTTCTCACTTGAAATCCCATTTTTACCCCCGGGCGAGTCACTGACTCATTGGGCGGCTCTCTTCTATCTAGAGATGACAATTTTGCGGGTCGGGGTTGGGTAGTATAAGTCTTTCGGGCCGCCGCCCGAAGTTCGACTAAGCAGACTCGATCCGGGCACTGACGGGTCCAAAAACTCAGAACCAACCCCGGACCCGCACGGGGCTGATCTACCCGGCTCCAAACCCATTGGTACCGTTTCAATTGCTAATTTTGAATTATTTTATTTTTTAATTTTTAATTTTCCTTGGTGGAAGCCTTTTTGTTTGAATTTTCTTATTATAATTGTCAGCTATTAGTATCTAAGAATTTGAATTGAAGAATAAGAAAATTTAAATAACATAAAGTAAGATAACATAATAAAATTAATAAAAAAAATTAATAATGCGGGTCTAAAAAAGGGCTGGGTGGGGCGGGGCGGGTAGAGAAATTGGACCGAACCCATCCCGGACCCATGCGGGTTGGGTCCAGGCCCGCCCCGTACTTCTACGGGTCTGGGTATTACCCGCCCCATCACGGGGCGGGGCAGGTCGGGTCCGACGGCTCCGGTTCCAATTGCCGTCTCTACTTCTATCCGTTGTCACGCGCCGCGCAACGCCGAGTCACCGACGTCACAAGCTTGATCAGTCATTGTAATAACAACTGCACCTCACGCTCTTGAAGACCGCGCGTGGCGGTCGGGTTTTTACCTCTACCTTAAAGACGATAACTATTCACGACTTCCACTCACTCACTCACTCCCGCTGCAGCTGCAAACTTTTTTTCTAGAGAGAGAAAGACAGTGAGGAGGAGTTTATACGCTTCTTCTCTCTCCTCAACTTTTTTACTTTTTTCCCTCACATTTCCAGTTAAGCGTAAAGTTCCGGCTTTTCCCCTTCTCTCTCTTGATTTGCTCTCCGCTCAATTCTTTCTCTCTCTTTCTGGTGACAAACAGAGCTTCACAGAATTCTTCAATTTCTGGTACTTCGGTTTTCAGTAAAGCCCACATCCACATGCAGTAAAACTTTAATATGTATATATATATATATATTTCTCTTTGTTGTGTTGAATCGATCATCTTGGCTTAACAACCATGAAAATGATTGATTTTCTCGGAAGTCAATTGGTCGTGAGTGATATTTCCATTCTGGGTTCCCATCATTTTCCCATGATTCTTTTGATGTTTGGTATCTGCTTAAAATAATTATTGCTTTACTAATTAATCCACTAAAACACTCGGAAGAAGTTGCTTCCTCTTTTCCCAGAGATTTCCTCTGCTTCTCAAATTCTGGGATTATCTGTTTAATTTCGTGGGTATTGGTGGATTTTGGCAGCTGCATTATTTTACACAATTATTTAACTCAGAGAGTTCAATCTGATTCTGGGCTTTGCTTTTTTGCAACTGTTTTTCTGCAGATTGGTGGGTGTTTTATGTATTGGCTATGCTTAGTAATTGTTTTGAGAAAGAGTAGATTGAAGAAGAAGGTGGTGTTTTGGATCAATGGTTGGGAACAGATCTGTTGTGAAGTGGTTAAATGTGGAGATCCTGATCGGATTTGCTCTGATTTTTGCGATCGGAATTTCTCAGGGATTCACCAATCCTAGCGACGGTGAGTCGAAATCGGAGTTTTGTATGTAAAAATTATGAAGAAGATGAGAGAATTAATTGTTTGGTTATGTTGCATTGTTACTTGTTAGTATTAACTAAATGTATGATTATCTAGCCTAATTACTCTAGATTGGCTTAGTAAATTGGTCTTGTATGATGGAAGTTTTTTTATGAATACTTTGCTTTGAAGTGTTTTTATGAGTAGTTATTAATTCTATTACCTTTTCAGCAATTACAACATTTATTTACAATCAGTTTTCATGAATAATTTGTTGCCTTAGCTTGTTGTTAATGGTATATACTTAGTTGTGTAATCTAATGCTTCCTATGTGTATCCATCGCGTGGACTAAGTTATAAATTATCGAACCGTTGTACTTACGGATTATTGCTTCTGGAATTGGTGACAGTTGCTGCTATCAATAGCTTCTATGTTGCACTCGGATCTCCCTCTCTCCCGGGATGGACCGCCAGTGGTGGAGATCCGTGTGGTGATGCAATACCTTGGCAAGGCGTCACTTGCGATGACACGTCCGCCATAAGTACAATGTATGTACAATTTTTCTTGAAATTGTATGTTTGATGTACTAATTAATAATTACTCACATCGCATTGTAGAACACTGACCGGGGCTAATTTGGGCGGAGAATTGGGCGATAGCCTCGGAGGCTTTACCGCTCTCAAGTCAATGTAAGTGTCATTCTAATAATAGCTTTCACATTGTTTAGTAGATTGCATAGTGTCGTTTTCGAGATTACAGTGGGTTCATCTTATGGCAGAACACTAAGCAACAACCTTATTGGAGGCACCATTCCATCCGAATTACCTCCTTCGTTGGTTACAATGTACGTCGTTTTCTTTCTAAATCGTAACTAAACGAAATGGGATGCTTTGCTTAGTTCCGTACTTGGTTTGTGTAGTTTATTCGAGAAGCATATTTAACTGAGATATGATACACTTTCTTTACCTTTGGCAGTTTTCTTTCAGATAATAGGCTGACGGGAAGTATACCAAGTTCTTTGTCGTCTCTAAGTCAATTATCAGCTATGTAAGCATTTCTATGATTTGCTCGCGATTTTCTATTTCGGTTTTGATTAATAGCTCTGATTTATTTCAGGTCCCTTAACAACAATCAACTAAGCGGAGAAATTCCTGATGCATTTGCAAGCCTTCCAGTATTGGTTAATTTGTATGGATGCTTAGTCATAATTTACTGCCACAGTTATATTATCGTGCCGTAAATAACTCGTAAACACATTTATCTCTTGTGCAGAGATTTGTCCAGCAACAACTTGGAAGGGGAGTTGCCATCTTCAATGAGAAATTTGTCATCTCTGATTACCCTGTAAGCGACTGCTATTAAATTTTCGTGTTGTTCTGATGTCACTACAAAGGCGACTAATATTTTCATGGACAGTCATTTGCAGATTAATCAGCTTACTGGAAGTCTTGATGTTTTGCAAGATCTCCCTCTTAGAGATTTGTACTCACCTTAACCATACCTTTTTATGCTATTTCGTATTTTTATCCATTTCTGCCTTCTAATTTCTGTTCTCGCTCATAAACAGAAATGTAGAGAACAATTCATTTTCGGGACCCGTACCTCCGAAGCTGTTGAACTTACCCACTTTCAGGTAGGTCTAAAATTTTCAAGATGTGCGTATTCTTCGGATTTTTTAAACGTATACAACTAGGATATTTTGGTAAGTTTTTCTTATATCACCGAAGGAATGGTTATAAGTCATAGTTGCACTGTGAAAGCTATGGTGGTTAAGCGTGTGGTCACGAGCTGGCTAACCATTCATTCTAATACAGATTACAATTACATTCTTACTTCAAAATCAATATCTATGGCAAGTACTATCTCCGTCCTGTTATTATCGTCCTATCTCTTTTGGGCACGAAAATTTAGAAAATGGTATTTTGTGGTGTATATTGTTCGACTTTTGGTTAGTTAATTTTTGTCCACACATTCTTTGCCATTTCTTAGAAACTAGACACTTTTAATGGGACGATCCAAAGAGGAAAACAAGAAGTTAATAACGGGACGGAGGGGTTAGAACATAGCCTAAAGCTGTAGTTTTATCCTTCTACTTAAGACAGTTGAGGCATATATATCGATCCAAAATTTCATATTAGGCTATTCGTCGAACCTTGATTTTTTCTTTATTGTTCTATTTTGGTGAGTTTCTATTATATACTCATGGTTGCTAGTTTTTCATTCGACATGCAGGGGCGATGGCAATCCGTTCAACTCTAGTACCGCCCCTTTACCTCCACCGACAACCTCCGATACACCACCACCAGCATCACCATTTTTCCCTGGACCAAATCCTCAGCAAAAGCCTCCACCTACATCTGGACGAAGGCCAACGAAGCAGGCTGATGCACCGTCTACCGGAGCAAATTCAAACTCCGGAAGTTCCAAAAAGTCTTCGAGTACAAAGAGAATTGTATGGATATCCATTGCAGCAGTACTATCATTCATAGTATTACTACTAGCAATCCTGCTTTTCATGCCGAGATGCCTGAGGGAAAGAAGAGAAACACGCAGAAGTCGGAAGAGGCATGAAATCGCACCGTACACGGGCGCTAGGGAAAATCCGAGAGATGGCGGTTCCGTGATCCTACCAACCGAAGATGTAGAGAAAGGTAGCTTAAAGTCTATGCTTGATCAAATCCCTCTCCTTCCTTCGACGAGACTAATTCTTGATGACGATTTTTTATTTTATTTTATGATGAGCAGCTCTTCCAATTGATCCTTTGAGGTTGAAGGAAGATCCTCCGCAAAGAGCCGGTTTTATGAGACCGAAGGAAGATAATTCGCAAAGAGCTGGTTCTGTGCGGACAAAGGAAGAAAAACCACAAAGAGCAGTTGCTTCGATACCCAAACCGCAAAATGAAGAAGAGGTAAATAAGAAAGCAGCAAGTGATGGAGAGGCTAGGAGGAATCCTTACGACATAGACTTGAGCAGATTCGATATAGACATGATGATGCCACCGCCGCCGCCACCACCACCACCACCACCACCCCCACCGCCACCACCTACTCCTCCACCTCCATCAGAGAAAGTCGTTGTGAATCCGATTGTAGCACCAGAGGAAACTGAAATCAAATCTTCGTCTAGTCTTTTTCCTACGACATCTGTGAGGGCCTACTCGATAGCAGTTCTTCAGCAGTACACCAATAGCTTTTTGCAAGAAAATCTTGTCGGGAGTGGAACACTAGGAAACGTGTACCGAGCAGAACTACCGGATGGAAGGGTAGGATTTCGTATAAATTATTTGGTCTAGACCAATTGATAAGTATATTTAATTACGTTCTCCTTATTATAATCTTTTCCCCTCCAAAAAAAAAAAGAAACTCATAGTATGCATAAATACTTGTCGAAACGGGCTGTTGGTCCTTCATATGTTTCATAAGCATATCTTTCTGTCATTTGAAACAAATTAATCCTCTTTTGTGATTCTGTAGTTGCTTGCAGTAAAGAAACTGGAAAGAAGAGTGGCAAACCAGCTGAAGGATGAGCATTTTATTGAGCTGGTTAACAGTCTTGATAGAATTCGGCATGCTAATGTGGTTGAGCTCATGGGCTACTGCTCGGAGCATGGAGAGAGGCTACTCATCTATGAGTACTGTGCTAGCGGAACGCTGCAGGATGCTCTGCACTCCGATGATGAATTCAAGAGTACGCTCACGTGGAATATCCGCATCCGGATGGCTCTTGGAGCTGCTAGAGCATTAGAGTAAGTGATATAAATGGAAGTTTTGTTGCTCAATTAATTTTTGCCTTAAAGTTCGACACATGTATTATGATTGTTTGTTTGAGTTGTTATGATATTTAAAAGAAACTATATATTTGTCAGATTATTGACAGTGAGAAGTGTGTTTTTAGATATCTGCACGAGTTCTGCGAACCACCGATAATTCACAGGAACTTCAAGTCGGCTAATGTGCTCCTGGATGACGAACTCTCGGTCCTTGTCTCTGATTGTGGTTTGGCTCCATTGATTATGTCAGGAGCTGTGAGTCAGGTAATAACAGTTCCTGGTCTTTTGTGCTTTGAAAATTGATGCAAAATCAGAATAGGGCAAATGATGAGTTTCCATTTAGCATAATGAGTTGGACGAACAAATTTCTTCAAGACACGTTCAAATAGACTAAAAAGTTGGCTGCACAATATTATCTGACCCGAAATTTATGTTGCTCTCCTTTTTTCTCTTGAATCTCAGTATATGTAATGTGGTTATACTCCTTTACACATTGTGCTAAAGATTGTTCTTTTATTGCTCAGTTGTCTGGGCAGCTTCTCACAACCTACGGCTATGGAGCCCCCGAATTCGAGTCCGGCGTGTATACAGCGAAGAGCGACGTCTACAGTTTCGGAGTGGTGATGTTAGAGCTCTTAACCGGGCGAATGTCGCACGACAGGTAAATTATGTCAAGGTTGAAACTGTGATCCTTTTTATGCCAAGTTTGCTTCTTATTCTTTATACAATGTTCAGATCAAGGGCTCGAGGCGAGCAATTTCTCGTTCGATGGGCAATTCCTCAGCTCCACGACATTGATGCCTTGTCGAACATGGTCGATCCGGCTATGAGTGGAAGGTATCCGGCCAAGTCGCTGTCGCACTTTGCTGACATTATTTCGCGATGTGTTCAGGTAATTAAGTTGATTTTATTAGTGTCTTTCGATCGATTGGAGATAAGTGGGAGTGCAATTCGATATCCTTTTTGCAGGTGGAGCCGGAATTTAGGCCGCCTATGTCGGAAGTTGTACAGGACCTCATGCAGCTGATAAGGAGAGAATCTCCGCGTAGATCAGAAGAAGACTAATTTAGAACTTACACAGTGGTATAGAACTATGGAGGAGGATGATTTGGGGATGGAACGACAAGGGTTTGAAGGTGAAACGACAATCTACGTCTTCCTTGTAGTCGACAAGATCATCATGGCGTCGAGAGAAGAAGCTCCGCTCCATCTTGAGATCCGGCCGTGTTCATTATTCTTGTCCGAGTGAAATTCGTTGACCTAATTATTATTCAATTTTAGTTGTGAAATCTGCATTAGGGTTACTCCATTATTCTTTTGTTTGAGGATATCTGATTGTTTTGTGCAAAGTTAAAAAATACATTTTTGTTCATCTTTCTGTCATTTCTAGTTTTTGCGGTTCTATCTTCTCTTCATCTTCTTTTTTTGGAATGTCTTGAAGAGATTTTTTGTGGGTATTATTTGTTGAATACATGATATGATTTTTGTGACAAATTTTATCAATTCTTGAATTACACCCACTTCGAATTTCCTTGTCTAGACTAGTTTGATGGGCATAAGGTGGAAGGAAGATGAATCTTGGGTCAATTATTATTCATTTTCTTTGTTGGGACCTTGTGGATATATAAAGTCTCCACGTGTAAATGTTTGGTTGGTTCGAGTTTCTGAAAAAGAGAGAGAAGGAACTGAAGAAGCTGAAGAAATAAGGAAAGAAGCAGCAAGATTCAACTATAACATGAAGGTCGACATTTGAGTTCTTTCATTTCAAGTTAAATTCATGTATTCCATCATCTCTTATCTCATGACTGCCATCAACATATGTTTTATTCTAGTGATAAAGTTTGTTTCTTAGAAGATACGATGGAAATCATGCATTTTCTAGAATATTCTTATTTATAATCTTATCGAAAACTTACATCAGCCCACCAAACAAAAGCTACGAGAAAAAAAGGGGTATGACTGGCATAACATCTACGATTGGATTAAAAAAAACATAGGTTTCTGGCAATTTGCCCACGAAAAAACTACTCGAATAAAGTGATAGGTCTATTTTGTACTATCCAAATCCCATGTATTTTGGCATACTTTGTGGCGTTTGGATTTGTTTTGGTGTTTATTTTGCAGTGCTTATTGATGATGTGGCATTTGACGAGGCGTCGAGGTGGCAATTGAGAGACTTAAGGAATATATGCTCAACAAGGAAGAAATCAATCTTGATTTGCATCGATAAGGAAGGAGACAAATAGAAGGAAGAAATCAATCTTGATTTGCGCCGAAAAGGAAAGGAGGAATGAGATGATGGAATCAATCTTTAATTTGATTCACATATCAATTAAAGAGAGAAGATTGAGGGATTTTATCATTAAGTCTCTTAATGATTCATTCGACAAATAAGGAAGGAACGAGGCTATATAAACACACCTTGAGGGAGGAAGAAGAATCACCTCATTCATCACTTCTATTTCATACAATAGCTTTCTTCATTCCCTCATCTAAGTCTTCACTGAGAGAGGAGTTCCAAGGAAGCCGATCGAAGGGTTATCACTTTTAAGTTCAAATTTCTTTCTTTTAATTTATGAGCTTTGGTTTGATTTGGAGAAACATTAATTTAACATTTTCATTTGAATTTCTGGATTTGAATTATCTTAACCTATGGATGGTTTCTTAGTAGTTTTTAATTTATGAAATTTGTTATTCTAGAATTTTAATTCCTTGCACTTAGTGTTTTGAATTATTTAATAAATAGTTAAAATTTTCGTTTATATTTATTTAATGAAATTCAGCATGTTTTGTATTTTTTTCCAGTCCGGTCAATATGCGTAGCTAATTCTTTTTAGGGGCCGACAAGATGTGAAACACACACCACTTAAATTTCGTGAGACTAGGACTTAAAATTAATCACTTGAGTTCTGAATTAATATAGGTTTAATTAATTGGATTAATTAATTTAGGATTGATCACCCTAGTTAATTTAATTCATAGCTAATTTAGTACTTCCATTGTTTCTCGTGGGATTAGGCTAAATAAGTAGCAAATTGTTCTTAGGACAAATGGATTAATTTGGTAGGAGACTATTAGATGCCCACCATACGAGTAGGCTCCTAAATTGGGTTCCCTTAGTTCTTAAAGCTGATTAGGTGTTAAATCTATTGATTGCCCACCAACGTAGGTTGCACCTAATTTAGAGAAGTAGTCGTTTCAATGCCCACCATGACGATTACCGACTAATTAAGGGGGAATAGGGGGTATGTCAGTTTAACTACGGTATCCTACAACCAATTGATTTAAGTGGATTAATTAATTAATAGTGTCAGTGATCGATTGTGTGTGTGTGAATCATCTTGCTGGACCCGCTTTTATTTGCATAAGTAAATTTTGTGTTAATTTCCTGTTTGCTTTCGTTTATTATTAGAATATAGAAATTTCCCAAACTTGCGTGGTTGCTAACCAAACTCTGATTGATAGAATTTTTAGGTTTAAATTACTCCGTTCCCTGTGTTCGATACCTGTGCTATACTAATATTTGGTCTAACAATTTTGCAGGATTATTTTGTGTAAACAGCGATCACCATAAAGGGGCAAATTAATACCAGATCAAACTAACGATATTAAGCATAACACACATTTTGTTCTTGGAGATAATTGCATTTTGGTTGCCTTTTTTATATAAGGAAAAAGAAAGTAAGGTAAGATAACAAAAATCCTTCTTTTCATTGAATCCACCCAACAAAAAATTTTCAATTCTCAAAGGAGAATAGAAGAAACCATATTTTCATACAATATCTTAATTGAATTCTATCTAATGATTAATAAATTAAGTTGCATTCGGTATCCATTGTATCAAAATCCCAGCACCGGTGCTGACAAGCATAGGTGGCTATCTGTCGCTGTTTACAGTATTCACTGGAAGAATCTTTAATTCCATCTTAAAAGCAATAGTAATAAACAATGTTTAAGCTAGACAAAGTGTCACTTAATAACTGGAGTAGAATTTCAATTTTTCAACCCTAAGACTTCCACTTCTCCTAAATAACTTGCTAGATGTCAACATAGTCCCATTAACCCCCAGATCAAATCTTGATCATGATCACGATCACGATCATCAAAAGTTTAAGACTTTATGATGAAAATGGTGGTATTAATAGAAAACCCTTTTGAATTCATGTTTAAATGTTTCTTCTCTCTTCTTGTTTCCTACAGCTTCTGCAGTGGTTCAGACATAATTTCGACCGGCCAATCTCTCACTCCAAACCAAACCATAGTCTCCAAACAAGGTAAATTCGAACTGGGATTCTTCTCTCCGGTAGTTCCAGCAACCATTACGTCGGAATATGGTACAAAAACATTTCGTTTCAATCAGTTTGGGTGGCTAACAGAAATGATCCCATCTCTTCCTCTCTGTACAACACTTCCCGCCTTGAGATGGATCATAACGGCAACCTCTCCCTCATCGTTAACTCGGTAACAATTTGGTCCGCAACCGGAGCTTCAAACACTACCGAGGCAGTGATTCTCGATACCGGAAACTTTGTCTTGAGAAGCCCTTCCGGTGTCGTGTGGCAGAGCTTCGACCACCCCTCCGGTTCTTGGCTTCCCGGAGGAGTGATCGGAGTTCTTGACTCCTCCACCAAACTCGTTTCATGGAGAAACGGAGACGATCCGGGAACCGGGAACTACTCGTTAGGGATGGAGAGAAACAGAGGGATCGAGCTTTTCATGAAGAGGAACGGCATGGAGACAATTTGGAGGAGCGGCGTGGGGGATAACGGCCGTTTTCCTAACTTCCCGGATAGTGGCGGTTTGTATAACTTCTCCTACTTCAAGAGCTCCGGCGATGACTTCTTAACGTATAGTGTTTCCGATGAGTCGGTGATTGTTAGGCTTTTGTTGCATTCGAGTGGCTTGTTGTATCATTACGTTTGGTCTGAAGCGAGGAAGGATTGGTTTACTCTTGCAGTCCAGCCCAATGATGCTAATTTCTGCAAGGTTTATGAAGATTGTGGGGCTAATGCTATTTGTGATGTAAATTATTCACCTTCTTGTAGATGTTTAGATGGGTTTGTGCCAAGAGTTAAAAGAGATTGGGATTTGTTTGATTTCTCAAATGGGTGTGTGAGAGCGAGAGGCTTGGATTGCAAGAAGGAAACAACGTCGTTTTTCAAGGCGAACAGCGCTACATTGGGTGGGAGCCCGGAATCGATAAATGTTAGTATTGGTGAATGTGAGTCTTTCTGCTTAGCAGACTGTTCTTGCACAGCTTATGTTAATGGTAGTGGTGGTGGGTGTTTGGTTTACAAAGGGGAGTTGTTGGATTTGGAAAGAGTAAGAAATGATTCATTAGGAAATGATGTTTACATCAGAATGGAATTGGGAGATTCTGGATCAAGAAAAGGTATGAAAGAATCTTGTGCTTATTCAATTTGATTACATGATAAATATATTTAAATGGTTTAATTTGTGTTTGTTAGGAGGGAGAAAAGTTGTTGCTGTTGCTTTATCTGTTTCCATAACTTGTGCATTACTTCTTTCCTTTTGCTGCTTCTTCTATCTATGGCCAAAGCTTAAAAGCAAAGGTACATTAATTAATTTCCACTCTGTTCTTGTTATTGAATCGAACTACATTTGAAGCAATATTAAGCTAATTAGTAGCTTCTTCAGTCTATACAGGAGCGCGTCTAAATCTGTTACAACTCGACTTGAACGGCGTAGCAAAGAACAGCCGGTATGAGCTGCCGGAATTCAGTTTCTCCAGCATAGTCGTGGCCACTAGTAACTTCTCCGAAGCAAACAAGCTAGGAGAGGGCGGATTCGGACCTGTTTTCAAGGTTTTGTCGAATGAATTAATGTTTTAGTATTCTCATTTTGTTGCGCATAATGTTCTTATCTTCATTATTTCAGGGAGAGTTGGTTGACGGGCAGTTTGTAGCGGTTAAACGTCTTTCCCAGAGCTCCGGCCAAGGGTTAGAAGAGTTCAGAAATGAAACAGAGTTGATAGCCAAATTGCAACACAGAAATCTTGTTGGGATTTTAGGCTTCTGTACGGAGAACAATGAGAACATATTAGTATACGAATACATGCAGAACAAAAGCTTGGATTTTCTCCTTTTCAGTATGTGGTTTCGTAGCTTTTCTAATTTTCGTGTTGCTTTTACGAAGTGTTGACGAATTTTTGTGCAGATTCGGAGCAGAAAGAGCTACTCGACTGGAAGAGGCGCGTGTGTATCATCCAAGGCATTGCGCAGGGGCTTCTCTATCTCCACCACCATTCTAGGTTAAGAATGGTGCATAGAGACTTGAAAGCTAGTAATATTCTACTCGACGCGGATATGAACCCGAAAATCTCGGATTTCGGCATGGCTAGAATCTTCGGAGGGAGTGACTCGCGAGCAAACACGAAACGAATTGTCGGAACTTAGTAAGTACTCGTTTTATATGTGTATGTATCTACAATATAACCTCTATATGGTTGTAAATTTCTTAAGGATGTTCCTATAAATATATAGAATACTAGTAAGTAGAGTTTACTACTGGTCTTGAGTTGGTATTACGTTTTTTTAAAATTATTATTATGAGAATATTACTTTCCTGTGAGTACTCTTGTATAGTGGTTTTTACTGTATATGGTCAATGTGTGCTTCGATTTCAGCGGTTATATGGCGCCGGAATATGCAATGAAGGGGCTTTTCTCCGTGAAGTCCGATGTCTACTCGTTCGGAGTACTAATGCTCGAGATTATCACCGGAAAAAGGATCTCCGGCTTCTACGGCTCCGATCATCTTACTCTTCTTGAATATGTAAGTCCTAGTCTTAGTCTTGGTATATTCTTATGAGTTATGACAAACTATGCAAGATTTCAAGAATTCTTAATTACAGACATGGAATATGTGGAATCAAGAACGAGCTCTCGAGCTCGTTGATCCAGAGATCTCAGCTTCTTCATCTTCCTCATCGCGATACATTCAGATTGGCCTTTTGTGCATTCAAGAAAATCCGGCGGATAGGCCTCTAATCTCCCAAGTCATTTCGATGTTGAATAACGAAGAGACCGCTATAGCAGCGTCGCCCAAGCATCCTGCGTTCAGCGTAGGAAGAGGTTCAAAACCAAGTTCAGAAGAAGGCAAGATTGAAATCTTCTCTGTGAATGACTTGACAGTCTCCCAAGTTGAAGCTCGTTGAGGACTACCACGTGCATATTGTGAGTAGCAGCTACGGCCATCATTTGGGCAAACAAATTAAACAAGCACTCATCGTATAAGAGTTTGTACTATATGTACATGTGCTTTAATATACTACCCAAAAAAATAGTATAAAAAATAGGAATCAAAATTAGATGAGTGAATCTCAACAAAAGGTATGTATGGATCCTTCATAAGTTGTTACTGTCAAAAGGAGCTTCTAATTCATTAAAAGAAGCTCGTGTTTCATAATTTTCTTAATAATAGAAACAAGTGGTGCCGAATCACTTGTGAGAAAGACCAAACACGAGCGCGAATCTAGCTATTTCAAGAAAATAACAGAAAACCTTGGTTTTCCGAAATTCAATATATATATATATATATATATATATATATATATATATATATATATATATATATAGTATGGATATGGTGAGAATCCGCATAATTCTTATATATTTTATGCATAATCGCCATATATTTATGTAAAAAAAAAACTAGTATAATTTTACACTTTTGTTCTTCTACATAAAACATATAAGAATTACGCATAATGAAAAATTATAGATTTTTTACATAAAATATATAAAGGATGTTGGTCCCGAGTCAAACATTCAGGTGTAGAGGGGGGTGAATACACCTGAAAACCTTTTTCTCAAACTCAAAGCGAACAATCCGTTTAACGGAATATGTCTACTGAATGAGTTCAATAGACCAAGCAAGCTCCTCTTGATCCCGTGGATAGAATGACTGAGAGTGATGAGCTCTGCTAGCTGACTTGATGTCAGAATTCAGTAGCGTTCAATAGCTATTTAGTAGCGTGCGGAATGTGTAGGCCCGATTAAATTTGTTTTGAAAAACGTTTGTTTATCAAATCAGTTCAGTATATTAGTGCGATGTTTTAGGCTTTTACTGAAATGGTGTTGAATGATTTTGTAAAGATATTTTCAGTATGAACAGTTATCAATGCAACAGTTAAAACGACATAAAAATTTTAAAGTGGTTCGGATACGTAAGATCCTACGTCAACTGATCCTGAACAACGCAAGACACTATTTTATTATACTGAGTTAGTCTCAGTTAGTTTGTGCGCATGACAAACTGTAATGTGTGATTATACTGAGCAAGTCTCAGTTTACAGGGTCAAACAGTTAAGTTTGAATGTATCTCCAATGATGAAGGAGTTCTTAACAATAAGAACAGTTCAATAAATGAACTCCTTCGGTTCTAAGCTATGGATATAACGGTTGAGCTTAGGTTAGAGGGTGGGAACGTGAACGGCTTCTAGAGCGAAGAACAAAGAGGATTAATCACTCTGGGTTCGTGTTCTTCACTTGAATAAATGCTAAGTGTTCTAGAGCTTGAGTCTTGAATGCTTGAGTTCTCGTATAGGTCGCTTGTGTGATCGTGTAGTGCGACTTGAATGACAACGACCTTCCCTCTATTTATAGACGTGAGTGTGAATAGATCCGTTGGAGATGAATTGTCTACGTGTCACTCTATATAGGTAGCAAACGACTTCTTTTTCGAATTCTGTAGAGTCCGCTTCCTTTGCAGAAAGTGGTTGACTTGCAGCTTTTGTCGGAGACTTTGCCAGCTGGCTGGCAAAGTCTCCGACTCTACTGAAAGTGGTTAAGACATATTCAGACGAACCACTTTTTGAGGTATAGAAAGTGGTTAAGACATATTCAGACTTCAAGGTTGATACTAATGCTGACCTTTCTCAAATGTACGATGTCAGACAACTCTACTGAAATGACTTTGAAGTCCACTGTCAGTTAAAGAAACTGACAGGCCGTTGCTGAGTCTGACCAGAAGGTTTAGTATGTTGCTCTTGCTGAGTCCAACACTACTGAGGACCAAGACTCTGAGTTCAGTAAACTGTTCCTGCTGAGTTCAATTCTAGTAACTCTTGAACATCTTTCAGTATGCTGCTCCTGCTGAGTCCAGCCATACTGAATCTTCACTCCATGGCACTGCGGTAGATAGTCTACTGAGGAACAACAGACGAAACTACTAAGCCGGAACCATGCTGAAGGCGAGTCTTCTGAGTCTGAAACACTCAAAGAAAAAGGTGTTAACTTTTACGAAAGAATGGTTCACCAATCAGAATATGATTTTGGGATTAGTCAAATCTTCTACTGAATCATCTCCCAACAATTTTCCCCTATTTGATGTTGCCAAAACCTATCACTATCACTATATCTAAAACTCTATAAATCTAAAGAACTGTTAGATACAAACTCCTTACAAATATTACAATGAGAATCTATGGAGAGTATCTTCAAGTCTTCTAATCTAAGCAAGTACAGAACACACATATAATCAGTGAGTGTGTGAGTCAGTAATCACTTAGGTGATTATGAGTGTTAAAGTAAACACGAAACGAGCCATGGAGACAATGAGAAATTGTCAGGCCAAGTAATAATTGATGTATTAATGATAAGAAATAGAGTACATGTACATCATTGCTATACTAGGGAATGCTACAGACACAAACAAGCTAGACTACTTCCTTGCAGATTTAAAGCGCTGAATCCTTGCCTTGAAATCATTTGATTTATCCTCGGGAAATGGAAGTCCCTAGAGCTTGAAAGTATCTTTCCTCAACTTCTGAATCCTCGGCAGATCTTTAGGGTCTGTCGGTTCAAGATCAAGTGCCTGAGCTGCATGCCTAGCTTCTGTTTCTATCACGGCTGTGAAGAGTGATCCATCTAACTTTCGCGGTGGAGGCAGAGTTCTGAAGGCTGGAGTTATAACAACGATATTATCTTCAAGGAGGGCCTTCTGAACTATTTTGTAGATTTCAGGATCGTTCTTCTCTATCCATTTAGCAAACTTCTCAGCTTTGGAGGAGTCAGGCCAATGCTATCATGCATAATATATCTTGATGAATTCAGGTTTGATCGTCTCCCAAGCCTGAATCCTTTCCCAGGGCATCCACTCATCTACACGAGGCCATAAGTGAGCTTTCAGCTCATTAGGTTTGCGGCCTCGTCTGAAGAATTTGGAGGTTGTGGGATGTCCCTGTCCTTAGGAGGAAGTGCCCTAGGCTTCAGTCTCTCTGCTTCTCTTGCCTCTTCAGCCACCCTCTCCTCGGCTTCTGCCTCTTTTCTTCTAGCTTCAGCGAGTTGATGCCACTCAGCTCTGGAGTCAAGAGCTCTTATGCTGAGGTCGATCAACTCGTCAATAGTAGGCTCAACCGGCTTCTTAGTTTGCCTGGATATGTCAGCCTGTTTCTTCTCAGCTTCTCTCTCTTTCTCTTTTTCTTTGTCAGCGTCGTCTTTGAGCATAAGCTTAACGACGAAAACAAACACAAGCATTCAAACGAGCTAGAACCAGAAAACCCTAAGTCTTCCGCAAGAATTTGAAGATCTATCTCCGGCGAAAGACTACCTTCTCAGCTCATAGGGAACCAAGCTAAACTGTTAGAAGAGCCTCTAGTATCCAAATCGACGATACACGAACCTAAAGCTTATTTCAGCTGTTCGTCGATCTAGAAGCCACTCTCTCATTCCCACTCTCTCGTTCCCTATCCCTCTAACCCTAAGCTCAACTGAATATACTTATAGCTTAGACGAAGGAGTTCATATTTGAACCCAATCCTTATTGTAAAAGGACTCCTTCATTGTTGGCGAAGTTTGTCAAACACTTTAGTTTGATACATTTGTAAACTGGGACTTGCTCAGTATAATCCCCAAGCCACGGCTTTGTCCTGTGCACAAGCTGACTGAGACTAACTCAGTATAATAAATAGCCTCCTGAACTTTCGGGACAGTGGACGTAGGATCGATTGATATCCGAACCACTTTAAAACTCTCTGTGTCGCTTACTTACGTTCTCTTACTGTTGCATTAATTTTACTATTCATACTGAAAATCTTCTTAAAATCATTCAACTGTCTCAGCATATTGAACTGACCACTTGCTGAACTGAGACTTGCATAAAACGTTTCTTTATTCAACTGATTAGGGCCTACACATTTCCGCACACTGAATTTCTACTGTTGACACTGAATTCTGACTCAGTCAGTTAGCAGATCTCAGTAGAGTCAGACTTTTAGCCTAACACGATTCGGAAACGCTTATTTGGTCTGCTGAATTATTTCAGTACGACATTATCCTGAATAGGACTGTTCGTGTTCAAAGTTGAGAAAATTGGATTCAGGTGTATTCACCCCCCCCCCCTCTACACCTGAACTCACTCTCGGGACCAACAATTGGTATCAGAGCAGGAGTTCTTTAAGACTCTTGTTATCTTGAAACTGGTCTACTTGAACGGATCCGGAGAAAACGTTTCTTCACTGCATATCACTCTACATTCATATCATTATTTTTATATGGCTGATATGTCAGGTATAAGAATGGTACCCATGTTCTCGGTAGAGAATTATGGAGTATGGCGAGTCAGAATGGAAGCACATCTGACATCCCTCCATGATAGTATGACTGAAGTGCTTGAAGATGGACCTATTGTTCCCATGATCGATAGTGTCGTGACTCAGGCCCCAGCTGAAGGAGGAGGAATGGTGACTGGGAAGAAGATCCCTAAAGACAGAAGTCTCTTCACTCCTGAAGAGAAGAAGCTTCACAACTTAGACCGAGTCGCCAAAAATGCCATACTGACCACTCTTAGTGATTCTTATCTTGGCAGGGTTCAGGAATGCAAAACGGCAAAGGAACTCTGGGACGCTCTAGCGCTACTGAGTCGTGGAACTCAGAAGATAAAAGCTAACAAACGGCCGCCGGAACTCCAAAAGCCGGAAAGTTTGTCTCTCATGCCCGGTGACAAAATAGAAGATCCGAACGTCGATTTACGAGTCCGATGAATTCCATCAATGGGTTGGGAAAGACATTCAAGCAACCGAGAAATGAATCTCAAGATACCGAGGGCACCGGCTGGGACGGACACCGGACACCTTTTGCCACTTTATTGCGACATTTTGATTTAGATGTTGTCTCTCCTGACCATATCTTTTCAGAACTTCAGGCAGAAGAGTTTGAGTTCGACAGACCTCAACGAAAGCAAAGAGTTGAAGCTGACAATAAAATTAACCATGCCTTCAAAGCATCAGTCAGCGCAGCATCTCCAGCGACGAGCAAGACAACGAGTAAGACTGAACCTTCACTCAATGATCTACAAGAAGGAAGTCTCGCTCAGAAGTACGCATTGCTCGCTGTGAAGTATCAGAAGGAGAAGGAGAGGCGCAGAAAACTGACTGAAGCATACCGAGACACAAAAGGTAAGTCAGATTATACACCAAAACGCACTCCTGACTCACAATCTTCTGAATGCAGAAAGAAGGATGACTCAGCACCATCAAAGGATAGTGAAAGCAAAGAAGAAAGAGTCATCACTTGCTACAACTGCAAAAAGCCAGGACACTATCAATATGATTGTTCGAGCTCGTAGTGCCGAACGCGCAAGCACGTAAGGCAAGGAGAGAGAAATTCGCCCGTAAAAGACAATCCTACATAGCCGGCGAAATCTCGGACGACTCGAAAGAAGTCGACTCCTTTATGGACTCATCGACGATGAAGCGGCTTTCATGGCCTTAGAGCTTGAAGTCGAAGAAACAATCGAAAAGTGCCTAATGGCGGGGAGAAGAGGATGAGGTAAACTCTCATGAACCACTTAATTCCTCTTCACACTGCACACACGACACTATTTCAGGTGCAGATGGGAATTTGGACATCACGACCGCCTATGAAGAATTATTAGATGAATAAATTCAAATGAGTCTGCAGCTCAGTAAGACTCTTCAGGAGTTGGATACCCTGAAAGTGGAGAATCAGAGACTTTCTCAGGAGAGTCAGGTTGCTACTGAAGCCGAAGGACTTGTGTTGAGACTCAGGGAGGAGATAAACTCTCTGATGGCCAAGTCTCAGCATCAAGAAGATCGGATTTCAGTTCTGACCAATGACTTGACTCAGAAAGATACTAAACTGAGTCTCATCGAAGCAAGAACTATCGGGACTTCGACCGAACATGATACACTGAAGAAAAGTGATGATGTCTGGAAAAGCCTGATGACTGAGCGTTACATGGGCGCCGAAAAGAAGCTGATGGCCATGCTAGCAAGCAACAGGCCCAAGCACTGTAAGGAAGGACTTGGCTTCAACCAGGAAGCTTCCTCATCTGCCCCCGTACACTCAGAAGTGCGTCTAACTGATAGGTTTGTTCGAGGAGAAACAATCAATGCAAATGTTCGGACCCCTCAAAGAAAGAACAAACAAAAGATGAAAGCACCTCATCCTACGCATCGTATTCGACCGTAAGATCGGTACTCAAACACCTCGGTTCGATCGAGGGGGAACTAGCAAAGTTAAGTGGGCTGATCGGTATGGACCACCTCAGTTGACACATCCAGCTCAGTATGGGTCATATTACTATGATCCTATAGTCAGAAGAGGCTCCAAGAGTCAGAAAAAGAAGAAAAACGCACAAAAGGCAAAGGTCAGCAGTCCACCAACTCAGAAGATCCGGACTCCTGAACCTGAATAGCCTAAGAAGTCAGCTCTGACCAGTCCAGTGGTCAAGTATATTGACTCAAGTGGAAAGAAACTGTCTGAAACCACCAGGGTTGTTAGACAAATTTGGGTTACTAAAACTAACATCTAAGGACCCAAAATCAAAAATAAAGGGTACCTGAATATAATTCTGTTTTGCAGGTGCGTAAAGACCCATGGTATGTGGACAGCGGATGCTCAAGACACATGACATACCAAAGGAGTCTACTGAAGAATTATATCTCTGAAGAAGGACCCAGAATCGAGTTTGGAGACAATGCCAAAGGCTATACTAGAGGATATGGAACACTCATCATTGGGACTGCCAAAGTTCCAAGAGTATCATATGTTGAAGGACTTCAGCATAATCTTCTCTCTGTTAGTCAATTTTGTGATAGCTCGAATAGAGTGATATTTAACGCTGGATTCTGTGATGTTATTGATAAATTCACAGGGAAAACAGTGTTATAAGGTTCGCGCAGAAAGAACATATATGTGGCTGACTGGAACTCAGCTGAACCTGAAGCTTGCTTATTGGCGAAAAATGATAACCGGACGGGGTGGCTATGGCATAGAAGACTCAGCCATCTCAACTTTAAGACGCTCAACAAGCTAGCAAGAAACACTCTAGCAAGGGGACTGCCGAATGAAGTATTTAGCAGAGACACTCAGTGTGAAGCATGTCTGAAGGGAAAGCAAACAAAGAAACAAAATCCACCCGTTCCATCTCCTTCCACTGATGGAATCCTTCAGCTGCTACATATGGATTTATTCGGTCCAGTCTCCCCAGTGACGATCAGAGGCAAGAAATATGCTTTAGTGGTCATAGATGACTACTCACTCTATACATGGGTCATATTCATTGCCAACAAGTCTGACATCAAAACAGAGTTACCAACGCTTCTGAAAAGGCTCAGTGTCGAGAAGAACACTGAAATTAGAAAAATACGTTCAGACAGAGGAACTGAGTTCCTTAATTCCATGGTAGAGGAGTTCTCGCAAGCGTAAGGAATAGAGCATGAGACATCGGCCGCCCGCACACCTCAACAGAAATGGAGTTGCTTGAAGAAAAGAACAGGACTCTCAAAGAAGCGGCTAGAACTCTACTCGCAGATTCAGGACTCCCAACTAAATTCTGGGCAGAAACTACCAACACTGAATGTTACACTCAGAATCGATCTCTACTGACAAAGCAGCATAAGAGGACACCATATGAACTATGGAACTGCAGGAAGCCTTCTTTATCTTATTTCCATATCTTTGGTTGTTCATGCTTTATCCACAATAATGGGAAAGATCAGCTGAAGACTTTTGATAGCAAGTCAGATCAGGGAGTTTTCTTAGGATACTCTCGGGTCATCAAAGCTTTCAGAGTATTCAACTATCGGACCCTTTGCGTGGAGGAAAGCCCTCATGTTGTCTTTAATGAGTTTGCTACTGAAGACAGGAGTAATAACTCTAACTCTGAATCTGAGGACATCAGTAAGCAGCTACAGGATCTAAGCTTAAAAGACAAACCTAAAAAGATCCAGATATGTTGGGATGATGATTCAGACGAAGAAACTGAAGACAAGTCTATTGAATCTCAACCAGCAGAGCAAGTAGCTGAGCAGATTGATTCTCCCGAACAGAATCAATCCCAGGTAACTCAGGTCGATGAAGAAACCCAAGAGGTAACTGAGACCACTACTGAGAGTAACAACTCAGGGGGAACATCTAGTAATGTTCCTGAGCTGAATGCCCCTGAACCTGGTGACTCAGTAGATCACACTCTTATTACTGAAATTCTTCAATCTCAGAATAGTACAACTGAAATGCCTAACTCACCTACTATCTGTGTTGATCAAATTTCAGATGAAGAGCTAAAACATCGTAGAACATGGCTAGATGCTCACTCTGCTGATCTAATTATTGGAGATCCTTCAGCACATGTCAAGACAAGATCCAGATTTTGTCAAGGAGAAAGTGCATTATACTCCTGCTTCTTGTCCACTGAAGAGCCTCAGACGATTGAGGATGCACTGAAAGATGCTGACTGGATCATAGCCATGCAGGAGGAGCTAAATCAGTTCAAACGAAACGATGTTTGGGAACTTGTTGATAGACCCCTGCATCAATGTGCAATTGGAACAAAATGGGTCTTTAAGAACAAGCGAGATGAAAACAACGTTGTAGTAAGGAACAAAGCAAGACTCGTGGCTAAAGGCTACTGTCAAGCTGAGGGAATAGATTTCAACGAAACTTTCGCTCCAGTTGCAAGATTGGAGGCAATCAGACTATTCCTAGCCTACGCAACACATCAAAAATTCAAAGTATATCAAATGGATGTGAAGTCTGCGTTCCTGAACGGCGTACTGAAAGAAGAAGTCTATGTGGAACAACCGACCGACTTTCAGCAGGGACATCAAGTTTATAGACTCAAGAAGGCTCTGTATGGGTTAAAACAAGCACCCAGGGCTTGGTATGATACCCTATCTGAGTTTCTTCTTCAGAAAGGTTTTCAGAAAGGCACAGTAGATCGCACTCTATTCAGCATTCGACTGGAAGAAGACCTATTACTGGTGCAAATCTACGTGGAAGACATCATCTTTGGATCAAAGAATGTCATTATGTGTCAGCAATTTGAAAAGATGATGAAGGATAAGTTCGAGATGTCAATGATGGGAGAAATGAACTACTTCCTTGGTTTTCAAGTCAAGCAATCTGAAAAGGGGACGTTCATTAATCAAGGCAAATACACTCGAGACCTCATCAAAAGATTCGGTCGCACATCCGGCAAACCTATCAAGATCCCGATGAACACTAATATGAAGATTGATCTTGATAAAGAGGGAGTATCAGTAGACCAAACTGAATATCGTGCTGTAATTAGTTCATTATTATACTTAACAGCAACACGTCCTGACATAACTTATGCTGTAGGTGTCTGTGCTCGATTTCAGGCGAATCCGAAGCAGAGCCATATGGACTCAGCAAAGAAGATTCTCCGCTATCTCAGAGGAACACCTGACATGGGTTTATGGTATCCAACTGATGATAATATTGAACTAACTGGTTACTCTGATGCTGACTATGCAGGATGTAGAATTGACCAAAAATCAACTTCAGGAACATGTCAGTTCTTTGGCAGTAAGCTGATCTCATGGTTTTCAAAGAAACAGCACTCAGGAGCTACATCAACTACTGAAGCTGAATACATGGCTGCCGGAAGTTGCTGCGCCCAAATCCTTTTGAGACAGCAGCTACGAGACTATGACGTCACTCAAAATGAAGTGCCAATCTTCTCGCGACATGCCGAGTGCCATTGTAATTACTCGAACCCCGTACTTCACACAAGATGCAAGCACGTGGACATCGACACATCACTTCATTCGTGACCATGTCGAAAAGAAGGATATCAGAATGGAGAAAATCCATACTGACAAACAAAGGGCTGATATACTGACCAAGCCTCTAGCTGAATCCATATTCAGAGAACTTTCAGTAGAGCTAGGTCTGTTGGATCCTACTGACCCTAGTCAGTAAGAAGGTTCCAGAAGAGGATCATTCAGTAAGGGGGAATGATCACTCTCAATACTGAGTAAATTCAGTACGTAGAGACAGAAAACCATCTACACGAGGTATCAGCTGACTACTATGTTCAGCTGACAGGTTTGCGTATCTCTACTCAGTAGTAACGAATAAAACAGTAATGCATTTATGATGAAGATTCAGCATGCTATTAAATATCCTAAGTTTGTCATTTATTATTAACGGCTTATATTTATTGCACGACATTCCATACATAAGTTTGCTGAACTCTGCACACATTAAATGCTTGTCTTTTCACAGTTACTACTTAGGCATATTTACAACTGGCTTTGACTTAGGCGGCATATGTGATCATTACTTAATATATATCTTTAATCTTGACCGTCCATCTCATAAAGCAAGTTTAAACTCAGCCTTAGATCAGAAACTGTTCGTCTTCATGATAGACTTATATTCCATCGTATCTTTAGAAACCGCCATTACCGCACTTAAAATCCTCTGCATCCGAAAATTCTGAGATCATTTCTTGCAATCCCCTCTTGCATATCCTTTCAGAATCTCAATCTCTCTTTCGGTATGCTTATTACAACTGCTACACGAATTAATTTCCTTTTTCAGAATCGCTATACAAACTGTTTTATCTAAATCGATACTGATAAATGCTCGTGTAACAGGTACAATGGCAAGTCAATATGTTTCGGTGTCTACTCCAGTTAACATGCAAGAAATCCTGGACAAGGACCGTGTTTGGTTCGAGCCAACCATGGAGTTCGACGCCCGTGATATCGATTATATGGACGAGATCTTCTCGGCTCTTAGAGAGTCGTGGCTTGAAAGTTTTCTTTCAAGGAAGCCGACATACTTCCTCCCGAGGCGGTGGCCGAAGTTTATCTTAACTCGACTCGCAGTGGCGGGGACATAATCGGAAGATTCGCCATTCACAAGATCAAGGATGCTTATTCGATATCGAAGCAAATATCAATCAAGGAGGCGCTAAAGAGAAGTTTTGATCCGCTTTCCGAAGGAGCCGAGATCGTGGGGTACAATGATGATCTTGTAGATGACTACTTGACAATATTCTCGTGGAAAGCCCACGACCTTCGTAGCCGCTTTTCCTAAAAACAACATGCGCCCTCGCACGGAGCTTTGGCTTATATTGTGACGCAGCTGCGACCGGCCCAAGCTGTGCTCATTCGATCAAGTATCGAGGCCCAAGATCCAGCTCATGATGGCCATATATGATAGAGCTTAGATCAATTGGACGGAGTTCTTTATCCGTGAATTCATGGCTCAGGCGGCCAAATTCGACAAGGCCTCTTACACGCCGAGTGTAAAGGGGCAAGTTTCTTTATGGATCGAAGTTGTCCATAATGATAGAGGATGTCTCGCGGATCTCGAACCAATAACCTACAATGACAAGGAGTATTTTAATGTGAAGAAGGTCGATTCCACAACAAGACTGGCTTGCTCTTCGGCAGATCGGGTCAGTCCCTCGTCCGAGACTCGGCCAGACTAAGCCTCGCAGGCTACACCCTCGAAGAAGAGAACACCTCCAAAGAAAACTCCAAAGGCACCAGCTAAGAAACCGAGGAAAGCCATTCCGGACGTGCCTACCGAACCTGAGGTCTCTCCTGAAGTTCCTGATGCTCAGGCTACTCAGCAACCTATTTAGCCTCAGCGGCTGATAGACGAGTCAGAATCATCTGAGAAGACTCAATCAGTGGAGAAGGCCGTCTCCACTGAGGAACCCGTAGAAGTGGAACAAGGGGATGCTACAGAAGCACATAGCGAAGAGATTCAGCGTCTTGACAGCCCCCTCTCAGTTCCACCACTCAGCAGTGTGCCTCCTGCTGAGACTCAGACGTCTCCCATAGACTTGGAGTCTGAGACAGCATCTGAAGAAGAGACGATTGGGATGGAAGCTTCAGTGATCGTATCCAGAGCATCCCGAGAGATTCTTCAACAGATTCCAGAGCTTGCTGACTACTCTGATTTGTTGCTCATTGCAAAATCAGCAAGGCTCCACATGTTGCTGCGATTTCAGGAGTGGCCCCATCTACAATGTCTAGTAGTCCACTACTCCTGCCAGCAGCTTCATGAAGAAGAATTGAAGTTGAGGGAGCTAATAGGCTACTCTGAGCCTGCTGACCTCAGCACCATGGAGAACCTGAGGGCTGCTATGCTGGCAATGATACATGACAGGCAGCTAGCAACCGGCTCAGCACCCTCAGATGGATCAGACCACGATGGTCAAGATCCACCCAGTGATTCAGGCCCTGGAAAGCCTGATGAGGGAAATCCCCAGGACAAGGATACACATGCTACTGAACAAGCTCAACCTCCACTCCGTATCCTTGGACCTGCGAAGTCCACGGTTGGTGCTTCGTCCTCAGCAGAGCCCGCTAAGCTATTGCTGGAGTCGACTTACGAAGCAGCGCCCAACCCAACTACCAAGAGATCTCGATCCGTAGCAAAAGCTCTCACCGCTCAGGGAATCCAGAATCGAGCTCTTGCGAAGGCCATCCACAAGGTGTGGAAACAGACTACGCTAGCCACAACCACTGAGCTACAGGGGCTGAAAACATCAGTATCAAAATCAGCCGCCCCTGATGTCTCTGAAATTGTATCCAAAGCTTTGGCTAAGCAGCAGAAGCAGTTTGATGATCAGCTCAGAATCATTCAGGAAGGACAAACCAAACTTCTCAAAGCATTCAAGGCTTCAATGTCCACTCATACTGAGTCCTTCACTGAACAAGCCTAGGCCACGGAAATCCGACTTGACAACATTCAACTGGTCGTGGAGGATAAGATTTCTGAGAAGCGACGAGAATTCAAGGCGAGGATGACCTCTCCCATAAGCAATACTCGGAGGAACCGACTAATGAGAGGAATGAGCCGCACTTGGCGCCGACAAAGATCCATGACAGATCGGGACGAACCGTCCGCCGTCTACAAACGCCTAGACAAGAAGGTACTCGTCCCTACCCTACTGTGATTGATGATGCCAAAAAGGGGGAAGGAAAAGAGAAGAGTGCCGAGAAGCCGACCCCTACCAAAACCGTTGCCAAATTACTTAAGGGGACAACTTCACCGAGATCCGAGAAAAAGACCAAGTCCGTGACCGAGATAAGCAGGACTCAGACTCAGACATAGGGTAAGGCCCGGGGTGTCTTGGGCTGCGAGCACAGCTCGAGACTAGCCCAAGTGGCTCAGGAACCCGAGCTACTCATGCAACCCGGACTCCGACCGATATTATCAAGGAGGTTGCGAGTATGCTTTGAGCAGAAAGAGTCGAAGAGGAAGAGGCTCCTCTCCCTCCACCTGTTCAGGGAAAAGGCAAGAAAGTGCTGATTCTCCCGACCCCTCCAAGGAAACTGATTATCAAGGATGAAGAAGATAGGGAGAAAGAGAAGGAGCAAAAGCAAAGAAAGCACCGAGAAGCGTGGGTACGTCAAAAGAAAAATCAAGTACCCCTGCCGAATCGAAGACATTCCTCGAAAGCCACCGAAGCCCAAGATGATGAGATTGAGGCCATATTCGACCAAATGAACGAGATACTTATACGAGGCGAAGAGGCTAGACAAGTTCAGCCGCCGGAGACAGAATCTGGGAGGCAGACCTTGAAGCACTGAGGAAAAGGACTGAGGAAGAGGCCAGGCTGAGAGTACCTTCAAAAGCTGATATTCCTTATCGATACAGAAGGTTCAGGAAGCCAGCTGAGCTGAAATCGCACAGATGGCCAAAGACAGACAATTGGATACCTGCTCAATTTACTCAGAGATGAGAATCTTCAAAGATAGAGTTCATCAAGTGCAATTATTTCTGGAGGTTCTGGCCCAACATGTCTAAGACTGATGCCTACACAGAATGGATGATGATAACTGAACCTGATCTATACATATACTTGCATAAAGCCGTATCTGAAGGTATAGAAGTCAGTGTTCCGGAGCCCAGAATCATACCTCCACCTAGAAGAAATGATGACTCAATCCACTTTGGGTCAATAGAAGCTGAAGTAAAGTATGCTACATCAAAAAGAGAACTGGACGAAGATGAGCCAGCAGACTTTGCTGTATACTTGAAGCCGAGGAAGAACACATACCGGATGTATGGAGTGTCACTGCCAGAGACGCAATCTCAAGGATTCATGGACAGGATCAAGCAGTTTAAGGGCTCCTAGGCTTAGTTCTGTTCCTCCTAGCTTAGCCAGATTTGTAATTGTACTGGACTGAATCACTCATATATACAAATCTGATTTTTGGCTCTGACAACCACTTGTTGTCTATCCAGCCGTGTTTGTATTATGCTTTAACACTCAGAATCACTGAAGTGATTACTGACTCACACACTCACTTCTATTTACTTTCTTGTCAGTTTATCACTTTGTTAGATTCTGCTAGTCTAGTTTCTATATAATGGGGGAAATTGTGTTTTGCCCTGTTTTCTCAGTAGTCTAGAACTGTTGGAACAACTCCACTGATCTTACCTGTAATATTGTAAGGGGCTCTGTTTCTGTTTGTTTAGTGTTAGCATAGATGATAGGTTTTGGCATCATCAAATAGGGGGAAATTATTGGGTGATGATTCCGTCCTCAGCGTAGTCTCACTTAGTGGGAAATGATTCTATCTTCTATACTGAGCCATGCTCAGCAGCCTAGTGCTCTGATTGTTGAGAAGATTTAAAGATCCCAAAACCCTATCTGATTGGTGAACCATTCCGTTGTAATCGTTATTTGTCTTTGAGGTTTCAGACTCAATAGACACTCTGCTCTGATCAAGGCGCTCAGTAGATTATCTGCCTTAACACCAGAAGTAGAAGACTCAGTGATACTGGACTCAGCAGGAGCAGTATACTGAAAGAGTCAGTTGAATTGGACTCAGCAGGAGCAGTTCACTGAACTCAGAGCTGATCTTCAGTAGACTTTCCCCAGCTATCTACCTACTGAATACGGGATCAGACTCAAGATCGGCATGATCGAAGCTGTCAAATACTTTTGAAAGACAATCAGCATTGTCATATACGAGGAAGAGAGAAGTCAGCTTCAGCTTGCCTTGAAGTCTGTGCTATCTTAACCACTCTATCCACCTCGACGAATGACAAGAACACACGTGTCTTCTCACCTGCTAAAGCTGCAGTCAACCCTTTACCTAAAAAGGTGGGAAAGTACACTGTTACCTACTTCAAAAGAGCCGTTTGCTACCAAAAGAGAGAGAAAGGAAGATCGTCTCCAACGGATCTCTCCCAATCTCTTGTCTATAAATAGAGGGACATTTCAAGCCTTGAAGTGAAGGGCACAAGAGAGAGAAACGAATGCGCATAAGCTTAACGACGAAAACAAACACAAGCATTCAAACGAGCTAGAACCAGAAAACCCTAAGTCTTCCGCAAGAATTTGAAGATCTATCTCCGGCGAAAGACTACCTTCTCAGCTCATAGGGAACCAAGCTAAACTGTTAGAAGAGCCTCTAGTATCCAAATCGACGATACACGAACCTAAAGCTTATTTCAGCTGTTCGTTGATCTAGAAGCCACTCTCTCATTCCCACTCTCTCGTTCCCTATCCCTCTAACCCTAAGCTCAACTGAATATACTTATAGCTTAGACGAAGGAGTTCATATTTGAACCCAATCCTTATTGTAAAAGGACTCCTTCACTGTTGGAGAAGTTTGTCAAACACTTTAGTTTGATACATTTGTGTTGGGACTTGCTCAGTATAATCCCCAAGCCATGGCTTTGTCCTGTGCACAAGCTGACTGAGACTAACTCAGTATAATAAATAGCCTCCTGAACTTTCGGGACAGTGGACGTAGGATCGATTGATATCCGAACCACTTTAAAACTCTCTGTGTCGCTTACTTACGTTCTCTTACTGTTGCATTGATTTTACTATTCATACTGAAAATCTTCTTAAAATCATTCAACTGTCTCACCATACTGAACTGACTACTTGCTGAACTGAGACTTGCATAAAACGTTTCTTTATTCAACTGATTAGGGCCTACACATTTCCGCACACTGAATTTCTACTGTTGACACTGAATTCTGACTCAGTTAGTTAGCAGATCTCAGTAGAGTCAGACTTTTAGCCTAACACTTTTAGCCTAACACGATTCAGAGCAGGGTTTTTGGGTAGCGATTTTGTTGAAAATCGACTTCAAATCCCCTTAATCGATGAATTTTGAGGTATGTTTCATGTTTTCGGTTGTTAATTAAGTTTACCCATGGATGATTTTGTGTTTTAGAAGAGAAATTTTGGGTGTAACCGAAACCCTTTTGAAACCGAAAATTGTAGAAGTTGGGGAAATCTGTAGGGATAAGGACTATAGAAATTCGATAGTTATTTGGATTTAGGTTTTTTGTTCTTGTTTTGTAAGCGCCTTTTGTTACCTTGTTTTCGTTGTAAAATAGATGCTCATGGGAATGTTATTGGTTTGTTGGTTTAGCTTTTGGCAAAAGACTTTCGATTAAGTTAACTATGACTGAATCTATGATGGGAAATGGTTTGTTTGATCTTCTGGAAAATGTGTTTCCAGGGTATGAATATATTTTTTTTCTGTGTATACATAAATTATGAATTGCGTAAGCACGAAAATACATGTTTCAGACATATCTGGTGATATTGTTGCAGGCCAGGTTAGTTTGGTCTTCTGGAAAATCTGTTTCCATGATATGCACAAACTTTATTCTGTGTAAGCATAAAATATAAATTGCATAAGCACAAAAAATATATGTTCAAGACATAGTTGGTGATACAGTTGCAGGCCAGGTTAGTTTGATCTTCTGGAAAATGTGTTTCCAGGGTTAGCATAAACTTGAATCTGTGTATGCATAAGCACGAAAATACATGTTTCAGACATATCCGGTGATACTATTGCAGGCCAGGTTAATTTGGTCTTCTGGAAAATCTGTTTCCATGATATGCATAAACTTTATTCTGTGTAAGCATAAAATATAAATTACATAAGCACGAAAATATATGTTCAAGACATAGTTGGTGATACAGTTGCAGGCCAGGTTAGTTTGAGGGTATGCATAAACTTTTATCTGTGTATGCATAAATTATGAATTGCATAAGCACAAAAATATATGTTTCAATTTACATATTTAGAACCCCTTCATGTATTATATATAAGTAGTTATTGCATAAAATCCACTAGTCATGTGCATAAAAATAAATATGTCATAAAAGCTTTATGTGTTAGTGGTATGGATAAATTTAATACTGATATGCAATAAATTCATGAGCGTTCTACGCATAAATGCAGTGAAAAATCTGCATGCATACTAAGTGAATATTCTAAAAAAGCAGGTGGATCGCGAGGTAAAGGAAAGAGGAAGAGAACAACACAGCCGGAAGATGATCTTCCTTTAATAAGTTTGGTTAATAAAGGGAAGGAGAAGGTGAAAGACAGCAAAGTAAAGAAAATGATGAAGAAGAATAAAGTGGATGAGAAAGCCAAGCTGTCGGCCAAAGCAAAAGGTAAGAAGATAGGGGATGTTACTGACCAACAGTAAATGGGCAAAAGGAAAAAGGCTAAACATGATGTGCAAGGTCAGCAGACAAACAAAGAAGTAATGGCGAAGAGGGAGGATGATGTTTTTGTGTTTTTGAATGGTCTATTTGATGCTCATGTAATGTTTTTGGAACCGATCCTAAGAACCATTTCGTGTTTTTTTAACCCGTTGTTAGCTTGTTTGCATTGTGAAATTTATGCCCATGGGAATGTTATTGGTTTGTGGATAATCTGTATGAAACCGTATGCATAAACTTGAATCTGTGTAAGCATAAATATTGAATATCGTAAGCACGAAAAGATTTGTTTCATACATAGTTGGTGATACAGTTGCATGGTTGGTTATTTTGACCTTCTGGAAAATGTGTTTCCAGGTTATGCATAAACTTTATTCTTTGTATGCATAAATTATGTATTGCCTAAGCATGAAATTTCATGTTGAATACCTAGTTTGTGATACAGCTGCAGGCTAGTTTTGTGTTCTGCAAATTGTATTTCAAACGTATGCAAAAACTTTTTTCTATGTATGCATAAATTATGAATTGCATAAGCACGAAATTACATGTTGAATACATAGTTGGTGATACAGTTGCAGGCCTCGTTAGTTTGGTATTCTGTAAAATCTGTTTCTAAGGTATGCATAAACTTAATTCTGTGTATGCATAAATTATTAATTGTATAAGCACAAATATAATTATTTCATTTTCCATTTTAATAACCCCTTTCATGTATTATATATAAGTAGTTATTGCATAAGTAGTTGAATAATTATGCATACCGAATTCATTATATTTAACTTCGAATTACAAAACAATTTAAGGGGGTCTCTAAGAACGAGGAAGAAGAGGCAGAAACCCATTCAGAAAATAAGGGTGAACAGATCGTTTTGAATTACACCTTTCAGGGTGGGATTTAAATAGAACGCGTGCAAAGCAAGATGATCGTTTTGAATTACACCTTCGCTTTGTTTTCTTCGAATTAACATTATCAACATCTATGAATTTCTCCCCTTCTCTACTGCACACTAAATATCTACGCATAATAGACCCATCCCCATGACGTTTTATCGACCACTTACGGATATCGAAACCGCACAAACCTCCGTAGTCTCTATAGAAAGTTTCGGCATCATCAAGAGTAACAAATTTCCATCCAACATACGGTTTCAATTCGGTCGGCAATCAGAAATGTAAATGGATTCATCGGATTCAATAGACACAATTGACTGTAACGGTTCAGCCATTCAACAAACTGCATGCATGAATATTACACAGTATCAGCATAAACTAACAATTACATATGCATGAACATTATATTTACGTATGCAAAAATTATAATAGTGAATCTACAACAGAAAAACAATACTTAATCGATACATACATCTCATAAATAAAGAACAGAAACCCTAATCACTTGGAAAAATGACTTCTACCCTATAAATCCAGAAATCTCTACGAAACAACTCTGAAATGAAATCGACCTTCAAGAATTTGAACCCAACAAATCATTCCACAAATATTGAACTACAATTTTTCGAAAACCATAAGTAATTCTTACATTCGCAGCAAAATCTGTAAAAAACCGAAAAACATGTAGAAATCAATCTTCAAAATCGGGAATAATCGGGATAAATCGACAAGGAAAACGAGATTAAATCACTCAAGTAACATAGAACTTCGAAACCCACGAGAAATAATCGACTTCTGAGTGGTCGATTTGAAGACAAACTTTCGGCTGAGAAGTGAGTTTTGAACACCGAAAATGCAGATTCAGAAAATGCAGATTGAGAAAACAGACGAAAATGCAGCTAGGGAAAAGAAAAGATAAGATTACATATTTGCCCTTAATGAGGCTAATTTTTCCTTTTTTGATTTATATTTAAATGCTTTTGGGGATAAAATGAGAGCCTTAGATTTGCGAAATAGAGGGACGAGATCGATTCTCGTATCTCTTTTAAGATTTGGATCTCATAATATCCATTCCCTATATATATATATATAGGGAATAGTTCAAATGAGAACGCCTTTTGTTTTAGGAATTAGGAACAAATTATAGTTGTTTGATCGAGCAATCCGAAGGTCCAGATCTGTAGTTCACTTAAAAAATGTCAGTGCACTTTCTTCACAATTTAACTGCACAAAGGGCAAATTGGTAATCTTAAAATTTATATTTTAAAAGTATAGATTTTTTCATTCCTCCATCTCCTCTCTCTCGCGACAAACGCTTTCTTCTTCCTTTCTACCAGCGGCGACTCTTCTTCAAGCTACAAATCCTTCGAATCCCAACAAATTGTAATGGGTTAGTTGAATAACTCTTCAATTTCATCTCTATCTTCGCCATAAAAACCGTATTTACCACCATTTGTTGAAAAATACGAATTGAGTATTTACCCTATTTGGCAAAAGTCTAGACGAATTTCTATATTTCGTTGAAATTAAATTGATTTCTTGTTGCTTATTGTGATTGTTTCTTCAATTATTTTTCCTTAATGTTCATTAATATCGAATTGGAGTCATTAGAACATTTTTCGGTAGGATTTCGCGTGTATGGGATGATGTTCATTCATGCTATTTAGGTCGTTTTCCACTCATAATGGTGTTTGATTTCTTAGTGTGTCTGTTTGAATTCGATTGTGGTAGTTTTACAAGAGGCTCGTTTTTGGTTCGAAATGAAGTTATGTGTCAATTTCACTTTTTTTAAAAAATAAATGCTCTTTTTGGTAATTTTTAATGCACTTAGGGTCAATTGCTCAAAGTGCCTTTTTGAATTCGATTCGGGTAGTTTTAGAAGAGGCTCCTTTATGGTTTGAGCTTGATATTATGGGTCGAGTTCACGTTTTTACAAAAATAAATGCATTCTTTGGTCATTTTTTATGCACTTTTATTAAAACTTCATTTCTGCATAGGTGAGAGCGATGATATAGATGCCGTCAAAAAAATTGTTCCCGATTGTCCTCTTTGAATGCAAACCTTTTGTTGGGATGAAATTTAAGACGTTGGATGACAGAATACAATTTGATCGAGACTATGTCTGTTTATGTGGATTTGACGTTCGACTCGCTACTTTTGAGTTATGTGTTGATGAAGATAACATATTAACACGCTTGTTTTCGGCAGAATTGCGATCAAACAAGTGAAGACAAATTCTAGATTTATTATGTATTAGTTTGTGTTGTTTTTCAGTTTTCTCTTAGTTATTGAACTAGATGATGTAGTGCTATTAATATGAAGCTTGTACTGCTGCATGCAATTGACTTTTGAAGACTGTGTAACTATTATTCGTGAAAAGTTCAGTTAATTTACATTATTAGTGAATTTTATGAATGTATATGAAAAGTGAACTTTTGCTACATTAATAGTGCATACGATTTGCGTAAAAAGTGCAGTTGTGTTTGGAACAAAGTGAAAAATTCAAATACAATTGGTACTACTCTCATAATAGAAGTCTTAAACTACCAAATTCGAAATTTCTTTCTTCTGACTTCTTCGTTTATGTCATTTCCTTCACAAATGATAAACCTCCTTTATGTTTCGTCTTCCCCCATTGAACTATCTTGCCGGATTCTCATTTTTATAAAACAAGAAGAACATGCAGGTATAAGAATCAAGCCCCTAATGATATTAATTGATACTCCTTCCGTCCCGCTATTACTGTCTTACTTTCCTAATCGGGTTGTCCCACTATTACTGTCCTATTTCCTAAAATAGCAAAAACTACTCTTAAACAAAAAATAAAGTGGGCCCCTCCTACTTAATACTCATCCCGACATTATCATACTCTCTCTCTCCAAAAATCTATCTCTCACACGATTTTCGTTCCACTTCGAACTTGGGAATTTATGATTTTTAACCTTTTGAAAACTTAAGATTATTTCTTAAAATACAATATGAAAAAGAAAATAGAAAAAAAATCGATTGCCACAACTATATCTTGCAAAAATTTAGATAAATTCTCATTTCTTCCACCAACCACTACTCGAAAATTGTGCTCATTTCTTAATACAATTAAAAATCATAAAATACACAGTTAAACAAAGTTTCTTAATCTCCATGCCGAAACCAAAGGGGACAGAGGGAATATAATTCTGCAGGAATTCATTCACAAGTACTCATATTATATAGTTCACAAATAAGATCTAAGGAAAGTAAAATTCATTTAAAACATTTATATGTTGAATAACTGCACAAATATTTAGAACTAACTGCACTTTTATGATAAACTTACTGCATGTTGGCCCCGAGATAAATTTTCAGGTGTAGAGGGGGAGGGGGGGCGACGGGGGTGAATACACCTTAAAACTTTCTCAATTTAAAACGCGAACAGTCCAATTCAGGAGAGTGTCTGCTGAAGAAATTCAGTAGACTAGGCAAGCTGTTCTGGATCGTGTGGACAAAGTGTTTTACTATACTGAGGCCTGCTAGCTGACTGATGTCAGAATTCAGTACCGTTCAGTAAGAGTTCATTATCGTGCGGAACAGTGTAGGCCCAATTCAGTTGAGTTGAAAATGTTTTTATTAAAACTGTTTAAGTAAGTTAGTGCACTCAGTTAAGCTTTTTTGAAACTCTGTTGTATGATTTTGTAAAACGGTTTTCAGTATGAATAGTAAGTCAATGCAACAGTAAATGAACACCGCGATTTTAAAGTGGTTCGGATATCAAACAATCCTACGTCCACTATCCCAAAAAGATCAGGAGGCTATTTTATTATACTAAGTTAGTCTCAGTTGGTTTGTGCACTGGACAAACACGGCCTTGAAGATTATATGAGCAAGTCCCAGTTTACAAGAATCAAACTATAAAGTTTGACGAACTCTCCAACGATGAAGGAGTCCTTAACAATAAGAATAGTTCAAGATATGAACTCCTTCGGGTCTAAGCTATGGATATTTCAGTGGAGCTTAGGTTAGAGGGAAAGGGAAGAATAAGTGGCTTCTAGAGTGATGAACAATGATGAATAATCTCTCTAGGTTCGTGTTCTATCACTTGGATACAAGAGGCTTTGATTCTATTCAGCTTGTTTCCCTAGAGCAAAGTAGTCGCCTTTCGCGTTGAGTACTTCTCTGAAGTTCTTGCGGAAAGCTTGTGTTCTTGTTCGTTCGTTGCTCATAAATCGCTCTGTGCTATATGTCTTCGATTTGATTTTCCCTCTATTTATAGAGGTGAGCTATGGATAGATCTATTGGAGACGAACTGTCGATGTGTCACTCTCTTTGGGTAGCTAACGGCTCCTTTAGAAATCATGCAGAGTCTTTTGCTCCATTTCTGGAAAGTGGTTGACTTGCAGCTTTTACCAGAACTTTGACAATTGTCTGCTTGTCATTGGTCGAGGTGTAGAAAGAGGTTGAGACATACAGACTTCAAGGCAAATACTGAAGTTTACTTCTCTGATGTGAACTACCTCAGACGACTCTACTTATTTATCATAGAAGATCATTTGACAATCAAGAAGACTGTCAGGCCATTGCTGAGTCCAACTCTACTGAAGGTCGACTCTGAGTTCAGTGAACTACTCCTGCTGAGTCCAGTTCTACTGACTCCTTTTAGTATGCTGCTCCTGTTGGGTCCAACTCTATTGAATCTAAACACCTCTCAGTATGCTGCTCCTGCCGAGTCCAGCACTACTGAGTCTTCACTCCATGGTACTGAGGCGGATAGTCTACCGAGGGATCAGCAGACAAAACTCTGAGCCTGGACCATGCTGAAGGAAATTCTACTGACTCTGAAACTCTCAGAGACCAAGGCGTTACTATTACAACGAAATGGTACATCTATCAAATTAGGGTTTTGGGATAAGCCAAATCTTCTAAACAATCTACTGCTGAATCATCTCCCAACAATTTCCCCCCTATTTGATGATGCCAAAACCTAACACTACAAACTATCAGATACAGACTCCTTAGAATTATTACAAGTAGAATCAGTGGAGTTGTACATCAAGTTCTAATCTACAGAGGGACAAAAGAATACATAAATACTTAACATCAATTTCCCCTCAAATAGAATCTATCAATCTAAGCAAAAAAAAAATACAAACATAGATATGCACTGAGTGTGTGAGTCTGTAATCACTTAGGTGATTCTGAGTGTTAAATTAAATAAATAGGCCATAAATACAATAAGGTGTTGTCAGGCCGAACAACAAAGATGCATTCATATATATGAGAAAGTTCAGTACAGTTACATCGCTACTATTCTATCAAAAATAGAAACAAAGAAACAAACAAGAGCTATCTTCTGAACCGCTGAATCCTTACCTTAAAATCTTTGGACTTATCTTCAGGCAGAGGGAGTCCATACATCTTGAATGTGTCCCTCTGTAGCTTCTGAATCTTGGGCACATCTTCAGGATCATTCGCATCGAGCTCAAGTGCCATAGCTGCATGCCTGACTTCTCCTTCTATCACCCTCGTATATAGAGAGCCATCTAGTTTCTAAGGAGGAGGCAATGGTCTAAAAGCAGGGGCCTGAACGTCTTCTTTGTCAGCAATCGCTTTCTCGACCATGTTGTAGATGTCCATGTCATATTTGAAGAGCCAGTCAGCAAAGGCGTCATTCTTGTGAGACTTAGGCCAGAATTTCCAGACATAGTATCTTTTGATGAACTCAGCCTTCAGTGTCTCCTACTGCTGAGTTTTCTCCCATGGCATCCACTTTTCAACTCGAGGCCATCTGTGGATTTTCTGATTATTGGGTCGCCTGCCTCGTCTGTATTTGTAGAGGATCTCCATGTCCTTTAGCGGAGGAGGTTTGGGCTTCAGTCTTTCAGCTTGCCTGGCTGCTTCAGCAGCCTTCTCCTTTGCCAGAGCTTCTTACTGCCTGAACTCTTCTATCTGGTAGTACTGAGCTCTCTTATCTAGAGCTATGATACTGAAATTTATCATCTCGTCTATGGTCGGCTCAACTCTCTTTCTTTCTTGCTGCTGCTGCTTCTGAGACTCAGTCATAGTCTGCTCAGCTTCCTGCTCCTTCTCCTTTTCTTTATCAGCTTCGTCGCAGATTTTTAGCTTTCGTGGAGGACGCCTCTTAGCTAGTTTCTTGGCAGGAACCTTAGTCCTGGCCTTAGCAGGAGCCTTCTTAGGCTTATTGGCAGCTTCAGCCTCAGCTAGCTCCCTTGGCAACTTTTCATCGGCTTCTATTTGGGCTTGCTCAGCTGGGCTAATATATCTTTTTACCACTTTCTTTAGTGGGGTGGGGATCTTCAGAGGTTTCTTCCCCTTACCCGACACTAGTGGAGGCAGAGGAGGCTCTTCCTCCTCAAGGAAATCAACAACTTCTTTAATATGTTCAACAGAAGTCTGTGTTGCTGATTCCTTGGGTCCTGAGCCACTTGGGCAGTCTTAGCGCCTACTACATCTCCTGTAATAGAGACACCCTGGGCCTTACCCTTTTCAGTCTCTGAGGGGTCAGTGGGAGCAGATTATCTTTTAGTAGTCCCAGCTACAGACTTCTTCCCCCTCACTATCCTTTCCCTTTTTGGCATCATCTATTGCGCCTGGGGTTAGGATTGAGACTGCCTTGCTGCTCAAGGCTGAATATGCATTGGCCAGCCTATCTAAGGCTTTCTGCATGCTCTCAAATTTTAGGTGGAGGTCGTTCCTCTCGATTATTAGATCTTCACCATACTTGCGGTGAGAGGTATCGACCAACTCCTAAATCTTCTTCAGCTTAGCATCAATTTTCTCCTCACAGACTTGCTGAATCGATGCAATCCTGAGCTCATGGGCTTGAGTCAGTATGGAGATATTGCTTAAGTGTTCTGATTGTGCTGCCTTGAAGGTTTCCAGAAGAGAGGTCTGGGCAACCGTCAGTGATGCTTGCTGTCTATCGAACTCAGCTCGTTGAGTGGCTAGAGAGTTGGTGAGAATGGCAATGAAATCAGGGGCAGGTGTATTCTGAAGAGATGTTTTCAGCGCCCTAATTTCCTCACTCTAAGTTGTTGTAGCCTTCTTCCAGCTCCTGTGAACAGCTTTCGCCACGAGGCGGTTCTGAGTCCCCTGACTCTTTAGAGTTTTGGCTATAGTCTGAGATCTTCGGCCTTTGGCACTGGGCGCAACCTCAAAAGCAGACTCCAGCAGAAGCTGTTCTGAGTCTGTAGCACGTGAGGTTCCAGCTGCCGTTGAACCTGGAGGGAGGGAGCTGATAGGTAGGTCAGTTGAGGGTTGAGCTCCCTCCTCCAGTTGAGTACCCTCAACAGGCTTCTCAAGGCCTGCATCACAGGGTGGGTCCTGATCATCAGGATCAGAACCCTCTAAAGGTGCGGCTGCTGAGGGAATACGATCCTCAAGAAAAGCCAGCATTGTCGCCCTTAAATCTTCAAGGGAGCTGATGTCTGCAGGGCCGGAATAGCTTATCCGCTGGCGGATTTCCAGCTCCTCGGAATTCAGACGTTCGCAGGACTTGAATCGAATCATTAGATCAAGGGTGATCCAGTCCTGGAATCTGATTAGCATCTGAAGCCTGGCCTTCTGAGCAACTGTCACCAAGTCAGAGTGAGTTGTGATTTCTGCAATGGCCTTTAAGATTTCTCGGGTGGCTCTGTCCTGAAGAGCGTCAGCTTCATATCTGATGGTCTTAGCTTCAGTGCTGGTCTCCATGTCATCTACATCGATCGGAGACATGGTCTTCTCAGCTGATGGAATACTGCTGAGTGGAGGAACATCTAACGGGGACTGAGATGTTGGAGTTGAAGGCTCAGGTGCGGTCCCCTGTTCCGCTGAGGCCGCCCTCTCAGCTGAAGTAGCCTTCTCAGCTGAGACTGCCTTCTCTGCTGAGACTGTCTTCTCAGACGAGTCTGAGTCGTCTCTCAGTCGGAAGGGAGGTACTATTACTGCATTCTCAGAAGATCTTTTCTACTTATTCTGAGGGGTAGCCTCCTTCTTGCTAGGAGTGGAAGTCTTCCTCTTCCCTTTCCCTTCTTCAGCTGCCCCTGCCCCTATTTGCTGAAGGGCAGCAACCTTGCTGTAGAAGCGAATTTTCTTAGGGTTGAAGTAACCCTCATCCGCGTAGGTGATATTGTTGTCTCCGTAAAAATCCTCGATCATGACCGACAATCTCATCCCATACAGGAGCTTTCCTTTGGCACTCAGACACCATGTAGATTTGTCAAACTTTTAGGCCTGTGTCTGAAATTCTTTGAGGAAAAACTCCGTCCAGTTGACTTTGGCTCTATCATATATAGCCATCATCATTTGCAGCTTCGTTCTGGACACCTGATCAAAGGAGTCTGCTTAGCTTGTCAGGATTTGCGTAACAATGTACGAGAGGGCACGGTACTGAGGGAGCATACAGTTCTTGGGAAACGCAGCTCTGAATGATATTGGCTCCCCGCAGAATATCTCCAAATATTCATCCAACAAATCATCCTTGTACCCTGCTATACTGATGACACTATCTGGCAACTTAAAGCTTCGGTGAAGAGCCTGCTTCACTGACATCTGCTTGACTTCAGCATTGGCTCTGGAAGGATCAGCGACGTGATGGATGATGAATGCGCCAATAATATCTCCATCAACCTCCTCTGAGTTGAGGTAAAGTTATGAGATCTGCCTTGGAAGGAAATACGCTGGCTTCCTCGACAGAAAACCCTCGAGGCCTGATGCTCTGAGTGCATCAAATACCTCATCCATAATATCAAAGCCGCATGTGTCAAACTCCATAATAGGTTCACACCAGACTCTATCCTTCTCCAGGATTTCGATTATGTTGACAGGGGAGACTACTGAAACACTGCTTGATTTTGCCATAACTGAATCTGCAGAACTTAGTATTAGTATTGGATAATACGATAGATAAGCATAAATACTAATAAGCATAACACTTTACCGTAATATTCTCTGATTGAAAGTTAATGCAGATTGCAAGAGAAGAATTTCTAAGTTCAGAGATTTTAGGGTTTAAGCAGAGTGAAAATGGCGGTTTCAGAGTCTATTCGTTGATAAAAATGATCGTGAAGATGAACAGTTTTTAGATCAACGGCGCAGTTTAAATCCCGCTTTAATGGATGGACGGTCTAGATTCATTTTTATATAAAGCAATGAGTAAATAGCCGCCTAAGTCAAATTCCAGTTGTATTTAGCCTAGAGAAGTAACTTGATATAACATGCATTTAATGCAAAGCAGAGTTCAACAAACTTACCATAGAATGTCGTTCATTTAATGAAACTGTTTATAATAAATGACATTCTCTAAGGTATTGAATACGATGCTGAATCAATATCATAACACCATTAATTACTGGGTTGACTACTGAAAGAGATACGCAAACATGTCAGCTAAACATTGTAGTCAGCTGATACTTCGTGTAGTTAGTTGCTGAATCTATGTGTACTGAATGACTCCAGTACTGAGAGTGAACATTCCCCCCTTGCTGAATGCTTCTCTCCTGAATCCACTTCCTGACTTGAGTCAGTAGGGTCCAACAGACCTAGCTCTGCTGAAAGTTCTCTGAATCTAGCTTCATCTAGAGGCTTGGGCAGTATGCCGGCCCTTTGATGGTCAGTATAGATATTCTCCATCCTGATATCATTCTTTTCGATGTGGTCACGAATGAAGTGGTGTCTGATGTCCACGTGCTTGCATCTAGTATAAAGAATAGGGTTCTGAGTGATTGCAATGGCACTGGAGCTGTCGCAGAAGATCGACACTTCATTTTGAATGACGTCATAGTCGCGTAGGTGCTGTCTCAGCCAAAGGATTTGGGCGCAGAAACTTTCGGCAGCCATGTATTCAGCTTCAGTAGTTGACGTCACTATTGAATGCTGTTTCTTTGAGAACCATGAGATGAGCTTACTGCCGAGGAACTGACATGTTCCCGAAGTTAATTTTCGGTCGATCCTGCAACCTGCGTAGTCAGCATCAGAATAACCAGTTAGTTCAATATTATCATCTGCTGGATACCATAAACCCATGTCAGGTGTTCCTCTGAGATAGCGGAGAATCTTCTTTGCTGAGTCCATGTGGCTCTGCTTAGGAATCGCCTGAAATCGAGCGCAGACACCTACAACGTAAGTTATGTCAGGTCTAGTAGCAATTAGATATAATAGAGAACCAATAATTCCGCGAAATTCAGTATGGTCTACTAATACTCCCTCTTTGTTAAGATCGATTTTCATGTTTGTGTTCATCGGGATCTTGATTGATTTGCCGGATGTACAAAATAATTTCTTGATGAGGTCTCGAGTTAATTTGCCTTGATTGATGAATGTTCCCTTCTCTGATTGTTTGACTTGAAATCTGAGGAAATAATTCATCTCTCCCATCATAGACATCTTGAATTTGTCCTTCATCATTTTCTCAAACTGCTGACACATAATGACATTCTTCGAACCGAATATAATGTCATCTACGTAGATCTACACAAGTAAGATATCGTCGCCTAGACGAATGCTAAATAGTGTGTGATCCACTGTACCTTTCTGAAAACCTTTCCGAAGAAGAAACTCAGACAGGGTATCATACCAAGCCCTGGGTGCTTGTTTTAACCTGTATAGAGCCTTTCTGAATCTATACACTTGATGTCCCTACTGAAAGCCGGGAGCCTGTTCTACATAGACTTCTTCTTTCAGTACACCATTCAGGAACGCTTACTTCACATCCATTTGATATACTCTGAACCGTTGATGTGTTGCGTAGGCAAGGAATAGTCTGATAGCCTCCAATCTTGCAACTGGAGCGAACGTTTTGTCGAAATCTATTCCTTCGGCTTGATAGTAGCCTTTCGCCACGAGTCTAGCTTTGTTCTTTACTATGACGTTGTTTTCGTCTCGCTTGTTTTTGAAGACCCATTTAGTTCCGATCATATATTGATGTCGGGGTTTGTCAACAAGCTCCCATACGTCGTTTCTTGTGAACTGATTTAGCTCCTCTTGCATAGCAGTGATCCAGTCAGTATCTTTAAGCGCGTCCTCAACTGACTGAGGTTCTTCAGTAGATAAGAAGCAGGAATATAGAGCACTCTCTCACTGACAGAATCTGGATCTTGTCTTTACACTTGCTGAATGATCTCCATTGATAAGGTCTGAAGAGTGAGCATCCAGCCACGATCGACGATGTCTTATCTCTTCATCTGAACTTTGTGCAACACGGATAGTAGGCGAGTTAGGCTTTTCAGTTGTACTATTCTGAGATTGAAGCAATTCAGTGACAAGATTTGGGCTACTGAGTCACCCGGTTCAGGGGCATTCAGCTCAGGAACATCATTTGTTCCCCCTGAGATGTTAATCTCAGTCGAGGTCTCATTTATCACTTGGGTTTCTTCATCGACCTAAGTTACCTGGGTTGATTCTGTTCAGTAGAATTAATCTGTTCAGCTACGTTTGCTGCTAGCTGAGATTCAGTAGTCTTGACCTCGTTTTCCTCTTCTGAATCATCATCCCAACAAAGCTGGATCTTTTCAACATTATCCTTTAAGTTTAGATCATGTAGCTGTTTACTGATGTCCTCAGATTCTGAATTTGAGTTTCTGGTCCTGTTCTCAGTAGCAAACTCATTAAAGACAACATGAGGGCTTTCCTCCACGCAAAGGGTCCGGTAGTTAAAAACTCTGAAGGCTTTGCTGACCCAGGAGTATCCTAAGAAGACTCCCTGGTCTGACTTGCTATCAAAAGTCTTTAACTGATCCTTTCCATTATTGTAGATAAAGCACGAACACCCAAAAATATGGAAATAAGATAAGAAAGGCTTCCTGCCGTTCCATAGTTCATATGGTGTCTTCTGATGTTGCTTTGTCTGTAGTAATCTATTCTGAGTGTAACATGCAGTATCAGTCACTTCTGCCCAGAATTTAGATGGGAGTCCTGAGTCTGCGAGCAGGGTTCTTGCTGCTTCTTTGAGTGTTCTATTCTTTCTTTCAGCAATCCCATTTTGTTGAGGCGTGCGTGCAGCTGACGTCTCATGATCTATTCCTTCAGTTTTGCAGAACTCTTCCACCATCGAATTCAGGAACTTTGTTCCTCTGTCTGAATGTATCTTTCTGATTTCGGTGTTCTTCTCAACGCTGAGCCTTTTCAGAAGCGTAGGCAACTCTGTTTTGACGTCAGCCATGTTGGCAATAAATATGACCCATGTATAGCGCAAGTAGTCATCAATGACAACTAAAGCATACTTCTTACCTCTAATCGTCAAAGAAGAGACTGGACCGAATAAGTCCATGTGCAGGAGCTGATGGATTCCATTCGTGGAAGGTGATGGAACTGGTGGATTTTGCTTCTTCGTTTGCTTTCCCTTCAGACATGCCTCGCACTGCTGAACACTTCATTCGGCAGTCCTCTCTCTAGAGCGTTTATAGCAAGCTTGTTGAGCGTCTTGAAGTTGAGATGGCTGAGTCTTCTGTGCCAGAGCCACCCCGTTCTGTTGTCATTTTTCGCCAGCAAGCATATTTCAGGTTCTGCTGAGTTCCAATCATCAATGTATATGTTCTTTTTGCGCGAACCTGATAACACTTTTTTCCCTGTAGATTTGTCAATGACATCACAAAAACCAGTGTCAAAAATCACTTTATTCGAGTTATCACAAAATTGACTAACAGAGAGAAGATTATGTTGAAGTCCTTCAACATATGATACTCTTGGAACTGTGGTGGTTCCAATACTGAGTGTTCCATAGCCTCCGGTATAGCCTTTTGCTTTGTCTCGGAACTCGATTCTGGGTCCTTCGTTAGTAATATAATTCTTTAGTAGACTCCTCTGGTACGTCATGTGTCTTGAGCATCCATTGTTCATGTACCATGGGTCCTTATGCACCTCATCCTCTTCTCCTGCCATTAGACACTTTTCAGTATCTTCTTCAAGATCTTTGGCCATAAAGGTAGCTTCATCGTCTGATGAATCCATGAAGGAGTCAACTTCATTTAAGTCGTCTGAGAGTTCATCAGCAGTATAGGCTTGTCGCTTTTTGATGAACTTCTCCCTTCGAGCTTTTCGTGCAGCCTTTCAGTTGTACTGAGCTCAGGATAGTCATACTGATAATGTCCTGGCTTTTTGCAGTTGTAGTAGGAGGTGACTCTGCCTTCTCTGTTTTCACTATCTTTCGACTGTGTAGAATCCTCCTGTTTCCTGCATTCAGAAGTATGTGGTTCAGGAGTGCGCTTTGGTGAGTATTCAGACTTACTCTTTGAGTCTCTGACGACTTTGGAAAGTTTTCTGGGCCGCTCCTTTTCCTTCTGATATTTGATGGCAAGTAGTGCATATAGCTTAGCTAAGCTTCCTTCTTGTAAGTCCTAAGTCACCGAGATCTTGGTTCTCCACTAAGGTCAGTTAGGAGAACACATCTCACTGTGATCCATCAATACACCACCTTCAGTGTACCAGTAAAGACAAGCAGCTAAGACAACACTTCTTATCTAAACTGCAGCTTAAACCGACAACTTATCCTGAAGTTGTCTCAGTTGTGATAATTGTTTATATCTTGTCAGTTCAACCAATTTGTGTTGTCTTCTGTGATACCTGGCACACTACACAAATCTAACTTTTGTAGAAGATAAAGGATTACATGTGCAAGTATATATATTTATCAGATAGGAGAATAAAATAGTGGTAGGGACAAAACACATTGTATACAAGCATAAAATTTGCTTCCAGTATACAAAATCCCAACAATTCTCCCACTTATACTAAAGTAAGTTTTTAGTATACAATGTGTCAGTTCTAGGTACAAACTAGTAGTCAACTATCTCTCAGCTATCTATCCTATCTATCACTGCATCTTCTCTCACTTATACAAAAGTTTCTGTAGTCCTAAGTGGGGGGCATCTCTACCACTCCTAAGTCATGAACATGTTTCTCGTAAGCCGGAAGTGGTAAGCTCTTTGTGAAAGGATTAGCTAGGTTGACTTCAGTTCCAATTTTGTCAATCACCACGTCTCCTCGATTTACGAATACTCGTATAATGTGGTACTTCCTGTCTATGTGTTTAGACACCTTGTGAGATCTGGGTTCCTTAGAATTTGCCACTGCACCCGCATTATCACAATAAATCGTGATAACCTTACGTAAATTCTGAATAATATCAAGATCCAGGAGGAAATTCTTGAGCCAAACTCCCTCTTTCGAAGCTTCTGAAGCAGCCACATACTCTGGTTCTATGGTTGAGTCCGCAATGCATTTCTGCTTTGCACTCCTCCATGAAATGGCTCCACCTTCCAAGGTAAACACATAACCCGAGGTAGACTTTTTCTCGTCTCTGTCAGCCTGGAAATCCGATTCTGTATAACCCAAAGACACTAGACTGTCTGACTGGTAAACAAGCCTATAACCTCTTGTCCATTTAAGGTACTTGAGAATATGCTTGACCGCAGTCCAGTGTTCCTTTCCAGGGTTAGAATGATATCTTGAGACCATGCCTACAGCATATGAGATATCTGCTCTCGTACAAAGCATCGCATACATGAAGCTACCGACAGCGGAAGCATATGGTACTAGCCTCATACTTTCTATCTCTTCAGGCGTTTTAGGGCACTGATTCTTGGATAGAAAAATGCCATGTCTGAAAGGTACTGAACCTCTCTTGGCTTTTTGCATGCTAAAACGAGCAATAATAGTGTCAATGTAGGACACTTGTGACAAGCTTAACATCCTTTTCTGGCGATCTCGGATGACCTTGATCCCAAGGATGTAAGCAGCTTCACCTAAGTCCTTCATTTGATAATACTCGAATAACCATGTCTTTACATCTGATAACACTTCAACATTGTTGCCAATGAGAAGGATGTCATCTACGTAAAGTGCAAGAAACACCACTATTCCATTAATACAGATACGGTACACGCACACCTCGTTAGGACAGGATACAAATCCATAGGATTTGACTACCTCGTCGAAAACGCTGGTGCCATAACCGGAAAGCTTGCTTAAGTCCATGAATAGACTTCTTAAGCTTCCAAACTAGATGCTCTTCGCCCTCCTTCACATAACCATCTGCTGTTTCATGTAGATGTCCCTACCTTTTTTTAAGGTGACCGTTTAGGAATGCGGTTTTGACATATATTTGCCAGATCTCTAGGTTCATGTGAGCTGCTATGGCAAGGAGAATCCGAATGGACTTGATCATTGCTACAGGCGAGAAGGTCTCTTCGTAATCGATACCTTCTTTCTGGGTAAAACCCTTTGCCACTAGCCTGGCCTTAAACGCCATGATCTCTCCATTCGGTCCTCTCTCTTTCTCTTGTATACCCACTTACTACCAATAGCCTTGCAGCCCTCAGGTAGTTCAGTGATCTCGTATACATCCATATCAATTATGGACTTAAATTCTGAGTCCATGATGATTCTCTAGGAATCTGCATCTACATCTCCCACTGCTTTGTTGTAAGTCCAGGGATCCACGGTATCTTGTTCATCTGTCGGGAGATGATCAAACGTCTCCCTAGTGAACATATACCGATCAGGTGTAAATATCACCTTCCCACTACGTCGAAGAGTGTCAGGCGCTGTGTTAACAGATTGTGCAGTTACTCGTGGAGTACTATCTTGCACAACTGGTTTTTCAAGTGGAACTTGACCACCTTGTAATTCCTCAAGGATGATGTCGACTCAAGATTTGTGGTTATTAATGTAATTATCTTCTAAGAACCGAGTGTTAGGGCTAACAACGATCTTCTGTTCCTTAGGATCATTAAAGTATCCACCCTTCGTTTCCTTCGGATACCCTATGAACAACATCACTTCTGAACGTGATTCCAATTTGTCTGCCTGCCTATTTAGCACATAAGCAGGATAACCCCAAATCCTTAAGTGGTGCATACTGGGTTTGTGCCCGCTCCACAACTCGAAAGGGATCTTTTGTACCGACTTGGAAGGCACACGGTTCAGCAAGTATGCTGCAGCCTCTAGGGCATATCCCCAAGAGGAAACTGGCAAAGTTGCATAACTCATCATCGATCGAACCATCTCTAAGAGACTTTAGTTCCTTCTCTCTGACACACCATTTTGTTGAGGTGTGCTCGGTGCTGTCAGCTGGGATGTAATCCCACATTCTGTCAAGTAGTCCTTAAACTCGTTGGATAGGTATTCCCTACCACGATCAGATTGTAGTGTTTTGATTTCTTTACCTAGCTTCTTCTCCACTTCTTCCTTGAATTCCTTAAAGGTTTCAAAGCAATCCAACTTGTGGCGAAGAAGGTAAACATATCCATACCTCGAGTAATCGTCAGTAAATGTGACGAAGTACTCATACCTTCCACGAGCTTGTGTAGACATAGACCCACACAAGTCAGAATGTATCAAACTTAATACTTCTGTGGCTTTATAACCCTTTGCCTTGAAAAGACCTAGTCATCATCTTTCCTTCCAAACGGGTTTCGCAAGTTGGAAATGGTTCAATTTGGAGAGACTCCAATGATCCATATACCACCAACCTTTGAGTCCTATTAAGATTGATGTGACCTAGTCTTAAGTGCCACATATAAGTTTGGTTTAACTTAGAAGACTCTTTCCTCTTCTTAGGATTTGATGTTGAGGAAGCAATATTAACAGAACTACGGTTTACAAGTAATAGTATATAAAGATCCGTTTAATGGTCCACCACAGATAAAATCATCGTCTTTCATGATAGAAACTTCACTATCAAAACTTGATTTATAACCATCCATGGTGCAGAGTTTTGAAACAGAAATAATGTTTCGCCTAAACTCATACACATATTAAACATCTTTAAGTACTAAAACAGAACTATCAAAAGATAGATTTAAATCTCCAATGGCAATTGCAGGAACTTTCGATCCATTGCCCATTGAGACTACCACCTCGCCATTGCTCAATTGCCTTTTCTGTAAGAAACCTTGCAAGATGTAACAAACATGATCAGTTGCCCTCGAATCCACTACCCATTCATGGGTAGAAGAGGAAACTAGAACAGTTTCAGTTACAAGAGTGACTCGCGTATCTTTCTGTTTTGCCTTGACATCTGGATTATAATTATTCCAGTGCCCTTTCTTACCACACTTGAAGAACCTTCCTTTATCCTTTGACATTCGTATGTCGCCGATAAGGACCGTCTTCCTACTCCCACTGCTCTTCTTGAATTGACCACCCTTTCTGCTCTTTTTCTAGTTTCCGCCTTTTGGAGGATTCCTTGAACTACTAGGGATATTCAAGACTTTAGGACTCTTGCCCTTTCCTATAACCTCTTTGACCGCTACCAAAGATTTAAGTAACTTACTCATAGTAAACTCGTTCTTACACATATCGGTCCTAAAACAAAAGTTCTTATAGGACCTTTGCAGAGCATTTATTGGGAAGGTAAGATATCTCTTCCACTCTATGAAATTATTTAAAATTGTTAAACCCGTTAGGGTTTGGTTGGTGAGACTGTTTAGGAACTCAAAATTTTTTCGAACAGATATATCTGAAAAATGCAATTTAAAAGCATGTATGAAATTAATATTTGCACATAATTCATAATTAATAATCATTGTAACCTTTTGTAAAAACAATGATATTAAAAACCTCGAACAGCTCTAGGAATTCCACTAGCAAGCCACGCAGGTGGACGTTTACTAACGTAACCCTAAACCAAGCTATTTACCTAGCTCTTTAATTCCAGTCCACGTCTTGGTTCTTAAGACAAATGGAATTAATAGTTCGATATTCTGGACCATGTCACTATTAAAATGCGGGAAGGGACTTGGAGGGAAGTGAATTGTACCTGCGGTGACATCTAAACATTGACCATTAATTTGACCAAAATAGAATCAAATTCTCAAAATTGACATACTTACTCGAACCATGCCGCATTCAATTTGATCTAATTAGCCATCCTATTTAATTATTATCTTCTAGAGTACTCGTGTTTACTAGGCACGCAAGCCACGCAGGTGGACGTTTACGGCTTTGCTCCCACTACTCAATAATAATCAAATATTGTTTTGGAAAACTCATCTCATAAAACTGGTACCTCAAAAATGCAAGCAAGCCACAAGGTGGACATTTACTCACATAATCTTACTACTTTCGTGTAGAGTCCAATTAATGGAGGTCCGACTAAGTGTTTAATATCTAAATTAATGGAATCTAATTAAACATTTAATTTAAAATTGCTTAGTCTTTTTATTCAAAAGGTTTGTTACGAATCATGCATCATCACATAATTCCTAAAGCATACAATTTCTAAACGCAAATAATAAAACGTGCTCGCGAAAATTAAAACATGCTTAATAACGACATAAATCCTATTTACATGTTTTTCTAAGCGCAATTAATCACATAATCGCATGCTAAAGCATAATAATAAATAAATGCGCAAATAGAAAATTTAAAACGTCGTTATCGGGCTTTCAAACACGTAATTCCTAACTATTACAAAGCCTGATCAAAATACAGATCTTCGAAATCTTCAAAGTCTTCGAATCTGGAAACTGCATCGTCGCCACATCATCAGGGGGTCTGCAACGTGGCAGACACATCAGCGCCGTGTGGCGCCACATCAGCAGCTAGGGCTGACGTCATCAGCCACGTCAGTATTGTCTTCATCATCAAGCCGCCGCTGCTCCAGGCCGCACCGCAGCCCGCAATCGACAGGAGAAGACGTCAGCGGCCTTGCCGCCCCTCCCTGGCCAGCGCAGTCGCCGAAAAAATGAGCCAGGGGTGTGCGCAGCGGCACGTTTCTGTGCTGCCTCATGGCTGTCCAGAGGATGTCGCCGCTGCCTCGGCCTCCGCCGAGCTGGTCTCGCCTCGTGCCGCCTGCAGCGGCGCGAATCAGCGCCTCTGCGCGGCCACGATTCCGACAACTAACGCGTGGCTGCCGCGGCCTCCATGGTCCGGCGTCGCCGTATTCATCGTCTCCTACCGCCCCTAGGCATGACCCACACGTCTGGGCTGCCCAAATCCAGCGACAATTGCCGCCGGTGCGCTGTGAATCAAGTGAATTTCGCATCCCTTCGCCGGCGAACGTCGCTGCTCAAATTCGTGCTCTCCGAGCCGCGATTCGATCAATTGAAATAGGGGAAATGTAATTGGAACACTCACGACCACCTTGTAACGAATTTCGGCCGAGATTAGTCCCTCAATTTCCCGAATTTCAAATGATTCGCCGGAATGAGTTCATGACGAGTAGCAAACTTCAGAACTCAATTTCGTTCACATCCGGGATATGATGACCCCTTACGACTAATAGACGCGAAGCTCGTAAGATGAGGAATCCAGATGTTCAAGCCGATCGTCAATCGGACTCCAGATCCGCCGGGAATCGCCGCCGCAAGATGCGGCGGAACCCTATCCAAATTAGGGTTTTCTGGCCGAATTGTGGATTTATGGACAGCACGACCACTTCTCCTTTCCGACGCTATTCCGGACAAACCAAAAATTGGAATGGGTCATGTGACCTATCCCGACGAAGCTAACGAAAAAACGAACAAAACTATCCGAACGGATTGAAAAACTGAGTCGGCACGCGCCCCCACATGCCTCCTGAAGATGACGGCCGTGTTCTGCTTGAAACTAGGGTTTCGCCCTTTTCCGTCCTTCTGCGCCGTCGTGTCTCGATTTTCGTGCAACCCGGACCAAAATACAATACAAAAATAGTATAATTACGTAACACATTGGTCCTATCAACTACTCATGCTTTTTCTCACGAGAAAAACGTTACAACGGGGTAAAACAATGACTCGCAAGCCACCCCAAACACGAAAATTAACCCGATAATGACGAAATTAAACCCTAATCATGCTCTTAACAGCAACAATCAGAGACTAAACCTTGCTCTGATACCAATTGAAGAAAATATTAGGTTAGGAATCGATTACCTTCCTCCTTTGTATGTTGTTGCAGCTCTGATTGTTGCTCGTGTGTCAGATCTTCTGATCTGTGTGCCGGCCTTTTTTCTTCCTCTGGGTGGTCAGAGAACAGAAGAAAATAAGATTACGTCTCTCCACAAAAACTCACGCACGGCGTCTTTTATTTTATTTATGTGTGTTCTGTTTTTGAATAGAATACTACTCCCTCCGTCCCAGCTCAAGTGACAAAATTATTTTCGGCATGGGAATTAAGAAGGTGGAAGATAAAGTATGAGAGAGAAGTTTATGATAAAGTAAGAGAGAGAAGATGATTGAGATTGTGAGAGAGTAATTGATAAAGTAGGAAAGAGAAATAATAAAATAAGAGAGATAAATGATTAAAGTATGAAAGAGAAATGATAAAGTATGAGAGAGAATTGATAAAGTAGGAGAAAATTTATGATATTTTTTAAAATTATTTGCTATTTTTGGAAGTGTGTCACTTGAGACGGGACGCCCGAAATGGAAAGTGTGTCACATGGAGCGGGACGGAGGGAGTAATATATATAGGCTTCAAAAGCTAATGTAATATTAATATATTTGTAGCCCATTAATTTAATTATATTTCTAATGGGCTTCTACATAATTAGCTCATAATATAATTAATTAATCCACTGGGCTACTAATATTTATCAATTCATTGGCCCAGCCAATTAATTCCAAATAAATAATATTATTAAATAATATAAAAATACATTAATCCATTAATAATAATTTTTGAGAGACAATAAATAACTAGACAACTAATTGGGCCAGATCAGGGATCTAATACAAGAAGTAAAGCTGGGCCTCAAATTAATTAATTATCTATGCTTAGCCCAGAGCAAAATTAATTAATAAACACAGATTCATTCCACCAGAGAATTCGTGCTTACTTACCTCTTTATCCCAAATTGAGCAAGGGCTTGTATTTTAGACTTAATCGATCTCCGTATTTAAGATAGAAATATCCGTTAATTAATTAAGCTCACTGACATCTTAAATTAATTAACTTCTTATATTCCTGAGTACTACCACTCGACCTTATTAACACAGCTGAACTTAATCAACCGGTCGGATTTAGTGTGCTAATCCTTTCGAGTTCCTCAGTGGATATTATCAACCCATTTTACTAGGATACGGTTGCAAGATACAGACAACCAGCCTGAGCCACAAATAACTACTAACACCCAAGATACGTAGATCCGGTCGCGATGACGTTCACCATAGTAGGTCAAAGTGATAGATAGCCAAATGAACTCAGCTGAAGTCTTACCAAGCTTAAGACCAGCTAAGTCAACGAGATCTTGGTTCTCCACTAAGGTCAGTTAGGAGAACACATCTCACTGTGATCCATCAATAGACCACCTTTAGTGTACCAGTAAAGACAAGCAGCTAAGTCAAGTCACTTCTTATCTAAACTGCAGGTTAAACCGACAACTTATCCTGAAGTTGTCTCAGTTGTGATAACTGTTTATATCTTGTCAGTTCAAGTAATTTGTGTTGTCTTCTGTGATACCCGACACACTACACAAATCTAACTTTTGTACAAGATAAAGGATTACATGTGAAAGTATATATATTTATCAGATAGGAGAATAAAATAGTGGTAGAGACAAAACACATTGTATACAAGCATAAAATTTGCTTCCAGTATACAAAATCCCAACATTGACTTCATCAAGTTCTTCTACATCTGGAAATCATGGAAGAAGTCAGCCAATGCAGAACAGTTATTTAGAGAATTCTTAGCGATGTCTGAACCTGAGGTCTATACTGAAGTCAATACCATACTAGACCAAAAGGGTCTCTCACTAAAGGCACCAGAATTCAGAGTTCTTGCTCCTCCCTTGACCATAGAAGGGAACGTATGCATGAAGGAGATTAAGGATGAGATTAAGATCGCAATGAGCAAGAAATCTCTGATTTCTAAATGAGAAGGAGGATCAAGACGCCGTCAAGCAACTCAGATCTAATACTTTTAACGGATATAATCTTGACCTACCTGAGGCAAAGTCAACTGCTTTCAAAGCCAAGCTTCAGAGATTCAAGAAGAGCAGCTGATTAGTCTCATGTTCTTTTATTTCGATAGTGATAGCAGTTTTTGTTACATGTAACACCGTTATCATCAATGAAATCTATCACTTTTAGCCGAGACAACCAGTCATTGTCATAATGGCTATTCTTTTGATCAATACAACTGATCACCTAAGTGATCAATACACACTCACACTTCGCTTATTGTATATCTCTTGTGTGATGTCTTCGGCTTCATAGATTGATTTAAGGGGAAATTACTTTGTATTGGTTTCGGTATCCTCAAATTGGGAGAAATTGTTAGGCGGTGATTAAGTATTAGATAAGATTTGAGGATCCCAAAATCCCTAGCTGAATGATGAATCATATAATGTAATAGCTTAGTTAAGTTCAGTATGTTAGGAACTCAGTAGGCTAGTTAGAGTTCAGTAGTTGATAGACTCAGTAGCATATATTTCCTCTACTGGATGGACTCAGGATTGAAGACTCAGTAGGGTCGCTCAGAACATGCTGAAGGTATGTTGAACATCAGTACAAAGGAATCGGCATACAAGTGAACATTTCAAAAGATTGTCAATAGAGGACAACTCAATTAAAGCGTCTGAGGTATAAGAGGAAGTCAACTGAACATCAGCTTGAAGTTTGAACAAGCCTCACCTACCACTCAACATCGACCAATGAGGAGCTGCCAGCGCTCTAGTTGCACTGACATAAAGCTGCCCACAAGACCGAAAAAGAGAGAATCTCTACAACAACGTTCCAATTTGAGATTAGCGTTTTTCTTGTCGTTTTTTGACACATGTATAGGTCTCTTCCAATGGATCTTTTCATGAGTCAAGACTATAAATAGAGATCGATCTTCAAGCGTTGAAGACACCGGGAACACCAAGCATTCAACACTCAAACTCTACCGACCTCAAAACAAATCCAGCGAAGAACTCTCTGCATAGATAGACATCTTAATAGTTCTTTTTCCTAGAGGAATTATGTTCTCATTCTCTATTCTAAGCTACCCTTGATAGATCATATGCTAAGATATTGAAGGAGTTCATATTTGTTGAACTGGAGAATCTCAAACCTTGTGTTTGAAACTTTGTAAAGTCACTAGGACTATTAACTAGATATATGTCCAGTAAACGGATCGACTGAGACTTGCTCAGTATAATCAATACAAGATATCATGGTTATTCAGGACAGTAGACGTAGAATCTTGCGTATTCAGAACATTTTAGAAATTGACTGTGCATTTACTGTTTTATTGGTTTAGTGTTCACTCTGCATAAATGCGATTTGAAACATCATAAGTCTGATTTTTTGTAAAACTGAATATGAGCACAATCATAACTTGAACAGTTTTAAGCAAAAACGTTTTTCAAACAAGAGACGATAAAAACGGACCTAGACATTCCACACTATATTCTTATACTTAATTTACTATGGACTGACTGAATCAGTAGACGGTGTTCCGTATTGTGAATTACTCTGCCCACGCTATTAGAAAGCTAATTTGACAAACTGAATTGTACAGTAACCAATCTAAATAAAAGATTGACCTTCGTGTTTGAGTTCGTCTTTGGACCAACATGGGGCGATGTTGGTGGGTTTGGTATATGATGAGGAGTTCATGGGAGGTGTTACACGAGGGATTTAAGTAGCTCGTCTACGGTAGAAACACCCCCCCCCAACGCCCACCCCCACGGCAGCGTCGATATAGTTTTGAATAATGATCCATATGTGTGTATTTGTGTTAATCAAGGTTGTCTCTTTTCGCCACGTAGACTCAATATCTCTTAATTTCATAAAATATATTATAATAATTTAGGAATTATAATACTCTTTTTTAAAGTAAAAATATAATTTAAATAAATTTTAAAGTTTATATGCAAAAAGGGAGTTATTACAAAGTTTGTGTAGTTAGAAACCAAAATATCAGAATTTATGACTTAGTTGTTCGTGTACAAAACGAGATTTTAAACAAAGTTCGTGTATTTAAGGGATAATAACCTATTTACTACTAATGAAGCAATTTGAAGTCAACGTTTCTATTGAAATCTTACATGGTATGTTTGTTAGGTAGCAACGAGTTTTGATCATTAATTAAAAATAATATTCCCTAAATTTGCATTTGTTTTTTCATACGGATTAAGAAAAAAGTTTAATAATATAAAAGTTAGATAAATGTTGGTATTGGAATTTGAGTAAATTAATATAAATTATTAAAAAGTGAATAACTTAATTGTATTTGCTATTATAAAAGATAGATAAAATAGTCTTATTCTATATTATCATAATAATTAGATCTATTAAAATTAGTGAAATATTTAATTAAGCAAGAAAAAATTATTAATAAAATATAAATTTGTAACAGATGAAAAAAGAAAATGGACATAGAGTATAACATTTTTAAAAGTTTCCCTCTATCCAAATAACTTGGAGTAAGTAGACTATAATGGGCCGGTCTATTTGGACGTCAGTTTCTATTTATGATAATAGATGATTAATTGGTCTCAATTTCCTTACATCCCTATAATAAACAAGCCATATAAATAACAAATCAACAGCACATCAATTCTTAATTGTGACAGGTATAAACAAAATAAGTACACAACAAAATAAAATGCAACATGTATAATGAATTGTCAATTATAATTTTATGTTTCACACTAATAGTTTTCTAAAATTTTCGATATTATGCAGTAGAAATGGAATTTTATTAAAATTAAATAAATAAAATGCGATTATCTCAATCTTGTTAGAAGGGGATTGAATTATTAAATATGCAACAATACGGTTATTAGTGTTGGATTTTGTTATAAAATACGAGTTAACAAAATACGAGAAATTAAATAAGAACACAAGAATTTACGTGGTTCGATCAATATATCCACGGCGGAGGGGAGAAAATAAATTCACTATAAATAGGAGAATACAAATTTGGGCCTCTAAATATGTTGTTAGACACAAAGACTAATTCTTAGATGTGTACATTTTAAATAATGAGGAAGTCTATCTATTTATAGGAAAAAATTAATGATAAACTTCATTAAGTCTCCGATATGGGATAAGACTCAATTTCCTTAAAGAATTGGATTTGGGCCATAAAATATAACAGACTTAGACTTATTAAAGATATACTGTTACACTCATGTGGTTTATTATTAGTCGAAGACATATATGCAAAAAGGGAAAGTTTATTTTAGAACTTAAATAATACTTCCTCCACCCCATAAAATGTGTATCCTTTCTTTTAAGCACGATTATTAAGGAAAGTTGAATGTTGTATGTAAAATTATACTCCTTCCATCCTATACATCTTGTCTCCTTTCTTTTCAGACGGTTATTTAGGACAGTTAGTAGTTGTGTGTAAAGTTATAGTCTCTCAAATTTTAGTTATATCATAGCCACAAGATCTTGACTTTTTAAGATCTATGGGACATCCCAATATGGAAAGCGGGACAAAATCTATAGGATGGAGGGAGTATAAAGGGTTGGGTCCTACAAATAAATTGTTTGTAATAATTTACTATTTTTTAAAAGATAACACATCTATGGAACAACCCGAAATGGAATAAGAGGCACGTTATATGAGTCGGAGGGAGGGATTTTATATGAGGAGAAAATATGTATACTCTCTGTTTCCTCTCCTGTTCTCTGTCTTTGACCAAAAAAAAAAAAAGGATTGTGAACATTTATCCAAGCGAGTACTTAAAGATATGAATTCATTTGTTGTTAATGATCCCTTCAATTGGTTTGAGGGGACTGAGTTTTATGAAGTTGAGTGTGGAGAAAACATTTACCCATCTAATACTCCATTGACAAGGGAGTTTGTTTCTCCAAAGTTAATGTAGAATCAAAATGAAATTAGCCACCAATAATTTCAGATAATGATATAAGGGTTGTTAGTTGTTACTTTTTCCACTGCAGTTTAACTGCTTCTAATATATTTATATATATTTGAGCAGAGAGAGGTAGGTGCACCCAACTTGACAACAGACTTGCAATTACCAGCTTAACTAAACAAATTATTACATCGTTTTCAAACAATAGTGGATTTTGTTAAGTGGGTGCGAAATGTTGAACTAAGAAACCACTAATCGGACTTCGAATATTGTGAGTAGGTGAGAATTAATTAAGTCATTGGAGTTAATTATATGTGGGTTAGTTTGGCAATATAGGAATGAATCAAATGGGAAGGATCTTTAAATAGGAAATAAAATTAAATATGTTCCTTTCATCTTGTTTATTAGATAGTTGAGTTGAATATGCTTTAAAAGATTCTATTATGTACGCGGAAAATTATATACATGATTTATACATAAATATAAAAATATAAAAGATTTAAAGCTTATGTATAATTCGCATTTCTTATATAGGTTTAGCTTCCTACTAGATCCACATCCCATATATATATATATATCATATGCACGTTGAGTAGATTGACATGTGTCTTATGCAATAGCTTATACAAGATAATTTCTAACTTGATTTACGAAAAAGATGATTTTTGAATGTTTGGTTAGCTTGAAAAGGAAAAGGAAAAAAAATCAAATTAATATAAAAATGAGAAGTTGTCGAGTTGTGTTCGACCAACTTCAACTCATACTGACATATTTGTGATATATTTTCTACGTTTATGTACTACTACTATTTTGTAAACGTCCCGATCGATTATCTAACTTATCAATTTTTTATAATCAATTTTATCAATTTTTTTTAATTTTAAAAAAAATAAAAATTGAAGCTTATTGGGAACACGATATAGACAATTAGACGTCCATTTAAAGGGTTAATAACACTGCCAACAAGGAGGGGGCCGTCATTACAAAAATTACCTTTCTTCTACCTCCAAGAATGACCCATCTCCATTAACAATTGTGGATCCAACTGAAGAAATTCTAGACAAAAAAAATAAGAACGTTTTTATTATTATTACCTCACTAGTTATAATTCATGAAGAATTTTAATTAAGAAACAGTTATATATAACATCAAAAAAGTTTAATAGAACAATGATAATATCTTTTAGCAGTAAGATTTTATAGTCACTTATAATGTGACTGTCTTGCTTTGATTCAAACCTTAAGTTTATCATTACCATGTCACTTTGTATTCCAAGTATTAAGGTATTTGATTATATTGTGTAGGATTTAACAATGTGTAGTATTGTTATATCAATATATATCTTTATGTCTGACCTAATTATAGCAATTGGTTTATTTTAGGAATGTGGAATACATCTAGCTACAATGTTCACGTGTTTTTCCGACAATACTGTAGTAGTCAGCTCCATCTGACCACATCGGCTTTATTAGCTGCATTATTAGTGTCAGACGATGTACCTTTTGTTTGTTATAATACTCCACTTTTTTTAGGCGCAATTAGTTAGGCATATTGGTTTTATATAATAAAGTGTGAGATTCATTTAATTAATTAATTATTTAGAATTGATTTGTATGAAAAAGATATGGGATCCATATAATTATTTAATTGATTAGAGTTGATTTGAATGGGTAAAGATGTGAGACTAATTCCTTATTTAGAAAGTGGACAAGTGAATTGTGACAACCTAAAATGGAATATTAAATAAGTGTAATGGGACGGAGGGAGTAATATAGAAGATTTTATCGATAACATATAGTGTAGTCAGTGCCGATCTTGACATTTCGGGTGTCTATTCGAAAGTAAAAAATAGGCCCAAGTAATACATAAAAAAATTAATTTTATTAACGCAAAAAAATATATTGAACGCAATACCAAAGCCGCCCAATCGTAAACTCATCAAGAGCTCCTCCTTCAAACTTAACTTTTTGTCTTTTCTTATATTTTTCAGAATCAGAAGCATGTTTTCTAATCTCGGACAAAATTCGAATTCAGTCAACTTCAAAAATCATATTTTAATTTCATTGTTTGTTTACAATTCCAAACATGTTGTCTTTTCATTTTCTAGGAAAAGCAGGTTTTTATTTTTATTGTTTCTTTACAACAAAAATAATAGAAAAACTAGTTAAGAAATGAAAAACTAACGAAAGCAATTTTAAATTTATTGAATTGAAAATGAATTTAATGTGGACTGCTTCTTTTCGAAATTGAACTGATTATTTATGGTTGAGCCTTTCTTTCTAAATTGGAGTTGATTTTATATGGGTCGATTTATTAACCTTGCAATATGAAATTGAACTGAATATTCATGATCGGGCATTTTCTTTTAAATTGGAGTTGAATATAGGCCGATTTATTAACCTTGCAATGTATGTAATGTAAATACCTAGGTTGGTGTCCCTTAAAATGTTGGGCCCTAAGCGGTCGTGCCACCTGCACCTGTTCAGGGCCAGCCCCGAGTGTAGTTGGTATTCCCACTTTTGCATAAGTTGTTGATCTATTATTCAATCTCGTTAGAGTCGATTTAAATTAATAATATTTATATAATATAGAAGATTTTATATTACTAGTGAGTTAATTAGGTTGAATATGTTATAGAAAATTTCATTATGCAGATTTCTTAAATAATTTATAAATAAAGACAAAAGTGTAAAATTATACTCCCTCCGTCCCACAATTCTTGTCCCCTTTCTTTTGACACGAAAATTTAGGAGAGTGGATAGTTGTGAGTAAGATGGTGGGACCCTTAAATAAAGTGTGTGTAATAATTTGCTATTTTAGGTAAAGGGACAAGAATTATGGGACGTCCCAAAAAAGAATAAGAACAAGAATTGTGGGACAGAGGGAGTATATTTTATGCATTAGATGTACTATAAGATTTATGATTAAAAAAAATATTTTGTATCTCATATGTTTCAGTATACGTTGCATCTAATTATAATATAAAGCACAACATTAATTATATTACATTCCAAACATCGTGTTGTATCCTAAATTTTTAGAAAATACGTTATTTTGTGTCCATTTCGTGTTGTATTTTGTGTCGCGTCTTTCGTGTCCATGCAACATAGTATATCACATTTTAATGTATTATAAATCCATAAATTTTAGGAAATGAGATTTATTGTCCAATTTTTTTCATGTGTGCAATTTGTGTCGCCAAATAGCATGTGTATATTGAATTCAAGATATCTGAAATAATCTTTTATTGGTTAATTAATAAATCTCAACTAAAGTATATAATTATTAAATAATAACATGTATAAATTTGACATCAACTGGACATGAAAAACAACTGGACAAATTTTGCATTTTAATAAAATTACACAAATTTTGATCTTACATTTATGACGTATAATATATTCAGAAATTGCGTCTGTTTTGCGTCATTTGGTAAATCAATATTCAGAAGTTTATGTGTCGGTATTATTTACTCCGTTTTAGAGATTTGGATGAATCGAGGAAGAGAACTATGTAGCTCTAAAAGAAGATTGTTGTGTCATTGAAGATATTACACGGATAACGAAGTCCAAGGTTGAGCTAAGACTAGAATCTTTATATTCATTAGAAAATATAGTGCTAAATGTATCAATTTAATCTGAATCAAATTCTTTTAATAGTATGAACTATAGTTAAAAAGACAAGTTTACCCTTTAGTTTTATATGCTATCTATCAATTGGATAAAGCTAATTTTGGTCAAATATCCCATGCATTAACATTAATTATAACTCATTAATAAAATTTAATGAATTAAAATTTAATGATTGATCATATTAATATATGTCTAACAATATTAGACCATAGTTAATTTAGTGTGGAATTGATAAATAAATCAAATAATAAATAACTACGTACTAAATAATACTCTCTCCGTCCTGCTCTAAGTAACCCGTTTTTTTTCGGCGCGAAAATTAAGAAAATTAATGATAAAGTATGAGAGGATGGTAGATGATAAAGTAAGAGAGAGAATATAAGTGGGATAGTGAGAGAATAAATGATTAAGTATGAGAGAAAAATGATAAAGAATGAGAGGGAAATGATAAAGTAAGAAATAATTTGTGATTTTTTTAAAAATTATTTCCTTTTTTGCAATCGGATCACTTGGAGAGGGACGCCCGAAAAGGAAAACATGTCACTTGAAGCGGGACGGATGAAGTAGTATTTTATATTCTCTATGTCCCATTAAAAGCGTCCACCTTTCTCGATTAGGTTGTCGCAATATAAGTGTCATCTTTCTTAAAATAGCAATTTTAAATCTATATTAAAAAATGAGTTGGGTCACCGCTTCCCACCCCACATTCTTATATACACACTCTCTCAAAATAGTTTCTCTCTCATACGATTTTGCTTCGCTCCGAACACAGAAGATTATGATTTTTAACTTTTTTGGAAATTTTAGATCATTTCTTTAAATACAACATAGAAAAAAAAACCCAAAAAAAATCAATTGGCTCAATTATGCGTTAATAAAATTTGGATGAATTATCATTTCTTTCCACCAATCATTCCTCGAAAACCTTGTTAATTTTTTTTTACAAATAAAACTCTGAAAATATATATCTAAATAAATTTTTTAAATCTCTGTACCGAAAAGAAATGGGACATTTTTAATGGGACGGAGATAATAAATTAAAAAGAAAGAAGATATGTTGCAATAAGAACTTGAACCTTAAACCTTTTAGATAGGTACTAGAGGTGCTAACCACTTAGAAACAGATGTTATACCCTACTATACGAAAATTATGGTTGCGGGGGGCGGTCGACCCTCCTGACCCCCTCTAAATCCTCATCTGCCTCAATTAACGACTATAAAGTTTTCAGTGTACACAACAAATAACAAAAACTATATTAACAGAGTAATCACTAATATTTGAGTACTACACATTTGACAATAAGACAAATTTATTAACCTCTATGTCGTTAGGGTTGTTACAAATCGACCTTTATTCGAATAGCTCGGACTTAAGCTCGATAAAGCACGACTCGAATTTAAAAATTTGAGCCGAATTCGAGTCAACGAATATTTATCAACTTATCCACATTCACTTATTCGATACATAAGTTGGCTATATCAAATTGATTTTCTAATTTTACTTTTACTTATAAAATAATTTAGATTTAATGAGTTTTTATTTCCAAATTAAATTTTAACTTTCTTCCATTAAAATAAACATATATTTCAATTCTACGAATTTGAGTTTCTTTTAAATATTTTTTAAAATGATTGTATTTTATTATTTTATAATTTTTTAATAAACAAATAAAAAATATATACTCCCTCCGTCCCGCTATTACTGTCCCATTTGATTTCGACACGGAGATTAAGAAACTTTGTTTAAGTGTGTATTTTATTAATGTTAATTGTATTAAGAAATTAGCACAATTTTCGAGGAGTAGTTGGTTGAAGAAATGAGAATTTATCCAAATTTTTGCAGGGCAAAGTTGAAGCATTAGATTTTTTTTCTGTTTTTTTTTTTCATATAGAATTTTAAAAAATAATCTTAAGTTTCCAAAAAGTTAAAAATCATAAATTTCCGAGTATGGAGTGGAACGAAAATCGTGTGAGAGATAGATTTTTAAAGAGAGAGAGTATGACAATGTGGGGATGAGTTCATTTTTTGTTTAAGAGTAATTTTTGCTATTTTAGGAAATATGACAGTAATAGTGGGACAACCCGATTAGAAAAGTAGGACAATAATAGCGGGACGGATGGAGTATGTATATATTAGGCTTCTCATTCCATTTTTTTTTATATAAAATAATGAAAAACTAAAGATATACTCCCTATGTCCCAAAGATATTATCCGCTATACCATTTCGGACTGTCCTAAAGATATTGTCCACTTTCTTCTTTTAGTAAATTATTATATATATATTTTTTTATATTTCTATAATATATAATTATATTTTTATATTCTTAAATGAATAAAAATTATGAGAAATTAAATGAAAAATTTTTGGATTACCATTATTAACTTTTGTATTAAATTTTTTATACTTATATATTTATTATATTAGTATAAAGAATTAAACTTAAAATTGAAAATGAAAAGGATAAAATTGACTTTTCAAAATTGATGTAAACTATTTATTGAATTTGATTCGGATCAAATTGATCCATTTAGATTTTCCCATATATTATTGCCAAATCGATACAGGATAATAATATGCATTTCAATAATAAACATGCTTAAATGATAGAATAAGTGTTAGGTTCCCAAGAATGTTTAATTATATGATATTTAAGATATTGGATGTTATTAATTACGAGATTTTAGTATGTAGGATTGTAAACGGATTAAATAAACGAAATTTCAATTGATGTATCGTGATTTCGATTCAAGTAATATCAATTTATTTAATTCAAACATGTGAATTCATTTACTAATATGTTGCAGATTATGATTTAGCTATACTCTATATTCCTTTAGTACATAAAATATCAAATGTGTTTTATTCAAATGTATCGTACGGTCAAACGAAAGCCACTCAATAGTGGATGTTTGAAAACTTCATTGTCTTTAAGAAAGAAAAACCACCAAATATTCGTGTTTGAAAATTTCACTTGTTTTCTTAAAATAATTATTAGATCTTCAAGCATCCACGTTCGTGTGCATTTTGTTTGATTCATTCAACAATTACATTAGATGGAAAATCTAATGTAAAAGCTGAAAGACTTTAGCCCCAATTTTAAAAATACTTGTTTGCAAAGGACATTACGTTTTTATCTCTCCACTTTTCTCTCGTTAAGTTGCTGCGTAAAAAGTACGAACACTTTAAAAATCTCAATATAATGTGTCGGACACGACAATTAAATACTTCACCGTCACTTTCACATTTTAGCTTCTATATTTATCTTAAAAATTGTTTGATTTTATTAGTGTATAATTTATTATTTTAGTGTTAAGATTTCATTATTATTTTACATTTTTTTAATTTTTATTTTAAAAAAATAAATATATCTCGGCGTGGCATACTTTGATTTTCTCGAAATTATCGTGTCTCGTGTCCATATTCGTGTGAAACCTAACTAGGAGGATTTTGCTTTTGAGGTCCCTTTTTTATTGTTTCCAAAAATAAAGTAAAAAATATTGAAGAAGAATCTCATGAAGGAGTTGAGGAACAACTTTCTTGAAAATTTTGAGGTAGTTTCTTAAAATATCCCATCACATGTAATTAAATATTTTGATATAGATGAAGTTTAATATACCAAAGTCTTCACATGTTCGATTTACGATCCACAATCAAATTCTGCAACCGTTCTAATATTATCACCATCATTGGTTTCACTTCCCTCTTGGCCTACCTCATTATAAATATGTTGATAGATCTTCATTTTATCACCACACAATCTTACACCTCCATTTCTCTCTCCTTTTCAAACCTTCTCTCTCTCTCTCTCCATAAACAAACATGTGCTTAAAAGTAGATTTTGAGGTAAAGGTGATCAAAAGTGAAGTAGTTGCGGCGGCGCTGCCACTGCAGGACCACTGGCTGCCGCTCTCCAACCTTGACCTCCTCTTGCCGCCCGTCGACTTCGCCGTCTTCTTCTGCTACAAGGAAACCGACTACTCTTTCCCTCACATCGTCAGCCTCCTCAAAAACGCCTTAGCCAAAACCCTAATCTCCTACTACGCATTCGCCGGCGTTCTGGTAAAAAACACCGCCGGCGAATTGGAGCTCCTCTGCAACAACGGCGGCGTTGACTTCGTCGAAGCGGTTTCCGACGCCGGATTGGAGGATCTCAATCTCTACAACCCCGACGAACACGTCGGCTGCAAGCTCGTTCCGATCAGGAAGCGCGGCGTCCTCGCCATTCAGGTCACTCATCTCCGCCGCGGCGGAGTGGTGGTGGCCTGCACCGTCGCGCATCAGGTTGCCGACGCTTACTCCGCCAATATGTTTCTAATTTCATGGGCGCAGAATGCGAGGTGCGAGAAATTATCTCAAACGCCGTCGTTTCGCCGCTCGCTCCTCCTCCCTCGACGACCAGGTCAATATGATCTTTCGATTGATAATACGTTCGTTACCGTGCCGCCGCCGCCGCATGAGGCGGCGGCGGAAGACGCCGGCGAGGAAACAATCAGTCGGATTTATTACATCAAATCCGATCGAATCAAAGAGCTCCAAGAGAAAGCCAATCTCGGCAACTCGAAGCAAAATCGAAGAACGAAGCTCGAATCATTCTGCGCATTCCTTTGGAAAGCAATCGTCTCCGGCGAAGACTTCGCCGGAGAAAACAAATGCAAGCTCGGTATCGTCGTCGACGGTCGGAGCAGATTAATCGACGGCGACTGCGAGAAATCGAAGCTAATCGCTCCGTATTTCGGCAACGTATTATCCATTCCATTTGGGGAAAACAAAATCGAAACCCTAATTGAGCAGCCATTAAACTGGGTAGCAAATGAAGTTCACGAATTCTTACAAATCGCGGCGACGAAGGAGCATTTCCTCGGACTAATCGATTGGGTGGAGGAGAGGCGCCCTAAGATGATGCTGGCGAAGATATACGCGGAGAGGGTGACGGAGGAGGAGCCGGCGGTGGTGGTTTCGTCCGGGCAGCAGTTTCCGGTGGGGAAGATGGATTTCGGGTCTGGTTTGCCGGTTTTCGGGTCGTACCATTTCCCGTGGGGAGGGAAGGCGGGATACGTGATGCCGATGCCGAGCGTGAAGGGGAATGGGGATTGGATTGTTTACATGCATTTGTTGAGAGGGCAGTTGGAGTTGATTGAGACGAATGCATGTGATGTGTTTCATCCTCTTACTTCTGATTATGTTTTTATTTAAATAATGATATTATTTAGGAAGCTTGTAAATTGGGGTTTACAAGTTTGTATTAATATGTATATTGAGGTTGTGTTATGTTGTTTTAGTATGTATTGAGGTTGTTTTACATGCATTAAGACGAACGTTCTTTTTATGATCAAAAGGAAATATGATGAATTTATGACTAATTTGAAAATGAATCCATAATAGACATGTTCACTTGTTATATATAAAAAAATCGAATGATTTTAATTCCAAATCAATCTCAATTTAAATTTAATTGAACTCAATTAGAATTTCATTAAATTGAGGGACAAATGCTTTATTCTTTTATTTTCAATAGATACACATCTACATTAAAAATCCAATTTCAAATCTAATTGCATTTCAATCTAATTATTTTTTTCCACAAAAATATTTACATTAAATTTATTTTAAACTCTTTAACAAATGAATTTTTTTTAAATTATTCAAAATAATCTATTATTATCTATATAAAAATTAAATATTCTAATTTTAGATCAAATTAACTTTTATAAAATTTAGCGGTAAATATATTACTTTTCTTTATTAATTTATAGATGCATAACTACATCTATAAAAAAAATACAATTCAATTAGAATCAATCTCAATCCAAATTCATATATTATCTTATCTTATATATATAAAAACCAAATGATTTCAATTCCAAATCAATCTCGATTTCAATTCAATTGAACTCAATTGGAATTTCAATAAATTGAGGAGCAAATACTTTATTCTTTTATTTTCGATAGATACTCATCTACATTAAAAATTTAATTTCAAATCTAATTGCATTTCAATCTAATTTATTTTTTCAAAAAATATTTACATTAAGTTTTATAAAACACTTTAATAAATGGTTTATTTTTAACTTATTCAAAATAATCTATTATTATCGATATAAAAATCAAATATTCTAATTTTAAGTCAATTTAACTTTCACTAAATTTAGCGGTACATATATTATTCTCTTTATTAATTTATAGATGCACAACTACATCTATATATATAATCAATTAGAATCAATCTCAATCAAAATTCATATTATTTTACAAAAACCAATTCAATCTCAATCTCAATTCATTTTATATTAATTAATAATTAATAGTATATTTAATTAATAATCTATCAAATTTATCTATTGTTTTATTTATCTAAAAATCGGATGTTTAATTTCTTGGTATCTGAAAGAAAGGGCATTACCCTTATTTCAAAAACTATATTTATATATTTTATATGATTTCTCATTTATTTTGATATATTTATATTTAATTAGTTAAAAAGAGAGTTTCATTAGTAATAATATTTTTTTAAAAAAAATAAAAGAAAGGAAATGAGTTATACAATGTAAATGATAAAATTTTCACTTTTTCAATTGTCAAAATTATTTTTTATGTACAAATAAACCAAATCAAGAAAGAATCCCAACTATTTAAAAAAATTCATAATGGGCATATATTTAATTAAATATGAATTATTAATCATTCAAACATTTAATTATTCTAATCTACAGCTAATTATAAATTATTAACCATATATAGGTCTAATTTAAAATAATATTGTTAGAAATTACATAAATGTATTCAAAACAAACTTTAAGTACCACAAATCATGTTAAACTAATTATCCACAAGAAGTAATTAATTTTGGTAATGATAATTTAAGAGATTATTTATATATTCACCTACTTATAGATTTACTTAGATTATTTTTATTTTTATTTTTCTTAGTAGGAGAGCGGTGTCTCGACTGACCGACTGGTGACAAAGTAAGGTAAGCAGCATCATCATGTTCAGTTTTTAAATTGTGTTTCTTTTTTGCGCTCTGTCGCTCATCCCTTCTCTTCTCCTTTCTTTCTCCTGTCGGGGTGCATTTATGATGATCATGAAAAAGATTAGATCTTAGTGGGAGGGAATGCATCGATGATAGACAAGTAATATAGTGTTATAGACTTTGTATTCATTAATTTGGGAACTGTTACTGACTGCATCCTCTTTTTTCATTTGTGAAGGTAATTTGTTGACATCCAATTGGTTTGCTAAGTGATATTTGATGTTGGTGATGCTCACATTCATATTAGATATGGATAAGTTACATTGGGAAAAAATAAAATAAACTAAATGTGAATGAGAATTAGACTACGACTGTGTGGTGAAGAAGAAAAACGCTTCAAGTGAGTGGTACGGTTGTGAACTATGCATAAGGTAGTTCTATCTATGAACAAACTCAAGAAATAGATATAGGAGAATGTAATATTATTCGTTACTATGATTATATTAATAATATTTTTTAAAAATTGGAATTATATTTTTGGAGAATACAAATATTGGTTATGCATACATATATTCTTAAATTGTGATTTCAAGCCCTTTGGTGCATACTTGTATGTTTTATTTGTAACTTTCATAATCAATTCATAATGTAGACATATGTTCAACAATTAGAGTAGTAGGAGATAGAGTAATATAAGCAATGAAGTTGAATTGACACAACTTTGAACAACTTCAAGGGAATAGATTAACGTGTGCCATGAAACTGAATTGTTATTTTATGTTAGATATAGTAGTTAGGGTTTAATATGAATTATATAATATATCTATATATTAACTATATTAATGTTATTTCATCATGAAATTGTAGCATTCTTCGTGCGTAGCACGGGTGTCACTTTAGTACTAGTATATATAAAAAGCGAATGTGCAATTCAAAATCAATTTCAATTTAATTTGAATTCAATTGTAATTTTTACTTAATTTCTAAATCTTATATATTACTATTTTTTTAATACAAATGTACAAACATCTATAGAACCACAATCCAATAAATTAACTAATTCAATTTCAATCAACTCAATTTATTTTCAATTTAAATTGAATTTCCATTTTCAAGCCTATTAAAACATTCTCAATCCAATTGGATATTCAATTGCAATTTTAATATTATTATATAAATACTCCAATTTATACTCAACCATATGTTAGCATTTCAATTTTAAAATAATATTTTTAAAATAACATAAGTGAATTTAAATTAAAATTTTATATTGTGACAAATCGCACAATTAAATTTCAATCTAATTCAATTTATTTCTTCAAATTCGAATCCAATTTCTAATCAATTCAATTTAAATTGTAATTTTAGTCGTTGTAAATTATATATAAATTTAATTAATCTAATCTAATTTCATCTCATACAATGCATCCCAACTTTAAACTAATATTTTTAAAATAATATAATTGAATTTAAAATTAAAACTCTATAGGTGCCGCAAATTATGTTAACTAATTAAATTTCTCACAATTTATTTCTAAGGTTATCACTTTCTCTTTTAGCAAATGTTTCATATTATTTTATAGAGATATTCAACCATTGATTTTAATTAATTTGAAATTCAATACAATTTTGCATAAAATCGGTCATTTTGCCCTTATAATTTTCAATCCAATCTAATGATATTATTTTTCCTCCTTTCCCTTTTAATATTTTTCGGTCTTAATTATTTGCTCATATGTTTCCTTTTTTTCTTTACCTCAAACCCTATGTAAATCGCAAAATCATGTCAATATTCTTCTCTCTCTCCACCCTTCCCCTTCATCTTCTACGTCAAATTGCAGAATATCCAATTAAATAGGTCAATGAGTATTAGAGATTATTGACTTATGAATGCATTATTCTGCATAAATCTCCTATAATGGCTACTTTTATGATCTTGGTTTTATTATCCAAGTTTCTTTGAACATGGGAGATGTTCCATTGTGCAACGCATGGGAACTCCTACATTCACATGACCTGGAGTACCGATAAGCTATATCTCCCGAAGTATGCTCGATTAAGTTAATTCATAATGGAACTCCTTCATTCACTAAACATGATATAGTTTCTTTCAGGAAATTGGCAGCCTTGATAAAATTTGGTGTACTGCATTTTCACTTTGCTAATGTAAACAACATGATCGAAACTTTACTTTGTTAAAAAGTTCCTTTTATTTTCATATCATTATTCAATTGGATAAAATAATGGAGTATATATCATAGAAAGACTTTAAAAAACTATATAACTTTCATGCTTCTAGACCGAATTAATTGCTTAGCTGACTTAATGGATAATATTTGAACTTATACTATCAACTTAATTCTTCTAATATTAGCAGGAGTTCGGTTCTTTGAAAGGAAGATGTCTTGGACAACAGTGAAGGTCATTGAACTGCTTTTGTTTTGTTGCAATAAATTAGTTGAATCATTGCATGTGGTTTGGACCTAAGATGTCCGTCTTAACGTACTGTAGCCATCTTCGAGACTTCAACAAATGTGTCTGATGATCTAAACTATAGTTGAAAATTCGAGAATATTATCACAAACTGTAATCAAATTGATAGCCACGACTTTTCATAGGTGTACTATTTTTTCTTTCCTATATGATTGTACATGTGAATTTGATGTTAAAATACTCATTTTTAAATTTTTTTGTTATTGATCTATTCACTTATACTTAATTTGTGGTCAATATTATTTTAGTTAATCTTGGGATAAGTTTTTTATGGGAAATAAAGAATCAACTTATAAGAATTATCACCACACTCGAGTGGGAGAACAATTTTGTATAGATTTACTGCACAGAGAATCAAAACTTGATGTTCAGTATGTATGTGTGATGCCTCATTTGTTCTTGTATACCCAAGATAAGAATAAGCTAAGAGACTTTCAACAATACAAGAGATGATGTTTGGAGCTTGCAAAACGAGCACACAAATGGAATAACAGTTTCATGTCTTCCATTCGACCACATTTTCTTAGAGGTGCATGATGAACACATGAAAGAGTTTGAGAAACGAGTGAGTCACATTCATATGTCTTCGGTTCGACTACATTTTCAAAGATGCCTAGAAGGTAATGTAAATTTTTGATTATGTATGTTAGCGTAACATTTCCGTTATGCCTAGAGAAGCATCTATGTTACACACATAAAACATTACAATTTCGTGCGTAGCACGGGTGCTGTCCTAGTATATATAACAAGCATTGTGCAATTCCAAATCCATTCCAATTCAATTGAATTAAATTGCAATTTTCATTTAATTTAGGGGTAAATCTATTATTACTATTTTTATTAATACAAATATCCGTACATATATATACATCTATAGAAACACAATCCAATCAATATAAATTAATATAATTCAATTTCAATCAACTCAACTCAATTTATGTTCAATTTAAATTGAATTTCCATTTTCAATCCATTTGAAACATTCCCAATCCAATTGGATATGCAATTGCAATTTTAATATTATTTTTTTTACCAATATAGATATAAATAGTCCAATTTATAATCAACAATATGTTAGCATTTCAATTTTAAAATAATATTTTTGAAAATAAAACAAGTGAATTTAAATCAAAATTTCATAGTTTGACAAATCGTACAATTAAATTTCAATCTATTTTTGAAATTAGAATCCAATTTCAACTCAATTCAATTTAAATTGTAATTTTAATCTTTGTTAATTACATATAGATTTAATTAATCTAATCTCATTTCAAATCATACATTGCATCCCAACTTTAAACTAATATTTTTAAAATAATATAATTGAATTGCTTTATAGGTGTCGCAAATCATGTTAACTAATTAAATTTCTTACAATTTATTTCCAAGGTTATCACTTTCTCGTTTAGCAAATGTTTCATATTATTTTATAGAGATATTCAACAATTAATTTGCAATTCAATATAATTCTACATAAAATCGATCATTTTGCCCTTATAATTTTCAATCAAATTTAATGATATTATTTTTCCTCCTTTCCCTTTTATTTTTTTCGGTCTTAATTATTTGCTCATATGTTTCCTTTTTCTTTACTCCAAACCCTATGTAAATCGCAAAATCATGTCAAGATTCTTCTCTCCCTCCACCTTTCCCCTTCATCTTCTACGTCAAATTGCAGAATATCTAATTAAATAGGTCAATGACGATTAGAGATTATCGATTTTTGGATGCATTATTCTGCACAAATCTCCAATAATGGCTACTTTTTAAGATCTTGATTTTAGTATTCAAGTTTCTTTGAACATGGGAGATGTTCCATTGTGCAAAGCACGAGAAGTCCTACATTCACATGACCTAGAGTAACCGATAAATTATATATCTCGAGGCATGCTCGATTATGTTAATTCATAATGAAACTCCTTTATTCACTAAACATGATATGGTTTCTTTCAGGAAATTGGGCAGCCTTGATAAAATTTTGTGTAATGCATTTTCATGTTTATTTGTAAATATAAACAACATGATCGAAACTTCACTTTGTTAAAAAGTTTCCTTTTATTTTCATATCGTTATTCAGTTGGATAAACTAATGGAGTATATATCATAGAAAGACTTTAAAAAATTATATAACTTTCATGCTTCTAGACCGAACTAATTGCTTAGTTGACTTAATGGACAATATTTGAACTTATACTATCAACTTAATTCTTCTAATATTGGCAGGATTATGTTCTTTGAAAGGATGTCATGGACAACAATGAAGATCATTGAACTGCTTTGTTTTGTTGCAATAAGTTAGTTGAATCATTGCATATGGTTTTGGACCTAAGACATTCACCTTAACATACTGTAGCCATGTTCGAGACTTCAACAAATGTGTCTGATGATCTAAACTATAGTTGAAAATTCGAGAATTTTATCACAAACTGTAATCAAATTGATAGCCATAACTTTTCATAGGTGTAATATTTTTTCTTTCCTATATGATTGTACATGGGAATTTGAAGTTAAAATACACAGTTTTAAAATTTTGTTGTTCTTGACCTATTCACTCATACTTAATTTATGGTCAATATTCTTTTAGTTAATCTTAGTAGAAGTTTTTTATGGGATAAAAAGAATCAACTTCCAAGAATTATCACCACACTCGAGTGGGAGAACAATTTTGTATAGATTTATAGCAAAGACAATCAAAACTTGATGTTCAGTATGTATGTGTGATGCCTCCTTTGTTCTTGCATGCCTAAGATAAGAACAAGATAAGAGTCTTTCAACAATACAAGAGATGATGTTTGGAGCTTGCAAAACGAGCACACAAATGGAATAACAGTCTTATGTCTTCCGTTAGACCACATTTTCTTAGATGTGCATGATGAACATATGAAATACTTTGAGAAACGAGCGAGACACATTCTTATGTCTTTGGTTCGACCACATTTTCAAAGATGTCTAGAAGGTAATGTAAATTTTTTATTCTGTATGTTAGCGTAACATTTTCGTAATGCCTAAAGCAGCATCTATGTTACACACATAAAAAATTATAATTTCGTGCGTAGCACGGGTACTGTCCTAAAAACTGAATGATTTTAATTCCAAATCAATCTCAATTTCAATTCAATTAAATTCAATTGGAATTTCATTAAATTGAGGGGCAAATGTTTTATTCTTTTATTTTCATTAGATACACATCTACATTAAAATTTTAATTTCAAATCTATTGCAATTTAATCTAATTAATTTTTTACAAAAAATATTTAAAGTAAATTTCTTTTAAACTGTTTAATAAATGATTTTTTTAAAACTATTCAAATAATCTATTATTATCTATATAAAAATCAAATATTCTAATTTTAAATCAAATTAACTTTCACTAAATTTAGCGGTAAATAAATTACTTCTCTTTATTAATTTATAGATGCACAACTACATCTATATAAAAAAAATTCAATTAGAATCAATCTTAATCCAAATTCATATTATTTTTCAAAAATCAATTCAATTTTAATTCAATTAAATTTATATTCATTAATAATTAATAGTATATTTAATTAATAATCTATCTAATTTATCTATTATTTCAACTTCTCTGAAAACAAGGGCATTACCTTATTTCAAAAATTGTATTTATATATTTTATATGATTTCCCATTTCTTTTGATATATTTATATTTAATTAGTTAAAAAAGAGAGTTACATTAGTAATAATATTAAAAAAAAAAAGGAAATGAGTTATGCAATTAAAAAGATATATTTTTCACTCTTTCAATTGTCAAAATAATTTTTAGTGTACGAATAAACCAAATCAAGAAAGCAATCCAACTATTTAAAAAAAAATCCATAGTGGACATATATTTAACTAAATATGAATTATTAATCATTAAAATATTTATTAGGCTAATCTAGAGTTAATTATACATTATTAACCATATATAGGTCTAATTTAAAATAATATTGTCAGAAATAACATAAATGTATTCAAAACAAACTTGAAGTACCACAAATCATGTTAAACTAATCTTCTAAGAAGTAATTAATCTTGGTAATGATAATTTAAGAGATTATTTATATATTTACCCATTTATAGATTTTGTTGGGAGATGATTCAGTCTTCTCACAATCAGTTGAGACATAACTCAGTAGCCCTATGCTCTGAATATTTACTGAAGATTTGAAGATCCCAAAACCATATCTTGGCTGATGAACCATTCAGTTGTAACATGTTCTGTTCTGTCTCTGAGGTTTCAGACTCAGTAGACAATCTTCATCTGGTTCAGGCGCCGCAGATTACCCGCCTCGCACTCAAAAGTAGAAGACTCGGTGATCTTGGACTCAAGAGGTGCAGATATCGAAAGGAGTCAGTGGAACTGAACTCAGCAGGAGTAGTTCACTGAACTCAGAGTTGATCTTCAGTAGAGCCGACTCAGCAGGAGCATGCTACTGAATATAGACCAGACTCAGCAACGGCTAGACAGTCTTCTGACTGTCAGATTCTCTAAAAGTCAAATCAGCAGAGTCTATACGAGGACGAGAGAAGTCAGCTTCAGATGTCCTTGAAGTCTGTTCTGTCACACCCACTTTCATGAACCTCGACCAATGACGAGCAGCCACCTATCTTATATCTGTTAAAGTTGCAAGTCAACAACTTTCCAGAAATGGAGGGAAAGGACACTGCAACCATACTTTGAAAGAGCCGTTAGCTACCCAAAAGAGAGAGACAACAGGATCGTCGTCTCCAACGGATCCATCCTTATCTCTGCTCTATAAATAGAGGGATACATTCAAATTGAAGCTCGCCTAGAAATCAAAGAACACACGAGCATTCAAAGAGCAACTCATAACGTTTCAAGTCTTCCGCAAGTAGTTCGAAGAAGTAATCTCCGGCGAAAGACTACATACCTGCTCATAGGGAACCAAGCTGAACCAGAATTATATAGCCTCTAGTATCCAAGCGGCTGAACACGAACCCAAGTCTATACTTAGCCGTTCGTCGCTCTAGAAGCCACTTTCTCGTTCCCTATCCCTCTAACCTAAGCTCAGCGGATCATATCTGTAGCTTAGACGAAGGAGTTCATAGTCGAACTGATCCTTACTGTAAAGGACTCCTTCATAATTGGAGAGTTTTTCAAACACTTAGTTTGATACCCTGTAAATTGAGACTTGCTCAGTATAAATCTCAAGACCAGTGTTTGTCCAGTGTACAAACCGATTGAGACTACCTCAGTATAATACATAGCCTCCTAATCTTTTGGGACAGTGGACGTGGGATTGTTGGATCCGAACCACTTTAAAAATCATCTGTGTTCTGTGTTTGTTATTTACTGTTGCATTGATTACTGTGCATACTGAAATTATCTTTAAAATCATTCAATTGAGTTTCAGCTAGCTTAATCGACTCCACTAATATACAGAAACTGTTTTGATAAAAACGTTTTCTTAACTCAACTGAATTTGGGCCTACACATTTCCGCACTACTGAACTTAATCTGAACGGTACTGAATTCTGACTCCAGTCAGCTAGCAGGCCTCAGTAAAGTTAGTCACTCTGCCACACTATTCATAATAGCTTATTTGGTCTACTGAACTGATTCAGTACGGCACTCTCCTGAAAAGGATTGTTCGCGTTTAAAGTTGAGAAATCGGTTTTCAGGTGTATTCACCCCCCCTACACCTGAACGTTACTCTCGGGACCAACAATTGGTATCAGAGTAGGAGTTCTCTAGGATGCCTATTATTCTGAAACTGGTTGATGAGTCAATTTCGTACCTAATTATTTCTGTCCGAAAAGTCTCCAAACTGTGCAGGCGAGACGCTTTTATTGGCAGTTATGCAGAAAATAGGCTAATTTGGCACGACACTTGGAGATGAGGTGGCGATGCGAATTACAGCTGGAATGGCGATATTTTGAGCGGGTTTTGGCCGAGAAAGAAAGAAGGAAAGAAGAAGGAAAAGAAAGGAAAGAGAGAGGAAGGAAAGAAGAAGGATAAGGAAGGATTAGATATTTCCATATCTATCAAGATCCTTTCCTTATCTAACAAGAAACCCTAGATATGATCTAGAGGTTATAAAAGAAGGAGGAAGCACGAAATTGAGGGAGCTCTAGACGCCGTGCATACCTTTCCACACCCTTGGAGACTCATCATTTCCGATCCGACAAGCTACCGCCGCCGAAGCCAAAACCGAATCACCGCCGAAGCCAAACCACCGACCGCCGACGAGAAGAATACAACCTTCAACCATTCCGATCCACTTTATGCAGACATTAGTTTAGTTTCTTTTCTCATTTTATTTCCGTTTCGAAAGACCGAAGGCTATGGTACTTTTAATCTAGTTGCAATTTGTGTTTTAATTCAGTTTATGCTTAGTTTAATTTCAGTTCGTATTCGTTCTTAGTTTTTAGTTCGTTGTCTTTACGTTAATTAGTTTTCGTGCATGCTAGGGTTAGGGTTACAAATTATGCATGTTCTGTTTCGCAGGGTGTCTTATCTGTGCAGTCAGGACAGTTTCATGAGTAGCTAAACTTTTAGTGGTCCGGCAGGATGTAAACGCACACGTGAATAGTACATGAGGCTTAGGTGCTAATAATTAATCAAAGGGTTTCGAGTTAATTCTGATTTATTTAATCTGGCTAGTAATTTAGGCTTGATCACCCTAGGTTGCCAGCCTGTAGCTAACTTAGTACTTCCATCGTTTCTCGTGGAACAAGGCTAGGTAAGTAGCAAAATTATTCGAAAGAGTAGTTGGATTAAACCGGTAGGAGACTATTAGATGCCCAACATACGAGTAGGCTCCTATACTAGGCTCCCTTAGTTCGATAATGCTGTTTAGCTATTAAATCTATTGATTGGCCAACAACGTAGGTTGTAGCTAAATTAGGGAAGTAGCCATTTCGATGCCCAACATGGCAGTTACCGATTAAGTAAGTGGGAGTGAGGATTACGTAGTTTAAGTTACGGTAATCTATAACTAGTTGATTCATGAGATTAATTCATTTTATGTGCCGATGATTGGAAATACGTGTGTGTGAATATTCTGCTGGACCCATCTCTTATCTGCCTAGTTAAAACCGTTTTATTTCAGTTTTCAATTTTTATATTTCTTGTAGTTTTTACAATTTCTTAGTTTAGATAAGATTCCGAAACTTGCGTGGTTGCTAACCAAAACCCAAGATAAGTAGAAAAAAAATAATATGTCTAGTCCTCCGTTCCCTATGTTCGATACCCTGTAAACTATACTGATATAATTATCTATTTTTGCAGGATTATTTGGTGCAATACAGCGATCACCACTGGTCTACTTGAACGGATCCGGAAAATGTTTTCACTGCATATCATTCTTCATTCATATCATTATTGACTATGTCTGATATGTCAGGAATCAGGATGGTACCCATGTTCTCAGTAGAGAACTATAGAGTATGGTGGGTCAGAATGGAGGTACATCTGACCTCCCTCCACGACAGCATGACAGAGGTTCTAGAGGACGGACCTATCGTTCCAATAGTTGATAGCATCGTAGCTCAGGACTCAGCACAAGGAGGAGGAATGGTGACCGGGAAGAAGATCCCCAAAGACAGAAGTCTCTTCACCCCTGAGGAGAAGAAGCTTCACAACTTAGACCGCTCGCCAGAAACGCCATACTGACCACTCTGAGTGACTCTTATCTTAGAAGAGTTCAGGACTACAAATCCGCGAAAGAACTCTGGGATGCTCTAGCGCTACTGAGTAGGGGGACTCAGAAGATCAAAGCTAACAAACTTGCACGGGAACTTTAAAAGCTGGAGAGACTGTCTCTCATGCCTGGTGACTCCATTGAAGATCTCAACGTCAAATTCACAGATCTAATGAACTCTATCAACGGGCTGGGAAAGACATTCTCCAACCGAGAGATGAATCTCAAAATTTTGAGGGTATTGCCAGACGGTCACTGGGCTCCCTTTGCTACTTTATTGCGTCATTCTGATTTAGATATTGTTACTCCTGACCATATCTTTTCAGAACTTAAAGTTGAGGAGTTCGAGTTTGGCCTACCTCAAAGGAAGCAGCGAGTTGAAGCTGACACCCAAGTCGATCATACTTTTAAAGCATCAGTCAGCACAGCAGCTCCGGCGTCTAGCAAGGCTGAACCTTCACTCAATGACATACAAGAAGTAAACTTAGCCAAGAAGTACGCGCTGCTTGCCGTGAAGTATCAGAAAGAGAAGGAGAGGCGCATGAAGCTCTCAAGAGTCATCAGAGACTCCATGGGTAAGACTGAATATACACCCAAGCGCACTCCTGACTCACATACTTCTGAATGCAGGAAATAGGAGGACTCAACTCAGTTGAAAGACAGTGAAAGCAAAGAGGAAAGAGTCACAACCTGCTATAACTGCAAGAAGCCAAGACACTATCAGTATGACTGTCCTGAGCTCAGCATTGCTGAAAGAGCGGCACGCAAAGCTCGAAGGGAGAAGTTCATCAAGAAGCGACAAGCATATATTGCCCGTGAACTCTCGGACGACTCAGATGAAGTTGACTCCTTCATGGATTCATCAGATGATGAAGCGGCATTCATGACCATAGATCTTGAAGCTGAAGAAGATGCTGAAATGTGTCTCATGGCAGGAGAAGAGGATGAGGTAAACTCTCACGCTCCATTTAACTCCTCTTCACACTGCACACACGACAATATTTTAGGTGCAGATGAGAATTTGGACGTCGCGATTGCATACAAAGAACTACTCGACGAGCAGATTCAGATGAGCCTGCAGCTCAGTAAGACTCTTCAGGAGTTGGATACCCTGAAAGTGGAGAATCGTAGACTTTCTAATGAGAGTCAGGTTGCTACTGAGTCAGAAGGACTTGTGTTGAGACTCAGGGAGGAGATAAACTCTCTGATGGCCAAGTCTCAGCATCAAGAAGATCAAATCTCATTACTGACCAATGACTTGACTCAGAAAGATACTGAACTGAGTCTACTGAAGCAAGAGCTGTCAGGACTTCAGACCGATCATGAATTGCTGAAGAAAAGTGATGATGTCGGGAGGAACTTGATGACAGAGCGTTACATGGGCGCTGAAAAGAAGCTTGAGGCATTGCTAGGAAGCAACAAGCCTAAGAATTGTAAGGAGGGACTTGGATTCAGCCATGGAGCCTCCTCATCTGCCCCCGTACGCTCAGAAAACCGGCTAGGTAATAGGTTTGTTCAAGGGGAGACCATCAATGCAGAGATACTGAACCCCCCTAGCCAAGAACAAACAAAAGATGAAGGCACCTCATCCCAGCTATCAGCACTCTGACAAGAAGATCAGCACCAAATCACCCCAGTTTAGTCACGGGGGAACCAGCAAAGCAAAATGGGCTGATCAGTATGGACCTCCGCAGCTGACTCATCCAGCTCAGTACAGGTCATATTACTATGATCCTATAGTCAGAAGAGGACATAAAAGTCAGAAGAAGAAGAAGAAAGCCCTACAGAAGGCAAATGTCAGCAGTCTACCTACTCAGAAGATCAGGACTCCTGAACCTGTAAAGCCTCAGAAGTCAGCATTGACCAGTCCAGTGGTCAAATATGTTGATAAAAGTGGAAAGAAACTGTCTGAGACCACCAGGGTCGTAAGACAGATCTGGGTTTCCAAAACTAACATCTAAGGACCCAAAATCAAAAATAAAGGGTACCTAAATATTATTCTATTTTGCAGGTGCAAAAGGACCCTTGGTATGTGGACAACGGATGCTCAAGACATATGACATACCAAAAGGACCTGCTGAAGAATTATACTACTGAAGAAGGACCCCGAATCGAGTTTGGAGACAACGAAAAGGCTATACCAGAGGCTATGGAACACTCAGCATTTGAACCGCAACAGTTCCAAGAGTATCATATGTTGAAGGACTTCAGCATAATCTTCTCTCTGTTAGTTAATTTTGTGATAACTCGAATAGAGTGATTTTTTACGCTGGTTTCTGTGATGCCATTGATAAATCTACAGGGAAAACAATGTTGTCAGGTTCGCGCAAAAAGAATATCTACATAGCTGACTGGAACTCAGCTGAACCAGAAGCTTGTTTGTTGGGGAAGAACGACAACAGAACGGGGTGGCTCTGGCACATAAGACTCAGCCATCTCAATTTCAAGACGCTCAACAAATTAACTAGAAACACTCTAGCAAGAGGACTGCCGAATGAAGTATTCAACAAAGACACACAGTGTGAAGCATGTCTGAAAGAAAAGCAAACAAGGAATCAAAATCCACCTGTTCCATCTCCTTCCACTAATGGAATCCTTCAGCTGCTACATATGGATTTGTTCGGTCCAGTCTCTCTGGTGACGATCAGAGGCAAGAAGTATGCATTAGTGGTCATTGATGACTACTCGCGCTACACATGGATCATATTTATTGCTAACATGTCTGACGTCAAAACAGAGTTACCAACGCTTCTGAAAAAGCTCAGTGTCGAGAAGAACACCAAGATCTTCAAGATACGTTCAGACAGAGGAACTGAGTTCCTGAATTCTATGGTGGAGGAGTTCTGCAAAGCTGGCAAAGCTGAAGGCATAGAGCATGAGACGTCTGCCGCACGAACGCCTCAACAAAATGGGGTTGCTGAAAGAAAGAATAGAACACTCAAAGAAGCAGCAAGAACCCTGCTCGCAGACTCAGGACTCCCAACCATATTCTGGGCAGAAGCTACTAATACTGCACGCTATACTCAGAATATATCTCTACTGACAAAGCAGCATAAGAAGACACCATGTGAATTATGGAACGGCAGGAAGCCTTCTTTATCTTATTTCCATTTTTTTGGGTGTTCGTGCTTTATCCACAATAATGGGAAGGATCAGTTGAAGACTTTTGATAGCAAATCAGATCAGGGAGTCTTCTTAGGATACTCCCGGGCCAGCAAAGCCTTCAGAGTATTTAACTATCGGACCCTTTGCGTGGAGGAAAGCCCTTATGTTATTTCTAATGAGTTTGCTACTGAAGAAAGGAGCAGAAACTCTAAACCTGAATCTGAGGATATCAGTAAGCAGCTACATGATCTGAGTTTAAAAGATAAAGTTGAAAAGATCCAGCTATGTTGGGATGATGATTCAGATGAAGAAACTGAAGACAAGTCTACTGAATCTCAGCCAGCAGCAGAAGTAGCTGAACTGATTGACTCTACTAAACAGAGTCAATCCCAGGTAACTCAGGTCGATGAAGAAACCCAAGTGCTAACTGAGACCTCTACTGAGGATAATAATTCAGGGGGAACAAATGATGTTCCTGAGCTAAATGCCCCTGAACCTGGTGACTCAGTAGACCATACTCTTGTAACTGAATTGCTTCAATCTCAGAATAGTACAACTGAAATGCCTAACTCACCTACTATCTCTGTTGAACAAATTTTAGATGAAGAGTAGAAACATCGTAGATCGTGGCTGGACGCTCACACTTCTGATTTGATTATTGGAGATCCTTCAGCAAGCGTAAAGACAAGATCCAGATTCTGTCAGGGAGAAAGCGCCTTATACTCCTGCTTCTTGTCTACTGAAGAACCTCAGTCAGTTGAGGATGCACTTAAGGACGCTGATTAGATCATAGCCATGCCGGAGGAGCTGAATCAGTTCACAAGAAATGAAGTTTGGGAGCTTGTTGACAGACCCCAACATCAACATGTGATTGGAACAAAATGGGTCTTCAAGAACAAGCGAGATGAAAACAACGTAATAGTAAGGAACAAAGCAAGGCTCGTGGCAAAAGGCTATTGTCAAGCTGAAGGAATAGATTTCAACGAAACGTTCACTTCAGTTGCAAGATTGGAGGCAATCAAACTATTCCTAGCCTACGCAACACATCAAAGGTTCAGAGTTTATCAAATGGATGTGAAGTCTGCGTTCCTGAACGGCGTACTGAAAGAAGAAGTCTATGTAGAACAGCCTCCCGGCTTTCAGCAGGGACATCAAGTTTATAGACTCAGAAAGGCTCTGTATGGGTTAAAACAAGCACCCAGGGCTTGGTACGATACCCTGTCTGAGTTTCTTCTTCAGAAAGGTTCTCAAAAGGGCACAGTAGACCGCACATTATTCAGCATTCGACTGGAAGATAATATCCTACTTGTGCAGATCTACGTAGATGACATAATCTTCGATTCGAAGGATGTCATCATGTGTCAGCAGTTTGAGAAAATGATGAAGGACAAGTTCGAGATGTCAATGATGGGAGAGATGAACTATTTCCTCGGCTTTCAAGTCAAACTATCTGAGAAGGGAACGTTCATCAATCAAGGGAAATACACTCGAGACCTCATCAAGAAATTCGGTTGCACATCCGGCAAACCAATCAAGATCCCGATGAACACGAACATGAAAATCGATCTTGATAAAGAGGGAGTATCAGTAGACCATACTGAATTTCGTGCTAATATTGGTTCTTTATTATACTTAACAGCTACTCGTCCTGACATAACTTATGCTGTAGGTATCTGCGCTCGATTTTAGGCGATTCCTAAGCAGAGTCATATGGACTCAGCAAAGAAGATTCTCAGCTATCTCAGAGGAACACCTGACATGGGTTTATGGTATCCAGCTGATGATAATATTGAACTAACTGGTTATTCTGATGCTGACTATGCAGGATGTAGAATTGATCGAAAGTCAACTTCTGGATCATGTCAGTTCCTTGGCAGCAAGCTGATCTCATGGTTTTCAAAGAAACAGCATTCAGTAGCGACGTCAACTACTGAAGCTGAATATATGGCTGCCGAAAGTTGCTGCGCCCAAATCTTTTGGCTGAGACAGCAGCTACGCGACTATGATGTTATTCAGAATGAAGTGCCGATCTTCTGCGACAGTACCAGCGCAATTGCAGTCACTCAGAATCCTGTACTTCATACGAGATGCAAGCACGTGGACATTAGACACCACTTCATTCGTGATCATGTTGAAAAGAAGGATATCAGGATGGAAAAGATCCATACTGACCACCAAAGGGCAGATATACTGACCAAGCATCTAGCAGAAGCCAAATTCAGAGAACTTTCAGTAGAGCTAGGTCTGCTGGACCCTACTGACTCTAGCCAGTAAGTGGATTCAGGAGACGAGCATTCAACAAGGGGGAATATTCACTCTCAGTACTGAGTAAATTCAGTACGTAGAGACTCAGCAACCATCTACACGAGGTATCAGCTGACTACGATGTTCAGCTGACAGGTTTGCGTATCTCTACTCAGTAGCCAATGAAATATTTCTGTGCATTTATGACTCAGATTCAGCTTCGTATTCAATGCCATAGAAAATATCATTTAATATAACGGTTTACATTAAATACACGACATTCTATGTAAATTATGCTGAACTCTGAGGTGCATTTAATGCATGTCGTATCAAGTTACTTCTTTGGCTATATACAACTGTATTTTGACTTAAAGAGAAATTTATCATTGCCTATTTTATAAAATCTAATCCTGGCCGTCCATTTCATAAAGCGAATTCAAACTGAACCGTGGATAATTAACTGTTCATCTTCCTTAAGATATATATACACGTTCAAAGTTTAGAAACCGCCATTTCTACTCTGCATAAATTTTGAACCCTAGTTTTTCTGAGAAAATCCATTGCCTCCTTGCAAAACTCATTTTCCAAAACTCTCAGAAAATTCTTTGATTACTGAATATGACAGGAACTCACGTAATCATTCCGAAGGATATGCAAGAGATCCTGGAAAAGGATCGAGTCTGGTGCGAGCCGATGATGGAGTTCGATGTTTGTGAACTCGATTATAAGGAGGAGATCTTCTATGCCCTCAGAGAGATTGACCTCGAAGGATTTCTGACGAGGAAGCCATCCTTTTTCCTCCCGCGCCAGATAGCTGAGCTCTATCTGAACTCAGAATCGGTTGATGGGGATATCCGTTGCCGTTACGTTGTTCATTCAGTTGGAGACGCCTCCCGTGCAATCACTGAGATCAAAACCATGTCGATCAAAGAGGCACTTAAGAGAAGCTTCAACCCCCAAGTGAGGGATTCACCACCGTGGCTTATAAAGACGACTTGATGGACGAATATCTATCTGAGTTCTGTGGGAAGCCGACTACGTCCAGAGCTGCATTTCCGAAGAATGCCATGCTCCCTCACTACAGAGCACTGGCATATATAGTGACTCAGCTACTGACAAATCAGGCCGGGTCCTTTGATCAAGTATTTAGGCCAAAGCTTCAGCTCATGATGGCCATACACGATCGAGCAAAGATCAACTGGATCGAATTCTTTCTAAAAGAATTCATAAAGTAGTCCGTGAAGTTTGACAAGAAGAGTTTTTGCCTTGCTGTGAAGGGAAAACTGCTTTATGGACTGAAGTTATCGGTGATGATAGAAGATTTCTGTGGAACGGACAACATAACATTCGCTGACAAGCAGTACTTCAACCCGAAGAAAGTTCGGTTCCAGAGCAGGGCAGCGGCCCTTCAGCAGATAGGGTCAGGGCCCGTTGATCCTAAGTCCGAATCTCAGAAGGCCTCCACTCCCACAAAGAAGAGGTCCCCTCCGAAGTCTACTCCGAAAACCCTGACCAAGAGGCTGAAGAAAGTCAGTGAGGTCGTGCCGGAGGTAGTGCCAGAGGCAGTGGTTGTTGAACCACCTCTGCAGCTAAGGGATGAATCTGAGTCATCAGAGAAAACTCCGTCAGTGGAGAAGGCAGTCTCCACTGAGCGTGACGAGACAGTGGACCAAGGTGTCCAAGCTGAATCAATCCCTACCTCTCAGAGCCCCTTGGACATTCCACCATTGAGCAACATACCTTCTGCTGAGAAGGAGCCGTTTCCAATAGAAGTCGAAGATTCGGAGACAGCTTCTGAGTCAGAATCTATCGGGATAGAGGCTTCAGCTCTTCAATCCAGAGCCTCCCGAGAGGTTGCTGAAAGGATCCCGGAGATAGACAGCCATACTGATCTCATCCTACTAGCGAGGTAGGCTAGGCTCCATATGCTGATCCGGTTCCAGGAGTGGCATAATCTTAACCGCCTTATCAAACACCACTCCTGCGAACAGCTCCACGAGGAGGAGCTTCTGATAAGGAGCAAGATTGGCTACTCCGAGCCATCTGACGTCTGCTCCTTAGAAGACTTGAAGGCTGCCATGCTAGCCATACTGAACGACAGACAACCCATTTCAGCATCGGCACCCTCAGATGGGTCTGACCCCGATGGTCAGGACCCACCCCGTGATTCAGGCCCTGAGAAGCCTGATGAGGGAACTCAACTGGACAAGGATGCTCCCACATCCACTGCTGAACCACCGCTCAACATCCTTGGTCAAGGACAGTCGGCGGCTGGTACTTCGAAGACAGCAGAACCATCTCAGCTGTTACTAGAATCTGCCTTCGAAGTAGTGCCCAGCCCGAAAAGCCGACGCTTGAAGTCAGTGGCCAGGGCCCTGAGGAGTCAAGGAACTCAAAACTGACTCCTCGCCCGCGCCGTCTACAAGACGTGGAGGCAGACCACTCTCGCTCAAAGCGCAGAGATAAAGGGGCTCAGAACAACCATCCAGAACACGCCTGCCCTTGACTTCTCCACTATCCTGAATGATGTGCTCGCCACCCAAAGAGCCGACTTCGATGAGCAACTGAAGCTGATTTAGGCTGGCCAAGCACAACTTCTTGAAGACTATAAGGCCGCTCAGAAAGCTCACACTGAATCAGTTTCCTCCATCTCTCAAGCCTCAGACCTCAGGCTCCAATCCATTCAGAAGGCCATAGAAGAGAGAGTGGACAAACAGTTGCAGGAGTTCCAGACAGCAGCAGACACCTCCCACAAGAAATATAGTGATCAACTAACTAAGGAGAGGAATGAGTTGCTTGAACGACTGACTAAGCTGCAATATGCCTTGGACGACTTGGCAACAGCTTACAAGAGTCTGGATAAGAAGGTATCCGTTCCAACCCCCGGCGTATTTGTTGATGCCAAAAAGGGGGAAGGAAAATAGAAGGGTACTGAACGGAAGGTACTGAAGGTACCGAAAGGAGAGAGGATAGTGGCAGGAGCATCTCAGAGTCAGCTTCCAGCTCCCACTGGCGAGGCCCAGGGTATCTCAGCAGCAGGCGATGTAGTGTCTGTTGAGACCGGCCCAAGCGGCTCAGGACCCAAAGATGTTGCTACTCAGGCAACCCAAACACCTTCTGACATAATCAAGGAGGTTGTTGAGTACGCAGACGAGGAGTCTGAAGAGGAAGAGGTTCCTCTACCTCCTCCACTTGCCGGCAAAGGCAAGAAGATTCTGACGCTTCCAACCCCTCCCTCTAAGAAGAAAGGACCCAAGAGGTATGTTACTCTGGAGGAAGAAGCTTAGATTGCTGCCGATGAAAAATTGGCAAGAGAGATTGATGAGGCTGAGGCTACTAACAAGCCCAAGAAGAAACCAGCCAAAGGCAAGACAAAGGCTCCAGCAGGTAGAAGAAAAACTAGACCCAGACTGCCTCCCAGAACGCTAAAGCTGAGGGATGAGGCAGACAAAGAGAAAGAGAAGGAACAGCAGCAGACAGCTGGTCAGCAGGGCACTTCGAAAGAAAAATCTACTACACCTGCTGATTCAGAAGAAGAACCCCATGTACCCTCCTATGTCCCTTCTAAGGAACAAGATCTTGAGATGCAAGAGATATGGGCTCAAATGGAGAGGTATCTGTATAGAGGAGAAGAAGCAAGATAGATAGAAGCAGCTAGAGAAAGGCTCAGACTAGCAGACTTGGAAGCTCTGAGGCTGAAAGCTGAAAAAGAAGCGAGTTAGAGGATTCCTGAAAAAGCAGACATTCCCCACAGATATAGAAGGTTCAGGAAACCTACTGATCTCAAAATCCACAGATGGCCAAGAGTTGATGAATGGATTCCTTGGGAAAGAACTCGAAGGTGGGAGTCACTGAAGGCTGATTACGTAAAGAGATATTATTTCTGGAGGTACTGGCCTGAGAAGCACAAATCTATCGCCTTTGCTGAATGGCTTATAAGGACCGATCCTGAGATATTTGCTAAGGTTCAGAAGGCCATAAAAGACAAGATAGATGTCAGAGTCCCAGCTCCAAGAATCATGCCGCCCCTACTGAAATTAGATGGCTCTGTTCACTATGGAGTGATTGAGAAAGAGATCAAGGATGCTGCTAAAGCCAAGTGTTTAGAGGAAGATGATCCAGGTGAATTTCCAGAGATACTGAAGCTGAGAAAGATCACATATAGAATGTATAGAGTGCCTCTTCCTGAATCTAAATCAAAGGACTTCAAAGACAGGATTAAGCAGTTCAGATGATTGTTAGCTTCTGTGTTTCTTGTAATTTCTATTCTTCTTAGTATAGCAGTTGATGTACATGTACTGAACTTCTTCACATATATAAAACATCACTGTTATTGGCCCCGACAATTCCTTATTGTCTATATGGCCTTGTTTATTTTTATGCTTAAACACACAGAATCACTCAAGTGATTACTGACTCACACACTCATTGTTCTAATATATTCTGTTAGTTTTTACTTAATCAGATTCTGTTAGACTGCGTAGTTGGGGGAAAATGTTGTTAGAAAGGGGGAAATTGCTGATTAGTTTCTGTATAGGTTCTGATATTTCTTCCCTAATTCTTCCCTCAGTAGTCTAGGACTTGAAGAACAACTCCACTGATTCTACTTGTAATACTTGTAAGGAGCTCTGTTTCTGATAAGTCATAGTGTTAGATTTTGGCATCATCAAATATAGGGAAAATGTTGGGAGATGATTCAGTCTTCTCATAATCAGTTGAGACATAACTCAGTAGCCCTGTGCTCTGAATATTTACTGAAGATTTGAAGATCCCAAAACCCTATCATGGTTGATGAACCATTCAGTTGTAACCTGTTCTGTTCTGTCTCTGAGGTTTCAGACTCAGTAGACAATCTTCATCTGCTTTAGGCGCTCAGTAGATTACCTGCCTCAGTACCAGAAGTAGAAGACTCAGTGATACTGGACCCTGCAGGAGTAGTATACTGAAAGGAGTCAGTGAACTGAACTCAGCAGGAGTAGTTCACTGAACTCAGAGTTGATCTTCAGTAGAGCCGACTCAGCAGGAGCATGCTACTGAATATAGATCAGACTCAGCAACGGCTAGACAGCCTTCTGACTGTCAGATTCTCTGAAAGTAAAATCAGCAGAGTCAATATGAGGAAGAGAGAAGTCAGCTTCAGATCTCCTTGAAGTCTGTTCTGTCTCACCCACTTTCCTGACCCTCGACCAATGACGAGCAGCCACCTGTCCTATATCTGTTAAAGCTGCAAGTCAACAACTTTCCAGAAATAAAGGGGAAATAACACTGTAACCACACTTTGAAAGAGCCGTTAGCAACCCAAAAGAGAGAGACAAAAGGGTCGTCGTCTCCAACGGATCTATCCTTATCTCTGCTCTATAAATAGAGGGATACATTCAAAATGAAGCTCACCTAGAAATCGAAGAACACACGAGCATTCAAAGAGCAACTCATAAACGTTACAAGTCTTCCGCAAGTAGTTCGAAGAAGTAATCTCTGGCGAAAGACTACATACCTGCTCATAGGGAACCAAGCTGAACTAGAATTATATAGCCTCTAGTATCCAAGCGACTGAACACGAACCCAAGTCTATAATTAGCCGTTCGTCGCTCTAGAAGTCACTTTCTCGTTCCCTATCCCTCTAACCTAAGCTCAACCGATCATATCTATAGCTTAGACGAAGGAGTTCATAGTCGAACTGATCCTTACTGTAAATGACTCCTTCATAGTTGGAGAGTTTTTCAAACACTTAGTTTTGATACTGTTGGTCCCGAGTGTACGGTCAGGTGTAGAGGGGGGGGGGGTGAATACACCTGATTCGATTTCTCAACTTCGAACTCGAACAGTCCTATTCAGGATGGTGTCGGCGAAACGATTCGGCGGAACCACTGCATAACCGTTTCGAATCGAGTTAAAGGCTAAGAGTATCCGACTCAGCGAGATCCCGCTAACTGACTAGGTCAGAATTCAGTATCTACAGTAAGAGTTCAGTGCGCGGAATAGTGTAGGCCCAAATCAGTTTTTGTGAGAAAACGTTTTAAGTCTCGGTTCGAGTAGATTTAAAAGTTCGGTATCTTTGAGACGGTTGATTGATTTTAAATATGATGTTCGGTATGAATAGTAAAATCAATGCGGCGATTAAGAAAGTAGTAAGAGACACGGGATTTTTAAAGTGGTTCGGATATCGCTCAAATCCTACGTCCACTGTCCCGAATGATCAGGAGGCTATTTATTATCCTGAGTTAGTCTCAGTCAGCTTGCACACTTGGGCAAAGCCGCTCTTGGTTTTTTTTCTGATCCAAGTCTCAGTTTACAACACTATCAAACTTAAAGTGTTTGACAAACTTCTCCAACAGTGAAGGAGTCCTTATACAATAAGGATTGGGTTCAAATGTGAACTCCTTCGTCTAAGCTATAGATAAGAACGGTTGAGCTTAGGGTTAGAGGGATAGGGAATATGAGAGAGTAGCTTCTAGATCGACGAACAGCTGAAGGTAAGCTATAAGTTCGTGTAACGTCGATTGGATAAAAGAGGCTTTATATGTTGGTTTAGCTTGATTCCCTATGAGCTAGAATGTAGTCTTTCGCCGGAGATTGTTCTTCGAGTTCTTGCTAAGACTTTGTTCTTTGGAATTCGCTCTTTTTCGCGCTCTCTCTAGTTCTTGGTTTCTTGAGTGCTTCAAATCTTGAATGATCCCTCTATTTATAGAGTAGAGATTGAAAATAGATCCGTTGGAGACGATCTTCTTCTCTCTCTCTCTTTTTGGTAGCAAACGGCTCTTTTGGTGTAGGTAACAGTGTACTTTCCCACCTTTTTAGGTAAAAGGTTGATTTGCAGCTTTAGCGGTGAGAAGACACGTGTATGCTTGTCATTCGTTGAGGTGGATGGAGTGGTTGAGATAGCACAAACTTCGAGACAGACTGAAGCTGACTTCTCTCTTCCTCGTACATGACAATGCTGATTGTCTTTCAAAAGATTCTGACAGTCCTGAAGACTATCTGCCGTTGCTGAGTCTGACCTTGTATTCGATAGATAGGCTGCCGAGATAAGTCTATCGATGATCGGCTACGAGTCCAAGTGAACTACTCCTGCCGAGTTCGGTTCAGCCGACTCTCTCGCATATCTTGCTCTCGCCGAGTCCAAGATCACCGAGTCTTCCGCACCGGTGCCGAGGCAAATAAGCTGCCGAGCGCCTTGACCAGAGCAGAGTGTCTACTGAGTCTGAAACCTCAGAGACAAAACAGATACAAGGGAGTGGTTCATCATTCAGATAGGGTTTTGGGATCTTCAAATCTTCAGACAAGTATAGAGCACAAGGCTACTGAGCTTAAGATCAGTGTCTAAGACCGAATCATTTCCCACTGAGTGAAACAGTGCTGAGGATGGAATCATCACCCAACAGATACCCTGTGAACTGAGACTTGCTCAGTATAAATCTCAAGACCAGTGTTTGTCCAATGTACAAACCGACTGAGACTACCTCAGTATAATACATAGCCTCCTGATCTTTCGGGACAGTGGACGTAGGATTGTTGGATCCGAACCACTGTAAAAATCGTATGTGTTATGTGTTCGTTATTTACTGTTGCATTGATTACTGTGCATACTGAAATTATCTTTAAAATCATTCAACCGAGTTTCAGCAAGTTTAATCGATTGCACTAATATACTGAAACTGTTTTGATAAAAACGTTTTCTTAACTCAACTGAATTTGGGCCTACACATTTCCGCACTACTGAACTTAATCTGAACGGTACTGAATTCTGACTCCAGTCAGCTAGCAGGCCTCAGTAAAGTCAGTCACTCTGCGACGCGATTCAGAAAAGCTTATTTTGTCTGCTGAACTGATTCAATACGGCACTCTCATGAAAAGGACTGTTCGCGTTTAAAGTTGAGAAATCGGTTTTCAAGTGTATTCACCCCCCCCCACACCTGAACGTTACTCTCGGGACCAACAGATTTACTTAGATCATTTTTATTTTTATTTTTCTCATTAGGAGAGCGATGTCTCGACTGACCGACTGGTGACAAAGTAAGGTGAGCAGCAGCAGCATGTTTAGTTTTTTAAATTGTGTTTCTTTTTTGCATGCAGTCGCTCATTCCTTCTCTTCTCCTTTCTTTCTCCTGCCGGGGTGCATCTATGATGAACATGTAAAAGATTAGATCTTAATGGGAGGGAATGCACCAATGATAGGCAAGTAATATAGTGTTATAGACTTTGTATTCATTAATTTGGGAACTGTTACTGATTGCGTCCTCTTTTTTTAATTTGTGAAGGTAATTTGCTGACATCCAATTGGCTTGCTAAGTGATGTTTGATGTTGGAAAAGCTCACATTCATATTAGATATGGATAAGTTACATTCGGAATAAATAAAAGAAACTACATGTGAATGAAAAATTAGACTACGACGGTGTGGTGAAGAAGAAAATCGCTTCGAGTGAGTGGTACGACTTTGAACTGTGCATAAGGTAGTTCTATTTATGAACAAGCTCAACAAATGGATATAGGAGAATGTAATATCATTTGTTACTATAATCATATTAATAATATTTTAACAAAATTAAAATTACATTTTTGGAGAATACAACTATGTGTTATGCATAAATATATTCTTAAACTGTGATTTCAAGTCCTCTGGTGCATACTTATATGTTTTATTTCTAACTTTCATCATTAATTCATAATGTAGACATATGTTCAGCAATTAGAGTAGTAGGAGATAGAGTAATATAAACAATGAAATTGAATTGAATTGACACAACTTTGAACAACTTCAAGGGGATATGTTAACATATGTCATGAAATTGAATTGTTATTTTATGTTAGATTTAGTAGTTAGGGTTTAATTTGTATTATAATATATATCTATATATTAACTATATTAATGTTACTTCATCATGAAATTGTATTGTAATATTTTATTGTGCGTAGCACGGGAGTCATTCTAGTTCTTAAAAAAGCAAGATTAATGTGTGGAATGTGGATGAAACCGAATCGCACTTTGCACGATGTGTTCAATTTGAAAGTTGATCCGCTAAAAGAAAAGTATGTAATAAGAACAGATGTGAGCCCGACTCCAAAAGTTAGGCTCATTTTGATTTTTGTCAATGAGCACCATTTATTCGATTCGTGTTCGGAACAAATTTCAATTGTAGCTTATAGGTTTCACTTATAGTTAAAGTGTTTGGAATACCCAACTTTCAACTGAAATTATTTATCAAAAAAAAGTGTCAAGATAGAGAAGCGGTTTGAGCTGTTATAACCCAGCTTACAACTTATCTAATTTATTGGGCAAATTTATCCTTCAAATATTTCTTTAATTCCTAAAAAACCATTAGTCCTAAAAGTAATGTTTCTTACTAGTTACCAATTTAATTATGATTTTTTTAAACTCTTCAGATTTAAGGAAATAATTTTTATTAAAATTAAATATAATAAAATATACAATTAATTGAAATGGTGGATATTGAGGATATCAATTTTTTAATTAGTATATTTCCATTTTGATTTTATGATAATGTTTTTTTAATTACGTTATCTATAAAATTATATAAAAATATTAATAGTATGAATTTATGAAAATTAGTAGCAGTCAAAATATAATAGCATTATGTGTTTTTGCTAATATGATATACTAGAAATTTACGCAATATAGATTAATTAAATACTTATAATATTGAGACTGAAATTATAAGGAAAAAAACACTTTTCAATTTTATTTATTTATTATAAGTTATAATTATTCAATAATACTAGGGGCAAAACATATGTTTCATTTAAAAAGTAAAAATAAGCTATTGATATCAGTAGTATTTCGAAACACTAACAACTCTCCTTAAAAAACTGTGTCACAACCAAAGTGGACAAGATAACAACTCCCCTTAAAAATCGCGCCACAACCAAAGTAGAGAATATAATTGGGACAGAGGGAGTAGTATTTAAAATATAATAGTATGATGTGTTTATGCTAATATGATATTGTTGGGTGATGATTCAGTCCCCAGCAAAAGCGCAAAATATTGGGAGATGATTCAGTCTTCTCAGTTAAGAACTAACTCAGTAGCCTTGTGCTCTGAAAACTTGCTGAAGATTTGAAGATCCCAAAACCCTATCTTGACTGATGAACCATTCAGTTGTAACTTGTTTCTGTTCTATCTCTGAGGTTTCAGACTCAGTAGACACTCTGCATCTGGTTCATGCGCTCAGTTGATTACCTGCCTCAGCACCAGAAGTAGAAAACTCAGTAATACTGGACTCACCAGGAGCAGTTTACTGAAAGGAGTCAGTAGAACTGGACTCAGCAGGAGTAGTTCACTGAACTCAGAGCTGAATTTCAGTAGAGCCGACTCAGCAGGAGCATGCGACTGAATAAGAGATCAGACTCAGCAACGGCCAGACAGTCTTCTGACTCTCAGATTCTCTAAAAGTCAAATCAGCAGAGTCAATACGAGGAAGAGAGAAGTCAGCTTCAGATCTCCTTGAAGTCTGTGCTGTCTCAACAACTTTTCTGAACCTCGACCAATGACAAGCAGCCACCTGTCCTACATCTGTTAAAGCTGCAAGTCAACAACTTTCCAAAAATGGAGGGAAAGGACACTGCTACCATACTTCGAAAGAGCCGTTAGCTACCCAAAAGTAAGAGACAAAGGATCGTCGTCTCCAACGGATCTATCCTAATCTCTGCTCTATAAATAGAGGGATAAAATCAAATTGAAGCTCACCTAGAAACCAAGAACACACAAAGCATTCAGAGAGCAAATGATCAACGACCTAAGTCTTCCGCAAGTAATTCGAAGAAACAATCTCCGGCGAAAGACTACATTTCTGCTCATAGGGAACCATGCTGAATCAGAATCATACAGCCTCTAGTATCCAAGCGACTAAACACAAACCCAAAGTTTATACTTAGCCGTTCGTCGCTCTAGAAGCCACTTTCTTGTTCCCTATCCCTCTAACCTTAGCTCTACCGTTTAAATCTATAGCTTAGACGAAGGAGTTCACTTCTGAACTGATCCTTATTGTAAAGGACTCCTTCACTGTTGGAGAATTTTTCAAACTCTTAGTTTGATACCTTGTAAACTGAGACTTGCTCAGTATAAATCTCAAGACCAGTGTTTGTCCAGTGTACAAACCGACTGAGACTATCTCAATATAATACATAGCCTCTTGATCTTTCGGGACAGTGGACGTAGGATTGTTGGATCCGAACCACTTTAAAAATCGTTGTGTTCTGTGTTATATATTTTACTGTTGCACTGATTTACTGTGCATACTGAAAATATCTTTTAAATCATTCAACTGAGTTTCAGAAAACTTAATCGACTGCACTAATCTACTGAAACTATTTTGATAAAAATATTTTCCTAACTCAACTGAATTTGGGCCTACACATTTCCGCACTACTGAACTCTATTCTGAACGGTACTGAATTCTGACTCCAGTCAGCTAGCAGGCCTCAGTAGAGTCAGTCACTCTGCCACGCAATTCAGAACAGCTTATCTGGTCTGCTGAATTCGTTCAGTACGGCACTCTCCTTAAAAGGACTGTTCGCGTTTTAAGTAGAGAAATCAATTTTCAGGTGTATTCACCCCCCCCCCTCTACACCTGAACGTACTCTCGGGACCAACAATTGGTATCAGAGCAGGAGTTCTCTAAGACTCTTGTCATTTTGAAACTGGTCTACTTGAACGGATCCGGAAAACATTTTCACTACATATCATTCTTCATTCATATCACTATTTATCATGTCTGATATGTCAGGAATCAGGATGGTACCCATGTTCTCAGTAGAGAATTATTGTGTATGGCAGGTCAGAATGGAGGCACATCTGACCTCTCCCCACGATAGCTAGGAGTGTAACGGTTCGGTTTGGTTTTTACTACAATTTAGGAACCGAACCAAACATATGAAAGTGGTTCGGTTCGGTTCAGTTTAAGGTGTACTTTACTTTTGGAATCGAACCGAACCGAACCGCTTAGAAATGGTTCGGTTCGGTTCATCGGTTCTATCTTTTTTAAATCCTAAATAGATTTTTTTGAACCATAATATTCCATACGTGCTTAACGTGAATGAAATCCAAGCATGACAACTCCAAAATATTAACAAAATATAAATATACTAAACATAACTACAAAAGTTAATCTCCAACTAGGGCTCTAAAATATTAACAAAATATAAATATACTTAACTACAATAGTTAATCTCCAACTAGGGGAAACAAATTCATAACTCCACAATCCACATAGGTAGTAGCAAAATGAAACAACTTCATGACTCCACGTAAACGGATGAACTAAGAACTCCCAGAAAAAATTCCTACGGATGGAGGACTTGTTCAACTTTTACGTTTTGGTAGAAAAAGTGAAAATAGTATTGAGAATGAATTGAGAAATGAGAAAGAAGATGGAAATGAGAATTGAGAAGACAGAAGAGTGGTGTAGTCAGGACTCAGTTGTGCGGCGTGCCCTACTGCCCTAGTGTAATAGTAGTATTTACATCTCTTTTTTAATTTTTTTAATTACATATTTACATATGTAACAAATACCTACTATACCCCTAATAATCACATATTAGTATACTACCTAGTAAGTAGTAGGTAGTACTAACAAAAATCTTTATATTTCATTCGGTTTCAATGGTTCGGTTCGGTTTGAGCAGTTTCTAAACCTTTGAAACCGTGAACCGAACCGACTGTAAACGGTTTTGAAAAATATAAACCAAACCGAACCACAAAACCGAACCGAACCGCATTTCTCGGTTTGGTTCATTTCGGTTCCGTCGGTTTCACAGTTCGGATCGGAACCACTTACACCCCTAACGATAGCATGACAGAGGTTCTGGAGGACGAACCTATCATTCCTATGGTCGATAGCGTCGTAGCTCAGGATCCAGCACAAGGAGGAGGGATGGTGACCGAGAAGAAGATCCCCAAAGACAGAAGTCTCTTCACCCCTGAGGAGAAGAAGCTTCACAACTTAGACTGCGTCGCCAGAAATGTCGTACTGACCACTCTGAGCGATTCTTATCTCGGAAGAGTTCATGATTGCAAGTCCGCAAAAGAACTCTGGGATGCTCTAGCGCTACTAAGTCGGGGGACTCAGAAGATTAAAATGAACAAACTCACGCTGGAACTTCAGAAGCTGGAGATACTATCTCTCATGCCTGGTGACACCATTGAAGATCTCAACGTCAGATTCACGGATCTGATGAACTCTATCAACGGGCTAGGAAAGACATTCTCCAACCGAGAGATGAATCTCAAGATTTTGAGGGCTCTGCAAGACGGTCACTGGACTCCCTTTGCTACTTTATTGCGCCATTCTGATTTAGATATTGTTACTCCTGACCATATCTTTTCAGAACTTAAAGCGGAGGAGTTCGAGTTTGGCCTACCTAAAAGGAAGCAGCGAGCTGAAGCTGACACCCAAGTCGACCATGCCTTTAAAGCATCAGTCAGCACAGTAGCTCCGGCGTCTAGCAAGGCAGAACCTTCACTCAATGACATACAAGAAGGAAATCTAGCCAAGAAGTACGCGCTGCTTGCCGTGAAGTATCAGAAGGAAAAGGAGAGGCGCAGAAAGCTCTCAAGAGTCGTCAGAGACTCTAAGGGTAAGACTGAACATACACCCAAGCGCACTCCTGACTCACATACTTCTGAATGCAGGAAACAAGATGACTCAGCTCAGTCGAAAGACAGTGAAAGCAAAGAAGAAAGAGTCACAACCTGCTATAACTGCAAGAAGCCATGACACTATCAGTATGACTGTCCTGAGCTCAGCACTACTGAAAGAGCAGCACGCAAAGTAAGAAAGGAGAAGTTCATTAAAAAGCGACAAGCATACATTGCCGGTGAACTCTCAGACGACTCAGATGAAGTCGATTCCTTCATGGATTCATCAAATGATGAAGCAGCATTCATGGCCATAGAGCTTGAAGCTGAAGAAGACGCTGAAAAGTGTTTCATGGCAGGAGAAGAGGATGAGGTGCACAAGGACCCTTGGTATGTGGACAGCGGATGCTCAAGACACATGACGTACTAAAAGGACCTACTGAAGAATTATACTACTGAAGAAGGACCCCGAATCGAGTTTGGAGACAACGCAAAAGGCTGTACCAGAGGCTATGGAACACTCGGCATTGGAACGAAGAACGGTTCCCAAGAGTATCATATGTTGAAGGACTTGAAGATAATCTTCTCGCCGTTAGTCAATTTTGTGATAACTCGAATAGAGTGATTTTTTACGCCGGTTTTACGTGATGTCATTGATAAATCTACAGGGGAAAACAAGTGTTATCGGGTTCGCGCAAAAAGAATATCTATGTAGGCGATCGGAACTCACCGAACCCCGAAGCTTGTTTGTTGGCGAAGAATGACAACAGAACGGGATGGCTCTGGCACAGAAGACTCAGCCATCTCAACTTCAAGACGCTGAACAAATTAGCTAGAAACACTCTAACAAGAGGACTGTCAAATGAAGTATTCAGCAAAGACACTCAGTGTGAAGCATGTCTGAAGGGAAAGCAAATAAGGAATCAAAATCCACCTGTTCCATCTCCTTCCACTGATGGAATCCTTCAGCTGCTACATATGGATTTGTTCGGTCCAGTCTCTCCAGTGACGATCAGAGGCAAGAAGTATGCATTAGTGGTCATTGATGACTACTCGCGCTACACATGGGTCATATTTATTGCCAACAAGTCTGACGTCAAAATAGAGTTACCAAGGCTTCTGAAAAAGCTTAGTGTCGAGAAGAACACCAAGATCATCAAGATACATTCAGACAGAGGAACTGAGTTCCTGAATTTTATGGTGGAGGAGTTCTGCAAAGCAGAAGGCATAGAGCATGAGACGTCTGCCGCGCGCACGCCTCAATAAAATGGGGTTGCTGAGAAGAAGAATCGAACACTCAAAGAAGAAGCAAGAATCCTACTTGCAGACTCAGGACTCCCAACCAAATACGGGGCAGAAGCTACTAAAACTGCATGTTATACTCAGAATAGATCTCTATTGACAAAGCAGCATAAGAAGACACCATATGAATTATGGAACGGCATGAAGCCTTCTTTATCTTATTTCCATATTTTTAGGTGCTCGTGCTTTATCCACAATAATGGGAAAGATCAGCTAAAGACTTTTGATAGCAAGTCAGATCAGGGAGTGTTCTTAGGATACTCCCGGATCAGCAAAGCTTTCAGAGTCTTTAACTATCGGACTCTTTGCGTGGAGGAAAGCCCTCATGTTGTTTTTAATGAGTTTGCTACTGAAGACAGGAGCAGAAACTCTAAACCTGAATCTGAGGACATCAGTAAGCATCTACAGGATCTGAGCTTAAAAGATAAAGTTGAAAAGATCCAGCTATGTTGGGATGATGATACAGATGAAGAAACTGAAGACAAGTCTGCTGAATCTCAGCCAGCAGCCGAAGTAGCTGAACTGATTGACTCTAGTGAACAGAGTCAATCCCAGGTAACTCAGGTCGATGAAGAAACCCAAGTGGTAACTGAGACCTCTACTGAGAATAATAATGTTCCTAAGCTAAATGCCCCTGAACCTGGTGACTCAGTAGATCACACTCTTGTAACTGAAATGCTTCAATCTCAGAATAGTACAACTGAAATGCCTAACTCACCTACTATATGTGTTGAACAAATTTCAGATGAAGAGTTGAAACATCGTAGATCGTGGCTGGACGCTCACACTTCTGATTTGATTATTGGAGATCCTTCAGCAAGCGTAAAGACAAGATCCAGATTCTGTCAAGGAGAAAGCGCCTTATATTTCTGCTTCTTGTCTACTGAAGAACCTCAGTCAGTTGAGGATGCACTTAAAGACGCTGATTGGATCATAGCCATGCAGGAGGAGCTGAATCAGTTCACGAGAAACGAAGTTTGGGAGCTTGTTAACAGACCCCGACATCAACACGTAATCGGAACAAAATGGGTCTTCAAGAACAAGCGAGATGAAAACAACGTCATAGTAAGGAATAAAGCAAGGCTCGTGGCAAAAGGCTACTGTCAAGCTGAGGGAATAGGTTTCGACGAAACATTCGCTCCAGTTGCAAGATTGGAGGCAATCAGACTATTCCTAGCCTATGCAACACATCAGAGATTCAGAGTTTATCAAATGGATGTGAATTCTGTTTTCCTGAACGGCGTACTGAAAGAAGAAGTCTATGTGGAACAGCCTCCAGGCTTTCAGCAGGGACATCAAGTTTATAGACTCAGAAAGGCTCTGTATGGGTTAAAACAAGCACCCGGGGCTTGGTACGATACCCTGCCTGAGTTTCTTCTTCAAAAAGGTTTTCAGAAGGGCACAGTAGATCGCACATTATTCAGCATACGACTGGAAGACGATATTTTACTTGTGCAGATCTACGTAGATGACATCATCTTCGGTTCGAAGAACGTCATCATGTGTCAGCAGTTTGAGAAAATGATGAAGGACAAGTTCTAGATGTCAATGATGGGAGAGATGAACTATTTCCTCGGCTTTCAAGTCAAACAATCTGAGAAGGGAATGTTCATCAATCAATGCAAATACACTCGAGACCTCATCAAGAAATTCGGTTGCACATCCGGCAAACCAATCAAGATCCCGATGAACACGAACATGAAAATTGATCTTGATAAAGAGGGAGTATCGGTAGACCAAACTGAATTTTGTGCTATAATTGGTTCTTTATTATACTTAACAGCTACTCGTCCTAACATAACTTATGTTGTAGGTGTCTGCGCTCGATTTGAGGCGAATCCGAAGTAGAGTCACATGGACTCAGCAAAGAAGATTCTCCGCTATCTCAGAGGAACACCTGACATGGGTTTATGGTATCCAGCTGATGATAATATTAAACTAACTGGTTATTCTGATGCTGACTATGAAGGATGTAGAATTGAACGAAAGTCAACTTCTGGAACGTGTCAGTTCCTTGGCAGTAAGCTGATCTCATGGTTTTCAAAGAAACAGCACTCAGTAGCAACGTCAACTACTGAAGCTGAATACATGGCTGCCGGAAGTTTCTGCACCTAAATCCTTTGGCTGAGAGAGTAGCTACGCGACTATGACGTCATTCAGAATGAAGTGCCGATCTTCTGCGACAGTACCAGTGCTATTGCAATCACTCATAATCCTGTACTTCATACGAGATGCAAGCACGTGGACATCAGACACCACTTCATTCGTGACCACGTCGAAAATAAGGATATCAGAATGGAAAAGATCCATACTGACCATCAAAGGGCTGATATACTGACCAAGCCTCTAGCTGAAGCCAGATTCAGAGAACTTTCAGTAGAGCTATGTCTGCTGGACCCTACTGACTCCAGTCAGTAAGTGGATTCAGGAGAGGATCATTCAGTAAGGGGGAATGTTCACTCTTAGTACTGAGTAAAATCAGTACGTAGAGATTCAGCAACTATCTACTCGAGGTATCAGCTGACTACGATGTTCAGCTGACAGATTACGAAAATGACAGGAAAAGGCTCCAGCTGGAGGTAAAAAGACTGGACCCAAGCTGCCTCCTAGAACACTGAAACTCAGCGATGAAGCTGACAAAGAGAAGGAGAAGCAGCAGCAGCAGCAGCAGACTACTGGACAGCAGGGTACATCAAAGGAAAAATCTTCCACACCTGCTGACTCAGAAGAAGAACAGCCTCACAAGCCCTCCTATGTCGCCTCTAAGGAACAAGAGCTTGAAATGGAAGAAATATGGGCTCAGATGGAGAGGTACTTGTACAGAGGAGAAGAAGCCAAACAGATTGAAGCAGCCAGAGAAAGGCTCAGGCTAGCAGACCTTGAAGCCCTTAGGCTGAAAGCTGAATAAGATGCGAGTCATAGGATTCCTGAGAAAGCTGACATTCCATACAGATACAGAAAGTTCAGGAAGCCTACTGATCTCAAGATCCATAGATGGCTGAGAGTAGATGAGTGGATGCCGTGGGAAGTTACTCAGAGGTGGGAGTCGATGAAAGCTGAATTTATCAAGAGGAATTATTTCTGGAGGTTCTGGGCTGAAAAGCACAAATCAGTAGCCTTTGTTGAATGGGTCATGAGAGAAGACTTAGAGATGTACGCCAGACTTCAGAAGGTTGTCAAAGACAAAGTAGACGTCAGAGTACCTACCCCCAGAATCTTGCCGCCCCCACAGAGATTAGACGGGTCTGTTCATTATGGAGTGATTGAGAAAGAAGTGAAGGATGCTGCTGAAGCCAAGTTCTTAGATGAAGAAGACCCAGCTGACTTTGCTGAGATACTGAAGCTGAGGAAGGTCACTTACCGGATGTATGGACTGCCTCTTCCTGAAACCTAATCAAAGGACTTCAAAGACACGATTAAGCGGTTCGGATGACTATTTAGCTTATGTATTTCTTTGTATCTTTCTTTTGCTCTTCTTAGTATAGCAGATGATGTAACTGTACTGAATCTCTTCAATATCTATAAAAACATCTCTGTTATTGGCTCTGACAATTCCTTATTGTCAAAATAGCCTTGTTTGTTTATGCTTAACACTCAGAATCACTAAGTGATTACTGACTCACAGACTCACTGTTATTATATGTTCTCAGTTTTTGCTTAGCTAGATTCTGATAGATTGCTTAGTATTTGGGGAAAATGTTGTTAGACAGGGAGAAAATGTTGATTAGATTCTGTATAGGTTCTGCTATTTTCTTCCCTGATTCCCTCAGTAGTCTAGGACCAGAAGAACAACTCCACTGATCCTACTTGTAATATTTGTTAGGAGCTCTGTTTCTGATAAGTCATAGTGTTAGGTTTTGGCATCATCAAATAGGGGGAAAATGTTGGGTGATGATTCAGTCCCCAGCAAAAGCGCAAAATATTGGGAGATGATTCACTCTTCTCAGTTAAGAACTAACTCAGTAGCTCTGTGCTCTGAAAACTTACTGAAGATTTGAAGATCCCAAAACCCTATCTTGACTGATGAACCATTCAGTTGTAATTTGTTTATGTTCTGTCTTTGAGGTTTCAGACTCAGTAGACACTCTGCATCTGGTTCAGGCGCTCAGTTGATTACATGCCTCAGCACCAGATGTAGAAGACTCGGTAATACTAGACTCAGCAGGAGCAGTATACTGAAAGGAGTCAGTAGAACTGAACTCAGCAGGAGTAGTTCACTGAACTCGGAACTGATCTTTAGTAGAGCCGACTCAGCAGGAGCATGCTACTGAATAAGAGATCAGACTCAGCAATGGCCAGACAGTCTTCTGACTCTCAGATTCTCTAAAAGTCAAATCAGCAGAGTCAATACGAGGAAGAGAGAAGTCAGCTTCAGATCTCCTTGAAGTCTGTTCTGTCTCAACCACTTTTCTGAACCTTGACCAATGACAAGCAGTCACCTGTCCTATATCTGTTAAAGCTGCAAGTCAACAACTTTCCAGAAATGGAGGGAAAGGATACTGCTACCATACTTCGAAAGAGCCATTAGCTACCCAAAAGAGAGAGAGAAAGGATCGTCGTCTCCAATGGATCTATCCTAATCTCTGCTCTATAAATAGAGGGATAAAATCAAATTGAAACTCACCTTGAAACCAAGAACACAAAGAGCATTCACAGAGCAAATCATCAACGACCTAAGTCTTCCGCAAGTAATTCGAAGAAACAATCTCCGGCCAAACACTACATTTCTGCTCATAGGGAACCAAGCTGAATCAGAATCATGCAGCCTCTAGTATCCAAACGACTGAACACGAACTCAAAGTTTATACTTAGCCATTCGTCGCTCTAGAAGCCACTTTCTTGTTCCCTATCCCTCTAACCTAAGCACAACCATTTAAATCTATAGCTTAGACGAAGGAGTTCACTTCTGAACTGATCCTTATTGTAAAGAACTCCTTCACTGTTGGAGAGTTTTTCAAACACTTAGTTTGATACCTTGTAAACTGAGACTTGCTCAGTATAAATCTCAAGACCAGTGTTTGTCCAGTGTACAAACCGACTGAGACTATCTCAGTATAATATACAGCCTCCTGATCTTTCGGGACAGTGGACCTACGATTGTTGGATCTGAACCACTTTAAAAATTGTTGTGTTCTGTGTTCTTTATTTTATTGTTGCATTGATTTACTGTACTGAAAATATCTTTTAAATCATTCAACTGAGTTTCAGAAAACTTAATCGACTGCACTAATCTACTGAAACTATTTTGATGAAAACATTTTCCTAATTCAACTGAATTTGGGCCTACACATTTCCGCACTACTGAACTCTATTCTGAACCGTACTGAATTCTGACTCCAGTCAGCTAGCAGGCCTCAGTAGAGTCAGTTACTCTGCCACGCGATTCAGAACAACTTATCTGGTCTGCTGAAGTCGTTCAGTACGGCACTCTCCTGAAAAGGACTGTTCCCGTTTTAAGTTGAGAAATCGATTTTCAGGTGTATTCACCCCCCCCTCTACACCTGAACGTACTCTCGGGACCAACAGATATACTAGAAATTAATGAAATTTTTAGATTTTTAAAATACTTTATAATACTGAGACCAAATTTATAAGGCAAAAAATAACTTTTCAATTTTATTTATTAATTATAATTATTTAATAATAGTAGGGGTAAGACATACATTTCATTAAAAAAGTAAAAATAAACTATTGATAGCAATAGTATTTTATAACACTATTTTCCACACGTAACATAATTGTGAATGGTTAGATAAGTTATTTGTACTATAATCATTATGACAAACTTTCCATGATTAAATTGTAATAGAAAATACAAAATATGGTACCATATAATAGCTAATCAATCTTATTGTTGCAAAAAAAAAGCTAAACCTAAGAGATTTGAGGGTTAATAGCAGCTAACCTCCCTATGGATTTACTTAGGTGCAAATTCCCCCATATAGTTTCAGAAGGTGTACCAAGCCCCCTTATGGTTTACACAGAAGTGCTATTCACCTTCCTGTGGTTTTGTGGTTTTACGTAGGTGCAAATTCCTCCCTATCATTTCTCGTAGGTGCGTTAAACCTCCTTGTGATTTGTAAATTGGTGCAATCCACCCCCCTCCGCTTAAATATAGTGAAATACAATTACAAGGCCATCTCATGGTTTAATAAGTTTTTATCTTCATATTTATAGTTTCATCTTAACATATGTATTATATGCTTAAGGTATATTTGTCCAAGCAAGCCGAAAATCGGGCAAAATAACATGTACGGGGCAATGTGCACTGAGAAATAAAAACTACATGGAGGTGTATTGCACCTAGTCGAAACCATAGGGGGTTAAATTGCACCTCGCTCGAGATTTAATCATTTTCCTAAATCATAATTAAAATTGATTAATTATTAATTTCAAAATTTGAGACTAACAACACTTGCATTATTACTTTCTTGAAGTTCTTCTCCTTCCTCTCTCCACCGTTATCTCCGCCGTTATCGGCCTTCCAGCTCCCACTATCCGACTTCCCATCTTCAATACTCTTGGAACGGTCGCCGCCGCCTTGCAAGCCCGAATCCGGAGATCTATTTGTTGGGATTTTGTATACTGGAAGCAGTTTTTTATGCTTGTATACAATGTGTTTTTGTCATTGCCACTATTTTATTCTCCTATCTGATAAATATATATATTTGCACATGTAATCCTTTATCTTGTATAAAAGTTAGATTTGTGTAGTGTGTCGGGTATCACAGTAGACAACACAAATTGGTTGAACTGACAAGATATAAACAGTTATCGCAGCTGAGACAACTTCAGGATAAGTTGTCACTTTAAGCTGCAGTTTAGATAAGAAGTGGCTTGTCATGGCTGCTTGTCTTTACTGGTACACTTAAGGTGGTGTATCGATGGATCACAGTGAGATGTGTTCTCCTAACTGACTGTAGTGGAGAACAAGATCTCGGTGACTTAGCTGGTCTTAAGCTTGGTAAGACTTCAGCTGAGCGCATTTGGCTATCTATCACTTTGACCTACTATGGTGAACGTCATTGCGACCAGATCTACGTATCTTGGGTGTTAGTAGTTATTTGTGGCTCAGGCTAGTTGTCTGTATCTTGCACCCGTATCCTAGTAAAATGGGTTGATAATATCCTCTGAGGAACTCGAAAGGATTAACACACTAAACCCGACCGGTTGATTAAGTTCAGGTGTGTTAATGAGGTCGAGTGGTACTACTGAGCAATATAATAAGATGTTAATTAATTTAAGTTGTCAGTAAGCTTAATTAATTAACGAATATTTCTATCTTAAATTTGGGGATCGATTAAATCTAAAATGTAAGGCCTTGCTCAATTTGGGATAAAGGTGTAAGTCAGCACGGATTCTCTAGTGGAATGAATCTGTGTTTATTAATTAATTTTGCTATGGGCTGAGCATAGATAATTAATTAATTTGAGGCGCGGCTTTATTTCTTTTATTGGATCTCTGGTCTAGCCTAATTAGTTGCCCAATATTTATTCTGCTCTCTCCGAAATTATTATTAATAGATTAATATATTTATACATTATTTAATAATATAAAATTATTTATCTGGAATTAATTGGTTGGGCCAATTAATTGATAAATAAGTGACCCAATTATTATTAATTATATTATGGGCTGAATATTAATTTATTAATAGAAGCCCATTAGTATTTTAATTACTAATGGGCATAATTATAATATATATATATATATATATATATATATATATATATATATATAGATATGAAAAACACGTTCAGTAAGTTGATGATTATTCACAAAATCATAACACAAAAAATGAGAGAACGGAGTTTTCATTTCCTTTAGATCTCTGTCCACGCGGAGGAAGAAAAGGGTCGGGACACATATCAGAAGATCTGATCGGGAGTAACAATCAGAGCTGCAACAACATACGAAGGAGGAAGGTAATCGATTCTTCCCCTCTAATTTCTATCAATTGGTATCAGAGCCTGGTTTTGGCTCTGATTGTTTCTTTTAGGAGCCTGTCTAGGGTTTAATTCCGTCGTTATCGGGCTATTTTTTGTGTTTGGGGCGGCCTACGAGCCACTGTTTTGACCCCTTTGTACCTTTTTCTTTTCTCGTGAGAAAATCCACGAGTAGATAATAGGGCCAATGTGATTTATTTGTACTGTAATTGGTTCAACGGGCACAAAAAACGAGACGGAGAAGAAAGCCCTATTTTCGCCGGAAAATCCTAGTTTTCTAGGGTTCCGCCGCAGATTGCGGCTGCAATTTCTGACGCGTCCGGTGTCTGATCGGCGATCGTCTTGCATCGTTAGATTCCTCATCTCACCAGCTTCGCTTTGATAGGTCATATGGGATCATCCGATCCCGGATGCAGTCGAAATCGGCGTTTGAATTTGGCTGCCCGAATTTGATTTTTCCGGCGATATTGCTCAAAATTGATGGAAATTGATGGACTTTTTGGCCGGAATCCGTTCATAGTGGCCGAAAATCATCCAATGAACGTTTCCCATGAATCAATTGAACAAATCGCGCCTCAGAAAGGCTTCAATTTCGAGCGGCGGAGGTCGCCGACGAGGAGCTGCAGAATTGCGCAACTCCAGGTCGTAACGTCAGCAATTGGCAGTTGTTCTTCACAGCCCAGACGCTGTGAGACGTCTGGAAGGGACGGGGATGATGGAGGACATCGGACGAGGTGGCGGCTGCCGCGCGCAGGCGACAGGTGCAGACAACGTACAGCCGCGTGCGCTCCCAGCGCTATTCCGGAGACGGCGCGGCCGGGGACGATTTCCCCTGTCAAGGGCGGGCTGCGGCGGGGCTAGACGGGGCGGCGGAGGCGCGATTTCATGAGGAAGAAGAAGGGCCGATGTTAGCCCTCGCTGATATGGCCTCTACACGTGGCGGCCACGTGTCTGTCACGTGGCTGCTACCCCTACTGACATGGAATTTTTCTGAGGAAGTTTTCCGAAGTAATTTTGATGCGGACAGCTCCAGATTCGAAGATTTTGAAGATCGAAGAGCTGTATTTTGATCGGGCAATGTAATAGTTAGGAATTACGTGTTTTTAAGCCCGATAACGACGTTTTTCAATTTCCTATTTTTGCATGCGATTATGTGATTAATTGTGCTTAGAAAAGCATGAAAATAGGATTTATGTCGTATTAAAGCATGTTTATTTTCGCGAGCACGTTTTATTATGTATTACTGTATAATTGATAAATAAGTGACCCAGTTATTATTAATTATATTATAGGTTGAATATTAATTTATTATTAGAAGTCCATCAGCATATAATTACTAATGGGCCACAATTATAATAATATGTTTTATACATTATATATATATATGAAAAACATGTTCAGTAAGTTGATGATTATTCGCAAAATCATAACGCAAAAAATGAGAGAACAGAGTTTTCATTTCCTTCAGATCTCTGTCCACGCGGAGGAAGGAAAGGGTCGGGAGAAAGATATGATCGGGAGCAACAATCAGAGCTGCAACAACATACGAAGGAGGAAGGTAATCGATTCTTCCCCTCTAATTTCTATCACTATTCCTCTGTGTTACCGGAGTGTTGCTGTAGAAATGCAGCTGCTGCTGCTGGTGCTGGAGCTAGTGGTTGGGCGGCGGAGCTATTGCCGGAAACATCCGATCTTGCGGCACCGGCGTAGTGGGCGAGCAGAAAAGAGGCGATACGTGATGGGCGGCGGCGTAATGTGCTCCATAGAGTTGCGCCCCGCCGTGTGCCGCCGCGTATTCCGGTGGTACCCATGTACTACCTAAGACGACCACTTGAGGGCCTGCCGTCGCCGCCGCTTGTGGGCTCGGGTTTGGCCTTCTTGTGTGAAGTCTATATTTCTGCTTACACAAATTTAGAAGTTAATTTTTTTAGGGAAAAAAAAATAGTACAAGATTTTGTAGTGTATATGTGTATCTTTTTCCCTTTTCTTTTGTTTCTCCTTTTCTAAGGAGAGATTTAAAGAGAGAGACCTGCAAATGGCTTTTAACTTCATCATTGGTCAAGCCATCCACCTTCATCAGTTCACTAATTTATTTGGGAGTAGCCACTGCAAACAAATCATACATCATAATTATCATTTATCACATAATTGACAAAAAATCATGTCGCGTACAAAATCTTAACTTTTGATCATACCTAAAATTTAGGGTCAAGTCTTGAAAATTAGTACAAATTAAATTTCTTCCACGTATCCTAAATTACAAAACAAAATTTAACTCAAACATATTATGTGAGTCAGTACTGCAAACAAATCATACATCAATTTTATCATTTAATTAAAAAAATATCATTTCATATATAACTCTATTTGATCATTCCTAAATTTAGGGTCAATTCTTGAAAACTAGTAAATCAGAAAGTAGATTAAAAATAAATTTACATGTATCAAAATTAAGTAAAAGTATGGTGGTCCAGAGACGAGCCTTCAGGTGAATACACCTTAATGCAAATTTCAAACTCAAACGTGAAAGTCAGCTTAGCTGAATGTTGCTACTGAACTAGTCTACTGAACTAGTCAGTTGGCCAAATAAATTTTCTGGATCGCGTGGGTAGAGAGAACCTTCTACTGAGTCTATCTACTGACTTTAGTCCTTAGCAGAATCTGAATCTTGTCTTAACTTGCTGACGGGTCTCCGATTATAAGATCTAAAGTATGAGCATCTAACCAAAAACGACGGTGTCTTGTTATTTCTTCTGATATTGATTCTGCACAAATAGTTGGATTATGAGGAATTTCAGTAGTGCTATTTTGTGCTTGAAGCAATTCAGTAACAAGATCAGGTTCAGGGGCATTCAGCTTAGGAACATCACTAGTTCTCCCTGAGTTGTTATTCTTAGTATAGGTCTCAGTTACAACTGGGGTTTCTTCATCGACCTGAGTTACCTGGGATTGATTATGTTCAGTAGAATCAATCGGTTCAGCTACATTGCTTGTTGGTTGGTTCTAGATTTCTTCATCTGAATTATCATCCCAACAATGTTGGATCTTTTCTACGTTATCGTTCAAGCTTAGATCTTGTAGCTTGCTGTTGACTTCTTCAGCATCTCGCTGAGAGTTTTGTTTCCTGTTCTCAAAAGTAAATTCGTTAAATACAACATGAGGGCTTTCCTCCACGCAAAGGGTCCGGTAGTTAAGGACCCTGAAAGCTTTGTTGACCCTGGAGTATCCTAAGAATACCCCTTGGTCTGACTTGCTATCAAAGACCTTTAACTGATCCTTTACATTATTGTGGATAAAGCATGAACAACCAAAGATATGGAAATGCGAAATAGAAGTGTTCTCCCTTTCCGTAATTCATATAGTGTCTTCATGTGCATCTGAGTCAGTAAAGACCGATTTTGAGTGTAGCAGGCTGTGTCAGAGTTTCTGCCCAAAACTTTGATGGTAGACCTGAGTCTGCGAGTAGTGTTCTTGTTGTTTCTTTGAGTGTTTTGTTCTTTCTTTCAGCAAGACCGTTTTGTTGAGGTGTACGTGCAGCTGAGGTTTCATGTTGAATTCCTTTAGCTTCGCAGTAGTCTTTCATCACTGAGTTTAGAAACTCTGTTCCACAATCTGAGCGTATTAGTTGAATCTTGATATCCTACTCGACACTCTATCATTTCAACAGCTTTGGCAGTTCAGATTTAACGTCAGATTTGTTGACGATGAAAATCACCCATGTGTATCTTGAATAGTCATCAATGACTACAAAAGCATATTTCTTTCCTCTGATCGCCATTGGGGAGACTGGCCCAAATAGATCCATGTGTAGCAGCTGAAGGATCCCATCAGCAGAAGGTAACGGAATTGGCGGATTGCTAGATTTGGTTTTCTTTATCTTCAGGCATGCTTCACGATTCTTGTGTCTCTTGAACACTTCGTTGGGCAGTCCTCGGACTTTAGCATCTCTTGCTAGCTTGTTCATCGTATTGATGTTTGGATGGCTTAATCTTCTGTACCACAGCCACGTTGTTTTGTCATCTGACTTTATATGTGCTAACAAGCAGGCTTCAGGTTCAGTGGTATTCCAATCTGCATAATAGATATTTCTTCTCTGCGAGCCTGATAACATAGTTTTTCCTGTAGATTTGTCAAGAACATCACAAAAACCTGCGCCAAAAGTCACTTTATTGGAGTTATCACAGAATTGACTGACTGAAAGGAGATTATGTTGAAGTTCTTCAATATAAGATACTCTGGGAACTATTGCAGTCACTGTCTTCAATTTTCCGTATCCCCTTGTGTATCCTTTGGAGTTGTCATCAAATTCAATTTTGGCTCCTTCTTGCTGAACGTAGTTGGTCAACAAATTCTTTTGATGCCTCATATGTCTTGAGCATCCGTTGTCCAAGATCCAATGGTCCTTTAGCACCTGCAAAATATAAACAAATTCAGGTACCCTTTGGGTAGAGGTTGAGTCCTTAGATGTTAGTGGATTTTGGGATCCAAATTTGTCTGACAACCCTGGTGGTCTCAGATTTCTTCTTGCCCTTGTGTCAGCTGATCTCTCTGTTGAGCTGGAAGATACTAACTTTTGTCTCTTCTGATGTTCAGGTTTCTTCTTCTTCTGGTGAACCTATGGGATTTTGTTTCTGGGCTCATAGTAGTATGATCCATATTGAGCTGGGTGATTATACTGTGGATAACCATACTGTTCTGCCCATCTGACTTTCTTGGTTCCCCCTGAATTAGATCTGGGTGTTTTGGGGCTTGAACCATGAGTCTTCTTCAGGTAGCTGGGCAGAGGTGCTTTCAGCTTTCATCATCTGTTTGCCCTTTGTCTAAGGGGTTGAAGATTCAGCATATTGGGTTCCCCCTTGGACAAATCTGTCATCTGAGTTTTTCTATCTAGAGGTAGTTGCTTCATATGTATAACCAAGTCCTTCCTTTGTAGAACATGGTCTTTGTGATCTCAGCAACTTCTTAAGTTTTTCTTTAGCTCCTAAGTACTTCTCAGTCATTAAGGTTCTCCAAACCTCATCACTTTTCCTCAGAGCTTCATACTCAGCTCTAGTCTGTGTTAGCTTGTCCTTCAAACTGGCGATTTCAGTCTCTTTCTCTAAGTTGTCTTTGGTCAAAACTGAGATCTGTGATTCTTGTTATTGAGACTTAGTCATCAGAGATTTCATCTCTTCCTTCTATCTCAGAACAAGTCCTTCAGACTCAGTAGAGTCCTGACTTCTCACTGAAAGTCTCTGATTCTCAGCTTTTAGGAGTTCCATCTCCTTAAGTGTTCTACTGAACTGTTTGCTCATCTGAATCTATTCTTCCAACAGTGCTTCATAAGCAAGAACCACATCTAGGGGTTCATCTGCAATAGAGCTTGTGTCGTGTGTGCATGTTGAACAGGAGCATATATTAGAGTTAGTTTACCTCAACCTCTTCTCCAGCCATAAGGCACAATTTAGTGTCCTTTTCAGCTTCGATTGGCATGAATGTTGCTTCGTCATCGGATGACTCCATGAATAGCTCTTTATCACTCGAGCAATCAGATAGCTCTCCGGCTATGTAGGCTTGCCTCTTCATAACAAACTTGTCGCGTCTAGCTTGCCTTTCTACTCTTTCAGCTACCGTGAGCTCTAGACATTCATATTGGTAATCCCAGTCTTTTTACAGTTATAGCATGTTGAGCTCCTATCTTCCTTTCTTGCTATTTCTTTAGGCGCAGTGGAAGCAGTCTCAGCATTCGGTAGAGATTAAGATTCACTTTTCGAATGAGTATCTTCTCTCTTACCTTGATAGCTTTTTGAGGCTTTCTTCATTTTCATCTTTGTGAGCTTGTCCTTCTCCTTCTGGTCTTTGACTGAAAGGAGAGCATATTTCTCAGCTAAATTATCAGCAGTAGGGATTGACATGGAACTTCCAGCTGATTGACTTGTAACTGAGGGACTAGCTCCAGGTGTGCTGATTGTTGCCTTGTAAGCAATAGGCACTTCAGTCTCAGCACCTTGGGTGTATGGAAGGTTGAACTCAAACTCCTCTGCTTTTAGTTCTGAAAATATATAATCAAGAGTAACAGAGTTTAAGTCAGTTCTTCTTAGACACGTAGCAAAAGAGTACCACTTGGGCCTAGAAAGAGCCCTCAAGATTTTAGTCTTGGTCTCCTTGTTGCTGAATTTTTTTCCCAGACCATTGATGATGTTGATTTGATTAGTGAATCGGACGCTGAAATCATCAATTGACTCTCCGGGTATCATGGCAAACGCCTCAAGCTTCTACAGCTCCAACTCCAATTTATTTTCTTTGATTTGTGGAGTTCCTTGGCTCAGCACTGCGAGAGCATCCCATAGCTCTTTTGCAGTCTTGCAGTTGTTCACCCTACCGAGGTATGAGTCATTGAGTGTAATCAGTATCGCGTTGCGTGCAACTCGGTCAAGATTGTGCAGCTTTCTCTCTTCTGGTGTAAAGAGGCTTTTGTCCTTGGGAACCTTTGGGCCGGTTCTGGCACCTATTGCTGCTACGGTTGTGATCTCAATGTTGTCAACCATCGGAACAATAGGTTTCCCCAGGACGTCTATCATGCTGTCATGAAACGATGTTAAGTCTGTCTCCATTCTTACACGCCATAACGCGTAGTTTTCTACTGAAAACATGGGTATTGTCCTTATACCTGAAATATCAAACATTTTGAAAAATATGGTATATGATGCTGTTGGGTGATGATTCTGTCCTCAGCATAGTCTCACTTAGTGGGAAATGATTCTATCTTCTATACTGAACCATGCTCAGCAGCCTAGTGCTCTGATTGTTGAGAAGATTTGAAGATCCCAAAACCCTATCTGATTGGTGAACCATTCCGTTGTAATCGTTATTTGTCTCTGAGGGTATAGATCCCAAAACACAGAATGGATGATGATAATTGAACCTGATCTATACATATACTTGCATAAAGCCGTATCTGAAGGTATAGAAGTCAGTGTTCCGGAGCCCAGAATCATACCTCCACCTAGAAGAAATGATGACTCAATCCACTTTGGGTTAATAGAAGCTGAAGTGAAGCATGCTGCATCAAAAAGAGAACTGGACGAAGATGAGCCAGCAGACTTTGCTGAATACGTGAAGCTGAGGAAGAACACATACCTGATGTATGGAGTGCCACTGCCAGAGACGCAATCTCAAGGATTCATGGACAGGATCAAGCAGTTTAAGGGCTCCTAGGCTTAGTTCTGGTCTTCCTAGCTTAGCAAGATTTGTAATTGTACTGGACTGAATCACTCATATATACAAATTTGATTTTGGCTCTGACAACCACTTGTTGTCTATCCAGTCGTGTTTATATTATGCTTTAACACTCAGAATCACTGAAGTGATTACTGACTCACACACTCACTACTATTTACTTTCTCGTCAGTTTATTACTTTGTTAGATTCTGCTAGTCTAGTTTATATGTAATGGGGGAAATTGTGTTTTGCCCTGTTTTCTCAGTAGTCTAGAACTGTTGGAACAACCCCACTGATCTTACCTGTAATATTGTAAGGGGCTTTGTTTCTGTTTGTTTAGTGTTAGCATAGATGATAGGTTTTGGCATCATCAAATAGGGGGAAATTGTTGGGTGATGATTCTGTCCTCAGCATAGTCTCACTTAGTGGGAAATGATTCTATCTTCTATACTGAACCATGCTCAGCAGCCTAGTGCTCTGATTGTTGAGAAGATTTGAAGATCCCAAAACCCTATCTGATTGGTGAACCATTCCGTTGTAATCGTTATTTATCACTGAGGTTTCAGACTCAGTAGACACTTTGCTCTGATCAAGGCGCTCAGAAGATTATCTGCCTTAACACCAGAAGTAGAAGACTCAGTGATATCGGACTCGCAGAAACAAGATATCTTGCAAGAGTCGATGGAACCCGGACTCGCAGGAGCGCTTCACTTAACTCAGAGCTGATCTTCAGTAGACATTCCCCAGCTATCTACCTACTGAATACGGGATCAGACTCAGCATCGGCAGACAGTCAGAACTGTCAAATACTTTTGAAAGACAATCAGCATTGTCATATACGAGGAAGAGAGAAGTCAGCTTCAGTTTACCTTGAAGTCTGTGTTGTCTCAACCACTCTATCCACCTCGACGAATGACAAGAACACACGTGTCTTCTCACCTGCTAAAGCTGCAGTCAACCCTTTACCTAAAAAGGTGGGAAAGTACACTGTTACCTACTTCAAAAGAGCTGTTTGCTACCAAAAGAGAGAGAAAGAAGAAGATTGTCTCCAACGGATCTCCCACAATCTCTTCTCTATAAATAGAGGGATCATTCAAGAAATGATGCGAGAACGAAATCAAAAGAACACACAGAGCATTAAAAAGAGCCTAACCAAAAAGCCTAAGTCTTCCGCTAGAATCTAAAGATCTATCTCCGGCGAAAGACTACCTTTTAGCTCGTAAGGGAACCAAGCTGAACCGACAACCAAGCATCTAGTATCCAAGCGACGTGACATGAACTTATAGCTACACTCAGCTGTTCGTCGCTCTAGAAGCTACACTCTCGTTCCCTATCCCTCTAACCCTAAGCTCAACCGAAACCATATATAGCTTAGACGAAGGAGTTCATATTTGAACCCAATCCTTATTGTAAAAGGACTCCTTCACTGTTGGAGAAGTTTCTCAAACACTTTAGTTTGATACATTTGTAAACTGGGACTTGCTCAGTATAATCCCCAAGCTACAGCTTTGTCCTGTGCACAAGCTGACTGAGACTAACTCAGTATAATAAATAGCCTCTTAAACTTTCGGGACAGTGGACGTAGGATCGATTGATATCCGAACCACTTTAAAACTCTCTGTGTCGTTTACTTACGTTCTCTTACTGTTGCATTGATTTTACTGTTCATACTGAAAATCTTCTTAAAATCATTCAACTGTCTTAGCATACTGAACTGACCACTTGCTGAACGGAGACTTGCATAAAACGTTTTTTCATTCAACTGATTAGGGCCTACACATTTCCGCACACTGAATTTCTACTGTTGACACTGAATTCTGACTTAGTCAGTTAGCAGATCTCAGTAGAGTCAGACTTTTAGCCTAACACGATTCAGAACAGTTATTTGGTCTGCTGAATTATTTCAGTACGGCATTATCCTAAATAGGACTGTTCGTGTTCAAAGTTGAGAAAATTGGATTCAGGTGTATTCACCCCCCCCCCCTCTACACTTGAACTCACTCTCGGGACCAACAATTGGTATCAGAGCAGGAGTTCTTTAAGACTCTTGTTATCTTGAAACTGGTCTACTTGAACGGATCCGGAGAAAATGTTTCTTCACTGCATATCACTCTACATTTATATCATTATTTTTATATGGCTGATATGTCAGGTATAAGAATGGTACCCATGTTCTCGGTAGAGAATTATGGAGTATGGTGAGTCAGAATGGAAGCACATCTGACATCCCTCCATGATAGTATGACTGAAGTGCTTGAAGATGGACCTATTGTTCCCATGATCGATAGTGTCGTGACTCAGGCCCCAGCTAAAGGAGGAGGAATGGTGACTGGGAAGAAGATCCCTAAAGACAGAAGTCTCTTCACTCCTGAAGAGAAGAAGCTTCACAACTTAGACCGAGTCGCCAGAAATGTCATACTGACCACTCTTAGTGATTCTTATCTTGGCAGGGTTCAGGAATGCAAAACGGCAAAGGAACTCTGGGATTCTCTAGCGCTACTGAGTCGTGGAACTCAGAAGATAAAAGCTAACAAACTGGCGCTGGAACTCCAAAAGCTGGAAAGTTTGTCTCTCATGCCTGGTGACAAAATAGAAGATCTGAACGTTAGATTTACGAATCTGATGAATTCCATCAATAGGTCCGGGAAAGACATTCAAAGAACCGAGAAATGAATCTCAAGATACCGAGGGCACCGCCGGGACGGACACCGGACACCTTTTGCCACTTTATTGCGACATTCTGATTTAGATGTTGTCTCTCCTGACCATATCTTTTCAGAACTTCAGGCAGAAGAGTTTGAGTTCGACAGACCTCAACGAAAGCAAAGAGCTGAAGCTGACAATAAAATTGACCATGCCTTCAAAGCATCAATCAGCGCAGCATCTCCAGCGACGAGCAAGACAACGAGTAAGACTGAATCTTCACTCAATGATCTACAAGAAGGAAGTCTCGCTCAAAAGTACGCGTTGCTCGCTGTGAAGTATCAGAAGGAGAAGGAGAGGCGCATAAAACTAACTAAAGCATACCGAGACACAAAAGGTAAGTTAGATTATACACCAAAACACACTCCTAACTCACAATCTTCTGAATGCAGAAAGAAGGATGACTCAGCACCATCAAAGGATAGTGAAAGCAAAGAAGAAAGAGTCATCACTTGCTACAACTGCAAAAAGCCAGGACACTATCAATATGATTGTCCTGAGCTCAGTAGTGCTGAACGCGCAGCACGTAAGGCAAGGAGAGAGAAATTCGCCCAGAAAAGATAATCCTACATAGCCGGCGAAATCTCAGACGACTCAGAAGAAGTCGACTCCTTTATGGACTCATCTGACGATGAAGCAGCTTTCATGGCCTTAGAGCTTGAAGCTGAAGAAACAACTGAAAAGTGCCTAATGGCAGGAGAAGAGGATGAGGTAAACTCTCATGAACCACTTAATTCCTCTTCACACTGCACACACGGCACTGTTTCAGGTGCAGATGGGAATTTGGACATCACGACCTCCTATGAAGAATTATTAGATGAACAAATTCAAATGAGTTTGCAGCTCAGTAAGACTCTTCAGGAGTTGGATACCCTGAAAGTGGAGAATCAGAGACTTTCTCAGGAGAGTCAGGTTGCTACTGAAGCCGAAGGACTTGTGTTGAGACTCAGGGAGGAGATAAACTCTCTGATGGCCAAGTCTCAGCATCAAGAAGATCGGATTTCAGTTCTGACCAATGACTTGACTCAGAAAGATACTAAACTGAGTCTACTGAAGCAAGAACTATCAGGACTTCATACCGAACATGATACACTGAAGAAAAGTGATGATGTCTGGAAAAGCCTGATGACTGAGCGTTACATGGGCGCTGAAAAGAAGCTGGAGGCCATGCTAGCAAGCAACAAGCCCAAGCACTGTAAGGAAGGACTTGGCTTCAACAAGGAAGCTTCCTCATCTGCCCCCGTACACTCAGAAGTGCGTCTAACTGATAGGTTTGTTCGAGGAGAAACAATCAATGCAAATGTTCTGGACCCCTCAGCAAAGAACAAACAAAAGATGAAAGCACCTCATCCTACGCATCGCATATTCGACCGTAAGATCGGTACTCAAACACCCCGGTTCGGTCCAAGGGGGAACTAGCAAAGTTAAGTGGGCGATCGGTATGGACCACCTCGGTTGACACATCCAGGCTCGGTATGGGTCATATTACTATGATCCTATAGTCGAAGAGGCTCCAAGAGTCGAAAAAGAAGAAAAACGCACAAAAGGCAAAGGTCGGCTAGTCCACCAACTCGGAAGATCCGGACTCCCCGAACCCGAACGACCTAAGAAGTCGGCTCGACCGGTCCGGTGGTCAAGTATATTGACTCAAGTGGAAAGAAACTGTCTGAAACCACCAGGGTTGTTAGACAGATTTGGGTTACTAAAACTAACATCTAAGGACCCAAAATCAAAAATAAAGGGTACATGAATATAATTTTGTTTTGCAGGTGCGTAAAGACCCATGGTATGTGGACAGCGGATGCTCAAGACACATGACATACCAAAGGAGTCTACTGAAGAATTATATCTCTGAAGAAGGACCCAGAATCGAGTTTGGAGACAATGCCAAAGGCTATACTAGAGGATATGGAACACTCAGCATTGGGACTGCCAAAGTTCCAAGAGTATCATATGTTGAAGGACTTCAGTATATTCTTCTCTCTGTTAGTCAATTTTGTGATAAGTCGAATAGAGTGATATTTGACGCTGGTTTCTGTGATGTTATTGATAAATCCACAGGGAAAACTGTGTTATCATGTTCGCGCAGAAAGAACATATATGTGGCTGACTGGAACTCAGCTGAACCTGAAGCTTGCTTATTAGCGAAAAATGACAACCGGACGGGGTGGCTATGGCACAGAAGACTCAGCCATCTCAACTTTAAGACGCTCAACAAGATAGCAAGAAACACTCTAGCAAGGGGACTGCCGAATGAAGTATTCAGCAGAGACACTCAGTGTGAAGCATGTCTGAAGGGAAAGCAAACAAAGAAACAAAATCCACCTGTTCCATCTCCTTCCACTGATGGAATCCTTCAGCTGCTACATATGGATTTATTCGGTCTAGTCTCCCCAGTGACGATCAAAGGTAAGAAATATGCTTTAGTGGTCATAGATGACTACTCACGCTACACATAGGTCATATTCATTGCCAACAAGTCTGACGTCAAAACAGAGTTACCAATGCTTCTGAAAAGGCTCAGTGTCGAGAAGAACACCGAAATTAGAAAAATACGTTCAGACAGAGGAACTGAGTTCCTTAATTCCATGGTAGAGGAGTTCTGTAAAGCAGAAGGAATAGAGCATGAGACATCGGCTGCCCGCATACCTCAGCAAAATGGAATTGCTGAACAAAAGAACAGGACTCTCAAAGAAGCAGCTAGAACTCTACTCGCAGATTCAGGACTCCCAACCAAATTCTGGGCAGAAGCTACCAACACTGCATGTTACACTCAGAATCGATCTCTACTGACAAAGCAGCATAAGAGGACACCATATGAACTATGGAACTGCATGAAGCCTTCTTTATCTTATTTCCATATCTTTGGTTGTTCATGCTTTATCCACAATAATGGGAAAGATCAGCTGAAGACTTTTGATTGCAAGTCAGATCAGGGAGTTTTCTTAGGATACTCTCGGGTCAGCAAAGCTTTCAGAGTATTCAACTATCGGACTCTTTGCGTGGAGGAAAGCCCTCATGTTGTTTTTAATGAGTTTGCTACTGAAGACAGGAGCAATAACTCTAACTCTGAATCTGAGGACATCAGTAAGAAGCTACAGGATCTAAGCTTAAAAGATAAACTTGAAAAGATCCAGCTATGTTGGGATGATGATTCAGACGAAGAAACTGAAGACAAGTCTACTGGATCTCAACCAGCAGAGCAAGTAGCTGAGTAGATTCATTCTCCCGAACAAAATCAATCCCAGGTAACTCAGGTCGATGAAGAAACCCAAGAGGTAACTGAGACCACTACTGAGAGTAACAACTCAGGGGGAACATCTAGTAATGTTCCTGAGCTGAATGCCCCTGAACCTGGTGACTCAGTAGATCACACTCTTATTACTGAAATTCTTCAATCTCAGAATAGTACAACTGAAATGCCTAACTCACCTACTATCTGTGTTGATCAAATTTCAGATGAAGAGCTAAAACATCGTAGAACATGGCTAGATGCTCACTCTGCTGATCTAATCATTGGAGATCCTTCAGCACATGTCAAGACAAGATCCAGATTTTGTCAAGGAGAAAGCGCATTATACTCCTGCTTCTTGTCCACTGAAGAGCCTCAGACGATTGAGGATGCACTGAAAGATGCTGACTGGATCATAGCCATGTAGGAGGAGCTAAATCAGTTCAAACGAAACGATGTTTGGGAACTTGTTGATAGACCCCTGCATCAACGTGCAATTGGAACAAAATGGGTCTTTAAGAACAAGCGAGATGAAAACAACGTTGTACTAAGGAACAAAGCAAGACTCGTGGCTAAAGGCTACTGTCAAGCTGAGGGAATAGATTTCGACGAAACTTTCGCTCCAATTGCAAGATTGGAGGCAATCAGACTATTCCTAGCCTACGCAACACATCAAAAATTCAAAGTATATCAAATGGATGTGAAGTCTGCGTTCCTGAACGGCGTACTGAAAGAAGAAGTCTATGTGGACAACCGCCCGGCTTTCAGCAGGGACATCAAGTTTATAGACTCAAGAAGGCTCTGTATGGGTTAAAACAAGCACCCAGGGCTTGGTATGATACCCTATCTGAGTTCCTTCTTCAGAAAGGTTTTCAGAAAGGCACAGTAGATCGCACTCTATTCAGTATTCGACTGAAAGAAGACCTATTACTGGTGCAAATCTACGTAGATGACATCATCTTTGGATCAAAGAATGTCATTATGTGTCAGCAATATGAAAAGATGATGAAGGATAAGTTCGAGATGTCAATGATGGGAGAAATGAACTACTTCCTTGGTTTTCAAGTCAAGCAATCTGAAAAGGGGACGTTCATTAATCAAGGCAAATACACTGGAGACCTCATCAAAAGATTCGGTTGCACATCCGGCAAACCTATCAAGATCCCGATGAACACTAATATGAAGATTGATCTTGATAAAGAGGGAGTATCGATAGACCAAACCGAATATCGTGCGTGTAATTGGTTCATTATTATACTTAACAAAGCAACACGTCCCGACATAACTTATCTTTGTAGGTGTGTCGTGCTCGATTTCGAGCAAATCCGAGCGAGCCATATGGACTCGGCAAAGAAGATTCTCCGCTATCTCGGGAGGAACACTCGACGTGGGTTTATGGTATCCAATGATGATAATATTGAACTAACTGGTTACTCGATGCCGACTATGCAGGATGTAGAATCGACCGAAAATCAACTTCAAGAACATGTCAGTTCCTTGGCAGTAAGCTGATCTCATGGTTTTCAAAGAAACAGCACTCAGTAGCTACATCAACTACTGAAGCTGAATACATGGCTGCCGGAAGTTGCTGTGCCCAAATCCTTTGGCTGAGACAGCAGCTACGAGACTATGACGTCACTCAAAATGAAGTGCCAATCTTCTCGCGACAAGCACCGGTGCCATTGCAATTACTCAGAACCCTGTACTTCACACAAGATGCAAGCACGTGGACATCAGACATCACTTCATTCGTGACCATGTCGAAAAGAAGGATATCAGAATGGAGAAAATCCATACTGACAAACAAAGGGCTGATATACTGACCAAGCCTCTAGCTGAATCCAGATTCAGAGAACTTTCAGTAGAGCTAGGTCTGTTAGATCCTACTGACCCCAGTCAGTAAGAAGGTTCCAGGAGAGGATCATTCAGTAAGGGGGAATGATCACTCTCAATACTGAGTAAATTCAGTACGTAGAGACAGAAAACCATCTACACGAGGTATCAGCTGACTACTATGTTCAGCTGACAGGTTTGCGTATCTCTACTCAATAGTAACGAATAAAATAGTAATGCATTTATGATGAAGATTCAGCATGCTATTAAATATCCTAAGTTTGTCATTTATTATTAACGGCTTATATTCATTGCACGACATTCCATACATAAGTTTGTTGAACTCTGCACGCATTAAATGCTTGTCTTTTCACAGTTACTACTTAGGCATATTTACAACTGGCTTTGACTTAGGCGGCATATGTGATCATTACTTAATATATCTTTTAATCTTGACCGTCCATCTCATAAAGCAAGTTTAAACTCAGCCTTAGATCAGAAACTGTTCATCTTCATGATAGACTTATATTCCATCGTATCTTTAGAAACCGCCATTACCGCACTTAAAATCCTCTGCATCCGAAAATTCTGAGATCATTTCTTGCAATCCCCTCTTGCATATCCTTTCAGAATCTCAATCTCTCTTTCGGTATGCTTTTTACAACTGCTACACGAATTAATTTTCTTTTTCAGAATCGCTATACAAACTATTTTATTTAAATCGATACTGATAAATGCTAGTGCAACAGGTACAATGGCAAGTAAAAATGTTTCAGTGTCTGCTCCAGTTAACATGCAAGAAATCCTGGACAAGGACCGTGTTTGGTTCGAGCCAACCATGGAGTTCGACGCCTGTGATCTCGATTATATGGACGAGATCTTCTCAGCTCTTAGAGAGTCAGGGCTTCAAAGTTTTCTTTCAAGGAAGCCGACATACTTCCTCCCGAGGCAGGTGGCCGAAGTTTATCTTAACTCTGACTCAGTAGGCGGGGACATGATCGGAAGATTCGCCGTTCACAAGATCAAGGATGCTTCTCCGATACTGAAGCAAATATCAATCAAGGAGGCGCTAAAGAGAAGTTTTGATCTGCCTTCTGAAGGAGCCAGTACTGTGGGGTACAATGATGATCTTGTAGATGACTACTTGACAATATTCTGTGGAAAGCCCACGACCTTCAGAGCTACTTTTCCTAAAAACAACATGCTGCCTCAGTACAGAGCTTTGGCTTATATTGTGACGCAGCTACTGACCAGACAAGCAGGCTCATTCGATCAAGTATCGAGGCTCAAGATCCAGCTCATGATGGCCATATATGATAGAGCTCGGATCAATTGGACGGAGTTCTTTATCCGTGAATTCATGGCTCAGGCGGCCAAATTCGACAAGGCCTCTTACATGCTGAGTGTAAAGGGCAAGCTTCTTTATGGACTGAAGTTGTCCATAATGATAGAGGATGCCTGCGGATCTGAACCAATAACCTACAATGACAAGGAGTATTTTAACGTGAAGAAGGTCAGATTCCACAACAAAACTGCTGCTCGTCAGCAGATCGGGTCAGGTCCCTCAGCCGTAACTCAGCAGACTAAGCCTCAGCAGGCTACACCCTCGAAGAAGAGAACACCTCCAGCAAAAACTCCAAAGGCACCAGCTAAGAAACTGAGGAAAGCCATTCCGGACGTGCCTACTGAACCTGAGGTCTCTCCTGAAGTTCCTGCTGCTCAGGCTACTCAAGCAACCTATTCAGCCTCGGCGGCGATAGACGAGTCGAATCATCTTGAGAAGACTCAATCAGTGGAGAAGGCCGTCTCCACTGAGGAACCCGTAGAAGTGGAACAAGGGGATGCTACGAAGCACATAGCGAAGAGATTCGCGTCTTGACAGCCCTCTCTCGGTTCCACCACTCGGCGGTGTGCCTCTCGCCGAGACTCGGACGTCTCCCATAGACTTGGAGTCCGAGACAAAGATCTCGAAGAAGAGACAATTGGGATGGAAGCTTCGGTGATCGTATCCGAGCATCCCGAGAGATTCTTCAACGGATTCCGGAGCTTGCCGACTACTCGATTTGTTGCTCATTGCAAAATCGGCAAGGCTCCACATGTTGCTTTGCGATTTCGGGAGTGGCCCCATCTACAACGTCTAGTACTCCACTACTCCCGCCAGCGACTTCATGAAGAAGAATTGAAGTTGAGGGAGCAAATAGGCTACTCGAGCCTACCGACCTCGGCACCATGGAGAACCCGAGGGCCGCTATGCCGGCAATGATACATGACGGGCGACTAGCAACCACTCAAGACCCTCGATGGATCGGGCCACGATGGTCAAGATCCACCCAGTAATTCAGGCCCTGGAAAGCCTGATGAGGGAAATCCCCAGGACAAGGATACACATGCTACTGAACAAGCTCAACCTCTACTCCGTATCCTTGGACCTGTGCTTCGTCCTCAGCAGAGCCCGCTAGGTTCTTGCTGGAGTCGACTTACAAAGCAGCGCCCAGCCCAACTACCAAGAGATCTCGATCCGTAGCAAAAGCTCTCACCGCTCAGGGAATCCAGAATCGAGCTCTTGCGAAGGCCGTCCACAAGGTGTGGAAACAGACTACGCTAGCCACAACCACTGAGCTACGAGGGTAAAACATCGATATCAAAATCGGCCGCCCCTGTTGTCTCGCAATTGTATCCGAAGTATTGGCTAAGCGGCGAGGCGGTTTGATGATCAGCTCGGAATCATTCGGGAAGGACAAGCCAAACTTCTCAAAGCATTCAAGGCTTCAATGTCCACTCATCCGAGTCCTTCACCGAACAAGCCCGGGCCACGGAAATCCGACTTGACAACATTCAACCGGTCGTGGAGGATAAGATTTACGAGAAGCCGACGAATTCAAGGCGACGGTGACCTCTCCCATAAGCAATACTCGGAGGAACCGACTAATGAGAGGAATGAGCCGCACTTGGCGCCGACAAAGATCCATGATGGATCGGGACGAACCGTCCGCCGTCTACAAATGCCTAGACAAGAAGGTACTCGTCCCTACCCCTATCGTAATTGATGATGCCAAAAAGGGGGAAGGAAAAGAGAAGAGTACTGAGAAGCCGAACCCTACCAAAACTACTGCAAAATTACTTAAGGGGACAACTTCACTGAGATCTGAGAAAAAGACCAAGTCCGTGACTGAGATAAGCAGGACTGAGACTCAGACTCAGACAGAGGGTAAGGTCCAGGGTGTCTTGGCTGCGAGCACAGCTGAGACTGGCCCAAGTGGCTCAGGAACCCAGGCTACTCATGCAACCCAGACTCTGCCTGATATTATCAAGGAGGTTGCAGAGTATGCTGAGCAGGAAGAGTCGAAAGAGGAAGAGACTCCTCTCCCTCTACCTGTTCAGGGAAAAGGCAAGAAAGTGCTGACTCTCCCGACCCCTCCAGCCAAGAAAACGAAGAGATACATTTCAGCTGAGGAGGAGGCTCAAATTGCAGCTGATGAGAAGCTGGCAAGGGAGATTGCTGAAACAGAAGCTGCTAATAAACCAAAGTCTAAGCCTGTCAAAGGAAAGACAAAATCTCCAGCTCGAGGAGGAAGAAAGCCTGCTAGGATACCTCCAAGGAAACTGATTATCGAGGATGAAGAAGATAGGGAGAAAGAGAAGGAGCAAAAGCAGCAAAGCACTGAGAAGTAGGGTACGTCAAAAGAAAAATCAAGTACCCCTGCTGAATCTGAAGACATTCCTCAGAAAGCCACTGAAGCCCAAGATGATGAGATTGAGGCCATATTCGACCAAATGAACGGATACTTATACGCAGGCGAAGAGGCTAGACAAGTTCAGCCGCGAGAGACGAAATCCGGGAGGCGGACCTTGAAGCACCGAGAAAAAGGACCGAGGAAGAGGCCAGCCGAGAGTACCTTCAAAAGCCGATATTCCTTATCGATACGTAAGGTTCGGGAAGCCACCGATCCGAAATCGCACGTATGGCCAAAGACAGACAATTGGATACCGCTCAATTTACTCGAGAGATGGGAATCTTCAAAGATAGAGTTCATCAAGCGCAATTATTTCCGGAGGTTACGGCCCAACATGACTAAGACCGATGCCTACACGAGAATGGATGATGATAATTGAACTCGATCTATACATATACTTGCATAAAGCCGTATCCGAAGGTATAGAAGTCGGTGTTCCAGAGCCCGAATCATACCTCCACCTAGAAGAAATGATGACTCAATCCACTTTGGGTTAATAGAAGTCGAAGTGAAGCATCTTTGCATCAAAAAGAGAACTGGACGAAGATGAGCCGGCGAGACTTTGCTGAATACGTGAAGCCGAGGAAGAACACATACCGATGTATGGAGTGCCACCGCGCAGACGCAATCTCAAGGATTCATGGACAGGATCAAGAAGTTTAAGGGCTCCTAGGCTTAGTTCTGGTCTTCCTAGCTTAGCAAGATTTGTAATTGTACTGGACTGAATCACTCATATATACAAATCTGATTTTGGCTCTGACAACCACTTGTTGTCTATCCAGCCGTGTTTATATTATGCTTTAACACTCAGAATCACTGAAGTGATTACTGACTCACACACTCACTACTATTTACTTTCTTGTCAGTTTATTACTTTGTTAGATTCTGCTAGTCTAGTTTCTATGTAATGGGGGAAATTGTGTTTTGCCCTGTTTTCTCAGTAGTCTAGAACTGTTGGAACAACCCCACTGATCTTACCTGTAATATTGTAAGGGGCTCTGTTTCTGTTTGTTTAGTGTTAGCATAGATGATAGGTTTTGGCATCATCAAATAGGGGGAAATTGTTGGGTGATGATTCTGTCCTCAGCATAGTCTCACTTAGTGGGAAATGATTCTATCTTCTATACTGAACCATGCTCAGCAGCCTAGTGCTCTGATTGTTGAGAAGATTTGAAGATCCCAAAACCCTAACTGATTGGTGAACCATTCCGTTGTAATCGTTATTTATCTCTGAGGTTTCAGACTCAGTAGACACTCTGCTCTGATCAAGGCGCTCAGTAGATTATCTGCCTTAACACCGTAAGTAGAAGACTCGGTGATCTTTGGACTCGGCGAAGAACGATATCGAAAGAGTCAGTGGAACTGGACTCAGCAGGAGCAGTTCAATGAACTCAGAGCTGATCTTCAGTAGACTTTCCCCAGCTATCTACCTACTGAATACGGGATCAGACTCAGCATCGGCGACGCCGAATCACAATCCAAATACTTTTGAAAGACAATCAGCATTGTCATATACGAGGAAGAGAGAAGTCAGCTTCAGTTTACCTTGAAGTCTGTGCTGTCTCAACCACTCTATCCACCTCGACGAATGACAAGAACACACGTGTCTTCTCACCTGCTAAAGCTGCAGTCAACCCTTTACCTAAAAAGGTGGGAAAGTACACTGTTACCTACTTCAAAAGAGCCGTTTGCTACCAAAAGAGAGAGAAAGAAGAAGATCGTCTCCAACGGATCTCTCCCAATCTCTTCTCTATAAATAGAGGGATCATTCAAGAATTGATGCGAGAACGAAATCATAAGAACACACAAAGCATTAAAAAGAGCCTAACCAAAAATCATAAGTCTTCCGCAAGAGTCTAAAGATCTATCTCCGGCGAAAGACTACCTTTTAGCTCGTAAGGGAACCAAGCTGAACCGACAACCAAACATCTAGTATCCAAGCGACGTGACACGAACTTATAGCTACACTCAGTTGTTCGTCGCTCTAGAAGCTACACTCTCGTTCCCTATCCCTCTAACCTTAAGCTCAACCGAAACCATATATAGCTTAGACGAAGGAGTTCATATTTGAACCCAATCCTTATTGTAAAAGGACTCCTTCACTGTTGGAGAAGTTTGTCAAACACTTTAGTTTGATACATTTGTAAATTGGGACTTGCTCAGTATAATCCCCAAGCTACAGCTTTGTCCTGTGCACAAGCTGACTGAGACTAACTCAGTATAATAAATAGCCTCCTGAACTTTCGGGACAGTGGACGTAGGATCGATTGATATCCAAACCACTTTAAAACTCTCTGTGTCATTTACTTACGTTCTCTTACTGTTGCATTGATTTTACTGTTCATACTGAAAATCTTCTTAAAATCATTCAACTGTCTCAGCATACTGAACTGACCACTTGCTGAACTGAGACTTGCATAAAACATTTTTTCATTCAACTGATTAGGGCCTACACATTTCCGCACACTGAATTTCTACTGTTGACACTGAATTCTGACTTAGTCAGTTAGCAGATCTCAGTAGAGTCAGACTTTTAGCCTAACATGATTCAGAACAGTTATTTGGTCTGCTGAATTATTTCAGTACGGCATTATCCTGAATAGGACTGTTCGTGTTCAAAGTTGAGAAAATTGGATTCAGGTGTATTCACCCCCCCCCTACACCTGAACTCACTCTCGGGACCAACAGATGCTATGAAGAGATGCAAGTGCAGAGAAAACGGGTTTTCAGGCTCTGTTCGAGTAGACCGATTTTCAGAAAACGATGATCAGAAGAAGACCGCTCTGATACAAATTGTTGGTCCAGAGATGAGCCTTCATGTGTAGAGAGGAGGGGGGGTGAATACACCTAAATGCAAATTTCAAACTCAAACACGAAAGTCAGCTTAGCTGAATGTTGCTACTGAACTAGTCAGTTGGCCATACAAACTTTCTAGATCGCGTGGGCAGAGATAACCTTCTCCTGAGTCTATCTATTAACTTTAGTCAGTGAACAGAAGTCCAGTAATGGATTTTGTATGCGGAAGCATAGGCCTAAAATATGTTCGTCTTAGTTTGAAAAACTCTTTTTATGCTGATTGTCTAAAAGACGGTTTTTATACAATATGAGTAGTACACAATACAACAGTTAAAAACAACATAGAATTTTTAAAGTGGTTCGGATGCACAGGATCCTATGTTCACTATCCTGAACTAAGCAGGAGTTCTTGTATTAATTATACTAATCAAGTCTCAATTGATCTGTTCACTGGACAGATACGTTCTTGTTTGCTTATACTGAGCAAGTCTTAGTTAATCTGTACGCTGGAAAGATATCTACTTATAGTCGTAGTGACTTTACAATTTCAACTGTGAAGGTTGTGTTTTCTCCAACTATGAAGGAGTTCTTACAATAAGAACAGTTCAGAAAGCTAAACTCCTTCGAGTTTTATAAGATAATGATTTTACAATAAGCTTGCTTAGAATAGAGAAAGGGAACGGATTAAACTCTAGAGTGAAGAACTAGAAGGATTCTATCTGGATGTAAGATCTTCGCTGGAATGGACTGTAAGTTTGCTAGAGTGTTTGATTGCATGTATGCTTGTGTTCCCATTGATTATCTTCTTTGCATGAAGATTCGTCTCTATTTATAGCCTCGACGTATGAATAGATCCGTTGGAGGGAGTCTAGACACTTGTCGAAAATGACAAGGAAAATGGTTATATTCATTTTGAATGATACTGTAGAGATTCCCTCTTTTTCAATATGGAAGCAGCTTTTCATCAGAGCTAGTACAGTGTTGGCGGCTTCTCATTGGTCGAGGTTTAGCGAGTAGGTGAGGGTTGTTCAAACTTCAATACCATGCTGAGTTGACTTCCTCTGATTCCTCAGACCTTTTACTGAATTGTCTCGTACTTCATTCATCTGAGATATCAGCTCTTGTCTCGAATCCCTGTGTATATTCAGTGGGTTCTAGCTATCCCAACTGAGTTATTGATGTTGAGTTCTTCGGCTGAATGACAGATGATCTACTGAACCCTATCAGCTACTGAACTCTAACTAGCCTACTGAGTTCCTAACATGCTGAACTCATCTAAGCTATTACATTATACAAGATTCATCATTCAGCTAGGGTTTTGGGGTCTTCAAATTTTATCATACTGAATCTCATCCCAACAAAGTAGGTACCTTGTGAGCCGCCCAACACGTGAAGAGCATTAACAAACCGCCGGTGCAAGTCCGGTGATCCACAATGCCTGGCCTTCTGGTGAGTTTGAGATGCATCCCTCTCCCTCTTCATCTCCGATGAGTTTCTCTTCTCCTCCATTCCCTCTTCATTTCTCGAAGCTAGGGCTAACTCCGGAAAAGCTTCACCATTCAACCCTAGCTTAATCTCACTTTCTTGAGGAGATTGAGGGGCCTTGGCTCCCTTGACTTTCTTGATTCCATAGTTGTGCTGATGTCATCCAGTTAGCCTTATCCGCAACTATATTATTTCCTTGATTCGTCTCAGCTTAGTCGAATTAGGGTTTGTTAGTGGAATGAATTGTTCTAGCACCGGCCTTGCTTCTTGACTGGCTCGCTCCGACTGCAGTTGTTGCCTCGATGCTTCCATTGTTGTTTGAGTGCAAATAAGCATTAAAGGTAAACTTTACTTTTCAGCCCACCCTATGAATTAAAGATTTACGTACCGTCGTTGAGGAGTTGAATGCAGAGTGGGAGTTCGCGCTTGAACGCGTCTATCTTGAGCTTTTCTTCCTCTAGATGAGCTAGAAAGTGTTCGAGTTTTGGGGTTTGCTCGGGTGCTTGATCTCCAAAAGGGTTTTGGTTTTGGAGCATAGAAAAGATTTGGGATTTGAATTCGAAGCTTAGTTGAGAAGGTGATGCCATCATCTCTTGATCAATAACATAAGGCTAGAGATGTTTGTATCTATAGCATTTGGGACTAAAGATGGTAGGAGAAACGGGAGAACTAAGGGATGTTTGTAAACACAAGGAGAAGGGAGAATAAAGTGGAGTTTTGGAGAGATAGAGGGCAAAAAATTGTACATGTAGAGGAAAAAGAAAAGGGAGAAAAGAAGAGAGGGAAAAAGATTAAGACATGGTAACTTCTTGCAAAGACCAAAGGCAAAAGGGTATATGTAATGGTTTTCATTTGGTCTCTTGAAAGAACCTTGTTTTCATTTCATACCATAACCAAATGATTCTTCTTCTTGGACTACTTTATTTTTTGTCTTTTCCTTTTTCACACTTTACATTGTTGATACTCCTTTTATTTTTAGCCCTATAATTAATTTCAAGAACTTGGAATAAATTTATGTGGGTTGGACTTAAAAAAGGATCAAGAGAAGAGAACACTTATAAATATTCATCCCCATCTTCATAGCATGCATCAAATGGAATTAGTTTTTGGATCGTTATTCATGCTCAACTCTTGATATATACTTTAATACTATAAGAGTTCTAATATTCATCATGTGGCTTTATACAAGCAAAGATGCTTAAAGGGTGTTTCGTTGGCAGTTTGGAATCAAGTTGGGGTTCGAGTCATTCAGGAAGCAACTAAACTTTTAGATATAATACCAAAATCTTAATTTCGATGGACATAATATCTCAAACATCTTATACGGAATTCGATCTTTATGTTACAAGTTGAAGAGCATATTATGAGTTCAATTATTATAACTAAAAAGGCTAGAGGGAAATATTCAAAATGGTTTCGAGTATCAATCCTTTGTTGGAAATTCGTTTGTAATATATATATTATTTATATATATATATATATATATATATATATATATATATATATATATATATTGTTATTATGGAAATTTAATTAGCATTAAATGCTAATTTGACTTGGGCAAAATTCAGCCCGTTTAATCGTCTTTTCGAGCCTCGATATATATCTGATTTATGAATTGAGATATATGACGTCGATCTATATTTCGAGTAGATAATTATAGTGTGCTTAATTTCTCGATTCCGATTTTCGGTGAGTGAGAAATAGTGACTCGAAGTTTGGGGGGACAAAACTAATATTTTACCTAAAGTGGAGAAACTTACCTAATTCGGTTTTATAGAGTTATTACATTAATCAATGTCCCACATTGATTAATGTGTAATGTTTTATGTGGTATTTAAGTCTCTACCATTTAGTAGGAGTTAACAAAGTGACATGTCGTGGGCTTGGGCCACACATGCTCATGCGCGCGAGCCTTTTCGCCGACCGCCTCACACGCGGCGCGACGCACCGCGCCCGTGCCCGACTCCGGCTCCGGTTCCGATTCCGGTCCGTGTCCTTGTCCTTGTCCTTGGATCTTGGCAATTGGTCATTTGGGTGGTCCGTGGGCTTGTCCGTTGGGCTTGGCTGCTGGACTTGGCATTGGACTTGTGCGGACTTGTGTGGACTTGCCCAGTTCAACATTGGTGGCCTGATCCAGCACTTGGTGCAGTGCTCCTGCTGCACCAGAGTATCTCTTTTTGGAAGTCTCTGGAATGATACTGTTCAGGAGTCTCCACCTCTCCACTTACCATCTCCACGTCCTCCTGCCTTAATTGGCACAACAACTCTTCACCTGGGGGAACCAGCCTATAAATAGGCTAGTTGCATGGCATTTCAAAACACACCATCCATATCTTCTCTTCTGGATTTTAGAGCTTTAGTTGTCTAGCAACTTTTGTCCTTGCCAGAAAAGTCCAGTTCGCCGGAGCTCGAAGATCTTGCAGAGCTGCAATCCTCGAGACGTCGTCGTTTCATCTTTGGGGATGATAGCCAAAACAGAGAGCACTACCGGGGCATATTTCATCTTACGGATAGAGGCTATCCTCGACTCGACGGTTTCTTCTGTTTGTTTTCTTTTTCCGACTTACCGGTTTACTTGTAATAGCAGCTTGTAATCCAACAATCGCAAGACGAAATAACTTACCTAGCTGCTTCAAGTAAACTGAAAAGATGTCTTCCTCAAGTGCTGCCATCTCCAACACTGCCACCGCTGCCGCCATCTCCTCCACCTCTGACGTTGTAGCCTCCTCCGGCAATGTGGTCCAGCCGGTGTCTGTCTCTACACCTACTCCGATTTTTGCTAATCCAACCCTTGCTGCCATGTCGGCCGCCACCGATGCAGGGATAGCACTTAACTGTGCTAATGTCACTAACTCGGCATTCAACTTCAATGATATGTCCTCTGCCTTGCAGAGTAATGTCCCCTTTGGGAGTGTGAAGCACCATGGTGTGGTGGGGGGTTCGAACCTAACCCTGACGGCACCTCTGCACTCGTCAAGAGTGTTGCCCGCTGCCGAGAAGCCGACCAAGTTTGGTGGAGCCGACTTTAAAAGATGGCAACAAAAAATGTTGTTCTACTTGACAACATTGGGGTTCATGACCGTGCTGTTGGAGAACGCACCTGCCCCTCCAAGTAACAACGAGGAGAATGTTGAAGTCCGAATAGCCTACAAAAATTGGCTTACTTCGGATTATTTTTGTAAAAATTCCCTACTTAGTGGACTAGATGATAGTCTATATAACGTGTATGCAAATGTAAAGACCTCTAATGCTATTTGGGAGGCACTTGAAAGGAAATATTGTACTGATGATGCAGGGACTAAGAAGTTTGTAGTCGCCAAGTTTTTGGACTACAAAATGGTGGACTCTCGACCGGTCATGAAGCAACTGCAAGAGTTCCAACTCATTGTCCATGACGTCCATGCCGAAGGGATGATTTTGCCCGATGCTTTCATTGTGGCAACCGTGATAGAGAAACTTCCCCCGAGCTAGAAGGACTTCAAGAGCTACTTGAAGCACAAGCGAAAGGAAATGACGCTTGAAGACCTTGTTGTCAAGCTCCGCATCGAGACCGATATGAGGACTCGAGATGGGAAGGGCAAAGCACCCGTGGAACCAAGAGTCAACCTTGCAGAGAAAGGTGGCAACTCCAACAATGTTAAGAGAGGGCATCCAAATAGTAACCCCAAGGGCAAGGGCAAGGTGCAAGCCCGCAAGTTTGAAGGGGATTGCTACAACTGTGGCAAGTCCAGCCACATGTCGAAGGACTACCGTAAGTCGAAGAAGAAGAGGGCTCGTCAAGCCAACATGTTGGAGATAACTGAAGCCGACATTGCGGCCGTTGTCACCGAAGAAGCTAATGTCGTGGAAAATGAAGGGAAGTGGTATATTGATACCGCTGCCACGGCACATGTTTGTGGTGACCGAAGCCGCTTCACCAAGTACAAGAGTTGCCAAGGGAGGAAGCTCAATATGGGAAATCAAGCCTCATCTGAGGTAGTTGGCTATGGTACTGTGGTGTTAAGGTTGAGCTCCGGCAAGAACCTTACTCTTGGAGAGGTGCTGCATATTCCCGACATCCGGAAGAATCTAGTGTCCGGCTCTGTACTAGTCAAGAGAGGTTTTAGACTAATTTTTGAGTCGGACAAATATATTTTATCTAAATTTGGTATGTTCCTAGGAAAAGGTTACCTGTCTGATGGCCTTTTCAAATTAAGTGTAATGGCAATTCGCCAAGAGCCCATTGAGGGCAAGAATAATGAAAAAGAAGCTACTTTCTCCTACTTGATTGAGTGTTCCGATTTATGACATTCTAGATTAGGACATGTTAATCTAAATGCGATAAAAAGATTAGTTAATCTCGATCTACTTAAAGTAAATGAGTTTAACAAAACCAAGTGTGAAGTTTGTGTTGAAGCAAAATTGGCTAAGCTGCAATTTCATTCTGTAGAAAGGAACACAAAACCTCTGGAACTCATTCACACTGACGTATGTGACTTAAAGTTTGTACAAACTAGAGGTGGGAAAAAGTATTTTATTACTTTTATTAATGACTGTACTAAGTATTGTAATCTTTATCTTTTAAGGAGTAAAGATGAGGCGATTGAAGCTTTTACTAACTTCAAAGCAGAAGCCGAAAACCAACTTGATTGTAAAATCAAAATGGTACGAGGTGATAGAGGTGGAGAGTATGTAGCTCCTTTTGAAGAGTTGTGTAAGACAAGTGGTATTATTCATCAAACCACTGCCCCCTATTCGCCTCAATCAAATGGTGTAGCTGAAAGGAAGAACCGAACTTTAAAGGAGATGATGAACGCTTTGTTAATAAGTTCTGGACTGCCCCGGTTCCGGTTCTGGTTCCGGTTCCGGTCCGCGTCCTTGGACTTGGATCTTGGCAATTGGTCCTTTGGGTGATCCGTGGGCTTGTCCGTTGGGCTTGGCTATTGGACTTGGCATTGGACTTGTGCGGACTTGTGTGGACTTGCCCAGTTCAACATTGGTGGCCTGATCCAGCGCTTGGTGCAGTGCTCCTGCTGCACCAGAGTATCTCTTTTTGGAAGTCTCTGAAATGAGACTGTTCAGTAGTCTCCACCTCTCCACTTACCACCCCCACGTCCTCCTGCCTTAATTGGCACAACAACTTTTCACTTGGGAGAAACAGCCTATAAATAGGCTAGTTGCATGGCATTTCAAAACACACCATTCATATCTTTTCTTCTGCATTTTAGAGCTTTAGTTGTCTAGCAGCTTTTGTCCTCGCCGGAAAAGTTCAGTTCGCCGGAGCTCGAAGATCTTGCGGTGCTGCAATCCTCGAGACGTCGTCGTTTCATCTTTGGGGACGATACACCAAGACCGAGAGCACTACCGGGGCGTATTTCGTCTTGCGGATAGAGGCTATCCTCGACTCGACGGTTTCTTCTGTTTGTTTTCTTTTTCCGACTTACCGGTTTACTTGTAATAGCAGCTTGTAATCCAACATCCTTGCCAGCAACTTTCTTTTTGGTTTTTCAACTTTCAAAAGTTGCATAATTCCTCTACACTAAAGAGCAATTAGAGAGGTGATAAAGCGAATATCTGCATTTTAGTTTGAAACGAAAGAAAGAATTTTATATGTATAGTAATGCATGTATGTATAGGTGTAGGTATATTTAATTTATCTGGTTAGTTTTTCTTGGAGGGAGTGTATGGATATCTGAATGTCTAATTCAGCAACTCCAAATTAATTAAAATCACAGAAACCCACGAAGCTTAAAGGAGAAAAATATGTTCTTTGTTAAAGAATATCAAAGAGGGATATGGGAATCTTCTTTTGCTGCCAGCTTTACTCAAGTGGGATGTAATAATAAGCCATCAAGTGGCCTGCGAATATGTGTGTATATGATCTAATACAATATTTGCGATTCCGATTTGGGGATTCTCTCTGATTAGGTCCAACTTCTTGCAATATTCACGTACGATGGGTTTTTTTTCTTTCTTTTAGCACAGAAGACAAGATACGCAGAGGTAATAGTCTGATTCATTGAATTGATGTGTTAAATTTGGAGAAAAAATTCGATTTTGATTTTTTTAATCTTATTCATTTTTTTTTCCTTTAATGTTGTTATGTTCGATTTTGGTCCTATAATTTTATGAAGTATTCAATTTTGATTCTTTGCCAAAAATTGTCAAACAAAAAAAGTCATCTAAACTACCATCTTCATTGGAACAATTTCCGTCCGGGACTAAAATCGAATACTTTCGAGGTACCAAAATTTACCACTTCGTAAAGTTAGTATAAGATTAAAATCGGACAATTTATGCATCTTGTTGATCTGTTTGTTAGATAGATGAGAAGAGAAGAATGAATCTATATTCACTTGAAACTACGTGCATTGACAAGTTTTTATAGGTAGGTTATTCGGGCCTCGTATTGGGCCATTTAGGCCCAATTTACTTTGTATGACTATCTTAGAAATACCAGCAAACCAAAAGAAAACCACATATACAGTGCACAACAAATGATAGATGTGATAGAAACCGGCCATCGATGAAGACAATGACAGCTTCACAGCCACTAATGCTATTCTTATGACTATCAGCGATGCATATCTTTAAACAGAAATTGTCAACAACAAACTGTCCACATTTACTAGATGCAATGGTTCAGACTTGAGTCCAAACTCCACCACACAGACTACGAAAAATAGGGCGATTTATAGTCTGCACGACGTATTGCTCCTCCCTGAAGATGAAGACAGATGAAAGTAGGAAACACTTGGCTTATGTATCTAATATGAATGTATGATATGGCACTTCCAGAACCATTCTTCTCTCAGTATCTATAATTCCTAGCTCCTCTAAAAAGTTTTCAGGTATATAATCGTACGTTTTCAGTATAAAACATGTTCTGGGTACATCTTTTACATTGTACGAAGAACACGGTATAAGAGATGTCCATTAAGCCATTCTCATGTCATGGAGAAAGATCAGTAAAGTCTGCTATAAATCATCTAGGCAACAAGGAAACTAAATCTATTAACTCACATTAAAAGGCAGAGTGGCATACTATTTCAACTAACGGGGGACTAATCTAAGTTATATAACCGCCTATAGTCCTACCTTGTCTCTTTACTCATCCACCCAGATTCTGATCAAATGACAGCTACTTCTTACCAGCCATGCATTTTGCATATAGTTCGCCAAATAAGAGAGATTCTGGACGCATAAAAGTTCTAGCACGAGTATCATACTGCAGGAAGTTGCATTGCAAAGGGACAAGATACACATTTCTCAGAGAAAATAGAAAACTGTACAAACTATCATCCCTGAACAAGGATCTAAGCATTCCTGTGATAACCCATGGATCACAACAAGGAAAATGGGTTCTATTTGTAGAAAGTGGTCGAATAATCCTATGCTAAATATGTAGGACAACATTAAGCATGTCATATTAGCAAATAATTAGCTGTGGTGAACCAAAAACATAAGCCTAGTCACGTACTCACATTATCAGCACCAGTCAATGACAGAGCTTTACAAACTAATTTCAGTGCCTCCGTTAGCCAATACGGTATATAGCATGTAACAAATGCCGGAGCAAATTAATTTCATTCACAAAAGCTTCAACAGTACATCATAAGCATCACTGATAAAAGTGACAACCTCTTGAGCTCCCAAATTCTAGATAACACCAACATAAGCTACTAAAGAGAAAAGAAGTAACATATTTATATATCTAGTCATTAATCTATTTTCAGCAGTACTATCATATCCTCGTTTGCATTAATAATATACCTCAACCAAGGAATCATTCCTCTCCAACCTCCATATCAACATCCCATCTACCTCTGCATATCAGATTCTTAAACAATCAGCTGCTGGTAACTCAAATGAAACCAAATTTCACACAAACAACGAGCATATCTCCAAGTTCTTATCATCAAATCCCCCTACAGTAATCTATCTTCACACAGTAACAATTGAGACAATATGAAAATATATGCATGAAAAACAACTTCAACTATATCAAGAAACATAAAATTAGAATGTAGTTCATACCAAGACATCATAATTCGATATGAATCAGCTGCAACTCCAACCAAATACATCCCAGGAAACACATTCTGCAGCAGAAGGGGAAAAAAAAAAATCAACAAAATCAGATGCAATCATCTCCATTTAATCTATATATCAAAACCAAAATCAACCTACTAAATTATATATATGAACAGATCTGAGTTTAATTTCGCATACATCGAGTTGTTTCTGAACATTCTTAGGCCATTTCTTCGGCCGGCGGGCGGGCTTGCCGCCGGTCAAGGCGTAAACATCCTCCTCAATTTCTTCCCTCGAAAGTGAAATCCAAACCTTCCTTTTCCGCTCAACGCCGCCGTTCTGCAGCCCCCCCTCCGCCATCCCCCGCAGCCGCTGTGACTTCAAGGCGTTAACGCTACACAGATTCTTCCCAACGCCGTTCAAGGCGACCGTTTCCTTGTTGGAACTCGACACCTTGACGACCTCCTTCCTCGGCCGCAACTTCCACGGCTTCCCTTCTCCATTCTCCTCCTCCACCGCCGGCGAGGCGAACTCCTCCCGCTGCGGAGCCGCCGTCGGCGGTTGCTGCTTGGAATTCGCGGTGGGATTCTCTGAGTCGGATTCGTGGCCGCGGCGGTGCTGATCAGCACAATCGCGGCGGCGGAAGCGGTGGTTGTGGGAGGCGGCGGCAGCGGCGGCGGCGGAGGGGGAGTTCTTGTGCGACCATTTGAGGTCGGGGAGAGAGAAGTTGTGCAATGGTTGCGATTTCGAAGGTGGTGGCGCCATCAGAACCACCGCATGAAGAGCCAAAACCCCCTTTTCGGATTTTTGTTCTCTTTTCGCGAGAATTATGACAAGTCCGCCGGATTCGAGAGCCGAGGGGGAGAAATAGGGGGAATGAAACAGAGGAGTTGAAGCTAAAGAAGAATTTGAGAGAGGGACGGGGGGAGAGGGCAGCGGACTATGCATAAATGGTGTGTTGTAGGCAATATGCGTTCAAGATGTACGGAGCTAGCTGTTGGTTTTTTAGTGAAATTTCTTTCAATTGAATTTTAATGTGGAAATATACACTGTTGACCAAAGCCAAAAAAAAAAAAAAAAATTTTGCCTTCCCCTTATAAAAAAAAAAATCTAGTCATTTTGTTTTCTTGCGGGCGCAGGCTGTCAAAAGGACCGATGGGGGGCCGATGGACAATTCTGAGGGCCGATGGTGACCGATTTCAAATGTACTGAGGGCCAATCGAGATCGGCCATCTTTAGGCCGACCTATTGGCCCTATTGAGAAAACAGAAATAATTGAATGGCCGATGGTGATCGGCCCCCCCTTCAGCCGAGACATCGGCCCTCGGAAAATAATAATCGTAAATAATTAACAATTTTTTTATTAATTTTTAAAAATAACTTTATTTTTTAAAAACGTAAAAAAAAATGAGGGTCGACGAGCCATCGGCCCTAATTCTTTACAAGCCGTTACATGTAACGGCCCGAAATTTACCGAAGGACCGAAAATAATTAAACTGTTTATTAAACGCGGGCCGATACCCATCGGCCCTCCCATCGGCCCTTCCATCGGCCCTGAGTCGCAGTAATTGAGGGCCGAATGAAAATAACCGTTGGCCGAAATTAACACTCATTTTCTACCATATTTCGGCGAAATTTCACCAACTTTCTCCACCACAATCGCCGGCCACCGTAGTCCGCCGCTCATCGACCCGAAACGCCGCCGCCGAAAATAGCGGCGAAACCGCCGCCGATCCCCTTTGAAACGCCATGTCTTCCGGTGAAATTGAGGTTCGTAATTCCGATTCCTTGGCCCTTCCATGTTAGAAACTATGAAATTCATGTTAGAAACCACTTTGAGTGAATTAAATTGTCGATCTATGCGAATTCATGTTCAAATGTAGAAGTGCCTTTTTTTGAATTGTCGATTTATGCCACGAATTGTGATTAAATTTGATTGATAGACGAAATTTATGTTGAAATTGGGTTGGGTTTACATTGAAATATCCAATTTTTGATGACATTGTTGAAAATTTGGAGAGGATTCGAGTGTTAATTGGCTGGAAATTTATGAAACTGGGGCCGATGGGAGGGCCGAAGGCAGGGCCGATGGAGAAGACAGTTCATCGGCCCTGCCTCGGCCGAACTGTGTTGAATAGGCCGTCGGCCCCGGCTGGCCTTGGAGGCTTCGGCCCCAAGGGCCTTCGAGCCTTCGGCCCCGGCTGGCCTTAGACAAATCGGCCCTCCATCGGCCCTTGTTCGGCCCTTCCATAGGCCCTCGTTCGCCCCTTATTTATTCGTCTTAACTAATTAATTCATTTTTTTGTACATCTTGCAGCCCGCTTATATCCGACTACCGGTTAGACAAAAGACCACAAAAGTCACGACATATTGGAGAGATGGTCTACCCGAACTATTAAAAAACACTCTTGCTAGACGGGGGGGTAGTGACCTAGTCCGTCGGACATTTGCTGAGTTGGAGGAAGGGCAAAAGTTCGATCTTAGCTTTGCATTAGCTCATGTGCTATGAGGTGCAGGCACCGCCCGAGGAGGCTCGTTTTTACATATCCGGACGGGAGCTTAGATTTTTGCAGTACGAGTATGCACTCGTAATTGGCTTATTTTTCGGTGCTTCTACTTTCGATACGAGGCAGCTCGTGCCCCTGTAGAGTCTGGAGTATACATGAGACTCACAAACGGGAATCCAGTAACAGGAGACGATCTGCTAAATTTATGGAAAAATGACAAGCTCGGCGACCTCTCCGAAGACGATTATTTGAAGGTGGCTAATGTGTTGGCACTGATGTGTTTTTTCTTCGCACCTACCGACACGAAGAAGGTCGAGACCTAGATGTGGGTTCTTGCTGACGATGTAGATGCGTGGAACGATTTTCCATGGGGATCATACACATACAATGTCCTCCTGCACTACATGAGCTTTGCACCGAAGCGAGTCGATGTAGTAAAATCGAAGTATAATATTTATAGGCCAGTTTGGGCTCTTCAGGTACAAATTTTTATTTTATAATTTAAATTTTTCTAATTTTTATATTTTATACTTGTGCTGATCTTTAATCGTATTGTAGATCTGGGCATATGAGGCGATACCAGATTTGGCCCGGCTGTGTGTATGCCTTATGAATGACGGTGGTATGCCCCGATGTGTGAAATGGGTATTTGTCACGCCACCAGATACGGAATGGATTAGTTTCTTTGCATTGCCGGTAAGTAACATTTTAAATATTTATGAATAGATACGGAACGTATTATAACCTATTTTTTTAACTTTTCGAACAGATGGAGACACCGCCCCATGAGACTCTTACGCCCACTCCCGAGGAGCAGCTATCGGAATACTGGAGAAGGGTGATTGGAGAGAATCCGATCGGTGTATCTTTTCCTAGATCGACCCCCGTACAGCCGAGACGAGTTAATGAAGAGGGCAGTGTACGGGATCCTTCGCCGGCTGCACAGAAGAAAAAATTGAAGAAGAAACGTGCACCGGTGGAGGGTGAGTCATCTGGGCCTCGGAGGGATGAAGATTCGACTTTGCCCACGTATGACAGAATGATCCGGTCCATAGATGAACGGTTCCAGCAGCGCGAGACTGAGTTGTTAGAAAAAGTGGATAAGCGGTGGAAGGAGAACGAGGATCGGTTCTTCAAAAAAGTGGGGAAGTTGTTAAAAAATGTCTTCGGAGCCGGCAAGGGTCCAGTTCTACGTGGGACGTAGAGAAAATTCTGAATGAATCGTCCGAGGAGTCATCTGCACCACGGCCGCCACCACGGGGGAGGATTGTCACTGTACATGAGTGGCCCAGCTGGAATGAAGATGCCGAACAACCACAGGCAGATGTGGAAGATACGACGAGTGTCGATGCAGATCCCTGGGATGTGGCTGCTCGAAAGGCTAATCGGGGCTATGATCAGGGGCGGCATATCATGTACGAGGAAAGGGATGTTTGGGTCCCGAAACGTAGGGAGCCACTCCCTTATACGGCTCCACGGTCTCCACCACCTGTACAGGTAGCTTAACTATTCAAATTTAATTTTTTTTTCATTTGACCATGAGTTTTTGTCCAAAATGCAGCAACATGAGTCGGTCGTCATGGACTTATTTGATACGCAGCATGTACAACGGCTGTATGATAGCCAACCGCCGGAGCAGCTAATTGTACAAACCACTGAGGTCCAAACATGATTTTAAGTTATATATTTGAGGATTTTTTTTTAATACATGTTATTTGCAGCCCATAGTGAGCCGCCGACCCAATCCTACTGGAGCTCCACACATGTTTGATCCCGCGGACGCATTGAGAAGAAATTTTGAGAATTTCATGAAAATGGAAATTTCTGCCAATGTCACGCTTTCGCAGCACGAGCTCTCGCACGGCTTTTTCAAGAACCTTTTGGATACACACTACGACATGGGCCACGCAATGCTTGATTTGTACATATGCTACCTCCGGCAGAGGCTTCAAGACAAAGATCGTGATGTGTCGTCTACACCCGATTCACGCTATACCGTCATAGCGGCTTCGTCAGTGTTCGTAAATATATATATATATATATATATATATTTTTTTTTAAGATATAATGTGTTTGTTTTTAATGCTCCTGCTAATGTGTATATTTTATCACAGACGTCTTTAGCCGAAGCTTGGACTTCGAAAATATTTGAATCCGATAACGAGTTTCATAAACGGTATGAGTTGAACTATAATGAATGGATCCCTGCACAGGGTTTAATGGATGCCGTTTTTGGAGCGGATACGGGATAAATCAGTTGTACAGTTGTGGTCCGCAACCCATTTAACAACCTTCGAACACGTCTGACCTCTACAGTATGCCCGTAGCTCGAATGGACAATCAACACTTCTTCTGCACAAATATTCCAAACGGGAAGCACTCGAACGTTGTACTCTAAAATCCGTACCGTTTTCCAAATGGAATAGAGCGACAGCAGCATAAAGTTCGTCTTTCGAGCTAAACATCAATCCTGCTTGCAAACTTCCGTCTACAACAGTAATCAAGTTCTGCGCCGCTACTGAATCGGATACATCAAGGGGAACAACAGGAAGTAGCCAGTTGCTTGTTGCTTCTGTGTTGTCGTATACAGTCTCGTCATTTGTTCGAGAACGATTGACTGGAACTAGCAAAGACATAAGTTGACTTACGCCACCCTCCCTCTGAATCCATGCAGCAAAATCTTATAACGAACAAGTAATCAAGGCAGAAGGAAAATCTTCATCCTCATCATCATCAGATGATGAGTCCAAATCCGCCTCACCATCTGAATCCGTCTCCACAAGAACATTCCTTTGGGGAGCCCGTCCGCCATCATTACTTCTACTTCCTTGCCTAGTAAACCAATTAGGACCCCCGAAATTAGAATTATCTTCGGGAAATTGATTCGGGTTCGGAACACCAAATTGAGGATTTTGCACTTCAGGATACACAACAAACACAACCGGCTCTATGTCGATAGAGCACAGCCGCATAAGATCAGTATCATGGCCCAGAATAGCCTTTATCATCCTGCCGGTTCGTCGGGAAGCAGCAGTATAATAAATGAAGTAGTTGAACGGAAGGGAATAAGCAGTGAGCCAACGATCAATGTTTTGTCGAAGATATTCGAGAGAAATATTGTTTGAAGGAATGTAAACCATGAACTCATGGCCACCGACATAATTCGACTCTGCATCGAATTGGCCGTTCAATTTCACAATAATTGATCAAAAATCGGTCATTTCTCTCAAATTTAGTTTGAAGAATTGAGAAGAGTGGAAGTGAAATGAGGAAATTTTTCGGTGATTCAACCAAATCGGTCATTCTACGTCTTATAAGAAAATTTTCTGTAAATTTTCACGTGAAAATCGAAGTCTAGTACCCATTTTACCATAGGCCCACCATCGGCCCCCCATCGGCCCCCCCATCGGCCCTCATTAACGTGCATGTGCATGTCATATCCGACTAGTCATTTCAGCAGATAAAGCTGATTTTAAACTGCACCTCCCACATGTCGTAGATCGGCCCTCCATTGGCCCCCATCGGCCCTCCATCGGCCCTACTGCACGTTTGCAGGAAAAGCCTTCCAGGTGTCTTGTCCAATCCCGTGTCGAATCCCGTTTCGAAGAATAGGATTAGGGCCGATGGATACCCTCCTTCGGCCCCGATTATACTGGGTCGGCCTATGGGATGTTCGGCCTTCGACCTTTTTTCTCTCGGCCGATGGCGGTTTGGGCCGACGGACACCACCCATTCGGCCACCTATCGGCCCTCAGAGCCTATAATTTCAACATATCACTTTAAGTGGCTCGACCGATGGGGAGAGTTCGGCTTTTTTTCCTCAAGGCCGATGGGGGGCCGATGGACTCCCCCAATGGCCCTCTCATCGGCCCAGCGCCGTATAAAGACAAAATGACTATATTTGTGTTTTGTTTTAGTTGAGGGCTATTATTGTTTTTCGATTTAAACTATTTGGCTACTGCTGCCAAAGCCTCAAATTTAATTGTACTTTACTCTTTTCAATCTATCATATGATTATAATTGAAATGTATATTAGAAAAATAGTACAAAAAATTCAACATGTTGTTGCACATAAGGTCAGATAAATTTGAGATAACAAAATTGGGAATGAGTTGGATTAATGAGTCAAATCAAAATGTTAAGTTAGGAATTGCGGTGTATCATCAATTTTACTATTTGAATATGTATAAAAGGATAAACAAATTATATTTTTTTGATAGTAACCACATTACTAATTGCACCACTAATTACACCCAAGTAATCAATTATGCGTTTGCTAAAATAGAAAAGTAGAGGTATGACCATCTAACTATTTTGATATATATTAGAATTAAGTTAGTCATTCCTTCAAAATAACTCATGCCGGAAATGTTATCGAATCTTACAATAAGATGGGATAATTATCAAATCGATATGAAAATAATAAGATATAAACTTCTATAAAAAAATCGTAATCAAATTGCAAGTGATTAAAATGGGTCTAATTATTATCTTTGTACAATTTGATCCACAACAAAATCTTTTGTACAATCAAAATAAAGATAGAAAAAGTTTTCATATTACACAAAAAAAAATTGATTATAATCAAATTATATTACCCATTTTTTTCCTTTAGGAGCCTGAATTTAAGTCTCATGATCCATGAAAGACCCAGCCCGAGACTACATCTGGGCCGGGTCTCGTGCTTCTTCCCCGCCCGGATAAGAACCCGGAACAACAGCGATCTTTCTCGCCCCATAATACATTGGCTGAACCGCATTATCATTGATAAAACGAGTAGGCATTTCATACGGCCTCACACCCGTTCCATACATGTGATTCATACCCGGATAACCGATTGGTACTTGACCCGTCGAATACAGGTATGATTGCATAATCTGTGCCCGGCTCGGAACCGAAGCACTTGCCGCTTGAACCTCATGACTAGCCGACACGTAATATACGGCCGGCATGGGCTGAACCGGCGGGTTCGGATAATGCCAAACGGGTCCTCCGGGATGCCCGGTTTGTTGAGTGAGCATTTTGTCAATTATAATTTCACCCTCCGCGAACTGAACCGGGCTAACGGATTTGGTTTTCACGGGCGGGAGATCCGGGATTACTTGCAAGTTAGGTGGGGCCAGGGATGAGGACGTGGAGCAGAAAGGCGACGAGATAACCGGGGCGGGCGAACCCGGATCCGACATCGAAACGTTGTCGTTCAGGAGGTTTTTGTTCTTGATTCTGGTGCTTTCCTTCGAAGCATCATCGGGATGATCGAGTCCGAATAAATAATCCGGCACTTCGGAGACGATCGACGACACCTCCGACCGGCCGCGCTCGAGAATCTGGCCGGCGGTTGATCCGCCGTTGAGGACGTCTAGGAACCAGTTCTCGCGCTTAGCGGAACCGTCGAGGAGCGAGTTGATGCTAGAGGCTCGGGAGTCGTTGTTGTTATCGATCGGGAATAGGAAGAGGCGAAGCCGAGCCGATTTCTGGCTCTGGCTGAGCCGATCGTACTCCTCCATCATGTTCTCGACGTCTTCATCCGCCGTGACGGTGATTAGCGCGTCGAGGTCTTCACTGGGGAGCTGGTACTTTATGCTTATATTGGTTGTACCTACCGAATATACCAATTAAATACTAAAAAAATTCGGGCAGAGAGAGGGGGTTTCAACTTTCAATTCAAAATTCAAAGTTGAAATCAACATCAAAATCCAGAAAAATTTATTCGTAATCCGATACCTGAGAGTTTGGAGAGCTTGGATAGGAGGGCCGAGAAGGTGGTGTGGCGGTGGACGGCGACGATGCGAGTATCTCCGCCGAAGTAGCGGAGCTGGTTGTCATGAGGGCGGGGGAGGATTTTCCCGCCGAAGCTGCACATGAAACGGACGCGCGGCAGCTGAGAAAAGCTGGAGTCGTCATGAAGGTCGGAGCGTGGAGTGGACGCGACGGAGTCTGCGGCGTTGGAGTCGAGATCGGGGGCCGGAAGGGGATGATGCGAGGCCATTAATTGAGAAATAAAATTTGGTTGCTAGAGTTAGAGAAATGGTGAAGAGAGAGAGAACCAGAAGCACAACTGTTCTGAAGAATGTCTTTTGTCAGTGCTTGGGTAATTTTAAAACGGACGTGGCCGTCACGTTTACAGCGTCACAGACCAATATAGTAATTATTTTTTCAACTCAAATTATTATCTCTAATTTATAATACTCTATTTTCCATTTCTTGTCCACTTCTTTTACGCACCCTTATTTGATCATGCTGATTTTATATACTCCCTCCGTCCCATTATTCTTGTCCAATTTGCTTTTTGCACGATTTTTAAGGAGAGTTGTTAGTTGTGTGTAGATTGGTATAAAGTTGTAGGTCCCACAAAAAAGTTGTGTGTAATAATTTGCTAAAAAAGGAAAGTGGACAAGAATTGTGGGACGTCCCGAAAAGGAATAAGGGACAAGAATTATGGAACGGAGGGAGTAATAAAAGTGAGAGTTTTTTATAATTATTTATTAATTATTTAAAATTAATTTAATAAAGATGTAAGATTCGTATAATTATTTATTATTAATTTAAATTAATAAATGTATGAAATTTATTGTCTTATTTAAAAATTGAACACGTGAGATGAGACAATTCAAAAATGAATACTGAACAAGTGTAATAACAAGAGTGAGTAATAAAAATTTTGTTCTTTCAAGAAATTGTTCAAACAATTATATAAATAATTCAGATAAATAATTAGATTTTGATTATGTAATAGATTAAGGAGTTATTTATATGAAAACGAAATAGATAAAGAGGCATCTAATGTCAACTATGCTAATACTATAATGTTAAGCTTAAGCGACATGGATATTGATATCAATAATTGATTTATTAGACCTAATTTCTTAAATTAATTGTTTACTTCAAATGATTTAGACATAATATTCATGAGGTGGCAAGTTGTACAAGCTATACACTTTGTAAAGTTCGATTTGAAAGTAACCTACTTCTTTTAGTACTAAAATCATTTGATTATATGAGTTTCTCAAACTGTATTAGCGACTCTGAATTCCACTTAATAAATTAAAATTCATAGTTCAATTAGTCGACCGGCGAATCGGCTGACGAGCCTATTTTTAAAATGAATTATACAAATAATATGTATTGTGTTGTAGATAAGATTTACTCTATATAAGATAATCATATCTAAACTCTAGCAACATATCTTGTACTCTATAAATAAAGGTCTTCACCCTCAAAATAATACACATCTTATTCTCGTTCTCTATTATTCTTGTATTCTTTTTAGTTTATAACACGTTATCAGCACGAAGAAACTCGCCTCACGAAAGCATTCCGCTAAATTGTTGTCGAAGCCTCACATGTAATTAGATCTAAAAGAAAAGGTACCATAGCCTTTCTTATAACCTTTTGTTCTTAATTAGATCTTCAATATATAGTTTTGAAATCATTATGCAATTTTTTTTTAATTATAAAATAATGGTATGATTAAGTAATCATTTTTATAAGTGTGAAGACATAAGAACTTTCATTCTTCGATTCGGATACAACATGATATCTAGTATGATCCATTTTAGTTCGATCTCTGATATTGATATAATTGTTTTCCTAGAAGTAGCACAATATATTAATATTCCTAAAGAATATTATATGCTCTTGAAGAGCAATTCAAAAACATGTTTATAAGTTGAATTGATGCTCCAGACCAGAAGTAGCACAATTAATAATCCATGAGAGATTATTATATGCTCTTATAGAGCAATTCATCGGCTTTGAATATTACATGCTCTTGAAAAGCAATTGGAAAACATATTTTCAACATGTTGCTCCAGAAGTAGCACAATTTAATATTCCTATAGAATATTACATACTCTTGAAGAGTTATTAATATTATTGTAATAACTATGTACTTAAGATTTTTTTTCCTTTCTAAGTTTTTTTCCAAAGGATTTTCTTAGTTAAAGTTTTTAACGAGACATCCAATGCAACACACGAGTAAATGAGTCATTGAGATTGATTCATAAAAGAGTCAACGCAACACATGATCTCCAAAAGAGTGGCGGCATCAACATCCAGCAAATTCGCTCAAGTGACAATCTAGCGGATTCTTTTACAAAGCATTACCAACGTCAATATTCAAGAAATTGGTACACAAGATCGATATGCGCCGACTCAAGGATCAAGAATGACTATATTGAGGTGGAGCAGCTGTACTCTTTTTCCTTCGACCAGTTTTTATCCCAATGGTTTTTCTGGCAAGGTTTTAACAAGACAACAATTTATGTTTAGGGATTTTTCCTTCAACCAGTTTTTATCTCATTGGGTTTTTCTGGCAAGGTTTTAACGAGACAACAATTTCTATTTAGGATGGTCCATCAAGGGGATTGTTGTAGATAAGATTTACTATATATATGATGGACGTATCTAAACCCTAGCAGTCTATCTTGTAATCTATAAATAGAGGTCTCCAGCATCAGAATAATACACATCTTATTCCCGCTCTCTATTATTCTCGTATTATTTTTAGTTTATAACATATTGGATAAATTTAGTTCCCCAACTAAAATTATATTTCAATTAATTTGTGCAGTGAAACGTCTTAATAAATCAAAATCAACCAAAATGATAATAAATGTGGTCCAATTTACTGAAAAGGATTATTACTTTTTTTGGAACTAGTTCATAAATGAATTTATTTGAGTATCATTTAACATAATAAAATAAAATAGTTTATTGGTGAGTTGAAATAAAATTTAATTGAAATACGTTATGATGAAGTAAAAGGGGAAAAAGGAAAGGGACAGACGTGGGAGGAGATGCTGTGGGCCTTGTGGCGGCGAGTGGCGGTGGTCGTGGGGTAGTGGTCGTGGGACTGAAGAAACTAAACCCAAAGATTCCAACTGTCATAATATTTGAGTAGGATGACGTGGCTTCCAATTATTTTCAATGAACTGAGAGGATTTAAGAGGAGTGTGGAGTTAAACTGACAAAAATAGTCTCAAACTTTATGTTTTTATGAATTTTGTTCTCAATTTTTTTTGACCATAAACTTCTTGTTTTTTGTGATTTTAGTTCTACCGTTAGATTTTTCGTCAATTTAACTGTTAATTCAATTTTCTTTTTTTAAATGAAAAATTGAAAGGCAAAATCGGAATGTTTATTTACATGGACCAAAATTACAAATGAATAATTATTTGAGACCTATTTAGCAAAATAAAACAATTTAAGGATTGATTTCACAAATTTTAGACAAATAAGCTAATTGCTTCGTATCGACGATATTTTGCATTAAATTTTTGATTTTCATATAACTTTATTGCTTCTTAACAAATATAAGCTAACGAAGACTTCGTACCAATATAAACAACTTTTAATTCGAAATGCAAAATATATACTGTGAATTAACCATTAAAAAATAAAGCTATTATCACCCAAATTTTTTACTTCAAAATAATCATTTAGTGCATAATATTTACTTCAAAATAACTAGAATACGAGGAGAATTGCGAATCTGCAATTGATGAGCTCGCTGACGAATTGCGAGATGAGGAGGCCGACGGCGAAGAACATGCATTGGAGCTCGTGGCGCAAGAGGAAGTGGGAGACTAATCCGCTGAAGCTGATGAAGACGGGGACGAAGGAGATCCAGACGAGGAAATGGTCGAGCTGATCGTTGCGCTGGTACCAGACGTGAGTTATGGTTACGGCCTTCAATGGCGGGTGGTAGTGTTGGGGATTCATCAAGGCAGTTCTATGCAGCGAATGTGAATACGAGACTAACCTTATTTGCATTAGTTTTTTGGCTTATTATAGTTTTTGCAAATAAAACTAATATCTTCTGTAAATTACGAACTGATACATATTTTCCTCGTATTCTATTATTCATCACAAATTTTGAATTAAATTTTGTTTATAATATATTATTCATCGTAAATTACGAACTGATACATATTTTCCTCGTATTCTAGTTATTTTGAAGTAAATATTATGCTCTAAATGTTATTTTGAAGTAAAAAATTTGGGTGATAATAGTTTTGTTTTTTAATGGTTAATTCACAGTATATATTTTGCATTTCGAATTAAATGTTGTTTATATTGGTATGAATTCTTAGTTAGCTTATATTTGATACGAAGCAATAAAGTTACATGAAAAATTGAAAATTTAATGCAAAATCTCGTCGATACGAAGCAATTAGTCTATTTGTCTAAAATTTGTGAAATTAGTCCTTAAACTGTTTTATTTTGCTAAATAAGTCCAAAATCATTCATCATTTGCAATTATGGTCTATGTAAATAAAAATTCCGATTTTGCCTTTTCAATTTTTTATTTTTTTTTAAAAAAATTGAATTAACGGTTAAATTGACTGAAAATCTAATGGTATGACTAAAATCGCAAAAACAAGGAGTTGAAGGTCAAAAAAACAAGAAAAAGCTTGAGGACAAAATTCTTAAAAACGTAAAGTTTGAGGACTATTTTTGCAATTTGCCAAGTGTGGATGCGTTGGTCCCGAGATTAAACATTCAGGTGTAAGGGGGGGTGAATACACCTGAAAACAATTTCTGAACTTTAAACGCGAACAGTCCTTTTCAGGAGAGTGCCGTACTGAACAAGTTCAGTAGACCAAATAAGTTGTTCTGAATCGCGTGGCAGAGTGACTGACTTCACTGAGGCCTGCTAGCTGACTTGAGTCAAAATTCAGTACTGTTCAGCTAAAGTTCAGTAAGTGCGGAAATGTGTAGGCCCAAATTTAGTTGAGTTAGAAAACGTTTTTAAGAAATCAGTTTTAGTATATTAGTGCGATCGATTAAGCTTTGCTGAAACTCAGTTGAATGATTTTAGAAATATTTTCAGTATGAACAGTAATCAATGCAACAGTAAAAAGACAGAACACAAGCAATTTTAAAGTGGTTCGGATCAAACAATCCTACGTCCACTGTCCCGAAAGATCAGGAAGCTATTTTATTATACTGAGTTAGTCTCAGTCGGTTTGTGCACTGGACAAACACTGGTCTTGAGATTTATACTGAGAAAGTCTCAGTTTACAAGGTATCAAACTAAAATATTTGACAAACTCTCCAACTATGAAGGAGTCCTTTACAATAAGGATCAGTTCAGATATGAACTCCTTCGTCTAAGCTATGGATAAGATCTACTGAGCTTAGGTTAGAGGGATAGGGAACGAGAAAGTGGCTTCTAGAACAATTAAGTATGGACTTGGGTTAGTATTCAATCGTTTGGATACTAGAGGCTTTATGATCTGGTTCAGCTTGGTTCCCTATGAGCAAGTATGTCGCCTTTCGTCGGATATTACTCTATGAAGTTCTTGCGGAAAGCTTAAGTCGTTTTGAGTTGCTCGTGAATGCTCGTGTGTTCTTCTCTGTTCGGTACGTGAGCTTCAATTTGAAATCATCCCTCTATTTATAAAGCATAGACATGGATAGATCCGTTGGAGACGACGATCCATGTGTCTCTCTCTTTTGGGTAGCTAACGGCTCTTTCAAAGATGGTAGCAGAGTCCTTTCCCTCCATTTCTGGAAAGTTGTTAACTTGCAGCTTTAATCAGAAAGTAGACAATTGACCGCTCGTCATTGGTCGAGGCTGAAGAAAGTAGGTGAGACAGAACAGACTTCAAGGTGGATCTGAAGCTGACTTCTCTATACCTCGTATGACTCTACTGATTTGACTTAATAAATCCTGACAGTCAGAAGACTGTCCAGCCGTTGCTGAGTCTGATCTATAGTCAGTAGCATACTCCTGCTGAGTCTGCTCTACTGAAGATCAACTCTGAGTTCAGTGAACTACTCCTACTGAGTTCAGTTCCACTGACTCCTTTCAATATACTACTCATGTTGAGTCCAGTATTACTGAGTCTTCTTCTTCTGGTACTGAGGCTGATAGTCTGCTGAAGAACCAGCGGATAGAACTGAGCGCCTGAACCAAAATGAAGAGTGTCTACTGAGTCTGAAACTCTCAGAGACAAAACAACAAATTACAACGGAATGGTTCATCAGTCAAAGTAGGGTTTTGGGATCTTTAAATCTTCAGAGCACTAGGCTACTGAGTTATCTCCCAACAATTTGTGGAGGGACTGAATCATCTCCCAACATTTTCCCCCTATTTCCCAAAACCTAACACTATAACTATCAGAAACAGGGCTCCTTACAAATATTACTAGTAGAATCAGTGAAGTTGTTCTTCAAGTTCTAGACTACTGAGGGAATCAGGGAAGAAATATCAGATCCTATACAGAAAACTAACAGCAATTTCCCCCTTTCTAACAACAATTTCCCTCTATAAGCAATCTAACAAACCAGAAACCAACAAGATAAGAACTGACAGATAAATATTCAGTGAGTGTGTGAGTCAGTAATCACTTGAGTGATTCTGAGTGTTAAGCACAAAAGAAACAAGGCCATGTAGACAATAAGGAATTGTCAGGGCTGAATAACAGTGATGTATTATATATGGAGAAATATCAGTACAGTACATCAGACTTGCTATTCTAAGAAAGAAAGAATAGAAATACAAGAAGCTATCTATCATTTCTTGAACTGCTGAATCCGATCTTTAAGGTCCTTTGGTTTTGCTTCAGGGAGTGGCAGTCCATACATTCTGTAAGTGACCCTTCTTAGCTTCAATGTCTCAGGCATGTCAGCAGGCTCATCCTCATCTAACTGCTTGGCTTGAGCAGCATCCTTGATTTCCTTTTCAATCACCCCATAGTGTACAGAACCATCAAGCTTCAGTGGGGGAGGCATAAGTCTTGGAGCTGGGACCCTGACATCAATCTTATCAGCTATGGCCTTCTAGACTCTTGCATAAATCTCTAGATCAGTCTTCAGAAGCCATTCAGCAAAGGCAATGCACTTGTGCATATCAGGCTAGTATCTCCTGAAGTAGAATCTCTTGATATAATCGGCCTTCTGTGTCTCCCACTTCTGAGTCCGTTCCCATGGCATCCAATCATCAACCCTGGGCCATCAGTGGATTTTGAGGTCTGTAGGCTTCCTGAGTCTTCTATACTTGTAGGGAATGTCAGCTTTCTCATGTATCCTCTGGCTTGCTTCCTTCTCAGCCTTAATCCTCAGAGCTTCTAGATCAGCAAGTCTGAGCCTTTCTCTTGCTGCTTCAATCTGCCTGGCTTCAACTCCTTTGTCTAGGTACCTTTCCATCTGATCCCATAGTTCCTGCATCTCTTGCTCTTGAGCCTTTGAAGGGACATAGGAAGGCACATGTTCTTCTTCCTCTGAGTCAGTAGGTGTTGAAGATTTTTCTTTTGAAGTACCCTGCTGACCAGATTGCTGCTGATGCTGATCTCTTTCTTTTTCTTTTTCTGTTTCATAACTTAGCTTCAGATTTCTCGGAGGCAGCCTTGTCCCAGGCGTCCTTCCCCCTGCTGGAGTCTTTGTTTTGCCTTTGGCTGACTTTTTCTTTAGCTTGTTGGCAGCCTCAGCCTCGGCTATCTCCCTAGCTAACTTCTCATCAGCTGCTATCTGAGCTTCTTCCTCGGGAGTGATGAATCTTTTAGTTCCTTTCTTTTTGGGAGGAGTAGGTAGCTTCAGTACCTTCTTTCCTTTCCCTTGCACTGGAGGAGGTAGAGGTACTTCTTCCTCTTCTGAATCCTCTTCCGCATACTCAGCAATTTCCTTAATGATGTCGCTTGGAGTCTGAGTTGCTTGAGTAGCAGAATCCTTGGGTTGTTCTGAGCCACTTGAGCCAGTCTCAGCAAGCACTACAGCCCCTGCTGCTGAGACACCCTGAGCCTCACCCTGTACAGTCTGAGTAGTGGGACCAGTGGAAGCAGATTGCTGAATCTGAGTAGCTCCTGCCACTGTCCTTACTCCTTTTGGTACTCTAAGTACCTTCTCCTTTCCTTCAGGTACTTTCTCCTTTCCTTCCCCCTTTTTGGCATCAGCAAATAAACCAGGGGTGAGAATTTGTACCTTCTTATCCAGACTTTTGTAGGTTGTAGCAAGATCGTCCAAAGCATATTGCAGCTTTACAAGCCTCTCATGTAGCTCATTCCTCTCATCAGTTAATTGCTCGCTGTACTTCTTGTGAGAGTTCTCCATCTCAGTCTGAATGTCCTGCAACTTATGATCCACTTTATCTTCCATGGCCTTCTGAATGGTTTGGAGTCTGAGCTCGGAGGCCTGAGAGATAGAAGAAATGAATGCAGTATGAGCTGACTGGGCTGCCTTGTATTCTTCCAGAAGTTTAGCTTGGCCAGCTTCCATCAGCTTCAGTTGCTCTTCGAAGTTGGCTCTTTGAGTGGCAAGTGCGTCGGTCAGTATAGTTGATAAGTCAGGGGCAGGTGTGTTCTGGATCGAAGTTCTGAGCCCCTTTATCTCTGCACTCCGAGCCTGGTGGTCTGTCTTCACGTCTTGTGGACGGCACGGGCGAGGAGTCTATTCTGAGTGCCTTGACTCCTCAGTGCCCTGGCCACTGACTTCGAGCGTCGGCTTTTAGGGCTGGGCGCTACCTCGAACGCAGACTCCAACAATAGTTGTGTTGGTTCTGCCGTCTTTGAGGCACCAGCCGCCGACTGGACTGGAGTAAGGATGCTGAGTGGTGGTTTAGCAGTAGTAGTGGGAGCATCCTTGTCCAGTTGAGTTCCCTCATCAGGCTTCTCAGGGCCTGAATCACGGGGTGGGTCCTGATCATCAGGATCATACCCATCTGAGGGCGCCGTTGCTGAGGTGGGTTGACGGTCGTTCAGCATGGCGAGAACGGCTGCCCTCAGGTCGTCTAAGGAACAAATATCAGAAGGCTCTGAGTAGCCTATCTTGTTCCTTATCATCAACTCCTCTTCGTGGAGTTGTTCGCATGAGTGGTGCTGGATCAACTTGTTCAGTATTGACCACTCCTGGAACCTGATTAGTGTGTGGAGCCTAGCCTGCCTCGCCAATATAATCAGATCTGCATGGCTGGCTATCTCCGGAATATGTTCAGAAATCTCTTGGGAGGCTCTTGATTGCAGAGCAGACGCCTCCATCCCGATTGATTTTGATTCAGAAGCAGTCTCTGAGTCTTCAACCTCTATCGGAGACTGTTGCTTCTCAGCAGAAGGAATGCTGCTGAGTGGAGGGATATCCAAGGGGCTCTGAGTAGTAGGGATCGGTTCAATCTCTATCCCTTGGTCTACTGTTTTGCCTTGTTCAGTGGAGACGACATTCTCCACTGACACGGTCTTCTCTGAGGACTCAGCCTCGTCTCTTAGCTGCAAAGGCGGTTCAGCTACGACCTCAGTGACTTTCTTCAGTCTCTTGGTCGGTGTCTTGGGAGTAGACTTAGGAGGTGACCTCTTCTTGGAAGGTGTTGAGGTCTTCTGAGGCCATTACCCAATTTATTGAAGGACCGCTGCCCTGCTCTAAAACCTTACTTTGTTCGGATTGAAGTAAAGCTTATCAGTATATACTACGTGGTCAGCTCCGCATAAGTCTTCTATCATGAGTGATAGCTTTAATCCGTATAAGAGCTTTCCCTTCACGGCTAGGCGGTTGGATGTTCTGTCAAACTTGGCGGCCTAAGTCATGAATTCCTTGAGAAAGAACTCAGTCCAGTTGATCTTGGCATGATCGTATATGGCCATCATCAGCTGAATCTTCGGCCTCGATACTTGATCAAAAGAACCGGCCTGACTCGTCAGTAGCTGAGTGACGATGTAGGCGAGAGCTCTGAATTGTGGGAGCATGGCGTTCTTTGGGAAGGCTGCTCTGAATGTTGTAGGCTTTCCGTAGAAAGTCTCTAAGTACTCGTCCATAAGGTCGTCTTTGTATCCCACCGTACTGAATCCTTCATTTGGAAGTTTGAAGCTACGCTAAAGAGCTTCCTTAATGGACATCGTCTTGATTTCTGAAACAACATGGGAGGGGTCTCCAATCATATGAGTGACAAATCTGCATCTAATGTCTCCTTCAACAGACTCTGAGTTCAAGTACAACTCAGCAATTTGGCGCGGGAGGAAGTACGACGGCTTCCTTGACAGAAAACCCTCCAAGCCTGTCGCTCTGAGCGCATCAAAGATCTCTTCCATGAAGTCAAGATCGCAGGCATCGAACTCCATCATTGGTTCACACCAGACGCGATCCTTCTCTAGGTACTCTTGCATATCCAGGGGAACACTTACGTATGATCCTGCCATGATTTATATTCTGCAAATGAAAAATATCAGTATCGAATGGAAAATATTATAAGTATCATATACGATGTTGAATAATCATTAAAGATTTACCAAAGAGTTTCTGAGCTTTTGAGATAGAAATTTGCAAGTAAACGGAGGCTATTCTCAGAAAATCTAGGGCTTCGAAAAATTTGCAAAGTGAAAATGGCAGTTTCTAAACTTTGAACGTGTTTTTATATGTTAAAGAAGATGAACAGTTAAAAATCCACGGTTCAGTTTAAAATTGCTTTATGAGATGGACGGCTAGGATTTATTGTTATAAAATAGGCAATGATCAATTTAGCAGCCTAAGTCAAAATACAGTTGTAACTAGCCAAATAAGTAACTTGATTCGACATGCATTTAATACGCCGCAGAGTTCAGCATGCTTTACATAGAATGTCGTGTATTTAATGTAAGCCGTTATATTAAATGACTTTTTCTAATGCATTGAATACGAAGCTGAATCTGAATCATAAATGCACAGAATATTTCATTGGCTACTGAGTAGAGATACGCAAACCTGTCAGGTGAACATTGTAGTTAGCTGATACCTCGTGTAGATGGTTGTTGAGTCTCTACATACTGAATTTACTCAGTACTGAGAGTGAACATTACCCCTTACTGAATGCTCCTCTCCTGAATCCACTTACTGACTAGAATCAGTGGGGTCCAGCAGACCTAGCTCTACTGAGAGTTCTCTGAATCTGGCTTCAGCTAGAGGCTTGGTCAGAATATCTGCCCTTTGATGGTCAGTATGGATCTTCTCCATCCTGATATCCATCTTTTCGACATGATCACGAATGAAGTGGTGTTTGATGTCCACGTGCTTGCATCTAGTATGAAGTACTGGGTTCTGAGTGATTGCAATTGCACTGGAGCTGTCGCAGAATATCGGCACTTCATTCTGAATGACATCATAGTCGCGTAGCTGCTGTCTCAGCCAAATGATTTGCAGCAACTTCCGGCAGCTATATATTCAGCTTCAGTAGTTGACGTCGCTACTGAATGTTGTTTCTTTGAAAACCACGAAATCAGCTTACTGCCAAGGAACTAACAAGTTCCAGAAGTTGACTTTCGGTCAATTCTATATCCTGCATAGTCAGCATCAGAATAACCAGTTAGTTCAATATTATCATCTGCTGGATACCATAAACCCATGTCAGGTGTTCCTCTAAGATAGCGGAGAATCTTCTTTGCTGAGTCCATGTGACTCTGCTTAGGATTCGCTTGAAATCGAGCGCATACACCTACAACATAAGTTATGTCAGGTCGAGTAGCAGTTTGATATAATAATGAACCAATAATAGCATGAAATTCAGTAGGGTCTACTGATACTCCCTCTTTATCAAGATCAATGTTCATGTTCATGTTCATCGGGATCTTGATTGATTTGTCGGATGTGCAACCGAACTTCTTGATGAGGTCTCGAGTGTATTTGCCTTGATTGATGAACATTCCCTTCTCAGATTGTTTGACTTGAAAACCGAGGAAATAATTCATCTCTCCCATCATTGACATCTCGAACTTATCCTTCATCATTTTCTCAAATTATTGACACATGATGACGTTCTTCGATCAGAAGATTATGTCATCTACGTAGATCTGCACAAGTAGGATGTCGTCTTCCAGTCGAATGCTGAATAATGTGCGGTCTACTGTGCCCTTCTGAAAACCTTTCTGAAGAAGAAACTCAGACAGGGTATCGTACCAAGCCCTGGGTGCTTGTTTTAACCCGTACAAAGCCTTTCTAAGTCTGTAGACCTGATGTCCCTGCTGAAAGCCGGGAGGCTGTTCTACATAGACTTCTTATTTCAGTACGCCATTCAGGAACGCAGACTTCACATCCATTTGATAAACTCTGAATCGCTGATGTGTTGCGTAGGCTAGGAATAGTCTAATTGCCTCCAATCTTGCAACTGGAGCGAAAGTTTCATCGAAATCTATCCCTTCAGCTTGACAGTAGCCTTTTTCCACGAGTCTTGCTTTGTTCCTTACTATAACGTTGTTTTCATCTCGCTTGTTCTTGAAGACCCATTTAGTTCTAATCACATGTTGATGCCGCGGTCTGTCAACAAGCTCCCAAACTTTGTTTCTCGTGAACTCATTCAGCTCCTCCTGCATAGCTACGATCCAATCAGCATCCTTAAGTGCATTCTCAACTGACTGAGGTTCTTTAGTAGACAAGAATCAGGAATATAATGCGCTTTCTCCCTGACAGAATCTGGATCTTGTCTTTAGGCTTGTTGAAAGATCTCCAATAATCAGGTCAGAAGTGTGAGCGTCCAGCCACGATCTACGATGTTTCAACTCTTCATCTGAGATTTGTTCAACACAGATAGTAGGTGAGTTAGGCATTTCAGTTGTACTATTCTGATATTGAAGCAATTCAGTTACTAGAGTTGGGTCTACTGAGTCACCAGGTTCAGGGGCATTTAGCTCAGGAACTTCATTTGTTCCCCCTGAATTATTATCCTCAGTAGAGGTCTCAGTTACCACTTGGGTTTCTTCATCGACCTGAGTTACCTGGGATTGACTCTGTTCAGTAGAGTCAATCTGTTTAGCTACTTTTGCTGCTGGCTGCGATTCAGTTGACTTATCTTCAGTTTCTTCTTTTGAATCATCATCCCAACACAGCTGGATCTTTTCAACTCAATCTTTCAGGCTCAAATCCTGTAGCTGCTTACTGATGTACTCAAACTTTGATTTAGAGTTCCTGCTCCTGTCTTCAGTAGCAAACTCATTAAAAACAACATTAGGGCTTTCCTCCACGCAAAGGGTCCGGTAGTTAAAAACTCTGAAGGCTTTGCTGACCCGGGAATATCCTAAGAAGACTCCCTGGTCTGACTTGCTATAAAAAGTCTTTAACTGATCCTTCCCATTATTGTGGATAAAGCACAAACACCCAAAAATATGGAAATAAGATAGAGAAGGCTTCCTGCCGTTCCATAATTCATATGGTGTCTTCTTATGCTGCTTAGTCAGTAGAGATATGTTCTGAGTGTAACATGCAGTGTCGGTTCGCTTCGCCCGAATTTGGTTGGGAGTCCTGAGTCTACGAGCAGGGTTCTTGCTGCTTCTTTGAGTATTCTATTCTTCCTTTCAGCAACCCCATTTTGTTGAGGCGTGCGCGCGACAGACGTCTCATGCTCTATGCCTTCAGCTTTGCAGAACTCCTCCACTATTGAATTCAGGAACTCAGTTCCTCTATCTGAACGTATCTTTATAATCTTGGTGTTCTTCTCGACACTGAGCTTTTTCAGAAGTGTTGGTAACTCTGTTTTGACGTCAGACTTGTTGGCACTAAATATGACCCATGTGTAGCGCGAGTAGTCATCAATGACCACTAAAGCATACTTTTTGCCTCTGATCGTCACCGGAGAGACTGGACCGAATAAATCCATATGTAGCAGCTGAATGATTCCATCAGTAGAAGGAGATGGAACATGTGGATTTTGATTCCTTGTTTGCTTTCCCTTCAAACATGCTTCACACTGAGTGTCTTTGCTGAATACCTCATTCGGCAGTCCTCTTGCTAGAGTGTTTCTAGGTAGCTTGTTGAGCGTCTTGAAGTTGAGATGGTTGAGTCTTCTGTGCCAGAGCCACCCCGTTCTGTTGTCATTCTTCGCCAACAAACAAGCTTCAGGTTCAGCTTAGTTCCAGTCAGCTACATAGATATTCTTTTTGCGCGAACATGATAACACTGTTTTCCCTCTAGATTTATCAATAACATCACAGAAACCAGCGTAAAAAATCACTCTATTCGAGTTATCACAAAATTGACTAACAAAGAGAAGATTATGTTGAAGTCCTTCAACATATGATACTCTTGGAACTGTGGCGGTTCCAATGCTGAGTGTTCCATAGCCTCTGGTATAGCCTTTTGCGTTGTCTCCAAACTTGATTCGGGGTCCTTCTTCAGTAGTATAATTCTTCAGTAGGTCCTTCTGGTGTGTCATGTGTCTTGAGCATCCGATGTCCACATACCAAGGGTCCTTGTGCACCTGCAAAAAAGAATTATATTTAGGTACCCTTTATTTTTGATTTTGGGTCCTTAGATGTTAGTTTTGGAAACCCAGATCTGTCTCACGACCCTGGTGGTCTCAGACAGTTTCTTCCCACTTTGATCAACATACTTGACCACTGGACTGGTCGATGCTGACTTCTAAGGCTTCACAGGTTCAGGAGTCCTGATCTTCTGAATTGGTGGACTGCTGACCTTTGCCTTCTGCACGACTTTCTTCTTCTTCTTCTTCTGACTTTTAGGTCCTCTCCTGACTATAGGATCATAATAATATGACCCATACAGAGATGGATGTGTCAGCTGCGGAGGTCCATACTAATCAGCCCACTTAACTTTGCTAATAACTGGGATGAGGTGCCTTCATTTTCTATTTGTTCTTAGCTAGGGGGTTCAGAATCTCTGCGTTGATGGTCTCCCCTTGAACAAATCTATCAGCTAGCCGGTTTTCTGAGCGTACGGGGGCAGATGAGGAGGCTCCATGGCTGAATCCAAGTCCCTCCTTACAGTGCTTAGGCTTGTTGCTGGCTAACATTGCCTCAAGCTTCTTTTCAGCACCTATGTACCGCTCTATCATCAGATTCCTCTAGACATCATCGCTTTTCTTCAGCAGTTCATGCTCGGTCTGAAGTCCTGACAGCTCTTGCTTCAGTAGACTCAGTTCAGTATCTTTCTGAGTCAAGTCATTAGTCAGTACTGAGATCTGATCTTCTTGATGCTGAGACTTGGCCATCAGAGAGTTTATCTCCTCCCTGAGTCTCAACACAAGTCCTTCTGACTCAGTAGCAACCTGACTCTCCTGAGAAAGTCTCTGATTCTCCACTTTCAGGGTATCCAACTCCTGAAGAGTCTTATTGAGCTGCAGACTCATCCGAATTTGCTCATCGAGTAGTTCTTCATATGCGATTGCGATGTCCAGATTCTCATCTGCACCTGAAATACTGTCGTGTGTGCAATGTGAAGAGGAGTTAAATGGAGCGTGAGAGTTTACCTCATCCTCTTCTCCTGCCATGAGACACTTTTCAGCATCTTCTTCAAGCTCTACGGCCATGAATGCCGCTTCATCGTCGGATGAATCCATGAAGGAATCGACTTCATCTGAGTCGTCTGAGAGTTCACTAGCTATATATGCTTGACGCTTCTTGATGAACTTCTCTCTTTGAGCTTTGCGTGCTGCTCTCTCAGCAGTATTGAGCTCAGGACAATCATACTGATAATGTCCTGGCTTCTTGCAGTTGTAGCAGGTAGTGACTCTCTCTTCTTTGCTCTCGCTGTCTTTCGACTGAGCTAAGTCCTCCTGTTTCCTGCAGTCAGAAGTATGTGAGTCAGGAGTGCGCTTAGGTGTATACTCAGACTTACCCTTGGAGTCTCTGACGACTCTTGAGAGTTTTCCGCGCCTCTCCTTCTCCTTCTGATACTTTACGGCAAGCAACACGTACTTCTTACCCAGGTTTCCTTCTTGTATGTCACTGAGTGAAGGTTCAGCCTTGCTAGATACTGGAGCCACTGTGCTGACTGATGCTTTGAAAGCATAGTCGATTTGGGTGTCAACTTCAGCTCGCTGCTTCCTTTGAGGTAGACCAAACTCGAACTCCTCAGCTTTAAGTTCTGAAAAAATATGGTCAGGAGTAACAATATCAAAATCAGAATGTCTCAGTAAAGTAGCAAAGGGAGTCCAATGACCGTCTGGCAGTGCCCTCAAAATCTTGAGATTCATTTCTCGGTTGGAGAACATCTTTCCCAGCCCGTTGATTGTGTTCATCAGATCCATGAATCTGATGTTAAGATCTTCGATGGTGTCACCAGGCATGAGAGGCAGTCTCTCCAGCTTCTGAAGTTCCAGTGCCAGCTTGTTCACTTTGATCTTCTGAGTCCCCCGACTCAGTAGCGCTAGAGCATCCCAGAGTTCCTTAGAGGACTTGCAGTCCTGAACTCTCCCGAGAAAAGAATCGCTCAGGGTGGTCAGTATGGCGTTTCTGGCGACCCGGTCTAAGTTGTGAAGCTTCTTCTCCTCAGGGTTGAAGAGACTTCTATCTTTAGGGATCTTCTTCCCGGTCACCATGCCTCCTCCTTGTGCTGGGTCCTGAGTTACGACACTATCAACCGTAGGAACGATATGTCTGTCCTCCAATACCTCTGTCATGCTGTCGCGGAGGGAAGTCAGATGTGCCTCCATTCTGACTTGCCATACCCCGTAGTTCTCTACTGAGAACATGGGTACCATCCTGATTCCTGACATATCAGACATTAAAAATAGTGATATGGATGAAGAATGATATGCAGTGAAAACGTTTTCTGGATCCGTTCAAGTAGACCATTTTCAGAATAACAAGAGTCTTAGAGAACTCCTGTTCTGATACCAATTGTTGGTCCCGAGATTAAACGTTCAGGTGTAGACGGGGGGGGGGAGTGAATACACCTGAAAACAATTTCTCAACTTTAAACGGGAACAGTCCTTTTCAGGAGAGTGTCGTACTGAACAAGTTCAGTAGACCAAATAAGTTGTTCTGAATCGCGTGGCAGAGTGACTGACTTCACTGAGGCCTGCTAGCTGACTTGAGTCAGAATTCAGTACCGTTCAGCTAAAGTTCAGTAAGTGCGAAAATGTGTAGGCCCAAATTTAATTGAGTTAGAAAACGTTTTTAAGAAATCAGTTTCAGTATATTAGTGCGATCGATTAAGCTTTGCTGAAACTCAGTTGAATGATTTTAGAAATATTTTCAGTATGAACAATAATCAATGCAACAGTAAAAAGACAGAACACAAGCAATTTTAAAGTGGTTCGGATCCAATAATCCTACGTCCACTGTCCCGAAAGATCAGGAGACTATTTTATTATACTGAGTTAGTCTCAGTCGGTTTGTGCACTGGACAAACACTGGTCTTGAGATTTATACTGAGAAAGTCTCAGTTTACAAGGTATCAAACTAAAGTGTTTGACAAACTCTCCAACTATGAAGGAGTCCTTTACAATAAGGATCAGTTCAGATATGAACTCATTCGTCTAAGCTATGGATAAGATCTGCTGAGCTTAGGTTAGAGGGATAGGGAACGAGAAAGTGGCTTCTCGAGCGACGAACAATTAAGTTTGGACTTGGGTTCGTATTCAGTCGCTTGGATACTAGAGGCTTTATGATCTGGTTCAGCTTGGTTCCCTATGAGCAAGTATGTCGCCTTTCGCCGGATATTACTCTATGAAGTTCTTGCGGAAAGCTTAAGTCGTTTTGAGTTGCTCGTGAATGCTCTTGTGTTCTTCTCTGTTCGGTACGTGAGCTTCAATTTGAAATCATCCCTCTATTTATAGAGCAGAGACATGGATAGATCCGTTGGAGACAACGATCCATGTGTCTCTCTCTATTGGGTAGCTAACGGCTCTTTCAAAGATGGTGGCAGAATCCTTTCCCTCTATTTCTGGAAAGTTGTTGACTTGCAGCTTTAATCAGAAAGTAGACAGTTGGCCGCTCGTCATTGGTCGAGGCTGAAGAAAGTAGGTGAGACAAAACAGACTTCAAGGTGGATCTGAAGCTGACTTCTCTATACCTCGTATGACTGCTGATTTGATTTAATAAATCCTGATAGTCAGAAAATTGTCCAGCCGTTGCTGAGTCTGATCTATATTCAGTAGCATACTCCATCGACTCACTCTCACGAAGATCAACTCGAGTTCGGTGAACTACTCTGCCGAGTTCAGTTCCACTGACTCCTTTCAGCATACTGCTCCTGCTGAGTCAAGTATTACTGAGTCTTCTTCTTCTGGTACAGAGGCTGATAGTTTGCTGAAGAACCAGCGGACAGAACTGAGTGCCTGAACTAAAATGAAGATTGTCTACTGACTGTGAAACTCTCAGAGACAAAACAACAAATTACAACGGAATGGTTCATCAGTCAAAGTAGGATTTTGGGATCTTCAAATCTTCAGAACACTGGACTACTGAGTTATCTCCCAACAATTTGTGGAGGGACTGAATCATCTCCCAACAAGATGCAACCGCCCTTGAATATCTATTTAATCGATTTTTTTTATGGGAAAACCTAAATGAATTGATCCACATCAATTCTCTTTGTTAACTACAACCAAACTTAAAAAAAATATTTTGTCCTTTTCATTTTTCACTTTTAAGTTTTATTTATTTTAAATATAATAAATATATAAGTATGGAGGATTTAATACAAAATTTAGTTTTTAGCAATCCAAAAGTTTTCTATATTTTCAACTCTACTTTTCAATTTTTGAATCAAAAATCATAAAATTTTCAATTCTTAACTTTTGATTTTTAATTAATTACGCGCAACTTTTAATCGTGCTATGCACAAGGCTATGATTTTACCCTGGAATTGAAATATTACGAAAGGCAAAATCTAGAAGAAAATAAAAATTGTGCAAACATGGCTCATCAACACAAGCATTAGATTTTGGAATGAAAATTCTAAAGTTCTCCTATTATAACAAGAATGACATAATGAAAGGAAATGGAAAATGAAAAATGAAAGCTATGTATAACATACTTCGAATGAAAAATGAAAACATAACACGAAGTCGAAAATAAATTTAGTAATACCAATCATGAGAGATATAAGAGGAAGTTGCGTGAAAGAAATCCTTAAACCAAAAATAACATCTCATTAATTTTAATAGAACACTCAAAGCGAACAGAAGTACCGCATTTAAAGGAAGAAATGGGAGAAAATATTTATGCTGATTAGTTTAGATAGAGTTAAAACCAAGTTCCTGATGTAGGTTGTAATAGACAAGAAATGTCTATAGAAATAACAGATCATGTAACCAACCGATTCTGAAATTCTGAAATTGTTGACTCATTAAAAAGGTAATTTGAGAGCAGCGAGTCTGAAACTTTGGCCTTTGATGGTTTGAGCACTTGAACAGCCTCTTCCACCTTGGCAGCTAGTGACTCCGCTGAATCCAATAGAACTAGTAGTTCTGAGTTGTCCATCTCCAGAAGCATTCCTGTTATCTTTGCTGCTAGATCAAGCTGCAAAACATGTGGGAATCAATCGCTGGTTTACAAACTTAACAACGCGTTAGTCATGTTGGCTGGCCTAGAGATGAGCAACTAGAGGGTCAAGACGCTCCGCTCAAGCCAGCAAGCTACTCAACATATCGGACCCCTTTGAAGGCTGACAAAACATAAAGTTTATTCAGGTCAGCAGGGTTCATAAGCAAAATAGTACAAGCAACAAATTTAACATCCTCTTACTCATAGAGAACCAGTTAGCATGTTGTACAAAACATATTTCTATATGGTACTAGTGAAAGACAGGTGAAATTTACTGGGAAAGAACAAGATATTGAGTCTAACTAGCCTTTGTCCTATTAATATATATAAAACAATGCATCAAATGGAAGATACCTGCTGGTTGTTTGGATCCTTTGATGAAGCCACATGATGAATTGGCCGTTGCAAATGCGGGGGATATGACATGGCAGCAACTTGTGGGAAAACATTCCCATTCATCCTCCCTCTTTGTATTTCCCTTGAATGGTTGGGAGCATTCAGGAATTTCAAAAAAATGTCAGACAACAGTACAGGGAACAAACTTTATATTTATGCTAATAGAAAAGTATTTAGGACTTGCTCAAATGAACTAATAAACTGACCATGGTGATGGGAGGTGGATGGACAATAGGTATAGCAGGATTTGAAATGCCATTAGCCCTCCATCCGGGCCTCATTCCTGGCAGCTGATACATCATATTAGGCTGTGCAGGAATCTGTGGTACAACTCTGGGGGTTGGATAATAAAGATGAGGGTATCAACCTATAATAACAGGTGAGGGTTGTCCTGATAATCCAGCCAGACGTTGAGCATGTAATGCATGCATCTGCACTTGTCTTTCCTCTTTTCTCTGAGTGATTGCCACGTAAAGTGGCTTCCTCCGCAAAATAAATCATGTAAATGCATGCAAAAGCAGTAACTTCTAGTAATTCTAGCATTCTTTCTGATGACTTGCAAAAATACAGAAGAGAAGCTATTCTGAAGCTTAAAACATGAGAACTGACAAATTAAGAGGAATAGGCAAGTTGGCACTTAGTTGACAAATCAGGAATTCATAAACAATTGAGTTGACAAATAAAGATTCAAGGGAATTCATAAAACTCAAAGCCATCACAAGATATATAGCAAGTTAGTAGCTAGCAAAAGAGATGACAAACACCTTTCTTTAAGAAGATTATCCAATTGATATCTACAATCATCAACCCTTCTCAAATCCGAACTATCCACCACCCAAACCAACCCATCAGTCTGCTCAAAATAATTCCTCCAGTAAGACCTCAATGTTTTCTGCGAAGAGCATTGATATACCTGATTATCCAATGACGTAGCGACCAAATAGTTGGCCTTCGGACTAAAACTCAAGCTCGAAACTGAATCAGTTGGAGGCGACGTCACCTTCCAGAAAACACTAGAAATACATTACTTAGAAAACACAATAGTTTCGGTAAAAAAAAAATCTCAAAGTTAATTGGAAATCCAACGGAAAAACAAAATCGCTCCAATTACCTCAGTCGAATGATTCAGATTGATCTTCATGAATATATGTAAGTATTAATTATCTCATGTCATGAAATTTGCGGCGTAAAATAAATAGAATTTCTTTGCAGTCACAAATTAAACCCACCAAGCTTGATTGAAACAAGAGGTGCATTCAAAGAGTAGAAATAATCGTGGATTACAAAGAATATGGGTGGTGGTACCTGAATTCATGTCCAGAAATACTAGTGTTCTCCGTCTATTTCTAAAAACTGTCAAAACAAATTATGCAATATATTAAAAGAAAAGCATGAATAAACAGGTAAAATTGGAATCAGAATATTTATGCTATAGTACGATCTTTCTAATTCTTGATGACTGCGCTAACCATATTATTAAGTAACTTCATGAGAAAGGAGTATTAAAAATCTATTACTTAAAAAGGTACATGAAGGAAACATGTAGGGCGGTTTAATTATTTTCTGGTTATGCATATGTTTCTGGTTATTTATATTCTTCAAGTATATATATGTTTCTAGTTATTTATAGAATTATTATGAGGGGAATGCTAAGAATGGAGATCCAGAGGTACATGCTGTTGAAGTATTTTTAGCTCCATGTCAGAGGCTCAGAAGGTGCAGAGTTTTGGTAGTAAAAGATAGAAATACACATGTTTAAACAACTTATTGATAAAGAAGTTGAGATCAATAAGTTAGTTTCACTAATATTCCATCAACAAACTTTTCAAAATACCTGCCTTCACAAAAAGCACTAATGAAATTATATGATTTCCCCAGAATATATGCTTTGCTAGACTAGAAGAGAGGGGGGGCGTCGTAGAAAAGAACAATATCGTACCAGTAGCAAATCATAGTGAATGTGTGGCAATAAACTACCTTCAGAGCTGTTTCAACAGATTGACAAAATGAAAGACTCTTAGATGCATCTTGATGTGTAAAGAATGTGGAGAAAATGTAAGCGAATCTATCCTGCAAATGGAAGAGTAATACATATCGGAAAAGCATAAAGAGGAAAAAGATTAACCGCAATTAAGTTTGAAGTGTAAACAAATGAAGATATCCTAGTTGAATAACTACTTAATTTATGGTTTATGAATATTTATTTGTAACTCTGATTTTGCACTCAAATTGTAAACAAGAAAAGAACATTTGATTAGTCTGGGTCAACTACAATGAGCAGCAGTAAATCAGTAATTAAAAGGGTATTTAAAAATTGAACTAACCAACTGCCACGTTCAACAACATCATCCGCATAAGGATCCAACATTTCAAATAATGACCGATGAACAAAGACAGTTACAAGAGGATCTGATCATATACATATTCGACAAGAATTCTAAAAGTCTAGATAAATCTAATAATTGAAAAGAATGAAGTTACCAGGTACAGAAGATGCTCCAATAGTAAGAATATCAGTAAATGTTAGCCATACACCATGCTCACACTTCAGATAGCCCAATTCAAGAGCCAAAACCGCTTGCAAGTGATGTGGGAAGCAAACATAAAAACAACAACAATTTATAATATTGCTAGAAGTAATACTGGTTTCACATGTTTGATTGAATCCATACCTGCAACTCCTTTCTTGATAGAAGCTCCACTAAGCTTGTATGAACAACAAAAAATGGTTAGGGTCAGGGCTTTGCCGCAAATAGAGGGGAATCATTTAACATCTAACATCAAAATCAAATGAGGGAGAGGGGGGAGAGAAATTGGAATGGACCGTGGTTGAGGGGGGAATAAGTTATGGTTGATTGGGGGTGTGAAGCATCTAACTGGAGGAGGATCACTTGGGCCACTACGGGACACGTCGGAAGCAAGTCGGTGTGGCGGTGGGAGCAAGGGCAACGATGGGGGAAGAGGGCGCTGATTGCGGGCATAATTAAGCTTTATTCGTGAAGGGTTTCCCGTATTTTACGGGAGCCTATCCTTTTTAGGGCAAAAATAATATTTCATTCCCGACCATTCTCCCCTATTTTAAAGCGGAAAAATGAATATTTTATAAATATTTTTATTTTTTTATTTTTATAGATCAAATTAAAATACAATTAAATTACATAATTAAATTAAACATAATTATATATTTATTAAAAAAATTTAATTAAAATTATGCATTAATTGCAAAAAAAAATAATTTAAGTTATTTATAAAAATCATAGGTTACATAACAATAAAAATCATAGGTTATATTTAATGAAAAATCTATTTGTTTCCATTAATGTTATGCATGTTAAAAAAAAATTAATCAATTTAAATGGATATGGGATTGATAGGGGAGGAAAAAATTCTCCTCATAGTGAGTGAGAAAAAATGGCTCCCTCAAAATAGGGGTTTGGGAATTGGGGAGGGTTGGAGGGTTTTTTTAGGGGAATACCCTATTATAAGGGAGTGTTACGACCCGTTCGATTTGGATGTAGAAATAAAATCAGGAATCAAATTAAAAGAATGATTTCATTCCACATGTTTTGTGAACAAAAATACACAAAGGTATGATTTTTCAAACCCCAAAATTACACTTTCACATTCCTTAAGAATTAACCACTTTCATTTTTCATTCCTCCACTTTTCCTCTCTCGTTCGCTCGTTCGCTCCTCTCCCTCTCTCATTTTTTTATTCTCTTTTGAAGAAAGACGAAACCCACCGTTGCGCGCCGTCGATCTCCTCTAGGTACTTCCTCCTTCCTTTTGATCGCTCCTCTCTATCTCCATTTCCTTACTTCGCTCCTCTGCTAAGGTTAGTCATCAACATAAGAATTTTAGTCTTGGTAATTAGGCTTAGGGTTTTGGTTCTAGTAATTTCTTCTCTCCTCTGGTAAATTTTGCTGTAAATTAAGCTTAGGGTTCTAATTCTGGTAATTAGTCTTCGTTCCTCTCAGCAAATCTGCAAAATCTTTGTTTCATTCTTGCCTTGTCAAATTCAATTGAGTAGATAATCAAAGTTTGGGCTTCTTTCTCATATGTTTTTATTTCATTTTGAGTAAAAAGTGGAACGGTTTGTGGATGACTTTGAATTGAAAGACATGAGGATAGTAGTGGTGTGGCATGTACTGATCCTATGATGTCTGTTGTAGTATATTGTAATATATCAGTTGTGATTTACTGATTTAGTACGATTTTAAAAACCTATTATTGCTTAATGGAGTTAAAAGTTAATGTCTTCCTTGGATCAGCAAAAAACTAACAATATAAGTATCTTTTTGGTAGATATGCCTCTCTTGGACTTCATGTTTTCTAGTGAAGTGATGTTTTATTTGACAATACTGGTAGTAGTTATCCCCTCCATTTTCTTTGCTACTGCATATCTGCATCTTGGTGGAATGTTGTTGGATTTGCATAGGAATTAGACTCGGGTTGATTGAATTCACTATGGTTTTCATTATTGTTGGACTCGGATTGTTTCTGCATCTGTTTGCAAGTGTATAGTTGTGCCTTCATATGCCCTTTTACTGTTTGATTGTTAAAAAAAAAAGGAATAGTTAATCTCGAACATAAGGAAATCTGAATTATTTTCTGGTTTCTTGGTGTTGGACCAGTAGGCTTCCATGATGTTGGTGTTAAAAAGAAGGAATAGTTAATCTCGATTTTGTCTGCGTACTGCTATTGATTTTCCTTCCAATATATGTGATTGTCTAGACAACTTTGTTAGGGCTTGATTCTTTGAGTTATAGCTACAAGTCATATTTACCTTTCCTTTTTATACATATATGGATCCTTTTAGATTGGAAATGATGAGGAGAAGGGCTAGACAAATGGAAATGATCCAAACCATAATGTCTATATTAAATGTGATCATCATGATATATTTATTTATGAGAAGAATTACTTACAGAAGTAGAATAAATAGAATAACATATACACAAAGAGATAGGAAATGGGAACGGTTAGAAAACTTAATCAAGTTGATTTATAAAAATGAAGTTGCTTGTAAAAATGAGCTTTGCGTGAATAAGAGAACCTTCTTTGCCTTATGTGAGATGGTTAGGGATGTGGGAGGTTTGAATGGAAGTAACAATATGTCCCGAGAGGAAATAGTAGCTTCTTTCCTTTACAAACTTGCTCATACGAAGAAAAATAGATATATTGCTAATTATTTCAATAGAAGTGGGGAAACTATTAGTAGGAGCTTCAATGCATGTCTTCATGCGGTTTTAAAGTTGCATCCCCGATTGCTCAAAAAGCTTATGCCTATACATGAAGGTTGTGAAGATGGTAGATGGAAATATTTTAAGGTATCATATAATCTACTTTGTTGTTGTAAATATATATATGCATGTGTTTTTGCAAACTAAATTAACTATTTTGTCAATAGAATTGCTTAGGTGCATTGGATGGCACATTGATTAGTTGTCACGTTCGCAATGAAGATAGAGGGAGGTATCAGACGAGGAAAGGCAATATCTTGTTGAATGAGTTGGGTGTTTGCTATTAAGATTTTGTATATTAGAAGCAATTTTGGATTATTGAGAGATGTTTTGGATTATTGAAAGGAAGTTGGCTATTTTAAGAGGTGCTTCATTTTTTTTCAGTCACGCAAGGTCGTATAGTGACATATTTTGCTTTCCTACATAACCTAGTCCGGGAATATATGTCCACTGATAACCCTATTGAATATAGAGGTGAAGAAGAAGAGGACGACATCCATAGCAGTTATAATACAACCGAATTCATCAATCATATTGAACCTTTAAATGATTGGACTACTTTTAGAAACACTTTAGCTCAAAATTTATTTAATGAGTGGAAAGGTAGTAATTGATGTAATTTTATTTATATATGACAACTATGTATGTTTGATTTATGGATTGCAATATTTGTACGAAAGATGATTTCTGATGTTTATGTAATTGCATTTTTAATATTGAAATGCTAAACTAGTAGTTGAAAAAAATACGTATATATTAATTTTAAAAATATTGTTGGGAGATGATTCAATCTTCTCACAATCAGTTGAGACATAACTCAGTAGCCTTGTGCTCTGAATATTTACTGAAGATTTGAAGATCCTAAAACCCTATCTTGGCTGATGAACCATTCAGTTGTAATACGTGCTTTTGTCTACGAGGTTTCGGACTCGGTGAGACATTACCGCATCCGGTTCGGGCCGCTCGGTAGATTACATGCCTCGCACTGAAGTAGAAGACTCGTAATCTTGGATTCAAAGCACGAGCAAGATATCGAAAGGAGTCAGTGGAACTGAACTCAGCAGGAGTAGTTCACTGAACTCAGAGTTGATCTTCAGTAGAGCCGACTCAGCAGGAGCATGCTACTGAATAAGAGATCAGACTCGGCAACGGTTAAACAGTCTTCTGACTGTCAGATTCTCTAAAAGTCAAATCAGCAGAGTCAATACGAGGAAGAGAGAAGTCAGCTTCAGATCTCATTGAAGTCTGTTCTGTCTCACCAACTTTCCTGAACCTCGACCAATGACAAGCAGCCACCTGTCCTATATCTGTTAAAGCTGCAAGTCAACAACTTTCCAAAAATGGAGGGAAAGGACACTACAATCATACTTTGAAAGAACCGTTAGCTACCCAAAAGAGAGAGACAAAGGATCGTCGTCTCCAACGGATCTATCCTGATCTCTGCTCTATAAATAGAGGGATAAAATCAAATTGAAGCTCATGAGCGAACACGAGCATATACGAAGCACACAAGAACACACAGAGCATTCAAAGAGCAACTCATAAACGCCTTAAGTCTTCCGCAAGTAGTTCGAAGAAATAATCTCCGGCGAAAGACTACATACCTGCTCATAGGGAACCAAGCTTAATCAGAATTACACAGCCTCTAGTATCCAAGCGACTGAACACGAACCCAAGTTTATACTTAGTCGTTCGTCGCTCTAGAAGCCACTTTCTCGTTCCCTATCCCTCTAACCTAAGCTCAGTTGTTCATATCTATAGCTTAGACGAAGGAGTTCATAGTCGAACTGATCCTTATTGTAAAGGACTCATTCACAGTTGGAGAGTTTCTCAAACGCTTAGTTTGATACCTTGTAAACTGAGACTTGCTCAGTATAGATCTCAAGACCAGTGTTTGTCCAGTGTACAAACCAACTGAGACTATCTCAATATAATACATAGCTTCCTGATCTTTCGGGACAGTGGACGTAGGATTGTTGGATCCGAACCACTTTAAAAATCGCATGTGTTCTGTGTTCATTATTTACTGTTGCATTGATTACTGTGCATACTGAAAATATCTTTAAAATCATTCAACTGAGTTTCAGCAAGCTTAATCGACTGCACTAATACACTGAAACTGTTTTGATAAAAACGCTTTCTTAACTCAACTGAATTTGGGCCTACACATTTCCGCACTACTGAACTCTATCTGAACGCAGTCGAATTCCGACTCTAGTCAGCTAGCAGGCCTCAGTAAAGTCAGTCACTCTGCCACGCGATTCAAAACAACTTATTTGGTCTGTTGAATTAGTTCAGTACGATACTTTCCTAAAAAGGACTGTTCGCGTTTAAAGTTGAGAAATCGGTTTTCAGGTGTATTCACTCCCCCCCCCTCTACACCTGAACGTTACTCTCGGGACCAACAAATATATAATTATAATATAATATGAAAAAATAATTTATCCACAAAAAATTATTTAATTAAAAAAAATAGTTGATTCCATTCCTTCAATTAAACCAAACATGTTCGGAATCAAGTTCATTCCTACTGCAATCAAACAAGTGTTTTCAGGAATCATTCCTTCATTCCATTCCCCTAGGTTTGGTTCCTGATTCCAATTCCATTCTTTTCTGTCAACCATACGGGGCCTAAAACTTTCTCTTTCTTATTATTAACTGACCAAGTTTAACACTTAAATTACGAAAATGCCATTATATCATACATTCAAAGGAAACTTGTTGATGTCAAAACGGTAAATCCACGAACTCAAGGGGCATTTTGGAGACATTGTGCAAAAGTTGGGGAAGCACCATGATCCAACTTTGTATATATAGGTAGACAAATTTTATTTTTCAATTTTTAATAAATGTAATTTGATTGTATAATTTTATTATATGTAATCTGATCATTTTTATTTCTATAATATATAATTATATTAAATAAAATAAATTTGTACTCCCTCCGTCCCGTTAAAGTTGTCTTAGTGAGTTCCGGCGCAGAGTTTAAGAAAGTGGGTGGAAGTGTATTAAAGTGGGTGGAAATGTGTTAAAAGTGTTGGGGAGCATTCTTTAAATTGATTGTGGTCTACTAGTTTTTCCTTTTTTTTGGATGAAGACAACAATAGTAGGACAGCCGAAAGAGGAAAGTAAGATAACTTTAGTGGGACGGAAGGAGTAATAATTTGAAAAAGAGTAAAAATGTGCAAATTTTTTTGATAGGAAATTAATTCTATAAAATATTAAAAAATATATCTTTAATTTACCATTATTTTATAAATAAGTAAAAGGAAAATTCCAATAAGAAGGGCTATAAATATTTTCATTTTTTAAATTTGTTTATAAAATAAAATAAATTTGTAATAAATTGAAATTGCATATATATTATTTTGATATGAAATTAATTCTTAAAAAAATAGTTTTAGTTTATCTTTATTTTATAAATAAGTAAAAGAAAAGTTCTGATAGAAGTCTAATGAATATTTCCATTTTTTTTTAATTTGCTTATAAAACAATTACAAAATCATAAAATACACTAGTTGCAAAAATATTTAGATGAAGTCAAATTCGTAGAATTGATATATTCTGGAGAAAGTTAAATTCGTAGATTGAAAGTAGGAGAACTTGTATTATTTATACTGAGCAAGTCTTAGTGATCTGTTCACAGGACAGATTTAAAAATTGTTTGCTTATACTGAGCAAGTCTCAGTTATCTGTGCACAAGACAGATTCTACTTATATCGTAGTGACTTTACACTTCTTAACCTTTAAGGCTAGAGATTCTCCAATTGTGAAGGAGTTCTTAAAAGAAATAACAGTTCAAAAGATATGAACTCCTTCGAGGTTCTAAGCTATTGACTTTACAATACGCTCGCTTAGATAGAGAAAGGGAACAATAATTCTCTAGAAAGAAGAACTAAAAGATATCTAATCTATGAGCAAGTTATTCGTTTTTATGTAGCTTGAAGGCTCGTTAGAGTTCTTGAGCTTGTTTGCTTTGGTTCCCAGTGTTGTGTTCTTTCTGCATGAAGACACTTCTCTATTTATAGTCTTCGATTTGTGAGTAGATCCGTTCACGTGTCAAATAAGACAAGAAAAAAGGCCATATATAATTTGAACGTTGAGTAGAGACACTGTTGAGATTTCCTCTTTTTTCGGCTAGGAGCAGCTTTATGGCAGAACAGGTAAGGCGTTATCGGCTCCTTATTGGTCAAGGTACATGAGAGTTGGTGAGGCTTGTTCAAACTTAAAGTACACTAAGTTGACTTCATCTGAATCCTCGGACCGTCGCCTGATTGTCCTCTATCGACATTCGTCTGAACACTTCATTCGCTGGCTTAATTTCCTTTGCAGATTCAGTTAGTGATTGAAAGACCAACTGACTTCTTCGATACTGAGTTCTTCAGCTAAGTGCAGAGTTTTCTACTGAATCCACAACTACTAAACTCTAGCCTACTGAGTTCTAACAGCTGAACTCAAACTAAGCTATTACAATATCGAAGGTCCTCATTTAACTAGGGTTTTGAGATCTTCAAATCTTATCATATAAACTCATCCCAACAGTTTATGTTCATCCCAACAATTTTCCCATATTTGATGATGCCAAAACCTTTTACAACAACTACTGTTACTGACTATGCTAAAAAGAGTATTACAAGAATAAACAAGGCATAGTATAAGAGCAACAATCAATAAGGCAGATAAATGTCAGGTATGCTGAATCTCTCATAAAAGAGAATTATCAGATAAATCATACTACCTCCGTCCAGCTATTTCTGACACACTTCATTTCGGCACGGAAATTAAGAAAGTAGATGATTAAGAATGAGATATGGGTAGAGGATAAAGTAGGAGAGAGAAGATGAGTATAGATGATAAAGTAAGAGAGAGAAGATGGCAAAGTAAGAGAGAGAATATGATAAAGTAAGAAAAAGTAGGAGAGATAAGATGGTAAAGTATGAGAGAGATGATAGTTATTTCCAAATTAGGAAGTGTGCTAGAAATAGCGGAACGTCCATTTCGGGAAAGTGTGCCAGAAATAGCGGACGGAGGTAGTATAACTTATAGAGCAATGTCACATACCGAATTATCAGAGCATTACTGTGAGTTAACAGTATTACCAGGCTAGTTATCTAATCAACACATAGAAAACAATTTCCCCCAAACAGAGAAATATTTCCCCCCTATCATACTTGAACTACATTCCCTTTATAATTAATTTCCTTTATAGCATGAAAAAGTTAGTTTCTCTTAAGAAGTTCTAAGCAATTAAGCACAGAGAAACACATAAGTAGATATGTGAGTGTGGGAGGTGATCACTTTAGTAATCAGTGGTGATGAAAGAAAATACACAGCCATATGACAATGAGTAGTTGTCGAAGGCCAAAAGAAAAGATGGCATATATGAGATAAGAAATTTACAATTACATGACATTCTATTCTACAAACCTAGAAGACTAAGGAGACTGTCAGCTGGACTTCTTCTTGAAGAGTTGCATCCGAGCTTTGAAGTCAGCATACTTCTTCTACGGAAGATCAAGGCCATAAGCTGAGTAGACACGCTGCCGCAGGGCCTTAATTTCTTCCTTGTCTTCTTCATCATTCTTGTTCAGACCCTTGTTGTTGATAACATCAAATATCTCTCCCTCAATCTCCTTTTTGCATAAATTGTCTTGGTGCGTCATAGGAGGAGGTAGTGGTCTAAACTGAGGTGCTTTCAGTGACTGACCGGATTGCTCCAGAAGGGTTTGAATCTCAGCATAGAGAAGAGAATCCATGTGTTTAAGAAAATCTGCGAAGGCTTCTTCAGGATCAGCTTCCTCATTTAGAATCTTCCAGACATAGTATCTCTTGATAAAGTCTATTTTAATATGCTCCCATCTCTGGTTGATCTTGTATGGAACCCATTCGTCAGTCCTCTTGAAAATAGTCCTTTTCGCCTCATAGACAGGCTCCCTTCTTCTGAAAAACTTTGAAGTGGTAAGGATGCTCTTGTCCTTCTCAGGAACTCTCTCACGAGCTTCCTTTTCAGTTCTCAGCCTGAGCGCCTCCAGATTAGCACAATTTTAGCTCTATCAACTTCTAATCTAGCAGAAGAAACCTTATGACCAATGACGATACCATCTCGAACCATGAAGTGACACTTCTCCCAATTCAACACAAGGTTAGCTGCTTCACATCTTTGCAAGACAAGAGATAAATTCTTCAAACACTCTTGAAAAGAAGAACCGAACACGGAGAAATCATCCATGAATACCTCCATCAATTCTCAGTCAAATCATGAAAAATTGCCATCATACATCTTTGAAAAGTTATCGGTGCATTACATAAACCGAATGACATACGCCGATATGCAAAAACTCCATATGAACATGTGAAAGCAGTTTTAGCTTGATCCTTAGGAGCTATGGTGATTTGATTATATCCAAAGTGACCATCCAAAAAGCAATAATACTCATATCCGGCCAATCTATCAAGCCTTTGACCAATGAAAGGCAAAGGGAAGTGATCTTTCCTTGTCGTAGCATTGAGAAGGCGATAATCAATACAGACTCTCCACCCAGTGACTAGTCTAGTCGCTACCGTTTCGCCATTATCATCCTTGACCACAGTCATCCCCCCTTTCTTCAGCACCACTTGTGTAGGGCTTACCCATTCACTATTAGAGATATCATATATGATTCTGCATCAAGCAACTTCAACACCTCCTTCCTTACCACTTCTTGCATAATTGGATTAAGCCGACGTTGACTTTGCACCTTAGGCTTGAAGTCATCCTCCATTAAAATCTTGTGCATGCAAACCGACGGACTAATCCCCTTCAAATCACCTATAGATCAGCCAATAGCTGATTTATGCTCCTTCAGAACCCGCAACAAAGAGTCGAGCTCAGCAGCAGAAAGAAAATTTGAAACTATCACTAGATATGTGTCTCTTTTGCCTAGGGTAAGTAGTCCCGCTCCGAACCGCAAAACCGATCGGATCGAACCGAACCAAATCGAAAAATGTGATTCGGTTTGGCTTCGCAGTTTGGTTCGATTTATATTTTTGGGAACTGTTTACATTCGGTTCGGTTCGCGGTTTCAAGATTTTTTGAACGGTTCGAACCGAACCAATATCCTATTTTTTAATTTTTTTTTTAATATTTGTCTTTCTTATATGAGATATTGTTGGATTTAGATTTTAGATTTAAGTTAAGATCAGAAATGAGTAACAACTCTATACTTATGAGTTCGGAACGCGTGACATCCTATAAACTATTATTCTTGCATTATTATGGATTTAAAACATAAATAAAAAGTAAAAAGGTGAACCAATGAACCGAACTGAACCAAACCATTTATAAGCGGTTGGGTTCGGTTCGGTTCCAATATTTAAAAACACATCGAACTGAACCAAACCGAATCATTTCTAAGTGTTCGGCTCGGTTCCTAAAATACATAAAAAAACCGAACTGAACCGAACCGTTACACCCCTACCTACGCCCAAGAACGCATACTTCAAGTGATCTGGTAGTGACTTAAGATCAAGTGCAGGTGTTGTGTCTTTCTCTTCCACTTTCTTATCTTCTTCTTTCCTTAATTCCAGAAATCTCCCTACTTGCTTTGGAATATCTTGTACACCATCCAAAAATCCACAATTTTCAAATAATTCCAAATTAACTTGATTTGTTTTAACATCCAAATCAAAAGAGGAAGTGAAAATAGAATTCGAGATACATGCCTCCAAGGCATCGTGAAATCCCAAAGTATTTGAGTCAATGCATGACTCAATAATATTCAGCACCTTGCATTGTTCGATGATTTGCGAGTCCACGTTATCGCGAAACTTTATATCTTTATAAATCGAAAATGTGTGGCTCTCATCATTCAGCCGAAAGGTAAGCTCCCCAGTTGCTACATCAATTAATGCTCTTGTTGTGGCTAGAAAAGGTCGTCCAAGAATCAATGGGATATCCGTATCTTCATCCATATCAAGAACCACAAAATCAGCAGGAAAGATGAACTCACTCACTTTCACTAATACATCTTCTATTATTCCTCGAGGGTATGTGATTGATCGATCAGCCATTTGGAGGGGTATTGTTGTTGGTCGTAATATCCCAATCTCTAACTTGGTGAATATAGATAAAGGCATAAGATTTATACTTGCTCCTAAATCACATAAAGCCTTTCATATATGTTGTCCTCCAGTCATGCAAGGAATAGCGAAACTACCTGGATCTTTGAGCTTTGGCAGCAACTTCTGTTGGAGAATAGCACTACACTCCTCGTTCAAATGGACAGTTTCGTATTCTTTCCACTTTATCTTTCGAGAAACCACATCCTTCAAAAATTTCGCGTATTTAGGCATTTGTTGAATTGCCTCCAAAAGTGGGATGTTAATGTTGCCCTTCCTAAAAAGATCGAAGATTTTCGAATTATGTTCTTCATCCTTCCTCTTTTGATGGCGTTGTGGGAATGGCATTGGAGGAGGTATAAAAGGCGGTGGGCTATTCTTCTTAGGTGGAGAAATCGGTTACAAAACTGAATCTTTTTCTTTGATCTTCTCTTTCTGATTTTCGGAATTCGCCAACTCCTCCTTCTCCACTGAGACTAGATTCGTAACAGTGTTGGGCAATTGGGACCCTCATAAGAGGCCCTACTTCTCAAATTAATTGCCTTGCAATCTTCCTTGGGGTTAACTAATGTGTTACTTGGAAATTGCCCTTGCTGATGTTTACTTGACATGTCATTTGCAATCTGTCCCATCTGCTTTTCAAGAATTTTAAGTAGGGTATCCACATCTTTTGAATTTTCCTTTACTTGTGACATGAATTCCATCAACATATCTTCCAGCTTTGGTTTCTTTTCCTCGTCTATCACTCCATTGGTGACAGAAAAATCGGGAGGTGGTTGCAGAGCATTGTTTGGGTTGGCGTATGAGAGATTAGGATGAGTCCGATTACTTGATATTGCATGAGGGGTTGTGGACTGACCTCATAAGATCCTTGAGGATGATAACCTAAAGGTTGGCGAAAATTCTCATATCCTCTCCTATTAACGTAATTAACATCTTCAATAACCAAATTCTCTTCAATAGGCAACTCAGAACGCGGTGTCACTATATTGTCCACTTTGCTCATTAACACAGATATCTGAGCTGATAGTTTTGCCATCAGATCATCGTTTGTCACCAAAGTAACTTTCTTTACAGATGCTCTTGGCTGAGGCCACTGATAGTTATTTGCTGCCATCTTCTCTATGATACTTGTAGCAGTAGCATGGCCTTTCTCCAATATATCCCCTCCTCCAGCTGCATCCAATAAATTCTTGATTTCAACGCTACATCCATTATAGAATAGACACACTTTTTCATTCGAGTTGATCCCATGATTTGGGCATTTGCGAAACATCCCCTTAAATCTCTCCACAGCTTCATACAATGACTCCCTATCAAATTGGCGAAATTGATTGATCTCGAATCGCAACCTCATAGTTTTGCTTGGTAGGAAGAACTTGAGGAGGAATAAGTTCATCATCTCATCCCATGTAGTGATTGTACTAGCATCCAGGGATTGATGCCAAAGCTTAGCATCATCTCGTAGTGAGAAAGAGAATAGCCGAAGTCTGATGGTGTCATCCGGGACTCCATTCATCTTAATGGTGCTGCAGATTTCTATGAATTAATTTAAGTGAGCATGAGGGTCTTCAGCAGCTCTACCACCAAACTGATTATGTTGCACCACAGAGATAAGTGCAGGTTTGAGCTCAAAGGAGTTGGCGTTGATCCTTGGGCCGTAGAGAACCCCTTGTTGAACCACTGGATGAAAAACTTCTTTGATTGGCTCTTCTCGCTGCTCCCTTTCTGCCTTAAGAGCCTCAAGCTCCTCTTGTAACTTTGCTATTGCTGCCTGATGATCAGCCATTTTAGCAGCTTGATTTTTCTTCCTTGCATTATTGCACTGACAAGTAGCTTCAATCTCGAGATCTACAGCCTCCAAAGGAATTCTATTTGATCTTGTGATCATGCACTACCTGAAAAACACAACAAAACAAAGTAAACTAAAACTAGAAAAAGTAAGTAAATGTCTAAAGTAGTACCAAACAACTAAAACTAATATCATTAAATAAATATTAATCCCCGGCAACGGCGCCAAAAACTTGTTCACTAATTTATTGACACGCCGCAAGTGTACGGGTGCAATTGTAGATAGAGAAGCAAGGTTGATCCCACAGACACTAATTAAACTAGAGAATACTAATTCCTATTGTTATCCTCTATTTAGACTTCGAGAATAGATGAGTTTCTAAACCTCAAAATAACAATTTAAATAACTAAATAAATGAACTTAGAAGAAAATATGGAGAAGCTTATTCTAGGGATTCGATTTCAGTAGACGATTTATCAAACTTCACTTTAGCCAATCAATTACTAACAAGACTTATTCTCTCCTAAAACGATCACAATTTACCCTAAATAACCTTTTGGGCGTACCTAGACCGTAGATAACATGCTTGTATAATTGTCTCCAAGTAATTACTAGCCTGTTACTCCTAAAAGCTCCCAAGATCTATTGTTCTCACATTAACATCAAACATTTTGGGCGTTGAATAATTGACATGTCTTGTATCCTAGATCAAGCATTAATTATCCTCTCTCGAATCTCGAATCAACACAACAAATTATGTTTAATTGGTGATCAAGCAACTAAACAAGCAATTAAAACATGAACACAAGAAGGAGGAACAAATAGCGTAATTGATTCGCAAAAGATCCATAGTTAAATCACCCACCAACTTTCTAACCATAGAATAAAAAGATTTAGCTAGTCATAGACAAAGTAACAAAATCAGCAAAATCACAAGAATTCATGTTCGTAGGCAAAAGAAAGCGTAGAAGAAAAATAAAGTCTTGATTGTGTTGAACTTGAATTTCTTGATCTTCTTCCTTCCTCTCTTCTCTTCAAGAGCTCTCCCAAAGGTTGTAGGATTTTTGAAAGTAAAAAATATGAGAAAAGATGGGTGAGCGGCGCCCCCTTGAGGTTTTTATAGCCTTCAAATCTTAACCCTAAGTAAGGGCTTTTATGTAATTCCCGCGGATTAAAACAGCAGTCGAAAACGACCTCGACACGGTCGCGTCGAGGTAGCAGACAAGTACTTTTTCTTCGCTCTATAACGCCCCAGATGCGGTCACGTTTGGGTCATGTCCTGCTTTCTTTAATCCCCACTGTGATGACCCTCACACAGTCGCATCTGGGTCGTCACAGCTTACAACTCCAACTTCTTTTGACTCGTTCTCACTCGTTTTAAGTCCAAATCTCAAGCCGTCTTCGTCCATTTACTCGTATCGAGTTGTACTTTAACTCCATTACCATTACATTCAAACACCATGATTTTCACCCATTTTCTGTAATTTCAACAAAAAGGCAAATAAGTATCACATTCTACAAAATTAAGCAAATTCAATCCAAGTACTTGTTCTCAAACATGACTTTCCATCTAAAATTGACATCAAAACACGATATGAAGTAAGAAAAACCCATGTTTGTCACCCATACAGTGCTTTCTTAAGTCTATAAACCTGATGTCCTTGTTGAAAGCTGGGCGGTTGTTCAACATAGACTTCTTCTTTCAGCATGCCATTCATGAAAGCTGACTTCACATCCATCTGATAGACTGTGAATTGATGATGTGTTGCGTATGCTAGGAATAGACGAATGACTTCCAATCTTGCAACTGGAGCAAACGTTTCGTCGAAGTCTATCTTTAGCTTGACAATATCATTTGGCAACAAGTCTAGCTTTATTCATGATGATGTCTGTTGGGTTATGAGTCAGTAGATGATACTCAACAGTTAGTGGGTTAAAATAATATTGGGGGAAATCGTAGTAGTACTATGGAATTGAAGATCACAAAACCCAGCTGATATCAGTAGTGTAGTGTCTTGATAGGATTAACTGATGTATAGGCTAGACTATTTTTGTTTTGTTTATCCTTGTGTCTATGTCCTGTACGGGGTAAAATGTTAGATTGATCTTGTGTCGAAGTTACTTTCCAGAACCCCACGTCATCAGTGTAAGAGCCTGCGTTCTTGAGTCATCAGCTGATCTTCGCCTCAGTAGAAGACATCTCATCAACTGACAGACATCAGCAGAAGAACTCTATGCAAGCTCAGTACCTTCGCAGTCATCAGCTGACCACACTCAAAAGAATATCTCTTGTCAGCCGACTCAGACGAAGAAGACAGAGACTGTTTCAAGTCTACTGTATCCGACAGGAAACGACCCAGCTGTTAAAGTCTTTTCGAAAGTCAGCAGAAGACCATACGAGGATTAGGGAGAGTCAACTCCGATGTCTGACACAATCTCACCTACCACAAACCTCGACCAATGAGAAGCCGTCAACGCGATATCTGCTCTGACCAACTAAAGCTGCTCTCATGTACAGTATCAACAACTCGCTTGCAACAATTCGAATTTATGGCCGTTTTCTTTGGAAGGTTGTGACACGTGGCATCGTCGTCTCCAACGGACATATGCCTGTTTCACGACTATAAATAGAGAAGAAAATTTGAGCTCCACGCACGGGATATCAAGGGAAAACGCTCAAGCTTTCAAACAACTTTAGCGCATTCAAGATCAATCCAGCGAAGAACTTGCTTAATAGAATATCATTAGTTCTTCTCTCTAGAGTTCTTTAGATCCCTCTTCTCTAGCTAAGCTCATTGCCAAATCTATAGCTTAGAAATTCGAAGGAGTTCACATTTAGTGATTGTTCTTATTGTAAGAACTCCTTCCTAGTTGGAGATTATCCCCTCCCCTTCAAACCTCGGTTTGATTTGTAAAGTCGCTAAGGACTATAACTTAGAAGGGTCTGTCCAGTGCACAGATTCCTTGCTGAGACTTGCTCAGATAAATCAACAAGACCTCCTGTTCAGCAGGACCGTTGACGTAGGATCTTGCGTATCCGAACCACGTTAAAAATTATTTGTGTTATTTACTGTTTTATTGCATCGCATACAAACTGATTACAAAATCATATCCTTGCATAAAACGTATTCTTAAAAACGCACTAGCCAAAACTACTTGTGAAAATCACATTTTCAAACTGAGACGAATCTCCGGGCCCCACACTATTCAACACTAAGGTTTTTGACTGAGTCTCAACGACTGAGAAAGTCAGTAGGAGAGCTCAATAGTTAAATCACTCTGACCCGAGATCGAAGGTTCTTAGTTGGCACTGTTCATCAGTCGCACCAAACAGCTCAGCTGTCCTTCGGTTTGAGAAAAAGAGCAGTACTTAGGTGTATTCACCCCCCCTCTACACCTGACTCTCGTCTCCGGACCAACAATTGATATCAGAGCAACGGTGTTCTTCTGATCATCGGTTCTGTAACTATTGGTCTTCTCGAACAATACCTGAAAATGTTTTTCACTGCACAAGCATCTCTTCATAACATCCTTATACTCTTACTTACAAAGACTGATATGTTAGGTATTAGGATGGTACCGATGTTCTCTATAGAGAACTACATGGTATGGCGTGTGAGAATGGAGGCACACCTCACGTCGCTGCATGACAGCATGACGGATGTCCTTGAGACAGGACCCATCATTCCCATGATAGACAGCGTACAATTTGCTGTTGTGGGAGGTGTAGGGGCACAGACTGGTGCCAAGGTCGCAAAAGACAAATCTGCCTTCACGCCTGAAGAGAAAAAGCTGCACAACCTCGACCGAGTTGCGCGTAATGTTATTCTGACTACGCTCAGCGATTCACACCTAAGGAGGGTGCAAGACTGCAAGACAGCTAAAGAACTTTGGGACGCCCTGGTTGTACTGAGCCAAGGAACCCCGCAGATCAAAGAGAATAAGCTCGAATTAGAGCTACAAAAGTTCGATGCTTTTGCCATGGAGCCTAATGAGACCATTGACGAGCTAAGCGTTAGATTTACGAATCAGATCAACGGGCTGGGGAGGACGTTCACCAACAAAGAGATGAACACAAAGATTCTGAGAGCACTACCTCGACTGAAGTGGCTTCTCTTTGCTACTTATTTAAGACGCTCAGATCTTAATGCTCTAACTCCTGATGTTATCTTTTCAGAACTAAAAACAGAGGAATTTGAGCACAGCCTACCCCAACGATGTTCAAGCGCTCCAGCTGACACACAGATTGATCATGCTTTTAAAGCAACAATCGCAAAAAACCGGAGTCAAACCCATTTCTTCCAAAGAAGGCGTGGGCCACAAAAGAAGCAAAGTCCTCTGAGACTTCAGGCCCTGACCAACTAGCACTGATGACTCTCAAATATCAAAGAGAAAAAGAGAGAGTCAGAAAGCTGATGAAATACAACAGAGATTCTCCCTCAGGTAAGAAAGATTATCGAAATAGGGAAGAATCTAAATCTACTACTGATTGTAGGAACACAGAACCTGCTGCTAGTCCATCAAATAGCTCAGCTGGAAAGAGCAGCAAATCAACTGTGTGCTACAACTGCAAGAAAGAGGGACATTATCAGTACGACTGTCCCGAACTCTCAGCTGCTCAAAGAGCAGAACGACAGGCCAGACGTGAAAAATTTGCCCGAAGGAGGCAGGCCTACATAGCCGGAGAGATATCCGATGACTCAATCGAGGAAGATACATTCATGTATTCTTCTGAGGATGAAGTTGCATTTGTCGCAGTTGAGATCGGAGAGACAGATCCTGAAGAAACTGCAGAATACTGTCTGATGGCCGGAGAAGAGGCTGAGGTAAATTCTAAACTTAATATAACCTCCTCTTCACATAGCACACACGACACGTGCTCGATCACAGATGAACCTCTAGATGTAGTCCAAGCCTATGATGATCTACTAGAAGAGCAAATTCAGCTGAGCAGAGAATTCAGCAGAACCATTCAGGAATTGGAACAGGTAAAGGCTGAGAATCAGAGACTTTCTTCTGATTGTCAGGTCTCTACTGATTCAGAGAGTCTAGTTGCGAGACTCAAGGAAGAGATTAAATCTCTTATGACTAAGTCTTAGCTCCAAGAAACTCAGATATCAGTTCTGACTAGGGACAATTCTGAGAAAGATACTGAGATAGCCCGACTTAGTCAGAAGCTCGCAGAAGTTGAAAAGGATTATGAGTCACTTCGAAGAAGTGATGAAGTCTGGCGAGGACTGATGACTGAACAGTACCTAGGAGCTAAGGAGAAGTTGGAAAGCATGCTTAGAGCTCAAGGGCCAATAGCCATGAAAGAAGGACTTGGCTACACTCATGAAGCTTCCACTTCAACATCTAAAAGCTCAGAAATGCTGGCTGATAGGTTCGTCAGAGGAAAGGCTCAAGTGCACGACTCAACACCTCGGGCGAAGAATAAACGTAAGATGATTGCACCTCGGCCGAGCAATCGAAGCAACCGACCGCAGGTTCCAGCCCCGGACACCACGATCAAACACAGGGGGGAACCAAGAAGGTCGGGTGGGCGAACAAAGATCAGATGAACCGCTATATGAACATCCGGCCTCGGTATGGTTCGTACTACTATGAGCCCAGGGTCAGGAGGAACACAAAGCCTCAAAAGAAGAAAGCTCCTGAACCCAAAACCGTCAAAAATTCAGTATCTCCAAGTCTTGTGGAGAAGAAAGCTGACAAGGTTCAGAAGAAGAAGTCTCAGACTTCTAAGGTCCCTAGACAGATCTGGGTTCCGAAATCACCCACTAACATGTAAGGACCCAACTGAACCAAAGGGCACCTAAAATTTTTTCTTTTTTGCAGGTGCATAAGGACCCTTGGATAATGGACAGCGGCTGCTCGAGACACATGACATACTAGAAGAGCCTGCTGACCAACTACGTACAAGAAGATGGTCCCAGAATTGAGTTTGGTGACAACTCAAAAGGCTACACAAGGGGATATGGAACGTTGAATATTGGGACTGCTTCAGTTCCAAGAGTAACTTATGTTGAAGGACTTCAACATAATCTCCTTTCTGTCAGTCAATTCTGTGACAATCTGAATAGAGTTATCTTTGACGTTGGTTTCTGTGATGTTGTTGACAAATCTACAGGGAAAACAGTGTTATCAGGCTCGCGGAGGAAGAATATCTTTGTTGCAAACTGGAAAACCGCAGAACCTGAGGCTTGCTTGCTTGCACAGACAAAATCTAGTGACAAGACAGGATGGCTATGGCACAAGAGACTCAGCAACCTGAACTTCAAAACTATGAACAAGCTAGCCAAGAACTCTAAAGTCAGAGGACTACCCAACGAATCGTTTATCAAAGACAGGAATTGTGAATCGTGTTTGAAGGGAAAGCAGACAAAGAGTAGCAATCCACCTAGTCCGTCACCTTCCACTGGTGGAATCCTTCAACTGCTACACATGGACCTATTCGGGCCAGTCTCTCCAGTGACTATAAGAGGCAAGAAGTATGCCCTCGTCGTTATTGACGACTATTCACGATATACATGGGTCATCTTCATAGCCAACAAATCTGATGTCATGACTGAGTTGCCCAAACTGCTGAAAAAGCTCAGTGTGGAAAAGGACATCAAGATTCAGAGAATTCGCTCAGATAGAGGAACAGAATTTCTCAACTCAGTAGTTAAGGAGTACTGCGAAAAGGACTTGCTGAACGCAAAAACAGAACACTTAAAGAAGCAGCAAGAACGCTCCTAGCAGACTCCGGACTACCCTCTAAGTTCTGGGCAGATGCTACTGACACCGCCTGCTATACTCGGAATCGCTCACTACTTACACATCAACACATGAAGACACCTTACGAACTATGGAAAGGGAGAATTCCTTCTATTTCTCATTTTCATATCTTTGGTTGTCCTTGCTTTATCCACAATAATGGGAAAGATCAGTTGAAGGTCTTTGATAGCAAATCTGATCAAGGAGTATTCTTAGGATACTCTCGAGTCAGTAAAGCCTTCAGAGTCTTTAACTATCGGACTCTTTGCGTGGAGGAAAGCCCTCATGTTGTATTTGACGAGTTTGTTACTGAGAACAGGAAATCTTCAAAGACAAATACTGAGGATGTCAGCAGCAAGCTACAGGATCTCGCACTAAACGATAAAGCTGAAAAGATTCAGCATTGTTGGGATGATGAGTCAAACGATGAGGAAATACAGATTCAACCAACAGGCGATGTAGCTGACCTAGTTGATTCTACTGAACAGAATCAACAACAGGTAACAATGGTCGATGAGGAAGCCCCAGTGGTAACTGAGACCTCTACTGAGAATATAAACTCGGGGGGGAACAACTACGCTTCCGAGCTAAATGCCCCCGAACCCGGAAATTCGGTAGATCCTAACCTTCTTACCGAACTACCGCAATCACGTAACAGCATAACCGAAATGCCTAACACACCTACCGATCGTGCGTAAGTAGTATCAGAAGAAGAAGCCAGACTCAGACGTTCATGGCTTGACGCTCATTCTTCAGATCTTATTATTGGAGATCCATCAGCAACTATCAGGACAAGATCTAGATTAAGTCAAGGAGAAAGCTCACTCTATTCTTGTTTCTTGTCTACAGAAGAGCCTCAGTTAATAGAGGACGCACTCAACGATGCTGACTGGATCATTGCCATGCAAGATGAGCTGAACCAGTTCGTTAGAAATGAAGTTTGGGAGCTTGTTGATAGACCTAGACATCAGCACGTGATTGGCACTAAGTGGGTCTTCAAGAACAAGCGTGATGAAAACAACGTCATTGTCAGAAACAAAGCTAGACTAGTTGCCAAGGGATACTGTCAAGCAGAAGGAATAGACTTTGATGAAATGTTCGCTCAAGTCACCAGATTGGAAGCCATTCGTTTGTTCCTAGCCTATGCAACGCATCAAAGATTCAAAGTATATCAGATGGATGTAAAGTCTGCTTTTCTGAATGGCGTACTGAAGGAAGAAGTCTATGTGGAACAACTGCCCGGCTTTCAGCAGGGACATCAGGTGTACAGACTTCGGAAAGCTCTATATGGGTTAAAACAATCACCCAGTGCTTGGTACGATACCCTATCAAACTTTCTGCTTCATAAAGGTTTTCAGAAGGGGACAGTAGATCGCACCCTATTCAGCATAAAGTCAGGAGATGACATCCTACTGGTGCAAATCTACGTGGACGACATCATTTTCGGATGCAGAAATGTGACTATACGTCAACAATTCGAGAGAATGATGAAGGAGAAATTCGAGATGTCTATGATGGGAGAGATGAACTATTTCCTTGGATTTCAAGTAAAACAATCACCTGAAGGAATCTTCATCAATCAAGCCAAGTACACTCAAGATCTCCTGAAAAGATTCGGCTGCGATTCAAGCAAGCCAGTCAAGATCCCCATGAATACTAATTTCAAAATTGATCTAGACAAAGAAGGAGCTTCTGTTAACACAACTGATTATAGAGCTATTATTGGCTCCTTATTATATTTAACAGCAAGCAGACCTGACATAACTTATGCTGTAGGTGTATGTGCAAGATTTCAGGCGAATCCCAAGCGAAGTCATCTAGACTCAGCAAAGAAGATTCTGCGATATCTGAAGGGAACACCTGACGCAGGGTTATGGTATCCTGCTGACGATAATCTTATACTAACAGGTTATTCTGATGCTGATTATGCAGGATGCAGGATAGATCGAAAGTCAACTTCAGGAACATGTCAGTTCCTAGGCAGCAAGCTGATATCTTGGTTTTCAAAGAAATAGCATTCAGTGGCAACGTCCACTACTGAAGCTAAATATATGGCTGCTGGAAGTTCCTGTGCCCAGATCCTTTGGCTTCGCAACAACTGCGAGATTATGGTATATCTCAGGATGAAGTGCCCATCTACTGTGACTCCACAAGTGCAATTGCCATAACTCAGAACCCAGTTCTTCATACGAGATGCAAGCACGTGGATATTCGACACCACTTCATCAAAGACCATGTCGAGAAGAAGGACATCAGAATGGAGAAAATCCATACTAATAAGCAAAGGGCAGACATACTGACCAAGCCACTAGCTGAGAACAGATTCAGAGAATTATCAGTTGAGCTAGGTCTACTGGATCCTACTGAACCGTGTCAGTAGAACACAACAAATGGTATCAGCAGAAACCAACAATTGGTATCGAGTGTAGGATCAGTATGACAGGTCAAAGACTCAATACTTGATTCAGTCGGGTGAATCGAACTGTACACAGTAAGGGGGAACGTGGTCATCAGCACTTCAACCATCCTCCTAAGTCTAAATGGTAACCAGCTGATCGTAAAAGTTCAGCTGAAGAGGTTTGCGTAGTTTTATGTACTTAACGTTATCAGAAGCATGCTAGCATTTAAAATATCAGTCGATTGCACTCAGTAGTTAATGAGCATTTATTTCCTGCCATTAATCTTCTAAGGTTTAAGTCAGTAGGAAACCGTTTTCATTTAAAAGGCTTAGACTTTAATGCTGCCTGCAGTGCATTTAATGCATGTCTTCTCAACTTACCTTACTGCGCATATTCCTACGTGGGTCTAGGTTAGAGGCGGCTTGTGTAATCATTCCTTTTATAACATCAAATCACAGCCGTCATTTTAAAAACGAGATTAAGTTTCAGCCGTTAGATTAAAACCGCATGATATGCAAATCTTATAAAATCTCTCGTTTATATCTCTAACTGCACTTTTCGCCATTTTTGAATTTCAAGAGCTTTCTTCGCATTCAGTTTCTCAAATTCCTCTTAAACTACTCTGCATTTCTCTCAAGCTCTCTGTTATACGGTAATTTCTTGAATCCTGTTTTAAACTCTACTGACTTACTCTATTTTCAAGTGCTAACGAGTTTTTCGCAGATATTCATGGCGATTGTTCTGACCCCACCGCAAATCGACGAGATCATCAAGTCGCGCATCCAGTTTGAGTCGACGATGGCTCTGCATTTGGCGGAACTTCCATATCTTGAGCCCGTCTTCGCGGCTCTCGAAGTATCCGGACTCGAGCTCCTTGTCTCGAAGCACCCCAGAGCTTATCTGCCTCGACAAGTTGCAGAAGTTTATTACAACTGGAGATCCATAGAGGACACAGGCGCGGAGGAATCCTGTTTTTCATATATGAAGGAAGTGACTCCTCAGACATGGGAAGCCTGTCATCACGTCATCAATCTCCGAGCCGCCGTGGAATTGACCTTTGATCTTCCGGCTCGTGGAGTCTCACCAGTTGGATATAAGGAGAAGGAGATCAACTCCTATGTTCGGGAGGTTCTCGAGGCGAGACGACATTGTCTTCAAATCAGCGCTGCCGAAGAACCAGTTGCTACCAGAATACTGCGGGCTAGCCTACATCGTAACTCACATTCTTACGAGCTCAGCCGGTTCATTTGATCAGCTATCAAAGCCCCGTCTCCAGCTAATGATGATAATTAGGGGTGTTAAAAAATACCGAAAAATCGGTATACCGCCCATACCGTATCGAAAATATATTGAAATACCGAAATTTTTGGTATACCGAGATTTTCGGTACGGTATGATACCGTACCGAAGTTTTTTGGTACGATAAAGGTATGGGTTTTCCTATACCGCGGTATATCGTAGCATACCGTGGATACGGTACATTCCGAAAGTAACGGTACATACCGATAGATACCGTTTAAAACCGAACCACCGGTATGTACCGATGTTCCGACACATACCGTGTACCAAAATATACCGATCACGGTATATACCGCATACCGAAATGATACCGAATGCCGATCTATACCGATCACGGTATATACTGCATATCCGAAAATATACCGTATATATCTTGTAATATAGTATCTTTTAAATGCAAATTTAATGTTTTAGAATTTAGATACATTAAAAAGTGGTACTTTACTTACATTAGTCATTACGAAAATTATAAAGAGTTCATAAAGTATTTCATGATATTATTATAAAATTATGATATAATATATACTTTTGTATGAAATGATCAATTGAAATTACTTTTTATTTTTTGTGTCGAAAACGGGACACAAAAAGTCTACTACGAAGGAGGAATTAAAAATATCATGAAGAACTTTGAAATATAATAATATAGATATATAATTAAAGAAAAAAAAATGACCTCTTCATATTTCCCGAAAAATGAGTTCGTTAAGAGATCTCTACTTCCATGTTTCATAAAGAGTTCATATTTTATTTCTTAAAGGTATAGTTATATTATAAAGTATTTCATGATATTATTATAATACTATGATATAATATGTACTTTTGTATGAAATGATCAATTGAAATTACTTTTTAATTTTTGTGTCGAAAACGGGAAACAAAAAGTCTACTACGAAGGAGAAATTGAAAATATCATGAAGAACTTTGAAATATAATAATATAGATATATAATTAAAGAAAAAAGAAAATATGACCTCTTCATGTTTTCCGAAAAATGAGTTCGTTTTTCAAAGAAGAGATCTCTACTTCTATGTTTCATAAAGAGTTCATATTTTATTTTTTAAAGGTATAGTTATATTATAAAGTATTTCATGATATTATTATAAAATTATGATATAATATATACTTTTGTATGAAATGATCAATTGAAATTACTTTTTAATTTTTGTGTCGAAAACGGGACACAAAAAGTCTACTACGAATGAGGAATTGAAAATATCATGAAGAACTTTGAAATATAATTAAAGAAAAAAGAAAATATGACCTCTTCATGTTTTCCAAAAAATGAGTTCGTTTTTCAAAAGAAGAGATCTCTACTTCTATAATTCGTAAAGAGTTCATATTTTATTTTTAAAGGTATAGTTATATTATAAAGTATTTCATGATATTATTATAATACTATGATATAATCTATACTTTTGTATGAAATGATCAATTGAAATTACTTTTTAATTTTTGTGTCGAAAACGGGACACAAAAAGTCTACTACAAAGGAGGAATTGAAAATATCATGAAGAACTTTGAAATATAATAATATAGATATATAATTTAAAAAAAAGAAAATATGACCTCTTCATGTTTTCCGAAAAATGAGTTCGTTTTTCAAAAGAAGAGATCTCTACTTCTATGTTTCATAAAGAATTCATATTTTATTTTTTAAAGGTATAGTTATATTATAAAGTATTTCATGATATTATTTTAAAACTATGATATAATATATACTTTTGTATGAAATGATCAATTGAATTTACTTTCTAATTTTTGTGTCGAAAACGGAATACAAAAAGTCTACTAAAAAATAAATAATGGTAGTATATTTAATAGTAGTTTGTTGGACGGAAATTGTATGTTTTCTGCAATTGTTCATCTTTATATTCTTACTTTTAACAGATTTTTTTTCTATTATACTTTATGCTTCGATATACCGGTGTTCTTTCGGTATACCGTTGCTTTCGGTATACCGATATGCGGTAAGACATACCGCACGGCCGGTATGGCAACGATATGAATACTTTCTCATACCGCACTTACGGCATACCGATCAACGGTATACCGCAATGACCGGTACGGTAACGGTATGCAATTTTCCATACCGCACGTTTTCGGCACGGTATGCGGTATGAGAAAATTTGGACGGTATGCCGTACCGTAACACCCCTAATGATAATAGAAGACGGCATCCGAGTCAACTGGACTGATTTCTATGTGAATGAGCTTAAAGCTCAGGCACAGAAGTTCGCAGCCACACCCACTGGAGAAAGGAGACTAATTAGTGTGGGAAAGCTGTTGTACGGGACAAAGATGTCCGTAATAATCGAAGAATTAGTATCGGATCGCTCAGCCTTGGCTGATTCGCGTTATTTCGACAGCAAGCTCATAAAGTTCAAGACTAGAGCCGCTGCTGAGAAGTCAGTCGGCCGGGGGCCAGCCGCACAGAAGAGGAGTACTACTGACATGCCCCCTCGCGCCGACCCACCTAAGAGGAAAAGGCTCAGCAAGTCTGGAACATCTAAAGCCCCAGCAAAGCCTACCTCTCCCCCACCGACTCAAGAGGAGTCAATCTTAGATGCGAACACAGGCATTGAGGGTGCCACTCTCAAAGACAAAGTCCAGCGCATCAGCTCTGAAGAGACTCAGTCAGACACAGCTGAACTGACTGAGGAGACATCCTCCGAGTGGACGACCATGCATTCGACTCGCCTCCGAGCCACTGGTGAAGTCACTGCACAGATCCCAGAAATTGCTGATCACAAGGTTCTGGTCGATATTGCTATAAGGGCGATGACTCAGATGTTACTGAGGTTCCTCAGCTGGGACATACTTGAAGAGCTGATAAGGAATCGGTCGGCCCCGTCCTCGCCGGGCGAGGGAGCAAAGCCTGCAGACAGTTATCGGGTTTGGGGAACCCGCTGACCTAGCCTCGTTCGAGGATCTCCGCGTAGCCATGCTCTATCTTCTGAGCTTGAGATCCTCAGAACTTGTCAGCAACCCTTCGCCGCCATCTCATCACGATGATGACAATGATGATGATGAGGATCAGGCGCCACCCAAGGAAGCAGAACTGGGAGGATCTGCTAAGGGCAACACTCCCAGCGAGAAGGGCAAATCACCACCACCGTCTACATCAGGTGATGCCCCGGTTGCCTCGAAGCCTAGTCGAGAGCAACAACTTGCAGTGTCTGAGCAGAGGCTCGGAACCAGCAGCTATCAGATAAAACCTATCGGTTCCGTGACCTCAAAGTCCGTCAACAAAGCCATCAGACGATAGGGAGACCAGAATCGTCTCCTCGCCAAGGACGTACATCTCAAATGGGCTCAGTACACAAAAGCCCAAACTGAGAAAGTTAACAGACTTGCGGGCGAGATGAAGAAGGTCTCCGAAGCTCCTGCTTCTTCTATCATATCTAGGAGATAATCGACACCGCTCTCGCAGCTCAGAAAGCGGATTTTGCCGCTCAGAGTCAGCAGCTCCTTCAATCTCAGCAGAAAATGTTCTCTGAGCAGCTGACTCAGAGCCTCGCATCAGTTCAAACCACAATGGACGAGCGTAATAAAGTGGCCTTCTCCAGCCTTCAAACAGCCATAAAACAACAGGCGGATGCCCTCAAGCTCATTCAGAAGGAGATGGCAGATTCGCATGATGAGTCTCTCCTAAAACTAAGACAGGAGTCAGCAGCAGAAATCAAACACATACGTGCTGACCAGGAGAAAGACTGGGAGCACTACTGCGATGCCGTCAAAGACTTCGAAACAACCGCCACCACCATTAAGAATATATGTTACAATCTAGAGAAAGAGGTAATTGCCATCCGCACTTGCCTCTCCCTGGCTGATGATGCCAAAAAGGGGGAAGGAGTAGAGGAAGGAGTAGAGAAAGCTGAGGCGGAACAGGCTCAGGCGGAAGAAGGACTAGAGGTCCTAGTAATAACTAAGGGGGAAGGTTCAGCTGATCAAGCTGGAACCAGCTCTGTACCCCCTCCCGAGATCATCCAAATCCCAACTGTCCAAACATCTATTGTGGTTGAGCCAGCTGCAGGATCTGGAGAAGGATCCTCGGCTCAACATATTGAGGAGGTCGCACAATTTATCGACCAGGAGGACGAACTACTACCACCGCGAAGGCCGGGGAAGGAGATTACTACTGAAACAACTCCTCCATCTTCCCCGACTGCTTTGTTTAAATCCAAGGCGGAGCAGGAGGCATTCGATCAGCGTGTTGCTCAGAAGCTTCAAGATGAACTCAACAATGAGCAACAGATCGAGGAAGAAATTCAGAGGGCAAAGAAGCCCAGGAAGCTTACTGGCAAAATCACCAAAGGAAAAGCCAAACTCCTCTTGGAAGAACAGAAGAGAAAAGCTCAGGAGGAGCTAGCTAAAGCTTCTGCCACTGACACTCAGCCCTTAGCTCAGAGTACTGATATTCAAACACTTACTCCAGAGCAAGAGGCAGAAGACAGAGCCACCTGGGAGGCCACGCTGAAAGGTCTGAATCTCCGGAGAGGAGACACTAGATCAGCAGCCCTAAGAGAAAAGAAGAGACTGAAGATCTGGCCAAAATCATATAGATAACTGACAAGATAGCCAGTGAACCAGTCATCGACTAGAAGAAACAAATTCCAAGGTCATCCAAGTACTACAGGAGAGGCGCTCCCAGAGTAACTTATCTGAAGAAAACCCCTTGCCCTCATGTAGACAAATGGGTACCGTTGGAGCTAAACGAGCAATGGGAGGAACTGAAGGAGGAATTTATTAAAGGATACTACGTGTGGGGATTCTACCCATCTGAGATCCCGGCAGACCAACTGTTTGATGAATTCATTCATCAGTATAATGCCAGGCTCAGAGCTCAACTTCTGCTGATCCTAGAAAAGGAGAAGCGACCACTTGTAGCCCCTGCTTTCAAAAGGATTCCTCCTCCCAGAACGACTCGTGGTGTTTTGTGCACTAAGGAGATAGAAGACGAGGTCGAAGCAGCAGCATATCATCATGATCTTAGTTCTGAGTACCCTACTGACCTCGAGGAAATCCAAACACTGCGCGCTAGAATCTACAAATATTATGGTTTGGAACCCCCCTGCTGACAAGTCTACGGATTTCAAGAGCAAGACGAAGAAGTTTAGACGCCAGCAGTAGTCTTCTTATTCTTTCCTTGTTGTATAGAAGATAGGAACTCTATATTCACTTCTCATAAATATAACTGTTCCTGCTTCTAGCCAGACAATTACTCATTGTCTCACGGCTTTCGTTTGTGTTATCACAACTGATCACTGAAGTGATCTGACATACACTCACACATAACCGTTTCTCTGATTTTGCCTCTCTCTCAACTGCTGACCTCATGAAGTTAACTGATTCAGTTTTACTGAAGTCTATCTATATCAGTAGTTTAGTTGTATTATCTAGAGGTTTTGGCATCATCAATTAGGGGGAAATTGTTGGGTTATGAGTCAGTAGATGATACTCAGCAGTTAGTGGGTTAAAATAATATTGGGGGAAATCGTAGTAGTACTATGGAATTGAAGATCCCAAAACCCAGCTGATATCAGTAGTGTAGTGTCTTGATAGGATTAACTGATGTATAGGCTAGACTGTTTTTGTTTTGTTTATCCTTGTGTCTATGTCCTGTACGAGGTAAAGTGTTGGATTGATCTTCTGTCGAAGTTACTTTCCAGAACCCCACGTCATCAGTGTAAGAGCCTGCGTTCTTGAGTCATCAGCTGATCTTCGCCTCAGTAGAAGACATCTCATCAACTGACAGACATCAGTAGAAGAACTCTATGCAAGCTCAGTACCTTCGCAGTCATCAGCTGACCACACTCAAGAGAATATCTCTAGTCAGCCGACTCAGACGAAGAAGATAGAGACTATTTCAAGTCTACTGTATCCGACAGGAAACGACCCAGCTGTTAAAGTCTTTTCGAATGTCAGCAGAAGACCATACGAGGATTAGGGAGAGTCAACTCCGATGTCTGACACAATCTCACCTACCACAAACCTCGACCAATTAGAAGCCATCAACGCGATATCTGCTCTGACCAACTAAAGCTGCTCTCATGTACAATATCAACAACTCTGCTGCAACAATTCAAATTTATGGCCGTTTTCTTTTGAAGGTTGTGACACGTGGCATCGTCGTCTCCAACGAACTTATGTCTGTTTCACGATTATAAATAGAGAAGAAAATCTGAGCTCCACGTACGGGATATCAAGGGAAAACGCTCAAGCTTTCAAACAACTCTAGCGCATTCAAGATCAATCCAGCGAAGAACTTATTTAATAGAATATCATTAGTTCTTCTCTCTAGAGTTCTTTAGATCCCTCTTCTCTAGCTAAGCTCATTGCCAAATCTATAGCTTAGAAATTCGAATGAGTTCACATTTAGTGATTGTTCTTATTGTAAGAACTCCTTCCTAGTTGGAGATTATCCCCTCCCCTTCAAACCTCGGTTTGATTTGTAAAGTTGCTAAGGACTATAACTTAGAAGGGTCTGTCCGGTCCACAGATTCCTTGCTAAGGCTTGCTCAGATAAATCAACAAGACCTCCTGTTCAGCAGGACCGTGGACGTAGGATCTTACGTATCCGAACCATGTTAAAAATTGCTTGTGTTATTTACTGTTTTATTGCATCGCATACAAACTGATTACAAAATCATATCCTTGCATAAAACGTATTCTTAAAAATGCACTAGCCAAAACTACTTGTGAAAATCACGTTTTCAAACTGAGACGAATCTTCGGGCCCCATACTATTCCGCACTAAGGTTTTCGACTGAGTCTCAACGACTGACAAAGTTAGTAGGAGAGCTCAGTAGTTAACTCACTCTGACCCGAGATCGAAGGTTCTTACTTGCCACTGTTCATCAGTCGCACCAAACAACTCAGCTGTCCTTCGGTTTGAGAAAAAGAGCAGTACTCAGGTGTATTCACCCCCCCCCCCCTCTACACCTAACTCTCGTCTCCGGACCAACAATGTCGTTGTTTTCATCTTGCTTGTTCTTGAAGACCCACTTCGTTCCAATCATGTGTTGATGTCTAGGTTTGTCTACAAGCGTCCATACGTCATTTCTAGTAAACTGGTTGAGCTCTTCTTGCATGGTAGTGATCCAGTCAGCATCATTCAGCGCATCCTCAATAGTTTGAGGCTCTTCAGTAGACAAGAAGCATGAGTATAAGACACTTTCTCCCTGACAGAATCTGGATGTTGTCTTGACACTAGCTGAAGGATCTCCAATTATTAGATTTGAGCTATGAGCATCTAACCATGAACGACGACGTCTTGTTACTTCATCTGAAATTGATTCGACACAGATAGTAAGAGTGTTAGGAATTTCAGTTGTACTATTTTGTAATTGAAGCAATTCTGTAACAAGATCAGGTTCTATTAAGTCACCAGGTTCAGGGGTATTCAGATTAAGAACATTAGTAGTTCCCCCTGAGTTGTTATTCTCAGTAGAGGTCTCAGTTGCCCTAGGGTTTCTTCATCGACCTGAATTACCTGGGATTGATTCTATTCAGTAGAATCAATCTCCTCAGCTACATTGCTTGTTGGTTGATTCTGGATTTCATCATCCCAACAATGCTGGATCTTTTTGATTTTATCTTTTAAGCCTAGATCTTGTAGCTTGCTCCTGACCTCTTCAGCTTCTCGCTGAGAGTTTGACTTCCTATCCTCGGAAGTAAATTCATCAAATACCATATGAGAGCTTTCTTCCACGCAAAGGGTCCGATAGTTAAAGACCTTGAAAGCTTTGTTGACCCTGGATTATCCTAAGAAAACTCCTTGGTCGGACTTGCTATCAAAGACCTTTAACTGGTCCTTTCAGTTATTGTGGATAAAGCACGAACAACCAAAAACATGAAAGTGAGAGATAGAAGGAGTTCTCCCTTTCCATAATTCATATGGTGTCTTCATGTACATCTGAGTCAGTAGAGATTTGTTCTGAGTGTAGCAGACAGTGTCAGTAGCTTTTGCCCAGAACTTCAATGGTAGACCTGAGTCTGCGAGTTATGTCCTTGCTGCTTCTTTAAGTGTTTTGTTTTTCCTTTCAGCAAGACCATTCTGCTGAGGCGTACGTGCCGCCGAGGTCTCGTGTTGAATGCCTTCAGCTTCGCAGTAGTCCTTCATCATTGAGTTAAGAAACTCTGTTCCACGGTCTGAGCATATCCTCTTAATTTTGATATCCTTCTCTACGCTTAGTCGTTTCAGCAGTTTCGGCAGTTCAGATTTGACGTCAGATTTATTGGCGATGAAAATCACCCATGTATATCTTGAATAGTCATCAATGACTACAAGAGCATATTTCTTTCCTCTGATCGTCACTGGATTGACTGGCCCAAAGAGATCCATGTGAAGCAGCTGAAATATCCCATCAGTAGAAGGTGGCGTAATATGCACATTGCTTAACTTTGTTTGCTTCCCCTTCAAGCATGCCTCACAATTCTTGTGTCTTTTAAAAACTTCGTTGGGCAGTCCTCTGACTTTAGCATCCCTTGCTAGCTTGTTCATTGTCTTGAAGCTCAGATGGCTCAGTCGTTTGTGCCACAACCATGCAGTTCTGTCATCTGACTTCGTGTGTGCTAGCAAACAAGCTTCAGGTTCGGCGGTATTCCATTCAGCATAATAGATGTTTCTTCGCCGCGACCCTGATAACACAGTTTTTCCTGTAGATTTATCAAGAACATCACAAAAACCTGCGTCAAAAGTTACTTTATTGGAGTTATCACAGAATTGACTGACAGAAAGGAGATTATGTTGAAGTCCTTCAACATATGATACTCTAGGAACTGTTGCAGTCCCTATTTTCAGCGTTCCGTATCCCCTTGTGTAGCTTTTGGAGTTGTCACCAAACTCAATTCTGGCTCCTTCTTGCTGAACATAGTCGGTCAGCAGATTCTTCTGATGCGTCATGTGTCTTGAGCATCCGCTATCCACAATCCAAGGGTCCTTTAGCACCTCAGCCTCTTCTCCGACCATGAGACACAGTTCAGTGTCTTCTGCTTCAATAGCCACGAACGCAGCATCATCATCTGATGATTCCATGAAAAGCTCTGCATCGCTTGAGCACTCATATAACTCTCCAGCTATGTAGGCTTGCCTCTTTCTAACAAATTTGTCACGTCAGGCTTGCCTTTCAGCTCGTTCAGCTGCTTAGAGTTCTGGACATTCATACTGAAAATGTCTTGGTTTCTTGCAGTTGTAGCATACTGAGCTCCTGACTTCCCTTCAAGGTGTATCGGTATGTCCAGTGGGAGCCGCTTCAGTATTCCTGCAATCAGGTAAAGGTTTAGTTTCACTTTTCGAGTGACTATTATCTCTCTTACCTTGATATTTTGAAGATTTCTTCATCTTCATTTTCCGAAATTTATCCTTCATCTTCTGGTATTTTACCGCGAGGAGAGCATACTTCTCAGCCAAGTTGTCAGCAGAGAGTATAGTTACTGAGCTTCCGGCTGACTGACTTGGGCTTGAGGGACTTGCTCCGGGTATGCTGATTGATGCCTTATATGCGTGATCCATTGGCACTTCAGTCTCAGTACCGGGGTTATGTGGGAGATTGAAATCGAACTCCTCTGCCTTTAACTCTGAAAATATATAATCAGGAGTAACAGAGTTCAAATTAGTTCTCCTCAAACATGTAGCAAAAGAGTACCATTTGGGCCTGAGAAGAGTCCGTAAGATCTTGGTATTGGTCTCCTTGTTGCTGAATATTTTCCCCAGTCCGTTGATGATGTTTATTTGATTTGTGAATCTGACACTAAAATCATCAATAGACTCTCCTGGAAGCATAGCGAATGCTTCTAGCTTCTGTAGTTCTAACTCCAGTTTGTTTTCTTTTATTTGCGGAGTCCTTTGGCTCAGTACAGCTAGAGCATCCCATAGCTCATTATGTGTCTTGCATTCGTGCACCCTGCCAAGATATGAGTCACTAAGAGTTGTTAGTATTGCATTACGTGCGACTCGATCCAGGTTGTGCAACTTCCTCTCTTCAAGTGTGAAGAGACTCTTGTCTTTGTGGACCTTCGGGCCGGTTCTGGCGCCTGCTGCTCCTTCAACTAAGATTTCAATTCTCTCAATCATAGGAACAATATGGTCTTTCTCAAGAATGTCGGCTATGCTGTCATGCACCGATGTAAGATGAGCCTCCATCCTCACCCTCCATACCGCATAGTTTTCTGCCGAAAACATGGGTACAGTCCTGATACCTGAAAAGTCATACATGATGTAGAATATGGTATAGGATGTTGTGAAGAGATATGCAAGTGCAAAGAAAACGGTTTTCAATGATCTGTTCGAGTTAAGACCAGTAAACAGATAACGATGATCTTAGAAGAACACTACTCTGATACCAATTGTTGGTCTAGAGACGCGGTTCAGGTGTAGGGGGGTGATATACACCTGAATGCAATTTCAAACTCAGAACGCGAAAAGTCAGCTTTAGCTGAAGATTGCTACTGAACTAGTCAGTTGGCCAGATATAATTTCTCGATCGCGTGGGCTGAATATTCTCCTACTGAGTACGGCCCTACTGACTTATGTCAATGAACAGTAGTTCAGTACAAGAGTTGTGTGCGAAAGTGTAGGCCCTTTAAAATATGCGTCTCAGTTGAAAACCCGTTGTATGCAAGTTGATTAAAACTCAATTGAATGTTGAATGAATAGTTATAATAATGAAACAGTAGAAATCAACATAGCGATTTTTAAAGTGGTTCGGACACACAGGGTCCTACGTCCACTGTCCTGAACTAAGCAGGAGAACTTGTATTATTTATACTGAGCAAGTCTCAGTAATCTGTTCACATGATAGATTCAAAAATTGTTTACTTATACTGAGCAAGTCTCAGTTATCTGTGTACAAGATAGATTCTACTTATAGTCGTAGTGACTTTACACTTCTTAACCTTTAAGGTTAGAGATTCTCCAACTGTGAAGGAGTTCTTACAAGAAAAGAACAGTTCAAAAGATATGAACTCCTTCGAGGTTCTAAGCTATTGATTTTGCAATACACACGCTTAGATAGAGAAAGGTAACAATAATTCTCTAGAAAGAAGAACTAAAAGATATCTAATCTATGAGCAAGTTCTTCGTTTGTATGTAGCTTGAAGGTTCGCTAGAGTTCTTGAGCTTGTTTGCTTTGGTTCCTGGTGTTGTGTTCTTTCTGCATGAAGACACTTCTCTATTTATAGTCTTCGCTTTGTGAATAGTCCGTTGGAGAGGGTCTAGCCGCGTGTTGAATAAGACAAGAAAAACGACCATATATAATTTGAACGTTGAGTAGAGGCACTGTTGAGATTTCCTTTTTTTCCAGCTAGGAGCAGCTTTATGACAGAGCAGTTAAGGCGTTGTCGGCTCCTTATTGGTCGAGGTACATGAGAATTAGTGAGGCTTGTTCAAACTCAAAGTACACTGAGTTAACTTCCGCTGAATCCTCGGACCGTCGCCTGATTGTCCTCTATCGACATTCATCTGAACACTTCAGCCGCTAGCTCGATTTCCTTTGCAGATTCAGTTGGTGATTGACAGACCAACTGACTTCTTCGATACTGAGTTCTTCAACTGAGTGCAGAGTCTTCTACTGAATCCACAACTATTGAACTCTAGCCTACTGAGTTCTAACAGCTGAACTCAAACTAAGCTATTACAATATTGAAGGTCCATCATTCAGCTAGGGGTTTTGGGATCTTCAAATCTTATCATATAAACTCATCCCAACAGTTTATGTTCATCCCAACAGTAGCCCAACAGATTAATTTATTATATTATAGGTCAATTAATGTGGAAGCTCATTGAAGTATAATTAAATTAATGGGCTACAAATATTAATATAATATAAGCTTTTGAAGCATATGTATTAGTATTCTGTTTATAATCAGTATATACACATTCTCACTTATGCATAAACGTGCGGGTACAAATAGAGAGAGATAATTTTATTTTATTTTCTTCAGTTCTCTGACCACATGGAGGAAAAAAAAAAGGTCGGGATACAGATCAGAAGATCTGAACATGAGCAAAAATCAGAGTGACTATTACATACAAAGGAGGCAGATAAATTTCATTCCTTCAGTTAGGACTATAACTAGTGATCGGTTCAATATATGGATCGGCTGAGATTTGTTCAGTATAATCTATTCAAGACCTCCTGATAATTCAGGACATAAGTCATTATTATTATTTATTTATTATTATTAATAGTTGAGATTGAGATTCCTACATTATTATAATTCTAGATTTCTAGACATGATGTGCAATAACTGGGGTCGGCCCAATAAATTTGTTGCCGCTTTGATTTGCTTGCAAGTCCGCTGATGCATATATAGTTTTTAAGCTAGGATTATTCAAAATATGCAACAAATAAATCTAATATTCTAATTAGAGCTGTTAAATTTTAACAACTCTAATCCTATTGACGAGGCATGAAGCATGCATGAAGTGATCAATATGATCAGTAATTACATATCATCACTCTATCTGTCTTTGATTAATGAATCAGATGGATAACACATGCAAGCAAGACTGTTCCTTCTGTAGGCATTCATTGGAATACTATGCGTAGTTACACCTTTTTGTGCGTGTACTTTGTATGTGTGTATAATAGATGCATAAAATAAAAAGTTCATCTCTTTTTTTTTTTTTTTTTTTTTTTAATTTCTAAGCGCCCTTTCTCAAACCCTAGATTTCTTTACTGATCTTTACATTAATTTTGACGGAGGAAATTTCTCCAATTTATCCAATTTCTCTCTGCGGATTGTAATTCGGAACAATAGGAACAATGCGGGGTAACGATCCGCCGCCGGAGGAGTTTCGCTGCAAGAGGACGGACGGACGTCAGTGGCGGTGCAAGTCGGTGGGAGATGGACGGGAAGACGCTCTGTGATCTTCACTATTTGAAAGGGAAGCACCGTCAGAATAGGGAGAAAGTGCCGGAGTCTTTAAAATTGGAGAGAAATGCGGGGAAGAAGAAGGAAATTAGCAATGGAGAATGCAGTAGTAGGGTTCGGAAATCAACGAAGAGGCCGGTGGAGGTGGAGAGGAAGCGCGTGTCGGAGACGTTGGACGAGGCTTTGAAGAGGATGAAGTTGAAAATAAACGACTTGCATTTGGAACGGATCAGAGTTTTTCTGCAGAGGCAGGTGGAGAAGAAGAGGGAGAGAGAACTTAAGGAAGTTGCGGATGAGACAAGAGTGTTGCCTTGTGGAGTTATGCCGATTTCTCAATCACATTCGAGTTTGCAGAACTTTCGCGAAAATGATGGCTTGGGTGTAAATATAGAAGGTGATTCTTACGAAAATTCATTGATGCAGAGGCATTTTCGATCGAAAAATATTGAACCTTTACCAATTCCTACAATGCAGGTTGGTTTCTTGCTTCCTTGTGATTCTTTATGCTCAAAGATGTTCCTAAGTTATGTGTACAGATTCTTATTCTGTGTTTGAGCTAGGTTTTTCCATTGATGGGGAATGTGAAGGCCAAGAAGATTAAGAAATGCCATTGGTGCAGGGCAAGTAAATGTCGCTCCTTGATTAAGTGTTCGACTTGCAGGAAACATTCCTTCAGCCTCAAATGTATTAAAGAAAGGTTTGTTCTTCCAGCCCTTTCTCTAATGATGATTTTTAGATAATGACCATATCTGGATATATGCTTTTGTCTGTTGCTAGCTACTTAATTTCATATTTCAGAATTTGTCTTGATTGTTATCATTAGTGGTCTATTTTTATTAATGAATGTGATAAGGACTTCATTAAGCTGTCAGCATGCTACCCAGACAAAGAACAGTAACTGTCCTGTTAAAGTTCCACTCAATATTATTTATATCAGAATTGGCCAATTTTAGGAAAACAAGGAGTTATGGTAACAGCATAGTTACTAACTCTTCTACAGTCAAGCTTAACAGCTAGAACTAGGAATTGATTTCAGTTTTAATTGATTTGAGGGATTAATTCTCAAGGTCAACTAGCTTTTAGAATCTTGCATTTTGTTTAGTTTTTATGAGAAGCAAGAAGTGAAAGCAGAATGCCCTGCCTGTTAGGGAATTTGTGGCTGCAACCTCTGCTTGAAACTGAAAATCAAGCCTAATAATGATAAGGTTTGGATGGGGTTGAGTTTTGATCAATCAAGTTCTTGCGTAAAAATATGCAATTGAATTCCTCTGTTTTGTGCAACCCACATTTCCAGGAATTGTATGGAGGTGGAAGGAAGTCTGATAGGAAACAGTTGCTTCTATATTTGATCTACATGCTTTTTCCTGTGCTGGAAAAAGTAAATCGTGATCAGAGCATTGAAGTTGATACAAAATCTAAGGCTGCAGGTATGGGATACTTCAGCCCCAACTGTAATAACATAGTCTCGTTATTTGACCGTGACAACTGACAAGTGCCCTCAAATATGTACATGCAATAGTAAAAGAACAATCTGAAATTCGAATCCAACAGACTAACTTAGGCACTCATACTTCATTCTGCTGGTAAGATACTTTTTACTCTCATATACCTACATCTTCATGGTCATTCTTAGCCACTGTTTCCCATGCGATTTACCTTGTCGTGTAGCAACAGATGCAAAACTTCAATTGTTGACTACCATAAGACCTGCACAAAGTGTTCATACAATCTTTGCTTAAGTTGTTGCCGAGAGCTTTCTCAACTTAGCTCGTCAGGAAGTTTTACGCTCAAAAGTTGCAAGAGAAGGAAAATTCATTCACCTGGCGATGACCTAAAACTTAAGCAGAATCTTTCAAAGCATAACTCTGGTGGACCACCCAGTCGATCCATTATCACCTTGCAAAACTGGGAAACAAGTGAAAATGGCAGTATCCCGTGCCCACCTATGGAGATTGGAGGTTGTGGTGACAGCCTTCTTGATCTAAGATGTATATTTCCATTCAATTGGACTATAGATCTGGAAGTTAAAGCTGAAGAAATATTGTGCAGCTATCGCTCTCCAGTTACAGATGCTTCTCAGTGCTGTTCACTGTGTGATGACTCTGGTAGAGATGATAGTGAGCTTAAGCTGCAGAAAGTACCATCTAAGAAAATAGGTTTTAACAAGCACTATCTGTATAGTCCAACCGTAAAGGATCTTCATCAAAAGACCCTTGCGCATTTCCAGAGTCACTGGGGTAAGGGTCACCCTGTTATAGTTCGAAATGTGCTTAAGAGCAAGCAGGCTTGTGCTGGGATCCCATTATCATGTTTTGTTCGTATATGGAGAAGAAGAGCTCAGGGTCTGGCGAAGAAGGTGGCATGAAAACAACAAACTGCTTGGATTGGTGTGAGGTCAGTACTGTCTTTCACTCTCTCTTGAACACCTGCATGTGTGACCCTGTGATGGAAAAATAAATGTCGGATCTCGTGGACTGTAGAAAAAAGAAAAAAAGCAACTTTGATCATAATGATGTGAAAATTCATTCAGGGCACAAACAGAAAATGACATTCTCTCCAGATCTCCTGCACCATGTTTATATTTTCCATGCCTCTGTCTGGTTCATGGTCTTCCTACCTAACCAAAAAACAGTTTTTTTATTCTCCTTTGCTCCTTTAGCATGAACGAGTTTTCTGCTTAGCGAATATGTTTTTAAAATCATGAAATTCACATTGGTTTACTATATCGTGCCATCTGGGATAGCAGTTTATATTCAAACTGTATGGATTTGCTTCAGTATGAAATTCATCTGTAGGCTTCCTTTTCATTTTCCTCCTCCTTGCGACCTGGTTATATACTTTGCACTTCATCTTGATGCAAATATTTCCAGTTTGGCTTTGCAGGTAGAAATTGATCACAAGAAATTATTTATGGGGTCACTGGAGAAGAAGACACATGCCAGCATACATCAGAAAGCTCTAAAGTTCAAAGCTTGGCTATCATCCCATTTGTTTCAAAAGCATTTCCCTCTCCGTTACAATGAGATTTTAAGTGATTTACCTCTTCCACAGTACATCAATCCAGTTTCTGGCCTTTTGAATGTCAGTGTGAAGTTGCCAAAAGATCAGAAGATTGGAAAAAGATAGCACCTCCTGATGGAATTGAAAATGTACCCTTTTATTCAGACACCCGACTTGAAGGCCAGGCAACACGTGTTGAAAATAGAAATTTGTCTGATGACAGTGAATATGATGATGAGGCATCAATTCTTTGCTCTGGAAGTCTTGACAACTCCGAAGACTTTGATGAGAATTCCCAAGAGGAAGATATAGAAAGCTCTTGCTCCAGTGAAGATAAGCAAGAAACTGATTGTTGTGGTGCCCAATGGGACATTTTCCTCTGACAAGATGTACCGAAACTACTGGAGTATCTAAATAGACATTCAAATGAGCTCACTCCTGCATGCAAATATCCAAAACATGTAAGTTTGTTTAAGTGAGTCTTTTGTTGAAAACTGCGACTTAAGTGAAATTAACGATACATACTGTAATAGGTTCACCCTGTTCTTGATCAAAAATTCTTCCTTGATGCATATCACAAATTGAGACTTAAAGAGGAGTATGGTATGTGTGTTAGTTAGAGTTTCTATATTTTCCCTTAGTCAAGCATATTTGCTGAACAGAGCTTGTTCTTCACTGCTTTCAGATATTCAACCATGGACTTTTGAACAATGTCCAGGAGAAGCCGTCTTTATTCCTGCTGGATGTCCCTATCAAATTAGAAAGATCAAGGTAACATTGGCTACAAAATCCCTCGCATATTAACTTCAGTACTGCTTAAATTGACTTGTATATGTGTTATGTATATGTCAATGATTGTCTGGTTTAGTATGTTATCTTAGATGCTAAACTTGCAGTCAACATTCTAGAACTGGAAAAAGCATCTCCTTGCGAATTACAGCTGTTTCACTTTTTCAGTCATGTGGACTTCATCTCACCAGAGATTGCTGCTTATTGCATTCAATTGAATGATGAAATTCGTCTTCTTCCTGCACAACACAAAGCCAAAAGGAAAATGATGGAGGTAAGATCATTATATATATAATATCATTCTAATTGAGTTTTTCAGGTGGAGAAAATGGCTCTTAGGAATATTAGTGCAGCAATTGGAGATATATCTGGCCTCATGGCTGTTAACCAAGTAATTCTCTTCTTACTTCTCCTGCCTTCATTTCTGTGCTCACTTGATGGTGAAGTTTCTGAATGATTCTACAACGCGTAGATATTTGACCACTTGTACCGAATTGTTTATAATGGATATGGCTGTTCTCCCTGCAGTTCGATTATCTACATACGGAATCAACACTTACATACCACCATCTTCTGTATTGATTTCTAATCTAAATCGCTGTTTACGCCACTTGATTAACAGTCGTTGCAGTAACAGCAACACATCACCTATGATGCCTACCATACTGAACTAAATAAAAACCCCATGTCTTGACGAAGATGCAGGTAACCATCCTTTCATTATGGTGCTCAGACCAAGCTTTTCGTGTTTCCACTGCAACATGAAACATTTCTGACATTTTCCAGTGATTCTTGCAGACTATTTCTCACAGTAAACTTGGATTTGGAGGTGTGGAAGACTGAAGCATGTATAGAAAACGCCAATTCAACCATTTTTATTCTTTACTGTGTGATGTACATATATATAATCATTCAATCAGATTAGTTTTTATGTATTCATCGGAAAATTAAATAGGAAATATACATACATGATACATTCTTATGATTGAACTGAGAGGTAGAAGAAAGAATTCATGTATGAAACATTTTATTACACTTGTAAGAAAAAACCCAAAAGCTATTTCTACACAAAATGAAGTCTAAACAATCAAAATTAGTAAAACTCACGAGTAAAAAATTAAGCTAACACAGAATTGCAGGCGCTGGTTATTATTACCTCCACTTCATCGTATCGCAATGTAATGAATAGTACAATGTAACTTGGTCCTTACAAAATTGTGACTGAGCACAAATAAGAGCCAGCTGAAGATGTGAATTGAGTTAAAGCGAAAAGAAATAATATACATTTTCCAAAAATTGTTCGCAACTCTCAAGGTGCCATCAACCCTTCGATTGTATAAGAAAGTGAAGCTGCCCAGTCAGATTTCAGAAGCAGCGTTTGCAGCGTGTGCATGATGTCGTAATCGGGGTCGAGCTTCCGCTGCCATCCCTGCAACCCAAGAAATTCCAAATTATCGTACATGTCTTACAAAAAGAAATCTTGCAGCCCAACAACCTCTACTGCAAAGATGATGCAGCGACAAATCTGATATATTCTATGATAAGATCGGTTTTATTCCATAGTCTTAACAGTTTACAAAGGCTATATGTTCTTGAATAACTGAGAAAAGAGAATAGCTAGTTACCTCGAGGACCAGAACTGTGACCATCACAGTGGTAACGTTCCCATCAACATTTACTTTATGACGCCGGACTTTTTCGAGCAACTGTGTCATGCATTCAGCTGGATGGACCGAATCTCCTTCCTCTGTACCCCAGAAATCAAATGATTCTTTCACCTCCTGTTAAAGCAAATATGTCAAAACTGATACAAATTAGAAAGTCATTCACGCAACAATGTAAGGCTCCACCACTAGGACAAAAAGAAAAAAAAAAAAAAAAGTTGGTAGTGCAGACATCATATAATAATGAACTTACATACAGTAAGAACTGTTTAGAACTCAAATTCAAGTGATTAAACGCAAAGCATACAGTAACTCACCTGAATGAAGGCATCGGGTTTGGGACAGTTCTGTTTCTTCGACAATCTCAGTGTGCACTCTGCTGCAGTTTGGCCATCTCTACGAGCAACTGCCTTAAAGAACTCCAATAAATTTACACGGTCATTTTTGGAAAGTTCAGCAGTCATCCCAACATCAAGGAATATAACGTGTGGCTTAGTTCTGAAGATCTTCTTGCGAGATGGCTTGCTCTGAGTTACGCGGACAAGGATGTTTCCAGGATGCATGTCAGCATGAACAAAGTTGTCCACCTGATAAGGCGAAGAAAATCTTAGAAATATGAACAATGACATCCCAATTGCAACTAATAAATCTTATAATAAAAAAGTTTTGCATCAAAAAATCAAATTGATAACCCAATAGACATCAGTGAGAAGGAAGGCTGCTTCAGAATATCAAATTGAAATTGTAAATTAGACAACCCTATATAAAAACCTTCATTTGGTTTTAAGTTCTGTAAGATTTTTATATTACCACTGGTCTAAATCGAAACAGATAGTGCTCTATTTAGAACAAATGTGTATCAACACGTCATGCTTTTGGACAATAGCTGATGGAAATCAACTATAACATATAAACTCCTCCACATGCCACAGAAGACAGTTTCGTGAATAAAAACATGAAACTGAGAGAGCCGTAAATTAAAGTCCTCACGTGCCTCATAATTTGTAGTAAAATCCATATGCACAAGCAAAGAAAAGAAGAGAGAGAGCAAAACTTAGATCACCAACTTATCATTAAAGAAGAGATTAAACAGAGTTGATAAATGAGCAAAGAAGATACCAGGAGCATCTTCAACAGTGCATGGGTTCCAATGTGGGCAAGAGCACTTCTAACTCTTTCATTCCTGTTCCCCTCATCCACATAGTGAGAAACACTTTCTCCATGCTCAAAAGTTTCGACCAATACAGCTGGATGAACTAAAGGATAAACCGGCTTTGGGAAAGAAACATCCTTCCATTGGCGAAAATTATATATGAAGCGGCTCAACTGAGCAGCTTCTCGGGCTAGATCAACTTGAGACAACATGAAAACTGCAAATTGTGCAACACTTTCATCCAGTCTCAGCCAATTCAGAGCAGGAATATACCTTGAAACTCTTGCAACTACATTAATTATCTCAAAATCCCTCTTTATTGACTCACCAACTCCCGGATGCCTCACCTTAACTGCGACCAGCATAGGCTTAACCTGGCGACCAGGGTAACGAGACTGCAATGAAGCTCGATGCACCTGGGCAATACTTCCAGAGGCCACAGGTTCTTCCTCAAAGTTATCAAAAATCTCAGATATTCTACGACCGAAAGCTTTCTCAATAGCCTTCTTTGTGTATGCAAAGCTATGTTCAGGTGCTTTCGTGTGAAGTTTTGACAGTTCAACGCACAAGTCTCTAGGGAATAGATCTGGCCGGGTGGCCGCCCACTGCCCCCATTTTATGAATGCTGGACCTGCTCTTTCTAGAGTTTGACGAACAACCTGAAGCCATAATTTCCTAAAGTCGGGTCCAAAACTGTCTGCAAAGGGAGCCATGGCAATGCTAGGTGTGAATAGCAAAGAGAGGTGAAAAGCCCTCAACAATAACACAAGGCCCTCAAAAGTGGAAATGATCAGCCTGGTCAAGAAAAGATGGCTGTCTTCAGCACGCCCATAGAAATTATTCCTCAGTGGAAGAACATCAGCTTCTGGTGCAGCCTCCGCTATCGCCATTTTAGAGCCACACATCAGAGTAAACATACCAGGAACAATAATGTATGAACGGCTCAAACCCAAGCTTACTGCCTGAGCAATCTGGTTAATGGTTAGACGAGTTTTCCGCCCATCAAGTGAAGCTGTCTGCGCCAACCTCTTCCAAGCAACTTGAGCATTATAGGCTATAGTACTGCTAGAACCAATGGATGTATAATTCCTGACCCAACTATAGTAGAAACCTTTTCCCATATTACATGCTGCATTTCGAGCAGGCCCTCGTTTAGGCAATATATACTGTGACAATAATCTATGTTGAGGCAAAGACAACCCTGCTCGAATAATGTCTCCATATTTTGACCCTTGTGAAGATAGCAAAGCTTTCCTAATGTTGCCTACTGTAAACAATCTGCAGTCCAATACCACAACACCACATATAAGCAATTGAATCAATAAATTACCAACTCTCAGTTCCATCACCAATTCCAAACTAATTGGACATATCACCGACTAGAATCCAGCAAAAAAGCACACAATTTTCTACTGCCAGATCGTTGCATTTCAACAAACACTACAACAGCACACAAAATTCGAACCCTATAAGATCAATTCTACAAATTAACTCGCATAAACAAACTGATATCGAATCTAAGACAACACAACAAAAAATCACAGGAATGAAACACATAGCCCGTTGTACGGACCTCGACATGTCGAAAGCTGGCCGTGAGGTAAACCGGTTGTTCTAAAGTGCGCCGGTGTTGTAATGCGCCGCCGACGAGCATTTTCTACCGATCGGTAAGCGTTCAACAACAATGATCACACAACATTCGCAAATTCGGATTTATCACCAATTATAAAATTACAAAATGATCACTTCTCCCCAATTCGACGGTAAAATGGATTGAACGGTCAGCGAAGAACCGAAGTTTAGCAGCTGAGATTCAAGAGAGCAGGAACAAAAGAAGATGAATCTTCCTACATTCAATAAAACCTAAGCTAAGGCGGCGAATAATTTGATGAAACAAATCCGGTTCTGTGTCGCAACCGGCTCGGTTCTACAAATCAATTTCTTGTCTCCGAAGAAATGGCTAGTGACGAGTTTTGAAATTAAAAATTGGTATTAATCTTTTATGAGATGTATTTAAATTAAGATTTCGTAATTAAATTTAAAAAATTGAAGTTTATTAAACTCTAGTATCTTCTCTGTGAACAAATCCGAATCAGCCTCCAAAATCAAAGCAAATCAGTAATTCATCATATAAATATTAGACCTAATCACTGCACACACATTTTAGGGTAATATAAAACAATAAAACCATTCATATTAATGATAAGTCATTTTAATTTTAAAAAACAAATAAGTCAACTGAATTGTCACTCATCCCAAATTCCAATTACCCTTTTTAATGAAAAAAACGCCCATGAGAATATATATATATATATATGTTAGAAATTATAAAATTAAAGATTTTAAAATGTCAAATTGATTTAATTTATATGACTAGACTTGAGGATAGCTCTTTTATTAATTATTGGGTACATTTGACTTTTGGATTTTTTAAAAAGTCCCCAAGAACTAAATATGTAATGAACCAAATTGAGACAACAAGGTCCATGACCAGCCTTCAAATGTGGAGGTTTCTATCACCAATCACCAATATTTCTGCTAAACTAAAAAAAATACTCCATTCGTCCTATTAAAAGCGTCTGTTTTTTTTTTTTCGGCACGGAGATTACGAAATCTTATTTAGATATAGTATATTTTATGAGTTTTAATTATATTAAGAAATTGCCACAATTTTCGAGGAATGGTTAGTTTGAAGGAATTATAATTCATCCAAATTTTATTCAGGTATAGTTGAGACAATTGAATTTTTTTTATATATTGTAACTAAATAAATAATGTAAAATTTCCAAATATTTAAAAATCATAATTTTCTAAATTCGGAGCGGAATGACATCGTGTGAGTGAGAAACTTTTAGAGAGAGAGTGTGTATAAGAATGTGGATGGGTAGTGAGTAATGAGGGGCCACCTCATTTTTGAATGGAGAGTTGATATTGCTATTTTAGTAAAGGGACACTTATATTGGGACAGCTTAATCCGGATATGGTGGATGCTTTTAATGGGACGGAGGCAGTAACATGTATATACCCACCAAGAATTGGGGCGAAAAGTTCGTCACACAAGATTAGTCTAATCAAATTTATATAGTGCCGTAGCTGCAATTCACAAGTTTAAATTATTAGGTGTACATTTAATGCACATGATTAATTTAGTTGAATTTACATCATAAATAAGGACGGCGAGTCTAATTACACACAAAATGGGAGCTATAGGGTCTCTATAAGTATGCCCTAGTGTTAGCGTTGTCATTCGATTCGCATCTATAAGTTGCAGGCTATTACGCTCTTTATCCCACTCCAATTGTCCAATATTCTTTTTCAAATTGTTTCACTCTAATTGTCCATTTTTTTTTTTAGTAAAAAAATCTCTATATAATTTAATGGGTCTTACTACTTCATTACTCTTTTACACTCAATCAATAACTATTTTAATCTTTGTGCCGAAAAGAAATTGGACAATTGTAATGGGATAGATAATTTCATCATAACATAATTAATTAATTGAAGACTAAAAGGCCGAATCACATCCATGAAAGAAGGTCCAAATATAGAAAAGCCCAACTATTACAATAACAACAATAAAGGCCCAACGATACAGAAATGTATATCATATACTCCCAATATCTTTGATTGCATTTTGAACCACAAAAAGACCTTCAGATAGAATGAACGCAATGAACGCAATGAAACCAAATCCCCTGCACTCTCAATTCGCATCTCACTTCCAATCCCGCGCTTTCGCCAACAACAATTCGATAAAATTGCCGGAAAACATCTCCGCCGCCAGGCGTCGGAAGCTCGCGGCGAAATCCGGCGGCGACGGCGGAGCGAAGGAGACCGAGAGGCGAAGCTTCCTCACCCTCGAAGAAGCCGGTCTGGTCGAAATCACCGGACTCAGCTCGCACGAGCGATTTCTGTGCCGATTAACGGTAACTATACGTGAATTGATGATATGAATGTTGAATATTTGGGCGATCTGATGTGATTTTTGGTTGAGATAGATATCGTCGTTGAATCTGCTGCGAGTGATAGCGGAGCAGGAAGGGTGCGGAATAGAGGATCTGAACGCGGGGAGAGTGTGCGATTGGTTCGTGAAAGATAAGCTGAAAAGAGAGCAGAATCTGGATTCTGCTGTTCTGCAATGGGGCGACTCTGATTTCATGATGTAATTATTTCATTTTACTTTATTTTAATTTCTATTGCATGTAAAATAACTTTTCTAATCAGGTTTCTCATACTAATCTTTTCTCACTCCAAAATAACAAATTATTTCACACACAAATTTTAACTAATCTTAATAACCACCTTATATATATAAAAATCGAATGTTTCAATTCCAAATCAATTTCAATTCAATTGAACTCAATTGGAATTTCATTAAATTGAGAGGTAAATATATAAGATATATAAGATTATGTCCCTCAATTTATGCTCAATCATGAAATAATTTTATAATGTTTCTAAAATTATGCCCATTAATTGTTAATATTAATATTTTGAAAACACTCATCAATTTACGCTCAATCATGCTAAATCTAATATTTTATAAAAATATAATTAAAAAAATTCAAAACACAACTGTATAAGATAAATCAATTTCAAATTTATTAACTTTTAAATTAAATTTAAGGGTAAATATATAAGATATATAAGATTATGTCCCTCAATTTATGCTCAATCATGAAATAATTTTATAATGTTTCTCAAATTACGTCCATTAATTGTTAATATTAATATTTTGAAAATATCCCTCAATTTACACTCAATAATGCTAAATCTAATATTTTATAAAATATAATTAAAGAAATTCAAAGCATAACTCTATAAGATAAATCAATTTCAAATCTATTAATTTTTAAATTCAATTGAGGGGTAAATATATATATATATAAGATATATAAGATTATGTGCCTCAATTTATGCTCAATCATGAAATAATTTTAGAATGTTTTTAAAATTATGCCCATTAATTGTTAATATTAATATTTTGAAAACATCCCTCAATTTGCGTCCAATCATGATTAATCTAATATTTTATAAAATATAATTAAAGAAATTCAAAACACAACTTTATAAGATAAATCAATTTCAAATCTATTAACTTTTAAATTAAATTGAAGGGTAAATATATAAGATATTTAAGATTATGTGCCTCAATTTATGCTCAATCGTGAAATAATTTTATAATGTTTCTAAAATTACGGCTATTAATTGTTAATATTAATATTTTGGAAATATCCCGCCATTTACGTCCAATCATGCTAAATCTAATATTTTATAAAATATAATTAAAGAAATTCAAAGCACAACTTTATATGATAAATCAATTTCAAATCTATTAATTTTTAAATTAAATTGAAGGGTAAATGTATAAGATATATAAGATTATGTGCCTCAATTTATGCTCAATCATGAAATAATTTTATAATGTTTCTCAAATTATGCCCATTAATTTTTAATATTAATATTTTGAAAATATCCCTCAATTTACGCTCAATCATGCTAAATCTAATATTTTATAAAATATAATTAAAGAAATTCAAAACACAACTTTATAAGATAAATCAAATTCAAATCTATTAATTTTTAAATTAAATTGAAGGGTAAATATATATAATAAGATATATAAGATTATGTCCCTTAATTATACTCAATCGTGAAATAATTTTATAATGTTTCTAAAATTACGCCTATTAATTGTTAATATAAATATTTTGAAAATATTCCTCAATTTACGCCCAATCATGTTAAATCTAATATTTTATAAAATATAATTAAAGAAATTCAAAGCACAACTTTATAAGATAAATCAATTTTAAATCTATTAATTTTTAAATTAAATTGAAGGGTAAATGTATAAGATATTTAAGATTATGTGCCTCAATTTATGCTCAATCATGAAATAATTTTATAATGTTTCTAAAATTATTCCCATTAATTGTTAATATTAATATTTGTAACTCAATTTACGCCCAATCATGCTAAATCTAAAATTTTATAAAATATAATTAAAGAAATTCAAAACACAATTTTATAAGATAAATCAATTTCAAATCTTTTAACTTTTAAATTAAATTGAAGGGTAAATATATATGATATATAAGATTATGTGCCTCAATTTATACTCAATCATGAAATAATTTTATAATGTTTCTAAAATTATGCCCATTAATTGTTAATATTAATATTTTGAAAATGTCCCTCAATTTACGCCCAATCATGCTAAATCTAAAATTTTATAAAATATAATTAAAGAAATTCAAAGCACAACTTTATAAGATAAATCAATTTCAAATCTATTAATTTTTAAATTAAATTGAAGGGTAAATATATAAGATATATAAGATTATGTCCTTCAATTTATGCTCAATCATGAAATAATTTTAGAATGATTATCAAATTATGTCCATTAATTGTTATTAATATTAATATTTTGAAAACATACCTCAATTTACACACAATCATGCTAAATCTAATATTTTATAAAATATAATTAAAATCTTATATATATAAAAACCGAATGGTTGTTTTATTTCACCAGGGTCTTAAACACTAAAATAATGTTTAGATTTCTCCATGACAACTTGAGTAAGGTAGTTATTTGGATCATGGAGTGTCTCCAGCTTCTGAAAAAAATACATAATTTTTGAGAATCAATTAAAGCAGTAGTTCTCTGATGGGCTCGAGGAAACACGAGCAGCCGGCTAATCTTTTGCCTCTTTTTTTTCCATGATGTGAAAAAACTTTTTATTCACCAAAATACCGTGCTTATAGCTGTTTAGCATCACCTAATTTAAATTTTATTCAAAAAAAAGATGCTTACGGAGTATATTGTACATTTTTCATCCAATCTTTGAGAAACATGATTCAAAATTTTGAATATTACTACGTTCTCCATTTAGTAGTTTGTATTTTAATAATATATACGACTTGAATAATATTACATATTCCATTTAGTAGTTTGTGTTTTAATAATATATATGACTTGAATATTACTTCGTATCCCATTTAATAGTTTGTGTTTTAATAATATGATATTATTATTTAAAATAGTATTAACTATTGTATCACAAAATTGTAATATTTTCCGTACGGAGTACGAGTGATGTCCTAGTATCCATAAAAACTCAATTGTATGCATGCATGAGTAGTCTTTTTGGGATTACCATTATTTGGGTTGGGTCAGGCCGGAACAAAAATCATTTGGGCTGCTCTCATTAGACTGTTGGGCCAAAATCAGCACCATACTAAATATAAATATAATACTCAAACTTCCTGTAATCTAGAAGTTAAGTTAAATAAATTTTGATCAAATTAAATTAACTAAGTGCTTGTTAATTCAAAGAATAGAAGATAGAGAAATGATTCTAGCTTTTATTTAGTCAACAAATCAACTACTACTCCATAGAACGATAGATATCACCGTCACATGTACATTTCGGGCTTTCATAATTTCGGTTTGTATATTCATAATGAAACCATGAGTCAAGATATGTTTTCAAATACAACTATATAATTACAACCCGCTTTAGACCAATATAAACGCAGAATTACATAGTGTTAACTACATTCATTTTTTTCAAAATACAATCTCAAGTAAAAACTTAAAGAGAAAGTCTCATGTTACGACATGTACGATCTCCTAATTTAAATAAAAATAAGAAAGTGGACGAAGAGAGTACGGAAAATAATTACACATGTATTTCAATTTTAATAAGATTATGATATTTAAGAAATAGTATGAGCTATTGGACATGCTTAGACTTCTTCCCATTAGGCTTTCATGGCCTAAAAATCTAAAATCTAATCAATCTGTCGTGTTATTTGGGCTCACATTTTTTAACTTTCAAGTTATGACAAAAACAAGAAGTCCACAAAAATTACTCGTAAGATTCACAAAATAGCAAAGTGAAAAAACAACTCCTGAAAAATCAAATAAGTTTTTTTTTGAAACAATTGTTATTAAAATATACTATATTTTTTAAATATAAATATATAATCGATGTTAATAGACTATTGGAGTTAATCCAAATGTAGCCTTTTAAGCTTCATCCAAACTCCCAAAAGAAGGAAAATAAATAAATGGGTAAGGTTCGCTAAAAGTAAATTATCCGTGAGGATATTAAAGATTTTGAGGTATCAAAAAGAGCAATTAAATTTAGTGAAAAGGAGAGAACAAGTATATATTCGTGTACCACTTAATCTTATCCAATTCCAAAAGCAATAATTTCTCTTAAATGAATCATGTGATTAGTAGTTGTTGTAATTTGTGATTTACGTGACCAAAATGATTACCTTAGTAAAAGAAAGGTGATCTACTCTACAAATTACTATCACCTCTAACTTCACTTGCAAGACCGTGATTTAATTTATGTCACATCTTCATTTTTCTTTAATTCCGTGGTTGTTTCTCCTTGAAGATATATACTAATCTTTGTCATAAAAAAAAGGTATTGGTCTCATTATTGTGTAACATGATGTAAGAAGTGTGATTGTCAATGGACAACATGTGAATCCGATTCCTACTTTTGCTAAAGGAATGAATATTAAGGTTACTTATTAATGACACCAACAAATGTAAACTTCTTTTTTTATTTTGTTGTCCCTCTTACCATTTATCCATTCTACATTTATTTACTACGAAAACAAAACACTAAAAAAATAACATGAATGACTTTTTGAATTTGTCTCGCATATTCAAATAACAATATATTTGATTTTATCAAAACATTTATTATACAGTTAAAATGACTAAAATGTCTTGTTATTATACTACCTTAGCATTCTCAACGATTTAGGTCTCAGTTTGGAAAAACAGCTTAAATAAGTATTTATGATACAAGTGCTTATAGCTTGAATGTTTATGTTATAATTGAATAAGTTGTATACTTTTGGATGCATTTTTATATAAAAAATTTTTAAGGAAAAAAATAAAATATATTATAAAAATTGTTCTTATAGATATTTGATACAAGGATCTATTTTTATAAACTGTTTTTAGCTTACAATAAGTTGTTTTCATAAATTATTCCAAACGAGTATATAAACACTTATTTTTAGAGACATAATAAAACAGCAAACACATGGCAATCAATGATAACATATCATAAGTCTTGATCGAGTCTCAAAGTTCTTAAATGATTCAAGTTGAGTAAATCACCTTTGGATACTATTTTAAAAGTGAAATCGATGGTAGTTCATCTAAATTTAACTATAGAATGAATATTTCTATTATATGAGTGACTTTGTTTGGTGTTTTTGTTGTACCAAATAGCCTTACATGTATATTCCTACAAATTTAAAGTATATTTAATGAGTTTGAAGAATGAAATGTTTCATAATGCAGTTGTGGAGAAATTGAATCGAATGGAATAAATAAGTTTGAGGAATGAGATCGTCCAGCTTTTGATTCATATACAAATGTGAATAAATTGATTCAAATTAAATCGAACAACAATTAGGACGTGTAAACTCATAAACATCAAAACAAAACGACATATTAGTAACATAACACACAATTTTCATTCAATTCCTTTGAAATTTTGCTGTTTTCTATTTTCATAATAAAACTACTCCAAATTCATCATACTTTATGATAATTATCCCCTCCCTTCTTCAACTCCACATTCCCATTCCCATAATCTGCATCCTCCATAAACCTCGCCCAGAACCAGTGCTGCTTCCACACCACCACAATCTCCTCAATCGGAATATTCTTCGTCTCCGGCAAGAAAAAGTATATGAAAACACTCATCACCATCACGAAGAAACCAAAGAACAAAAACAACCCAAACTTGAGATGGCAAAGCATCGTCATAAATATCTGCGCCACCGCGAAGGTGAACACCATGTTCACGGAGACGTTCAAACTCTGCGCCGCCGATCGGATTTCGAGCGGGAAAATCTCACTAGGGACCAACCACCCCAGCGGTCCCCACGACCAAGCAAATCCTGCCACGTAGATGCAAATGAACAGCACCACCACGACGGCGTACCACTTCGGCAGCTCCCCCGGCTCGCCGTCAACGCCGAACTTCACGGCGATGCAGATCGCCACCACAATCTGACAGATCAGCATCTGAATTCCGCCTTCCAGGAATAAAAACCTCCTTCCCCACTTATCCACTCCGTATATCGAAACAACCGTCGCCAAAACGTTAACTCCGCCGGTAATCACCGCCGACATTAGCGCGGCGTCGCTGCCGAATCCGATCGTTTTGAACAACACCGGCGCGTAGAACATGATGACATTAATCCCTGTGAGCTGCTGGAAGAAGGGGATCGCGATCGCCATCGTCAACTGAGGTCTGTACTTCCTCTGGAGGAGGTTCCGCCATGGATGATCGACCTTGCTCGAAGCTTCACTCGCGGCGATTAAATCGTTCAATTCCTCATCCACGTTGTCCAACCCGCGGATTCGCTTCAATTTGGTGCGAGCCTCGTCGGTCTGGCCGCGCTCGATCATGGAATTGGGGGTTTCCGGTAGGACTAAGGAGCCGAGGGTGATAATTAGGGCTGGAACCATGGCGCCGCCCAAACTGAGCCGCCACCCCCAGCCGCCGGTGATTTTTGAGAAGCCGTAGTTTAATAAGTTAGCGGCGAGGATTCCGATTGTGATGGATAATTGGAAGCCAATGTTGAGTGCTCCTCTGAATTTGTACGGAGCCATCTCCGATAGGTATAGTGGTACAGACTGCAATCATAATACACCAAATTAATTCACATTTATATCCATAATCATCTACCACATACTTGTCACTTTCTAAACTTATCTTATTTTCTTTGCAATTTTCAACGGGACGGAAGTTCAACATATATAAATATATAACATAGTGAAGAAGAATTAAGTAGAGGAAGAAGATGAACATTTAGCTGTGTATGTGGGCCATTGATTTTGTCAATTTGCAATAAAGTGGTGGAAATAGGGTGAACAACAGTCGGTATACAACGCCGTAACACAAAACGAAGAAAAATTAGGCCGGCATGATCTGGCTTTCTCATTTACAAAATTGGTCTCTTCAAGAAGATGAGAGAGAGAGAGAGAGAGAGAGAGAGAGAGAGGAGAGAGATTCTGCAGTTAGAAATGGATACTCTGTTCTTATATTAACACATTTCACTCAACTCATTTATGTATGGATCAGATCTCAACTACTAATAAGGTATTGATCCACAACTTGCCATTATTTCAAAATAAATAAATTAAACATATAATTGGATAGCCAAGAAACAGATCATGAAAAAAGTGTTTTTCTTTTTTAAAGCATGTTGGAATTAAAGTAACAAACAAAACAACTTGAAATAAAGCGAGCAGAAAAAACATGCGATTGATCCAAAAAAGACAATTGAAAAGGAGTAATAAATGATTTATATGTTAAATACCTGATTGGCGAATCCGATGCCGAAACCGAGGAAGATACGCCCTACGATCAACATCCAAACGGCCTGAGCAAAGCCGTTGATCAACGCTCCGGCGCAGAACAGAACACCACCAAACAGCATTGACAATTTTCTCCCCAGCTTCCTCGTCACCGTTGAAGCGACCAGCGACGAGAGAAGCGCCGCCAGATACAGCGACGAGGTAAACATTGTCAGCGTCTGGCTGTCGAACTTGCAGTACTGGTTCGTCGAATCGTCCGCCTTCTGCTTCCGGTAGACCGACGGGAAGAACTTCTTCAGAAACGAGTCCATCGACGTAACTCCACCTACAACCAAATAACAACAGAGAGCCGTCGTATCTCGAAATCGTAATTCAGAATTAGGTTTGAATTTCCTCCCGATCGCGAAACCGAATTACCTGAAATCCCGATGTCGTAGCCGAAGATGAGGCCGCCCATGGCGGCGATGACGCACGTGACGATGACGTACGGCGTTAGGTTGCCGGGATATTGCTTCCCCTCGCCGGGGCCGGGGCCAAAACCTCCTCCCGCCATTGTTCTTCAGCAAGTTACTTCTGATTTGAAGAGAGAGAGAGAGAGAGGGAGAGAGAGAGAGAGAGAGAGAGTGAAATGAGCAGGGCGTGAAGGGAGGGGGAGTGGGGGGGAGTACATATAGAGGAAACGAAATGTTGACTTAAATGCATCGGTAGATTATAGCTGTCATTTTGTTTCAGCTTTCTACACTCCCATAATGACTTAAACATTATATAATTTATTAATTTAAACTTAACGTTCAATTCACACAAATAAATAAATATTTAAAAATTTTAAATATTGTAATTTTGTAATATTTGTAATAATGTAATACCACATGACACAAATTGTCAACTGTATGATTTTATTCTATAATAGAGTTTTGATTTCCTGCCATGTTTGACCTCAACTGGGAGGTATAGTTTAATTTAATTTGTATCGTTTTCAAAGGGAGAAAAATGGCAAAAAGTAATCAAAAAATTGATTCGATGAATTTTAGCAACGGCTATAATAAACGGTGGGAACCCAATTCCAGTTAGTCAAGTTATCAATACTCGATAGTTTAGTAGTAGGATTTTTCTCCTTCCAATTTTTCTATTCAATACGCATGGAGGAATGCAACATAATCCCACGTCATCAATTAGATTTCGGAAATTGATCGAAAATAAATAAATAATAATAATAAGTAGCTCATTTTAGGAATATTTATGGGAATTATCTACAAATTGTAAGCAAATTTACCTAATTAAGAAACATTTAATATGTCTTGATCAACACAAGCTTGAAATTAATAGTAGGTCAAGATTCATTCGTGAATCTAACCAAGGTTTGTAGGGGTTTAAGTATAAATATATAATCTATTCTATAATTAGTTAAACATTTGTCTTACTTGACGTAATCCAAGATTTAATATCAACTCATTTTAAGAAAGAAGTAGTAGTTGAATTCGTGCACTCAAAAAGATTTATTTCAATGTAAGTTAATATTATACATGGACCGTTGGATACGATAATTGGAATTGTAAATATATCTAAACTCGATCACACGATCACGCATAATATTGTTTAAATAATTTTCAATACTATCATGTTTCGTTTGATCATCTTCTAAGTCGAGCTTTAATTGAAGTGAATATGAGTTCAATTTGTATAATCTAATGTTTCTTATCTTAACATCAACTTTCTATCCCTAATAACTTCCCCACTCAAAAGAAAAAGAAAAAGAAATGTGGGTAAAGGAGTATATTAAACTCAAAAATGAGAATAAAGAAAAGATGGATATGGCTGATTCATCAAGTATGTGTTTGGTCGTATGAAAATCGATTGAGCATCCGTCGGTTACGTAATAAATAAAAATGTTTGAATAACGTGATTTTGAAGTTCTTTCTATCCATTTTAGCCGCTCTCCAAACACGCGTCACCTCAAAATTATAAACTATAAATAAATAATCCAAGAAAAAAATGTAAGAGATATATTATTATTATTAAATCGATCTTAATATGGATTTAACATTATTTTTGTAGAAGTGAGAATACCAACTAAGGTACACGCTGTAAATATAAATGAGAGAGAGAGTTGAGAGAGGGAGGGAAAATGTTAAAAAAGACTTTTTAATGCTTTAGTTGAACTAGGACAACACGGTACTACACACAAAAAATATTATAGTTTCCTAAAAAATAACATTTTTTAACTAATATATAAATATATTACATCATATAGTATAGTACAACTAAGAATACTAAATTAATTCGTAAGAAAATTGTTTGTTGTGATAAAAAATAATATCACTCATCTTGCATCTGACATTTTAATTTATTATTTTATCTTACCATAGAGATTTCGTTGCGAAACTCTACAATTCTCGTCCCCATTCATAGGGTAAAAACATTAGTAATCACACAATAGTGTAATGCGTAAAGATACTAATGTGAATTTATGTAACACTAATATTATACGTATGAGAAACCTACTCATTGCTTCCAACTTATCGTAGTGTCTTATCATTTTTCAAGATGCCAACTTCCCCTCACCTTCTTCCTTATTTATTCTTTACAGTAGCAACAACACAAATTTAGAACACTCTATATAACAATCATGCTTTAATTAGTTGTAATCGTTTATCAAGGCACAAAAAATGAAACTGGATCACCGAAATTAGGCACGTAATCAATTTTTAATGCTTCCTTATTTGTTGCATAAATACTAACCATTAAAATAAGCATTCACTTTAAGAAGTTGCTAGATGAATTTCCTACAGTTAACACCTTAAAACAATATGCTTTAGTGCAATATCTGTCTTTCTAAACAATAACTGACTATATAAAATAGAATTTAACAAAAAAGGCAGCACCAAATCAAAAAGTCATAATTATAGGTTCAAAGTATTTGAATCATGGGACTTGCAACCCCAGCTCAAAATCTCATCTTTTTTTCAATTTGATAAATATAATTCATTTAGTTTGATAATAAGCATTCACCGTAAAAATAGCTTAACACATTTACCTTCTAGAAACATATGGTAGAATGTCCTTTAAACAAAGTAAAGATTTGTCTAATAAATCTAGAATTGAGTATTTGTACGATCAAAGAAACATTTATATATAATTTTTAGCAGTTAGCACTCTTTCCCTCTCTCTTTCATCTGCGACGTTTTCCTTTTATCCTTGCGACTCAGCTTCCTCTGTAATATACACAAAAGTTCAGGATGCAAAAAATGTCTTACCTATTTGGTTCATGATGTTAGTCCAAAAATTAGATAAACTGACAATTGCAGTAACACCTCTTTAGCCTTTATCCCCATACACAATCAGTCCATAGCTTTTTCACTCAATACACAAACACAATCCAGAAAAAGAAATAAAATGAATTCTCAAGATTACATAATAGGCTAATAGACCATCTGGAAAATAGCCTCATTAAATCCTTGGCAGTTATTTTTAATTATTTAAAAGAACTATCTAGGAACAATTTCTACCATGATGTACAAAGAAAGTATCTTAGCCAAGAGGTTCAACATATGTTTTATATATAAAAATACACAAACTTCGCAAACACTACAAAAATTATCAAATTTACCGACGAAATTACCGACGGACAAGAAACACGGGTCGGCTTACCGACGGAATACCGACGGAATATGGCTGTTGAATATACCGACGGAATATGTCGTCGCAATATTTACCGACGGAAAATTCCGTCGGTAAATTTATTTCGATTTATTTTAAATCGAAACTGTAATTTTTTTATTTGAGAAAATTATTTATTAAATTTACCGACGGAAAATTCCGTCGGTAAATATATTTCGATTTATTTTAAATCGAAACTGTAATTTTTTTTTGAGAAAAGTATTTATTAAATTTACCGACGGAAAACTCCGTCGGTAAATATATATTTTGAATTATTTAAATTGAAATTGTAATTTAATTTTATTAAAATCATTTTTTAAATAGGCAAAAAATATACCGACGGATTTTTCCGTCGGTAAATGTATTTTGATTTATTTTAAATGAAAATGTAATTTAAATTTATTAAAAATGTATTTAGGGTTTACCGACGGATTTTTCCGTCGGTAAATCCGTCGGTAAACCCTAAATTAAGTTACGGGCGGGGGCGCAGAATAGAACAGAACACAAAACGCCTTCTCTCTTCCGCAGCTTGTTGCCGCCGCCAGTGGAGCTCGCCGCCCGTTGCTCGCTGCCGCCAGTGGAGCCGCCGCCAATAGCTCACCGCTCGCCGCCACTCGCTCGCCGCCGCCAATAGCTCACCGCTCGCCGCCACTCGCTCGCCGCCGCCAGTAGCTCGCCGAAGCCTCTCTCTCTCCAGGTTACCCTACTATTTTTGTCTTTCTATTTTCTTGAATACATGCTGCATATGCTACATGTTTTTGCTAAGTCAAGTTTGTCGATAAGTCCGATTTAGAGGATTTAGTGAAAGTAAAAACTGTGGCCAATTTCGGTGGAATTGTGTGGTGATACTGGATCTGTGAGTTGAACACATTTACGTCAAGTTATCCTACTTGCTTTTGAGTTGTTTGTTTTTGTTTTGGACTGATTGTTATTTGTAATTGTCGAGTTCTTCTTAACAATATGTTATTATTTGATATTCGTGTAAAAATTGCAAGAATAAACTGTTTTTGTCTACACAAGTTGTAAGAGAGCACGTTATGAATAGGCTTCTCAGAGGGGATGCTTCTCAGAGGGGATGACCAACGGACAAAAATCACTAGTTTGGAATTCAACAAAGCTGTTTATGTCTTTGTTTTTGACATAATTTTGTTTATGAATGTTATGAATAGGCTTCTCAGAGGGGATGCTCCTTAGAGTCCACCGCCTTTGACACTTTCCAGAGTCTCCATTACAAAGGTGGAGACTTCTCCAACATGAAGGCTGCGAGACTTCATGTAAGCACACAATTACAATATATAGATTATTATTCTAGAATTTTGAGTTTGACTAATTTCTATTTAATATTGTAATAGGCGGAGGTGGAGCGGATTTGGTGATCGCTGTTTTCATCAAATAAATCCTGCAAATGCTAGAACTTAAAACAGTATAGCACAGGTATCGAACACAGGGAACGGATAAATCCAAACTTAAAAATCCTATCAATCAAGATTTTTGGTTAGCGACCACGCAAGTTTTGGGAATAACTAATCCTAAGACAACGAAAATTTAAACAAGAAATAAACACGAAATTTATCTAATGCAAGTAAAAGCGGGTCCAGCAAGATGATTCACACACACACACAATCGATCATAGACACTAATAATTAATTAAACCACTTAAATCAATCAGTTGTAGGACACCGTAATTAAACTGACATATCCCCTATTCCCCCTTAATTAATCGGTAATCGCCATGGTGGGCATTGAAACGACTACTTCTCTAAATTAGATGTAACCTACGTTGGTGGGCAATCAATAGATTTAACACCTAATCAGCTTTAAGAACTACGGGAACCCAATTTAGGAGCCTACTCGTATGGTGGGCATCTAATAGTCTCCTACCAAATTAATCCATTGCCTCTAAGACAATTTGCTACTTATTTAGCCTAATCCCATGAGAAACGATGGAAGTACTAAATTAGCTATGAATTAAATTAACTAGGGTGATCAAGCCTTAAATTAATTAATCCAATTAATTAAATCTAGATTAATTCGAACCTAAGTGATTAATTTTAAGCCCTAGTCTCACGAAATTAAAGTGGTGTATGTTTCACATCTTGCCGGCCCCTAAAAGAACTTAGCTACGCATATCGGCCGAACTGGCCAGAACAACCGGTTTACTGGACAGAACACAAAACATGATAAAATTCTATAACTAAAAATGCACGAAAATTCTACTTAAAAATCTAAATTCAGAATATTAAATATCATAAATTAAAATCCTAGAAATAAAAATCCCACGAATTAAAAGCAACCGAGTATTCATCCACGAAGCTAATAGAACGGAGACAAACCAAATTCGGAAATTCAAAACGAGAACGATAGCAAGTTGTTCCTCCCAAATCTAAACATAGTTCTCGAATAAAAGTACGGAAATACAAACTTAAATCATGAAGAACCCTCGGTCGGAAACTCCCTCGGCTTCGGCGGTGTTTGATCGGACGACCTCCTTCCGGCGGCAGCGTAGGACTCTTCTCGGCTTCGGTGTGCAGCAAACGAAAAGTATTGATGTTGGAATAATGATGATCTGAAGTGGCAGAGTGGCGGCGTGGCTTGTGAGGTTGATCAATAATATGGGAACGGTGATGATGGATTAAAATAATCAAGATCCCCTCTTTTCTTCGTTGATGGCCAAAAATTGATTTTATATATCATCTCCTCCTTTTAGCCACCACCGTGAGATATCCTCTTCAAGATAAGATATGATTTCCTTCCATAATCTCCCAAAGCGCGTGTGATCATATGGAAATCATTAATTCCCCCACTTAATCCTCCTCTATTAGGGTAATTAAATATAGAAGAAAAATAAATTAATTTATTTTTCCTTCTATACTTAATCCCTAATTGATTCCTCCAAATTGAGTAGATATATCTTTGATTATGCAATGCCACCTCAACGCCTCGTCAAATGCCACATCATCAATAAACACTGCAAAACAAACATCAAAACAATTCCAAACGCCACAAAATGTGCCAAATTATACGGAATATGGATAGTACAATTTAGACCTATCAAACCTCCTTACACTTAAAACATACTTGCCCTCAAGTATAAGGAAAACCAAAGCATAAGTACTATCCAATCCTCGTTCCTCCCCCAAGACTCAAGACTCTAAAAGAAAACAAGAAAAAGACACGGACAAAACAAGACACAAACAACAAGGACAAAGAAAACAAAACCACGAACACGGAAAAGAACGACACAACAAACGAAAGAAGCAATACCAATCATATCCATAATCTTTGCACTCAATGAACTAACAAAACATGTCCACCACACAAATATGCATCTCATCAAACAAGTAGAATTGCAAATTTTAGATTAGGCACACAAATATCAACTTAGTCAAAAACCTAAGCAAACATGGATCATCCTCACGGTTCACTCAACACTCTCTAGTCCTAGGTCCGGTCAAGCCTCTCAATAAAATAAAGTTCATCCATCACGATAAAAGAGTGTCATAACTGTAATATCAAGGAGGTCTTTATTCTTTGGTTGTAATGGGGCTTAGGACATAGACAAATTTGCATTGGTAAGGGTCCTAGGGGTTCTAAGCTCCACAACTTGTACCAAAATGTCACGTATGTTTTACTTGCCAAAAATAGAGATTACTAAGAATTAATATCCAACACCTACTACAAGAATTAACACATTAGCTGCTGCCTTTGTAATCCATAAACTGCACTCTGCTTCGGGTTTTTTTTTTTTTTTTTTTTTTTTTTTTTTTTTTTAGCAAGACATTCATAGCAAGCGGTCAAAATACAGCCTATTACCGGATGTTGATCACCAAATTGACTTCTTCATACTCGTCAAAATTTGTCAATAATTATTTGCACCACAACATAAGTATACTTAGTAGGTGATAAGAAAGATCAATCTCAATTTTGCTTGCAAAACATACAAGATGACATGGGAAAAAGAAAGCTAAAAGGCCTCGGTTTGAATATTTCGACTAAATCAAGGAATGGATTAAGGCACAAATTAGCTCACTAGGGGATAATATAGGGTAGGACATATTGTCGCGGTTAAATGGCTCGATCCCTAGTGCCTCCTATCACTTATCACAAATGACACACTGTTATTGCAACTTCATGAACAACTCTCTCAATGAAATTAGTAGGAAGTGTCCTACTTTAACGGCTCAAATCTAATATAAGGAGTGTATACAATGCGATCCACAATTAACTTATTATTCCTCATCCCAAATCACATACAAATGTGCACCTTCTCCTACTCTTCACAATAACTACAAATTTGCATATTGAAACATAAAGCATAAGTAAACATGCTTAATCAAGAACAAGAGTGCATCAAAAACTTCAATTTTTGGCATGCTTCGACGACACAAAAGAAATGACGAGACAAAGAGAAACGAAGTAGAGACATTCCCCTCCTTACACTTAATCCCTTGTGTGCCCTCACACAAGAAAAGACAAAAGCAAAAGACGGAGAACATGACAAATCACATAACAAGAACGCCTCCTTACACTTGAGCGTTACAAACGATCAAGTTAAAGAGAACAACACAAAGACACAAATAAACTCACAGACTCACATAAAACAGAAAAGAAAACACAGGGGGAAGAAAAAAAAAAAACATCACCGATCGCCCGGAGGCGGAAGACAAGAAAGAACCGTGCGCTCCAAATCATCAAAGCGCCGCCGGAGGTAGCAAACCTCAGCCCTCAACACCTGGACCGAATCGTCGGGTACCGCAAAGCTACATAGGGGCAGCACTCGGGACTCGAGGTCCCGTGGATAAAATCGAACAAGATGCGGTCGGGATCCCTATAGCAAATGCGAGCATAACCCATCAACTCAAGATCAAATAGAGGTGGATCAGAAAGGCGAGTAAACAAAGAATCATCCATAATCATAAAGTTCCTAGCAAGGAACGTAGCAAACAAATGGCACAGAGTCAAATGCCTAGCCGGATGGGTAGCAAGATCACTCATACATCGCGCTACCCAATATCCAAGATCAACCCTCCTACCCGTATGCATACACCACAGAAAATACAGGTCATTATCCGTGAGGGTGGTAAACCCAGTCCAACGACCAGTCAAATTATGACACAAAAATTGATGACACAGACGTAAAGCAGGATCGGTAACGTATGAAATATCAGAAACCGAGGGTCGAAAATCCGCATGATCGAAGGAGCAATCAAACACCAAGCATTCTTAGGACCAATATAATCACCAATAGACGAAGGAATACCACGAGGTGTAAGAGCATAGGTACCATCATCTAAATCCTCTAAAGGCACGGTTCCTAACCTAGCGAGACCACTCGAGATAGAGACATCTCATAAAAGACACAACCAATGCGAAAAGAAATACTAGGCACATAAATATCAGTAGTGAAAGTAAATGAGAAGGAATTGAAAAACTCAGAAACCAGATGATGGTAGCATGGATAATGATGTGATTCCCGTTAACTGGAGCCAACCAATGCGCCAGAAATACTCGTAAAACTGACCTTGCACTCCTGTAGAGCGAAGAAAGGCGTGACTGATGGTCCTACCATTGCGGAAATTCTTCCCACGACGAATAAAGGCGCGGTGGCGGTAGGGGTCGTCTTCGAACGTCATGGCAGCCTTCACCGCCTCTCGGTCAGGGAAACGGAGAACAATCATGTTCCCGTACACTTCAGACGACGGCATAGAATCGGAATTTGCGGAATCCGCCAGTGAAAGCTGCTCCAAGGAAAGATCGTCCTCCTCACTGGACAGGTGATAGTCGGACTCGTCCGACGGCAGAGGAGGCGCGCGCACTTCGGAAACCCAATTAACTTCATCGAAAGATGGAGGCGGTACGAAGGGGTTAGACTCCCGTAAAAACCCAAATCTGGTATACACATCCGCCGAGTGGAAATCGGCATGAGGGCTCTCCCAGTCGAAGTCATCTTCGTCGTTGGCGGTTATTTCATCCTCGGCAGGTTCCTCCTCGGCTGGTTCCTCCTCGTCGAACCGAGAAGAAATTTCTGGAGCAGGGGTGGTGGTTTCAACAGCGTCAACCTCAGCAGCTAGGAGTTCCACTTCCGGCTCATCATCGTCAATGAGGAATGGGCCTGAAACCGAAGGATTTAAAGCACGTCGAATGCGTCCCGTGCGGCGCGGCCGGCGTGAGCTTTCTCCCACAGTTGCGGTTGCCGAAGAGGGAGCATCGAGGATCTTCGATTTCTTTTTCGGGGCCATGGCGGTGACTTGGCTAAGGAGGTTTGGCGGGTGTGAGATGTGGTAAGATTTCGAATGGAGAGAGTGAATTTTGGAGGAGGTAAGTTAGGGTAAAAATTTGGGGAAGAATAATGGAAGAAATGGGAGAAGGGGAAGAATAAGGGGGAAAAAAGGGAGAAAACGTGATAACGTTTTCTGATTTTTTTTTTTTTTTTTTTTTTTTTTTTTTTTTACTCTCTCCTAAATTCGAAAATGGCCCCAAAAGAAATCAACATTCACTCCCACGCCAATTCTTCGAAATTTTTGCCCTATCTTTAAATGTCCTCCTTACACTTAAGCTCTTAAACAACTTCATAGCTTAGATCTGGAAAAACAACAAGAAAAACAAGACGAAACATAAACAAATAAAATGAAAGAAATAAGAATAAGAGAACAAACCGGGCTGCCTCCCGGTAGCGCCTTTCTTTATTGTCTTTGGCTAGACTCCCTCTAGATCAAGAATAAGAGGGAATGGACAAGCTAAGCTCATCCACTACCTCCATTCGTTCAGCAACATGGAAGAGTTTCAATCGGTGGCCATTGACAGTAAATTCTACATTAGAATCTAACTTAGAGATCGTCACGGCTCCATTTTCCAAGATAGATTTAATTCGGAATGGACCAATCCACCGCGAACGGAGCTTGCCCGGCATGAGACGGAGGCGAGATTGATATAACAATACCAATTGACCCTCCTCAAAGGTCTTAGTACGGATGTGCTTGTCATGCCATGCCTTCGTCCGATCCTTGTAACTCATTGTCGTGTCATAGGCCTCACGACGGATCTCTTCAAGTTCTTGCAACTGATACTTCCTCTCGTTTGCACAACCTTGCAGATCCATATTAATCTTCTTTACTGACCCACCATGCCTTGTGCTCCAATTCCACGGGTAGATGGCAAAGCTTCCCAAATATAAGCCGATACGGAGACATACCTATAGGAGTTTTATAAGCGATGCGATAAGCCCATAAAGCATCGTCTAACCTTAAACTCCAATCCTTCCGAGAAGGATTCACGGTCTTCTCAAGTATAGCTTTTACTTCCCTATTGGAGACCTCAGCTTGCCCATTCGTTTGTGGATGGTAGGGTGTAGAGATACGATGCTTGACACCGTATTTCTTCATGAGTGTTTCTATAGTGCGGTTGCAGAAATGGCTTCCTTGATCACTAATGATGGCCGTCGGTACTCCAAATCTGCTGAAAATATTAGTTCTAAGAAAACCTGCAACCACTTTAGAATCATTAGTCCTCACGGCCTTAGCCTCGACCCATTTAGACACGTAGTCCACAGCAAGCAAAATGTACAAGTTCCCGCATGAACTCGGAAAAGGGCCCATGAATTCCATGCCCCACACATCAAAGATTTCACAGAAGCGCAACGGCTTTTGGGGCATTTCATCCTTCTGGGATATGTTACCGGTCATTTGGCAACGTGTACACGTCTTGCAAAAATTGTATGAGTCGAGGTTTAAGGTCGGCCAGAAAAAACCTGCATCCAAAACCTTTCTGGCAGTACGTTTTGGGCCAAAGTGTCCACCATAAGGGGATGAATGACAATGAAAAAGAATCTCACCTTGTTCGGCCTCAGGAATGCAACGGCGAATTACTTGATCTACTCCCATCTTCCATAGTATTGGAGAATCCCAAAAGTATTGTCGGCATTCGCTCTCCAATCTTTTTCTTTGGGCATGTGTGAAATTGGATGGAATCTGCTTGGAAGTCAAGTAATTCACAATGTTAGCAAACCAAGGAAGTTTAGATAACTTACCAATAGCCTTTAGCCATTCTGGATCAGAATCGGTCTGTCTGGTCAGATGCAGCCGTGACTTTGCATAAGCTGAAAAACACTGAACATGGTTCCGTCCGTCCGCATGCACTGCATCGGGTGACAGATTCGGGAACTGCATACAAATGCTCCTCAGGAAAAGTCTCCTTAATAGATTCTCCATCTTCTTCTTGGATCAATCGACTTAGATGGTCCGCCACTTGATTCTCTGCTCCTCTTTTGTCCTTAACATCCCAATCAAACTCTTGAAGTAAGAGTATCCATCGTATCAATCGAGGTTTAGACTCCTTCTTGGATAGAAGGTGTTTGACGGCAGCATGATCAGTGTAGACCACAATTTTGGAGCTAAGTAAGTAGGATCTGTACTTGTCAAATGCGAAGACAATAGCCAACAACTCCTTCTCCGTGGTAGAGTAATTGCACTGAGCTGAGTTAAGTGTCTTTGAAGCATAGTATATCACGTGGCTCTCTCTTCCATTCTTTTGTCCCAAGACTGCTCCTACGGCTCGGTCGGATGCATCACACATGATCTCGAATGGCTTGTTCCAATCGGGTGGTTGCATTATTGGGGCGATAGTGAGCTTTGTCTTGAGGAGGTTGAAGGCCTCCTTACACTGATCATCAAACACGAACTCAACATCTTGTTGTAGGAGTCTTGTGAGTGGTTGAGCTACTTTTGCAAAGTCCTTGATGAATCGCCGATAAAAACCCGCATGGCCTAAGAAACCGCGAATCTCCTTCGCAGATGTAGGGGGCGGCGGCTTAGCAATTAGGTCAACCTTGGCCTTGTCCACTTCAATGCCTCTCGCTAGATACCACATGACCGAGTACAATTCCTTCTGGTCACCATAAAATGGCACTTCTCATAGTTGAGTACCAAGTTCTTTTCCACACACCGAGCAAGGACCTTGTCTAAATTCTTCAAGCATCCTGTGTATGAACTCCCATAAACAGTGAAGTCATCCATGAACACCTCTATGCAATCCTCGATCAAGTCCGAAAAGATGCTCATCATGCATCTTTGGAAGGTGCCCGTGCATTACATAATCCGAAGGGCATACGCCGGTAAGCAAAAGTGCCGAATGGACAAGTGAATGTGGTCTTGTCCTGATCCTCCTCCTTTACATGGATCTGAAAATAGCCGCTATACCCATCCAAAAAACTAAAGTAGGCTTGTCCTGCGAGCCTTTCTAGCATCTGATCAATAAACGGCAGTGGAAAATGGTCTTTTCGGGTGGCTTCATTCAACTTCCTGTAGTCTATGCACATGCGCCATCCTGTCACCAATCTCATTGGCACAAGCTCATTTTTCTCGTTCTCTACCACTTGAAAACCAGACTTCTTTGGCACCACATGAACTGGGCTTACCCATTTGCTGTCAGAAATAGGGTAAATGATACCCATAGAAAGAAGTTTTAAAACCTCCTTTAACACTACCTCTCTCATGTTTGGGTTGAGCTTCCTTTGATGATCTCGAAATGGCTTGCTATCAGGCTCCATATGGATAGAATGAGTGCAGATGTCAGGACTAATGCCAGTGATATCGGCTAAAGTCCAGCCAATCGCCTTCTTGTGCTTCCTTAGAGTCGCCAATAAAGCGTCCTCTTGACTCTGATTCAGCTCTTTGCTAATGATCACTGGCAGCGTGTCATCCTCTCCAAGATAAGCATACTTTAAATGCTTAGGAAGTTGCTTCAGTTCGAGCACTGGGGGTTTCACCAATGAAGGCAGAATTCTGTCAGATTCGGCCTGTCTGGGCAGATCGGCGATACTGCTGACAGCAGCAAATTCTGGTGCTGCATAGAGTGCTTTGATGCTGTCTCGGATCTCTTCATCCCTAATATCCTTAAGATCAAGGTCAGTCAGCCCTTTGATTAAGGTGAGTTCCATTTTATCCTGCAACAAATGCGTCTCAAGATAATCTTGGACAAAACTTTCAATCTCGTCAGCAGAAAAAGCCATTTCATTCTCATGATCATAAGGTTTCTTAAGTGCACTAGCAATATGATGAACATAAGTCTCATTATGATATTGCACACTAATAGAACCTTCATCCACATCAATAACAGCTTTCACAGTTTTCAGAAATGGTCTACCCAACAAAACACCCGCAGTACCCTCCACTTGTCTATCATTTGTATCTATAACGTAGAAATCAGCAGGATAGACAAAATCATTGATTCTAACAAGGATGTTTTCAAGTAAACCAACAGGTGCAATGCATGATCTATCAGCAAGCTGTATAATCACATCAGTAGATACCAATTCAACTCCAGATAATTGATTATACACAGAGAGTGGCATAACATTAATTGATGCACCTAGATCACACATAGCCCGCTTAACCATCACATTCCCCATAAGACAAGGAAGAGTAAACATACCTGGATCCACACATTTTGTGGGTAGCATCTTTTGGATAATTGCTGACACGGATGTATCCATCAATACTTTCCCAGTTTGCTGGATCTTACCTGCTATGAAATCTTTGACAAATTTCCCAAATTGGGGAATTTTCACAGCCTCCAAAAAGGGTATGTTGATTTCCAGCTTCCCAAACAACTTCACATAGTCCATATAGTCCTTGTTCGGCGTTCTCTTCCTCTCCAAGGCTTCAGGAAATGGTGGAGGTACAGCAGTTTCAGGGCCCGTCTGGACAGATCGGCCCTCTCTGTTTGGCAAAACTTCATTAGTAAAATTCTGTAACTCTATCAGGTCGTTCTGGGCGGTCGGACCTTCGCTGTTATCCAGCTTTCTTTCTGTCAGATCTTCTGTCAGGTCGTTCTGGGCAGAAGGACCCTCTCCGTTTGTCAGTTCAGACTTGTTGAATTTTGCCCTTGGTGTGGGCTCAGACAACTCTTTTCCACTTCTCAATAAAATCTTATTGCAGTTATGAGAATTTGGATTCGGTTCCGTGCGGGATGGGAGTTTACCTTGATTTCCTTTGATTTCCTGAACAGAAGAATTAAGCCTTGAAATCTGCTTGGCCAAATCCTCAAAGGTGCTTTGAGTATCCCTTTTTGATTGGGTAAACTCCTCTTGCATCTGCTGCTGGTATGCTATGGCATTCTTCTGTGAATTTATCATTTCAGCCATCATTTTCTCCAATGGACTGCTCCGGGTCCGTCGGCCGACGGACCGGTTCTTCTTGCTAAACCGTCGTGGATATTGCCTCTGGTGTGGAGGTCTATAGGGGTGCTGGAACCCTTGTGGCTGCGGTGGTTGATATTGTTGATGCTGATAAGTAGGTTGTTGGAATGCTTGTTGTGGAGGGTTCCTTGGTGCTTGTTGTACTTGCTCGTCTTACCTCCACCTCAAATTCGGATGCACCTTGTTTTGATTATTCCAATTACCTGTGCATTAACATCTTCACCTTGACACTGTAGAGATGTATGTCCTTTTTGTCCGCATGCTCCACATATATGATCCGCCATTGATCGGGCGGATGAGGAGGATGAAGAGGGAGGATTCCTCTCCTTGAATAGCCTTATCCAATTTATCTTCAAGTTGGCTGAACTTCTCCTCCATCTTCATGCCAACCTTCATATCTAGATCATCTAGGAAGTCACCGCTTGAAAGATTAACAGACCTCCTTTGCATTCTTGGTCCTTTGTATTGAGATGTAGATTCGGCAAGTCCCTCAATGATTGCCTTTGCATCAGTAAAGTAGCTGTTAGCAAAGCTACCCTTCAATCCAACATTCACCATGGTCTTGGATTCATCCGTCATTCCTTGGTAGAAAATTTGAAGTAGATCGACTTCAGAAAAACCATGGTTTGGGCAGCTATCACATAGCTTCCCAAATCGCTCCCAGTAAGCTCCAAAAGATTCGTCCAGCTCTTGAGTAATCCCGGAAATCTCCTTCTTGAGTACATTTGTCTTGGACTGAGGGAAGTATTTGTCCAAGAAAGTTTGGCGTATCTGAGCCCAGGTAGTGATTGACCTAGGTCTCAGTCCGGAAAACCAAGCACGAGCACCATCTTGTAGAGTAAAAGGAAATGCCTTTAACTTGAAGGCATCCAGATGTCCTTGTCTGTGCAGATCACAGACCTGATTAAATCCCTCCAGAAAAGAAAAAGGATTCTCATTCAGCTTCCCGTAAAATTTTGGACATGCCGCGACCAAATTCAACTTCACATCTATTTGCTCCGTGGTA